>OY720366.1:15192716-16442716 GCA_963082945.1 Cerastis leucographa
ATCTCCAATCTTGTCATGAGTGATCGACATAAAAATAAAATATGCAGACCCAAGGTGCCGAGTGGGGCAGCCCTGCCTTAGGGACGATTCTCCTGAGGGGCGCAAACAAAATAACGTTAATGCATATTCAAATCTGTACTTGCCTTTTTATTATACATATAGGGAAATGTTAAAGGTTACGGGGCTTAGTAAGAGGGCTCCTTTTAACTCAGATTTTAGCTAGGGGGCGCTTTCACCCTCCATGTGTAATATTTAAGATGTTGAGATAAATTTTGACTGGTAAATTGAGTTTACTAGGGGATGTAGGTTACTGCGATCGTTGGTTGTGATACGGTAGTTTGTGACGGAGTATGAGTTTGAATTTTGAAGAATTGGTTGGTTTTTCACGTGCAGTGATGGGAAATAAATATGTTCCTAGATATATCGCTTGAGTTGTTGTAA
This sequence comes from Cerastis leucographa, assembly GCA_963082945.1. Taxonomy (NCBI): domain Eukaryota; kingdom Metazoa; phylum Arthropoda; class Insecta; order Lepidoptera; family Noctuidae; genus Cerastis; species Cerastis leucographa. The sequence goes on from OY720366.1 coordinate 15,193,158, forward strand.
ATATTCCCAGCTTACAGAGAACTTCCTACATTTTTGGCGTTCATCCATTTAATGTCAGCCGATTTGTAGTTGATAATGCCAACTGATTGTGAATATGGTACTTTGCAGTTCATGCCGATTTGAAAGAGAATTAGTCGTTGACAGTTTGAAACCAATAGAAGATAACCACATGACTATAACTCCGAAAGACTAAGGCAGAGTTGTTAGATACACTTCTAGCACACCAACTTTATGTCCGATATAATGGCGGGCGAGTCGATTCATCTGCCTAGTCCTTTTCCAAACTATCTTGGGTTCAGCTTCCAGTCTAATCGGATGCAGCTGAGTACCAGTTTTTTACATGAAACGACTGCCTATCTGACCTCCACAACCCAGTAACTGGGTAATACGATACCCCTTGGTAAGACTGGATGTCAGACTTTTGGCTTCTGACTACTCGTAACAACTGTCAAAGATCTACAAATGACAGCCGGGATCAATGGCTTAACGTGCTTTCCGAGGCACGGAGGAAACTCGTCACCCATCCACGGATCAACCTCGGCAAGCACGGCTTAACCTTAAAGATTGACCGGTGTGTCTGCTATTATTTTGCCACGAGCTCCTCGAGCGGTCGAGTCGATTGCCGAACACTAGTCCAAACTCCGGGCTGCTTCTAAGAAATTCGTAATGTTAACCCTATAACACTTTGCTGATTTCTGGAAATCAAATCCAGGACCTCACGCTGGGCAGTAGCGGTTGCGACCAACAGACCAATTTTGCAGATCATCATCATCATTATCGGCCTATACCTAATGTTCCCACTGCTGGGACGCAGGCCTCCTCTCTAAGAGAGGGAATGGGCTGTAATCCACCACGCGAGCCAAGTGCGGGTTGGTTTTCGCACACTTCAGTTTTAATACACTAGTAGCCAACACTAATAAAAATATCGTCGAAGTTCTAACATCACGTAAGTCACAAAAAGCAACTTTACAGGAGAGTACCAAATTGCATTTTCATATCTAGGTAATGGTACAATACCATTTTATAATTTCTATTCACTTCAAATAGAGATAGAGACGGTGCTTGTTTTTGATTGGCTGACACAACGCGTCTTCCGACTTTCTAGCAAACGGCGTCAAAAATCAAAATTTCAAATCCGCTAAAATTTACTTAAGTGTTGTCAGAAATTCAACGACGAAATAACAAAATGGCCGATACCACAGGTTTCCCCTAGGCATTGAACAAGCCAGCCCAATTGAAGAGGAGCAAGTTCCCATTGGAGTCACGTCCAACGATATGTACGGGTGTAAGTAATGACAGGAAGCTTTTCACTTATGACTAGCATACTCGTTGCCCAGGAGTCCGTTTAGCAGACATGTAGCGGTTGAGATCAACGAAGTGAATTAAGATTTGGAATTTATATAGATAGATAGATATAATATGCATAGATATAATTTATTATCATCCAGGTAAGGTAGACTGGTCGAAAACGCCCATTGCCCATTGCATTTAAGTCCGCCTTTGTATATTTACTATTTTTGCGTGAAACTGTAATAAATAAAATATCATGCGTTCATTACTGCTGGGTTCAGGTCTTATTTCCTTTCTGCCACCCTTCCTGGTGCCGTTTGTTTATTAACGTTAACGTTATATTTTATTTTGATAAAATCTTTTCTTCTTTTTTTATACAGGGTGTAACGGAAAGGGTATATACATCCTTAGGGGTGTGCTACAGACCATCAAATAGAAATAAGAAAAAAAAGAATAGAAAATTGCAATACCTATTCGACTCAATTGTATGGGCAGCTGATATTTTTTTTTTGCTGCAAAAATTTTTTTTATGATGAGAAACATGTTCAGTTTGATAGTCTGTAGCACACCCTTAAGGATGTATATACCCTTTCCGTTACACCCTGTATAGTGGAGTCTGATAAAATAAAATATTTTATTTCACATAGGCCTACATGGGCACTTGTAAAACGTCAACAAAAAGGTGCTAGCTATTTTGCAATACGTAATCGGCAATTCAGAGGAGCTTAAAGCTAAATAATAACAGCCACTCGAGTCGATCTTTAAGGTTAAGCTTTGATTGTCAAGGGCGGTTTGTGGATGGTTGACCATCATTGCATACCAAGTTTCCTCCGTGCCACGGAAAAAGCTAGCAATATAGTCAAGACAGTAATGTCTTGACTATATTGACACACTCAATCTATTTTTTGTTATCACACTCCCAAGTCTCAAAAAGTCAAAACATACGTTTATGACGAATGAAAAAACTAAATTTAAGGTTTTTAAATAGCCGTTTATCTCTGCTTTTTATAATATTAAACTAACGAACTATGTAAATTGTAAACATAACCTATTAGAATAAATATTCAACCCCACCTCTACTCCACGTAGAAACTTAAAGCAACGTTCTCTTTTAACGATTTTAAAGTATTAAGCCGACCAAAGCGGAAGGTATTGGCACATTTTATAAAGCTTTTTACCTCTAGTCTCATTTTCAATGCAAATCCATTGAGCTTTTGGCCAGTTTTCAGCGGGTTTTCAGCCATGGACACTGATCACAAAAAAGTTTTGAAACGCTTATAAAAAACTGTCTCGGTAACTTAAATAAATGTTCCTTTTTAGTTTGAAAAGAGAACTTTATTTGCTGTAAAATAAATACAGACAGTTTTTAAAATGACGTGGTCACTATCAATAACACTTGTAACGGGATATTTCCCATTTTTATTATTTGTTTTCAGAGTCATAAAACGTCGTAAACTACAGTTTTCGACGTTTTATGACTCTGAAAACAAACGACGACGTAATTGTAAAACGGAGTTAATCCGTGGTCATGGCTTTTGCAACAGCGCCGAAATATCGGGAACTGAAAAGAAATAATACACATGGTAAATATCCCGTTACAAGTGTTATTGATAATACAAACACTGTTAGTGTTTACTAATAAAAAAAAAATTGTAGTGTCTGTGAACTTTTTGCTTAGAATACTTGTTAGTTGCAGCTACATCGGGTTAGACTTGAAGCAGACCTCGACATACTTGGGAAAAGTCTAGGCAAATGATGATATTAATGACGGCTCTTTTTAGTAGTAGTTTCCCAAATGCTACTGAACCTAACCAAATTTTTATCAAACTCAGTAGTGAGTTTTGTTTTTATGATTGGCTTTATTTTTCCCACTGCAGGGCAAAGGCCTGTTTTACCTTCCCTCTGCGATTAACAGGTAAGGAAAAGATGGGACGATACACCTTTCAGTGTTTTCAAAACACCCATCCCTCAGTTTTCACCGACCAAATCATTTTCTACCAAAGAAGAACCCAATGTTTTCCAAGATTTAAACCACGGTTTTTCCGATCATAATAATAAGAAACAGGATACATGAAAGCGGTTTCCCGTCGTAAGGCGATATCGCGATGTATAGGCCGGAACCCATAACAGATAGGTATACAATAACCGTAGTTCCACTACCGGGACCCACCCTTAGACGGCAAAGACTAGTTGGAGAAAGATGCGACAAATGTCAAAGAAAATTTAAGTCAGCCATAGGCGAAGCCTATGCTCTGCAGTAGGATTGAGTTGATATATAGAAAAATGTTACAGATTTATGGCATGAAAGGCACTGTCTGATGAGATGACAAGTAATAGAGAAGTATGGAAGAAGAGATGCTGCGCAAACCACAAATAAATTTGATTAAGGTCAGGAGAATCATAAGTATGAGATGTGACAGATATTTATTTATAGTGGTTGACACACGAGCGGTCTTCTTATGATATTTTTGATTCTTGTCCTCAGTGAACTTTGTCACCTAACCCACAAGTTCAAATAAAGCAAGAAACGTCTCAACTGATGTTGTCTTCTCACAAGCAAATACTCAAACTAAAGCGTATGTTCCATATTGCCTTAGGAGATCTCTGTGAAAAATGTTAGCTGTAAACTATTTTTATTCTATATATGGTTACATGCGATATCATTTTCTACTATAAATTCATCATCTACTGGGACTTTTCCTAACACAAGCTCATCTTCAGACCTTGGACAGCAAATTTTTTTACAGAGATCTCTCCTGTTTGAGGAAGTTGCGTCAGACATGCTTTAAGCCAGAGATTCTGACCATCAAGGAAGTTACCGTGAAGGGGCATCAAGTCGATACAAATTTGCAATCGCGTTGCCAAATAATTTTTATCTGATGGGAACGGAATACTATATTGTTTAATGAATATCTCACGCACCCACGTCTTCCATAACCATATCTTAGATGTGTGCACATTTTTCACACTTCAGGACTCTTTCGTGCTTCGAAGAGCACGTTAAGCCACCCCGTTTCGATCACTTAGCCCCAGGCGGAAACTTCAAAGCTAAAATATTCTCCGACATTGAAGTCGTTTACCGTCTTTTAAGTAAACATGAGGAGGGATTTATTTTTAGTTACACTTTTTTAAGCAGCTTTCGATAAGAAAAAGTATTTGCTTTGACATCTCGATCATCATCAACAATGGTCAGTCGTTCAATTCTTGATGTGCACCTTCTCAAAGCGTCTGGTCCGGGGCTTATCGCATCTTTTGGATTCCTGCGATCTTCTTAAGTTCGTCGGTAACCTTATGAGGGTTACACAAATTATGATCCACCAACTGTCTTGCTATTTGTTGCTATTCGAAATACACTTTGAGGAACCTGTTTGAAGTCAGTTCTAATGCTTTCGTGTGTCGTGTCTTGGTCGAAGCTCATCTCATCATCTGCCTAGCCTTTTACCAATTATATTGGGATCGGCTTCCAGTCTAACTGGATACAGATGAAAACCAGTATTTAAAATGGAGCGACTGCCTATCTCTCTGAACTCCATAACCCAGTTAGTACTGGGTAATACCCCTTAGTAAGACTCGTTGTCGGGCTTTTGGGCCACTGACTACCTGTAACGACTGTCAAAGATCTACAAATGACAGCCGGGTCGAAGCTCATCTAACAGAAATTAAAAAAAAAAAACATTAGAAATGACATGAGGCCCCCCAACCATGCTGCGTTTTCCAGAAACTACGTGACTTTTTGACGATTGACTATAGTAGGTATATTACTCTCCACTCAATCACTATGATCTTTCTAGTACCCAAACTACTCTATGCCCATTACACAAGGGACATCCTCGTACACTTTTGAGGAGAAGGGAACTTGAAATACAGCCAGCGTTTATCTGTTATGACCCGTGCAATCTGTACGGTGGTTGTTACTGTAATCTATGGCTATTGCACTGGGATGGCTACCTTTATTCGTATTAGGTAAGGAAAAGAAATGTCTAGAAGGCTAAGTGCGGAGTGGTAGAATAAAGTTATATAAGGATTATACATTTTTACTTTCATTATTATATATTTGGTGAGTAGCTTCAATAGTTATATTGCAAATAAATGTTACATGCCGTTTTATTACGTATTTGGAAAAAAACATGAGATAACAGATAAATCCAAGCTATTTCAATGTTAAAAGAAAATATTTATAAAATACTTAAAAATAGCTACAAAGAGTCATCATTCATGCATCCTCTCATATGTGGTGGTGTGACAGAGTAGTTTCTCTTCTTTGTCATCTCTTTTTAAGTTGGTACATAGCACTATCGGTATCTGTAAGAAAGTTGCCGGCTTGTCGATATTATGTGCCGAGAGGGAAAACATACACCATTGCAGGAAGTTCTTCCTGGTGAAGACTATGAAATTCGAAAAGTGACAGCCCACGTCCTAGCTGGTACAGATTAAATACAACACCGGTGATAGTTACTCGATTGACCGTACAAAAAAGGCTAAGTATACACTGCTGAGAATCAGTTATTGGCATAACGATTGGCAAAAAAAAACACAGTGGCAATCGTCAAAAATTACTATAAGCTTAAGTAACCTCTACTCGATTTTGTAATAAAAAAAATGACGATTGTCAAAGTTCCAGCCAACATTATGTAGGTTTATTCTAAAAACTTTGTTCTAAAATAAATAGGGCGCAAATCTTATTGCCCCTGTCCCATTAAAATGGCTTAAAATGTCAAACAGCATTCAAAATTAGACAATGTCCGTTCGCTCCCCATTTGCTCCCCAATCTCCGCAATATTTCAGTTGGTAGACTGTATTTTGTGCACTTGGCGAGTTTGGGTATTCTGGATGATTTTGTTATGTGGCTACGCTGTATCATTTTACTGCTGAAGTCGACTTTTATTTGGGTAAGGACGTAAGTAATTGCTTCTTCTTTCTGTACTCTTTGTTTTTGTAGATAAGTCTTGAAACACCTAATCAGTCTTTGTTTTTACGAGAGTTAGTTCTAAGTGTCAATTCATTATCAGTCAGTTTTGTTTGTTACGTAAAGAAACTATATTTTATAAAATAAATTCAAATGAGCATCCTTTATTTTACTTTGAAAACTGAGATATCTTTATCACGACAGCAATTATTTATGAAATTCATATTTTTTTTTATTATAGGAACAACAAACCCCAAGCTTACTGCACTCAATGCAAAACAAAATCCAAGTTCGTATTCGATGGCAATGAATTAGTCTGTTTTTTTACTGTTTTAAAAGCTTTTTTGACATTGCACCCGTAGTTTTAAGGTACTTATGTGATTGTGATTGACCTTTTTTTAGTGATCAGTGTCAGTGGTTTAAAATGAACCACTGACACTGATCACTAAAAAAAGTTAAATTTCAAAATTTTCGTTTTTTTTTTTGTATCAAGTCTGTAATTAAGGTTGCGTCCATATTTCATCCCCGACACGGCCGTAAAGCTCTACTTAAACATAACCAATTCCCCCACCCCTATTTTGCATAATGATTTTTCTTAAAATTAGTGTGTACTACAACAAGAGGGGAGTGAAGAGAAAAATGACGTAATTAGGCAGACATCTTGATTTCGTCCGTTTGTGCGTCCCTATCTCTGTAATGGCAGTTTTTTTAAACATTAGCCATTTTGTGAGGCTTAGAAGGATGTTAATCTTCTTAGACTCGAATCTGTAAGGATTCTTTTGAGGTAATCTATGGCTTATTTTATTATTGAAATGAATACGGTTGACGTCACTTTACAAGCTTTGGCAATCTGGTGACAGATTTTTTTATTATTAAAATCTAAATAATATCTTTTACTTTAATTCTGAAGCATTTAAACATTATTCTGAATTTTCAACGTTCATCCCACCATAATTTCTCCTGTCCTTATCCCAATTTATTTGGGGTCGGCGCAGCATGTCTTTTTCTTCCATACTTTTCGTCATCTCAGCAGTCACCTCCTTTCTAGCAAATTATCCTTCGCACAGTCCAGCCATCGTTGTTTTAGCCTTCTCTTAGCTACTCTTATCACCATCTACATTTTTATTCAACATTTTCCTCATTCCTCCGATTCACATGGCCATACCACAATAAACGATTAATTCATCCCCACGTTTATTTTAAAAACCATACTCATTTTTTTGGGTAATATTAAATTTATCGAATCGGGGGCGTCGCCCACAGGTGCCTCGACCACTAGGAGCCTAAGTCACGGACCCTACAAAATCGATGATTTTAATTTATGTCCATTCCTAAGAGCCATGCTCATAAGAAAAAGTATGTAAAAAGGCTGAAAATAATCACAAACAACCGAGCATCTACAAAACGAACGCACCAACCAATCCCTCACACAGAAAATTCTCTCCAACATAAACTAAATATTCCACCAAAATCATCCTACCTAATGCGAAACCTGTCATACTCGGTTCGTTCTCCCACGTTATCTAACTAGCAGATAATCAGCTGCCACGCTACTATGCTGCCGTACTGCAGTGCCACGCTGCCATTCCCTGATGACTGCGACTGAACAACTGTTCCACAGTATCGGAATATAATTGGCGCTCAGCGCAGCGCTGTGCGCTACACTGAACAAGCATTTGAATAATGCTGTAGCGTTTATGTGACATATTGGAAGTAAGGATTGTGGTGATAAGCTTTAGATAAGCTGGAAATATAACTTGTCTAATCGCTTTCAGCTTTACTTTTAGACGATGGATTACACCTACATTAATTAATGAATTACCTGAAGGAATAATCGATCGTGTCAATAGTAAAAATCACATGAAAAGTGTCTTAAGGAAGCATTACCTGTCGATGTGTCCATAGTTGCTGTGGTCGATCGGCGGCCGCGGTCGACTTATGTCGTGGTGCCTATGTCTGCTTACCTTACATTATAGGCGCGATGGTATGGTCTCATGACATTCGTAGGCTGATGCCGCTGAGTGTATAAGTTGAGGTTGTGGAATCTGTGGTTGTGTGGGTAACTACTCCGTATTCAAATACAGTGTCTTCGCCTATAGAACCACAGTCTTAGTCATAAATTAGAGTTAATTATTGTGTTTCTTTTTAGCAAAGACTCGTGCCAAATCCACGAGAACCTACTGCCGAAAAATTGCTTTGCAGTTTGGCAGGTGTTATATAAAAATAAAACTCTGTACCATTTTAGAATAAAAAAAAATGAAAAAAATACGACCTAAGCATCGCATCCACACCGCTTGCAGTGTACAACAGCTGACTCAAGTCTCGCTGTGCAAGTTTATGACATAAACAAGTAACATCTGCTTTGTCTTATTGAGTTTGGAACTCAATATTGACTCTCGACAGTAAATACGTACCTACAAATCAAATTTCAAGTTGCGCGGATGGCTGTACGTCGGCACCGATCAAAATTGACGAAAATGTCGACATACTCGTATATTTGTGATACGAGGTGCATTTTATTTGTGTTTAGTAAATAGTTCGCCCTTTTTCAAGGCGTCCTCTCGAGGGAAGAGACGAGATAAAACATACATAGTTATAGTATATAGTTGAGTTCAATAGTTAGCAAATAATGTCCTCAGTTGAACAATACAAAACAATGCACCAGCCATGCTATATCTCCCCCACCCTCAATGAACTGGTAGAGAAAGCTTAAGGCATTAAGTCCTTCTTTGTATCTTTTTAGTGCTTCAAGTTTAATAAATAATTACGTATTTGGTAAATGGGGTCTTTCCATGCGATTAATTTGATATACTCGTACAGACACTATCGCGAACGCATATTCGCTATTCCATTTCATTTCAAAATAATTCGAATTTATTTCACGGCTACTTCTTGCATTCGTGCTAGGTCCACAGCAACCACAACTATACAGAAATTAAAAAAATACTCTTTATTTCATAACCTAATTTTGTGGTTTCGCCAAATAAAGGTTATAAAGGTACACAAAAACATAACCTTACCCATAGCAATAAGCTTCTCAATATGCAATGATCTGAACCAACACAATTTCCAGAATTTACAATCCCATAAATAAAAACTCACAAAAGCCATCTGACTCTCCAATATCTTAGGGATTCAAAATTATGACCTGACCTTTACTGTTCCCGATGGCCTGAGCTTAAGCCAAAGTTGCCCCAGGCGTTAGGTCAGGCTAGGTCATTAGGACAGCTTCAAGCTTTTAGCCACTCAAAACTGACTAGAAAAGGGAATTGTAATAAAGTTTATTAAACAGATTTTAAGAGGAAATTAGTTTGTGAAAGGCTTTGATTTGGGAGCTTTAGGTGATAGGTCAGCTGGATTTATTATTGATATGAAGTATTTTATTAACAGTACTTACGAAATTAAAGGAGGAAGTTATTTTGAAATTTTGGGCTTAGAGATTTGAACATCCGGTGACCAAGAACAAATACTAAGCGGGATCAAAACCTGGTAAGATTTCTCATGTCAAACAACTCGTATCAGCTTTTGTTTAAAATATTCATAAGAACCCAAACAAAGTTCGTCTTGAAGGTTTTTGAAATCAATTTCATTGCTGATATAACAGTATCGGCAGATTACGTTTTTTTTTTGTTTCCTACTTTGAATATAAATAGGAAACAAAAAAAAAACGTAATCTTCGATGTTCAATTGTTTCTTTTGTGAAAATCCAGAATGAATGATCCTCCATATCAGTAGGTACATATTATTATGTAGGTATGTACAAGTTATGCGTTACCAAGTTCCCATGTCCGGAATATGTAGCACGATATCGATTGGCTTCAGATGTGCCGGCTAATCGAGTTACAGTATCGGTTCAGTCGAGTGCTTCAGCTTTGAATTACGTCCGTCTATGCTAGCTTGAATCATATCTTGGGCATCGTAATAGTGTGTGGGAGTCCTTACCCTGCGTTTACACACGCAAACAGGTTGGGACACGTGTTTTATAATTTTTGTTGGAGACGTCAAAAACATGTTGTGTAAAGCGGATTTTGCCGATGAGAATGAACGCGATCAGCACATCTAAACCGCGTTTAAAAGCTTGTAAGTCTCATTATTCCTTTAGAATACTCTGAGAGCTGAACGATACAGTTAACAGTAATACTCTATATTATCGTTGATGCTGGCAGAATATTTGTCATTGCCTCAGTTGCCAAAAAAGTAAAAAGAAAGTGACAAGTTTGCATTTCAAGATGGCGCTCCTTGACAGAAAAAAATGCAATTAAACCTGGTACATTTATTTTAGTTCCAGTATGTTTCATCGACGGCACAGCGAAGTTGCTTAACCATATAGTTCGGTACGGGCCCCCGAAGGGGCTCGACGCTCATACCTCCGCTGGCTTGGTATCGGCCCCGAAAGGGGCTAGCAATTAAGTCATTCGTCGTCCTCATTATTTATGTAAATATTCAATATTCTGATTATCAAATACTACGAGTGTGCGTTAATTAAGAGAGTTGGATAAAAATCTCATATATCAACACCATTAAAACTTCTGTATTTAGCGCGCAAGTTTCTTAATTTGCCCTTATAAAATGCAAGTGCATAAATACGGTCATCGCCATTTTGGCGGCAGTGCCGGTCGAGGCTAAAAATCATAAAAATTGTGGTTTTCGAACATTCTATCTCCACTTTATGGACAATAATGATCTCGTCATTTAATTATGGTGCTAATTCATCCATAGTTCAATTTAAATAAGCAGTGGTAATGATGAATTTTGATATCTAAAGTCGAAGTTTCGCGCCAAATCGTGCGTGTTTACATTTTTATATTTCACATATAACACAAACACGCGTTTAGATTCGATAACAATAATGACAAATATCATTCCAAATATTATAAACCACATGAAAATGCCCAGATCTTAGCGTTATTTACTAAAACAGGACCAATAACACGTAATATTCATTACCACCACTCAATTTGAATTTGATATAGACGACCATTTGTTTTTTTTTTTTTAATTATTGTGGTGTGTGAAAGCGATTATTCCAATCGATTATTTTTTTATAAACAACGATTTACTCGAGTAATTAAATTAAGGAATTTAATGAATCTAAGGATGAAAATTAAAATTAATTTATTTTTAGCGTAAATACAATAAATATTTATTATAATAATTTTTTTAAGCTTTATAATGGTAATCTTAATTGTTTTTCGTACATTCTGACCCAACAATAAACAGCACAAACTGATATTATGACTAAATTCGCGCCGATTTTTTTTCCATTTCAAAATTTAAATTAGGAATTCGTTCTCTGTTCCAATTTATTTTGTAGGTATTTAAATTTACTATTTACATATATGTTATTATTTCTATTTTTCTTATAGATAATTTATTGTGTATTTTGTTTTGAATTATCCGAAGGTTGGTAGAATGCCGAGGATCTCGGTAGGCATATAGTAAAAAAGAATTATGTAGTTTGATTATTGGTTAGGAGGTTGGGTTGGTTAATGGGTATTTACTCTTTTATCAGCCTGCTCTGTCCCACTGCTGGTTAAAAGCACCCATGTCTTTCCAATTTTGTTTATCTTTTGCGTTCTCCAACCAATAATTTTAATCGATACTATTTTTTTGATACCTACTTAGATAAGCTTGGGTATAACAATCCCAAAAACTAAAAATACAATTTTAAACACAACTCTACAAAATATACGAGTAAGACTCATGTCCTGATGGTTCTGGTTCATATCACGGATATTCACGGCCTATCATGGATAACCTGAAATTGGCAGATATAAAAAAAAACCTTTTTAGACTGTACAGTGACCCGCTTTGAAAGAATAAACTAATGTTCCGTAAAACAGCTTATGCATTGCTGATTGTCAACCATCATCATCATCTGTCTGTCTAGCGTCTTCCCAACTTTGTTGGGGTCGGCTTCTAGTCTACCCGGATGCAGCTTCATACCCGTACTTTAAATAGAACGACCTGCGACTGCCTATCTGACCTCCTCAAACCAGTTAATATCGGGTAGCACGATACCCCTTGGTAAGACTGGTTGTCATACTTTCGGGCCACTGACTACCTGTAACATAACAATAACCCAACCATACGATACACAATCTTGGAAGAATATAATTTATCTTTGGTGGATCAAAAAAAATATTTACTACTAGCTGTCCCGCGCGCGTATTGCCAAACTGTATACTGACCCAGACTGGGGTTGCTCTGAGTTTGATCGCAGTTTGCCTTTTTAGTTGAAGAGCAAACTGTATACCTATTCAGAGAGTGTCTGAATCAATAAACATTTTGCTTTAAAATACTAGAGCAAAATACATACGAGTCCAGACGGCGAATTTACAAAGGCTTTACTATTTGAGTGACGAGCCAGACTCTAATAGACGAGCTTTTGTTTATGCATATTACTCGCCAAAACCTAATCTATCTCAGTAAAAAAAAATACTCAAATGGACTAGCTTTTTGCCAGGATATTTTCAAAGAAAGTACACGGACAAAAGGGATGATGACTGGGTAAAGAAAACGAAATCCTATTTTGTCCGTCAATCAGGTAATAATACAAAAATATTAGATACGTATTTTTAAGTTTTATCAAGTTAACAAAAAAATACTTAGTTAAAACGCATAAAAGTTGGACAGTGGGAGGCTCACTACGTCACAACTAGGTATAAAATGTACTGAGCCGTGACGTCATGCGCCATTTCAACTCGAAATATCTCCGTAATTTTACGATTACGTGAAAAAAGAAAAAATACGTGTCAAATACTTTTTAATAATCTAACCGATAGACAATTAAAAAAAATGAGTCACCATCCCTATTATACACATCCAGGAAAATTTGGATGCAAGAGACTTGGGGCACCCCAACTCGGTCTGGTTAGGTTCGAAGTGAATGGCGGGGTCTAGCGAGCGAGCGGAGCGAGCGAACTAAGACCCCGACTTCCCCTTCGTGTTAGGTTACTGTAAACCCTGCCGAAAGAAACAGGATCCCCGCGTAGCGGGGCTACGTTGACTATGCTTTATAAGCGAATATAAAATGTTTTGAGGTGTCACAGTTTGCTTTACATATGCATACATTATCAGATTGCTCTGAGCTCGTATGTACTTTGCTCCAATTTGTTGCGAGCAAAATGCATACCTTCTCAGATTGCTCTGAGCTCGTATGCACTTTGCGCAAAATTTGTGAGTTTAATAAGCACGATGTAGTTTAGTACAGACTACGGGTGTCTGGCTCAGTATACAGTTTGGCAATACGCGTCCCGCGCAACTTCGTCTGAGTCACATTTTCCCCGTTTTCTCCTATTGGTCGTAGCGTGCTGATACTTCCTACTATACTTACATTTTTATTACTTCTAATTATTTATATTACTTCTAATACCTCCAAGAATATGTGTAAAAAGTTTCATGATGATTGGTTGAGTAGTTTTCGCGTGAAAGCGTAACAAACAAACTTACTTTCGCATTTATAATATTAGCTAAGATTCCTTCCAAGATCCTGGTCATTCTTTATCAAACATCAGATATCACACAATCAAATTCCCAATAATTATGTAGTAAAATAAATACTTATTTTAAAATAAGAGAATGGCGAGCGCAATCTTAATTAAAATTTTGAAATAGAAAATAATCGGCGCGAATTAAGCCTAAGGTGCTGTCTGTGCAAATCATTCCGTTTTCTGTTTTTTTCTTTGCTTGAACTTTGAGACTTAATTTCTTGTTATATTTCACGCTGCTAGTTCAACGGAAAGTTTCGCCTATCTTTAAGTTTCTCAAAGAAAGAAAATCATCAAAATGTTGATTTGGTTTTTTTTTTGGGTTTACAGACTTCTGTCGTTCTCTTTAGTAATAAATCTCCTTCTCTTGAAGTCAACGTTCATTAATGAATTATAAGATGCTTTCGATCTAATAATTACTTAGTGAAATTGTAAAAAAAGATAGTATTTTATGACCTATTTCTACATTAAATAATTATTTGAAATTATACCAATGAGTTTTTATTCAGTCTCAACTCTTTTTTCGAAACTCTATTTTATTACGATTATCGATTAGGCTGAATGCAACTTATTAATCGTAATTATGAAACCCGGGTTTTCGGTCAGCACTAAGAAGTGTTATGTAACTACATAGTTTTTTGTAATATTTGTCAATACTTTGATTGTGTTTTTATTTGAAATTGTGTATGAATAATGGCAAAAATAAGAACGGAGATAGAATGTTACTGTTTTTATTTTGCCTTTTCGAATTCTTTCAGCATCCGAGAAGCTTGCCTATGTACATTATTTCCAGCGCATCTAGGGTACCTACTTTTTGGAAGGATATGTATTTTACACATATTTCGCAATAGATTGACTCCGTTTTAGCGACTTCAACACTATATTGGAGATATTAACATTACATTTAGCGTATGAAACAGATCCCATGACATATGTTTCACAGTAAAATTGAATCCTGAAAGTTGATGAAAATTTCGTGAATTTCATGACAATTCGAATCACCCCGCCGAATCAGCTGATGTGTCATGTGTCAAAATCTAGTCGGGCATAGTGGTTAAAGTGTACATAAGTGTGTTGTTGTTCATTATTGTTAACTATTCTATTTGGTCATGTTTTCAACAAGTTTCACAACTTACTTTAGTTGTAAACGACGAATGTTTAATACTTTGGTGTAAACGCGGGGTTAGATGTGTGGTTGAGAACCGAGTGCTGCGTTATGGATGGATTTGAGTGTGTAGGTATCTTGTGGTTTAATAGACTAGGTTTAGGGTTCAGTTCTCTATGCAGTCAAGAAACAATTATATAAGATTGCTTTAGTGTCTATCAGTCTTTTGTTTTTTTTGGATCTGTTTGAATGAAGATGACGCAAAAATACAATTTGATGGCACAATCTTCGATGATTTGAAATTCATGAAAAGAGAAATTTTGATTTGGGAAATAAAAGGAAGAACTGTAGAAAATATATAATAATAAGTATACAAGTGCAAAGAAGATTTGGAAAAGAATGCAGTGCCAGTACATCAACTCTCAACTCTCTCTCAACTCTCTCCCTTTCAACGAAAAAATATTTGAAAATATGGTTGGAATTGCTGAGAACAAAGTAATGACAAGAAAGCAACTCTAATGCAAAACGGCTGTTAAATTAAGTGTAAAATATACACATTGCGTCACCTGAAGAATATATTTTGCCCAACCAATCTACCGTAAACGAATATAATATCTAATATCGTATCTTAACAAAAGCTAGTTACACCACAAACAGCCACAAAGAGGGTATTCTTAAAGCAATTTCCCAACCGATACCGCTTAGCGCATTTCAGTTTACCCGTTTACCCGGTAGTCGGGGAGCTTCGGGGGAACTCGTATGAGCTCGGAGAACCGGGGGTATTCCGAGTACCATCCACTTCAAAAGAAATGTTCTCTCAAAAGGCGAAACTGAAAATATTATAAAATTTTCTTGGATAAAAAGCAGTCTGTTGAACAAAAGCTAAGTAAGTTATTAAAGTTTGTTAAGATTTGTGTGTCTGATTGCGATTTCTGTGTAGAAAGGAGGTAAGTGCTGAGATGACGGGTAATAGAGAATTATGGAAGAAGAAGACATGCTGCACCGACCCTACATTAATTGGGATAAGGGTAGTAAAATGATGCTTGCGTTTTCAGTGTACTATCTTTAACTGAAATAGTTTTTCAATCTGGATTATGATGAAACTTACACTTAATCTTCATTTGGATGAAAGACCAAATTAAATTCAATAAAATTGAATGATGATAAACAGATACTTCTTCTTCTGGAATCCTTGACTCATTTTTTTTTTAGAATATGAATAGTACGTAGCCAACTGGACAGCTCTATTGCATGCCTCATGCAAGTCCTGAATAAAATGAATCGACCAATGTCAGTCATACCAAACATTTCTGCGCCTTCGAGTGAAATCAAGCAATTTAGTTGTACCAAGTTTTATTGCTATTTTCTTTCCATATCATATGACGACCAGAGCATTTCCCCGTGCCTCGTAGAGCACGTTAAGCCGTTAGTTCCGGCTATCATGTATATATAAAGGGTGTAAAACACCTCTTAACGAAGCCGAAAGGCACTGGTTCTCCCTGTCATTGCGATCATTTTTTTGTTCTACACCATACCTGGGAACCTTCCAGTTACGGAGATATTAGGGGTCAAAGTTCCAACTTTTTGACATGTTTTTTTTTTAATAATAGTTTTAAATGTAAGATTTTTACTTTAAACACCTCCACGACCCCCGTACTATTCAATCCGTCCATCAGCACAATGTTTTGAGTGTGTTACATTGAGTTCTACCACAAAACATGATTTTACACCCCCAAAAAAAAAGTCGTTTCCCAGCAATAATTTTTGCGTAAAGTTACTTACTTTCATGTACAGGATGCTTGGTTGACGGCTTCGTGATGAGGTGATTTACACCGTGTATATATATATATCTTTGACATTCCTTACGGCTTGTCAGTAGCCCGAAAGTCTGATAACCAGCCATACCAAGGGATATCGTACTATCCAGTACTAACTGGGTGTTGGAGGTCAGAAGGCCAGTCGCTTCATGTAAAATTTAATTCAGCTGCATCCGATTAGACTGCAAGCTGACCCCAACATTGTTGGAAAAAGGCTAGGCAGATAATGATGATGACAACCAGAATCGAAGGTTAACCGTCTACTCCTCGATTCAGAGGTACCTATCGCGATGAATCATAAACGGGTAACCAATCAGCATACTGCCCTTGTCAATGACAATTCAACTGGCTGATCCTAAACCCTCTTCCATCACTTCATAATATCTCAGCATAATATACACTATGATTGGCAAAGTTGGCAGCACGGAGAGACAGTTGATATTAATATAGTGCCAATAATCCAAGCTCGAGATAGTTTGTGCCAGTTTAAAGTGGGCCAAATAATAACAGTTTGAAATAATTATTAGACGTGTAGCTGAGAAGTTTGCGGTTTGGTGGATTAAGGTTATTAATTTAGGGGATATAATAGATTTCGAGTATGAAAGAGAATCGTCTGTCTTGAACTTTAACGCATATGACTAAAAGAGTTATGAATATAAATTTGGATGGATGCAGACAGAGAGGAAGGCCAAAGGAAATTTGGATAGAATGTGTGAGAAATGATAATTACGAAGAAAAAGGAGTAAATGATAGCATGACGAATGACACGGTAGAATGGAAGAAAAAAACGAAGAATGATGTGGGCTGAAAAGAGAAAGGACAGGAAGATGATGAAAACATCCTAACTATAATCCATACTAATATTATAAATGTGAATGTCACTCTGTTTGTTTGTTTGTTACCTTTTCGACTAAACAGCTGATCGGATCTTAATGAATTTGGCAAGAAGATAGATTTCAACCTGGGGAAGGACATAGGCATGAGCAGCTCATGGCTAAATAATAACAGCCGCCCGGGTCGATCTTTAAGGTTAAGCCGTGCTTGCCGAGGTTGGTCCGTGGATGGGTGACCATAATAATAAAAAACATACCGAGTTTCCTCCGTGCCTCGGAAACCACGTTAAGCCGTTGGTCCCGGCGCTGTCATTTGTAGATTATTTATTTTTATATTAGACAGTCGTTACGAGTATTCAGAAGCCAAAAAGTCTGACATCCAGTCTTACCAAGGGGTATCGTATTACCCAGATACTGGGTTGTGGAGGTCAGATAGGCAGTCGCTTCATGTAAAATACTGATACTCAGCTGCATCCGGTTGGACTGGAAGCCAACCCCAAGATAGTTTGGGAAAAGGCTAGGCAGATGATGGAAGGACATAGGCTATATATCATCACGCTACGACCAATAGGACTGGAGCAGCAATGAAAAATGTTGCGAAAACGGGGAAAATTTGACGCAGACGAAGTTGCGCGCGTCAGCTAGTACCTATTATAAATGCGAAAGTAAGTTTGTTTGTTACGCTTTCACGCGAAAATTACTCAACCGATCATCATGAAACTTTGTACACATATTCTTGGAGGTATTAGAAGTAACATAGGCTATACATACATCATCACGCTACAACCAATAGGAGCGGAGCAGCAATGAAAAATGTTGCGAAAACGGGGAAAATGTGTCGCAGACGAAGTTGCGCGGGACAGCTAGTTTGGAATAAAGTTTGTTGAAGGGTTATCCAGTAACGGTCTTGGAGGTCAGATAGGCAGTCACTCCAAGGAAAAGGCTGGTATTCAGCAGCGTCTGGTTAGACTGGAAGCCGCAACCTACAGTTTGTAAAAGACAGGCGATGATGAGGGTTCAGGTGTATTTAGGTAACTTGTTAAAAATTGAATTCAGCTTTTTTACTTTTCTCTGTCTGTTTGTTATACAAAAAGTATGGACAAGTGGCAATAATTTTTAAATCGTTTAGAATTTCAAACTCGCTTTCGATAGCAAGCATAAACAAAGCAGGTTTCCAGATGCCATATTACCAGCGAACCAGAGCAAGTCATCATAAGTTTGCAATCCATTATATAAATGACTATCTGCCTCACTTTTTCCGAACTATAATGGTGTCGGCTGCCTGTCCAACCAGGTGCAGCTGAATACCAGTATTTTACATAGAGCGACTGCCTATCTGACTAACCTTGTTAGTACTGGATAATAATATAACCCTCAGTAAGACTGGTTGTAAAACTTTCGGGCTACTGCCTACCTGAAACGGCTGTCAAACATCTACAAATGACAGCCCAGACCAACGGCTTAACATGATCTTCGAGGCACGGAGGAAAATTGGTATGTAATAGGCGGTCAATCATACACGTACCAACCAAGGAAATCACGTCTTAAGAGCGTTTACGCTTAACGACATTTCATACAAACTTTGAAGTCTTTATTTTCCGAAATGACTGAACCGATTTTAATGAAACTCCATCGATCATCCAGATCCGAGTGGCTGTTATTATTTAGCCGCGAGCACCTCAACACTACAAATAACCATCACACCAAGAATATAAAACGGACTCTTTTCGCAAACCAAATCTCCCAAGATATATAAAAGATAGGAAGACAAAACCTACAAGACATAATTGCGGTGGCATACAAAATATTCTTTGGTCCTAAGGGATTATGAAAGTGGTTTTGTTTTAGATATCAAGTTTTGGTTGTCCTTTAAATTTTCAAAATTAGAACAGAGCTGTGTACGGTGTGAATCTTTCTTGATTTATTTTTAAAAAAGTTGAGTCAAGGCTCTGTTTAAACGGCACGGATACCGATGATACGACTCACATGGCGCGTTCCATAGCCCTTGATACTAGTTTGACTGGTAAAAGCAAAGAAAGCAATTAAGGGTGTAATAGAGTTGGTGGGAGTTTCTTCTGCCATTCATTCTTCCCAGCTAAAACACTAGGAATTGGCAAAGGGTGGGCGTTTTGGGGGACTGCCTTTTGACATTTATTTTCATAAAGAGCTTATTATCAGCCTTATTATAATAAATGACTTTTGTATATGATTTCGAGTCATGGTCGCGAGATCGCGGATTGTCAAGTGTACCGTTGGAAGCCCCGTCCTAAGATCATCAAATATACGTTTTGATAAATAATAAACAAACGTATTTATACTCAAACGCTCTAAATAAAAAAGGACGCTCATACATTCTCCAGTTCTCGCCTGTTATTTTTGCAGGTGAAGTTTACATGGACCCGCGTTAAAACCTGCCCCATATACGAGGTGCAGGCCATAAATAAAACACGTGCACGTTATTTTCAGCAGCGATACTGTAAATCATAGGTGGACACGGTGCCGTGCGTTGTTCGTAGACCGAAGAAGCGGTAGACGTGACCAAGTAAAGGACAATGCCAGAACCTCTATAGAGCATATATATATATATATATCTATATATACCTATCAAATAAAAGTTGGTCTACAGGCATGCCAAATGTAGCATTCTATTGCTGCTTTATTAGTGATAAGTAATAACATGTTTAAATGCCTTTAGAACTTGCTGTTTCTGTTTAAAACTAAGAATAATTATTACATTGAAAATACATTGAATGTCAATGAATGACTTTTTGACATGACAATTAGCGCGTCAAATGACGGTCCGTTACCCTTAATCACCTAATCACTATCGCTCAATTGCGAAATAATTATTAGAATATACATTCATAAAAATATATGTTAAAAAACATTATTTTCATTAAGTAATGTGTATTTATTCCGAATACATATTAAAATCCGTACGTAACACGTACGTAGATATATTTTTTTTACCAAATAACTCGTTTTGTTCCGCGTGTATGCGTACTAAGTAACGCAGATGGTCGCGATAAAAAGAGGAAATAGGACTTCGGTTTTTTAAATTCCTTTTATTACTAACTTTTTATCCGCAAGTGTAACAGAATAACAGTTTGATAACCAGGGGTCCTATTTTCATTGCATAATTTTGATTAATTTTACATTTCTTGTAGGGCTAATGAAAGTTAGGGCAGGATCTGGCATTGTCCTTTCAACCGTATGCAGGGTGGAAGGGAAAGAAAAAGAAGATGGATGGATTGTATGACAAATGATATGAAGGAAAAAGGAGTAAATAATAGCGTGACGAATGATAGACGAGAATGGAGGCAAAAATACATGTTGTGTGTGTGATGTGCGCCGAACCCAAATAAAATAGGACAAGGGCAGAAAGATGATGATGGTAAGGACATCGGCTCGAGAATTCCCACGTTCTCATTGTGCCATCGGACGAGCTGAGATACGGCGAAGGCGTCATATAGGGTGTCTGGTAATTAGTGAACGATACTTAAACACGTGATTGCACTCATGATAACAAAAAACTTTCCCAAAGACACATTTTTTTAAATGCTGATACATTTTTATCATATTAACACAACAGCCATAGGAAATTGGTGGTTGCAAGCCTTGCGTGTTCTCTGCCTACCCACTGTTGTACAATAGTAATGAGACAGAACTGCGACCCACGGCTAACAGCTGAAAGATCACAGGTGCCCGCGCGCGAATTTCATTCGGCTGTTGTGTCATTGTGATAAAAGTGAATGATTATTAAAATAAAATGTTTCTTTAAGAAAGTTGTTTGTTATCGTGAGTACAACAACGTGTTTAAGTGATTATCCTCAGCCTATAATGTTCCCACTGCTGGGACATAGGCCTTCTCTCTATGAGAGGGAGTTGGCTGTCATCCACCACGCGGGCCCAGTGCGGGTTGGTAGATGTCACATGTCCTCGATTTTTTAGTTCTAGGACATCCCTGTTTCCTCACGACATTTTCCTTCACCGTTTTTGAGGGCAGCAGTGATGAAATAAATTACACAAAGTAACCGCCAACCGCCGTCTGCGGAATTCACTGCCGACTTCTCTGTTTCCCGTTGTCATTTGTAGATCTTTGACAATTACAGGTAGTCAGAGTGACCCGATAGTCTGACAATCAGTTCTATCTAATACCAGTATTGGGTATCTTATTACTTAGTATTTCCTGGGTTGTGAAGGTCAGATAGTCAGTCGAAACATGTAAAAAACTGGTATTCTGAGGCATCCGGTGAAACTGAAAGCCGACCCCAACTTAGTTGCGGAAAAGCTAGGCAGATGATGACTGGCAAATAATGTCAACCCATCACGTGACAAGACAACATGTGATTGACAACTCTGTATATTTCTTCAGTCTATGGCTGAACCTATTCACTGTACCACTGTGTAATAGACTGTGTTTCTAATGCCTTTTGATTTATCGCCTTGATAACTACGAGTGTGTACCTTCATGTACTCACATGGAGGTAGGAACTCCTAATTATGCACGACAGTCCATCGGTTTGTATGTGTGGTCGAATAATATAGAGGCTGCCGTTTGGGCTTTTAGAAGCAATAGATTTAAAAACGAGGTACCTAATAGTTGTAAACTTCATCGGTACTTATTAGTATCGGTAAGTGTATTGTCACTTGGGGAGGCTAATTATAATGTAAATGAGTATCCATATCTATACTTAATATTATAAAGCTGAAGAGTTTGTTTGTTTGTTTGCTTAAACGCGCTAATCTCAGGAACTACTGATCCGATTTGAAAAGTTCTTTCAGTGTTAGATAGCCCATTTATCGAGGAAGGCTATAGGCTATAGGCTATATATCTTTACGCTACGACCAATAGGAGCGGAATAGCAATGAAAAATGTTGCGAAAACGGGGAAAATGTGACGCAGACGAAGTTGCGCTGGACAGCTACTTATTTATTTATTTAACAATTTATGTACACACTAAATACAGAAAAGAAGAAAGGAAAAGAAAATAGGTACAAAGGTAATGCTTATTTCTAAAGAAATCTCTTCCAGCATACCTGCGAAAGGAGATAATAAAAAAAAGAGATGTAGACAAAGTGTGTAAAAGAAGAAGAGAAAATGGAAAACATAAAGCAAATAACTATTTCAAATATAAAATACAATATAAGAATATACTAACTTACTTTTACATACAAAAACAAAATATATAACTATTATATAAATACAATTAAAATAAATACAATAATATAAATACCTATGCAACTATGACGGAATGGAAAGATAATGTTCTTTCACTCTTCTCTTGAAAACTGCAATAGTTTGGCAGTCCCTTAAGTCAGGCGGCAGTGAGTTCCACAACCGCACAGCGTGTACAGTAAAGGAGTAGGAGTAGAAGTCGGTAGAATGGGGAGGGGATTTAAGGAGTTTCCTAAGATGCGACCTGCAAGGTGCATCTGAAGGATGAGAGTAGGAAAAGATTATTTATCTATTTATTATAAAAAATAAAATAAAACGTGTAATGTTATAACTTTACTTTAAATTTACGTACTATTCAACACATCTATAAGCACAGTGTTTTTTGAGTACATTACAAAGTCGTTTCCCAGCAAAAATCATTGCGTGGAGTTACTTAGTTTTATGTACAGAATGCTTGCTTTTGTAAAAAGTCCGCTTATACCTTATATACTTTAACACTCTGTAAAACCCCTAAAGCACAAGTCGTGAACATATTCCGCCGCTCTCACGTAACACGTAACAAAGTCTCGTGCAGCCACTTCGCGCGAACAGTTTAATTCTAACGGGTAAGCGACAAAACTTGGTAGCCAACAAGTTTGGCGTAACGAGTTACCTTCGCGCTAGTTACCGACTTTTGTGAATGCATAGCTAGATTGATAGCTAACCGTTTCAACTAGGATTTTAGTTTTAGATTAATTTGGGGTGGGATTGAGATTCAAATACGACGGCACGGTTGGCGCAGTGGCTAAGCGATTGACAGCTGCGCTGCGTGTCGCAGGTTTGATTCCCGCACTGAACAATTATTTGAATGACCTACATTCTCCCGGCTGTCATTTGTAAATCAGTATTACCAAGGGATATCGTATTATCAAGGACTTAAGGAGGTTAGACTGAAATCCAAGCCATATTTAGTTGAAAAAAAAACCGACAATGCTGATGATGAACGAATCTTTGTATAAAGGGTGTAAAACAGGCACTGGTTCTCCCTGTCATTGCGATCATTTTTT
The DNA here is from genome assembly GCA_963082945.1 of Cerastis leucographa. Classification (NCBI taxonomy): domain Eukaryota; kingdom Metazoa; phylum Arthropoda; class Insecta; order Lepidoptera; family Noctuidae; genus Cerastis; species Cerastis leucographa. The sequence continues at coordinate 15,216,824 of OY720366.1, forward strand.
GGTTCTATACCATACCTGGGAACCTTCTAGTTACGGAGATATAAGAGGTCAAAGTTCCAACTTTTTGACAAGTATTTTTTTAAATACAAGTTTTTAATGTAAGATTCTTACTTTAAACACCTCCACAACCCCCGTATTATTCAATCCGTCCATCAGCACAATGTTTTGAGTGCGTTACATTGAGTTCTACCACAAAACATGATTTTACACCCCCCAAAAAAAAGTCGTTTCCCAGCAATAATTTTTGCATAAAGTTACTTAATTTCATGTACAGAATACTTGGTTGACGGCTTCGTGATGAGGTGATTTACACGGTGTATTTTTGACTACAATAGCACACCTTATCAATTATGTTATTTGACAGTAAAGATAATTAATGTTCAACTTTGTCGAATAAATCAATAGACTTATATTTACAAGTCGGATTACCTACCTACTCACAGTAAAAAATACAACATTTTGATGAATTGTTATCAAAACGCTGAAAGATTAGGAAACATACAAGACATGTGGGCCAGCTCAAACCTTCCAGTAAAATTGTTCCTCCAGGACAAAAACTTCCGAAGAATAGATCAACCTTTTAACATTATACTCTCTGTATTCTTCTCTTCTAAATACAAAATAAGAAAGGGTTATATCACTCCATGTGAAAAGAAGTATGCTGTTTTTAATTACTTTAATTTCCATAGTGTTTAATCTCCACTCTGCCGTCCTATGACTAAAAAGCCGTTAAGCCCAAAAAGTAGTTTTCGAGATAATGGCAAAAAAGGTGCGAATCGTTGCTTCTTAAAAACTATGATACTTAGGTTAATGATTGTTGGACACATCGATTGGTATTTCTTTCTGCTTGTCGTTAAGAATTATGTCTGTCCAGAAACTCTTATTACTTACTTTTAAAATTAATTTTTGTTTTTTAGTTAAGGATATAATTTAGTTATTGCACCTTATTTCTGTACTAAAAGGCCGTTAACTATACCTTAGCGGCTTTTTAGTGAAGTAATTTATTTAAAATTTTAACGTTCATAATATTTGCTAATATTTTTGCAGAAATACTTAACAAAAAAGTTGTTAGGTGATCTTAACTGCTTTATAGCCATAGAATTCGCTCAGATTAAAGTAACAATAACTTTCCTTAAGAGAGGTTACGGGGTTTTAGCTGCTTTTAAGCTAATTATGCCAATTTTATATGGAAGTTTTGTAAAATCTTACCAAACTTACTTAACTAAAAGGTGGCTAAACGTATTTCGTTTGTAGGTTAACGTCTTTTTAGTTTAGCAATAATAAAGAAAATGTGACTCTAATTGACAAGTTCTTGTTAAAATCTGAAATATGAATCAAAATTTTAAAGGTTAATGCAAAGTTAGTTTAAATAAATATGATATTACGTTATTTTTATGCCCACGCTGCCACTACCACAGCCACTGGGCTAGACAAAAGTACTTTGAAGAAAACAAAGATGTAACTTATAATAAAATTGGTTAGTATAGATGACATCCCAAAGGAACTACTTAAGTACGAAGGTGAGAGATTTCATGAAGTCATCAGGAATCTCTTCGTGGCCATGTGTAACGAAGAGCCATGTGGAGCACCGCATACTTTAAAAGTACCTCCAATAAACGCATTATATACTTAAAAAAAAATGCGACCGATCAGAGTGTTACTCTAATCGTGGAATTGAGCGAAAATCCATCTCAACCGCCCTATTCAGAATCAATCCTTCTAGAGACCCACTTTGGTTTTTGTCTTGGAAGCGGAACTTTTGAAGCTATATTCTCTATTCACCAGCTTCAAATGTAAAGAAAAGGACAAAGTCTACTTCTGTTGGTACCTCTGTTTTGTCGATCTTGAAAAATCTTTTGATAGTATTTCCCGAGAAGCTGTTGATAAAACAAGAATGTTCTAAAAACTTGTGTTTACACTCTTTGCTGTCGTCATTCAGGAAACTTTAAAACGTACTTCAGAAGGCCTTTAAATTCGTTTCCTAACTGGTATTAGCGGCACGAAAAACCCGCTCTTATACCGGCAATACAAAGAAAGATTATCTAAGTACGCTAATGACCTGTGCTTCCTGGCGGACACTTAAAAGAGTTTGCAAGAGCGCAACTCTAAAAGAGATCCAATATCCTTGGCATAAAGGCCTGGTTGAGGAGACGCCAGCTAAGTTTGGGTACGTCTCTAAAATTTACGATGTCTCTCATCGTACCTTTAAGCTTCAAGCTTGTTCAGAATTCTTCCAATTACTGAAGGTTAGCCATTTATTTCTGCTTCTCGTGTGCGAGGTGGAACAGCTCAGCAGCAGCTCCTGATTCCGGTCCATTCGAAAATGTTTTTAAGTCAAAACTTTTTTTCTCCGACCGACATTACGATTCCTTATTAGTTTTTCTAAGAATGATTCCTCGAAGAAGAAAAACTTGTTCGAGGTTAGAAACCCTTGTTCGATTAACGGTCTGCATAAGTGGGGGTCTCTTTTCGTCTTAAGATTTCGTTATGTATGACTTTCTTCGTCCAGCTCACTTTCAAAGTTAAAAATAGATACTTACTAAAAAAATGTGGGTACGAAATGGACCTTAATTTCGACGTCATGAGCAGCGGCAACTTGCATTAAACGTGATGACCTTAAAGCTAGACCACCAACAGCTATAACTTACAATGTCTTCAATGGTGTTCTGACATATCCGCTTTGAACTCATAGTTTTTCGCCCAAAGTTAGATATGCTAATAACTTGAGAGCACATGAAAGAGCATCACACCAAAACACCTACAAAAACGTCGAAGAAAGTCGCTGTGGCCAAAGTCGGCTGGACGGCATCATCATCAATTCACAGTCAGTATGCTAGTACATATAATTAGAGTTTAATTTTGATGATTTAGGACGTTTATTCATCCATCACACCTCAACGTCTGATCGGATTTCATAGAAATTCGGCACATCGGTAGAACATGATCTGGAATAAGTCATAGAATACCGGACCGTAAACGAAGCGCAAGAGTCGGAAAACTGCGTTTTAGCTAAGTAATGCTGCTTAGCTGCTTTGTAGCTAAGCATAATTTACAACCAAAGTATTAAATACTTAACTAAAACGCCGTTACGGGCGGATAACTGCATCTAATCTAGCTTTTGAAAACTTGTGCATAAGAAAATACTGAATTATAAAGTAGTTATAATCCCTTAGCGTCTTTATAGTCAAGAAAAATCAGATAACGTATTTGTAGTTAAGTAAAAGACCAGAAAATAATCGACAGATCCGGCAGTTAAGGTATTTTAACGTACATTTAGCGAAGAAATGTGGGTTAGACGCTTTCAAGTTATGGAATCGTCACAAATTCTGTTACTTAACAGCCTACAATTTTTTTATATCTCTGGAACTGTTCACATTATAAAAATGTTTCTTAGGCAGAAAGATAGAGAATTTTGAACTCTATCAGGTAGCATCAAAAAGTGAAAATTGGCCATTTGAGGGTTAACGGCTTTTTAGTCATAGGACGGCAGCACTATTTCCTCAACTATCGAGCCAGTGTGTCTATGGAACATTATAAAAAAGCTTTCGTGATCGGTAACCTCTTCTATTTATTACAAGCTTTTTATTAGCTTCACCTGTATGTTTGTTTGTAACCGACTCCATTAAGCGCGATTTTGGCCTACTTTAAACGGCCAGATTTCGTTCAAACTTTGTAGATTTATCGAGTACCGATGAAAATACAATTAATTTGATAAAAATTAATCCAATTTTCAATTAGCAAAAAAAGTTTTTTGTTAATTTATATAATTTTCATCTATAGTCGATAAGGCAGGAAATTATGTTAAGTTTAAATTTCAACCATTATCTTTAATCGATTTATCCTATATTAGGAAATTAAGAATACCAAAGACAGTTTTTAATTCAACAGAGCAAAGAATAGTTTTAAAAAACGAAAAAAAAAACACTTTTAAATAGAGATTTTACTGTTAATACAGCTGTACACATGAATAATTTGGAAAATAATTACATTCACTTATAGTTATCACGGAATTAATAGTAGATTAAAACAAAAAATAGTATAAAATTAGCAGTTGATTTTAGTATGCGTCAACGTAGTTACACCATTCAACAATTTCTTCAATAAACCAATAAAATTATAACATAACCCACGAATTTAAATCTTTGAGCATTTTTTAACCACTATACAACGTGTTTTTTTTTTGATATCCCATAACTGTAGGGTTATATTCTGTAGGTAAAAATAATACTTAAACTCCTAGAATAGATGGTCCAAAAATGCATAGTTTCAGAGATATCATCAATCATAATTTACTTAGGTCAAAATTTGTCACCAGTATGACGAATCTTTACCTTTGCGAGGTTGCCAAACTTCTCAGTAGTGTAGTAAAATAGTCAGTTTCATTGATGAATTCGAGTAATTCTTTTTATTCAAACCAATAATTCATATTAAAGCTAAGAAAATGCGAAAAAACGAACAAAAAAAAGTATGATTGAAACATAATTCATATGCCTGTTGATTTTTTGATATGGTCTCAATCATATCCTAGAGTTATGGGATATAAAAAAAACAGGTGGTATAAATAACTCTGTTAAAAGCATAATTCACATTATTTGTCCACCTAATTCGAAAATTCTAAATCTACGAGAGCATAAAATAAATGATTAACAATAAAAACACACTTCCACGCAATGTGGGCACTGCTCTAAGAGCAGAATAGAATAGAATAGATTTTTTTTTTTTTTTCAGACCGGAGTCCATAGGATTAGTAACAATTATACTTAAATTCTAGTGTTAGTAGGTTACAGACAGATGAAAAATACACAATTAAAATTCAGCGTGAAGCCGCATCCACCTCCACATCATCGGAGAATCCCACCGATCAGCGAATACACTGAGAATACTGTTGGTGCTGCCGCGAACACGGGTCATCAGGGATGCACACCTATTCCTAATAATTGCGGCAAAACTATTAATATTATTTTCTGCAAACATCCCTGACGCACTGCCACGCCAAGGCAGCCGCAGCAGCATTCTCAGTGCATTATTATATTGAACGCGTAGGTCGCTGTATGCCCGCTGAGTGAAGTTGACCCAAAGGCTGCACGTATAGAAAGACTGACAGTAAGCTCTGAAAAGCGTTACTTTAACTGGTTTCGTACAACGTGCAAACCTGTGGGCCAGCATGTTACAACGGACAGCCAGCGACCTACGTTCCCTTTCAATGTCACAATTATCTTTAAGATCTTCAGTGATCCAGTGGCCCAAATATTTAAACTTGTCCACTCTTCGCAGTGGTTCACCACAAAGTGCGACAGTAGGAATACACGAATATGTCACACTACCTGCTTTAAAAACCATTAGTTCACTCTTTGTGACGTTATATTTGAGCCCATGATTCACCGCATAATATTCACATATAGCGACCAGTCGCCTCAGAGCACCGATCGATGGGCTCAGCAACACCATATCGTCAGCATAACTAATATTGTTAATGCACACCCCATCAATATGACATCCGACATTGGTGCTGCTGAGCTCAAGGATTAGCTGGTTAATGTATAGGTTGAAGAGCCGGGGCGAGCTGAGCCCCCCTTGCCTCACCCCGCACTCCAACGAATACACGTCCGAGTGCGAACCATTCCACTTCACACTATTGCTTTGACGCCTATACCAATACTTAAATATTGACACTATTTCAGATGGTAACTTAGTTTCACGTTCTAGTTTACGCCACAAAACATCGTAACATACAAGATCAAATGCCCTTGACAGATCCAGAAAACAAGCAAAAATAGGAGTCTTCCTGCCTGTGTAGTATTGGACAGTCTGCTTGAGGCACAAGATTGCACTCACAGTTGACAGCCCAGGCTTAAAACCAAACTGGCCGTCATGTAGTTCAAGGTGTTTAGCCAATTGCTTATCAAGCAGACTGTCCAAAACTTTAGCTATGACTGTTGCTAGAGAGATTGGCCTGTAATTGGATATGTCAGAGACATCCCCCGTCTTATTTTTCACAACAGGCACTACCATTGTATGCATTAAGTCACCCGGTAAGTAACTGTGACTAACGCACAGGTTAAAAAATTAAGCTAGCACTCGCGGTAAGTGTCCCCCAGCATACTTCAGGTGCTCAATGCTGAGGCCATCATGACCCGGGGATTTACCTCTCTGCATTTTCTTTATGATCAATGATATTTCTTGTGCCGAGAAAACAATAGAAATTTCCACACAGTTGGCTCCAGCATCAGACACCTGCACAGGTCTAGTAAGAGGTGATTCAATCTGGAAGTGACGCCGAAATGCATTGGCTATATCCGCCAGCTCGTGTACGCCCGCCACGCTCAATGGGGGACTCAACTTGGGATTCAGACTATTTGTTGATTTCCAAAATGACCCAAATTTCTTTTTAGTATGATGTGTAGCTAAAATATCCATTTTTATCTGCTGTTGGTTATCTTGACAATATTTCATTTTAGTCTTAAAGATTTTTCTAGATTGACACATTTCATTGTAAACATAACCACTAACAGGTTTACCATAAAATAACCATGTTTGGTAACACAATCGAGCCTCTCTGTGCGCGTCACGAACATATTTGTTCCAACCAGGAATGTATCTTTTACTATTATGACTCATCTGTTTACTTAAATAAGTACGTTCGGCACCTTCCTTCAAAATGCTAACCAAACTACGATACATTGTATCTAACACTTGCACGTGATTAACATTAGAACACATTTTATGGGCACAATACCGAAAACCATCTGGAAAATTAATTTATTTTAATTTAGAATTACAATAATTTGAATATTCATTAATTTGATTATCATCTCTTTCACCCCATATTACCTTATTGCAAGTATAGATTGGGTTTACTAACTTAGGTATTATTAAATCAATATTACATTCAATTAATAAAGGAATATGATCTGACAAATAGACTCCATATAAAACTGACGCGTCTACAACTAAACGTCGTGCCACACTGCTCACCACACAGTGATCAAGCCAGCGTAATGCACCGTTAGCGGTACTCTCAAACGTAAACGTATCCTTCGGAAGTAGTTCCATATCAACACATGACCACGATTGCTCCCCACATACAGTTAACAGTTCATTTGAAAAGCGCTCACCCGGATGTGCGTTAAGATCACCCAATATAAACACTGATTCAATATATGTATAATGCATAGGTTCATTCGTAAAAATACTTTCAAAAGATAGATCTCGATCAAATTGCGATAAAAGGTAATCAGTAATCACAGCATAATATTTTTAGGTAGGTATTTCGATAGCCGAATTGCAAAAAACGGAACCCTTATAGATTCGTCATGACTGTCTATCCGTTGTATGTCACAGCCACTTTAATCCGTAACTATACGGACGACACAGTTGAAACTTGGTAGGTGAACCGCTGTGAACCGCTTTACGATTTAAAATCTAGAAAAAAATAGATTATGGGGCCTGCCCATACATGATACTAAATCTATTTATTTTTATCAAACCCATTCTGCGTGCGGTCTATAGAAAGGTCTTTAAAAATGACATTGAAGTTCCTAAAACTTGCTTACTTACTTAATTTTTAGTATTCTGTACCCAAAGGGTCAAACGGGGACCCTATTACTGAGACTTCGCTGTTCGTCCGTCCGTCCGTCTGTCACCAGGCGGTATTTCATTAACCGTGATAGTTAGCCAGTTGAAATTTAAAATAAATATTTAAAGAGCTCCCATACAAAAAAGTGTTTTTTTTTGCGCGAGTCCGAGTCGCACTTGGCCGGTTTTTTTTCTAAAAGCCATCGTTTAAATAAATACTTCTCAAGTGAAAGTTTGAATATAAACACTTCTAAAGTGGTAAAATGTGTCCCCTCCTCTAATTTAATAAGTGAAGAAAAATTCTGAAAAAATGTAGGAATGTAGAACATAAAAAATCTTTCAACAAAAATTGGTTTAAATAGAATTTGATGTATACTTTTGTAGAGTGGCACCACATAGCGAGACTGCTGGTACCACATAGCGAGACTGGTGGTACCACTTCATATTTCTTGTTTTGTGCCATAAAAACTAACAGCTCGCTTTTCTTGGCATTATACCTTAGTCCATGGGCCCCAGCATAGCATTCACATATCTTTAACAACTTCCTAATATCACTGATTGACGGACTCAGCAGTACAATTAGTATCGTCAGCATAACTGATGTTGTTGAAAGACACACCATCGATCGTAATGTCATTCAAAAATATTTTCATTATCGTAAAACCAATACATGCCTTATATTTTATTATTAGAACGTAGAATTTAAGACTTGTGTAGGTTTTCGGGCTATGGAGGCGGTACAGTGTATTAAAATTTGCACTACCCACCATGATCCAATTATTCTTTACTGGCACAATCATCGCATCGCAATACAAGTTTCCAATTACGAAACAACCAACAATGAAGCCGGACAGGTTGGTCCGAAGTACGGCGTACTCGCCCGCATTTATTAACGCTTAGTCGATTGCACGAATTCCATAGGCACACAAATGCGGGCGAACGATGTGAGTGGACTCGGCAACATTGAAAAAATCTTCAAATTTATTACAAATTAGAAAAACTTCATCAAAAAACTGATAGGCTGATGGCACGGGCATGCCAAAGTTATTGGCATTACCATATTCATCATACGATTCTCCTCATACAAGCTAGCAGCAACTTTAATGTATTGCATTAGCGTTGCTAAAGCGTCGATCATCTCTGCACACATTGATTGTGTTTACCTCTGATTGACGTGAATGATTGTGTACAATCTTTTTACTGAAAAACAAAAAAGATTAGTGAACAAATACAATAAAAATCTATTTACAACAAAGCAACACATGACATTATGATTTGTATTGATCACGATAAAGAAGTGACAAAAATATTGATGACATTTATGACATTATTGGAGCAGCACTGGTCCAGTGCCCAGCCCCGACTTACGAGCAGTAAGCCGTGGGTTCGAACCCAGGCAGGCGCATTGCTTTGTGTTATTTATTTCATCACCGCTACTCTAACAAACGGTGAACGAAAACATCGTGAGGAAACCGGCATTTCCTAAAACTAAACATACGAAGACATGTGACATCTACCAACCTACACTGGACCCGCGTGGTGGATTACAGGCCACTCCCTCTTATAGAGAGGAGGCTGATGATAATGATGATTTATGACATTTGTTATTCGCTAAAACAGTAACTATCTAGGTACTCATTATTAAATTGACTTTGACAGCAAAGATGATTAATGTTCAAATTTCTTTGACATAAATAACTTGGAGCAAGCATTGGTCACCATAAAAATAATGAAATTATCGCAGTACTCATAAAATGGCCGAAAGGACAAGACATCTACAAAACATGAGGAACAACTCAAATCGTCCAGTTAATTTGTCAAATAAACTGGACAAAGACGTCCTAAGAATTGTTCAACCTTTCAACATTATACTGTCTGTACTCCTCTCTTCTAAATACAAAATAAGAAAGGGTTATATCACTCCATGTGAAAAGAAGTTTCACATATTGATGTTATTGATTATTTTGTTTTCCGATGTGTTTAGTCTCCATCATTTCCTCAACGATCGAGTTAGTGAGTCTTTGGAACATCATAAAAAAGCTTTCGTAATTGGTAACCTCTTCTATATAATTGATTACATACTGTTGGTAATTTCTAACATTGTGCTGAGTAGCGGCCACATTTCTCTTATTTTGAAGATCCAAGAAATTCATAGAAAGAGTGGCATAAGCACCCGAAGGTATATTATTAAGAACTGGATCTTGATTTCAAGTGAATTCTTGATTAAAGTTAAAACGACGATGATACGAGTATATTATGCATTACAAGACGGCGTTTATTTTGCTGACATCTATGCTGAGTTTCAAGACTTATCAGTTGATTTTAGTATGGTTTATAATTTTCGACTTATGGTATTATTAACGATGTATCTTGAAGACTGGGCTAAGAAGGTACTGCGAATTAATAATGAAGAAAATAATGGCGAAAATTGTGAACAAATCTTCGTGTTGTATCAAAATATTTTAGGAGCTTATAAGCAGCATAATAAGATTTTTCAAATATTGGTAAGTTGATATTTTTTTTTTAATATTCTTAATTCTAATCAATCAAAAAAATAATATTACAGAAAGTGAAGACAAAGACAGATGACAGACAGAGAAAGCGGAAGAGAGACCACTTGGATTGAGTCATATTTTTTCATCACATTTTCTTGTATTTTGTTAAACAGATATTATGGCGCGCAGTAGACTCATTCATTCGTAGTTTCTGGTTTTTGGCAGTATTTTTATCACAATTCCAAGATCCAACAGCAACACAAGAGGAAGTAAGTATTGAAGAAATAAACTTTTACATCATACATTATCTTAACAACTAGTTCTTAGATCTTCATATTTAATAACCCTAAGCGCACCAATATTAATTTACCTTTATTTTTTTACTTGGTTATTGGCTCTACTCTTCAATCATCATCTGCCTAGCCTTTTCCCAAACTATCTTGGGGTCGGCTTCTAGTCTAACCGGATGCAGCTGAGTACCAGTATTTTACATGAAGCGACTGCCTATCTGTCCTCCACAACCCAGTAAGGTAATACGATACCCCTTGGTAAGACTCGTCATCTGAATCCACGAAAACGCCAACCATAACGATCATTTTGCAATTTTAATAGACGCCATCTTGGTTTTGTAAAGCGAACTTCTAGTTTTTCGGCTTACCGCAACGTATTGTGGAGTGCGTCTTTCAGTTTTCCGTTTATTTTTTCTTTTATTATGAAAGAACAATATCCTAAATGCTGATTCAAAATTAATTGAGATAAGGGCTCCTACCCAGCCTAGTGACGATGATGAGAGGTTCATGGTCGGAAATACGTGGGCTACCCTCATCATACCATCTTGTGTTTTTTGCAGCGTAACATAATCATTTTGCATGTGAGCTTTGTAATATTTGGATGGATTATGAAGGACACCATTTTAGTAGTCATAACCAGCTTGCAATGTGAGAAATTCCGTATTGCTGTGGAGGAAGCAGAGTCGGCATGTATACAGCGAGTGATGGATACGAACTGTTCAGGTAAAACGAAATATATTTAAATACTAAAACTAAACCTTTTTAGGATTTACAAGTTATCTCTTGAAAATAAAGACACATAATACGAAATGGGATTAAATCTTTTGGGTCGTTTCTCAATAAGTACAATTTGAACTAATATTTTGCTAATTATTTGGAACATTACTCGAATTGTTGGCCGAAAGGGCCACAAGATTCCGTAATGTCGAGGAGACATTATATCAGGAGAACCGATGACCTGGTGGAGGACGGCGGAAAACATTGAACACAAAAAGAGCAGCAGTGCTATTCTTTAAGGATACAGCCTTGAGCGCAGTGCTGCGCCAGCGACAACACTACAGTTTGGTATTCGCTAAGCCGCAAATAGTGACATTAGCGCTCTAAGATGTGACGGCCTTGAGTTAGAAATCCTCAACGTCGAGCAAGTTGACAGTTCTTCATACATATTGGTATTTCGTAAGAAAAACTCCCTCACTCAAAAAATTGCGAATTGGCTGCGGGTATTGTGTATGTGTCAGGACAGCCCGTTGCATACTTACGAAATAGGCAAAGGAATTTTATTTATCTTGTTCTACCTTTTGTAGTAAGCAATGACTTAATTGTCGGCCCTACGCTGTCCTCCCATACTTAAGTACTAACGCTGTACCTTTAAATATTGTAAAACCAAATGATTTTAAAAGAGTAACCGTGGAGATTCTTGCCGGTTCTTCTCCATAGGAAACGACCAACCCGAACCGTGCACCTTAGGTTGACGTTTTATAAGTGCCCATGTAGGCCTATGTAAAATAAAATATTTAGATTTTATTTTCATTCAGCCATTCATGTAGGATAAAAATGCATTATTTAAACACTTGTATTATGAAAATCGTTAGTAGTTTCACTCATTTCCATAAAATACTTAAAACTAGACCTATATTTTACAATTTAAACCCATAAAACTCTTAGGCAAGAATTTTTTTCAAGCTCTGATTTGTCTTTGAAATTGTGAAGGAAGATGTCAGGCCTAGAGTTTGTCGAAAACCATAACCGCGCTAGAGAATACTGTTTGAATCAGCGCTGCACGATCGGTCGATCTTGAGGCTGTCTCGCTGACGAGTTCGTCGACAAGTACAGCCAAGCAACTGTCTCTTAGGGAATAGCATGTATGGCAGAACTGATCGTCAAGGCGACGACGCTTGTGGAAGGCTTATGTCCTACTTTGGACATTTTCGGCTGGTATGAATGGCGATCTTAATCGACATCTGGTTTGGTTTGCTGTATTATTATGTTAATAGAGTTTTTCTTCTATCTTTACAGATAGTGTTAGACACTTGTACAAGCGCGTGCTACAAGTTAACCGGACCTTCAGTAAGATGACAGCGTATGGTCTGTTTACTATAGACGCCTCTCTACCGATACCATTGACTGCACTTATGACTAAATACATTATTGTACTGCTGCAATTTGCGTTGGTGTAAAATAACTATTTTACCAACAGTAGTTACACCGTTTTAAATTTTCACGGTTTTAAACTACACAGTTTACGATATTTCGACGTCATCCCGCGATCTGGCGCTTGCAACACGTCGAAATATCGGGAACTCAAAACAATGAATAATCACGGAAGATATCCCATAAGTATATCGCTTCTCCGGCAAAATTTTAGACGTGGAAATGTTAGTTGACAAATACCACATGGATATTTTATGTTTTAGTGAAACTTGGTTAAAACCAGATAGGATGTTGTTTAATGTGAATAATTTTTCAGTTGCCAGTGCGCACAACAGGTCCTCAGTGGGTGGTGGTAACCTGATACTTTGTGATAGCTGTCTCGGGCATAAAGAAAGGAAGGATATCACTGCTTACTCTGTTGATCGCTTATGTGAGGTAGTATGTGCAGAGGTTGAAGGTCATACTGTCTTATGTGTTTATAGACCACCAGCATCAAACTTGTCATTATTTTTGATCACAATGGAAGAAATATTAAGTAAACTTTTCACGGACAATAAATTAGTTTTTGTTTGTGGCGACTTCAATATTGATTTGTTAGTCAATTCATCAGAAAAATGTAAGCTTGTCTCATTGTTAAAATCATTTAATTTAAAATATTTATTTAACTAAGCAACTAGAATAACACCAACCTCCGCTTCATGCATAGACAATGTATTTACTAACTGCATAGTAAAAGAGTCGTTATTAATTAGTGGCGTCAGGTCAGACCATACTGGTCAACTTGTATCTTTTGAGTTAGACAAAAAGTCACACTTAGTTAAAACAATTCAATTAGTTACACTCAATTCAAAATCTAAATTTATGATTTATGTGAATGGACCACTACGGGAAAAAGAAAAAGCAATATAGCTAATAAGAAAAAGCAGAGAAACTTTATATAATCTATATCATGAAAATTCTCTGACACTTACGTTATAAACTATTCGAAAATATTCAAAAGTGTCTGCGCTCAAGCAAAGTCTCAGTTTATAATTAATAAAATTGGTAATTCTAATAATAAAATAAAAACTGTGTGGCAGGTAATAAACAGAGAAACCGGAAAGCCTCCACAGCAGATAAGAGTGAATTGTCTTTAAAAATAGATAACAAAACTATTTCTGATAAGTTAGAAGTCGCTGAGATACTAGACAATTTCTTTACTAACATTCCGTTAGAGGTTACGAAATCTCTCCCCTCTTCAGTTGAATAAGCTGAGGGCCTTCTTAAAGAGAACTTCACAAAGGACATGCCAATCTTTAAATTTAAACCAGTATGTATTGCCACAGTCAAAAACGCATTCATAAGTCTTAAAATAAAAAATACTGAAGACTTTTGGGGGATTTCCGTCAAGGTTCTTGAAAACATTATTGACTCAATTGCTCCTGTCCTAACAGGCATATTCAATCAATGTTTGGACAGCGGCAAGCTTCCTGACTGAATGAAACAGTAAAGTGGTGCCAATTTTTAAATCGGGTTGTAAGAGTGATCCTTCTAATTATGGACCGATATCTGTGCTTCCAGCGTTGAGATCTATGGAAAAATCATGCTGGACCAGACGCTTTCTCACTTCAACTCTAATGGGATACTGCATGGTCAGCAGTTTGGTTTTACGAAAGGTAGGTCGACAATGGACGCGGGAGTTAAACTCATCAGTCACATTCTAGAATCCTGGGAGAAGTCCCAGGACGCTATTGGCATTTTTTGTGATCTCTCAAAAGCGTTCGATTGCGTCGACCACAACACACTCATCTGTAAATTACATCACTACGGAATTTGTGGACAAGCTGCTGATCTAGGTCTTTCCTATTTAACAAACAGGCAGCAAAAAGTAAATGTAAATGGGGCGACATCCACCGGGTCTATAGTCAAGATAGGCATGCTCCAAGGTTCAATTCTTGGCCCTTTCCTATTTCTAGTTTATATTAATGATCTCCCTTATATGATTGCCAAATTTTCGGATAATATTCTATTTGCTGATGACACCTCGCTAATTTTTAAAATTCATAGAAGAGATACGGATCTCATTCATGTCAACGAAAGTCTAACTGTTCTCTCGAAATGGTTCTCAGCTAACAAACTTTTACTGAATACGAACAAAACAAAATGTCTTAAGTTATCTTTACCAAATGTAACACAACGTGACCTACATTTAAATCTTGACGGTGCAGTGGGGCGCGCACATTAGAACTCTTTTGGGGAGATTAAGCTTAGCTGCCTAAGGTGTTAGGAAAATAAGGCAGTTAACTGATGTAGTCACAGCTAGGTTAGTATATTACGCTTATTTCCACAGTATTATGTCTTATGGCATTCTGCTGTGGGGATCGGCAGCAGACGTTGATGCAATATTCATATTGCAAAAGAGGGCAGTCCACGCTATTTATAAAATGGGTCCTCGCGAGTCCCTCAGAGAAAAATTTAAAGAGATCGATATACTGACACTGCCTTCACTTTATATCCTAGAATGTATTTTGTATGTCCGCAAAAACTGAAGGCTTTTCAAAATTAGAAGTGAATTTCATAATATAAACACGCGCAGTAAACACGAAATTGTAATACCCAAATTTAGATTAACAATAACTAGCAAGTCATTTCTTATAAACAGTATACGTTTTTATAATAAGTTGCCAAAGTCAGTTACAGAACTGACCGATGGAAAGTTTAAAAATTGCATCAAACGTGTCCTTATTAAAAAGCATATTACAAAATTAAGGACTACGTTGAAGATAAAGAAGTTTGGCTCTTGTTCCTTCTGCTCATGTGGCTCCCCTGGTAGCTCCTAAACGACACAAATGTGTGGATGTCTCTTAACTATTCCCAATATTACTTTCTCCATTCTTTTTATTTGATGTTTTACAATAGTTTTCATATCATTGCACCATTCGTTAATTGTTCAGAATAGTTACAGCACTGATGATAACATCTGTGTCAATTGTTTAATTTAGTGCTCTTATATTTTTTTATTTTTACTTTTGTATAGATTCTTTTTATTTACCTATTTTTTGTGAATGTGTGGACATTGTAGGTTTTTTTTTTCTATTTCTACCTTCTGTAGTAAGCAATCGACTTATCGTCGGGTCTACGCTGTCCTCCCATACTTAAGTACTAACGCTGTTACTTCAAATATTGTAAAACCAAATGATTTTAAAAGAGTAACCATGGAGTTTCTTGCCGGTTCTTCTCCATAGGAAACGACCAACCCGAACCGTGCACCTTTTGTTAACGTTTTATAAGTGCCCATGTAGGCCTATGTAAAATAAAATATTTTGATTTTGAGAATGAGGAGTTACACCATTCAACTATTTCTTCAATAAAATTATAAAATAACCCACGATTGATTGATTGATTTGAGCATTGTTTTAAGCACTCTATAAAAACTCTTTTGAAAGAATAATTCTTATTATTTGTTTACCTAATTCACAAATTCAAGATCTACGAGAGCATAAAATAAATGAATAAGAATAAAAACAGACTTCCACGCAATCCGGTCACCGCTCTAAGAGCATACGTTTATTCGTATAAATAATTTCAGTAAAAAACCGAATATTTCAGCAAAAAACGGTACCCTTATAGATTCACGATGTCTGTCTGGCTGTCTGTCTGTCTGTCCGCATGTCACAGCCACTTTATTCCGAAACTATAAAGACTACATAGTTGAAACTTGGTAGGTGAACCGCTGTGAACCGATTTACGATTAAATCGAAAAAAAAGATAAAGGGCGACTTCCTATACATGATACTGAAACTATTTTTTTGTTTGTCCGAATTCCATAGGCACTCAAATGGGGGCGAACGATGTAATTGGAAAAAAAGGCTGGAAACCCAAACTATTGGCAAGGAAAACGGTCTTAAAGGGTTTGTATATTTCTTCATCGACTTACAACTGGATGAAGATACTTAAGCGTTTCGGTACGTCAATCCAATACATTTTTTACTAATCCACTATCGTTCTCGTACCTTTCTTTCTTTATTGTGTGCTTTATGCCGCCCATGAGCCTCTGACCTGTGACAGCCCTCCTCTCCCTCTGACTTTACTTTGCAGGCCGTCGAGAAACATCTCTCAGGCACGCTGGTTTCCTTACGATGTTTTCCTTCACCGAAGCAAGTGATAATTATAACATACGCACTTGAATCCGAAAAATCAGTGCTTGGCTTGGGTTCGAACTTGTGAAAAATGAAGCATTTATTAAGAAATTGAAAAAATCTTCAAATTTATTATAAATTAGAAAAACTTCTTCAAAAATTGATTGATCATTATTGGCATTGCCATATTCATCATACGATTCTCCTCATACAAGCGAGCAGCAACTTTAATCAACAGCATTAGCGTTGCTAAGCGTCGATCATCTCTGAACACATTGATTATATATTTATTATAAGAATAATTACGAATATCGAACCAACAGATAGTTGCAAGCCTTACTTCCAGAAACATAAGATTCTCACCTTAGTAAGTATTTATATTTTAGAATTATGTAAAGTAGTCCGAAAATATCCAGATTCTTATAACACACGGGGAGACATACAAACAAATTATTCCTTGCGCCATAAAAACAGGCTAAATTTGGCCCCCTCCCGCCTTAAATTACACTCATCTAGTCCATAATCAATGTCAATAAAAAATATATAATAAATTACCAGAAGAAATAAAACAACAAAATAAAACCAGTATATTTTTAAATAAATTAAAACAGTACTTAATAAAAAAAAGCTATTATTCATTACACGAATATTTTACGGATAAATTCAGTAATAATACATAAATATGAATAAAATGCATGTGATAATATGTAAAATAACAAAAATAAATTAAATGATAATACTAAATTATTAAATAACACTAATAATCACAAACAGTTTTTAAGAGAGTAAATAAATAAGCAATATATTCAAATAAATAATGAATGAATAGATAGACTTAAATACATAATATTAATAAAATAAGTAAACGGAAATATAAAATAATTAGCTATTATAATAATCGAATTTTTTCTTCTTTCTCATGTTAGAATGAAAAATTTAGAGAAGCACTCTTCCTTTCTCTACTTATTTAAAAATTGCTGTGCCCGACAGGGTCCATAATTGTGTCTACCATTTTCTTTTATTTTGATCACCTTTTAAGTGTACATTATGGATGCAATAAATGATATGATTTGATTTGAATGTATTTACTTCTGATTGACGTGAAACAAAAAAGATTTGTGAACATCTATGTATATAAATATCAATTGCTGTTCGTTAGTCTCGCTAAAACTCGAGAACGGCTGGGCCGATTTAGCTGATTTTGGTTTTAAAATGTTTGTCGTAGTCCAGGGGAGGTTTAAAAGGAGAAAGGTAGGGTAGGGTAGGTAGGTATGGTAGGTAGGTAGGTAGGTAGGGTAGGGTAGGTAGGGTAGATAGGTAGGGTAGATAGGTAGGTAGGGTAGGGTGGGGTAGGTAGGGTATGTAGGGTAGGGTAGGGTAGGTAGGTAGGTAGGTAGGTAGGGTAGGGTAGGTAGGGTATATAGGTAGGTAGGTAGGGTACGTAGGGAAGGGTAGGGTAGGGTTGGTAGGTAGGGTGGATAAAAAGTGCATTGCAACGCATGCCGGGGACAGCTAGTATACAATACAAATCTATTAACAACAAAGCAACTCATTAAGATTTGTATTGATCACGATACAGAAATGACAAAAAAATACTGACATTTATGACATAATTGGAGCAGTGGTGGCCCAGTGGTGGCAGCCTTGACTTACGAGCGGTAAGCCATTGGTTCGAACCCAGGCAGGCGCATAACTTTGTGTAGTTTATTTCATCAGCGCTGCTCTAAAAAACGTTGAAGGTAAACATCGTGAGGAAACCGGCATGTCTTAGAACTAACACTTCGAAGACATGTGACATCTAACAACCTGTACTGGGCCCGCGTGGTGCATTGCAGGCCACTCCCTCTCAAAGAGAGGAGGCCTGTGTCCCAGCAGTGGGAACATTATAGGCTGATGATGATGATAATTTATATCATTTGTTATTCGCTAAAACAGTAACTTCCTATTCCTTATTATTAAATTGACTTTGACAGCAATGATGATTAATGTTCAAATTCCTTTGACATAAATAACTTCGAGAAGCATTGGTCACCATAAAAATAACGAAATTATTTCAGTACTCCTAGAATGGCCGAAAGAACAAGACAGGTAAACATGTGCAACAACTCAAATCGTCCAGTTAATTTGTTAAATAAACTGGACGAAGACGTCCTAAGAATAGTTCAACCTTTCAACATTATACTGTCTGTACTCCTCACTTCTAAATATAAAATAAGAAAGGGTTTTATCACTCCATGTGAAAAGAAGTATCACTTATTGTTGTTCTTGATTATTTTATTTTCCAAAGTGTTCAGTCTCCATCATTTCATCAACGTTCGAGTCAGTGAGTCTATGGAACATTATAAAAAAGCTATCGTGATTGGTAACATTTTCCATTGTTTCGGTTACGTACTGTTGGTAATTTATAACATTGTGCTGAGTAGAAGTCACATTTCTCTTATTTTGAAGATTCAAGAAATTCATAGAAAGAGTGGCATAAGCACCCGAAGGTATATTATTAAGAACTGGATCTTTCTTTCAAGTGTATTCTTGATTATAGTTAAACCGATTGTAATATCTTATACATTCCAAGAAGCCATTTATTTTGCTGAAATCTGTGCTGATTTACAAAACATAGCTGTCGATTTTAATATAGTATATAATTTTCGGCTGATGACATTATTAACGATGTATCTTGAAGAGTGGGCTAAGAAGGTACTGCGAATTAATAATGAGGAAAACAATGACGAAAATTGTGAACAAATTTTCGTGTTGTATCAAAATATTTTAGGAGCTTATAAGCAGCATAATAAGATTTTTCAAATATTGGTAAGTTAATAATTTTTTTTAATATTCTTAATTCCAATCAATCAAAAAAATAATATTAGAGAAAGTGAAGACAAAGACAGACGACAGACAGAGAAAGCGGAAGAGAGACCACTTGGATTGAGTCATATTTTTTATCACATTTTCTTGTATTTTGTTAAACAGATATTATGGCGCGCAGTAGACTCATTCATTCGTAGTTTCTGGTTTTTGGCAGTATTTTTATCACAATTCCAAGATCCAACAGCAACACAAGAGGAAGTACGTATTGTAGAAATAAACTTTTACATCATACATTATCTTAACTAAGAACTATTGTAATTTCATTTGAAAAACTAGACTGCCTATATATTTGCACATCTAATTAGGTAATGATACAGTGCACTTTATATATAATTGTAACATCTTTCTATACCTACCTGTATTATGCAAATAAATAATTTGATTTGATTTGATTTGAACAACTAGTTCTTAGATCTTCATATTTAACAACCCTAAGCGGACAAATACTAATTTACCTTTATTTTTTTACTTGGTTATTGGCTTAATTGTCATCTGGATCCACGAGAACGCCAACCATAACGATCATTTTGAAACTTTAATAGACGCCATCTTGGTTTTGTAAAGCGAACTTCTATTTTTTTCGGCTTACCGCAACGTATTGTGGAGTGCGTCTTTCAGTTTTCTTTTATTATGAAAGAACGGGACAGTCAATTAGAGTTCATGATAACGAGTATATTGGAAAAGGGTGAAACTTAATAAAATTAATATGCTAAATGCTGATTCAGAATTAATTGAGATAAGGGCTCCTACCCAGCCTAGTGACGATGATGAGAGGTTCATGGTCGGAAATACGTGGGCTACCCTCATCATACCATTTTGTTTTTTTTGCAGCGTAACATAATCATTTTGCATGTGAGCTTTGTAATATTTGGATGGATTATGAAGGACACCATTTTAGTAGTCATAACCAGCTTGCAATGTGAGAAATTCCGTATTGCTGTGGAGGAAGCAGAGTCGGCATGTATACAGCGAGTGATGGATACGAACTGTTCAGGTAAAACGAAATAGATTTAAATACTAAAACTATACCTTTTTAAGATTTACAAGTTATCTCATGAAAATAAAGACACATGGGATTAAATCTTTTGGGTCGTTTCTCAATAAGTACAATTTGAACTAATATTTTGCTAATTATTTTGAACATTACTCGAATGAATGGCCGAAAGGGCCAAAAGATTCCGTTATGACTAGAAGACATTCTATGAGGTGAACCGATGACCTGGTGGAGGACGGCGCAATACATGGAACACAAAAAGGGCAGAACTGATCGTCAAGGCGACGACGCTGGTGGAAGGCCTATGTCCTACTTTGGACATCTTTCGGTTTGGTATGAATGGCGATTTTGATTGACATCGTTTGGTTTGCTGTTAACACAAGGTGTTGGTTTGCATCCTCGTCAAAATTCAGGAGGTTGTCACACAAGACATTAATAAAAAAAAAAAATACGGTTACTTTATAACTAAACACTGATCTTTTGGTTGTTTATGTTTGTCAATATTTCAGAATATAATTCCCTTTAACATGGTTTAGGAAATAAGAAATTATCGAATAAACGTTTGAGATTGTTTATATTTGTGGAAGCGTGGTTACAGGGCGAGAATCAGACGGGTGGTTCATACTTACCGATATCCGTAAATAAGAAAAAAATCGGTCAAGTGCGAGTCGGACTCGCACACGAAAGGTTCCGTACCATTATTTATAAAAACGAGCATAAAAATCACTTTTTGTACCCTTAAATATTTATTTTATTCTGTTTTTTGTATTAGTTGTTATAGCATTAAACAGAAATACATAATCTGTAAAAATTTCAATAGGCTACCTATCGCGGTTCATGAGTTACAGCCTGGTGACAGACGTACGGACGGACGGACGGACGAACAGCGAAGTCTCAGCAATAGGGTCCCGTTTGACCCTTTGGGTAAGGAATCCTAAAACTAACAATTACATTACAATTTTATTAATGATTCGGGTCGAGAATCATTAGCATAATAACCTCCTTGAATTTGACGAGGATGCAAAACAACACCTTGTATAAGAATAAAAAAAACATACCCATTTTAGTATTGATTCGGGTCGAGAATCATTAGCATAGTTACTGCCTTGAATTTAACGAGGATGCAAAACAACACCTTGTAGAGTTTTTTTTTCTTTTTCCTTTTTTATACTACGGATTTCTGAATGTACCTTTATCTTTACAGAGAGTGTGAGACACCTGTACAAGCGCGTGCTACAAGTCAACCGGACCTTCAGTAAGATGACAGCGTATGGTCTGTTTACTATAGACGCCTCTCTACCGATACCATTGACTGCACTTATGACTAAATACATTATTGTACTGCTGCAATTTGCATTGGTGTAAATTAACTATTTTAGCAGCATGAGTTACACTTTTCAACAAATTTTTCAATATTTAAACACATTAAAACGCACGATGGTAATTGTGTTTCTTTGATCAGATTTTGGTTAACTTTAAATTAAACTCTGTTAAATGAGCAGTTTTTATATTTTTTTATTCAGAAATTCAAGATCAATGAGAGCATAAAATAATGTGAAGATTATTTTACAGAAACGGATCTATTTTAACCACTAAAACAGTAACTACCTACTCCTTAATATGTATTGCTATGAGCGCAAATATGAAATGATTAATGTTCTACTTCCTTTCAATTAATGACTAAGAATACGGATTAGTCATCACAAAAATAACGAAATTATCTTCATTACTCATAAAACTACCGTAAGAACAAGCCAGATACCAATCACGTGGAACAACTCAAATGGTTCAGTTAATTTTTACTCAAAAATAAACTGGACCAAGACTTCCAAAAAATTGTTTAATCTTTCAACATTCTACGCTCTGTACTCTTCTCTTTTAAATAAAAAAAAAGAAAAGGTTTTATCACTCTTTGTGAAAAGAAATCCATACTTCCATACTAATATTATAAATGCGAATGTCACTCTGTTTGTTTGTTACCTTTTCACGACTAAACGGCTGATCGGATCTTAATGAAATTTGGCAAGAAGATAGATTTCAACCTAGGAAAGGACATAGGCTATATATCATCACGCTACGACCAATAGGAGCGGAGCAGCAATAAATAATGTTGCGAAAACGGGGAAAATGTGACGCAGACGAAGTTGCGCAGGACAGCTAGTATCATATATAATTATTGCTGTTCCTAAATGTTCTATTTTTCAATATGATTAGTCTCCATCATTTGCTCAACGAACGAGTCAGTGAGTCAAGCCACAGTCACATTTCTCTTATTAAACCCCGACCAAAAAAGAGGGGTGTTATAAGTTTGACGTGTGTATCTGTTAGACACACAGATTAATAAGAGAAGGGGTTTAATAAGAGAAGTGTGACTGCGGCTTGACTCACTGACTCGTTCGTTGTGGTATCGTAGCTCCTAAACGGGTGAAACGATTTTGATGAAATTGGTTTCGTTTGAAAGGTGTTTGAATCGAGCATTTTAGAAGTTCACAAGCTGCATAATAAGGTTTTCCAAGAGTTGGTAAGTTGGTGTTTGCTTTTATAACGTTATAATATAACGTAATTAATAAACATAGAAAATTTAAAACTATGAACCAGACATACTCGTATAGAGAAGTAGAAGGCTATGGTCGTGGCTTTGCCCATCGGCCATTTGATATTTCGGGTTGAAAAAAAAATATATTCTGTAAATTAAGAGATTTTTTTTTATATCATCCATTTCTGTCTCTATGATGGCGTTTTCTTTTTAAAGATTTTAAGCCGAACGATAGACTCGTTCACTCGTGGCTTATGTTATTTGCTGTTATATTTATTACAATTGCAAAAGCCAGGAGCATCACAAGAAGACGTAAGTATGACAATAATCATTGGTCCTTCGAGCCCGATCAATACTAGGGCCCAATCGGACCTTCAATGACGAGACTATACTTTTTATTGGTGTAAAATCACAATTAACATGAACGATATAAAGGCAGTACAAAGAAATACCCCTAGGAGAGCGCGTCGTAGCTGGATGTCGGGGAAAGAAGCTTCGCTTGTGCAGTCGGGGCACGGTATCCCGAGACCCTTCACCTTCCCCGCGGTCATTCATGCATAATTATGTGATGACGCCGACAATAGTGTTATTCTAAACCCCTTTTCCGTATGCCCAGTTTTCACCAATGCTTAACGAGACCTAAATTAATGTGTAATTATGAATGCTCAGTTGGATTTTCTACGCTCGATTCAGAGCTAATAAGTCATGACTGCGAACCGGATTATGCATATGAACATATTTGCATATTATGGATGTTTTTGAAAAGATATTTTAGCGAAATTGGGCTAATCGGACCTGTTTTTTAATGTCTGCAAAAATGTTCCAAAGGCGAGATCCGCCAATAAAGAGTATCATTTCAAATTGTGCCTAATAACTTCAGTAGATGTAGAACGATCGCTTTTAAGTTATAAAACATTTAAATTATTACTATTGATCATTTAGGACAGTTTTAAAGAAGGAATATGATTATTATTATTATCTCGTCATCATCGTAAACATTGTTTTGTAGTTACACATACCTTATCCAGTCGCTTATCACATTACTTGAACAAAAGAGCGTTTGCATTTCTGTGTCATTTACCATAGGTTATGAAAAAAAAAATGGTATTACATAAAAGCCATACATGATTCCAATGCAACATGAACACTACATTCGTTATTTTAATAATAGTTTTATGAATTAAAAGGATACTGCTCTGGTAATTATGACTAACCTGCAATGCCAGAAATTTCAAATACTTGTAGAAGAAGCCATGTCAGCGTATATACAGCGTGTGATGGATGCGATATTGTCCAAGAAAGAAATATATTTTTTCTTTAATTTATAGCAAAAGATATTATTATTATACAAGGTGTTGTTTTGCATTTTCGTCAAAATCATGGAGGTAACTATGCTAATGATTCTCATTCTAAATCAATAATAAAATGGGTATGTAATTTTTATCTTTTTCTTATTAAAGAAATCGGTAAGTGTGAACCACCCGTGTTTTAAACGCAGGCCGTCTGATTCTCGCGCTATAACCGCGCTTCCACAAATACAAACAATCTCAAACGTATATTCGATATTTTTTTATTTCCTAAACCATGTTAAGGGGGTTATTCTGAAATACTGACAAACATAAACAACCAAAAAGATCAGAGTTTCTAAATAATTAACTAGGTACCGTAATTTAAATTGATTATTTATGTCTTGTGTGACAACCTCTTGGATTTTGACGAGGATGCAAAACAACACCTTGTATAGCTTTAAGAGAACAAACGAACACAATGCTAGAACATAGACCAAACATCAAATATTAGTAAAAAGTATGAGCAAACGCGGTCTTAGTGATGGGAGGACAGCCTTTATTTAGAATTCTTCTTCTTCGGTCCGCCGGCATGATAGTATAATGTTAATTTTTTTTGGACTTCACCACCTCCACGGCATCACCAGTGGTAGCACAGAAGTCAATGAGACTGCATGTCTTAGGATTCAAAGGCCAGGATAGGAGATGAAACATTTTTTGTGAGACAGCTCCATACCCGCACCCCACTGTGCAGTTTCGGTGAGGTAGCCCCAACTGACGAGATTGTAGTAACATCGTCCCCCTTGGGTCCATAGACGGGTGCGGATCTTTCAGGTGGACCCCGGAAAATAAGACGCTGAAGATTGATAGGGGAAGGGTATTTTTCCAAAGTTTGAACTGAGTATCGACCGGGTTTTCTTGTATAGACGCTGCGCTTTTTTACAAGTTTCCCTGCTTGTTAGCCTTTGCCATTGAAACTAAGGTGACATTGAGTCTCTAATACCAGACTTCTGTTTTGGTCTCTCCACTGCGGTCGCAACTTCTCTTCGGGCCACCGCGCTATAAACGTGTCGCTTTCGGTTCCTAATAAATTCAGTTTGTACCAGCAAAATACAGTCCACTCATTTCTCAAAACCATTTTTGAGACCTTTACACGGTCCTCAACAGGGCGTGTGGAGATGTTATGCTGTTTGATATAATTAACATTAAACTTAAATCAAACCAAGGAGAATCCCACGGCAGATTCAGCTTCAAATTCGCGCCGATAGTGTTTTGTTACATGTATGGTGGGGATGGGAGAGGTTCATCGATGAATCGAGAATCGCGCTTTATTCGTCTCAGTGTAGCCAAAGCTTTATGATCTTCTTTCTGTAACGTGTGGTTAGTGCGTCACCTTATGTCAGAATTTTTATGGGCCTCTGACTTGGCTTTATACGCCCGTTGAGAAATATCTGTCAGGCTGGTTTCCGCAGGATGTTTTCTTTCACCGATGCAAGTGATAATTATACAATACGCACATGAATCTGAAAAATCAGATGTGCGTGTCTTGGGTTCGAACTTGAGAGCTTTGACTTGGCAATCCAACGATCACACCACTAGGCTATCATTGCTTTATGATGAACACTTTTATGCAGGTGTCATTTCGGCAAACTCCTACAATGAAATTTAAGACCCGTCAGTCACTAACAGATATACCTACTTCCTAATCAATTATTCCTAAATGTTATTCCAGAGAGTCACAAACGTCTTTGCAAGCGCGTCACAACATGACTGTGTGTGGTATGTTTAGTATGGATGCTACACTACCGCTTACTCTGACTGGACTTATGAGTAACTACATTTTTGTACTGCTGCAGTTTGCTTTCCTCTAAATTATGTAAAGAACTATGTATTGACATCTTTGGAAACTAGTATTGATTAAATTGTTGAAAATAAATGGTTTTTATTGTAATCGCCTCTCTTCGTAACCCAGGACCATTTAACCATTTTTAAAAAGCTTTTATTTAACTTACAATGTTTTTAATAAAGAACAATCCTAAGCAGTAAGAAGATCCTAGAAGTTATAATAGTAGGTAGTAAGTCCAAAGTAATTGATTAATGAAGTCATTCTTTTCTTTAGATTGATAACAATCATGATTAATTACTTTCAACTTTAACGCGAACACTGTTTGAAATGAAATGAATGACATACCTATAGGCCCTACAAAATTGATTGTCTATTTGTCGACTACAGATGAACTTAACACAAATTTAAAAAAAAAACATGTTGCACACTTCAAATAGTCCAGCTAAATAATTACTCAAAAATAAACTGGACAAAGACGTGCAAAGATTAGTGCAATCCTTCAACATTATGCTCTCTGTATTTTTCACTTCAAAATACAAAATTAGAAATAGTTTTTATTACTCCATTACTTACATTACTCTATGTGATTTTTTTGCTTTATCCTGTTCTACCTTTTGTAGTAAGCATCGACTTATTGTCGGGCCTGCGCTGTCCTCCCATGCTTAAGTACTAACGCTGTAACATTCAAATATTGTAAAACCAAATGATTTTAAAACTAATGAAGTTTCTTGCTAAATGGTTAATTATTAAAAGAAAAAAGGTTAGGTTAGAACGGTGACCTCCTAAGCCCCTGGCAGAAACGACTAGATTAAATAGAAAGAAATATGAAAAACACAGTGATAGTGTTTTGCATGACTAACCCACATTGAGTGACATTTATGATTTACCATCTACCCACTTAACAGTACACATTGTAATTTAATTTGTTTCTGTGCAACTAACATAATTATAGATGCAAATTTTTTGTCATTAACTAAGCAATTGACTGAATAGAATTGTATTGTATTGTATAGCGGGCTGGTTTCCGCAACTCCACGTCTAAAGCGCGTATTTTGCGTAAGGGTGGGAACATTACTCCAACCACCCCAGCTCCCCGAGAAAGGCCAGCAGCCCCTTGGTGTTGCTGACGATCTCGCGGAGAGTACCTGGGTTACCTAAGTACTTTGCCCTGTATGTTGCAACCTCTGGGCAGTGTAGAAGCACGTGGGCTGCTGTCTCGTCCTCCTCCATACAGGCTCTGCACAGTGGGCTATCTGTGACTCCTAGGACAAAGAGGTGTTTATTAAAAGACCCGTGACCAGTGATGGCGGCTGTGACTATGCGGAGCTGTAATTTGGTCAACCGAAGCACCCGTTTGGTGAGGCGGCCATCTATAGTAGGAAGTGCCTCCTTGGCCTGCCTACACTCACCATGGTCTAGCCACAGTTTGTGGTGTTGATCCCTGGTGCGTTTCCTTACCAGAGTCCGCAGATACCCGAAGGGGAGTGGCACGATGGGTTCTGGTCCCACTGCTGCCATACTGGAACCCCTTCTAGCGAGTTCGTCCGCTGCATCGTTGCCCCGGGAATCGCTGTGGCCCTTAATCCATTGTATGGTTATGTTGTTGTGATTACCGACCTGGTTTAGGCGCTGGTGACACTCGTATATTAATCCGGAGTTAACCGTGTGGTTGTCTAGTGCTAACAGTACAGCCTTGCTGTCTGAAAGTATGCGGATAGAGTGGTCCTTAGCCCTCCTGGCTAAGATGGCTGATGCGGCCAGGGAAATGCCCATACATTCCGCCTGAAATACCGTGTTGTGGACCCCCAGTGGTACGGCTATATGGATGTTGAGATCCTCTGAAAAGACTCCGGCCCCAGTACCTGTACCTGTTTTAGATCCGTCCGTGAAGATCCGTAACTCTGCAGGATTTAACCCCTCGCAGCGGTGGTCCTCGTGGAGCTGGATCTTGTATTTTTTGTCGAATACAAATTGTTTTGGTACCCGATCGTTAATGGCTTTCGCCAGGGGGAACTCGTTGTAGAATCCCTCTAATGCCGCAGTGTGTTGCGTGTTTGACTTACTCCACAGTTGAAGTGTTTTGAGGCGTGCTGCCGCCATTGTTGCCTCCTGTTGTATGTACAGATGGAGCGGCGGAAGCTCCAGCATGGCTTCGAGAGCCGCTGTCGGAGTGGTTTTCATACAGCCTGTAATTGCCATGCAGGCAAGCCTTTGCATGCGTTGGAGTTTGTTCGAGGCTGTGACTAGTCTGGTGCGTGGCCACCAGACCACCGCCCCGTACGAGATCATGGGACGGATCACCGCGCAGTATAGCCAAAGTATTATTTTGGGGGATAGGCCCCACTTCTTACCTATCATCCTCCTGCACTGCCAGAAGGTGATGCACGCCTTGTTTATTTTATTGTCTAAGTGACTGCTCCAGTTTAACTTACTGTCTAGGATGACTCCCAGGTACTTGACTTCGGTGGCTAACTGAAGATCTGTATCAAATAGTTTAGGCAAACGATAAGGTCCTAAAGTTCGTTTTTGGGTAAACATGACTAACTCAGTTTTCGTGGGATTGACTGAAAGTTCATATTCCCCGCACCATCGTTCCACGATGCGTAGCGCCTGTTGGGTGAGGTTACAGATTGTTCCTGTCACTTTTCCCGAAAAGAGAATAGCGAGGTCATCTGCATACCCAATTGTGTAGAAATGACTGGCGTTGAGTTTGGTGATGAGATCATTTATCACCAGATTCCAGAGGAGGGGGGAAATTACTCCACCTTGGGGGCATCCTCTGGCTTTCAGGGCCATCTGCTGTTGTCCTTCCAAGCGAACCGCTCGTTTGCTCAGCATGTTAGTAATCCAGTCAATAAGTACCTGTTCCGCCCCATGACGAGACAGGGCGGAGCTGATGCTGGAAAAGTTGGTTCTATCGAAGGCTCCTTCGATGTCTATGAAGGTTCCAAGGCAGGTACCCTTCTGGTGTATAGTATCTTCGATCCGACTGACCACCAGGTGGAGTGCCGATTCAGTGGACTTACCCGAGCTGTATGCATGTTGGTTGCTATGTAGTGGTATAGTTTTCAACGCGCCCTCCCTCAGCTCTCTCTCGACAATTCTCTCCATGGTTTTTAGGAGGAAGGAGGTTAGGCTGATTGGACGGTGGGATTCGGCATTGGTATAGTCACTCTTACCTGGCTTTGGAATGAATATGACTTTCACTTCCCTCCATCCTTTCGGAACGAGTCTAAAGGCCAGGCACGCTCTCATTAGGGACACCAGTCTGCCGGCAACGGCGATTCCCCCCCACTGTAGTAAGGCGGGAAAGATGCCGTCCGGACCTGCCGCCTTAAAAGGATGGAAGCACTGGATCGCCTACTGGAGTTTCTCCAGCGTTACCACTTTATGTGCGTAGCGCCAGTCGTTCTCTGTTGGTGTTTGATTTGTCTCGGTCCACTCGATTACCTGAGCGAATGCGCATCCTGGGAAGTGAGTTTCAATAAGGACGCGCATCGCCTCTTCTGTTGATGTGGTGAGTGTACTGTCTGGTTTTCGGAGTACAACGGGCCCTGTCGTGTTTTGCTGATCCAGTATTTTCCTAACCCTATTAGCTTGTTGGCATGATTCGATGTTGCCACAGTATTTGCGTCATCCAGTTTTGCTCCTGAACCTGATGCACTTTTTGTAGTCGGATTTGGCCGCTTTGTACGCGTCCCAGTCCTTATCAGCACAGCTGTTCATGGCTCTGTTCAGAGCTGTCCTTACCTTTCTGCGCCTGCGTTCCAGATCCGCTCCCCACCAGGGTTGCTGCCCCGGTGTAGAGGACGGAGTGGTTTCAGGGCAGGCTGAGTGGTAGCTGTCTAACATTGATTTTGTAAGGTGACTTGGTCATTAATCTGCAGGATGTCCTCGAACGTCGTCCGATAATCGGTTGGCGCGAGCTTGGTTTCCAGGGTTCGTGTATAGGCCGCACGGTCTGTGTTGCGTGGGTTACGCCGAGGCAGTATTGGCGTGACACTGACCTGGATGTCGAAACGGATCCACCTATGGTCCGAGCAGGAGGCCTCCCTGGACACCTGCCACCCGCTGGCCATGGCCGCTGCACCCTCAGATGCCAGGGTTAGGTCTATGATTGAACGACTACGCCTGGTTACGAAGGTTGGTTCGGAGCCTGTGTTTAGTAGGGTTAAGTTTGTAGTGAATAAATAGTCAACTAGAGCCTTACCCCGTTCGTTTTGCGTTTCCATGCCCCACAGAGGGTGATGAGCGTTTGCGTCGGTGCCTATGACAACCTCCAGCCCCAAGCTCTAGCAATGTCTCACGAGGCGGGCGAGGTCATGCGGCGGCGGCTCTTCAGCCTCAGGCATGTATGCCGAGGCGAAGACGACTGCTACCTCTGTGTCGTCACGCTGTATGGTTAACCTTACTGCAGAGATATCCCTGCAACAGAAGTCTGTCAGTGGTTGTGCTTTAATATTACCTGTTGTATAAATGCACGATCTAGGGTGATCGTGATCTGTACTAACGAGAAGCTTACCTCCAAGATTGGAGAGGCCTTGTATGTGGCCAGCCCTGATCCACGGCTCCTGGATCAAAGCAATAGCCGTATGTTGAACCTCCAACCACTTACGCAGCTGAGCCGTTGCGGTTTGGCTGTGGTGGAGGTTTGCCTGCAGCACTCTACAGGTCGACGAAGGGGACGCCATCGCTGGTCGTGCCTTCGTCGTCGCCTTCCAGACGCAGCCCGGCAAACAGGTCACCTGCGTCGAAGCCGCCCCCCTCCAGTTCCGAGACCGGCGACAAGGTATTGCCGTCGAGCTCGTCCCCAGATGAGAGGACGGCGTCCACGCCGGCAAAAGCCGGGGCGGTTGGCGCTGCTGGCATCGCCAGCACTGTTGGCGCTGTAGGCGCTATAGGCGACGCTGGCCGCATCTCACCCGTCGTTGGATCTCCAACTGCCTCCTGACCACTAGCGAAGTACTAATGGGGGGAGGCAACTCGGAGATTACTGCCCTCAGCCAGGCTAAGGTGTGGTCATTCCCTGGCCACAGTTTCAAGACCCCTCCGGTGAACACCGGCCTTGCTCTGAAGGCCGGTGCAGGTGAGTCTTGTTTCGCGGAGAGGCACTCAGCGACGATCTTCCTCTGGATGGCCGCGAGCACCTCGTCTGATAGTTCCTTACTTATGAACCCCGTGCGGCCGCAGGTAACTGCGACGTCGAGCTCGGAGCTCACAGCTTGGGCGTAGCTGCGGTTGGCGGCCCGATTGGAATTATCAAGCCGCGGCCGCTTGTGCTCCCCTCGAGGTGATGAGGTCTCGTTGAGAGCTCGCTTGGCCGCGGCCTGATCCTTCCGACCGGGTCGCTGTGCTGTACTTTGGGCTTGTCCCTTCGCGGAGCTGGTTGACGGTTGGCTGCGTCCGGGGCGACTACTGTCGACCTCGGCCTGCTCCCGCCTGCCTGCGGAGAAGTTGACGTTACCGCTGGTTGGTCGAGCCAAACCTGCGGCGTTAGCCTTTAGATTTTGTGGAGTCTTACCTTTCCACTGCAATTGACGCCTTTCCTTTTTGGACGGTCTGTTCCTCCTCCTTCCGTTGCCCGCTGAAAGGGCCGGAGCAACTGGCGCTGGGGGATCAGCGCAGTGGCGAAGCGTTGCCGGAGTGTCCGTAGCCTTCCTCCGCCTCTTACCCTGCACCTGCCAGGTAGACGCGGACGTCTCCCCGGTGGTACAGATCTCCTCCGGTTGGCCAGTAGCGGCCAGCGGGGGAGGGGTGTCTTGAAGAGCCATAGGTGGAGGTGTTGGGAGTAGCGGGGCCCTGCCACCGGTGTTAACCGTCGTGAGGGGCTGTGCACCTGAAAGAGGAAGAGGATCGGTACTGGTCCCAGTCAGCGCCGATGCCCTCTGTATTTTCCGGGACTTGCGTTTGGTCTGGGCCGCGGTTCTCGCCGCAGCCGGACCGGTACCCGCACTGGAGCTCGCTGCACTGACAGCAGAGCATCCAGGGGCGAGAGAGGTGCTGCTTGCACCCCTCTTGGGAGCATCTTTGGCTTTCGCCTCCGCTCCGGTGTGTGATTGTGTGGTGTGTGTGTTTGTTTGTGTGGGAGGTGTGTTAGTTTGTGTTGTGTGTGTGCGTGTGTGTACGGTGTTGAATGGGCTTGCAGTATCCATTGTACAGTTGTAGTTTTGTTTCGTCTCTCTGGCTTCCCACCCTCCATGGAGCCCGCACCTGGGAACGTCTCGCTACAAACTAGCTCGAACGTTAGGAGTACCATCGAGATATAGGGGCGAGCGGCTGGCTTACAGTGCGACATCGGGTGCTTGATCGGGTTGGCCGTGGGGACGCCCTGTCCCTTCCGAACTGATCAACCCTCACTTACACCGTCAGCATGACCTTAACCCACCGCTGCGACAATCCGAGGACGGCCACAGCGGACCCCCCGCTCCTCGCCGAGGCCCTCTGTTGGGACACTCTGACCATTTCCCTACCCTTGGCTATTGGTTAGGGCTACCGTTTTGCTTGAAATCCGGACCAAAGAGGGCGTGTTGCCTTACGGACACATTACCGCCAGCGCCGTTCGACTCAACCCCCCAGGACTCCTTCATCCCCGCTTACGGCGCTCGACTGCGCAGGTCCTAGCGCAGGTGACTATATTTTCCTACTCGTCGCCAGCTGGGTTTAGTGACGGCCGAGCCCACAACCACTCAGTCACAGAGAGTCATGGTTAGGAGAAAAAGCGCCCGGTGGTTTTTGTTGCGTCTATTTCTTAGGGAATTAGACCAAGAACAGGGCGGCAACCTCGCGAAGGTGAATCCACCAGACTTGCCTTGAGGATCTACACGACTGTAGCGCTCTCCCTCAAGACCCCGCCACCTTACCGCCTCTGAGGGAAGCAGTAAGGTAGGTTTGCATCTATACTACCAAGCAAAGCGTAAGCAAAGCGTGTCGTTGTGCAACCGCAGAAGCATAAATACAAACCCTCCCCAACTGAATGAAATAAAAATGATGATAGACTGAATAGAAATGGTTAATTGAAAACTGACGAAAGTAAATATTTGCCTTTACTTTATTTTGCGTAAATGTATTATTCCAACTGAAATATTTGACTACCTACATAAAAATAGGTAAAAGTACTAGTTGCTAAACAAGTTATTGTTTAAACGTTAACTTGCCAAACATTATAACATATATGCGCATAAAGGCGGAAACACACTTACGTGTCGTGGCGTGTCGTGACGCGCCAGAAGCATTCGGTTTTATACATCGTTGCGACACAACACGCCATGCAAATATGTCCCTAACCATATTAAATGTATGAAACCGATTTGCTTCTGGCGCGTCACGACACGCCACGACACGTAAGTATGTTTCCGCCTTAACTGTATGCGAAATATTACCGAGTATTGGTAAGGATGTGTTTGCTTACTTGGTTAGTAATTAAATAATTCCAGTACCTACAACTCGTGCAACGATTTGTTCTTTTTCAGATATTGTTCAGAATATATGATTTTTTTATCGTAGTCTAGGGTTTATGAAGATACAAATAAAACATAATATAACGATACACAGCGGAGTAAGTAAAATTATGAATATTGTGATGCCTACGTTTTTATTTGGCTGTAGGAATTACAGGTAAAGTCAATAATGCCCAGTTCACATTGTTGCAGTCCAGTAATCCAGCGAGTTAATCCAGTCCATTGCTAAAATCGATCATTACGTCTCCATTATTCCGGTCATTATTAGGCATTAAGGAATAAATAAAATTCGTATTCACAAAAATCAACAATGCGTGTTCATTGTTCAACCTAGCACTGAATTGGCCGTTTACAAGATTTCAGTTGGCCTGGAATGGGCGCTCTGGAATGAAAAATAGACCAATAATCTAATAAATTGATCTCTCACTGGATCCCACATATACCAGTGAAGTTTCTGAATATTCCAGTTGCAAAACAGACTGAATTAGATGTACAGGAGTAATGTGAACCAAACACGGGCATAACACAGTATAAAATTCTATATTTTGAAGTACTTATAGTGGTTTTTCTTTATTTGGTTTTTTTCCGTTTTTTTTTTGTTTTTCTGTCTAGTCTAAATCAAGTTTTCTCCTCATTTTGCATACTAAATTATTCACAAAATTGTTTTCATTGAAGTTGTGCAAGACCTGGAACTTTCCATTATGTTACTGGTAGTTAGTGAGGGCCCCGTTTCTGAATCTAAAAAGCTCATCCTCTCATGACAAGACCATTTACTTTAATTTTTGCAGCCTGGCCCGCTCTTATATTTATTGTATCAATCGCGCGAGCTCCTCCATTTAGTTTTCAACAACCCAATGTTGGAACCCAAACGGATTGCGAAACCGGGACACCACCAGTGTAGAAGTGATAAGGAAACTTCGTACATCGCAATGGCAAAATAAATGATGTACGGATGTGATCGAATGACCGATACTCATCCTTTTTGCAGTGGTTCAAAATGTATATTCAGATTGCCTGCATGGTTTGTGAAAGTATTTATTCAAAGGTGCTCTCAAAACTAGAATTTCAAATGACACAGTTGTGACCCGCACTTGATCTGTTTGGTAAATAAAAATCCAGTTGCTGTCACCAAGAGAAGACCCTATTTTCCAGGAACGATGTAGGCTTATGATGTTATCTAAGGTAGTAATAATAATAAAACATTTATTTCAGACATGTCCATATTTTGTTAGAAACAATGTTCTTAAAACTAATGTCAGTAATTAAGCAAAACAATATTTAAATTACAACACAACGTAATACAGATAAAGTAAAAAAAGTAATAATTTTACGTAAAGTAATGATTTGGCAGGAAACATGATAAATGTTCAACAAGCAACACTGGAAGTAATTGAACTAAATTTTATATTTAAATTCAGTTGCTTTCGAACAGCAGAATATAAACCAACCATCATGTGGAAACCAGCAATGAATCCAGTTGAATTGTTACTCAATAATAAATTGGACAAAGACATCCAAAGAATAGTCCAACCTTTCAACATTGTGCTCACTGTATTCTTCTCTTCTAAATATAAAATAAGAAAGGGTTGCATCACTCCGTGTGATAAAAAGTATCCTATACTGCTGTTCTTTATTATTTCGTTTTTTAATCTGTTAAGTGTCTATGCTTTTATTATTGATTCTAATGATATTCATAAAGTGTATACCATTTTTTGGTTTTCTTTTACTTTATATTATGTTGGCTACATACTGCTGATTATTTGTAACATTGTCCATAGTCGGAGCAATATTTCTCTTATTATGAAAATTCAAGAAATTCACAGGATCATCGATATTAGCCGGAGCTTTAGAAGTTTTATTATTTCGAATTGGATTATACTGTTATCTATGCTATTTTTTTTTATTTCGGCTATGTTTTTTTTTGTGATTCTAAAGACAATTGCTTTCTTGAATCTTAGCAGTTATTTAATAATCTTTGGATTCGATTTAAACCTCATTTATAGTATTTGTCTTATGAGATTGCTAACAATGTATCTAAGGGAATGGATCAAAAATGTACTGCTGATTATAAATTTTGAAGAAGAAAATAAAAAATATTGTGATTTCTTTTTTCAAATGTATCTGAATATTATGGAAGCCTACTCCATGTTTAAAAAATGTTTACGGTTATTGGTAAGTAAGTGTTTGCTAAAATTGCTAATAAATAATCGTTTTTGTAGTGGTCCTTTCAACCAATTTATTTAACAGATTTTTTGGCGCACAGTCGACTCATTCTTCCGTGCTTTATTATTTTTGCAAATGAATTTAATACATTTGCAAACAAAAATGACGTCGAAACACAAAGTAAGTAGCAAATTATTGATTAGTAAGAAAAAAAAAAACAACTGGCAAAGTGCGAAACCGTATCGCCCACATACGGCCAAGTCTGAGGGTGATACGGCTTCATTCTTTGCTAGTTAGTGGTTTATTTTTTAATATAGTTCGTAAATTCACGTCTTTTTTCCCAGAATCTAGTCATACTAGGAAAAATCTGCATTTATTTAGTAAAAGAGGTGACCGGCACCACTATAATAATAATAACAACAGGGACCAACTAGTTCAGCCAGGTTCCAGGTTAGCTAAAGTTGACTCATCTTTCATGGGGTACTGTTTAAAATGTTACAATAAAATACATCGCCCCATTCTACAACCGAATGAAACGAAATTTAAATCTTGCATAAAACGCACACTATTTAGGCAAGCATATTATAAGTTGGGGGATTACATTGATCATAAAAATGCTTGGCTCAATATGCAGGTGCTGATCCACAACCATAGGGGAAATCTAAATCATCTGAATTACCAAGTAAAGTTATTATGAAAGCTGCAGAAGATTGTAAAAATATATTTGCTTTGTATAGATTCAATCTCTTAGTGTTATGTAATTGCATAGCACCTGTGTGAGTTAAATGTTTAAATGGTGGCTCATTTACTGAGTACCTACATCTTTCATTGACGCGAATTTACACTGGTCGTTGAGTGAGTGTCATGCTCACTTAAATGTCACGATAATGGTGGCGATGGCGGGTGTTTCGGGTCATTTAGTTACCTTCAAAATGGTTGAGTTGAATGATGGCTGATACATGCGTCATGTTCGTGAACGGGCGCTGTCAGTGTGACTGGTCATCTCTTAGCTGCCACGGTTTATTTTAATTACTTTGTTTTTGAATGACTGATTTAATCTTTTACTCCGGACGCTCTTAACTTGCCCGTATTTCTACATCGTTCTCCCATATTTGTAATTCTTAACATGACTGATGTAATTGATGATTTTGTAACATATATTTTGATTTTAAAGTGTGTCCATGGAGTTTCTAGCCCGTTCTTCTCCATAGAGATCTACGCTTTGGAATGGGCAACTACAGTACTTTCACAAGTTATTATGCCTTGTTACTGGGACTGTAGCTTCGCGTGTTTTTTTTTTGTTTTTTTGACTTTCAAAAGTGCCTGTAATGGTTTAATTGTAATAAATGCTGTGAGTTTTGAGTTTTTACTTTATAGACTATGAGTAGTGGTTGCTATTTTACATACCTACACTTCAGGAAAAAATATATTTCATATGTTACAAGGTGTTGTTTTGCATCCTCGTCAAATTCAAGAAAGTAACTATGCTAGTGATTCTCGTCCCGAATGAACTCATTTGTCTCACTAAGTGAGCAAAATCGCATTTTGCTCACTTAGTGAGACAAAGTAACTTTTTAATTATTTTTTTCAGAAAGCCCCGAATATCTTATTCAGTCTTGGGTTAATCATACAATTCGAAACATTCACACTCTATCTCTTTCCCGCCCATTAGAAAGAGAGAGACAAAGACCAGCCCTTTCGAAGTTCCGTTTTTGAATTCGAACACGTTCGGAATTTCGTACCTACTAAAGAGATTTTGCAAAAATATCTTTTAATGTAATTTATTGATTTTTTAACTTATTATTGTATTTAAACGAAAATAAGTATTTACTGCAAATAAAACTGATATTTAACCTGTAAATATTCATTTCTAGTTTCAATAATGTTACGTAATATATTTTGAATAATAAAATATCATGGGTGCTATTTCCGAACACGCCTTAATTTAAATAAAAGAGCGGGAAAAAAATCGTGGCTGGCGTAAAGAGTTGAATAAGTTAAAAATATTAAAATAATCGTAAAATATGAGTGAAACTAGCGACGAGAACAGTATTGTAACACCGGAAGAGTTAAAACAACAAGACAGTTATTAATGCAGAATAAGTTTCCTACCTGAGAAGTCTCGCAAGCAATATCTGAAAGCATACCATGTCTTCAACGAGACTTACAAAGGGCGCAAGCAGTTTTTTGGATACGGTGTTGCTATCTTATTTTTTAGACTTATCACAGACGAGGTCATCATCTATAATGTTAATTATTTTGATTCACAATAAATATGTTATTTCAATCAATTCCTGTTTATTATTTTATCTTCTAAAGTGTTCTCTCTGCTGAAGTGAAAAGTTATGTGTGTTACACGAGAGCAAAGTTTTTTGCATCTCGTGTCTTTGAATCCCTCGCCACGCTCAGGATTCAAAATCAGCACTCGTAGCAAAAAACGACTTTGCTCTCTTGTTGCACAAATAACTATTTACGACGAGGGCGCTTTTTTGAATCCAGAGCGAAGTGAGGGATTCTAGAGTAGAATCCCGAGCGCAGCAAGGGATTTTTTAATAGAATCCTGAACGTAGCGAGGGATTCAAAGAACGTCGCCTGAGCCAAAAATATATTTCGCGGCCGAGTGATACACTCTGCTTTTCATCACCCATTATCAGAAAACAGGCGCCTCATGTTCTATTGTAATATTATTATTTAATAAAACATAGAGTAACAACTAAATTAAAATTAAATGGTATCTAATAATAAAACAACTAAAAACTTATATTAACATTTATGACATTTTCGCAATTATGAAAATTTATTGTTATTCAGCTGGCGTGGCGGCGCGACTATGGGCCGTACCAGCCAGTCTTTATTCAAACAATATTTACGTTCGATTTCTTTGGCGCTGAACACTAAGATATTCCAAATTCAAAAAGCGCGCCGCAATTTTCTTTGCGGCGCACTTTTTGAAATAAAGAGTGTAAAAAACTCATTACTGCCCGCTAAAAGTTCCTTATAGAAAACACTACCTTTGGTGCACTTAAAGGCGAAGCAAGTCGTCCTTTTCGAATAGATGGGATGAAAAATCATTTATTTCAAGTAGGCCAGTTACAGGCACTTTTGGATAAACGAAAAACAATAAAAATGAAGCTACAGTCCCAGTCACAAGATCTAATAACTGTGAAAGTACTGTAGTTGCCCATTCCAAAGATATAGATCTCTATGGAGAAGAATGGGCAAGAATCTCCATGGACACTCTTTTAAATCAGAATCTTGTTACAAAACCTTGGTTACATCATTAATTTAGAGAGGGTACATTATGTGAGAACGATTTAGCAAGACGTGCACGTTTAAAGTGTCCTTAATAAAAACAAAAAGAACACTAAAAAGATGAAATAATTAGTTCGAAATGAGCCGTGGCAGCTAAGAGACGACCAGGCACAACTGACAGCGCCCGTTCACGAACATGACGTATGGATCAGACATCATTCAACTCAACCATTTTGAAGGGAACTAAATGACCCGACACATTTCTTTTCTTTATTTTGTTTCTGTTTTTAACGTGGCTCGTCTGATCCTTGACCTATTACCGCGCTTATACACATCCAAACAAGTCCGAGTCTTACTCGCACACAGGGTTCCATAGCCCCAAACAATATAATAACAATATTTTGAACGGTCATTCATTAGTAAACTTCCCTTCAACCGCAAAACTAAATTGGTTTTTCATAGTAAGTTAATGAAAAACAAAGTTACCGCTGCAGTTTGGTGAAAAAGTCCCATATCTCAAAAACTAAGTATCATATCTTATTCAAACCAATTTTCGTTGAAAGTTTTTTTTACGTTCTACATCCCCATATTTTTTTCAGAATTTTTAGGGTTCCGTAGTCAACAAGGAACCCTTATAGTTTCGGTATGTCCGTCTGTCTGTCTGTCCGCGGTTTAGCTCAAAAACTATTGGTACTAGAAAGTTGTAATTCGGCATAAGTATACACGTTAATGACGCCAAAAAAGTGGTAAAATAAAATTGTGAAAAAAAACATTATTTAGGGTACCTCCCCTACATGTAAAGTGGGGATAATATTTTTTTTTTCGTCCTTCCCATAGTGTGGGATATTGTTGGATAGGTCTTTCAAAAATATTAGGGGTTTGGCATGACCGTTTTTTGATTAAGTAAACCGTTCGTGACTTATCAAGCTTTAAAGTACCAATTTTCGTTGGAGTCAAGTGTCCCCCCCCCCTTTACCGACTAAACGGTTGTAGTAAGAAATTCAAATGTCACGGCAGTAGTACCTATATATAACGAAGTTTAAAGGAAAACTATCACACATAAGTGGGCTTTACAAGTATACGAGTAATAGTCGACCAATTGTATTTTACTCGAAAATTTCGAAAAACCACATAGAAATATCGACATATGGCGCTAAGCGTCAGTTGTACTAAAAACGAGACTCATTTGCAGATCATATATGGTGGTTTTTATAAATATTGGTACGGAACCCTTCGTGCGCGAGTCCGACTCGCACTTGGCCGGTTTTTTCACATCAGTCTTAAGAAATTAGAGGGGGGGAGACACACGATTTACCACTTTGGAAGTGTCAATCTTTCAAAAGATTGGCTTTTGAAAAAAAAAAATAGTTTTAGAAACCTCTATGTTATTTTTAAAAACCTATCTATAAACACCCCACACGTATAGGTTTGATAGTTTTTTTATTTTTTAGTTTCAGTTCCATGTGGGGGGGATATCCTTATCTATATATTTTTAACCGACTTCTAAAAGGAGGACAGCCCGATAACTATGTACGGTAAGCCTATCCCTTGGGAGAAGCAAGCCAAGTACTTAGGAGTCTTACTTGACAACCACCTGTCTTTCGCGGCGCACATCAAAGCAGCTCGCGACCGAGCTGCCTTTGCTATGGGGAGGCTTCATTTCATGATTTCGGCGAAAAGCAAGTTGTCACTCAAGTGCAAGTTGCGCCTTTATACCGCGGTGATCCGCCCCATTATGAGGTACGCTTGCGTCGTGTACGCTCACACCAAGCCTAAGTACATCCATAGGATGCAAACTTTGCAGAACCGGTTCTTACGTAGAGTCACGGGAGCCCCTTTTTATGTCCGTAATGACCGTCTACACGTAGATCTTAGAATGCCCACCGTCCTTCAGTTTATGAAACGTCTTTCGAAGCGTTTCTTCGATAACGCCATTAAGCACCGTAATCCCCTGATCGCAGCGGCCGCCCGTTACGAACCCTCGCGCATTAGTACAGTACGCCGTCCTAGGCATACCCTCGTCACTCCAGATGATGCTATCACTCTCCTCCAGGAGAGTAGCAAAGAGACTAGCACTCTTAAAAAGTTCCGACTCAAACCGCCGTCTTTCCGACCTCGCCGCCGAGGTCCGTCGCGACGTCCCGGTCCATGCCCTCCCCGACCCTCGCTCGAGCTAGCCCGCGATGCTGTGCCAGTAGTTTTAAATCAGCCCCTAAATAATGATACCATTCAGATCCAGCCTGTCCCCATGCAGTCCTTCCCCAGCGACGCCCTAAGCCGAGGTTCGTACCCCACAGGGGGTGCCCTTAGCGTGCAGTCGCTTAGTTTGTAAGTTTTTATGCCCTGGCTGGAGGCCTTACTCTTAAGGCACCCACAGGATAGTTCGGTTAAGCAGACGACAACCTCATAGGTTGAACTGCGAGATGTCATTCACAAAAAAAAAAAAGAGGAGGTTATCAATTCGACGGTATGTTTTTTTTTTTGTGTGTTTTAACGCGATTACTCCGCCAATTTATTGTGGACCGATTTTCAAAAATATTTTTTTGTTCGAAAGGAAATACTTCTGAAATGGTCCCATAGTCACCAAATCGGGATCTGATGATGGAATCTTGGCGAAAACGAGGGAACTCTTCAAATTTTATAGGAAAACGTACAGCAATTTTGGTATTTTCTACAACAAGTGAAGCATTTGCGTTCAATAAGAACCATTCCACCATCAGATCTGATGATGAATCCCAGAGACAGGCACCGGAACTCCATAATAAGATAATGTATCTTAGCTGTGTTTGGGCTTGTTGGAATTGTAACGGTATGCACTTTCCAGCTGTAGGTACAGTAGGGTTCATAAGTGGAGTAGCAATCTCACAAAGCAATAGAATGACACTTTGGTGTGACTTACGACCTTCTTTTAATGAGTAATTTCTATAGTATAAGCACACACACTCTCACAATTGTCTGCAATAGGTTGTAGTTCATAATTTCAATCAACTGTGTAGATGACATCGTGGCTTAGCGGTTAACGTATCCTGATAAGCGTCCATTGTAATGATCTGTGAGTTCAAACCTCACTCACGCTGTCTTTTTGTTTTTTGTAAGTTTTAATAATTACTCATTGTAGTTCGATATTGATTAGTTTGGTCTCTTTCGTCTTGTTCACATAAATAGTAAAGTTTGTAGGTAGACAACAAAAACTAAATAGATTATTTCCATTTCTGTAAGGTAGACATAGTATGCAGTTACGACTTATACACCTAAATCGAAAAGAACGTTGTTGGTTGGGTGTTATTGGTGGTTAGTGACGTATAATTATTTATCAGCGGTGTTGTAATTATTATTTTCAAAATGCAAGCAAATATAAATATAGAAGCGAGGGCGAACATTATTTCGCTGCGTGAAAGGGGATGTAATATAACACAAATATCTAACGAAACCGGACTGAGTGTGAGTATTATGATTTTTATATTTAGTGAATATAAAACTGTGGACCGAGATTTCAATCGCCAGATCACTTTTATGTGATTTAAATGAAGGAAATATTATGTCAACCGGCGTCAAAGATAATTTTTTGATCATTTAGTATTTTTTTTAAGTAAAGTTTATAATTTTCTATGAGGTTACACAAAAAAGACTTATAGTTTATTTCTTTTTATTAAAGAAAGATTAATAACATTACGTAATAATTTTATTCTTCTCTCTTCTAAGCGTGTCAACGACATTTGAAATTAAGTCAGCCCAATAA
Organism: Cerastis leucographa; assembly: GCA_963082945.1. NCBI lineage: Eukaryota > Metazoa > Arthropoda > Insecta > Lepidoptera > Noctuidae > Cerastis > Cerastis leucographa. Next base: position 15,259,594 of record OY720366.1, read on the forward strand.
TTTTTGTTTTTAAATTATTAATAGTAAAGTAGTTTTAGTAGGTATTTTGCTTATGGATTCCTAACAGTTTTCCTTTTTTGTTCTAGAGAAATACTGTGAGTCGGTGGGTTAAGAGATATGAAGAGGAGGGTAGCCTTGCTAGTCGAAAGCGAAGTGGAAGGCCGGCGCTTATTAAAGAGGCGCAGCGACGTCACATGGTGAACGAGTATGAAACAAATGGTTTCATACCCACGAGACATTTTGCTGAGTTATTCGACACGTCATTACTCACCGTTCGCCGTGCACTCCACGCCGAAGGTGTGCATCATCGGAGACCTGCTAAAAAACCATTTTTGACAGAGAAACATAAACAGGAACGTTTACGTTTCGCGCGAGAATATTTAGACTTTGATTGGGCCACTACTATATTTTCAGATGAAAAAACATTTAAATCTAGTCAAAAGGGCAGACTCCATTTATGGCGTAAAAATAATACACGCTGGTTTGAAAAAAACATAGTTCCTAACACGGAATCAGGCCGAATCACGGTCAATATGTGGGGATGGATGAGTGCGGCAGGGCCAGGGGAACTCGAGTTTATTCCTCCACGCGCCAATAGCTTCACTTATATGGAAGTACTAAATGACGTCATGCTGCCCACTGTGCGGAACGTTTATCCAGCTGAAGAGTTTAGTGCGATATCTTTTGTCCAGGATAATTGTCCAATTCACCGGGCGAGTACTGTGCGTGAGTGGTTTACCAGACACCCGGAGATAACTGTCATTCCATGGCCAGCACGATCTCCTGACCTCAACCCTATAGAAAATCTATGGGGTTTGATGGTGCAAAGGTGGGACGCACGGGATGAAAGGTGTGTTGACCAGTTGAAGTCACATTGCATGGAGATATGGGAAAACATAAGAGGAACTGACATATTTTATGTTTTAATCTCGTAGGCTCCATGCGTCAACGTCTTCTTGACTGTATCGAGAATAATGGTGGTTACACAAAATATTAAGGCCTTACCCCCACAAATAAATACTGAATAAAGTTACTTTATAACATAATATGAGTAATTTCGGTATAACCATTTTTTTTTTACGTTCTTGCTTGTCATAACTTTATTCCGTGTTTATTTGCGGGGGTAAAAGTTTTGTTATAATAATATTAAGTAAAACTATTAAATTGTTGTGTCCATTTTCGTGATTATTAATTGATTCAGATTTGAGGTTTAGTTTCAATCTTCTTTTCGTAAAGAAAATGAATACTTAAGCTATAACCTCAACTCAATACCTAATAAATAAACAAAACATAATTGTAGCGGTTTGTGAACTTTAAATGTAATCATACTGAATAAACATTTTTGTTTTGTTATCTCTTATCACCCATGTTTTATTCTCAAACCTTAATTGCAATAACAATATTATAAAGATACTACCAGTTTGGTAAATATTATTGTCGATAAATTAAAATAAAAAACATTGACAAAAAGTTGCACCTCGAGATTAGAACTTAGACCAGATGCGTCTCATTCCAACGCTTGACGCCTACCGCTATCTATACATATTTATTTACTGCGAATTTAAGCAACTTATGAATCGACCAAGCAAGATCATGCGTTTGCTGCGTGGATAACGAATGAGACGGAAATATTTTTTTTGTTTCGTGGTGCGACGCCGACGAGCGACGCGGCGTCTTGCGACAGTGTGCTTACTCTTTGGCTGTGGTTTGCGTACACTATTGAGTTTGGGTTTGGGATCACTTACACATACAGACGCACGGACGCTCGCTTGTACGTTCACAGCAATTTAATACTTAGCGCGCTACTGCACTTATGAACTCTTACTGTACAAGTAATAATTATAAAAAAAAACGTTTTTTAACCGACTTCTAAAAGTAGGAGGTTATCAATTCGATTAGTTTTTGTTGAATGTACACCGATTACGCTGAGATTTATGATACGATTTGTGTAATTCTTCTTTAGTTTGATGCGGAATAGTTGCTATTTGGTACCATAAAAAATGTTATATAGTTTGGCCCTGTAGTTTTCATTTTATATGTTTTTTTTTTATATGTAGATTTATCACGTACACCTATTATTCCGTGATTACTGGACTAATTTACATGATTCTTCAATCATTTGGTAGAGAAAGCTTGCCCGGTGGGCCCACATGAATTTTATTATCTTTACTTAGGTACTTTTTGAGCCATCCTCTTTATTATGCATTTTGTCCTTTGTCGTATGTATGGACGATGTGCTGGGCCTCAAGTCTGCTATTTTTATAAACATCGTCATTCCAACACGATCCCATTGTCATTTTGCTAAAAGTCCGTAATCTGCTAAATTCATAATGGTCTGTCAAATTCTATGCCATTTCTTTCAATGGAGTGTCAGTGGTTGACCATTGTGAAGTCATAATGACGCCATTATATTAGTAGATTACCAAACTTGTCAAAATCAACAATTATGAAATCCATGATACGCCATTCTGACACTATTGTTATAGCAGACTTGAGGCCCTGGTGTCTAGTCACAATGAAAAATGATAGGTACTAGACAAGAATTTAAGTGAGATACCACAACTGAAAAGGGTAAAATTTTACAAAAAAATATAACCGACTTCCAATAAAAAAACAAAAATGGCGAAAATAATTTTACTTTCGGCAGTCGGTGACTTGTTTGTTTCATTTACTTTTTTGCCACCGACGGTAATATTTTTTGTAAAAAGTTTTTTTTTATTTATTTTTTTAAATAATAATCATAAAGCGGTTCACAGAATACATCTACCTACCAAGTTTTAGCTGTGTAGTCCTAATAGTTTCGGAATAAAGTGGCCGTGACATACGGACGGACAGACAGACAGACATGACGAATCTATAAGGGTTCCGTGTTTCGCCATTCGGCTACGGAACTCTAAAAACCTCAAACGTTTATTCGATAATTTCTTATTCCCTAAACCACGTAAAGGGGCTTATTCTGAAATACTGACAAACTTATACAACAAAAAATCAGCGTTTATAATTAACCAGGTACCGTAATTTATATTCATTATTTATGTATTTTGTGACAACCTCCTGAATTTTGACGAGGATGCAAAACAACACCTTGTATTACATAATTATACACCGTGTAAATCACCTCATCACGAAGCCGTCAACCAAGCATTCTGTACATGAAACTAAGTAACTTTACGCAAAAATTATTGCTGGGAAACGACTTTTTTTGGGGGATGTAAAATCATGTTTTGTGGGTATGTTTATGAACATAATGTAACGCACTCAAAACATTGTGCTAATGGACGGATTGAATAGTACGGGGGTCGTGGAGGGGTTTACAGTAAAAATCTTACATTAAAAACCTGTATTAAAAAAATACTTGTTAAAAAGTTGAACTTTCACCCCTAATATCTCCGTAACTAGAAGGTTCCCAGGTATGGTGTAGAACAAAAAAATGATCGCAAGGACAGGGAGAACCAGTGCCTTTCGGCTTCATTAAGAGGTGTTTTACACCCTTTATATTTCACTACATTGTTCATAGAAAAATATCGTAACGTATCGTTTTATAATAATTTGATTTTCGTTTCGCTTTTTCTTTTTTTCTGACCTTTTTTTCTATTGTACGAGTATATTAATTATTTTAATTTGGTTTTGAATTTGTTATTCTACATAAATACTTATGTGAATTATTAATGGTTATTTTTTATGCCTTGTTTTCGATTGTAATGTTCTAATGGAACTGCATTAATTTTTTAAAAAATCTACACAGTGCATGTTGTAATAATTTTCCATTATAATCGTTTGTGTATTTTTTATTTCCAGCCAGACATAATCTCTTTACTTCTTACCGGCATTGTATACGTATCGATTATAAAAGATTTAACTCTCACAATCATAACAAGCGTGCAATGTGAGAAATTTTATATATCTGTTGAAGAAGCTGAGGCCGCCTGTATACAGCGTGTTATGAAACCTAACTGTCCAAGTAAGGACAACAATTTTGAGGTCAAAGTATTTAGCAATTTTATTTTTTTATAAATATGTAGGTAATTCTAATTTCTTTTTTCGACAGAGAGTATCAAAAATCTGTGCAAGCGCGTGCTACAAGTTAACCGGACCTTCAGTAAGATGACAACGTATGGTCTGTTTACTATAGATGCCTCTCTACCGATACCTTTGGTTGCACTTACCGCACAATACATGATTGTACTTTTGCAATTTGCTTTGTTGTAAAAATTATGAAATACCAACTCAATGTGACTTCACAGGACTGTGTTAATTTGCCCTTATCATTAAACCATTCGTAAACTATGATTGCTTTTATATCCTTTATTTATTCACTATTGTGTCACCCATCCACGGGCAAACTCCGTCAAATTATCTTTACGTCAATATACATTAAAGCGAAATAATCTCTCAGAATCTCGATTAAGTAATTCCTCCTAGCAAGCTTTCGGAGTAGGTACCGTACATTGCGATGATGAACATTCGCAATAACGTGATTCTTCGTGGGAAACTTGAAGTAAATGTACATCGGACTGACGAACATTCTGAGTAAAGTTATTCGTCATAGCGTACTTCCTGACTAACGTAATTCGTACTTACGAACTTTTTTTTATTTTTTATTTTGAACTTTGGAGTAAAGTAATACAGTCAAAAAATGACTTGTGGCCTACGCTATCGACGGTCAAGGCTCCTGAGAAAGGAACCTTCTGAAAATACCAGCCGTGTCCAGGAGTACCGCTTTATTTGTCAACAACGCGTTTAACTCGGTTCAAGAGCTCTCAAACAATACAGGACTATCTGACCTATCTGACCTGCAGTGCGATCCAGATATAGGTGAATTAATACCAATTGATCATAGTTGTCAACGCCGTTGTCGATTGGTTTGCAGTGTATGTCGTCTGCGGATTGTCCACATCAGTTAATCGTAGACATTTCGTAGCACCTCGTAGCACTCCGTAGCAATAGCTACGTCATTGCTACGCCGAATTTATAGTTGAATATAGTTAGATTCACCTGTGATATCGACTGAATGTAATAGAATAGTTTATATTGTTGCGGGCTTGTGTCCAGGGCAGATTCTATTAATAAAGAAATTTTAATGTGTGGCCACTCAAACCACTTTTGAAAATCAATTACGATATTAAAACAGTCTCGTTCAAAATATTCAAAACGCAGAATTAAAATATATTTTTATTACGTATTCATATCCAAGAGATATCCCTGTTTACGTAAATTTATGATAACTAATTTTTCGTCCATCTTTACAATCCGAAAAAGAGACTTTTTAGTATAAATTATACGCCCCCCTCGCCTGTATTTGGTTCGGAAGTATCCGTTTGCAATTTAAATTTTGATAAATTAATGATAATTTAAGCGAGTAAGAACTCGCGAACCACAAAGTATGCGTTGCCGTAGAAAATAGCCTTAATTTAATTTTTGTTTATTATTGGGGGATTACAGTATTTCGGGGATTAACATGTTACTCTGATTATGTCAGTCAGTTAAGAAATATGAATGAAGAAAAAATTAATCGTATCATTGATTAATGCAAAGGTAAGTACCTGAATAGAGCAGCGGTGGCCAAGTGGTAGCAGCCCCGACTTACGAGCAGTAAGTCGTAGGTTCGAACCCAGGCAGGCGCATTACTTTGTGTAATTTATTTCAACACTGCTGCTCTCAAAAAGGTGAAGGAAAACATCGTGAGGTAACTGGCAAGTCCTAGAACTAAAAATTCGAACACATGTGACATCTACCAACCCGCACTGGGCCCGCGTGGTGGATTACAGCCTATTCCCTCTCATAGAGAGGAAGTCTGCACCCCAGCAGTGGGAACAATATAGGCTGATGATGATGAGGTACCTGAAGCAGTAGCAGTACTAAGATTCAAATTAATTATGACTGCAACTTTTTTGAATCCGCTTCTATACATTCGTTGTAAGCCTTGCTTCGTCGTGTCGGATAGGCGTCCCATCAGACTATGAAAGCTGTAGGATGAGCATCTGTATGCTCTTTAGGGTAATATTTCCCGCTTAGATAATCTTTCAAACTTGAATCGCTGACTATGGGCCTTAAGACTGCTGGGTTAAAGTGGGATTGGGCGGCACATGTCTGTAGAATGCATCAGGACTGTTGGGCTAGATTTGTCACGCAGTCGGTGCCAAAAGACCGGCGTCGTTGCGAGGGAGGTCTAGAAAATACTGGTGTGACGAATTAGAGGCGTTTATTTATTTATTGTAAGTCGCAGGTTCGAACCCAGGCAGGCGCATTACTTTGTGTAATTTATTTCAACACTGCTGCTCTCAAAAAGGTGAAGGAAAACATCGTGAGGAAACCGGCATGTCCTAGGACTAAAAATTCGAAGACATGTGACATCTACCAACCCGCACTGGGCCCGCGTGGTGGATTACAGCCCATTCCCTCTCACAGAGAGGAGGCCTGCGTCTCAGCAGTGGGAACAATATAGGCTGATGATGATGATGATGATTTATTTATTTATTTGTTACAGGTTCACCAACAGTTGTTACAGATAATACAAAGTTATGAACATATAGGTAATTGAGTCTTAAATCTAACTGCACAACCAATTACAGGCAAACACCACATGCAATATGGTCTTTGTAATTATATAAATTTAATTTTAAAGACTTTGTACTTAAATTCTAGCTTTTTATATTAAATACTAATACTAATTCTGACAAACTTTAACATTGAGTCTGCGTGGACGTCAACCAGGTCGCTGCGTTCGTTTATGAGTTTGCACATGCGGGGTATAGGTGAATTAGCACCAAACACTGTACGGCGAAGAGGTGGAGCTAAGGGTGTTATAGGTTTGCGAGGTAGTCTACGGGGTACTCTGAAATTGAATTTACATAGCAATAAAATATTGTGGGCAGTCAATGATGTTATGGAGCAGTTTATATGCGAATCTCAAATCCAGGAGCTCTCTTCGAGCTTCCAGGGTACTCATTTTGTAGCAGCCTAGTTTATCATGGTAGGAGAGATATTTGAATTGCCTTCCCTTTGTGTTCCCTAGGTGTTGGATAAACCTTTTTTGGATTCGCTCTATTCGCAGCGAATGGGTTGCGTAGTGAGGCCTCCATACCACACTGCAGTATTCCAAGATGCTTCTAACAAGGCTATGGTAGAGAACTAATTTAGTATGTGGACGTTGAAATACCTTTCCATTACGAATGACAAATCCAAGCATACGTTGAGATCGACTGATTATGTTCTCAATATGTGGTATAAATGTGAGTTTAGAGTCCAAGATAACTCCCAGATCTCGTACTACATCCTCCTCGCATAAGTTCACTCCGTTTATTTGGTACGCCGAATTAACTGTATTTACTTTCCTGGTGAATTTTATGTGGCTACATTTCAAACTATTCAACAAGATTTTATTATGATGACACCATGCAGATAATCGGTCGATATCTTCTTGCATTAGGTTTACATCCTGTTGAGACCTAATGGGTCTTGAATTTTTTTTTTTATGACAGATTGGCCGGAGAAAAACGCACGGAGAGAAGAGTGGAAGGCTGTAGGGAGGCATTTGCTCAGCAGAGGCACAATATAAGCTAATAAAAAAACACCTATAGTCTTTGCTGAGAATGGCCACGACCGAAAAACAGCCAGGAGTAGTATGCCTTCAATATACTATAGTCAAAACTCAAACTCTAAAGAACCAGCTAGACATTTTATTCAAATACAAAACTTGTTCATTAGAATTTCTAATCTAACTTTAGCAAATACGCACGTGATTACTTAGTATAATAGGCTCATTGACGCAGACTGACCTATACGCCATAGTTATATCAGTACGACTATTATATTGGAGGGTTCGCTCAATTGTAGATTATGGTAGCGTAGATATGACAAGATGTTGCACTTTGTATCAATCAAATTTTGTGTGAAATTATGACGGCACAGTTTGCGCAGTAGCCAAGCCATTGACTGTTGCGCTGCGTCTCGCGCGGATTCTATCCCGTGCAGCAGGGTGAAAAACTCCTCATCCCCCATTGTGGAGTCATGTCTGTTTTGTCTGTTATTTTTTTGTATGAAACCGATGATTTTAGGATTTTTAGGGTGTTTGATATTTAGGGTCCGTCCGTCCGTCTGACACCAGGCTGTATCTCATTAACCGTGATAGTTAGCCTGTTGAAATATCTACGGATTTCAACTGGCTATCTATCACGGTGTATTTCTGTTGCCGCTATAACAAAAAATACAAAAAACAGCTTTTTGCTCGTTTTTTATAAGTTATGGTACGAAACCCTACGTGCCCAAGTCTGACTCGCACTTGGCCGGTTTTTTATTTATACGCTGCTAAAAATTCAATATTATTGTGGGTCCAAAATTATCTCTAACCACTAATCTTCTGCTACATAGTCCCATCTACGCCTATTTACTTCATTATCTATGCCAGCAATGGCAGCCGCGCGATTGGCTACAAGGACAAAAGACGTCACTGGACTGTAAACTAGATAGCCCTTAAATTAATTAATGGACGTCAGATAATAGGATTGACGTCACGGATGTCAAACAGTCATAATTCTCAGCACGTCTCGGTTATAAATAAAAACACTTACAAAGTTTTATTTGGCATAAATTTATTGTGAATGTACAGTAATAAGTGTAATTAACAAGTGCAATTGTTATCCAAGGTTTAGCTGCTGTAATTAATATAAATACGCTAAAGTTGTGTTTGTCGATCTCCAGCAAGTACTAAAGTACCCGAAACCTCAAGAAAAAGAGACAATTTTTACCAGTGAGCGAAAATAAATCTGTGGCTTAGTTTCAGTGTGTGCACAACTTTACGTCTATACTGTGTACAAGCCTATGGTGTTTATCTGCACCATACACACCGTGATACCTGCCATAAACGTCTTCCTGCAAATAGCGCCATCTATTGCCTCACCTGTGTACTTTTTCTGACTAGTCGATCGTACTAATTACGTTGTCAACAAGTTGTACTCATGGCTAAGTGCGGTGCTTGTGGCAAGTTTCTTTCACCGGCAGAGGCCGCTAATTGCAATAAATGCCGGCGCTGGTACCACCGAGCCTGCGTTGCCCTTCAGAGTACAGGTCCTGTGGCGACCTCCTGGCAATGCCCTGATTGCGAGAAGAACCTGGTTAGAGATAACCGGGCTGAAACACCAGTGAGGGCACGAGCACCAGTACCAGCTCCACACGAGGAAAGCCTCGTCAATCTCATGGACACGAGCCCTATCAACAGCACAGCCCTAGATGCCACACAGGAGCTAAATCTAGATATCCTGAAGACTGAACTCAATCTTTTTAAAGAAGAATTTTTGAAGATCGTACGTAGTGAATTCCAACTGCTGCGTGAGGATCTGTCTGAGCTAAGATCCTCATTAAACTCGACAAATGATAGGATGAGTAATTTGGAGGAGAGGATTGCTGTTTTGGAAAATAGACAGACTGAGCCCATCGTATCACCTGTAGTAAATGACCTAATAACCCAACTGCGGAGTGACATAAATGACCGAGATCAAGAGCTACTTGGAAATGACATACAGATCTCCAATATACCCGAAACTAGTGGTGAAAACCCGGTCCACACGGCGATGCTCGTTGCATCAAAGATTGGCGTCAAACTCAAAGCGCGCGATGTAGTTAGCGCCGAACGTGTCGGAGGCAGGCGTATCAACGCAACGCAGGCGACGGCGCCGGTGGAGACCCGCCCCCGCTTCCTCGTCGTGCGCCTCGCGCGCCGTGACCTACGGGACGAGCTGCTGGAAGGTGCACGAGTGCGTCGCGGCATGACCACAGCGGATCTCGATTTGCCCGGCCCTGCGACTCGGTTTTATGTAAACGAGCGCCTTACAAAGGTGAATCGAGAGTTATTTCGGAACACGCGTGAGGCAGGCAATCGCCTCGGTTGGCAGTTCGTGTGGTCAAAACGGGGCCGTATCCTTGCACGGTACAAGCCTGGTGATGCAACTTGCCACATCCGTTGTGAGGGGGACATACTGCGCACTTTCGGACCGACAGCGACATCTGGTAACGGCGTTAATAACGCACTTTAGTGCTACTATCTTGTTTGTTTTTGTTTCTGTCTGTATTTTTCTAATTAAGGTCAATCTTTTTTCTGTACTTATAGTCATGCTGATGTTAAAAGTAAGATTAGTTAGAACGAGTGACAGGCTCTCAAAAGTTATAAAAATAAGTTTGTTTTTTTATTTCGGCTATAGGCAATGCTTTGTTTTGGCAAGTGTGTGTCTCGCGGCACTCCATAGTGAGCTACACGTAAACCAGTTTTATAACACTACACACATTTATCTACAACTACTCTTCACAAATCTCGTATTCCATTTTATAAACTTTTTGTTTACACATGGTCTTTCTCTTAAGCTACTATTTACATACCACTATTTACAACCGTTATATACTTTAATCTTGCATACTATCTACATATCTATAATTCAAGATAAACTAATAATTTATGAAATTTCGATTAAAAGTGCACTGATGATCATATGGATTTTGCTAAACGAAGGAATTTATTTTTTACTATTCTAATGACTACTAAAGGAGAAAAATATTTTAAAGTAGGTTTTCTTAATGCTGGCTCATTGAGTACAGATCATGATGATTTGATTGGTGCACTCGACAAGCATTGTTTTGATGTTTTGGCCATCAATGAGACTTGGCTCAGACCGGGCGAGGAGGGGCGCGCTCCGGTGGTGCCGGGCTATCGTCTGCGTCACAAGCCGCGGCCGGCGTGTGTTCGCGCGGGCCGTGGTGGGGGCGTCGGGTTTTATGTGCGGCGCGGGCTAAGCGCACGTATTTGTCCTAGCGCGGTCGATCCCAGGTTCGAATCGGTCGAACAAATGTGGCTAACGGTCTCTCTGAACGGCAAAAAAATAGCCATAGGCACGGCTTACCGTCCACCATGGCTTGACCTTGTCCTTTTCTTGGATGCCATTACGGACTCCATTAGTTTATTGGGAAATTGTGACCACTACATACTACTTGGCGACTTCAATGTTAATCTTCTAGACACAAACGGAATAAAAACTAAAAATATTAATGAATTCCTGAATTCCCTCAGTCTTACACAGTTGGTCACAACACCTACTCACTACACAGCATCCAGTCAAACTCTCATCGACCTATTATGTACCGACCTGAGAGCAAGATATACAGCAGTAGAATCGTTCAGTTCAATAAATGGCCACTGTATTGTAATTAGTGAGTTTAACATTAAGCGCGAAAAATTCAAACCATACTTAGTAAAATATCGGCCTCTAAACAATATCTGTTCAGAGAGATTTAACAAGGATCTATCATTATTAAATCTGGGAAAAATTTCATTGCTTGTTACCGTTAATGATATGGTGCATGACTTTAACACCCGTCTTACTTTTCTTTTTGATGCTCACGCACCAAGCAAAACATGTACTGTCAGGGAAAAATCGTATCCGTGGGTTACAGATACTATCAAAGTTATGATGCGTTTGCGTGACGTTGCACTAAGTAATTATAGGAAAACAAAATCTGATTCTAAAAAACAATACTACAACGACCTGAAACACTTGGTGATAAATTCGCTGCACAGTGAAAAAACTGCATACTTCAAACATAACATTAATAATAAAATTAAAAACCCTAAACTGCTATGGAAAAATTTAAAATCCACCTTATCCACCTTTAAACCTAAACAAGACCTTCCGTCGCATTTTACAGATCCGGACTTAATAAATAGGAACTTTTTGATTGTCCCCGGTAACCCCGTGGCTTGCGTATCACTTATTGATTATTACGAAAATCATAAACATAATGAAGCAATTTTCTCGGTTACTCCAGTAGACCAGAACGATGTCTTACGCACTATATCTAGTCTAAATAGTAACGCCGAAGGCTACGACAACATTTCCTTAGATATGATTAACATGACCCTGCCGCACGCGTTAAATGTTGTAACGGACATAATTAACCGCTCCATAATGACGTCAACGTTCCCGGACCTATGGAAAATTGCCTCCATTAGGCCCTTGCCGAAAAATTCTAATCCATCCACTCTAAAAGACTTACGCCCTATAAGTATTTTACCATGTCTATCTAAAGTGTTAGAGAAAATAGTTAGCCGCCAACTAACGCTTTTTCTAGAAAAAAATAACGTTCTACCTGATCTACAATCCGGATTCAGAAAACAGCGCAGCACATCTACTGCTTTACTAGATGTTACTGACAATATATTATCTGCCCAAGATAAGGGAATGTGCACAATACTGGTTCTGTTAGACTTTTCCCGTGCTTTTGACGCTATTAATATCCCACTATTACTATCGAAGTTGAATTACTACGGTTGCGACCGTGAAACTATCCAATGGTTCCGTAGCTACCTAAGTAATAGGAAACAACTTGTTGACCTTCGTTTGAGTGACGGCACTTCTCTAAGGTCAACACTAATTCCTGTAGAGAGAGGCGTTCCGCAGGGCTCTATTTTGGGTCCAGTTCTCTTCATTCTGTACTGTGCGGACATAATAAAAAGCCTCCACAGATGCAAGTACCACATATACGCTGACGATGTCCAACTTTACATTTCATTTAGGCCTGACGAATATGACAGTGCCATTAAATATCTTAATGAAGATCTTCAGCGAATCGCCGTTTGGTCTGAAGAGAACTGTCTATCGTTGAACCCATCAAAAACAAAGTTTATGGTGTTTGGCACTAGACAACAGTTGGCTCGTCTGCCTCCGACTTTTGACCTGGAACTAATGGGCGATACAATTGAGCGTGTGTATGAGGCGCGAAATCTAGGTCTTACAATGGACAAAGACCTTCGTTTTGAAAAACACGTAGCGGATTCGGTAAGAAACTGTTTCTATCGCCTGAAGGTCTTGTACAGGATGAGGCCTTATTTGTCCGAATCGCTAAGGGAACAACTTGTAGAATCTTTAGTTCTTTCTAGGCTGAACTATGCCGATACTGTGTACGGCCCGCGCCTACTAGCTCGTACAGATCGGCTTATACAAAGGGTACAAAACGCGTGCGCAAGGTTTTGTTACAACATTCCCCGCAGAAGTCATGTAACACCTTACCTCAATAAGCATTCTACTTTAAAAATGAAATCCAGACGCAAACTACACCTGGCGTGCCTTCTGTTTGGTGTTGTTAAATATAAAAAACCAGATTATTTATTTAACAAACTTAGTTGGGTAGCTAGTACACGTGAATGTGCAAGAAGGCAATGTGCGCAACAACTCTCGACTCACCCTCATCACACAGCAGCATTCAGAGGTAGCTTTCGGTATGCTGCATCCAAAGTGTGGAATAACCTGCCACCACCAATTAGATTGATAAACACAATAGACACATTTAGAAGACGTTTACGGCAGTATCTAGTGGAAGCGCAACGAAAACTCGATATGGTCGAACTAAATGTATCAATTATATGATGTTTGAACCTGCCTACCTTATTAACTGTCACCTTATTAACTATACAATTACTTGTCGTCTATGCTGCTCAATAGTGTAGATAGACGAAGTTAATTTTATTTACATTAGTGGGAATTTATACAGCGCTTGCTTACGCTCGGCTCGATTGTGATGTTTCATTATACTTGTATCCTCCGGTGGAGGGTGACGTCGTGTTAAGCGCGCCGCTGCGTCCCATTGCACTTTTTAGGAGACCTGCGGCATGTAAAAATTGCACTCTAAACATGACCTAGTTATACAAGCATGCATTACTGCATCGTATGCGCACGTTTAAACTGACTTCTTTTAAACTTACCCATTGGCCTGGCCTACATGCATGTGACTGGAACGGGTGGAGCGTGGCGTCGCGTCGGGATGGCACAATATCACCGTATTTTCCACTAAACTGGCAGTAGAACATCCTGTGTTTGGTCTGCGTTTCATTTATTTTGCTAACTTTCTTAATGTAGGAAACCTATAAAAATTAATGCAAAAATTAAAGAAATATATCTCTCATCCGATGACATTTTATGCACATATATTATTATTAATTAGCACTTACTCTTTGTTTCTTCTTACTATTCGTTTATCCACGCAAGTTTTGACTATCCAGTTCCTCTTCTGTCTTAATTTTACATTGACGTCGTTATATTCCGCTTACATAACTACCATATGTATCGATTGGCATGACAAATAAAATAATTGACAATGCAACCCACACTTAAAAATGATAAAACGCTATCCGTATTAATTATAAGTCCGTGGTGCTTGGCTGCTCGCAGCATAAGTAATGAAATGTAGTGTGCGTTAGAAATCTGGCAACGTGCAAAACAGGTTTCTAGATCCTTAGTTTGTTGTCATGCGTTCATCCCATTTGTTTACCTTCTTATTTTACTCGGCACTTATTTTGGTAATCTTATTGCGTAGTTTTTTATTTGTTATTATTATTATTGCTGTACACAATCTTATTTTATCTAAGTACCCGTCTCACATACACATACACTCTGACACAAAATATGAAGCTGTTTTACGTCCGTCACATCACATTCGCAGGTCCAGTTGAAAACCAGCGTCAGGCAGCCTAGCTGCCCGGCATTTTGCTGAACTGGCCCTTTTTGGCGCAGCCGTGAGGCACACAATAATTATCCCTCTTTTCTTTTTGTTTTATTTAGCTACACAATTATTAACCCTTTTTTTCTTTTGTTTAAATTTAAGTATTTTTTGTGTTCATTTTCGTTTAATGTTGTGTGTACTTGTGGTATGTGCCAAATAAACTTATTTTCTTTCTTTCTTCTTTCTTTCTTTCTTTCTTTCTTCTTTCTATAATCTTTTGTGCCATTAGAAATTAAGGGCGAGATATGTATCCCTTTACAATGTGTGGTGTTTTCTTTTGTGGGGGGTAAAAGGGTTTTAGGCGAGGTATTTTATGTAATGAAGAGTGTTGTTTAGACTATGGTTTTCAGTTTTTGTGGTAACTTTAATATTTTTGGCTGTGAAATAGATGGGGTCGACGATTTAAAAATAAAACAATTTTATATTTATTTTTTCAATAACAATCGTAGCAAGTTATGTTCTGTAGCCACTGCCTATATATCATGGGCAACCGGGATTGATGGCTCGGTTGGTGCAAAAGCTGAGCGATTGTCTGTGGTTCGATTCCCGCACGGAACAGATATTTGTATGGCCTACAGATAGATTTTTCGGGTTTTTTGTTTGTGTATGTTTCAATTTTTTTGTTAACGCATCCATGATACACGACAAGTGCTTGCAACATTAGATGTCACGAGGGTATCGACGCAGGTTGCGTCCCACACCAAAGACCTACCCACCTTCCAAGGCATCAGCGTCATGCCGTCTGGTCTCTTACGACCCAAGCTGTTAGGTTCTAAAACCGCTGGTACGCCGGCGGTGGCAAGAGCTCGTGGCGTGCTGTGTAATGCGACCTGCGCTCCTGTAGCAGGACAGGCTATGGTGCCCGAGATTATCGACAACTTCACCTCAGTGACAGCGATGTGGTGCGCCCAAGCGAAGGTTTGTAGCGAGCCGAAATGACACGTCATCCATCATGGTGGATGACAGGATGCCTGAAGCCATAAGCCCGACTTCCATTCCCCCACGGCCAGGAGACGGGCACGCTCCGCAGTATTCATTGACGTATTTAACTGAGTATTCCGTATAATACTGCAGAGCGGCTCGTCCCAGCGTCTCTGGGAGAACAGGTTGTCAAGCAAATTAGGATTGGGATAAGCCATTTTATATCGGCATTTAGCATCGGACAAAAACGGCACCTCAAAATGAACCAGTGAGGAAGATAAGATGTTCCTGGTTAATTTTTCGGTACCGTGGACCGAGGAGGGGAAGTCCGTTTTTTTTGTATTTCTTATTTTATAGCATTTCTATGAGGCTATATGATAAACGATTCTGTTATCACTGAGGTATTCAAACTTTATTTGTCTTTTGAAGACAAAACTATTTGGCAAACTCGTAAAGTAATTTAACAAACAACCGAGGCAAATGTAGGGGCCACCGCGTTGGCAGTGCGTTCCAGCAAAAAAAAACTAAATTACTACTTATGGATACCTTTCAAGATCAAGTAATTACAAAAAAAATATTAACCCAAATGTAGGCCAAAGTAGTAACATAAAGCAAAAAATCCTACAATCCTAAAACTGCAATATTGAATCCGAAAAACCTTGACGACCTTTACAATCACAAAAATACCGCGTAACTCTTAACAAATGACCAACACACTGTGAACCACAAACTAGAAAAAAACTAAAACAATAATGTGAAAAAAACTCTAACGCATAGGTATTTTTACAGTTGACCGAACACTTTGACCATTCGATAGAAAAAACAAAGCGGCTCTAGCTGTTCAAACTAAATAAAAAATATGGTTTTATACGGGCTGGGTATCCAATACAGGAATTTACTATTTTTATTACATTTCTGCTAATATAAAAGTATACACTAAAATATTATTAAGGTTATTGTTATTTTTATGTGCGCACAGAGTCCTATAAAAGTTGCCGAAAAGTCGGTATAAGTGATATTTGTGTCGACTGCAGAATTTTTGCGGTAAAGTGATTCTTTGTTAAAATTTATTATATTTGTATGAAACCGTAAAAAAAAAAACAAGAGGGTACGAAGTTGGAATGAGAGGTATGATATTTGTTTCTCGTGAGGATGCGAGTTTTTTAACGACGGAATCGGAATTAAATGATCACAAAAATATGTCATTAGTACGAGTATTCTCAATTTTTTTATTTTTTTCCATGCTTGCTTTCTTCTTTTTAATCAGACGTTTTACAATAATTTTTATATAATTACACCTTTTGTATAAAATAGTTGAAGCACGGATGAACATTTGTATCACTTGTCTAGTTTTTTTGTAATATTATCTTCGTTTTATTGGTTTTGTGTACAGACTCTTTTTATTTACCGAGTTTTTGTAAATGTGTGGACATTTTAGGGTTTATAGTTTCCTAGGTCCTTGGTAACAGCAACGACTTATTGTCGGGCCTACGATGTCCTCCCATACTCAAGTACTAATGCTGTAATATAAAAATATTGTAAAACCAAATGATTTAAAAAAAGTAACCATGGAGTTTCTTGCCAGTTCTTCTCCATAGGAAAGACCAACCCGAACCGAGCACCTTTTCATCCACATTTTATAAGTGCCCATGTAGGGCTATGTGAAATAAAATATTATGATTTTGTTTTTTTTTTTCAACTATAGTAGGTAGCATAGTTGGTACAGCTGAACTTCATAGACGATTCTGCCCTGGACTGTAAATGTTATGTTGTTTCACGAAATACGGCATTTTAAATTTTAATTTACAACTTGCTTTGAGACAACCTACTCGGGCTGCGAGCCAAACATGCATAGATAATTTTGCTCACAATTTTAACAAACGTCGTTGTACTTACATCTGAAGTATTGGAGTTCGCGCTATCCGATCACATAGCACAACTGTTAAAGTGCCCCGTTAAAAAAAAAGGATGTTCTTAAATATTATCGCAAAAATACACGAGACTACAGTCAGGAAAATATACAAAAATTCAAGACTTGTTTAAGTAGTCTATCCTTCTCAGATGTGTACGAGATGGATGATCCTAATGCAGCCTACAACTGTTTTATTGAAACGTTCCAATTATTGTACGAATTATGTTTCCCCAGCAAAATGATTACCATTAAGACTACTCAAAAACTAAACTGGGTATCACGTGGGATAAAGTTGTGTAGTAAAAACAAACGGAAGCTTCTATGGCAATATAGGTTAAAACCAACTCAATCTAATAGAGATAAATTCAAAAGCTATTCAAAATTACTCAAAAGAATTATGAATCTAACGCAAAAAGCACAAAATAATTTCAATATTAAAACTTCTAATAATAAGTCTAAGACTACGTGGCAAATAATTAATAAAAGTAAATACAAAGCCCCGAGAAACTCAATTTCTTGCATCAAATTTGAAACCAAAGACATCACGCACCCGAAAGACATTGCCAATACATTTAATAACTATTTTATAGATAAAATACAACCAACAATTAACGCTGGAACAAAATCAACGTCATTAATTCTTGCCAGAGCACAATCCATGTTTATGGCTCCGTCTACGCCATATGACATACTAAATATTATTATGAAGCTAAAAAACACGAACAGCGTTGGCTACGATGGTATTGCCACAAAAATATTAAAAGCAGTTGCATTTGAAATATGTACTCATTTGTGTTTCATTATTAATCTTTGTATAAGTACAGGTGTATTTCCTGATACATTAAAAAAGTCTATTGTGAAACCGCTATACAAGAAAGATAATCACGAATTAATGACAAATTACAGACCAATCGCGCTTATATCAGTTATGTCTAAAGTGTTTGAAAAATACATACATGGTGAAATAAATACCTATTTAGAAAAATATAATATACTAAGTGACGAACAAAAGGGATTTCGAAAAAATAAAAGTATAAATTTGGCTATTTACGAGTTTTTAAATAATGTCATGCTAAATGTAGATAAGAGAATACCAGTCTGTGCCATTTTCTGCGACATGACACAGGCTTTTGACTGCGTCCATTATAATTCCCTGGCAGAGAAACTTGAAGCCTATGGTCTTAGAGGCAACGTTTTAGAATTAATCAAATCGTATCTTCATAACCGTAAACAAGTTACAGAAATCATTGTAATAAATAAAAAAAATAAACGTGAAGAAACATCAAGATCAGAAGAACGCGAAGTTATATACGGAGTACCTCAAGGCAGTGTACTGGGGCCTCCGTTGTTCACTTTGTATATAAATGACTTGCCTAAAATAACTGAACATCCAATGACACTTTTTGCTGACGATTGCACTTTGACGATAGCTTGTAATGACATTAAGACATATGAACATGACATTAATAATTCACTAATATCTATTATAAATTGGCTAAATAATAATAATTTAATAATTAATTTGAAAAAGACTAACGTAATGCACTTTAGACAACGTACACCGACAATGGAAAATCTTAATATTCAATTTAATAATATAAATATCAATGAAGCTGTCACAACAAAATTTCTAGGACTAGTAATAGATTCTAAATTGAATTGGAAACCACAAATAGAGGCGCTTACTAAAAAATTGAGTAGTGCATCCTACGCTCTGAAACAGCTAGCTGTGGTTCTCAACTCAGATGCGCTAATTACTGCTTACTATGGATTAGCCGAATCAATTCTTAGATATGGAGTCATCTTTTGGGGGAATAGCACGGACAATGAAATAGCGTTTCGGGCACAGAAAAGGTACATTAGGTCGATGTTTAGACTGCAAACAACAGACAGCTGTAAATCTTATTTTATAGAACGTAAGATATTGACATTGCCCTCATTATATATCCTGGAAACAGTAATGTTTATTAAATCCAATTCCCATTTATTTCAGCATTTGTCTGATGCTGTCCCTAGGAATAGACGTGATAATTTCAAACTCTGTGTTCACGGCGCTAAAACAACTCTTATGCGTAAAAGCATCTTTTGCATGGCTCCAACCATTTTTAATAAATTGCCCAAATCATGGAAAACATTAAATATATCTGCCCTAAAAAGTAAATTGAAGAGTTTACTAACTCAAAGAGCATATTACAGTATAGCAGAGTTTATGAAAGAGGACAATTTCTTGATATGACAATGTTGTTTTTTTTGACATGTTTTGTAATCTATTGTATTTTTTGACATTATATTGTAATCTATTGTATTTTTTGGAGTAATTGTAATTTGGAGTTGACATTCATAATTATTTTCATTGACCAATTTATTTAATGACTAATTTGACATTGAATTGTATCAAAAAAAAATATTCTTATTGAATTGTAATTATACCTAATCTCTAATAAATAATGATGAAATGTAAATTTTGTGAATATTATCACGGTTAATGCACCATCTCTTCTTTCCAATTTGTACGCCACGACATGCGGCTGATCATGTTAGAACTTTTCTGTATCCCATTATTATCTTGCATGCAATGTTTCATGTACACCATGTTTCAACAAATAAAATTTACTTACTTACTTACTTACTTAAAATCGTGACTTGCGTGTCCTTTTGTCCCTCATTCAAACACACACCCACAAACATATCAGTCTGTCTTATGTTTTTCTCAAGTAACGGATTCCCACCGTCTTCCTGCATTATTAAATCGACAGTGATCATCTTAGCCGGGCCTAGTAAAAAAAACAGTCATGACCAAGCAAACGCAAATAAACTGTCACTGCGAAGGGCGGGCGTTTTAGGGGACTGTCTCTTGTAATGTTGACGTTCAAAAAGTGCTGATTATCAGCCTAGTTTGAATAAATGACTTTTGATTTGATTTTGATTTTGTGTTGACTATATTATAAAGCAGACTGAATTTCCATTGAAGCAATGGAAAACACCATCTAAATCACTTGATAATAAACCACTACATACAACTTCCCCAAACGCATATTGGATCGGAATTAGGAACCCATTAGTACTGGAAACCGGTTGGAACAGGTTATTTCCGAATAAATCCGGATATCAGCGAGTTCCGTTTAAGCTTTTCCGGGTATTCTGCGTGGTTAGGAGCGTTTGTTAACTACTATAATATATTATTTGGGTTCAATGAATAGGATTTATTCTGGTGATATGTTATGTTCTATATTATGTTTTGTTCTAAATCCATCTTCAATTGTACCGTACCGACTTCTAAAAAGAAGATATTGCTTTATTCCTTATACATAAGGCTCTTTGTCACCGTCTGCGTCAATGAAATGTAGCATAGTCAGGGGTCGCTCTCTAAATTAAATAAAATTAAATTAAATCCATTAATTGAGATTATTATATACTTTATTGATTTCTTTGTAAATTTAATACATTTTTTAATATTGGTTAAAAAAAAACACAATACGAAAAAACATTTCAGAATATTAAAAATAGTAGGCCACCGCTATCGGGAACAGAGTCCAGTCAGAGCTCCAGAAAAAAGATCCTCTTCATAATGCTGGCCGAAGGCAGTACTCCTCAAACTGACTTCAGAATTCTGAATCAGGTCCTAGATCAAAACGCCTCGACAGACGACAGACGTCGTCGACAGACTCGTCAGTGCCCTCGAAGAACCCATGAGTTTATCCGTGATCATGGCGTTTGCAACAGCGCCGAAATATCAAGAACTCGAAACAAATAATACACATGGTAAATATCCCGTTGTAAGTGTTATTAATACTAGTCACCCTAGCACATTCTATATGTGTACGTATGATATCCGAGACAAAGCGGTCCGGACACGGAAAGGCGCATCCGAGAAAAGAATGTAATGCTATTACCGCCCGCCATTTTGTAAATGCAGATGCATACACTCCCTTACGAAAGCGTACGTACCGGTGCTGCGTGTTACGGGGCAAATGGGAATATAGAAGTTTTTTTGTAATATCTAAATGGTTTATGCAAAGTATAAGGTGTATTTATTTGGTATGGGAAAAGTGTCGACGGAAAATTGTTAGTTTGAAAACTGAAACAAATGGATATTATGAAAAGACGAAAAAACAAAAAAAACGTGATGGGTTTGTCTGATATCAGATAACATATCGTGTGCTAAATAGCTGTTAAATTACATTAAGGCTAGTACGATGTAGCACCTGTTCCACTACCAGACGTGACGTTAATACAATAGTCATCGTCAGAGTATACCCATTATTCTAAATTTTGAAGTGGCATGCGATTGAAGAGGCTTACAGAGTCCAGCAGTGGACAGGCTGATGATGATGATGATTATTTTGAAATGAAGAACATAGTAAATTTTAAAATACAAGGTGTTGTTTTGCATCCTCGTTAAAACTCAGGAGGTTGTCACAAAAGACATAAATAATAAATTTAAATTACGGTACCTACTAAATTATTAATAAACGCTGTTTTTTTTCGTTGTTTAAGTTTGTCAATATTTCAGAATAACCCCCTGAACTTGGTTTAGGGAATAAAAAATATCAAATAAACGTTTCAGATTGTTTGTATGTGTGAAAGCGCGGTTATAGGGCGAGGATTGGACGGGCCGCGTTGAAAACACGGGTGGTTCACACTTACCGATTTCTGTAAGTAAGAAAAAATTTAAAAATAACCTACCCATTTTATTATTGATTTGGGAAGAGAATCATTAGCATAGTAACCTCCTTGGATTTGACGAGAATGCAAAACAACACCTTGTATAATACCATAAGCCAAGATTTACAACAATTTACACTTTTAATATCCACAAAAGCGTGTCTAAGTACATTAACAGATCATAAAAAGCTACCTCACACGTTTTAATTCTTTTCTCAGCAACTAATGTGAATAAAGTAAGCCATTTAATTAATGCTGAGCTATTTCGTCTGACTTAGAAATAATAGGTACTTATGGTAGTGTTGAAATGAAAACTAGATGTTCTTGTCAGTTTAAATTAGTGTTTTAATTTAAATTGTATTAAATGTATATTTTTGGGGAAATAATCTCCATTTATTTGTGACCACTGGTTGCATTGCTAATCAATGTTCATTCTATCTATATTCTAATCTAATGTATAATATTCTCGTGTCTCTGTGTTTGTAACCAAACTCCTCCGAAACGGCTGAACCGATTTGTTTTACATACCTCTAAAACTCATCAAAATGTCCAAGCGAGCGCAGTCGCGGGCAGCAGCTAGTGATAATCTATAAATCTGTACCTTAGAATAAGATCTGTACCTACGAATAATTATACTACAGTGGTAGCCTGCATACTGGTGGGCTGAAATTTTAAAATGTTTTTTTGTTTATAAAGAAATATTTAAAAATGTTTCAAATTTGTAAAGAAGTGAATAAAGGGAACAATTAATGCATATGTCTAACAGTCGAACAGATTTTTATCAGGCACACAGGTAGAGGGCAAATATAATATAACACAAAAACAACTCAATAAGCCGTTTTTTTAACATTCATTTGTAGTCGTTTCATATTATTGTAGCATTTCTGAATTCAGTGTGCCACTTAGCATATATGAGATCTCCTCTTCAACGGCTTTCTAAAGAAACAACTAATTACGTAACAGTTAAACGGACGTTATTCCGTCATATCACTATCTCAGGTCTATTTGTAAACCAGCGTCGGGCACATGCTCGGCAGTTTGCTGATCTGGGCCTATTTGACGCAGGCGTGTGACGCACAATATTATCTTTTTTTTTTTGTTTTGATTTAAGTTTATTTTTCGTTGTGTGCACTTGTGGCCTGTGCCAAATAAATATGTTTTCTTTCTTCTTTCGCAAATTTTCACTGAAATAAACCAGTCAATTCTCGAAATCCCTTGTTTCCCCACCTACATCAGCATGGTGGATAAAATAAAAAGCTTTCGAATTAATTCCTATGGTTCCCTGAATTATGTATGACGGATTACATTATCGTACCAGCTGTTTATCCAGGGTACGCTCGGGTGCGTTGCACTCACAGATTGTCAAGCCTTTGATGGTGCACATGGGATTTTAATGAAGTCTCCTTTTCATTTTGCTGAGAGCCAGAGTGAATTAGGCGGAAAAAGTTGTGGGATAGTTGCTTTAGTGAATTTTTTGGGTGGTAAAATTTTAGGACTTTTTTTTTTTAGAAAGGTGAGGTTTATGAGTTTTTTTTGCATGGGGTTTACTAAAATGATGAAGAAGAAAACTAGAATATCATTATTTCTCGTTATTACCAACTATATAGAATAGAATTTAGTATCAGAAATTGACATAATATTCTGAAGAATACAGCCTATTTCATAATTATAATTTTCTCAAAACCAATAGTTAGATATAAAATACTCGCTTTAATTTTATAGAAGCTACTTCTTCTGACTGTTTTCGATCAAAATGTCCAATATCAATGGAGAATTAATATAGTGCAGCAATACACTCTATCTTTCCTCACTTTGAAATGGAATAACCCAATAGCAACTTGTGCGAATCGAAATCGAATCCAGCACTACGCGCTCATGAGTCGCGCTTAAGAGGGGACTCTAGCCGAGGAATTTGAAGAATAGGTATTTGAAGAAACTATTGCCGTCGCGCTGCGCCCGACCAAGCCCCCGTAAAGTGCGAAAGGGACAACTGCAGCTCAGGCAGATTTTACCAAAAAAAAACTTGACCAAAAGACGTTTTGTATTCCGCTGTTTTCTTCTTCAAAAGTAAACTGATCTAAATAATTCTTATATAAAAATTAAGAGAAAAAGTATATCTATGCTTTCATTATTTTCTTTTTTGTTAAAAACTTATGTAATTTATCTGACAGTCGTCTGAACATGGCGATAAAAACGGCCTTTTTTTGCGGTTTTTGGATTGTCATAAATTTTTTTGCGATTATGTTTTGAAAAAAAGGAAATGATAGGGGCATGTAGTAATAAGACCTAGATTTTTTTGCAAAAAAAACATTGCTCTAGACGAAGGATCGACGAAGATCCACGAAGAAAACATCGAAATACGTTTGTATGGAGAAAGGCCCACTAGAGTGTCTTAAGCCAAGAGACTTATGCAGCAGTAAATTGTTGAGACATTGAAAGCCACTACATAAATATAACTCCTGCTATAAACTGCAACAAATGGTCACTTTCCATCGCAATTTAGTTTTATAAACAGTTCAAGCAAGCGGGTTACCTACTTGAGTGCGATAGCCGTATCATCGAAGCATAGTTATTATGTGTGGCTACACATCAAACATTTTGATCATTAGTATGATGAAACATTGAAGTGATTACTTTTTGTTTCAATAAATAATAAATAAATAAATCTTTATTACACAAGAAAGTAGTTACAACATTATGTGAAGTCCCTAACTCCTGTGCTAGGTGATGGACCTGTGTTACAGGAGTCAGTGCCCTCTCCCAGGAAAATATTAAGTACAGAATCTTTTGCATTAAGATCAAGAAGAATAAAATAAAAGACTATGGTTACAACAAAAAATAAATTAAAAGCGGTTAAAAGAAACTTGAAAGTGTTTGCATGCATGTTTGTGTCTATATGTAATCGTCTGAGTGTGAGTGTGTGTGTGTATGTATGTGTGTGCGTGTATGTGTGTGCGTGTATGTGTGAGTGTGTATGTGTGTGTGTGAATTGATTGATCAGGAGGGGTTTTACTTCAATCTCGCCCTTTCATATTGTATTGTATTATTCTGGCATTGTTTTTTTACTGCCTCTTTAGTTCAGTGGTTGCAAGGGCGACTGCTCAGCATGACGTTGTGGATTCGATTCCTAGGTTGGGTAAAGTGTTATTGGGTTTTTCTATCAGAATTTTCTCAGTAGCAGTCATGGAGTGTAGATTTGTGCCCGGGTGATGGCTATGGGCTCGCCCCCTGTTACATGGGACTTAAACATAACTAGCGAAATGCGGGTGTAGGTACTATTAGGTACGACTCTTTTTTTTTTGTGAATGGCATCTCGCAGTTCAACCTATGAGGTTGTCGGCTGCTTAACCGGACTATCCTGTGGGTGCCTTTAGAGTAAGGCCTCTAGCCAGGGCATGGAAACTTACAAACTAAGCGACTGCACGCTAAGGGCACCCCCCTGTGGGGTACGAACCTCGGCTTAGGGCGTCGCTAGGGGAGGTACGACTCTGGCATAGGCTCCTTTTTTATTTCTCACGCATACTCATAAAAATTTCGGAGCTGGTGGCTAAATAATAACAGCCGCCCAGGTCGATCTTTAAGGTTAAGCCGTGCTTGCCGAGGTTGGTCCGTGGATGGGTGACCATGATTACATACCGAGTTTCCTCCGTGCCTTGGAAAGCACGTTAAGCCGTTGGTCCCGACTGTCATTTGTAGATCTTTGACAGTCGTTACGAGTAGTCAGAAGCCAAAAAGTCTGACATCCAGTGTCACCAAGGGGTACCTATCGTATTACCTAGTTACTTGGTTGTGGAGGTCAGATAGGCAGTCGCTTCATGTAAAATACTGGTACTCGGCTGCATCCGGTTAGACTGGAAGCCGACCCCAAGATAGTTTGGGAAAAGGCAGATAGGCAGATGACGATGACTTATAAAAATTTCCACACAAACGAAGTCACGGGAAACAGCTAGTAAGTCATAACTTATAGCACCATAGAGCTATATCCCCTATAAAGATAAAACAGGGGGATTAATTGTAAATTCAAAGCAACCCTTAAAAAAAACACAAGGACAGGCTTTTAAAACAGAAATAATTTAAAAAGAATCAGTCATTTAAACCTTACGGCCATATTTTAATCAGAATTCGACAAAGAACCTTACAATATTCATTAACCTTTCTACACGTTCAAGCCATCTTCACCTTTATACCTGCCGAAATAAGAACTAGAATCAAACGCATAAAGAACAGCCCTTTGCCAATAATTGTGTAAACTAATTTTAACTTTACAAGGAAACAAATAAGAACGATATTACAATACGCAAATACATAACCCTTTACTATTTACGGCCTTTTTTAGTAAACAATAGATCTAAACTGGTATCGAGAACGATTTTATTTGGTCGTTCGACCTTTAATAATTAAATAACTTTGAACCCCGGACCCGTTAGAATTTCACAAGGAAACCTATAAAATTTACCTCGAGCTTAACTTTTAGAGTTTCCAGGTAATAATTGATACGGTGGACCGCCGTAAACCGGTCGGAACTGGTTATACGTGGTTGAAGCCAGACCGATCGAGTGTCTTCTAGAATTCCTTGGACAATTGGGGTTTATAGAATGCCTGTGCTGGAAGGACTCCCGAGAAGAGACTAAAAGTTAAATAATCATTCCAGTTTCTACTAAATGGGTGTAAATAATTAAAAAAAAAAAACAACTGGCGCTCAAGATTTTTGTTGTTTGCGGTCAATACAAATAATAGCAATACGTATGTTTCTGTCAACACTATGCAACCGTGCTTGAATGAAGGGATTGTGGTGTAATAGCGAACTAAATAGCTTTTCTATAAGCGTCATTACCTCAATAGATCACAACAATTTGCAGACGACAACTGTTTTAACATTCCTTCATAAAACTCTATACCGAAAGAGTATGTACGTAAAGAATGAAAAAGACTTGACATAAACCAAAAATGGCTGCCGAAAATCCATCACATTCTACCTACTATACCATGAAATAAGATCGTATACAAACGCCTTTCAAGATTTTTTTTTTGTAAACTTCATCTTTCAAGACAAAAGTACGTCGCAAATCGTGACGGCAGCGACGTCTAGAGATGACAGTACCTATCAAGAAATCTGCTGCTCTTTCCCACACTGGAATAGGGGTTAAACCAATTGTGTTTTAAGACATCATGGCAGGCCACCAGCACTAATAATATGGTAAAGAATTAACGTGTGTATGTTAATAAGTTTGGATGTAAGAAGTAATCTTCGGTTACTATGAACGGATACCTAAAATTCTTTTATGTTTAAAACGCTCCTGTTATATAATTTCCGATCATAACGCGAGAGTTACTGAGACTAGCTTAACACCAGTTACACCAGTCTCTAGAGACTTACTTACTTACTTACTAAGCAGAATACTCAAAGAACTCAATATTAAACAAAGATTGTCGTCGCTTGTGCAATTGCTCTTGATAAAGTAAACTTTACTCGCAAGAACTATTAATGGATCGTTTGGTGATTCAGGGTAGGCAAGTGTTGACAATGCCGCCTCTACCAGCGAACCCCGATTGTCTCCGTGCTCTGTGATTCATGGGAAGGGAGCAAATGTGTTGTCACAGACGCGCCAATGAGTTTGTGGATCACATACCCTTCAAATAGAGTATAAGGTTTCACGAAGGAGGATTAACTGCGATGCTGCTGACAGATTAGCAAAAAGGGGGATGTCATTCAATTATTGACATGGTAATCTTATTATAATACCCACTCATTTGTTGCTGGTATAACGGTGTGTAAGGAAACTCGTATTTAAGATTGTTTGAGTCTTTTTTTTTTTTTTTTTTGCGGATGGGAATTCATCAAATGACTTCTCCCGCTCTGGGCGGAGCGGGAGGGAGTGTCAGACTTGACTGACTAAAACCCACCCATGTTCCTTCTAAGCCCTTTGTGTTCCAGGGCCGCGGTATCTCTTTCGAACAACCCGCAGCCCTGGCAGGCATCGGCCCTCTCGGGCCCCTTCCTGTTTGCTGACATCTCCTTGAGGCGCGCGTGGAACACGTACGCGCCGTCGACACGGCCTGTCGTCATGAGACGGACGGACGGTGAGCTAGCCCATTACTCACCGTCCACAGGCTCGCGCCTACGGTGGCCGGGGGCCACTGGTTGCCCCCCGACGCCCGGGGCGTCTCCCGCGGCGGCTGGGACGTGAGGTTCTCTCCCTCTCACGTTCCGCCACCTCCTTCGCTAGCATGACTGCTTCGCAGAAGGAGGCGACGGCTTCCCATTCCCTCTCGCTCCGGACCATGGATTGAAGTCACCGCCGCCAATCGCCGCTACGAGGACACGGCGGTGCTCAGCCCAAGCGGGGCAGAGCTCCACGGTGTGCTCCACCGTGTCCTCCGGCCGATCCTCGCAATGGTAACACCCGGGCGTTTCCTCCCGCCCGATTCGGTGCAGGAACCTCCCGAAACAACCGTGTCCGGTGAGGACCTGCGTCAGAGATTGTTTGAGTCTTGGGTTCGATCTTCAAATTTGATATGTCCAATCCGAAGAACGAACCCACACCCGACACACGAGACTGCGTGTATTTTTACCTACAGGGAGTGATATATTTTACATTTTCTTATGCTGTTTTTGAAAAAAGAATACAAAGAGCATAGTGTTGAAAAGTTGAGTAGCTCGTGGCTAAATAATAACAGCCGCCCGGGTCGATCTTTAAGATTAAGCTTGCTTGCTGAGGTTGGTCTGTGGATGGGTGACCATAATTACATACCGAGTTTCCTCCGTGCCTCGGAAAGCACGTTAAGCCGTTGGTCCCGGCTGTCATTTGTAGATCTTTGACAGTCATTACGAGTAGTCAGAAGCCAAAAAGTCTAACATCCAGTTTTACCAAGGGGTATCGTATTACCCAGTTACTGGGTTGTGGAGGTCAGATACTGGTAATACTGGTACACAGCTGCATCCGGTTAGACTAGAAGCCGACCCCAAGATAGTTTGGGAAAAGGCTAGGCTAGGATGATGATGAGTGTTGAAAAGTTGAACTACTCTATTGACGCCTTTGTGCAGTTTATTATTGAGTAACATATCATCATCATGTTAATGCCCTTGTTCCATTTAATTTGAGGTCAGCGCAAAACGTTTTCTCTTTCCATTCTTCCCTGTCAGACTTCACCCATAAAAGGTATCGGTAGAGAGGCGTCTATAGTAAACAGACCATACGCTGTCATCTTACTGAAGGTCCGGTTGACTTGTAGCACGCGCTTGAACAGATATTTGAGACTCACTGTAACAAAGAAGAGAATCAGCGTACAAATGGTGCAGATTTTGATGTGAAGTTTGTTCGTGTCAATAAGAAATAAATAAGAAATGCAGAGGTCGAGGAGCTTGTGGCTAAATAATAACAGCCGCACGGGTCGATCTTCAAGGTTAAGCCGTGCTTGTGGACGTTCGTCCATGAATGGGTGACAATAATTTCGTACCGAGTTTCTTCAGTGCCTCGGAAAGCACGTTAAGCTATTGGGTCTCGGCTGTAATTTGTAGATCTTTGACTGTCATTACGAGTAGTCAGAAGCCAAAAATCTGACATCCAGTCTTACCAAGGGGTATCGTATTACCCAATTACTGGGTTGTGGAGGTCAGATAGACAGTCGCTTCATGTAAAATACTGGTACTCAGCTGCAACTGGTTAGACTGGAAGCCGACCCCAAGATAGTTTGGGAAAAGGCTAGGTAGATGATGACAGAGGTCCAAAGAAGAACGAGTACATAATCTTTAATCTTACCAGATGCAGATGAATACCAGCATTTTACATGGAGCGAGAATATGAATAAGAACATGGCTAGGTTATGGTATATACTAGGTACTAGATGGCGTAAGATATTGGACTAGAGACCCAAAACTGTGTCATAAGAGCATAAGCAGGCCACGAACTAGGTGAAACGAAGACCTGGTCAGATTGTCCGGCAAGAGTGGGATGCGAAGGGCTCAAGACTGTCTGACAATGGAGCAAACCAACACTCAACCAAAGAAAAAAAGAGAGAGAGACAAAATAAAGGGTTAAAAGTGGTAAAAGACCCTTAATGAAACCGAAAGGCAATTAACCTTCCCGTCATTGCGATCAGTTTTTTATTCTGGGCCATTTTGGGGAATTCAATTTTTTAATCTGGGCCTTCTTATCATATTAGGGATTGGAAGTCCAAGTTTTTTCACACGTTTTTTGTTATACTTGTTTTTAATGTAGTCAGTTTACTGCCTATAGCTCCATGGTCCCTGTTCTATGCAATGCATCCACCAGCACAATGTTTTGAATGCATTACATTGAACGCTACAGTAAAACCTAATTTTGAACACCAAAAAAAAAATAGCAATGTTTTGTGCACTGTTACTTATTTTGATACAAAGCGTGCTTGGTATTCTGCTTCATGAAGAGAAGGGTTCACTTACACTGTTTATAAATCTTACCAGAATTGTTCGAGTTCATCAGACGCTGTATACACGCCGACTCAGCTTCTTCCACTAATACATAGAATTTCTCACATTGCAAGCTTGTTAAAACAATAAGAGTTATATCTTTTATGATCCATCCATATATTGACGCATACTGAGACCGAATGCCCTGGAAGAAGTTTTTTTTTCAGTAAAAAGGCACAGTTTGTAAGTTCTTCTGTTATAAAAGTAAGTACTTAGTTACATAAATAACTAGGGAGGAGTTCGTGGCCGAACCGAGTGGCTGTTATTATTTCGATAATAACAGCTACTCGGGTCAGTCTTTAGGTTAAGCTGTGCTTGCCTAGGTTGGTCCGTGGATGGGTGAACCATTGCATTCGAGTTTCCTCCGTGTCTCGGAAAGCACGTGGAGCCGTTGGTCCCGGCTGCCATTTGTAGATCTTTAACAGTCGTTTTATGTAGTCACATTCACATTTATTTATTTATTTCACATTGGATCGAGATAATTGGAAGTCATGGGGAGAGGCTTTTGCCCAGCAGTGGGATGACGCAGGCTAGCAGTATCAGTATCAGTATCAATGTAGTCAGTGGCGTGAAAGTCTGAAAACCAGTATTACCAAGGGGTATAGCTTATTACCTAGTTCTGACTGGGTTGTGGAGGTCAGATAGGCAGTCGCTCCACGTAAAGTACTGGTATTTAGCTGCATCCAGTTAGACTAGGCAGATGATGACTTACACTGGGATTCTTAGTCATGAACGCCTGCATTTTGCGAAGTTTATTTATTAATTGACATACGGCTACTTTTCATCTGTTAAATTTGAATTACAGGAAAACTTTTAATTACATACATCTTTAACATTGATTACCGTGACATATGACAACTTTAGGATTGATTGAATAAGAATGTAACTATGGGTTAGATAAAGATAGCTAGTGTGAGGAGGTACCTTATTCGAAGATCCGCCAATTGCGGCCCAAAAGTTCTAAGAACACGATTTGGTTGATATTTCCAACTTTTGTCATTGCAACAACGATTGACTTAGTTCAAAAATGTATTTGGGAAGGCTTTTATAATTTGAGTGTTAAATACATAAATAATGAATCTTATCATACTTACTTCGTTTCCAGACACCGTTGCTTTGAACAAACCTTGTAAGCGACACTCCATCAAATATAAACTACGAAGGAATGAGTCTACTGTTCGCCATAGTAACTGAAAAAAAAACTATGATTCGAGAAAAAGCATTCATGACCATTCTTCTGTACTTATCACAGTTTCTCTCTATTGCTTGTCAGTCATTCCTTTTCTAGCCATAATATCATCCTTCTTGTATGATCACTCCTTCACACAACAAATTCAAGAGTTAAATAGGCCACGGAAACAAAGACAAGCATAACATGAGCAATAAACGAATGGAGTTACAAATTTTAAGAATCATAAGAAGTAAGCATCAACTTACCAATATTCGGAAACATTGTTGAAAAAGTGAGTAAGCCTCTAAAATATTTTGATAAGTAGCAAACATTTTTTTACAATTATTTTCATTTTCTTCTTCAAAATTCGCTATAAGTATGTTGTTAACCCATGCTATAAGATATTTGTTCAACAATAACATAAGACGCAAACAATAAACTAAATTAATATCAAATGAAACAATAACAAAAAGATTAGTAAAATTCACAAAAATAGGTTTCTCGAATAATGTACAGTAACAAATAATTGACAAAATAAAAACACATAGTATGACGGAGAGCGTAATCCAATTCCAAATAATATAACTTTGGACACTCTTACTAATATCGATGCTTCTGTGAATATCTTGGATCTTCAAAATAAGGGAAACGTTGTTACGGTTATTGAGGATATTCGAAATGTTCAACGTAATATATCTACTGAAAAAGAAAGCAAAACTAATCGAAACAATAAACATCGTTTGGTTATTAACACAGGGGTCATTGATCAACGTTGTGTAAAACATATGCATCAGATAGATACAAAGGACTATGGCTAACATCGATATGTAATACTTCTTTTCA
Source organism: Cerastis leucographa (assembly GCA_963082945.1). NCBI lineage: Eukaryota > Metazoa > Arthropoda > Insecta > Lepidoptera > Noctuidae > Cerastis > Cerastis leucographa. The sequence goes on from OY720366.1 coordinate 15,292,096, forward strand.
TATCGTGTGATGTAGCTATCTCTTATTTTGTATTTGGGCGAGAAGAATATAGAGAGCATAATGTTAAAAGGTTGAATTATTCTTTGAATGTCTTTGTCTAATCTATTTTTATTTAATAATTTAATAAGTTGACTTCGAAGATTCCACATTATTACTTTTCTAGTTGTTATTGAAGGTAGCAACTATGCTGCTACTAAACAAGACCGTGTTCTACGGTAGGCAATTTAATTAGTTTCAAATACTGATTGTCAAAGATTATTATTGAACATCTATCTTGTTTGCTGTCAAGTTACACAACAGTATGACAGCTTTGCTTTCATTTATCATCGACTTACGAGGCGTAGTTTTGTTTTCTATTAATATATTAAATAAGGAAATATTTTTTCCGAAGTTATTTAATCATTTTAGGCATCAGTACCTTTAATCTTTTTCTGTCAATTAATATCATAAGAGGACGATGCTGAAAATTTCAAAAATATATTGGATGGACACAAGCTACAGGAAAGCTTATCAGAGTATTAAGATCAAGATGTAAAGTTCTTCATCCCTTATAGGAAAAGGAGGATCTTGTGACCAGACGGGCGTTGTGTCTGGTGGGCCCGGCAATTGTTGTCGTGTTTTTCTTTAACATCTTAAGTCGCGGATAACTTAGCGCGATGTAGAATTTTGATGTTAGTTCTTCATTTGTGTCCTAAGAGGGCGCTGTAGTCAATTTCGTACTATATTGCTGTAGTACTTTTTGTAGCGATGAGGTACACAAATCGCTCTCAATTTAAGCTAACAAGCTTAAAGTGAAAGCGACAGGGTGCACAAATTGCAAAAAATGAAAGAAAATTTTGAATTTCGTGGGCTACCATAAGAACGGGATCGACATTGCTGAAACAAGTTATAATCGTAGTAGAAACACAAAGCACTTTGAAAGCAATTATTCACAGCTCCTAAGTTTCAACATGAACAGTAACACAAAAAAGAATCAGCAATCTACATTATAGATAGTACATTCATAGTCTCACTCTAAATTAAGTACAGTGCTTCACAAAAATTAAAGTTATTGATTGGTCTTAAGGCGCTGTTCCTGGTAAAAATAGGCATCTTTGAACAGTTTTTTAGCCAAATGTGTGCATTTTAGAGCAGCAAAAAAAATATATGTTAATCTTGAGCATATTTATGAGGGGACCTTCGTGTCCAAAACACGTTTTTGCAATAAAAGCCCGATGAAAAAAAATCGTGAACTTCTGAATTTCTAGCAAGTATAACGACATTACTGCTCAACAAATCTTGACTAAATTAATAACAGTGATGTAATATAGAATAATAAAGGGAACTGTTGTTTTTATTTTTCGTTTGAAATAAGATATTTGTAAGGATTAATATATTTAATGATAAATAATCCAACAAGTCGAATGAAACATCACGCCATTCGCGGCGTCTTGTCGCATCTCTTTTATTTCTACGCAGAGTGACAGTGAGCGCTGAGGCGCGGTGCTAGATGGACTTATGTCAATTTTTTTCGCTCGCAGCTGAATTTTTTTTCAAATCAATTTCGATTTGTTTGTTCTTGAAAGCTGCTTATTACATCTTATTTTGTGATTAGTTTTTTGTTGGTCAAAATTTTTGTGCGATTTTATTCATAAGTTGTGTAAATAAAAATATTAAATTGACCTTATATCAGTGGCGAAGAGTCAAAATTGTGCATGAGGAACCTCAGTGGCGAAGGGTAAAAGTTGTGAAAGGGGAACCCGAAGAAACATATATTGTAAGTTGGTTTTATCGTCATTCCCGTTTTTAGTTTTTACCGATCCCGAAAACCATGAAAAATACACCCATGACGAAAGAACTGAAAATGTGGTTATTATTAAATTTTTATTTTGATCAAATTTTTGTTATCAGCAATCACGAAAACTACAAAAAATACAGCCATGATAAAAATACCAAAAGTTTGCGTGCGTAGGCGCCAACTTGATCTAGAATTAAATTTAGAGGAACTATAAATAAAATAAAAGTAATCTTATGTAAATGAGTCAACAAAAAAAAAACCGACTTTGTACCAAATATGTTATTGACCATTACTGATTCTATCTTGTCTACATACTTGCTATTTCTGCCCCTGTTTTTAATAGATAATCTTCGGCTAACCTAGTTCGTTCTTCCTTCCTTCTTAGGAGCTTTCCTGCCTGTTGTACATTAAGAAAAATGGGCAACAAAAAAAAATACACGGAGGACACTAAAAAGATCTTATTCGATGAAACATAAACACATGATGGAAGTTGTAAAGTAAGTACCTACCTTTTTGTGCACACCTTATTTTGATTGTATAGATTATTTTGTTGTTGTAAAATAATTATGTATTTTAATTCAAAAACTTATTTGTTTCAATGTTAGATTACAAAAGTACTCTGAACACGAAAACCCTGGGACATTATTTGTAACTCCAGGAGCCAATCCAAAATCAAATTATGATGAGTAAGTATCAACTTATCCACTTCGCAACTACCAGGCCAATTGTTCTGAATCAATAATAGTTCATGTAATACAGGAAGACTAACCTTACCGAACCGTAGGTTCTCAGTTAAGGTACTATATAACTGTCCACCTGCCTGTCTGTCCATCCACTCATACGTCCACGCATTGTATTCGTACGTACTGCGTTTTTGCCATGTCTTGTTTTTTTTTTGTGAGGCTGAACTGTCCCATTCCTGGGCAAAGAGCTTCCTCCATTCCTTCCACTTTTCCCGATGAGGTGCAAGCCACTTCTCACAAAATAACGAAAATGCCATCAACGCGGACTTGTTTTTTTTTTGTTGTGAACAAAATTACAAAATAACGTATTTTTTTATTACAGAGAAATCACTGACGATGATGAATGTATTTCAAGAAAATATATCCCCACCAGTTAATGGTTGAAGAGTCGTTGACATTATGCATTTCATCCACCAGTTGCAAACTATATCCAGCCATAGTTCTTTGTATTCATGTATTCGATGTTTTTTTTTAGATTGGAAGAATATTATTCTGCGGTGGTCCCGTTTAAATTTGGTAAAGATCTGATGCTGATCTTCGCAAATATACAATTAAACTCTTTATGACGGAAAATCTGTCGTGATTGCTGCAATCGTTTGAATGTTCATAGTATTAATAATAATAATATCATAACACAGGCATGCATCACACGTTTTTATTTTATATTTTTTTGTTTACAATTTCACCTAGAGTCTAATGTCTTGTGTCTTGAGGCCAATAAGGCGTAGTCGACTGCCTTATCGGCTTCGTTGGCGGCGGGGCTCCGCCGAAGGGGCTCCTATATCTGTTTTCAGGGTTTAAAGTAACCTAACACGAAGGGAATGGCGGGGTCTAAGTTCACTCGCTCACTAAACCCCGCCATCCCCTTAGAAGCTTACCTATCCTAGTCGGGGTGTTGCATTGCAAGTCCCGAGCTCGCTTTGCTCGCTCTTGGATCCTAAGCTTTTGTAGTTTAAATAACTAAAATAAAATAACCATTTTGCCTATCAAGTTGTACAAGTTTCTGCAATAAACCTTATTATAATATTAGTGTATTTTTTTAAGTGAACTATTTTCCAGTTTTGTTGTCGCAAAACGATGACCAATCAAACATTAATCATGTTTGATTGGTCATCGTTAAAATTTTCAGTGATATTTCAGAAGTGATATTTATATATAGGTACGTCAAAAATAATAAAATTGTATAAGAATAATTAGATTGTTTTAATTTTGTGTTCTCTTCGGATCCTGCTCATTCACCTGTTCATGCATTTATTCATCCACCTCGTCCAGGACACCCCACTTCAATTCAAGAACAAAATCAAGACATCATGAAAAAAAAAAATTAACGACATGGCGGATGAATGGTAATTAAAATCATGGTGATTACGTCAGCAATACTTTCTGCAAAATTTTGTCGATTTTTATTTGAAAACATGTGGTGTCGCGCGAACCAGATCTTCCTGATTTCCAGACATTAAATGGTATTCAGAACATACGTGAAAGCTAATACTTACTTCAAATTGTAAAATGAAAGAACAAAGATTGCTGTCGTCCAAGAAATTAAGTTAATCACATAAAATGTATTTATTGTAACTTTAGATGGTGTGACACCCAAGGTAGCTACGCCACTGTACAAGTCAACACGATGTGTTCTTATGTAACGTAATTTACATTTAGTTAGAACATAGAGAAAAGATTCAATTTTTGCCAAATGAAACCTTCCCACTACCTACCTTCAACCTACCTGCAACCTACCTTCTACCTACCTGGCGCCTACCTGCTACTTACCTGCTACCTACCTGCTACCTACCTGCCACCTACCTTGCACCTACCTGCCACCTACCTGCTACCTACCTCGGTCAATGTCAAGTTATGGCGTGACCAAGGGAAATAAGGATAAATTTATCTACAACCTGTTTTTTTTGATATCCCATAACTCTAGGATATGATTTAGACCATATCAAAGAATCAACTGGCATATGAATTATGTTTCAATCACACTTTTTTGAAGTGAAACTTCTTATGCGACTTCCAACCAGTTTAACGTTTTCATGGCGGTGGAATATTTTCTATTACCCACCAAGAGATGGCGCTATTACAAGATTTTTGACTACGTAGTTCTACTAGATAATACGCAAGATGGCGTGCAAACAGTCATGCATTCGACTCTTCGGTATGACCAGCCTTCGCTCAATTTCCATGAGTAGAATAACCTCGATAAACTTATGTAATAAAAAGTGTACAACAATAAAATATTATTTAGAAGCTCAATAAAATAACGAGACTGAATGCCTGGCACTCGAACGCATTCATGTAGTATTACGAAGTTTCACTTCTTCCGCGCGGAGGGACTCCACGCACAATTTTTTTTTTGTTGTGTTTTTCGCATGTTCTTGGCTATGAGTTATTGGTATGAATAAAAAGAATTACTCGTATTTCGTAGAGCAGCGGTGGCCCAGTGGTAGCAGCCCCGACTTACGAGCAGAAAGTCGTAGGTTCGAACCCAGGCAGGCGCATTACTTTGTGTAATTTATTTCATCACCGCTGCTCTCAAAACGGTGAAGGAAAACATCGTGAGGAAACCGGCATGTCCTAGAACTAAAAATTCGAAGACATGTGACATCTACCAACCCGCACTGGGCCCGCGTGGTGGATTACAGCCCATTCCCTCTCATAAAGAGGAGGCCTGCGTCCCAGCAGTGGGAACAATATAGGCTGATGATGATGATGATGACTCGTATTTATCAATGAAACTACTACTATTTTACTACACTTCTGCGAAGTTTGGCAACCTCGCATAAGTAAAGATTCGTCATACTGTTGAAAATTTTTGACCTAAGTAAATTATGATTGATGATATCTCCGAAACTATGCATTTTTGGACCACCAATTCTAGGAGTTTTAGTATTATGTTTACCTACAGAATATAATACTAGAGTTATGGGATATCAAAAAAAACAGGTTGTATATATAGATTATTTATTATTCGTCTGACGAATTTGTTACATAATATTTCGTAAACCTTTTCTATAAAATAATAGTTTTACTTCGTTTTACTCCTATTAAAAAAATATGAACATATTTTAAAAACAGTTAGGTACAATATACTTTAAAAATAAGATACATAAATAATTGCGTGTGTTGAGATTCGAACCTACACATCACCGCGTAAACGATGTGCGATGTCGGTTAGCGGCGCGCTTGGCTAAGCGTACGCTTACATTATGTGGTGAAATTAAGCTTCTATACATTTATTGACGTCGCACATCGGCGTGATTCGGGACTACTCGACCCCCTCTTCATATGTTTCACCCCCTCAAATGCATGAAAGTCGTCTAGAACCGCGCCTTACATTTTCACAGAATAGCAAACTGCAGTAACACAATAATGTAGTTGGTCAAGAGTCCCATCATAGGTATCGGTAGAGTGGCGTCGATAGTAAACAGACCACATGCTGTCATCTTACTGAAGGTCCGTTTTACTTGGAGCACTCGCTTGCACAGGTGTTTTACACTCTCTGTAAAGTAATAATTAATAACATAATAATAATTAATAAAAGACGATTATTTGGGTATAAGAATAGAGGAAGAAACGATAGATGGACATTGTGAAGAATGATATGGTGGGAAAGGAGTCTGATGAGATGTTGAGTAATAGAGAAGTGTTGAAGAACACATGCTGCGCGCAAATGAATGGGGATAAGAACAAGAATGGTGGTGATTATGAATTGAGGTTTCGAAAAGAATTCATTCTTAGTTCAGGACGGTAATTTTGTTCTTACTTGGACAGTTCTTATCCATCATACGCTGTATACAAGCAGACTGAGCTTCCTCCATACACATATAGAACTTCTCACATTGCACGCTTAGTATAACCACTAGTGCAAAATTCTTTAAAATCAAAACAATTGCTATAACGCACATAGATAAGAGGGTCTGGAACAATTTTAATATTTGTTAAAGTATATTTCAATGTAAAATATAAATCAATCAATCATTTTATCTCAGATTACAAGTACCCATAACATAACCATACAGACGGGGACTTAAAAAAAAACTGGCAAAATGTGAGTGCACCATTCTGCTTCTCCCTTCAGGGATTACAAGTATGTTTGTTACACACATAATAAATTATAAAAACTTTTTTCTTTGTGTATGACATCTCGCAGTTCAACCTAGGATGTTGTCGTCTGCTTAACCGCACTATTCGGTGGGTGCCTTGAGTATAAGGCCTCCAGCCAGGGCATAAAAACTACTTACAAACTAAGCGACTACACGCTAAGGGCACCCTCTGTGGGGTACGAACCTCGGCTTAGGGCGTCGCTGGGGGAGGACAGCATAGGGACAGACTGGATCTGAATGATATCATTATTTAGGAGCTAATTTAAAACTACTGGCACTGAATCGCGGGCTGGCTCGAGCAAGGGTTGGGGAGGCCAAGGACCGGGTCGTCGCGAAGGACCCTGACGGCGAGAAAGACGGCGGTTTGCGTCTGAACTTTTTAAGGGTGCTAATCTCTTTGCTACTCTCATCAAGGGATTACGGTGCTTAATGCACTATCGAAGAAACGCTTCAAACGACGTTTCATATACTGAAGGACGTTCTTTCCAAGGTCTACGTGTAGACGGTCATTTCGGACATAAAAAGGGGATCCCGTGACTCTACGTAAGAACCGGTTCTGCAAGGTTTGCAATTTGCAGGCCTGGAATGTGCGTCAACGACGGCAGCGTACGTTATAATGGGACTACATGAGCCTTTTGAATTAAGGTTGACATTCTTGAATAGCGCTATATCGAACACGTCCGGACGTTGCTTTGGTTCGCACCTTTTGTTGACGTTTTATAAGTGCCCATGTAGGCCTATGTAAAATAAAATATTTTGATTTTGATTTTGTTCGTGGGTGTGCTCCATAGGATCAATGGGATCAAAGTTGAGGGACTCGCCCAGGTTGTATACGTATCTTCTTCTGGCAGAGGTCGTCATGCTGTTCCAGATGGGGTGATTGGCGTTGAGGTCGCCCGCTATGATAACGGAGTCGCTCAAGCCGAAGAGGACGGTGAGGTCCTTGGTGAGAAAAGTGTACTCCTCCGGGAGGGATGTACGCGGAGGCGATAGTGATGGTCGATGACCGGTCATGCCAAGTCGACAGACTGAAGTCTCGAGCAGAGACTCCATAGGAGGGGGGTCTAAGGGGATGCAGTGCAGTTACTTTCTATTTATTTATTAAATAAAGAGTACCGTTCTTGTAACTGCGTGGCCGATCGTTGCGAACTATGAGATAGTTGGCAATTTTTATATCATATATAGCATATTTTTATGACCACGTGAAAAAAGAAAAAATACGTGTCCAATACTTTTCAATAAAACTACCCGACGGACAAAGAAACGGAAAAAAAAATTGGATTATCCCCTAGTGACGAGTTAACTGCCAGAAGTCGGTGGTCGTAGGGACCATGACTTTGATTCCTTGCTGTCTGCTTTTTGCGCTTGTATTTTGTATGCGGCGCTCAACACACATCTTGAACACTTCTGTCCATTTCATCATCATCATCATCATTATTATTATTGAGTGCAGTGTGATGCGCGCTCGAACACGGACGTGTGTCCACTGTGCACGGTACGAATTTTATTCGCGTGTTGCGCGGCTATAGCCGCTGCTCGTTAAAGCTATGACTTCCAAACAACTTATAGTCAACGAATTGCTGGCATTCCTTGTCCATGCTATCGACTACATGGACGAGGTAAGCATCCTGCAGATATGCCGGTCGAATTTCAAGGAGGACGAGATCAGCAGCGGAAAGAAGTTACTGTTCCAGTCGCTTGGAAAACTAGACCAGATGCCATCTCGCCGCAGGGATGGAACCGAGAAGAGTCTTCAAGATATCATCGATTGTTGAAGAAGACTGACCCGGACGACGTGCCTGATTTCGTGGCGAGGGAGCTGAGTAAACTGCCCCCTGTCACGTTCGATCACGTCGACGTTACAAGGCTGTTAAAGGACATCACTACTTTGAAAGCGGAGATGACCAAGATGCAGTCCAGAATGGAGGTAGCAGAAAAAACCAATACTGAGCTACGTGCGGAAATAACATTATTGCGCAACGTTGGTTCAGTAATTGGGTCGCCTGAGGCCTCAAAGGTGAACACGCGGCGAGAGACGCAAAATGCTTCCATCGGCAGTTTTCAGTCGGCGAACACAAGTACGTCAGCAGCTGCCAATAATGCTGAGCAAGCGCCACCCGCCGCCGCCGTCGCCCGCGCCACAACACCGGCTGTGGAAACGTCACGCGTAGGTACGTCGATCCCTAAACGTGCCTACGCTGCTATTGTCACCAGCAAATTAGATGCGCCGCAGCCTAAGCGGCAAATCGAAAATGGGAAAATCCTTAAAAAGGGTGCTCAACCTGCCCTGACTGCGGTCCGTAGGTCCTTGGCGAGAACGGGCCACGTCGATGAAGAGGGCTTTACAAAAGTAGAAAGGAAGAAGAGGAAGCCCTGTTCGCGAAACCAGTGCGGTACCGCTCCGAGTGGACCCAACATGCTGCTGCGCCCTGCTGTGCCTACGACGCAGCTGTACGTTTCACGTCTGCATCACTCCACGACGGTTGAAGATGTGGTGCAGTATTTGAAAGTAAAGACCAACTGGACTCTGAGGGTTGAGAGGTTGGAATCGCGCCACAACATCAACTTTAAGTCGTTCGTGGTTCGAGTTCCAACCCAACATCTGCAGACCTGCATGAGAGAGGACTTTTGGCCGAACGGTGTCGTATATCGACGTTTTCGAGGACGGTTACGCGACACCACGCAGCGAAACACGACGCCGACAACATTACGTGTTTAGTTATAGTTTAATAAGGTTTTTAATATGTATTAGTTTATTTTTATTTTATAAGACTATTTTGTGTATTTTATGTATGGGCCTTAGTTGCCCGATAGTAAAATGATTGATTGATTGATTGATTGATTAGCCTATAATGTTTCCACTGCTGGGACACAGGCCTCCTCTCCTATGAGAGGGAGTGGGCTGTAATCCACCACGCGGGCCCAGTGCGGGTTGGTAGATGTCACATGTCTTCGAATTTTTGGTTCTAGGACATGCCGGTTTCCTCACGATGTTTTCCTTCACCGTTTTTGAGAGCAGCGGTGATGAAATAAATTACACAAAGTAATGCGCCTGCCTGGGTTCGAACCCCCGGCTTACTGCTCGTAAGTCGGGGCGGCCACCGCCGCTCTCAATCTCACCCGCTGTCCATTTCCCTTTGTCTTAAATGAACAATAGGCAATGGGACTTAAGTTTCTTGGATGAAGCTATCGATGGGTTAGCCCTAGGGCTGGCTGATCTGCTAGTATGAGCAGCGGCGGCGTACAGGCGTACGAGGACGAACCAACGGGAGAGGGGACTAGGAGGACCGCAACGATCTTTTTGACCATGGCGGCCAGAGAATTTTTGCCCTTCATCCTCTTGCCCTTTCCGACGTCTTGATAGTTGTCTTCGGAGGACGAGGAGGCAGATCTTATGCTCTGCCTACTTTGGATTCCAATACCAGAGACTGGCACTGACGTGTCCATGTTCTCAGAAACGGCAACAATGTGTGCAGGTGCGGAACGTTTTATTGTTTGCGAAACGTGCTTTGCTTTTGCAGGAATGGCGGTGGCTACAGACGGTGCTAAACCTTTGTTGGCAGGCGGGGGCGACAAAGGGCTGTCGAACACGTCACTGAAGTCAGCGACGGCATTTTTGGTTTGCTGCAAGGCAGGGATTTCGAGGCCATTATTTCTGCTTGAAATATGGGTCCTGCAGAAGAACGCGTGTGAAGAACTCCAATAGTGCTGTCTTCAAAAAGACAGTAATTGTTCTGGGGTGTAGTCGAGGGACTACTGATGACGTCACGACACTGGGACTCGTCGAACCGATGAAACCCAGGTAGCGAGCGGGAGGGTACAAGCAGGTAGAGGCACGTCCGTACGCGGCGGCGGACAGGCGGCGAGTGTTTTGAATTATAAAAACCACGAAAATGAACGATTATATGAAACGTACCATTTATTTTTTTAACAACACGCGGTTAATGTAGTGGGCTGCAATATTGTAATAACTAATAAACCTATTTAATTTTTTTGTTAATACGTCGTAATATTGTAGCTGTTTATTGTCCCATAATAAATAAAATAATGTTATAATAGACCAAATTATTAATAAACACATACGCAAATAGATTGGAAAACTGACAAAAGGCTATAGCAATAAAAACAACGGCATAAAAAGACCAAAGAATGCCTGTTTAGCATTATTGGGTATAGGTACACTTACTTGATTTTTTGAATTCACTGGGTTTTTTAAATCTAGTAGCACGTTGGCCTCTATGTAACATAAACTACGAAGAAAACATACTATACTTCGACATAATATCTAAAAAGTAAATAAATTTATTCAGGAAAAAGTCGTCATTACGACGCTAAAAAAATTTGGTAAAAGTTATAAAAAATTTAAAGAAAAGCCTCGACTTACCAGTACTTGGAAATATTTTTCATACAGTTTGTAAGCTTCTAAAATATTTAAATATATCACAAAAAGGTTTTTACAATATTCGTCATTATCATCTTCATTACTAATTCTATGAATTAGTTTTATCCATTTATTGATATATTTTATCAACAATGCCATGAGACAAATACCATAAACATAATTAATGTCAAATGCAACAAAAAAGAAGTTACTGCTTACATACACAAAATCAAGAAAATTGTGTACTGTGTGTAAAAAACCAATTCCGCTAGCTAAACTAATGCAGAGTGAAGACCAAAGGGTGATCCAATTATAAATAATAAAACTTCTGATATCCTTGCTGATATCGATGCTTCTTTGAATTTCTTGGATTCTCAATACAAGAGAAATGTTGCTTCGGCTATGCACGGCGTTACAAATAACCTGAATTATGTGGCTCAGCCAATACAAGACGAAAGAAAGAAAATATATGATTGTCTTGCACATAGTAACATAAGCAATGCTTTCCGTGATATCACTGGGTTTACTGTTCCAGAAAAAATAGATATATATCACATTGCACATTGTAACGATGACAAACATCATTAGGGGATAAATATTTTCACATGGAGTGATAAAACTATTTCTTATTTTGTATTTAGAAGAAAAGAATACAGAGAGCATTATGTTGAATGGTTGAACTATTCTTTGGACGTCTTTGTCCAGTTTATTATTGTGTAAAATATTAACTGGACGATTTGGGGTGCCCAACATGATTTCATGTTAACGCTGTGAAAAATGTCACTGGTAGTCTACAAAAAGCAATCCCGTAAAGTTGTCAGCTTCTATGATAATCATTGATTATCATCAAAGTGGGCTGGAATTAATCATGCTTTTTTTCCATTAGATACATAAAAGATTACTTTTATCAATAACTATGTTATTTATTTGTATAGATATAGATCTTGATTATAATATACTCCTTACTGATTTCGGTAACGGCAACCTTTTGGAGCTATTTCCATGCGTGTGCCCTTATAGGACTGGCAAGACCGAATTTGCTTTTAAATACTCGATCACAACTAAAACAAAATAGATTTAATTAATTTTGATACCGCTACAACCAACACTGCCGACATTCATAAACACAGCCATGCTTCACACCTAGCGAAAGCTCTCTTCTGTCAAAAGCACAAAATGAGCTTAACTACGACTGTGAAGCGTGTTTTACTTTGGTAAATTTTATGATAACCATGTTCTTAAAATAATTTTAAAGTGTTTGCGGACTATAAACGAAGTTACAAATGAGAAATAGCGTAAAGAAAAAGAGGAGGAAACTAAAACATTTTGAATTGCTGGCATTATCGGTGATCATATGATACCTAGGTAGGTACGAAGACAAAGATCGGCAACTGCTATAGTAGACCATTAACTAGGTGGCCAACTTTCATTGTTTTCCAGCTATAAACATAATATGTCTTTCATCATATAAATATCAATTGCCAGACGTATGACGCATTGATGGAGCATCACTTTTGGAAGGACAAAATTTTGTTTTTTTAGTTGTTTGGGAAAATCAACGAAACATCAAATTAAACCTACAAGGTAGCGTAAAAACTGAGCCCCACTAAGAACTTATTTGATACTAATAGGAACCGGGCGAACTCCCGTTCGCCGATAGAATGCTAACCTTCCCGGCTCTTGTTTGTGGGCGATCGAGAAGAGCTGTGACTCATTGACAAGCCATGTGAAGCGCTTCCTCATCCCTGTTTCAATTGATGAACGTGAGTTGAGGCTATGATACTTGATTCAATTTTTTTCAACTTTATTCAAGGGCTGTTTCTAATATATAAATAAATCATTGACTTGGAGATCATTAATATTTAAATCACTTCATCAATATTGTCATCAAAAGGAGTTAAGGTATGAACAGAGTAAAACCGCCGTGAAACGGATACCACGTAGAGTACATCATTCTTATAGAATTTACGACGTTTATTAAAAAAACAGCTGCTAGAAAAGAAATTTCCTAGAAAATTCCAATAACTTTATGGTAAAAGTGTTTCCTCTGCCTAACTCTTTGGGGATTACATGCACGGTTTATGTGTATGTTACATAATTTTCCAAAAAAGTTTGCCATCGTCCTCAGCCGTATGTCTCAGGCAACAGGCTATCACGTCCTTTGTTAGTGAATTGTTGAAGGGAAAAAACGGCAACAAACTTTTTAATGCGTGAATAGATTTACAAAATGTATCGTCCCTTTACGTAATCAAGGATTTTCGGGATTTTTTCTTAACAAACTTTTTTGAAGAAGGTATTGGAGCAGTTTGTTGAGTTAATTTTGTGAAAACTTTACTAAAAGGGGGTGTTTAGCTTCTGGATATCGTCAATTTTGAGTCAAAAGCATATTAGCTAGAGATTGTTTTTCCTTCCTTTAATTGGCCAACAAATCAACAATTGTTTACACTCTCAATATTTTTAGTAATAATCTACCATAATCTAAGTTTAGTGTAACTATTACTTACAGGATAGCATACATGCCCCTGAATAGAATAAAGGTATGAGGAACTAGGTGTAAGATGCTTTACCAGCCAGTGGAAAAGGATGAATCCTCCGGCTAGAAGGATGTGGCTCACATTTATAAGCACCAGCAGCACCAGCCACCATCAGTCCAGTGACAAGAATAGACCCACCTTAATATAATCAAGAACAATCAAATAGCAAAAATCTAGAAACAACAAAAGCACAAATAGGCACACCACAATTCACACACAAATTCCGGAACGAAAATCCCCGAATGACTTTGGAAATGTAACGCAAATGGGGACAGCTACTAACGCTAGGGTGACAAAAATATCGTGTAATAGCGTCCATGGTCGTGAGGTAGTCGGGGTGGTCACGTACACACGTTATGAAGGTGGCTTGGAGCGTGTGGTACGTTGCATGAGTTACTCAATGTCCCGCGATATGGATGTGTTTGGGGTAGTGTGGCTGTGTTTGAAGAACGTAGTCTCGGTTTAAGGTTTTTTTTTATATTTTAGGGTGAAAGAAAAACATTTAATTATTTTATTTGTAACAGGGAGACGAAACGTTTTCAAAAAAAAAAAAAACCGGGCAAGTGCGAGTCGGACTTGCGCACCGAGGGAACCGTACAAACCAAAATTACCGAAGAGAATAAATAAAAATATGTGATGTTGGAATTTTTCCTTTATGTATGCTATAAAACATTGCTTCATGCCAAATTTCAAGATTCTAGGTCGACTGGAAGTACCCTTTAGGTTTTGTTTTCCTTGCGAGTAGTATATAGTATTCGATATGAATTTCTTTAACTAAAAATTTACGGTTTTTGCAATTTTTCCTTTATCTGTGTTATAAAATGTTGCACTGTACCAAAATTTCATGATTCTCAGTTCACGGAAAGTACCCTGTAGGTTTTGATTCCCTTGCAAGTATCGAAAATTTGCAGAAATTTGCAGCATAAACAGCTGTATCTTTTGATTGCGTTAGCTTAGAAATTCGATTTTGATTTACAGCTCCGAGGGACAGTAGAGGTGAGAACTTGATATAAATTCCAGCTTAATACCTCCACGCGTTCTTGAGTAAAAGGGTCTTGACAGACAGACAGACGGACGGACTACAAAGTGAGCTTATGAGGGATCCGTTTTTTCCTCTCGAGGTACGGAACCCTAAAAAAGGTAAAATACACAAAACAAGTCATAAATGACTTGACCAAGATCTGCAGGAATTGTAAGTTTTCAGTTTTATTTAACAATCACGCAATTCAGTGTTCAGTATAGTATCTGCCTAGACGTTTCCCAACAATTTTGGGGACGCCTTCCAGTCTAACTGCAAGCAACTGAATACTTGTATTATTTTGAAAAAAATGCACAATAGAAAACAAAACAAACATACAATACGAACTTACTTTATTACCAACTCATTTTTAAATCGATATAAAGATATTTAAAACACTGTAGCAACCGACAAAATGCAACTTATAACAAAAAGTACAACAGCGCCATCTATGATAAAACTGAAGAACTAATATGGTCTGAATCTCAAAAAAGAAAGAAGACTATATAGAGAAATAGAAAGACTATATAGAGAAACCCGACAACAACTGTCGGGCAATTGCCCACCAGACATAACACCTGTCTGGTTGGAGGATCCTCCCTTTTATATGGAGTATCGAGGAACTTTACACCTTTCATCTTTTCCTAAACAACCATTCATATATTATCCTTACCTTTAGCTCATGGCCACCCTACAACAAAGATTCGTTCGACGAATTACTTGAAGTGAGCTGAGTACGTCACGGCCACATCACATCTATCAACTTCTCCAAGTTATTGGTTCATACACAATACGCGTCTGCGAAACTTATGTACTAAAAGATCTCTTAATGTTAAGCTATAATAGATTTTGGTGAGACATCAGACGATAGAAGTTTATTGTCTCAACCTTCTTTCTTTATCGTGTGGTCTAACCTGGTGTCAGAGATTTTATCCCGCCGAATGGCCTATGGCTTTACATGCCGTCGAGAAACATCTCTCAGGCACGCTGGTTTCCTCACGATGTTTTGCTCCTTCACCGAGGTACGTTATAATTATACAAAACGCACGTGAATTCGAAAGATCAGATGTTCTTGTCTCGAGTTTGAACTTGAGATCTATGACTTTGCAGTCTCAATAACAGACGGTGACTGAAAAGTTCTGTGGAAATCGACTATCATCTAGGGAATATACAAGGTGTTGTTTTGCATCCTCGTCAAAATTCCGGAGGTTGTCACAAAAGACATAAATAATCAATAAAAATTACTGTACCTAGTAAATTATTAATAAATGCTGCTTTTTTTTGTTCTATAAGTTTGTCAGTATTTAAGAATAACCCCCTTTACGTGGTTTAGGGAATAAGAAATTATCGAATAAACGTTTGAGATTGTTTGTATGTATGAAAGCGCGGTTATAGGGCGAGGATCAGACGGGCCGCCTTTAAAACACGAGTGGTTCACACTTACCGATTTTCGTAAAATAAGAAAAAAAAAACACCTATCCATTTTATTATTGATTCGGAAGAGAATCATTAGCATAGTTACCTCTTTAAATTTGTCGAGGATGCAAAACAACACCTTGTAGGTATGCTTGGCTTGTATGTATTTGTGATGCGTAGGAACGAGGAAAATATCACGAAAAAAGTGTTGACTATGAATGTGGGTGGCTATAAGAGTAAAGTAAGAACTAAGAAACGATTGAAGGATGTGTGGATGTGTGAAGGATGATATGGTTTGAAAGGAAGTGACTGCTGAGATGACGCTTAATAGAGAAATATGGAAGAAGAAGACATACTGCGCCGACCCCAAATAAATTGGGGAAAAGCCAGGAGAACGATGATTTTTCCAGCATAACATCGGAAGTAAACATTATGCTCAGGTACCCTAGCGGCTTAGCGAATGTTAATAAAAAATAAAAAAAAATGGCCAAGTGCGAGTTGGACTCGCGCACGTAGGGTTCCATACCATTATTTATGAAAACGATAAAAAAACACTTTTTGTATGGGAGTCCCCTTAATTTTTTTTTATATTTTTTTTTAGTATTTTTTTTTATTGCGGGAACAGAAATACATAATCTGTAGAAATATCAACTAGTTAACTATCATGGTTCATGAGATACAGCCTGGTGACAGATGGATGGACGGACGGACGGACGGACGAACGGACGCACAGCGAAGTCTCAGTAATAAGGTCCCGTTTGACTCTTTGGGTACGTAACCCTAAAAAAACAGACCATAATTAACATCATTTTTTTTGAGTCAAGACGAGGAATTTTAGAATGTATCTGTAAAACATAAATAGTTATATACTTCTTCCTATAGCTTGTCAACAGGCTTTTGTCTGCGGCTTCGCCCTTGTGCAATCTGGATATTGTTTCACGGGCACATGCTGTCGGTATAAAAATGCCCCATATATTGGCGTGACCCAGGTCACGGTCAATCCCTGTGCCAAACCCAAATCAACCATTTTCATATATCAAAATCAGTTCAGTTGTTAAGGCGAGAAAAGGCAACTGACAAACTTACTTTTGCATTTATAATATTTTGTCCATTGATTGGCTTAAAACAAACTTCATCAAGCAATAACCGTCACTATTTATTTAAAATTTATGTACAATAGTGGTACATAGATGGACTTATTGCCACAAGGCATTATACAAGGTGTTGTTTTGCATCCTCGTCACATTGAAGGAGGTAACTATGCTAATGATTCTCGTCCCGAATCAATTATAAAATGGGTAGGATTTTTTTATTATTTTTCTTATTTATGGAAATCGGTAAGTAAGACGGCCTATAACCACGCTTCCACAAATACAAACAATCTCAAACGTTTATTCGATAATTTCTTATTCCCTAAACCACGTTGGGGGGGTTATTCTGAAATACTGACAAACATAAACAACCAAAAAAATCAGTGTTTAATAATAATTAACTAAGTACCGTAATTTTAATTGATTTTATTTATGTATTGTGTGACAACCTCCTGAATTTTGACGAGGATGTAAAACAACACCTTGTATACCAGTCAACCATCAGGATAAAAAGGACAACATTGGGAGTTGAGTTTGTGTGTGCAAACAAAAATCTAAAAATAACAACTTGTTTTTGAAAATTTATCTAGACTATCACACCATCTTTATAAAAAAAAAACATAGTTACTCAATTCATCTGCCTAGCCTTTTCCCAACTACGTTGAGGTCTGCTTACAACCTAACTGGATGCTGCTGAATATCAGAATAAATTTAAATGGAGCAATTGACTATCTAAGCTTCACAACCAAGTAACTGAGCACCTTGGTCAGACGGTATATAAAACTTTCGAGTTTCTGACTACACGTAACAAAGATCTACAAAAGACAGCCCGGACCAAGTTACGTGACTTTGAATCTTAATTTTCTTGTCCATCATTATAAAAAAGCGTCTATCCACAAAGATCCGTTGATGGACGTTTTAACAATAACCCTAAACTTTGAGAGGATAAGGTCTAATTTAAATTTAATTAACCACGTAACTCTCTGTAACGTGTTATTTTAATTAATTACAACATTCAATTAACCCTAAAACGATTACAATGTTTAATTTGAGGTGGTAAAGTGGCCGGTAATGCTTATCGGTCATGGCGGGAACGAACAGGTTAACAAGATGGCGCTTAAATTAACAACACGTGTGGCCATGAATGTGATATAATTATATTTTAATGTCTTTTTGTTTAGTTTAAGAGGAGCTCGTGGCTAAAAAATAACAGCCGCCCGGGTCGATCTTTAAGGTTAAGCCGTGCTTGCCGAGGTTGCTCCGTGGATGTCTGACCATAATTACATACCGAATTTCCTCCGTGCCTCGGAAAGCACGTTAAGCCGTTGGTCCCTGCTGTCATTTGTAGATCTTTGACATCGTTACGGGTAGTCAGAAGCCAAAAAGTCTGACATCCAGTCTTACCAAGGGGTATCATATTACCCAGTTACTGGGTTTTGGAGGTCAGACAGGCAGTCGTTTCATGTAAAATACTGGTACCTACTCAGCTGCATCCGGTTAGACTGGAAGCCGACCCCAAGATAGTTTGGGAAAAGGCTAGGCAGATGATTTGACCTATGTATGCTGCTTATGCGTATGAACTTTCATTAAAATCGGTTCAGTGATTTCGGAAAATAAGAACTTGAAAGTTTGTATGAAATGTGTAAACTCTCTCTTAACCTGGCGGGAGTGTGGCGGGGTGTAGCATACCCCACCAATTATTTTTGCTGGCGTACATTTTTATTATTGTAAGTTACGTGTTAGCGCCTTCGCGTACCTAGCTGGAGCTGATGTTGTGCAGGAAGGCATAGTGGCGTGATCGAAGTGTGGCGTCAGCCGGCGTTCGAGATACACACGATTATTATTATGTACGTGGGCTAACGTGGGGTATGTGACACCCCGCCACATAGTTTACGTGTGCTTCATAACATTCTTACATTTAATTTTATTATTTCTTGTCTTTTTTAGGCTTTTGACAAATATGGGTATAAACCAATAGGGAAAATAGACTTAGGTCTATGTTATACGATCTATTAGAAAATTCTTCAGATGAATCGAGCAAGGCCATTTGTCTTGAACACGCCATTTTTTTCTGCAAAAACGGTGCTAATTCTGAATCTAGTTCTTAATGATAACTTTAGTTATTTTAATGTTTTTTTTATTCAAGATCTCTTGTTCTTTATGTCTTTTAGAGTTTTATTTTGTTTAATTTAGTAATATTAGTTTATTTTAATAAGATTGATGCTTTTTATCGAAGACTGTTTTGATTTGAAACTTAAAATTTGTCCCTGAACTTTGGTAATAAAAACTATTAAAATATAATAATATGACTAAGTTTTTCATATAAATTTAAGTATAGGGATTGTGTTTTAATAAATAAAATTAAAATTTCAACTAATTTTGATTATTATAATCATATACAGGCAGTTTAGTTTACGGGCATGTCATACCCCGCCACATGCTCGATGAAATATTTTGTCACCACACTCCTGCCGGGTTAACAGAAATTGTAAGATAAAACTCTGTTTTCTTTTGAAAACCAGTACCAATACGCTTAAACATCAATCAAAAACCATCTTAAACCTTCAACTTTTCCAATTCTCATAATCTGTCATCTAAAACTAATACCCCATCGTAAGTTCCTTCCCCTAATAGCTGAAATGAAGCCCATTGATCCAATCACAACGAATGCCGTCCAAGTCAACCCCTATGTAACGAAGGAAATGCTTAATAAACCGCCAAATTGGACCCCCGCCCATCTCAACGAGTAACAGGTGAAGTATGAACCATAAAATTATATTAGTGATATAAATGGAGGGACCAGACTATGTGAAATGAGTGGATTTTGTATAAATGTATGGTTTGTTGACTAGAGGAAATTAGGAATGATATGTTTACAGTCGGTTTTTGGAACGGTTTGCTTAAAAATTTGCTAAGAATATGTCTATGTGCTGTCGCTGTGAATACTTCACTGAATTAACAAAAGCTTTAGTATCAACAGACTTGACTTGCGTTTATTTATATTTGACACGGATGTTACAGTGCAATATAATTGCAGGGTTTTAAAGCTAATTTTGGCCGATGTCTTTCATACTTACTTCCATCATTAGAATTTATCTAAAATACATGTTGTGCCTTATTGTATTCCTACTAATATTAAAGAACGGAAATTACCAAGTGACACCCGTACAAAAAAAAGTAAAAATCAGAGGCGGTCATGTAATGGTAATACTAAGACCTCAATTTACGTAGACCCGTTTAGCCCGTTTTAAATTCAAACATATGGCGATGTATCAGAGCGGTTACGGAAAAGCGGTTTTACGCCCGTTAGCTTGAGATGTAGGCGGCTGACGGCGACGCAACGTTATGTCACACAAACAAATACAAGCATACCGCAGTGCCCGGGTTCGATTCCCACACGGAAAAAAAATTACAATGTCGTAGTTTTATCCGAAAATTATCATTTTGTTTTTATTTTAAATTTTAAAGTGATGTTTTTAGTAAATTGGACAATTTTACAAGCTTTCATTTAACTTGCAATGTATTATTATGTTTATTCGGGAGAATCTTGAAAGCTGAATTAAAACCACTTCAGAAACTTTTGAAATGAAATAAGGCGACGGTCATCATCTGCCTAGCCTTTTCCCAAACTATCTTGGGGTCGGCTTCCAGTCTAACCGGATGCAGATGAGTACCAGTATTTTACATGAAGCGACTGCCTACCTGACCTCCACAACCCAGTAACTAGGTAATCGATACCCCTTGGTAAGACTGGATGTCAGACTTTTTGGCTTCTGACTACTCGTAACGACTGTCAAAGATCTACAAATGACAGCCGGGACCAACGGCTTAACGTGCTTTCCGAGGCACGGAGGAAACTCGGTATGTAATTATGATCACCCATCCACGGACCAACCTCGGCAAGCACGGCTTAACCTTAAAGATCGACCCGGGTGGCTGTTATTATTTAGCCACGAGCTCCTCAAAACAAAATAAGGCGACGGTAAGACGTTGAAATGATCCGTTGGAATGAATTTGCTTTGGTGTATCTATTTAGAGCAACCGTTTAGGAAAAACCAACCTCATCTAATTTGAATCAAAAGAATGATTAGTATAGGTGCTATTTTTATCCAATTTCCAAATTAAATATTATTTAAACAAAATCCTGCATTACCAAGAAGTGTATTCACCATCTCCAACGTCACGTGTCTTGCTCTATAGTGGTAGTAAATCGTAGTTTAGGATGACGGCATCATAATTCTGGTAGTATAAAGTGTACCATCAATTATTTAATATATTTCCTAGTTCACGGTAATGGCTCATCAGGGATGGAGGATACTATAAGGGTAAGAAAACTGGAGAAAGTTTATAAATAAATCTATAATAAAATATTATTATGTTTGCGTGCGACAACAGTTATGTTTAAGTCCTATATCATAGGCGGCGAGCCTATTGCAATCAACCGGGCACAAATTTAGACTCCGTGACTGCCACTGAGAACTTTTTGGGGGAATTGAACCAAGGGCCTCCTGTCCAGCAGTTACGCTTGAAACCACTAGATCAACGAAGCAATTTGAAACTAATTTGCAGAATTAAATGTAATCTATACATTTACAGGGTGTAACGGAAAGGGTATATACATACTTAAGGGTGTGCTACAGACCATCAAACTGAACATGTTTCTCCATCGGACAAACATCGTAATAGCGAATAAAATATCAGCTGCACCATACATTTGGGCCGAATAGGTATGTAATTTGTTAGGGGAAGAAGATAATTTTTTCACTGAAAAACATGTTTTATGATGAGAACCATGTTCAGTTTGGTGTTCTATAGCGCACACTTAAGTATGTATACGTTACGGCTAATAGCCGAAGTGCGGCTACACCTAGTTTTAGCCGGCTACAACTAGGTGCAGCCGGCCACATACGGTTAAACTTAGATGTATCCTACTTATCTTCGGTTAGAACTAGGTTTAGCCTTCATCATAGCGGCTAGAACCAGGTGCAGCCGCACACCGGTTGAACCTAGGTGTGTCCTATTTATCATCGGCTACAACTAGGTTTTCAGTTCAGTTAAGCATTTTGGTTTTGTTTTGAGATTCTTGTCTTGCGTTTCCCGATTGATTCTATTATAATGAAAAATTAAAAGACGTGTTGAAGTGACATTTATAATTATACTTATGTAATTAATAAAACTCACAATTTTAATCTTCTCTGCAGAAGTAGAAGAACTAGACATCTTACACGCAAAGATAAAAAATTCAACATAAAAAAAGTTTTACTTCTTAACCATGAAATAATCAACCAAGTACCTATTTGTACTCCTCTCTCACATTTTTATGTTAAAACAAGTAAGATCTGTTTGACTCAGTTTTAATTAAAAAAAAAAAAACAATCAACAAACTCTTCATGTGATAGTATGTTGCAAGAATCTATCACTTATTCAAACAAGATAAACTTTAATGACATTTAGAGTTACACAAAATACCAGCTGCTTTACAAAGGCACTTTATATTACCACATTTAGTTTTGCAATGGCATCTTTTGTATCCTTGTCCTCGAGTTGTGATAAAATGCCTAACTGAACTGAAAACCTAGTTGTAGCCGATGATAAATAGGATACACCTAGGTTCAACCACCGGTGTGCGGCTGCACTTGGTTCTAGCCGCTATGATGAAGGCTAAACCTAGTTCTAACCGAAGATAAGTAGGATACATCTATGTTTAACCTATGTGATCGGCTGCACCTAGTTGTAGCCGGCTAAAACTAGGTGTAGCCCCACTTCGGCTATTAGCCGTAACATATATACCCTTTCCGTTACAACCTGTATACAAATACATAAAATTGAAGTGTCTGTTTAGTGTTCTGTAATATTAAAATAACCGCTGTTTACTACATGCATATGAATGTATATACGGTACATATACCACAATAACATTTTTTTACAATTTTTGTCCGTCTGTCGGTCTGTCTATTTATTCCGGCTAATCTCTGAAACGGCTGGACCGATTTTGACGGGGCTTTCACAGGCAGATAGCTGATGTAATAATGGAGTAACTTAGGCTACTCCTATTTTAGGAAAAATCTAATTCCACGCTGACAAAGTTGCGGGCACAGCTAGTTTATCAAAGTCAAAGTCAAAGCATTTATTTCAATTAGACCATTACAGGCACTTTTGAAAGTCAAAAAAACAAAATAAAACGCGAAGCTACAGTCCCAGTCACAAGGCATAATAACTTGTGAAAGTACTGTAGTTGCCCATTCCGTAGCGTAGATCTCTATGGAGAAGAACGGGCAAGAAACTCCATGGACACTCTTTTAAATCAAAATATGTTACAAAATCTTGGTTACATCATTCATGTTAAGAATTACAAATATGTGAGAACAATGTAGAAATACGGACAAGTTAAGAGCGTCCAGAGTAAAAGGTTAATCAGTAATTAAAAAATAAAGTAATTAAAATAAACCGTGGCAGCTAAGAGATGACCAGTCACAACTGACAGCGCCCGTTCACGAACATGACGCATGTATCAGCCATCATTCAACTCAACCATTTTGAAGGGAACTAACCGACCCGACACACCCGCCACCATCAGCGTGACATTTAAGTGAGCATGACATTCACTCAACCACCAGGGTTATTTCGCGTCAATGAAAGATGTAGGTACTCATTAAATGGTGGCTTTACAGTACATGGTACTCACACATGTGCTATGCAATTATATAATACTAAGAGATTGAATCTATACAATGCAAATATATTTTTACATCATATCATGAATATTATACAAGGTGTTGTTTTGCATCCTCCTCAAAATTCAAGAGGATGTCTCAAAAGACATAAATAATCAATTAAAATTATGGTACCTAGTTAATTATTAATAAACGCAGATTTTTTTGTTTGTTTAAGTTTGTCAGTATTTCAGAATAACCACCTTAACGTGGTTTAGGGAATAAGAAATTATCGAATAAACATTTGAGATTGTTTGTATGTATTAAAGCGTGGTTATAGGGTGAGGATCAGACGGGCTGCGTTTAAAACACACGGTGGTTCACACTAACCGATTTTCGTTATTAAGAAAAAAAAAAATACCTAACCATTTTATTCTTGATTCCGGACGAGAATCATTAGCCTAGTTACCTCCTTGAATTTGATGAGAATGCAAAACAACACCTTGTTTTGAAACCTTTATAGCTTCATCGTTTTTTTCGCTATTAGGAAATTAATTGCCAAATCTAACTCGATTGAAGTTTATTTGGTGTAGGTGACAATAACAAAACTTTGATCTCAGTCCACTGCTGGAAATAGGCCTCTCCAAACTCACAACAAGACAAAACTGTCCCTAAGCTATATTCATTGCTTTTAACACTGAAGTCAGAACAAACTTGGCCAGACTAGAGAATAATAAACTAAGGCTAGTGCTACAAAAAATACCAGCACGAAAACATAGTCGAACCAATCCTTTCGCAAAAACTTCATTTAAGGTTTTTATACACAGTGTATCAGTGAAAAAACTCATTTCGAGTTAATCCTCTATATACAGGAAGTTTCCCGTCCGTACGCGGGGCTATGCTAAAACTAAAAGTACTGTGCTAAACTTTTTCGCCTAAATTATTTATTACGCTTCGTAGTCCCGTTTCGCGCTAAATTTTCATACCCTTTGTTTTATGTTCTGACGTCCCGGTACGAACACACTTCTATTTTCCATAGAAAATACACCTGAAAGCATTTTGGACAAACTTTTTTTTTGCGACTAGCACAATATATAATACCACCCATAGGTATGAATCTATACTAATATTATAAAGCTGAAGAGTTTTTTGTTTGTTTTGTTGAATACACTAATCTCGGGAACTGCTGGTTCGACTTGAAAAAATGTTAGTGTTGGATAGCCCGTTTATCAAGGAAGGCAATAGGCTATGGCCAATAGGAGAGGAGCATCAATAGAAAATGTGACCAAGTTGTGTGGGTCAGCTAGTAAATTCATAAAACTACCGAATGACACTGGTTTCTGTCTATCTGGGAAAAATGCGTTTTAGGTAAAGATTCTGTGCGAATCAAATAGGTAATTTACTTGATAAAAAAAAAACAACTTTTTTTTTTTAAATTTTCAGACAACATGACCCAAATTAGTATGAACAATTTCAATAAAATTGCAATCCTGCGAATCTATGGTTTTAGTACGCGCGGTCGTACTAGGCCTACCGGTATTATTTTACAAAAAAACAAATTTGTATTTTTTTAAAACCAATAAAAATTAACTGTATTCCCTTGTTTCTGTAAACAAATCTCATTTTAGCCAACGAATTGGTTTTCAGCTGTGAAATTGTTTAGTACTGGGTAAAATAAAAATAGACAAACAGTATTTTAGTTGAGCAAAGTTCAGGGAATGCTTTTAGTATGGCTTTGTTTATATATTTCGAAGCACTTTTAAGTACATCTTCTAATATATAAAATTCTCGTGTCGCGGTGTTTGTTATCAAACTCTTCCGAAACGGCTGAACCGATTTGCCAAAATTTCGTAAGCATACAGATTTGTACTAAATATATAAAGTAAAAAATATGTTTCACCATGCTACTTATAACGTATTGTAGCGAGCACAAAAAGCAACATACTACAAAAAGTACTACAGCGCCATCTATGATACGACGGAGGAACTAATACCAATTTCCTACAAGTCGCAAGCAAAGTTTACATCGACTTCAGTATATATAGAGAAACCCGATAACAACTATCGGGCAGTTGCCCACCAGACACAACACCTGTCTGGCCGGAGGATCCTCCCTTTTCTAAGGAGTATCGAGGAACTTTACACCCTGTTCCTCATACCCCTAAACTATAAATGAATGTTAAATAGGCTAAGAACCTATGTTACTAAATTTGACAATTTGCAAACACTAAAATAGCTGATAATAATACTCGCACAATGATATACCCAAAAGACATTCACAAACAAACTAATTCACGGTACAAAATTCCACTCGCAGACTATTTTGGCAAACAAAACTAAAAACAGATAAGCTTTATAAAAAGCCACGGTAATCTGAAAAGGGAGTAACGAGCGAACAATACCACAGTGGTAGCCGAGTGCTGTACAGCTGTACATAGAGGAAATAGCGAACAGAGTGTTCAATGTTACCTTTGGACATTGACTCAGCACGCGCGGCCCAGTTAAAATAATGATTTGGTTCCATATTACACGCATAGGACACAAAGATTTTGTATATTAGTGTGTGGTTAGAAAAAGTAGTGAATAAGCTGTAACATATTGTTAATAAATCGGATTTGAATTGTATAGTCTTGTCTTATTACCCTTTATTGTGGCCAAGACATCATCTCCATCTATGATCAGTCTTGTCAGTCTGCGGGACTGGCAATAAGTGTACTTTTCCCGAACCTGGATATCCTATCTATTGTCCGTCTGTAACCTTAGGTCGCATGGTGCAGACATTTTGAACTTTTACGACACGGTTGGCGTAGTGGTTGAGCGATCGACTGCACTGCGTGTTGCGGGTTCGATCCCCGCACGGAACAAATATTTGTATGGCCTACAGATAGTTGTTCCGGGTCTGGCTGTTGTATGTGAGTTCCAACGTTTGTAGACACACCCAAGATACAGGGGAAGTTCCTAGTGTGGGGCAACGTCTTTAAAAAAAAAATATTAGCTAAGTATCAGTATTTTTTCCGACCCCAAGATAGTTTGGGAAAGGCTAGGCAGATGATGATGATTTACCATGAACTTATTATACACCGTGTAAATCACCTCATCACGAAGCCGTCAACCAAGCATTCTGTACATGAAACTAAGTAACTTTACGCAAAAATTATTGCTGGGAAACGACTTTTTTTGGGGGGTGTAAAATCATGTTTTGTGGTAGAAATCAATGTAACGCACTCAAAACATTGTGCTGATGGACGGATTGAATAGTACGGGGGTCGTGGAGGTGTTTAAAGTAAAAATCTTACATTAAAAACTTGTATTTTAAAAAATACTGGTCAAAAAGTTGGAACTTTGACCCCTAATATCTCCGCAACTAGAAGGTTCCCAGATATGGTGTAGAACAAAAAAATGATCGCAATGACAGGGAAAACCAGTGCCTTTCGGCTTCGTTAAGAGGTGTTTTACACCCTTTATATATTTATTTTTAACGTACTAGGTTTATTATAGATTAGGACTGTAGGGCTTATAGGACTTAAAGTCGTAAGAACTGCTTGGCTTGCGAATGACAACCACGTGTATGAATGCTAATTGGCTAGTTTGAACGTTAAGCACTGTTTTCTTACAACTACACTCAAGCCTTTTCTTGTTCAACCAGGATAAAGATATGAATTGATTCTTATATTTAGCTATCAAGTTTCCGGTAGAACTAAATATCTTCTTTTTTTTTCAGAAATCTTGACTGACATCTTACAGAAACTATGAAGTACTGACTCCATTTACCTAATCGATTGATGAACGAAAACAGACTTTAAATACTGGAAGAATAGTGTGAGCTCTCCATTGACTACTTCTATGTAACATAAGTCATAAGTGCAATATCACAGATTCTGAGTTGACTGGCATTGAATAATTTAGACGTCCTAAGTGGCGCGCATTGTGGCAGACAGTACACGCAAATATATCCGAACACACATAAATTATTGAGGGATTCGGAGAAAATGGAGGAAACTGCGAAGAATAAATTTATTTCCCTTTCGTTTTTTGAAATGTTTGTGTTTAAATCAGTTGCTTTATGTCCCTGCATAAATGATTGACATCACATCTGTAATCTTCAATGGAGTAGGTAGAAGTGAACATAATAATATGACTTGTTGTTGCATTTGAATGTGGGTTAATAATAACAGTCGCTTGCATCAATCTTCAGGGTAAGCAGCGCTGGCCAAGGTTGGTCTGTAGATGGGTGACCACCCCATACATACCGAGTTTTCTCCGTGCCTCCAAAAGCACGCTAAGCTGTTGGTCCCGACTCTGCATTGTAGATATTTCACGGTCGTTACAAGTAGTCAGTGGCCCGAAAGTCTTACCAAGAGACATCATATTACCCAGTACTAACTGGGTGGTGGAGGTCAGATAGGCTGTCGCTCCATGTAAAATGCTGGTATTCATCTGCATCCGATTACCCTGGAAGCCGCCCCAAAATAGTTGGGAAAAGGCTAGGCAGATGAAGATGTTGTATTGAAATATTTTTGTCAACCAGGCGTCTGACGTCAAGAAGAAAAGACAGGAACTCGAAAAACGTTACAAAAATATGTACGGGTAACTCGGAAAGATCTTCTGTATATTAGGACACGACTTACGAATAAGAAAATTTGTTTTGTGTGCAAATAAGGTTCATTATCGGATGAAGAGCTAAGCTTGAGCTTAGTTCTCACCACAGATTTGCCTACCAAAGACTAAGCTGGTATAACTCATGACGTGCCTGTAACTACATCGATCCGATACCTTCAAACCTGAACCATGCAATGCAGCGTGGCAGCAGATGGACGGCACGGTTGACAGATTGACTATTGCACTGCGTGTCGCGGCTTCGATTCCCACTCGGAACAAAAAATTATTTGTATGGCCTACAGGTAATTGTTGCAGGTATGGCTGTTTGTGTATGTGAGTTTAAATGTTTGTAACCGATCCTACGTTACCGGAGAAATTCCGAGTGTGGTTTCAAAATAAATACAAAATTTAGCTATTAAGATAACATCCGAGTACAAGAGAAATAACTCTAATCAACCAAATTACAGAGATTAAAATCTTTGTGATAACGTATTAACACGTTTCTAGCTATGCTATCAAGAAGAATTATTATAGTGCTTACTGCCAAACGTTTAATATCTTATCAAACTGTATTAACCAGAGTCATATTGTACTGATATCCGGATAAAATACTTATCAGTGAATGATGATATCATTAAATCTTTTATTGACTTCGTCGATTTTGGCTGACCAATTAGTTAATCACAATCGGCATTGTATTACGGACATTCTTAATAGCAGGTATGTTTTAAATATATTTTGTTTTTATTATATTTATTTCTTACTTCATTTGCAGCAGATTCGTTGTATTCATTTCTTCCCAGTGTTTCGTCTTGATTAAAGTGATCATGTTATTCTTTTGCAGAAATGTCCAAAGAATTATTCTTAGCCTTGAGCGTGGCGCTCTTGGCGTTTGCAACTGGCGACAATCCCATATCCTTATACAATGAATTCCAGGACTTTGCCATTGAGGATAATTCTATGACAAGGGATGCTGCGAGAGCTTACAGATTACCTGAGAACGTGATTCCTTTGCACTACGACATTAATCTCGATCTTTATTTTGATGAGAATACCGAAAAACCCTTCAGTTATGATGGCAGGGCCAGCATTGTTATTCAGGTACGTGTTTTTTTTTTTTTTTAATTAGCCTTATTTTTTCACATTTAGGAGAACCCGGTGTCTTAGGTGTGGGAATGTTGGAGGTTGATTAGGTTGTCATCATCTACCTGTCCTTGTCCCATTCTACTTGGGTTTGGCCCAACACGTTTTCTTCATTCCCCTGTCTGACGTCACGTTGACATTTACTCTTTTCTCTGTATTGTCATTCCTCACAAAATCTATCCATCTTTTGTTTGGCCTTCCCTCTTCCTCTCCATCTATTAACATTCATATTCATCACACTTTTTGTCGGTTACCTATCATAAGTTCGAAAAATATATGACAATATTCATTTCACCTAAAACTTATCAACTATTATTGTTTCTTTTTTTGAAGTGAAACTTCTTACGCGACTTCCAACAAGTTTAACGTTTTCATAGAGGGGGAATATTTTCTATTACCCACTAAGAGATGGCGCTATTACAAGATTTGTGACTTCGTAGTTCTACTAGGTGCGCAAGATGGCGTGCAAATAGTCATGCATTCGACCAGCCTTCGCTCAATTTCCATGAGTAGAATAACCTCGATAAACTTATGAGTATAAGAGATAGACTTACTATATTAATAAAAAGAGTTCAACAATAAAACAATAAAATATTATTTAGAAGGTCAATAAAATAACAAGAGTGAATGCGTGGCACTCGAACGCATGCGTGTAGTATTACGAAGTTTCACTTCTTTCGCGCGGAGGGACTCCACGCATTTTTTTTTTTTTTATTCATCGAAGCCACGTCTGCCACTGTATCAGTTGACCTATTATCAATTCGATTTTTGTCGTTACTCCGACGTTTTATTTGGTCGTTTTTTTTTCACCGAAGTTACTTTTAGCCGAAATAACATTTTTACGAAGTATTATGTTTCCGAACATCACAACAATACAAGACTTGCTCCAAGCATGCAGCATGCAAGCAGACAAGCAGCATGTAACATGCAGCAAGCGTTGTTTCTGTCACGGCTTCGACCCTGTGGGGTTTGGGTGGCCCACGCGAGCATATCGTCGCAGATGGTTTTAACACTCACCACCGCAGCCGAAGCTGGGCCTCAAAGCTCCAGCTCCTCAGCTTCTCGGTCCCCCCCCCCCTCTGCGCCTACGCGAGCTTAAATTATACTCTAGGGATAGGACAGACTAGACTGTGTGAAGTCGGTTTTGCAGCGATACGTTTCCGTCACAAAATTTTGTAGTAAAACATGATTGACCATTATGACAGAATTTTAATTTAATATTGAAAATGCTACTAAGTAGCAGGCTATATATTTGTGACCAAATAATATTCCGTAAAATGTTGTTTCGGTGTGGTGAAAATATGGCAAATAAATCATTCGGCAAATGAAAAAAATTCATAAGAGGCTTTGGCCAATAGCAAAAAGTTATCTTGTAAATCGGCCAAACATAGTTCGGTATAATAATACCTACGACACATGATACTTCCATGATCTAAAAATATGCCAAAAAATACATTATAGCAAAAAAGAAGGCGGTCAACAGTTTTCGGCTAAATGTAATTCGAACAAAAAAAAACCGAAAAAATTATCGGTTTCGCATATAGTCATATGCGTTTCGTGTTTTTTTGAAGGTTGGTTTTGTTATGATTATGTTACATGTTTTTGTTGTTAGTTGAATGATGTTTTTTGGTACTTCACAAACATTTGTCTTATCGTAGGACGATAAGACATGTTTGTGTGTATATAGGTACAAATTTTGTCGAATGAACAGTTTTAACGGGATTTATCGGGCAAAGCGAAATAATAATAGGCAAAGCCATAATTGTATAGAAGCTTATAATATTGCAAATTCGTCAGACGTCACAAATTGTTGATGTACAAAAAGAAATAAATGTAACTTGCACGTCGATTCGTCCCTTCTCAACACTTGTCCATACTAACACTGTCGATTCCCTTTCAACTTTTCTATAACTGGAGCAACTTTTAAACTTCCTCTAACATACTCGTTCCTCACCTTATCCATTCTTGTCACACGGCACATCCACCGCAAAGTTTTCATCTCCGCTACACACAATCTTTTTTCATCCATCTTTTTCACAGTACAGCATTCCGATTCATACAGCACGACAGGTCTAATCACATTCTTGTATATTTCCCCTTTAACTTGAGGGGCATCCGTGGGTAGGGAGAGAACCTCACGTCCCAGCCGCCGCGGGAGACGCCTCGGGCGTCGGGGGGCAACCAGTGGCCCCCGGCCACCGTAGGCGCGGGCCTGTGGACGGTGAGTAATGGGCTAGCTCACCGTCCGTCCGTCATATGACGACAGGGCGTGCCGACGGCGCGTTTGTGTGAAAGGGCCGATGCCTGCCAGTGCTGCGGGTTGTTCGAAAGAGATACCGTGGTCCTGGAACACAAAGGGCTAGGAAGGAACATAGATGGGTTTTAGTCAGCACAAGTCTGACGCCCAGAGCGGGAGAAGTTACTTGATGATTACCCATCCTTAAAAAAAATAAAAAATAAGTGACAACCGTGGGTCGCAAGTTGTTCTACTCACCTATAGCCATTTTATCTACGCACAAATTGATACGAAAAATATGTCACATCATGCTTATAATTAGATTCTAACGATCTTGTTTAATTACAGGCTAAAGAAGCAAACGTAAAACAAATAGTCCTCCACTCAAACATCGATCGAATAGAGACAGTTACTGTGGTAGATGCGACAGGCTCTCCAGTCGCTCTAGATGCAGAGAAGGAATATGAAACCGTTGAACAGTACCATTTCTTGAAAGTCTATCTCGCTGAACCTTTGACAGCTAACATCAATTATACTTTGAATATTAGGTACTGGAGTACCATGAATGAAGGTCCTATGAAGAGAGGTATTTGGCGCGGTTGGTATACTGACGGCGAAGGCAAGGAAAGGTACGTCCGATGTCTTTGAATATGTGTCGTTAGAATAGCTTTTGAGATTTGATGTTTATGTTTATTTATTTATAACTAGCTGTTCCGCGCAACTTCGTCTGCGTCACATTTTCCCCGTTTTCGCAACATTTTTCATTGCTGCTCCGCTCCTATTTGTCGTAGCGTGATGGTATATAGCCTATGTCCTTCCTAAGGTTGAAATCTATCTTCTTGCCAAATTTCATTAAGATCCGATCAGCCGTTTAGTCGTGAAAAGGTAACAAACAAACAGAGTGACATTCGCATTTATAATATTAATATGGATGGATTACTAGCTGTGCCCGTGATTTCGTCCGCGTAGAAATAGATTTTTTCCAACATAAAAGTAGCCTAAGTTACTCCTTATTACATCAGCTATCTGCCAGTGAAAGTCCCGTCAAAATCGGTCAAGCCGTTCCAGCGATTAAACGGAACAAACAGACAGACAGAATGACAGACAAACATTGCAAAAAATGTTAATTTGGTATATATACTGAATATACATTCATAGTAAAGAGCGGTTATTTTAATATTACAAACAGACACTTATTTTTTTTTATTTGTGTAGATGTATAGATTCACACAAACAGTTCCAACCTCCCGGGTTCCCGAGTTTCGACTTACTGCCTCGTTGTTCTAGTGTCATAAAGTCATGGGTTCAATTTCGTTGTCGGGCTAAGCGGTAATAGGTTTTTCCATCAGGAAATTTTCAGTATCAGCCACAGATTTATTTTGTGCACGGTTCACAATAGGCTCCCCGCCCCCCCTTGTTACATGGGACTTCAACATAATTGTCGAAATGTGGATCATCATCATTCTCTGGCCCTTATCCCAATTTACTTGGGGTCGGAGCAGCATGTCTTCTTCTTCCATACTTCTCTATTGCTTGTCATCTCATGAGACACCTCCTTTCTTGCCATATCATCCTTCACACAGTCCACCAATCGTTTCTTTGGTCTTCCTCTACTCTTATAACCATCCAAATTCAAAACTTTCCTCACAACATTTTCTACATTCCTCCTCATCACCATGCCCATACCATGACAACCGAATACCACACATCTTTTCAGTCACCGGCGCCACTTCCAGACTTCCCATTATGTACTCATTTCTTATTTTTTCCATTCGCGTAACACCACACATCTTCCTTAGCATTCTCATCTCAGCCACATGCAAATGCGTTTCATTCATCCCTTTTGTCGCCCAAAATTCTGATCCTAATGTCGAAATGTGGGTGTATGTACTATAAGGTACAACTCTGCCTAACCCTTCGGGGATTATAGGCGTGATGTTATGTAAAACTTATGAACCCTGGGGGGGGTACTATGACGCTTAAAACATTATCGTTCCATTCTTATTCCAGAGTGAAAAAGAGACGCAGCTATACAGGTCGTCTAGCTCCATCTCTTTCCCACTCTGGTATAGGAATGGAACAATAATGTTTTAAGACGTCATTGTACGCCACCTGATCTCGATCTTGAGACTGAAGCTTAATTTTTTTTTTTAGGATCTACGTCACGACCCATTTCCAGCCTTACAATGCCAGACAAGCGTTCCCCTGCTGGGACGAGCCTCTGTTCAAGGCTGTTTTCAAGCTGCACATAAGCAGGCCTTCTACCTACACTGGAACATTCTCGAACACCAAGGTTGATGCGTTGAACGAGTATGTATTTTTTGTTGTTGATTTGATTTTGCTCTTTGTAAAATAAGATAAGATAAGTTTTTACTCAGTTCAGATAAAACGGTATGATATTAAAAAAGCTTGTTTCAAAATACAAGCACAAACAAAAACACTGGGAGATATGGGAATACGAAACTAAACTCACTGCAAGTCCTACTTTTAATAGATAGAGTTTTATGGAAGCAGCTAGAAGAAGCCTTTTCCAAGATGCAGACTCAATTGAGAGATTTACTTATAGTAAGTCACAACAACAGTTACCAATTCAGAATAACAGGCTGATTAGTATAGTAAAGTAACAAAATGCAATGAGCCTTAAGAGCGTCTACGACATTTCATACAAATTTTCAAGTCCTTATTTTGAACTGAAATGACAGAACCGATTTTTATGAAACTTCATACGCTTAAGCAGAATACATAGGTCTAAAAAGTTAGTAAGAAACATTTTCGAAAAACAGTGTTACAGCTTAATTATACTGATTATAAATTATCTATACAAGGTGTTGTTTTGCAACCTCGTCAAATTTCAGGGGCTGGTCACAAAAGACATAAATAATCAATTAAAATTACGGTACCTAGTTAATTATTAATAAACGCAGTTTTTTTTTGGTTGTTTAAGTTTGTCAGTATTTCAGAATAACCCCCTTAACGTGGTTTAGGGATTAAGAAAGAATGAAATAAATGTTTGAGATTGTTTGTATGTGTGTAAGCGAGGTTATAAGGCAAGAACCAGACGGGTCGCGTTTAAAACACGGGTGGTTCACACTTACCGATTTCCGTAAAAAAGAAAAATAAGAAAAATTACCTACCCATTTTATTATTGATTCGGGACGAGAATCACTAGCATAGTTACCTCCTTGAATTTGACGAGGATGCAAAACAACACCTTGTAGAAACAGAAATTTCCAATTATGTTCTTTTTTTTTTCAAATATTTCGAAAATGTTTTTTAGTAACTTTTTGGACCTATGTATCCTGCTTATGCGTATAAAGTTTCACTGAAATTGGTTTAGTCATTTCGCAAAATAAGTACTTGAAAGTTTGTACGAAGTGCGTTAGGTCGTACGTGAGGTGTAAATGCTCTTAAGTCTAGATATTTATAAGCAAAAATGGATATTGCTTATCTTGAAATGATCTAACAGTCTTTAAATATTTTTCAAAGTAGAGTATAATTTAATTTTCTTGATTCTAATTTTGTTTTTCAGTTTGGCAAACAATCGAATCCGTACCGACTTTGCGGCTACACCCAAGATGTCATCGTACCTAGTAACTTTCCTCGTCAGCGAGACATTCACAGTACTTGCTGAAGACACGACCTTCAATCCACCTATTAGGATCATCGGAAGATCCAACACGGTTGGTCTGGCAGATCATGCTTTGGACCTTGCAGTCAAAATGACAGAATTCTTTGACAATTACTTCGGAATGCCTTATGCGACATTGCATCCTAATTTGATGAATGATCATATTTCGTCTCCTGACTGGGCTTCAGCTGGTACTGAGAATTGGGGTATGGTTAGCTACAGGTTAGTAACAAAAAAATATTATCAGCAAATATTTATTCATTTCGTAACATATAATTTACATTTTTAAATATTTTTACAAAATTATATTATAGAAAAGAACATTTAAAAATATAAAATAGTAGCCCACCGGAATTGGGAACAGAGTCCGAGCTACCGGTGGTCAGGGCTGTTGAGAGAGGAACCTCCTAACAATACGCACCGTGTCCAGAAGTACTGCTTTCTGAATCAAGCCCTTGATCCAGCTGCCAAGCGAAAGACTACTCAGATGTTGGTCGAGGCTTTTGGCTATTAAGCCATTGGCCGACACGACTATCGGCCCAATGACAGCTGTACTCACGTCCCACATGTCGACAACCTCGCGAGCCAGATCTAGATATTTGAATTGTTATCTTTCTCTGCTTTCACAAGGTTCTCGTCATGCGAGGCCGTTATATCAACAATCATTACGCGACGCTCCAATCGATCTATCAACACAATGTCGGGCTTATTGGCAACAATAGTTCTGTCAGTGATGATAGGAATAATATTAATTGTAACAATAATCAACGTGTTATATAGGCATGTTTAAATCACAACAACTTGTAACAGGTCTGTTACCGAAATCAGCAAATAAATGATTTATTTCTTCTTTCCTAGCACAGGAAAGATGAAAGAAAGGACTTCACATAATTTTGTTATCACTTTCTTGTGTAATAAAGATTTGATCGCGAATGAAATGCGAACTATTGGAGACAAGGCAAAATATCTAGCACCTATTATCACGGTTAAGTTTTCAGCAAGAAACTCTATGGCAGCTAAATGAAAATAGAAAATACCAAGTCAGTTTTCTTACCTATTCAAAAACCTTCTAATTTTGGTTCCTTTTTCAGGGAGCTGTACCTGATCTTAGATGAAGCTGAGACGATTATGTCAATCGAGCACTACGCAGCGACCCTGGTGTCTCACGAGCTCGCTCACAAGTGGTTCGGTAACCTGATCACTTGCTATTGGTGGAGCAACACCTGGATCAACGAAGGCTATGCCAGCTACTTCGGTTATATTGCAACAAATGCTGTGAGTTTTGTTACGACATATAATTGGAATCTTTGGTCTAGTGGTAGCAAACGCGACTGCTGTGCATACACCATGTAAATAATCTCATCACGAAGCCGGCAACCAAGCATTCTGTACATGAAACTAAGTGACTTTACGCAAAAATTAATGCTGGGAAACGACTTTTTTTTGGGGGGTGTAACATCTTGTTTTGTGGTAGTACTCAATGTAACGCACTCAAAACGTGCTGATGGACGGATTGAATAGTACGGGGGTCGTGTAGGTGTTTAAAGTAAAAATCTTATACTAAAAACGTGTATTTAAAAAAATAGTTGTCAAAAAGTTGGAACTTTGACCCCTAATATCTCCGTAACTAGAACGTTCCCAGATATGGTGTAGAACAAAAAAATAATCGCAATGACAGGGAGAACCAGTGCCTTTCGGCTTCGAGAGGTGTTTTACACCCTTTATAGTCTTGGGTTCGACTGGGCCGTGCAAAGTGTTATTGGGTTTTTCCATCAGGAATTTCGCAGTAGCAGCCACGAAGTCTGGATTTGTACCCGGTTGATGGCAATAGGCTCGCCTCCAATTGCATGGGACTTAAAAACACTGGCGCAGTGTGAGTGTACTGTTTGGTAGACTTTTCCGTTACCTTTTGAGGATAACGGCAGTGAGATTACGTAGTAATTCCTGATGAAAAAACTCAATATCATTTTGGCTGACCTGGGAGTCGAACCCAAGATCTCATTCTCAGCACTCGTGCTTGCGACCACTCAACCAAAGAGGCAGACAAAAAAAGTCGGTGTTAGAGAAAATAAACATAAGTGTTACTGAAATGTTCATTCAGTCCTTCAAAGCTAACAAAGAAGAAAATACTTACCATCCATTCTTGGTTTCTAGATGTTCCCTCAGTACGAGTTCACCGACCACTTTAACACGCGCTACCTACAGACCTCCTTAGCATTTGACTCAAGTCCCAGCACTGTTCCAATGAACCACGAGGTCAACACCCCAGCTCAGGTCACCGGCCATTTTGGAACAATCAGTTACTCGAAAGCCGCATCTTTCGTCAGAATGACCGCGAACATCATGGGACAGGACACCTTCCAGAAATCTTGCCGATATTTCCTTATGAACAAGTGAGTATGCAGAATTTGAAAAAAAAATACAGGAGATAATACATCGTCATCTGCCTAGCCTTTTCCCAAACTATCTTAGGGTCGGCTTCGAGTCTAACCGGATACAGCTGAGTACCAGTATTTTACATGAAGTGACTGCCTATCTGACCTCCACAACCCAGTGACTGGGTAATACGATATTCCTTAGTAAGACTGGATGACAGACTTTTAGCTTCTGACTACTCGTAACGACGGTCAAAGATCTACAAATGACAGCCGGGAC
Organism: Cerastis leucographa; assembly: GCA_963082945.1. Taxonomy (NCBI): domain Eukaryota; kingdom Metazoa; phylum Arthropoda; class Insecta; order Lepidoptera; family Noctuidae; genus Cerastis; species Cerastis leucographa. The sequence continues at coordinate 15,330,073 of OY720366.1, forward strand.
CAACGGCTTTAAGTGCTTTCCGAGGCACGGAGAAAATTCGGTATGTAATTATGGTCACCCATCCACAGACCAACCTCGGCAAGCACGGCTTAACCTGAAAGATCGACCCGTGTGGCTGTAATTATTTAGCCACGAGCTTCTCTATCCTACATGAGATAATACAAACATATATAAATTCACGCTTTTTTCTCAGTGGGGTAGACAAAAACCACAGAACGCCACCTGAAACGATCCTTACATTCTCCTTTCGCCTCGTTCACGTTCATACATAATTAACTTCTGTGGTATAAAACTATTTAAACTTGCTTCTGAGCATACGAACGTGACGCTATTTTCTGATTGCATTCATTTCAAATAAAAGATTGCCTGCAACAAAAGAAGTTATGTTTATGAAGTGAAAATTTCTTAAGCGGCGTTTTGCACTTTTGTGATGAGTAAAACATGTTAAACTCGCGTCAGGACACGTGACCCTCAGATTACATTTGGTTACGAAGAATTTGAACTTTATGACATCTGTCATTGAGTTTGGGTTTCCAAAACTGGAATATTATCGTATGCAAAAACAAAACCTTCGATTTCTCCAAAGAGGTAATATTCGTAAGACGGATTGTAATGGTTCTGAAGTGTTAAATTTTTAATGTAATATAAATTTTCATGTTTGTGTACAGACAGCGATATTAGGTAGTTACCCCCCTGGCGTACTCGGCGGGTCTATAGAGGGGTTAGCACAAACTTACGCTGTCTGTACGATAGCGCAATAAATGAATATTGTATTTTACCACATAAACATAATTGTACTTTTATACTGATAATTAAAGCAATTCGTGAAAAATTCTTCCCTAACCATTCCAAAATATCAAAGATATACATACACAGCGTTAACATTCAAGTTTTCACTTCTACCACTCCTGGAGTGCAATCTGTTTTTTTTTTTAACTAATACCAATTTATTTTCCAGTGTCTTCGAGCCTACTAACCAAGAAGACCTTTTGAAAGCCATGACCCAAGCCATTGAAGAAGACCAAAGTTTGACTGCCTACCAAAACTTCAGTTTTGAGGAATATTACAAAGTTTGGGTCAACAATCCAGGATATCCTATTCTAATCGTCGATGTCAATCATGAGACTGGGGAAATATCACTTAAACAGGTATGTACTGAGCTACATATGGCTGCGACTATTTTTTTCAGATATTAGATACGAAAAACTTTTTTACAAAAAAATAAAACCGACTTCCAAATAAAACACTAAAAAGTGGAAAGTTATTTTAATTTCGGAAGTCGGTGGCAAAAAAGTAAATGAAACAAACAAGACACCGACTGCTGAAAGTAAAATTATTTTCCACTTTTTTATTTTACCCTTTCGGTTGTTGTATCTTATATAAATCCCAGTCAAGTATCATTTTAACATTGTAACTAGACACCAGCACATCGTCCATAAATACGACAAAGGACAAAATGCATAATAAAGAGGATGACTCAAAAAGTACCTAAGCAAACATAATAAAATTCATATTAGCCCACCGGGCAAGCGTTCTCTACCAAATGAATGAAGAATCATCCAAATCGGTCCAGTAATCACGAAGAAATAGGTGTACATACGTGATAAATGCACATATAATAACATAATTTTAAAAAAAACTATATTAAATACCAACTACACACATCAAAAGTGTCTAGGGATCAAGCATTTTTATGCGGATTTCTTGAGATTGAGATGTGGCTTTGTAATAAATTTATGATTTTATAAATTTATATGGATCCTTTTTGGTGCATTTCATAATTTGAATCAGGAACTGTGAATCAAATTCGAGTAAAAGATGAAAATCAGCTGTCAATATTTTCCCTATAAAAACATACAACGCATTGAAGACATTATTAGTGCTACTGTTTCCCTACTACTGATTAAAACCAACGTTATTATGGAGCGGCGACGTCATTTAAGCAGGGAAGAAATGCTCAGAGCCGTGGGAATGATAGAAGCTGGTTCCCGGCAACGTACTGTGGCTTTAGCTCTGAATACAAGTCAGAGTGTTATCAGTCGACTTTGGACACGTTACCGAAGCACTGGTACCGTGGCTGAGCGCCATGGAGGACGGTATCGCTGCACCACACGGAGACAAGACCGATACATTCAAATCTTAACTCGAAGAGCTCCAACAATAACCGCCATGATGTTAGCCGTGAGGCTTCATCACTCTTCAGGGAACTTAATTAGCGACCAAACAGTCAGAAACCGCTTGCATGAAGTGAACCTTCATTCCCGAAGACCGCTACGGGTACCACCTATAGCAATGCACAATCGTAGGATTCGATATCAATGGGCTCTTGAACACAGAAATTGGGCAGAAGAACAATGGCGTTTCGTGTGCTTTTCTGATGAGTCTCGTTTTGGTATGAGACCGGATACAAGACGTATACGACACTGGAGAACCCCTGGACGCCAACAGCGATTAAAATCCTGCCAGGAAGTCCATCCTTATAGTGGTGGAACCATCATGGTATGGGCGGGTATTTGGATCGGCGGAAGAACTGAGTTGATTTGGATCAGAGGCAACCTCAACGCTCAAATTTATGCTGAGACGATTGTATCAGACGTCATCGTTCCTCTACAAGTGCAAATCGGTCCCTTATTTCAGTTAATGCATGATAATGCACGACCGCACACCGCAAGAGTTGTAAGACAGACTCTCGCCGCAGCTAACATCAATGTCCTGCCCTGGCCTGCTCAGTCGCCAGACTTGAACCCGATTGAGCATGCATGGGATATGCTACAGAGAAGAGCTCTGCCGAATATGGAGGGTATCCAGTCGCAAGAAGACCTTTTTTTGTTGTTGCAACGAACATGGGCGGCCATTCCACAGCGTGATTTGGATGAACTCATTTTGAGTATGCCAAACCGATGTTCTTGTGTTGTTAGTGTTCGCGGTAGAAACACGGATTATTAATTGTTTAAGTTACCCAATAAAATTTTAAAGAAAACTGTTATTTCAATCTTTTTTTCGAACTTTAATGTTAGTGGTTCAAATGTCAAAAATCCCTTTATTAGAAAATGGCAAATTTCTTTATTAATGCAAAGGTGACTTGGTTTATCGTTACTGTGACAAACGAAAACACTTTATTTGATGAATCCTTAAAGAAAATTTTAATTAATATCAATCAGGAGAAAAGTTATTGCAAAAATATATGTTGATCCCTAGACACTTTTGATGTGTGTATATTAAATTTTTATGGGACTAAATGGCAACTACTTCGCATCAAACTAAAGAAGAATCACGCAAATCGGATTATGAACCTCAGCGTAATCGATGTACATACATAAAATAAAAAGCTTGTAAAAATACCAATCGAATTGAAAACCTCCTCCTTCTAGAAGTCGGTTAAAAAAGAAGTATTATGTGTCTAGAAAAGAGGTGACTGCTGAGATGAGGAGTAGAGAAATATGGAAGAAGAAGACACGATGCACCGACCCCAAATAAATTGGCATAAGGGCAGGTTAATGATGAATGTTGTTCAACGTGACAGTTACAAATGCGACGTTTATATATTTCACCAAATAGACATGTCAGTACAAAGGCTAGTGTTTAAGATAAACAAAAGATGAGCAACAGTTGGTAATCTTTGTTCCAATAGGGGACCGGACTGGGTAAAGAAAACGACATTCTATTTTGTCCGTCAGACAGGTGATACAAAAATATTAGACACGTATTTTTGTTTTATCAAAATATCAAAAAATTACTTAGTTAAAACTCATTAAAGTTGGAGAGTGGGGGCTTACTACGTCACATGTAGGTATAAAACTTACCCACATGTGACGTCATGCGCCATTTCAACTCAATATATCTCCGTAATTTTATGACCACGTGAAAAAAGAAAAAATACGTGTCCAATACTTTTCAATAAACTACCCGACGGACAAAGAAAAAAAAAGTTGGATTATCCCCTATTCTCCACGCCGAACGCTGGAACCCCAACAGCAAGCTCGGTGTACTTTATATCATCATCACCAACATTATTTTGTCCTTATGCCTGTTATATTTTAATTTAATTTAATTTTTTTATTTATTTCAGGTCGGTGACACATATAAAACAAAAATAATAAAATATAAACAAAAATAAATAAAAATCCAAACACATAAATTATTGAACAGCTTGATTATCCTAGATTTCAAAGTTACATTAGATAAAATTTTTGAATTCAATTAAAAAGTAAAATAAAAAATTAATAAATAAAAATAAATGTCAAATTATAATAAATGTCAAATTAAAATAAATGTCAAATTAAAATAAATGTCAAATTAAAATAAATGTCAAATTAAAATAAATGTTATGTTTGGTTGTTGGAATGAAAGATACAGTTGGGTATACTTCGTTTTATTATCACAGGTAGTATCGCAGCAAACAGTCAATGTCATCTCCCAATAATGAAAGCAGTCACATCATATCTGAGAGATCCGAGTCAATGTCCAAAAGTCTAATATACCCCATTTATATTGGGTGTGATATGTCTGACAGTCAATCATCAAGTCAATTATCTCTGTGACGAAAGCAGTGATATGTCCGAGAGTTGTAATCAACATCTCAATAAATTTAATATCTTAAATTTTTAGGAACGTTTCTACCTGAACTCGAACAACAAACCCGATGGAGAAGTGTACCCTATACCCATCAGTTATTACACGAAGAGTAGCTCTGACTTTAACAATTTGAAACCCCTTACCATAATGACTGGGGCAAGTATGACTCTCAGTAAGACTGCCGGTGAGGAGTGGCTGATTTTCAATACCCTACAACAAGGTATGTGGCTTATTAATAAAATAGAAGTATTATTTATTCCGTTCTAAACACCAAAAAAAAAACTGTTAAATTTATTTCAACAGCCAGTATTTGAAACAAATACCAGTGATAGTTGTTGTTGGTATTAGAAAGGAATAAATCATTTATTTTAGAGGCTTCGATTACAATGACACAGAACAAATGCCACGAATGTTTAAGGTGGAATCAACAGAGTGGCCCGCGAAATTCAAATTATCTTACGTTTTCTGCAATTTGCCGGTCAGTGTCAGGTTTTATGTTGAATAAAATATGATAAACGGCCGTAAAACGTAAGTATTTACATAATTGTAGTCATTAAAATCATCAATAAAACCCTTTTAAGTTCATTTAATCCTAATGAATGACTATTTCATCAAAAAGACATTCTATGGTGTTAAATGAACTTGAAAGGGGTTGTATTGATGACTTTAATGATTATAACTCAGTAAAAACATATTAGTGACGGCTGCGCATTATACAAGGTGTTGATTTGCATCCTCGTCAAATTCAAGGAGGTAACTACGCTAGTGATACTCGTCCCAAATCAATAATAAAATGGGTAGGTAGTTTTTTTTTTTCTTTTTTACGGAAATCGGTAAGTGTGAACCAGCCGTGTTTTAAACGCGGCTCGTCTGGTTTTTGCCTTATAACCTCGCTTACACACATACAACCAATCTCAAACATTTATTTCATAATTTCTTAGTCCCTAAACCCCGTTAAGGGGGTTATTCTGAAATACTGACAAACTTAAACAACCAAAAAAATCAGCGTTTATTAATAATTAACTAGGTATCGTAATTTTAATTGATTATTTATGTATTCGTGACCACCCCCTGAAATTTGACGAGGTTGCAAAACAACACCTTGTATAATACGCAGCCGTCACTAATATGTTTTTACTGAGTTATAATCATTAAAGTCAAAGTTTTATTCAATTTAAAAAACCGGTCAATTGTAAAAAAAAAACGTGAAAATCATGAATTTCGCAGGTTCTGTCGCTTTCACCTTAAACAATAAGCCAAACTGTACATTAAGAGAACCATATTTAATTTTGGAGATGCATATACACAATTCAATCCTTATTGTTTTCGTCTTATTGATCTTCCTGCTCGTATAGCCATTCATTATGATTGTTAATTAAAACTGTTTTGAATTAATTTCAGGTCACTACAGGGTAGATTACGATCACAAGACTTGGATGCTGATTAAAGAAGCTCTGCACAATGAACCAAACAAAATTCACCACTTGAACAGAGCACAGGTAAGGCTGGTAGCAGGCGCTTCATTTTTTCTTCATTCAACACCTGTCTGAAAACAAAATGAATGAAAAACGAAACCGTAAAATACAGATAACTAAACTTGCACAGCCAGTTATGGAATATCTTCGGTGATTAGCAATTATTGTGTGGTCCCGACATTTACAAGGAAGGGATCGATTCTAATCGATCGATTAGAATCGGATTTTTGATCATGGCAATTTTTTTTAAACCCACGCTAGGTATTTCTCCTGGGTGCGTTTACAAACATTTAAAGTCACATACACAAACAGCCAGACCCGGAACAACTATCTGTAGGCCATTCAAATATTTGTTCCGTGTGGGGATCAAGCCCGCGACACGCTGCGCAGCAGACGATCGTAGGGGATAATCCTATTTTTTTTTCTTTGTCCATCGGGTAATTTATTGAAAAGTATTGGACACGTATTTATTCTTTTTTCACGTGGTCATAAAATTACGGAGATATATATTGAGTTGAAATGGCGCATGACGTCACATGTAGGTAAGTTTTATACCCACTTGTGACGTAGTAAGCCCCCACTCTCCAACTTTAATGAGTTCTAAGTATTTTTTTTGATATTTTGATAAAAAAAAAAATACGTGTCTAATATTTTTGTATTACCTGTCTGACGGACAAAATATAATGTCGTTTTCTTTACCCAGTCCGATCCCCTATTGCAACAGCGTCGAAATATATGGAGCTCACAATAATTGATAATGCCGAAAGATATCCTGGAAATGAAAGCGTAAGTTTAAATCAAAATTTACTGGACAGACATGAGCAGATGAACTTTAATTTCTATTCCTTGCGCTCAGACTAATAGAAAAGATACCTTATAATGGGTTTATTTTCTGATAGCTTCGCCGCAAGAAAGTGCATGTATTGTATAACGGATGTCGGCAACTACACGTCCAAAATTCGTATTTTGCGTACGTGTGAGAAAATTATTCGATCCACCCCATTTCCTTGAGAAAGGCCAGCAACTCCTTGGTGTTCCTGAAGATCGCGCGGAGAGTACCTGGGTTACCGAAGTACTTTGCCCTTTAAGAGGCAAACTCAGAGTGTGAATGTATTAAATACTAACAATCAGCGACAGACTGGACAAGACAAAATACTCAGCACCTCTAGCGGGAAAGTTTTCAGCAAGGAACTGCCAGCATGAACATAACAGACACTTAGCGAAGCGCCGTCTAACCAGAGCTAACTTATTAGTTTTCATTCTTTCTTCCCAATTCTTCTTAACGTGTCGTTGATGTGATGAGCGAACAGCAGGAAAGGCAGGCTACGTTATCAAGTGTCCCATCTTTTGTATGGCAACACATTTACAATCCAGGTGGCCTTCCATGACGTCTTAAAATATTATTGTTTAGTTATTATTCCAGAGTGGGAAAAAGACAGATCTATACAGGTCGTCTAGCTCTATCTCTTTCCCAGTCTGGAATAAGAATGAAACAATAATGTTTTAAAACGTCATAGTAACCCGCCAGGCCAGAGTAATTTATGAATCCTTCCCACTTGCTAAAATGGTTCTTTTTTTTTAAACCAGCCCTGTTTTATAATGTTTTGATTGATGTTCTAGATAGTTGACGATGTGTTTGCTCTGATGAGGTCTGAAAGAATGGAATTCTCCTTCGGCTTCGACATTTTGAGGTTCCTGAAGAAGGAGACTAACTTCCATGTGTGGGACCCCGCTATCAGTGGCTTCACTTGGTTTAGAAACAGGCTGAGGCATTTGCCTGAGGACCAAGCTGAGTATGACGTAAGTGTTTTTTTTTTCAGATACTTGATTTTCCTTTGGGCTTAGCACGGATGCGCGGATAGCAATAGGCTCGCCCCTTTACATGGGACTCAAATATAACCGGAGAAATTTGGGTGTTCCGTGTGTGTATTAGGTAAACCACTATAATATATCAGTATTCTAGATTTTAAAGAGAAATTTAACTAAAAAAAACTGTCGTTTCATAACGTGCAAGCGATGTTTATTCAATATAATGAAATGGAATGAAATTTTTAATTGGCCAGATATACACACATTGACGTGGATTATACACGAGAGAGCCTATAATAGAACTTATTCACCTATCTATAATCTTTACCTATCTATAATGGAACTTATTTTACTGTCTTTTCCAATATTCAACTTTTCAAAACTCCTCTCCTATTCCAGGAAATCATCCTTGGTCTGATGGAACATGCTATCACCACCCTAGGTTTCCAGCCTACTGCGGGTGAGACCCCAACCACGAGTATGGCCAGACAGTCCATCTTGCACTTTGCGTGCACTCTTGGCCACAAACAGTGCAACCAGGATTCCTGGGACCGTTGGGTTGCTTTGAAAAACGATCATGTTCCGTGAGTGTGCTAATAAAATCATGTACAGCCGGAAATTCATCAAGCTATTCATCATCATCAGCCTATAATGTTCCCACTGCTGGGTCACAGGACTCCTCTCTATGAGAGGGAGCGGGCTGTAATCCACCACGCGGGCCCAGTGCGTGTTGGTAGATCTCACATGTCTTCAATGTGGTTCTAGGACATGCCGGTTTCCTTAAGATGTTTTCCTTCACCGTTTTTGAGGGCAGCGGTGGTGAAATAAATTACGCAAAGTAATGCACCTGCCTGGGTTCGAACCCAAGGCTTACTAACAAGGGTTGCCACCAGTGGGCCACCGTTGCTCTCATTTCCATAATATTATATAAGGTATTCATTTCCAGTATAATATTGCTTCAGTTTATATGGATTTCTAAAACAAAGAGAGATCCGCGTAAACTGGTTTTGTATAGCTTGATTGGTCACCGTGCGTATCTTACATGATGAATAAAAACATCACGTAAGGTTTTTTTTTTTGACTCAATCATACTCTTCGTTGACGAGTCACATTTTGACGCAAGTCTGTAGGTACTGTTCTTAGTAGGTACACACATTAGTTCATTTTATTTCTCTATCTCTGATATATCTTAGTATGTCAGGTTACGTACCATGGTTCTTTTTTTTGTTTTCCATTGTTCATAAACCAAGCGGACTGAGTAGAAGACCGGAACTTTGGACTGCGAACTTGGACAGATAATAATATATGAGAACTGGAATATCTGTCACAGTCCAGTGTCGTCACAGTCCAGTGTCGTCACAGTCCAGTGTCCTCATTCAGTCCGCTGTCCGGTCTACTTAATCAGTTTCACAGGCAATTTTTTATGATGATAAAAAAACAAAACGCCGGACAGCGTATCTAGCGACTTAAAAACTCTTATTATTACAGCATCAATGCCCGTGTACGTCGCAACGTCTATGTAACAGCTATGAGGGAAGGTGATGTTTCCGACTTTGACTTCTTACTCAAACGGTTCGAAGACTCGAACTACGCCAATGACCAGCTAGAAATGTTAAGAGGAATGGGCGCTGCAAAGGATCCTGCTTTGTTGACCAGGTAATATTAATGTAGCCTGTATAGTTGTCTTTCGCAAACTTAATCTGTAAAATATAAATTTAAAGTCGTATTCAAATAAGACGACTGATCCTTCTTATTTGACACGAAAGACGAAGCTACAGTCCCAGTCACAAGGCATAATAACTTGTGAATGTAATGTAGTTGCCCATTCCGTAGCGTAGATTTCTATGGAGAAGAATGGGCAAGAAACTCCATGGACACTCTTTTAAATCAAAGTAATTATGTTACAAAATCTTGGTTACATCATTCATGTTAAGAATTAAACATAAAATATGTGAGAACGATGTAGAAATACGGGCAAGTTAAGAGCGTCCAGAGTAAAAGATTAAATCAGTAATAAAAAAAAATATAATGTACTTAATTAAAATAAACCGTGGCAGCTAAGAGATGACCAGTCACAACTGACAGCGCCCGTTCACGAAATACTGACACCAAATCTTTGCAACGACTGTAAAAAGCTACAAATGAATGCCGTGACCAACAGCTCCAGCGAGTTTGGTGAAAGCCGTTTGGTGATTTTTGGGCACTTCTTGTATGGATTCATTAGTTCTCTTTGCGGTCCATGATAAACATCCAAGGTCCATAGTCTTCAGCCTGCATTATCCCTAGGTAAACTAATCGGATGCAGCTGAATACAATTTCTAAACCATGGAGCTAGAACCAGTTAATATGGTGTTCTATTCTATTCCAGATACTTACAGCTGACTCTTACGAAAGAGGTCAGATCGCACGACAAGCTGAACTCATTCAACTACGCTTTGCTTGGTAACCGGGACAACGTAAAAACCGTTTTCGAGTTTGTTAAAAACAACATCGATGCAATCAGAAGAGAGTAAGTATTTATGTGTTCTAGAATTATTGAAAGTAGGACTAGGCTGGCCATGTCTGCCGTATGCCCGACGATCTTTGGCGGCAGGTCTTTGCCCAGCAGTGGGATGACACAGAATTATGCAGAAATAAGACATATTAAAATACATGATAACAAAAAAATTACGCGCTGCTAAATAAAAGTGCTAATGGATTATAAAGGTTCGGCTTTAAGCCGAGCCTTGAAAACTTGGCCACGCGGTTAGTGAAAACTGGTAAAACATGTTTGCTAACAAGAATGTTTGGTGAAGCATGGTTGTACTGGTTAGTGTTTACAATTAAGTCTGATGGTAATTGGAAGTTTCCCCAAAAAAAGTGTCGTTTTCTAAGGTCTACATTTTTACCTACCCGATAAACGACCAAATATTATTTTGACCCCTATTAAAAATATTGACAGTCTACTTGAAGACGGGACATGAAGATCCACCGCTGCTACCGTTTGAATGATGATGGAAGATCAACAGCTGAATATGTTTAGTTATTTCTTGTGCTTCATTGGTGTAATTGCTAAGTGTGGCGTTCAAGTGTAATCTAAAAATAAATAAATAAATGATGAGTCTTCTTCGGCTCACCCCTTTGGGTTTCAGGCGTGATGTTACGTCAATCTATGATTTTCATGTTTAACGGCCTTCTAATAAAAAGAAGTGGCAAAAAATAAAAAAATAAATTCACCGACTTTCAAAAATAAAGTTATTTTAGACTTTTTAGTGTTGTTGGAAATCGGATTTTTTAAATTTTATTGTTTTTTCTAATCCAGGTACGTGGAAGACGCACCTCCCCGACCTGTGCACAGCGCACTGTCCAACATAGCTGCTTACTTGGATGAGCCAGGATTGGTTGAAGTAAGTACAAGATTAAGTATAATAATAATATGCAGTCGAGTGCTCCCTGCATATTTTCTCCAAACCGCGTAAAAATAAGCCACCCGCGCTCAGCCCAATCACTATGTACGGTATGCCTATCCCTTGGGAAAAGCAAGCGAAGCTTAAGAGTCTTTCCCGACAACCACCTCTCCTTCGCGGCGCACATCAAAACAGCTCGCGACCGACCTGCCTTTGCTAAGGGTAGGCTTCATTTCATGATATCGACAAAAAGCAAGTTGTCACTCAAGTGAAAGTTGCGCGTGTATACCGCGGTGATCTGTCCCATTATGACCTACGCTTGCGTCGTCGTGTACGCACATACTAAGCGTAAATACATTCATAAGATGCAAACTTTACAAAACCGGTTCTACGTAAAGTAACGACAGCCCCATATAATATCCATTATGACCGTCTACTCCTTCGAATGCCCACCGTCTTTCAGTCTGTGGCATACCCTCGTCACTCCCAATGATGCTATCACCCTCCTCCAGGAGAGTAGCAAAAAGACTAGCACTCTTAAAAAATTCAGACGCAAACCACAGTCTTTCCGACCTCGCCGTCGAGGTCTGTCGCCACGACCCGGTCTTTGTCCCCCCGACTCTCGCTCAAGCCACCCCGCGATGCAGTGCCAATAGTAGTATCAGCCCCTAAATAATGATATCATTCAAATCCAGCCTGTCTCCATGCTGTTCTCTCTCAGCCATGCCCTAAGCCGAGGCTTGTGCCCCACAGGGGCCCCGCAGGTGCCCTTAGCGTGTAGTCGCTTAGTTAGATTTTTTTTTTGCCCTGGCTGGAGTCCATACACTCAAGGCACCCACAGGATAGTCCGGTTAAGCAGACGACAACCTCCTAGATTGAACGGCAAGATGACTTTCACAACAAAAAAAAAAGTCCACTGCAGTAACAAAGGGCTGCTCTTTGCCCCTGTAAGCAATCTACCAGACGGACCTAGTTGGTGTTGGTACAAGTTCTAGGACACGTCGGAGTCAGTATTTCTGACTGCTTGACGACAAATGGGACTTTGAAATAACAATGACATGTGAATTGTGGGTGAAAATAATAAACAAGGGCAAACGGACTCTTCACGAAGCCCATCAACCAAGTTCGCATTCTGTAGACCAAACTAGGTAACTCTACGCAGAAATGATTGGGAAAGACTTTTTTTTGGGGTAAAAAATCACTTTTTACGGTAGAACTCAATGTAACGCACTAAAACAATGTAGGTGCATTGAATAGTACGGGGGTCGTAGGTAAGAAGTAACTGAAGATAAGCTACAATAAAAAAATAAAGAAAAGAACTTGGAACTCTGACACCCAATATCTCCGTAACTAGAAGTTTCCCAGGTACGGTCTAGAACAAAATATATACCTAGTAATGACAGGCACAGCAAGTGCCTTTTGGCTTCATTAAGAGTACTTTCACACCCATTAGGCGCTATATTGAGATGTGACTGTTGTGTTGTAGACAAGTAAATTAATTTATCAAATAACTACATAAAAAGTACAAACTTATTAATTTAAAATTATCATCTGCCTAGCCTTTTCCCAAACTATCTTGGGGTCGGCTTCCAGTCTAACCGCATGCAGCTGAGTACCAGTATTTTACATGAAGCGACTGCCTATCTGACCTCCACAACCCAGTGAATGGGTAATACGATACCCCTTGGTAAGACTGGATGTCAGACTTTCGGCTTCTGACTACTCGTAACGACTGTCAAAGATCTACAAATGACAGCCGGGACCAACAGCTTAACGTGCTTTCCGAGGCACGGAGGAAACACGGTATGTAATGATGGTCACCCATCCACGACCAACATCGGCAAGCACGGCTTAAGCTTAAAGATCGACCGGTGCAGCTGATATTATTTAGCCACGAGCTCGTCCCGAGTACTTTTACACCCATTAGGCGCTATATTGAGATGTGCGTGTTGTGCTGTAGACAAGTAAATTAATTTATCAAATATTTACATAAAAACTACGTATTAATTTAAAATATCATTAAATTATTCAAAGATTAATTGAAGTAATCGTTTGATAAGATTCTAAACAGGTAAAATATCATGAACTATATCTGCCATTCACTAGATATTGATCTTGTAAAACGAACCTAATGTCCAAAACTACTTTGATGAACACATTTTTCCGGTTGAGTATCATTATCGAGAGAGGCAATCAGGATATCACCACAGATTAATAGTGTTACTAATTTATCATAGATCCGTAAGCTTAACAGTGTGGCTCAATATTATTGTTCGCCATTATACAAGGTGTAATGCATCCTCGTCAAATTAAATGAGGTAACTATGCGAATGATTCTCGTCCCGAATCAATTATAAACTGGGTAGGATTTTTTTATTATTTTTCTTTTTTACGGAAATTGGTAAGTGTAAACCATCCGTGTTTTAAACGCAGGTCGTCTGATTCTCGCCCTATAACCGCGCTTCCACAATTACAAACAATCTCAAACGTTTATTCGATAATTTCTTATTACCTAAACCACGTTAAGGGGGTTATTCTGAAATACTGACAAACATAAACAACCAAAAAAATCAGTGTTTATTAATAATTAACTAGGAGCCGTAATTTTGATTGATTATTTATGTCTTGTGTGACAATCTCCTGAATTTTGACGATGATGCAAAACAACACTTTGTATTGTTAGTTTGTACCACTTCTTATTTCTCTAAAAGCATAATGACAAAAAAAGTACTTCGAAAAGAAACTGGATTCCTCACGAAGATTTGATTGATAAAATAATTAACATAATGTATTCCCTGACCCTGACCGAGTCTTAGGCCGTGATTGATTTGGTGCCTATCCACGTCCACGTATCACTCTCGCTCCAACTCATCCGAATTCAATACACGAGGAGAGTAAACAGCATCATATTGACGGCACGGTTGGCGCCGTGGTTGAGCGATCGATTGCTGCACTGCGTGTAACTGCGTGTCGCGGGTTCGATCCCCGCACGGAACTAATATTTGTATGGCTGCCTACAGATAGTTGTTCCGGGTCTGGCTGTTTGTGTATGTGAGTTTAAATGTTTGTAAACGCACCCACGATACAGCAGAAATTCCTAGTGTGGGGCAAAGATAAAAAAAAAAATATGTTGTCTTTACAAAACTAACTGTCTGTGTACTTCTTCTTTGCAGTTCGAGCTTTGGATTCGCACATCACAGCCAGACATACCACAGTTCTCATCTGTCGTCAATGCTATCGGTTCGGCCCGCAGTAACATAGCTTGGGGAACGGCAAATTCCGATCGCATCATTGGGGCAGTTAGGGGAAGCGCGACTATGGCAGTCACTTCGTTGCCTATGATAGTGTTCATGACTCTCCTCTTACGGAACGTTGAATTGTTTTAGATATAAGCTAATGTATACATTAAAATTTGTAGTTGAAATTAATAATATATTTATTTTTTATCATATTTTTGTTTTTTTTACACTCGGTCCATAATGCAAATCGTTAACGTTGCTCAAAAGACTGCCCGACTTAAATGGGACTGGGCAGGACATGTTTGTCGCATGTCGAACATTGGTGCCCTGAAACAGTGACACGGGGTCGCGGTAGACCACGATGAAGATGGCTACACGAACTGGATGTCTTCCTTGAGAATTGGAAAGAAGTAGCACAGAATCGTGACCTTTGGAAGAAATGGAGGGAGGCCTTTGCCAAGCAGTGGGAAATATGGACTAATTATAATTAAAAATATAAATAATTTTACCTACGCGTCGAGGCAGTCAGTCATTTTATACGCAGAATTTGTTAGACTGCTTTAGTTCGTTTCCAAGAGTTTTCCGGGAACTGTCCATTTACAAAACACCAGGAAGACTGTGCTTCAAGTACGTTTGTATACAAAGCTTCGTTTAGTAACATTTTCTTGCTAGCGTAAAATTTCTGCCTGCGGCTTTTCGAGTGAATTCAATATTCTTACAAAATATCTAATTCTGCAATTACTTATTTTAAAAGGAAGTAATATAATATTTTAATAAATAACCGATGATGATGCGCTATAACTGATATTGTAAGTTTTATTAAAATTCATTCTGTATTTTTTGCGTGAAAGAGTTACAAACATCCATACAAAGTTTAGTATTTATGATATCAGTAAGAAGTAAGGTGTGTACACAATCTTTCGGGAGGTTCCTGCACCGAATAGCGCGAAAGGAGACGCTCGGGTATCACCATTGCTAGGATTGCCTGGAGGACACGGTGTCACACCATGGAGATCTGCTCCGCTTGGTCTGGGCACCGCCGTGTCCTCGTAATGGCGATTGGCAGCAGCGACCATGCTAGCGAAAGAGGTGGCGGAAAGTGAGAGGGAGAGAGCTTCACGTCCCAGCTGCCGCGGGAAAAGACCCGGATATTCTGGTGAATTCAATGTGAGTTATTAGATATATTTTACCAATCGGTGTGCCTGTGTGGCCAATGTATTGTGACTTGGTATATAACCCCTTTATGTAGGTTAGATCACCATTGCCAAATCAAGAATACTGAGCAACATTTTTATCAAATAGTAAGTGTAACAAATACCGTACTACTTACAAGTCACATGACATTACATCACGACTATAATCAGGGTTCAGGTTTAGGCTAAATGGCATTTGCCACCAGTGATGATAGAGGTAGGAGCAAAAGCGAATCAGAAGCACCTACCACCAGTGAAGCAAGATAAGAAAAATAGTTGTAACTGCCACCATTTTTTGACAGACCACTGGGGGCAGATCAGAATAAACCTTTAGTAGTATACACACATTTCGTAACAAGACAAAATTTAATCTTCTCGTGCTAAGTGCTCGCTTAAGTATCACTAATATGTATAACACTCCCATTGAATCTGACAAACAAATTATATCATCATACAGAATCATATCTTATTGAAATCAAAGCAAAATAACGCAGTTGTTTTTCCACGAACTAATTTAGGTTTAAGTGTAAACAAGACTCGGTAAAGCCATTGAAACAAACGTCTGAAACTGTGGCTACGAAATCAGCTGTGACGGAGAGGAGGCGGGACAATGATGTCATAAATAGTGCAACCGGTTTTATCCATGACAGCCAGTAGGCGCAGCGTCCTGACTAACGTGCGTTTCTGCATCACTGCTTTCGCACGTTTTTTTTTTTTTATCAACAGTGGCAACCATAAAAAACGGGCCAAGTGCGAGTCTTACTCGCACACAGGGTTCCATAGCCCCAAACAATATATTGAACGGTCATTCATTAGTAAGCTTCCACTCAACCGCAAAATTAAATTTGTTTTTCATAGTAAGTTAATGAAAAACAAAGTTACTGCTGCAGTTTAGTGAAAAAGTCCCATATCTCAAAAACTAAATATCAAATCATATTCAAACCAATTTTCGTTGATAGTTTTTTATACGTTCTACATGCCCATATTTTTTTAGAATTTTTCTCCTCTTACTTTAGAAATTAGAGGGGGACACACGTTTTACCACTTTGGAAGTGTCTATCTTTCAAACGATTGACTTTGAAAAAATATGGTTTTAGGAAACTCAATGTCATTTTTAGAGACCTATTTATAGACACCCCGCACGTATAGGTTTTATGGTTTTTTTTTAGTTTCAGTTCCGTGTATCCTTAATCTATATATTTTCTTTATTTTTGTACAAAAATCGTAAAGCGGTTCACAGAATACATCTACCTACCAAGTTTCAGGTGTGTAGTCTTAATAGTTTCGAAATAAAGTGGCTGTGACATACGGACGGACAGACAGACAGACACGACGAATCTATAAAGGTTCCTTTTTTTGCCATTCGGCTACGGAACCCTAAAAAAGCGCCAAGACTATGAAGCTCGACGAAGCTTACTTTGATCCCGCAACGAAATTAATAAGAAGAGAATAGTGGTGGAGCTATCGCGCGTTAGTGGTATTTAAACGCGCGACCGAAGTGTCGCAAACGCGCGTCAGCATCGCTACTTTATCGATTCCATCTTGTAGCGTTCCCAGTCATTTCTGTGCGTTTTTTTTTTCTGAAGGGCAACAACATCACGACTTTAAAACTTTTATTTTGCGTTTGTATGGCTGCAAAAAGGTGAGTGAGGGTTCAAAAGTATTGTAAGCTAATACATCGAAGAAATCTGAAAGCCTGCGTTTAAACTATGTAGTTCGAGGTTGCGTACTGAGCGAAGTCCGCAATAGTCAGTCACGCTTGAAGGTTGTGCAAAGTGAGCAGTAAGTAGTGGATGGGTGATCATCCATTTCTAGCGAGACCCCTTCGCAAAACCAGTTTACTGGTAAGTTAAATACTGGTAAGTTTTCAGCTGCCTCCTGTTAGACTGGAAGCCTACCCCAATATAGTTGGGTAAAGGCTAGGTAGATATACAAGGTGTTGTTTTGCATCCTCGTCAAATTCAAGGAGGTAACTATGCTAATGATTCTCGTCCCGAATCAATAATGAAATGGGTAGGTAATTTTTTTTTTTTTAGTAATTCGGTCATTGTAAACCGCCTGTGTTTTAAACGCGCCCCTTGTGATCCTCGCCCTATAACTGCGCTTTCACACATACAAACAATCTCAAACGTTTATTCGATAATTTCTTATTCCCTTAACCACGTTAAGGGGGTTATTCTGAAATACTGAGAAACTTAAATAACCAAAAAAAGTAGCGTTTATTAATATTTAAATAGGTACAATAATTTTAATTGATTACTAATGTCTTATGCTACAACCTCCTGAATTTTGACGAGGATACAAAACAACATCTTGCATTAGCTTGGAATCAAAATGTTTTCGTTTTCTTCGTCTCCACCTCACCGCTGGTTTCGTGACCGCAGTCTGAAACTGAGTTCACTCCGGCTGGCACAAAGAGTGAACTTTCTTATTTTGTTCTCAGTATTACTAGGAAGTTGTCGTGTTACATTTCATTAGTGGGTTTTTCACCGATTTTCTTGTTTTGTTTTATTTAATTATAGCAGTATCGATGAAGTGTGTGATTTTACCGTGGTTTGCCCTCGGTTTTAAATTAAAACTGATCGCGTTGTAATTAATTTTTGTAATTTTGTTAAAACAAAAAAAACCTTTTTTTTTATAATAATTTTTAAAAATATTATGAGATGTAATGTTTGTTGTAGGGAGTATATCTTTGGAACTACTGTTCTGATTCCGAAAATGCTTTCACAAATCGAAAGTTATATTATCCCCAAGAGTCATAGACTATATTTAAAATGATTCCGTAGAAAATTTCCAACTATGACGCAGGCAAAGCCGCGAGTCCAGCCCGTTAGAAGGAGCAATGAACAAACTAGAATTTCTATCAACATCAAAAACTACGACCTATTTTTACGACCATTTCAACCTCGCTACTGTAAATAATCAAATAAATTGATTGATAAACTGTAGCCAATGGGCCATTATTAACTCGATAATAAAAATAGCCACTGTCGATATCGCGTTATAGAGGCTTTCTTTATCTTTTGAGGGTCTCTGTAGGGTTGGCAACAGATAGGTTTAAAAGATACCACGAAAGTACAGCCTTATTGTTGTGAGGAAAAGTTGTCTTTGTTGGCAGGGATATAAAATCTAACAGAAGGGATCGTGAGAACGGCGCGTTCGTGTTCCACACGCGCCTCAAAGAGATGTCAGCAAATCGGAAGGAGTCCGAGAGGGCCGTTGTCTGCCAGGGCTGCGGGACTGTTCGAAAGAGATACCGTGGCCCTGGAAAACAAAGGGCTAAGAAGGAACATGGATGGGTTTTAGTCAGTGAAAATCTGACACTCCCTTGCGCTCAGCCCAGAACGGTCATCCCGTTCTGGGCTGAGCGCTAGCGCATCCGTAAAAAAAAATTAAACGTGGGAAAGGACTTCGGATTTGGAGTATTTTAGAACAATTGTGATGATGATAATAACACGAGCAGTGGTGGGACCGTCGAACCGCCAAGGCATAGGTCCAAAGTTCGAACCCAAGACAAGCATCTCTGATTTTTCGGATTCATGTGCGTATAGTATAATTATCACTTGCTTCAGTGAAACATCGTGAGAAAAACAGCATGCCTGAGGGATATTTTTCGCCGACATGTAAAGCCAAATGTGATCCCAGGTTACGTACTACCTTTCGCCTGACGCAGGTCCTCACCGGACACGGTTGTTTCGGGAGGTTCCTGCACCGAATCGGGCGGGAGGAAACGCCCGGGTGTTACCACTGCGAGGATCGGCCGGAGGACACGGTGGAGCACACCGTGGAGCTCTGCCCCGCTTGGGCTGAGCACCGCCTTGTCCTCGTAGCGGAGATTGGCGGCGGCGACCTCTCGCGTCCGGCCCTGGTTCAATCCATGGTCCGGAGCGAGAGGGAATGGGATGCCGTCACCTCCTTCTGCGAAGCAGTCATGCTAGCGAAGGAGGTGGCGGAACGTGAGAGGGAGAGAACCTCACGTTCCAGCCGCCGCGGAAGACGCCCCGGGCGTCGGGGGGCAACCAGTGGCCCCCGGCCACCGTAGGCGCGAGCCTGTGGACGGTGAGTAATGGGCTAGCTCACCGTCCGTCCGTCTCATGACGACAGGCCGTGTCGACGGCGCGTATGTGTTCCACGCGCGCCTCAAGGAGATGTCAGCAAACCGGAAGGGGTCCGAAAGGGCCGATGCCTGCCAGGGCTGCGGGTTGTTCGAAAGAGATACCGCGGCCCTGGAACACAAAGGGCGAAGAAGGAACATGGGTGGGTTTTAGTCAGTACAAGTCTGACACTCCCTCCCGCTCCGCCCAGAGCGGGAGAAGTCATTTGATGATTTCCCATCCGCAAAAAAAAAAAAAAAACTGTTACGTACTAACCACATGATAGAGAAGAAGAAGACTATGATAATAAAAGGGGTATGTCCTCGTGAGAGCAGCGGCGACCCTATTTCAAAATAAAAATACTTTAATAATTTCAGAAATATATAGAGAGCGGCGGTGGCCCAGTGGTGGCAGCCCCGACTTATGAGCAATAAGCTGTGGGTTCGAACCCAGGCAGGCGCATTACTTTATGTAATTTATTTTATCATCCCTGCTTTCAAAATCGGTGGAGGAAAACATCGTGAGGAAACCGGCATGTCCTAGAACAAAAAATTCGAAGACAATGTGACATCTACCAACCCGCACTGGGCCCGCGTGATGGATTACAAACCACTCCCTCTCATAGGCCTGTGTCCCAGCAGTGGGAACATTATAGGCTGATGATGATGCCCTCGTATGTATAGCAGTGGACGTGTTTGCTCTGCTAAACCCTGCGAGCGCTACATCTAAGTTGGTTGCATCAAGTGGCCAGTTCCAATATTATTTTCAAATCACCGATATACATAATATTTTTATTTTTAGCCAAGCTACACTTAAGTTTAGCCAGCTACTCTTAAGCTCATAGTCTGTCTCATCTGTGCCGTAACAGATATACAACATGTAACGTAATTAACGCACACCCTCAAACACCCCAATTAGAATAGGTATTATGTTATACTCATAATACATACACTGAATTTTTAATTTAACATGTATATGCATTGTTATTTAATAAATTAGTTATACCAATTCTTGGTGAACGTTATGGTCATACTACTACGCACGCAACGCACACATTCGCACAAGCAGTTATCGCGTCGCTCGACACAACATAACGAAACTACATGCATTTCAATTTGTTTTGACTGTACAGGGTTAATATGACAATAATTTCCGTAGTTTTAATTATTTTTGGGATAAAAAATTACCTATATTAAAAATGATAGAAATCGATTCAGTAAACGCTTCTGAAAAAACTATTTTCAGGATGTGCGTTAATTAAGTTACATGTTGTAGATACATTACATTTACAAAATACAGTTAAAACCCTTGTGCCTATTTTCACTTATACTAGGGAATAGCTACAGGAAAGTAGTATGTATTATTATGGCGGTATTATTTTAACAAAACATAACATCACGTCTTTAATATCCGAAGGGTTGGGCAGAGCTATAACTAAAAGTACACGCACATTTCACCAGTTAAGTTTTTTATTCCCATGTAACAAGGGGCAACCCTATTGCCATCAACCGGGCACAAATCCACACTCCGTTGTTGCTACTGAGAAATTCCTGATGGTAGAACCCAATATCACTTTGCCCGGCCTAGGAATCGAACCCAAGACTCCATGCTCACCCGAAGGGGTTGGCAAAAACAACGAAAAAACATGAAAAAAAAACAGTTTAATTTTCTCTAATAAAAAAAAAATGGATTGCCAACCCTACACGTGACATATAGGGGTGTTACACCAAAATAGGTATTTAATAGTAGCATTAGACATTGACGCCAATGAATAGTGGTCGATAAGAGAAATGGCTTCTTCAGAACATCTTTTTTTCTACGCTCAGTTTTTTTTTTCAACTTAAAGCGAAAGAGAAATTGTCGGGATTGTCTGCAACGATTAAGGGGGACTGATGACGCTGTTAAATGCGTCTGAATGTCTATGCGTAGACAGCGTAGGCACTTATGTAATGGAACGATTATTTAATAGTAATTAGAAGAAAAATATTGACGCAGCCTAGAGGACTGACAAGATGATCAAGGTTTTCTTTTATCCTTCTAGGAATAATTATCTAGATTCAAAGAAAAGAAAAACATTTTATGTTTTTTTTATTGGCACATAAAACAAAAAAAAAAAAACTAAACATAAAAATAAATATGTCTCACATATCCGCCAAATAGGCCCAGTTCAGCAAACTGCCAAGCAGCTAGTGCCCAACGCTGGTTTTCAAGTGGACCTGAGATAATAATTCCACAAACAACATGGGGGATGTTAGGTCCAGTAGAAAACATGGACGTAGAAGAGTATTGTTGAGTTGTATAAATAAGTACTTTTATAGATTGAACTCTTAGCCTCTTACAAACGACGTCCCAACATTACCTAATACAACCTGTTTTTTTTATATCCCATAACTCTAGGATATGATTTAGACCATATCAAAGAATCAACTGCCGGCCTAGCATGACCGCCGTAGAAACGGGCTATGTCTACGGAAGAATCGACAATTTGACAGATATTTCTATCTTCCCAAGCATGGCGATATTAAGAATGTAGAAAAGAAATGATTCTTTTCTTCAGTCGACACAAGTCTACAACGTCGAGCATGACGACCATATTTTCTCTTCTTTTGACATTTGGGGGTAGAAACATTACTTCTGACAAATGTCAAACTAGTCTTAATAAAAACTAAATACGAGAAATATGTTTCGTGGTTTTGTTGAGTTACGTTCAAAAGGTTGAAATGTTATGTAAAATATTTAGGTTTAATTTCGCGAAAAAGATTCAGGCCTGGATCCAGAATGCAGCTACACCATCCCGCCCACGAAAAATGAAAAACTCGTGCAATTGGCAACTCTTTTTTGTTAACTAAACGTAACCTTTTAACTTTCCATAGCAACGTCTCCGTTGCTATGGAGAGAATTTCTGTCTTTGTCTTCGTAGAAACGCGAGTCGACGGTGCGCGCCATGCTCGGGCAGAAGAAATGACAAGTTGTAAAGAAAAGATTTCTTGTCGTTTCTTGGTAGAATAGAGATAGAACGGTCATGCTAGGTGGGCAGGCGTATGAATTATGTTTCAATAAAACTTTTTTTTTTGTTTTTCGCTATTTCATAGCTTTAAATATGAATTCCTGGTTTGAATAAAAAGAATTACTCGTATTTATCAATGAAACTACTACTATTTTGCTAAACTACGGTGAAGTTCGGCAACCTCGCAAAAGTAAAGATTCGTCATACTGGTGATAATTTTTGACATAAGTAAATTATGATTGATGATATCTCCAAAACTATGCATTTTTGGACCACCTATTATAGGAGTTTTAGTATTATTTTTACCTACAAAATATAACCCTAGAGTTATGGGATATAAAAAAAAACAGGTTGTATAGTTAGATAATAATACAATGTGAACACTAAACCAACTGAACTTCCCAATACAACAGCATCCGCACTGGGCCTCACAAAATCGAAAGTGATTATCAAGTACTGAACAAACTTAATCAATCTAAGTTGGTAACAAGACTCCCGCAACAAAGGACTTTGATACGTATTTATTTAAGATAAAGATATTATTACAATCTATACTAGTTAACACAGGGTGGATTTTGAATTTGAATGAATAATGTTTTATGGTTTTTGTAGGATTTAAAGTATGGTGGAAAAGTAATGGGAGAGAATTTTAAAATAATACAAAAAAAAAAAGGAAAACAAATGCGAGTTTCTTGTACAGTGTACCTACAAGCAGCTGGCTTGCAAATTGAGACAAACTTATTAATAATTATTTTCATCAATCAGAAGTTGTTTTTGGGCAATAAACATCGCACAGGGCTACTTGCATGTTTTTAAGCAAATAATTGTAAATTTCTATGCCTAGTTTCTGAAACTTTCAGATAAAACACTCCAGAGTTAATAATTAGACAAAGTTCGTCATATCAGCTGTAAGACCTGCAATTCTCAACATACGCTTTCAGAGCGACGCGACGCTTCGCTGCGAAGACCAGTTCAATGTTTCTCGTATCCAGTAGATACCTGTGTCGAAGTTATCTATTAATAAACAAAATGAAAGCGACTACATGTCAGATTTAAACGCAAATACTATACAGGAAAAATATTTTAAAAAGTTATGTTTGTAAACCAAACAAGGCAATACAAGGTGTTGTTTTGCATCCTCGTAAAATTCAAGGAGGTACTGCTTATGATTCTCGTCCCGAATTAATAATAAAATGGGTAGATATTTTTTTCTTTTTTACGTAAATCGATAAGTGTGTGAACGAGCCGTGTTTTAAACGCGGCCCGTCTGATCCTCGCCCTATAACCGCGGTTTCACACATACAAACAATTTCAAACGTTTATTCGATATTTTTTTGTTCCCTAAACCACGTTAAGAGGGTTATTCTGAAATACTGACAAACATACACAACGAAAAAAATCAGCGTTCACTATTAATAATTAACTTGGTAGCGTCATTTTAATTGATTATTTATGTCTTGTGTGACAACCTCCTGAATTTTGACGAGACTGCAAAACAACACCTAGTATAATGGAATAGAGAATTTTAACGATTCCAAACACTATTTACAAAAATAGAACTTAAAAATAACCAAATCACAATCAACAAATTCCCACATATTCAAAATCCAGTTAAACAAATAAAACACATCCTGTATACAGTAATCTTTTCCAATAATTCGTTTCTGTGCGGTTACCAAATTGAAAATGGCGCAACTTTAATGTAAAACGATTTCGTTGTTATCTCTGACATTTTTATTGTTTTAAATACTTTTATTTTATTTTTTTTGTTCGTTTTGTTTTCGATTATGGATGATCTATCTACGGCTGTTTACATCTTTTGGCAATTTGTAGGAAATGGATTTTAGCAAAACATGAATTTGAAAACATGATATCTAAAGATACATATTTATGTCGATATAATATTTATGTATTTTTATCTGACACAAGCGAAGCAAAATATCTTCAATTTAATATGACTTGAACGATCAAGGCGCTTCTAACGAAACCTCATTTGTCAAGATAAGATAAGAAGTATAGAAGTTATGAGGGAACAGATGAACACACTTCCCACAAACATAAAATAAATACCGGTCAAAATCATAACCCTCCTTTTTGCTTCGCCGCAGTTTATTGAGGCACTAAGTAGAACTAGAATCAATATCATCTAGATTTAAATATTATGTGCAGGTAGTTATTTTTTTCTTTCACGATAACCACCATGGCAATGGTCTCTGTGAAACATAGACGGAATTACCACTAAGAAACCCACCAGCATAAATAATGTTATCGTCCTGCAAATGTGCCTAGAGCAGCAATGTAAGTTTTTTCCGCTCTTTATAATATTTCCCTTTTTTAGGGTTCCGTAGCCGAATGGCAAAAAACGGAACCCTTATAGATTCGTCATGTCTGTCTGTCTGTCCGTCCATATCACAGCCACTTTATTCCGAAACTATTAGGACTACACAGCTGGAACTTGGTAGGTAGATGTATTCTGTGAACCGCATTATGATTTTTGTACAAAATTAAAAAAAAAATATAGATAAGGATATCCCCCCATACATGAAATTGATAGTTGGGGAGCAGCGGTGGCCCAGTGGTAGCAGCCCCGACTTACGAGCAGTAAGCCGTAGGTTCGAACCCAGGCAGGCGCATTACTTTGTGTATTTTATTTCATCACCGCTGCTCTCAAAAACGGTGAAGGAAAACATCGTGAGGAAACCGGCATGTCCTAGAACTAAAAATTCGAAGACATGTGACATCTACCAACCCGCACTGGGCCCGCGTGGTGGATTACAGCCCATTCCCTCTCATAGAGAGGAGGCCTGCGTCCCAGCAGTGGGAACAACATAGGCTGATGATGATGATGATGACATGAAATTGAAACTTAAAAAAAAAAAACTATCAAACCTATACGTGTGGGGTGTCTATAGATAGGTATTTAAAAATGACATTTTGAGGTTCATGAAACCATTTTTTTTCAAAGTCAATTGTTTGAAAGACAAGACACTTCAAACACTTGATTGCACTCATTGCACTCGCAGCGTACAGACGTGCTCAGTAGCAATATTAATATTTACTTAAATAATAGTGACCTACTTTAGTGTATTACCGTCGTAATGCATTAAGTAATTTTACATAGTGTGCAGTTTTAGTGAACACACGGACATGGACACGAAATAGTGAACTTTTAGTTAAAACTAACAAAATGGACAACAGCCCCTGTAATCCAAAGGGGCCAGCGCAACCCTCCACCTCTCCGTCGCAGTCGGCCACGGCTGATGTTATCGTTTCAACGCCTGAAATCCAGAGATGGATGTCCACCATCCAGCAGTACTTGTATGAAGTTTGCTCTATTGCCGCGGATGGGAAACTCAACACCGAGCAGAAAATGAAGATAACTAACCTTTGCCGTAAAGTAGAATCAGGTACGTCACAGATGGCAGTCCACTACCAGTCGCTGAAGAAAAAAGCTATTCTCGCGGATAACATGATAGATAGCCTTAAACAACAGCGCGACCTGACAGAACAAATTTTGGAGCTCAAGCAGGCGATTCGGGACTCTAGTTATTCGGCAAATGCTTCTTTTGCCGATATGGTAAAAAGGGGATCAAACCATTTTGTTAGACCTAATAATTTAGGCGCTGTCGCCATTTATCCCAATGATAAATTGAAAACTAGTAACGAAACAAAAGAACAAGTGCAAAAAATCATACGGCCTGAGCAAATGAAGCTACAAGTACGTGGTGTCCACAAAACAAAAAATGGTGGCGTGATAATAAGTACCGAGACGAAAGAAGACGCTGATAAGCTGAAGAACGCAGTCCAGCTCACTACATCTGGACTTACTGCCGATGAACCCAACAAGCGCAAACCCCGGATCGTGGTTGTAGGTGTGCCGAACTCCTTGGCTGAAAATTAGGTCTTCAAGTGCATTTATGAACAAAATGTTGCCGACAAGTTACCAGCGATGTCCTTGGAATCCTTTTTGACCATGGTAAAATTAAGCCACAAATCTGGGAAGAGAGAGGCAACGACTAGTAACTACGTTATTGAAGTTGCGGCCAGTATACGGAAAATTCTAATACCTCAATCAAGGATTTTTATAAATTGGACATCTTGTCCCGTCAGGGACTTCACGTTAGTAACGAGGTGTTACAAATGCCAACAGTATGGCCATGCAGCAAAATCGTGCAGAGAAATAAATTCTACATGTGGCCACTGTGGTGAAGCAGGTCATATGATGTCCGAATGCGCGAAGAAAGCATCCTTAGCATTTCCAAGATGTGCAACTTGCTCCCGCTTCAAAAAGCCCAGTGATCACAAAACGGGAGATGCTGAATGCCCTGCTAGAAAAATTGCTGAAACCAGATACATAAACTCCGTCGATTATGAGGGCACCTAGTGCGTCATCACTCAGACTTCCGTCGATATAGCGCTACCTAAGCAAATTGTCGCAAACAACAAAAATGCCCTGACGGTGTTCATTTTGAAATATTTACTTGTTTCGTACTGCTGACTGACTATCATATTTATATTAGCAACTATGTTTAACAAATTGTTTTCCTTAGAATTTATTGACGTACATTATTTTTGTTTGTATCTTTTATTAGCGTTTTTAAGTACATTAGTTTTATCATAATATATTAACTTTTACTAAGCCATTTCATAACTTAGTATTAAATATTGTTAAGGAAATCTGTTGTCGAAGTAGTAATTATTGGAGACATGTCGCCTGTGATACAGGTTTAAACTAGTACAGGCATTGAACTTTGTTATACCTTTATTATTTCTAAGATTTATATTGTATTAATTGTGTTGATTCTAATTTTTGAATAAATATATTATTATTATTACTTCCAAAGTGGTAAAACGAGTGTCCCCCCCCTCTAATTTCTAAAGTAACAGGAGAAAAAATCTGAAAAAAATATGGGGATGTAGACCGGAAAAAAAAACTTTCAACGAAAATTGGTTTGAATATTTGATATGTAGTTTTTTTTTATTATAAACAAATCAAATACGATAACATAATGTTATCGTACAGCGAATGTGCCTAGAGCTATAATATAAGTTTTTTTTCCCTTTTTATAAACAAAAACCCATCGGTATACAATCAATAACATCAAACTCTGAACTGGAAAGTAATCCTGTATCCACTCACCCGTGATTTCATTAAAGGATGAATACATTTAAAAAATAAACAAAACAAGCTCACATGATAGGAATCAGACACAAATGGACATTCTTGTTTTACCAACATTGGGTAAGTTGAGCAATTAAAATTATCTATCGGCACACTTTTTAGGGTTCCTACCCAAAGGGTCAAACGGGACCCTATTACTGAGACTTCGCTGTCCATCCATTCGTCCGGCTGTCTGTGACCAGGCTGTATCTCATGAACCGTGATAGTTAGCCAGTTTGAAATTTCTACAGAATAGATTATGTAATTCTGTTGCCGCTAAAACAACAAATACTAAAAAAAGAATAAAATAAATATTTAAGGAAGAAGAAAATTTTTGTAAGGAAGCCACCATACAAAATTTTTTTTGTTCGTTTTATAAATTATGGTACGGAACCCTTCGTGCGCGAGTCCGACTCGCACTTGGCCGGTTTTAAAATATACGTGAGATGGCCTACCATGACGTTTTAAAGCAGTATTGTTTTACTCTAATTCCAGAGTGGGAAAGAGATGGCGCTAGACGTCC
This sequence comes from Cerastis leucographa, assembly GCA_963082945.1. NCBI lineage: Eukaryota > Metazoa > Arthropoda > Insecta > Lepidoptera > Noctuidae > Cerastis > Cerastis leucographa. Next base: position 15,358,535 of record OY720366.1, read on the forward strand.
TCTATAGCTCCCTCACTTTCCCACATACGATTAAAACAATACTTCTTTAAGACATCGTAGTAACCCCCCAGGTCTGACTCGTTGCCTTTGGGGTAGGAAGCTTAACTGCTGAGCATGAGGTACTGGGTTCAATTCCCAGACCGGGTAAAGTTTGATCCGGTTTATCCATCATCAATTTTCCAGTAGCGTCCACAGTGCTTGAAATCAAAATTAAAAATCAAAATATGTTTATTTCAGTGTCACCTTGTTTCGCAGACAGAAGTTTCACAGAATTTCGATTCCCAGAAAATGTTTCACATTATATTTGGTCCTCGTATTTTTATTTCGAATATTTTTGTTTCAACTACTATTTACTTGAAAGAAACATATTTTACAGAAACACACTTCAATTAAATTTATAATCACATTTTTTTATTTAACAAATTTATCAAACAGTAGAATTACTTTTTAACGAATATTGTTTGTTCGATGTATGTTTCCATGGTATTTAATTTCAACGAAATTATTAACCTTAAATTAAAATATTATCCTTAAAAGTGAAATGTTGTACTACAAAAGTTAGTGACAAAAACGAATGGCTGCAAACCAGACTCCACGTAGTCTTGTCTGCCCTACTCCTAGAGTGTAATTTAAGCTCGCGTAGGTGCGGAGGGATGAGACGGCCCGCAAGCTGAGGAGCAGGTGGTATCTATCGGTTGCCGCCGCGGCTGAGGCTGGCAGGCCAGCAAGCCGAAGCTGCGGTGGTGAGCGTTAATACCATCTGCGACGATGAACTCGCGCGGGGCCGCCTAAGCGGTGCCGTGACAGAAACCATGCTTGTTGCATGCAGTATGCTTTCTTGCGCGCTGCATGTTGCATGCTTGCTTGCATGTTACATGCTTGCTTGCATGCTGCGTGCAACAGGCATGAACACCATTAGTGAGAATAAAAAGACTGCTTTCCTGCTTGACAAGAATTTAACCGCATTATTTTTGTGAATGCGGTGTTGTAATTTTATAGGAGGGTATGTATTTTTCAAAGGTATGAGTTTTAGAAACTGTCACTTGATAAAATGTAATTCTTCGTAATAAGTTTTATGTGAAACAAACAATATGTGGATAAAGAATATTTGATTTGTTATTCTATGATATGAATATTCTAACATTAAACTTTATTTGAAACAAAAATTGAAGATTTAAAATTATTCAAAGTAAGTATTCTGCGTATTGATTATCCTATGAAATGATAATATGAGAAACAATTCATGTGAAACGAAATTCGATGAAATAATTAGCGACGAAACAATGCACACCCGTTTATTTCACATAGGCGACGGACATGGGCACTTCTAAAACGTCGACAAAAAGGTGCTCGGTTCGGGTTGGTCGTTTCCTATGGAGAAGAACCGGCAAGAAACTCCATGGTTACTCTTTTAAAATAATTTGGCTTTACAATTTTTCTATGTTACAGCGTTGGCCGAATAGAATAAAAGTTTATTGTACACCAAAAATCAAACACAAAGTTTTTTTTTCCTTCTATTACTGGCACGAATAGTTGAGTAGTGTAGCTGAGAAGTCATGGCTCCCTTGATTAATGTCAGAACAAAAAAAATATACAGAATCATGTACAGAATCTTTTCATCTCAACCTTTTTTCAACAATTCTCAGAATGTACCATTTTGCGATTTCCCCTCAAGTAAATATAGCTCCAAAAATGCTTTCCGAAAAAGCCACTTTCTCTTAACACAAAAGCACAAAGATAGACCATAGACACCCATTTTATCACTTTCTATGTCCGAGCGTGCATTAAACAGGGGTAGAGTGCCAATTAGAATGAATGTAGCGGCCCAAACCGAACTCTGGCACTGACATTAAAAACAATGGCTTGAACATTAGTAGGGAAGCTATCACACCGATGCGTAACACCGCACATTCTCAGACTCGCATTGGTAGTCCAAACCGCATGTAGTTTTGATTACCACTCACGTATTCAGTGCATCATTCTGAACCACCGAACATATACATTTTTCGTCGGTTATTTAATAGGATGGCAGCGGTGGCCCAGTAATGGTAGCCCTGACTTAGGAGCAGTAAGCCGTAGGTTCGAACCCAGGTAGGCGCATTGCTTTGTTTATTTATTTTCAACACCGGTGCCCTTAAAAACGGTGAAGGAAAACATCGTGAGGAAACTGGCATGTCCTAGAACAAAAAATTCGAAGACACGCGGGCCTAGTGCGCACACTGCACTACACACTGGGCTCGCGTGATGGATTACAGCCCACACTGACATACAACATAGAGAGGAGGCCTGTGTCCCAGCAGTGGCAACATTATTGACTGATGATGATGATGATTTACTTGGCTGTTTTCTACAAAACTGCTTTTAAAATTACCAATGAAACATTCTATGCGGTGCAAAATGATGTACTGTTTTTTTGGTAACCGTTTTAGCGTTCCTTTCCAGCTTGTATAATTTTCCACGCATTTATATTTAGAATTTCTTTTTTTTTTTTTCAATTAACAATAGTATTTTTTAAAAAAGTTGTCAAAATATTAAAAAATGTAAATAAAATGTAAATAAAATGTATTTAAATAAATAAACTAAAAAAATATCACATTAAACACAGTACAGCATGTTGTTATTCCACAAAGTTCAGTCGATTACTTCAGGCGTGAAAACGGCACAAACACACTTTCAGATTTATAATATTAAATAAGGATTATGGAGTACAAAGTTAGCTCTACTTAAATGCTAGGATTTAGCTTTTGCTAAGTGCTTAGCTAGTGCTTAAAGAGAACAACGTTTCTGTATAGAAATATGAGTGTTCATTAGTTTAATGGCTAATTAGCTTTAAGTTTCTTTGGCGCGATTATCTTTTAGAATTTCATATGGGTTTTTATATTTTCTGATTATTTTGAGAACGTTCTGTAAGTTAGTCGTTATAAGAGTATTTATATTTGTTCACAAAATAATTGAGCCTTTATCTACCCCGAAACATCCTCGAAATGGTTGATGAAAATGTCAAAAATGTATTGGATTGACTTGATACCGAAACCTTATGTCAATCTTGTGAAAAATCTTAAAAACAGTCGACCCGACCATCTCCTTTATTTTTCGTCAATAAAAAAAAAACAATTTAAAAGCGATTGTCATTTCGTCTAGGCCCTTGCAATTTTCAGTTTCTTGTAACAGTGAACAAGATACTCAATGATAACTGTAAGACTACGGCGTAGGCCGTAGCCCATTTCTGCTACGGACTCGTAGCAACCGTAGCAATATCTTATATCAAAGCCATTGTCGTCGATACATCCAATTCGTAACCTGCACCTTTAGCATTGGATTAGCAGACCAGGCTTAGTGACTCCTTTTGCGCTACAATAGGTTGAAAATTTTAAAATCCAGTTTATTAGGTGAGAGGCAGAAATACTGAGTTGCAAAAGATACAGGTTATATTGTCACTTTTCTCTGTAAAGTATCCGCCGCACTAAACAACGTTTGCTATGAAACTCGAATCCGATTGGTGAAAAAATAAAGGGATTTTTTAATTTTAGATAGTTGACATATTATTTTGATGCAAAAAAGGGGGTTATAGATTATGACGAATTAGATATTACTAATTTACTATTTTTTTAATCATTGCCCCACTCTAGGAATTTCTCCTGTATTGTGGGTGCATTTACAAACATTTAAACTCACATATACAGCCAGACCCGGAACAACTATCTGTATGCCATACAAATATTTGTCCCGTGCGGGGATCGATCCCGCGACACGCAGCGCAGCAGTCGATTGCTCACCCACTGCGCCAACCGTGCCGTCAATATGTGTTCCGTAGTGAAATTTCTTCAGTTTGATGGGTAAAATAAACCCCGTGACAGATGCAGGTCATACAAGTAACTAAATCGCCAACTTTTAGATAAGCAGAAAAAAAACATAGCTTTGGTGTTATGAAGAACAGGGTGTAAAGTTCTTGATCCCCCAAAGAAAAGAGAAAATCCTCCGACGGGAGGGGCGTTATGTGTATTGGCCTACTGCCCGACAGATGTTGTTAGATTTTTCCAATCGGTTAACTTTATCTGCGCTATTTAGGAGCTCGATGTAAGTTCTTCATTTCTTTCATAGGAGGCTGTAGTACTTTTTGTTACATAACTAAAATCTTTCCATTCCGTTCAGAGTTCAGAGTTCATTTATTTGTCAGAAACATGAGTATACACACAAAGCATGCTAGATGTTAAATACGTTGCAGAAAGGATCACAGTCATGTTTTACCTTTACGGTGTACAAATATGTATTATAATAACATTTGGTCAATTATTTAATTCATTGTAATTATTAATTATTAAACATTAAAAAAAAAAACATAATTAATTGAAGTTTAATTGGTAACGATTGCAATAAATTACATATTATACAATATAGGTACATCATAAGCAATTCAAACATTAATCAAATTAGATAAGTAGGAGAACAAAATATCATGTCAAAAATAAATCAAATGTCAAAAGTTAAAAAAAAACATCAAAAAATGAAAAAAATAAGATAAAGAAAAGATAAAAAAAAAAAAAAAACAAACAGTCATCAGAACCAACCCGTCATAGTTGCATAGGTATTTATTTTATTGGAATATATTTTGTCTTTGTATTAATACGTAAGTTACTTTATTTTTATTTTATATTTTAAATAGTTATTTGCTTTAAGTTTTATGTATTCAATTCTCTCTTCTTCTTTTACACGTACACTATGTCTGCATCTCTTTTTTTTTAAATCTCCTTTCGCAGGTATGCCGGAAGAGATTTTTTTAGAAATAAGCATAACCTTTGTACCTATTTTCTTATCCTTTCTTCTTTTCTGTATACATGTTTGTGTGTACATAAATTGTTAAATAAAAAAAAATAAAAAATAGTACCGATGACTTAAATAGTACGGAAAGTTTGTTACAACACGGTGTAACAAACAGCCAAAGTTAACCGAAGACACAGGGAAACACAACGGGCGTAACATAGTGCGATTCAGTAATTACACAGACGATAGCTGTAAAGAGGAGACACGGGGTGACTGCTAAGCGATGTACACGAATATCTCTCACGGGAGACTGGTTAATGTTACCTGTTTTCTTTGAAGAATTGTGGCATTTTCTCGGCATTAGGTAAGTGAGAAAAGGTGAGTTTTCAATTTCTTGGATATCTTGGTCATGACGTATTTAAACTCAAGCCATTTTCTCACTCACCCAAAAAATACAGAGAAAGAAAGATCGTCGTCATCTGCCTAGCCTTTTCCCAAACTATCTTGGGGTCGGCTTCCAGTCTAACGAGAAGCAGAGCTGAGTACCAGTATTTTAAATGAAGCGACTGCCTATCTGAGCTCCACAACCCAGTAGCTGTGTATTACGATACCCCTTGGTAAGACTGGATGTCAGACTTTTGGCTTCTGACTACTCGTTACGACTGTCAAAGATTTATTTATTTATTTTTATTTATTTATTTATTTATCCCATCATACAATTATCTTTACAGGTTTATCACCTAATGCGATAATGTAGACAACTATAACTTACAAACTAATATTTTTTGTGCTACTACACCACTACTACAAACACAATAATAAGTAGGTATGTGTACAACATCTATGCCACAGTATTACAATAACTTATTTCAACGAGAGATCTCACTATCACATATACTCACCCAGAGTACAACAGAATATATCTATGTCCTCTGCTATACAGTTGAGGATACGAAGCACGCGCGTAAAAGAAAAAGATGTACAAATGACAGCCGGGACCAACGGCTTAACGTGTTTTCCGAGGCACGGAGGAAACTTTGTATGTACTTATGGTCACCCATCCACGGACGAACCTCGGCAAGCACGGCTTATCCTTAAAAATCGACCTGTGCGGCTGTTATTATTTTGCCAGGAGCTGCTTTGAAAGAAAGATAAAATATCTATTAGTATCGCACGTGTTACAAAAAAATGGTTAAAATTAACAAAAATAAAACAAATTATAAAAAAAGTTAACAAAAAAAGCTTAAAAATAAGACAATTTAACTGGTTCTGTACGAGGCCAAAAGGCTCTTATCTCAGAAAATTGCCGTATTTTTTAAAAAAAGTTATCATTTCATCTGCTGTGATCCTGAAACTTCTTTCGCTTCGTCTATGTTCATAAATCTGGAACGAAATCTTTCTGTAACGTTGTAAATTTATTTCAAAATAATTATACTTTAATAATTTCAGAAATATATACAAGGTGTAAATCACCTCATCACGAAGCCGTCAACCAAGCATTCTGTACATGAAACTAAGTAACTTTACGCAAACATTATTGCTGGGAAACGACTTTTTTTTGGGGTGTGTTAAATCATGTTTTGTGGTAGAACTCAATGTAACGCACTCAAAACATTAAGCTGATGGACGGATTGAATAGTACGGGGGTCGTGGAAGTGTTTAAAGTAAAAATCTTACATTAAAAACTTGTATTTAAAAAAATACTTGTCAAAAAGTTGGAACTTTGACCTCTAATATCTCCGTAACTAGAAGGTTCCCTGGTAGGTAAGGTATGGTGTAGAACAAAAAAATGATCGCAATGACAGGGAGAACCAGTGCCTTTCGGCTTCGTTAAGAGGTGTTTTACACCCTTTAGAGAGCGGTGGTGGCCCAGTGGTGGCAGCCCCGACTTACGAGCAGGGGGCTCGAACCCAGGCAGGCGCATTACTTTGTGTAATTTATTTCATCATCGGTGCTCTCGAAAACGGTGAAGGAAAACATCGTGAGGAAACCGGCATGTCCTAGAACTAAAAATTCGAAGACATGTGACATCTACCATCCCGCACTGGGCCCGCGTGGTGGATTACAGCCCACTCCCTCTCATAGGAGAGGAGGTCTGTGTCCCAGCAGTGGGAACATTATAGGCTAATGATGATGATGATGAATTTCAGAAACCAGCAACCAATAAAAAAATACCTCTAAGTTATCTAAATTTTAGAAACTTAGTTTTGAAGTACGAGAATCGACCTTATTTTAATAGAAATTAGTCAGAACTCACTCAAACCAGTCTTTTTCTTTATTTACTCATCATATTACCGTGAACTTTGATAAAAATTCTACGAAGCCTCATGATAGCGAGACGTCACCAGTTGAATAGGATGCGTTGCTAGGCAACCACGGCACGTGGAGCATTCCTCAGTACGCGTGTACCATAAGTACTCTAATCTAGCCTGAAGAAGCTATATCAATACTTAGCGAAATTCTCTTGAATTCCGTATCAGAGTTTGTTGTTCCCGGAAATTTTCGGAAAGGAGCCGGGTCCCCATTCTAATGCAGGAAACTTAATATGGTCGTAGATTAGTGCGCTGTTGGATTTTCTAAGCTCTGCTCAGCACCAAAAGTTGAAAATTCCAAAGGACGTTTTTATAGTAGGTGTTGTTTTGCATTCTCGTCAAAATTCAGGAGGTTGTCACAAAAGACATAAATAATCAATTTAAATGATTGTACCTGGTTAATTATGAGAAAACGCTGCTTTTTGTTGTTGTTTAGATTTGTCAGTATTTCAGAATAACCCCCTTAACGTGGTTTAGGGAATAATAAATTATCGAATAAACGTTTGAGATTATTTGTGTGAAATGAGTGAAAGCGCGGTTTTCGGCTGAGGATTAGACGGGTCGCGTTTAAAACACGGATGGTTCACACTTACCGATTTCCGTAAATAAGACAAACAAAAAAAAAACTTACCCATTTTATTATTGATTCGGGTCGAGAATCATTAGCATAGTTACCTCCTCGAATTTGACAAGGATGCAAAACAACACCTTGTATAGTCACTAGCTGTGCTTGCAGTTTCACCCGCCGTTTCCGACTTTGTTCTATTTCATGGGCTCCTAAGGGTCGTACCATGATATTAAATAGTCTCTACCCTTTGCTAGGAAATGGGCTATCAAATGGCAATTTTTTTTTCAAATCTGACTGTTTGCTCCAGAGATAAACGCATTCAATCAAATAATTATCATAAAATATAATTATATGTAGGTATAGATAGTTTCATTCAGTGTTGGTGAAACAAAGAAGACTAATTATTTATCAAATTCATCTCAAAAAAAATTTTTGCTCCTCTCTAATATCCATCTGTCTAGCCTTTTTCCAACTATGTTGGGATGGCTTCCAGTCTAACCGGATGCAGCTGAATACCACTATTTTACATGGAGCGACTACCTATCTGACCTCCCCAACCCAGTTCATCATAGCCTATAATGTTCCCACTGCTGGGAAACAGGCCTCCTCTCTATGAGAGGGAGTGGGCTTTAATCCACCACGCGGGCCCAGTGCGGGTTGGTAGATGTCACATGTCTTCGAATTTTTTGTTCTAGGACATGCCGGTTTCCTCACGATGTTTTCCTTCACCGTTTTTGAGAGAAGCGGAACCAACCCAGTTAGTACTGGGTAATATGAGACCCCTAACTTCACTCTAGGTTCTTCAAAAATGTCCTTTACTCTGAGCATGACATACACAAATATTATCAGCCACGAAAGTATTGCCTATCTTTGTAGATTTAATAATTTCACGACGGTTATCTACTCATACCTTTTTAACCCCCGACCAAAAAAGAGGGGTGTTATAAGTTTGACGTGTGTATCTGTGTGTCTGTGTATCTGTGTATCTGTGTGTCTGTCTGTGGCATCGTAGCTCCTAAACGGATGAACCGATTTTGATAAAATTGGTTTCGTTTGAAAGGTGTTTTAATCGAGAGTGTTCTTAACTATGTTTCGAGAAAATCTGCCTAGCCGTTTGAAGGTGATCACCACTTTTCTAGCTGAAGGGAAATAAAGAACTTTCCCAGGTCTGGTCGATTCAAAATTTGAAATCATGTTACTTGTCACTTTGGGCATTGCTGGGGGGGGCGGCACCCTCCCGCTTCCCCCTAAAAACTCGTCGTTTTTTTTTAATTTATAACTTTTCTTGTTTTAGTTAAGTTTAAAAAGCATGAAATAAAAATTAAATTAAAAATTTAAAGAACCCCCGATACGAAAAACCTTTTTTTGTTTTTTTTAGAGGTTTTTCGTATCGGGGATTTTTTAAATTTTTAATTTAATTTTTTCCAATAGTTATCTAAGTAGAAATATGGAACGCCAAACGCTAGTTCAGTTAACACCAGAGTCGGGTACTTGTTGTCCGGCGCTATGCTGAAATGAGCCTATTTGGTGCTGCTGTGAGAAACACAATAATCATCTAATTTTGTTAATAAAAAAATACATCAATGAATTAAAGCTACAGAATCATTAAAACTCTCTCTCTCTCTCTTCTTTAACCCTTGGCCACCCAATGCTGAGTGTAGGTCTCCTCCAAATCTCCCCACTTTTGGCAGTTATGTGTCACAGGTATTCATTACAAATAAAAATTAACAAGAAAAGGGCCAATTTATCCTACTAATATTATAAATGCGAAAGTTAGTGAGTATGGATGGATGTCTGTTACTCTTTCACGCAAAAACACAGATAGTTTAAAACCTAGATTAACACATAAGATCATTTTTATTCCGATAGTATGTTCCTGTGGGACAATTATCGAACTCCACGTGGGCGACGCCGCGGGCATAAGCTAGTGTAAAATAAACTAACTAAATAAACGACATGTCATGAACAAGTCATTTTTGTTTACATTTAACTTTTTTGTTTGTCTACTCTTTGTGGCCTGTGCCAAATAAACATATTTTCTTATTTTTTTCTTTAATACCACCCTAATACACTTCTTTGCTTCGCCAACGTTTATGCGTTAACGTGTTAATTCAGCGAAGATCATGCTATTTACTGAAAATATTATCTCAAGCAGCTTGCATGACTAATAAGCGTAATAATTATTACACTGGGTAAAGTCAACAAGATGTGGTATACTGGCACACTACGCAGTATAATCTGTAGGGACATACTATTTTGTAAAGGCTTATGCATATAATCAGCCTGCACTGCCAATCAGCCTACGGGTGCAGCTGGGTGTAACCCAGCAATGTAGGCTGATTGGCAGTGCAGGCTTCTCCGTGAGACCGTGTGGATATTAATCCACCAAGCAGGCGCAGTGGAGTCTTTGAATTTTGGTTCTACGGCATGGCGATTTTGCCCACACTGTTTTTTTCCTTAAACTTATGTCTATTCCAGTATAAAAGTTTAAAAATTATTTAATAGACTTGTAAATGTCCTTTTGAATTTTAATAATAATTTTTAATAAATTGATTTATTTAAACTTTTCGCAGCAAAAAGACTCAAAGGCGGGTTTAATGCACGACCTTTTAACGCACGAACTTCTAGGTCACCAAGGTCGTAAGTTAGACTCGGTTTACATAACATAATGCTTGTTATTCTCGAAAAGAGAGGCAGATGAGTAATTAATAGTACACTTACATTTCATTATTTATGTTTCCCCATATAAGAGAGCGAGTCTATTGGCATCAACTGAACACATACTGCTACTGAAAAATTCTTAAAGAAATAACACTTTGCCCGAGCTTTGCCCCTGGGAACGGAACCCAGGTCCAGCAGGCTTAGCAGTCGCGGCGCATCTGTTTCCAGAGGATAGTAAGAAAGAAGAAAGAAAGAAAGAGAAAGAAAATAAGTTTATTTGGCACATGCCACAAGTACACACAACATTAAACAAAAATTAACCAGAAATTCATAAATTTAAACAAAAGTAAAAAGGGGACATTATTGTGTATCTAACTAATAATAATAATAAAAAAAAACAACAATAAAAAAGAGGAATAATTATTGTGTGCCTCACGGCAGCGCCAAATAGGGCCAGTTCAGCAAAATGCCGGGCAGCTAGGCTGCCTGACGCTGGTTTTCAACTGGACCTGCGAATGTGATGTGACGGACGTAAATAGTTTTATATATTGTGTCAGAGTGTATGTGTGTGTGAGACGGGTGCTAATATAAAATAAGATTGTGTACAGCAATAATAATAACAAATAAAAAATAAAACTACGCAATAATAATACAAAGTAAAGTGCCGAGTAAAATAAGAAGGTAAACAAATGGGATGAACGTATGACAACAGACTAAGGATCTAGAAACCTGTTTCGCACGTTGCCAGATTTCTAACGTACACTACATTTTATTTCATTGGCTGCGAGCAGCCACGCACCACGGACTTATAATTAAACGGTCAACGTTTTATAATTTTTAAGTATAAAACGTTGATCGTTTAATTATAAGTCCGTGGCAGTAACTGACTATGTAATGTACCTATGTATGGTTTTTTTTTTAACGGAAATTCACCTGTATCGTGGGGGCGTTTACAAAAGCCAGACCAGGAACAACTATCTGTAGGCCATACAAATATTTGTACCGTACGGGGATCGAACCCGCGACACGCAATGCAGAAGCCAATCGCTCAGCCGCTGCGCCAACCGTGTCGTCCATAACACTATATAATCACTGCCTAGATTAATTGCAATATGCTAAATTGTTGCGTACACAACCTATCGGGTAGCGAGCGTATGAGCGTGCAGGGTTGATTGTGCTATCTTGTAATGGAAATTACCCTAAGGCATATAGGTTTAGCCAGGGTTAATTTCAGTTTGTGATATTCTGAGAAACTGTTATATGGGTACATACTTACATAGATCGGCGATGTTTATACTGTAGTATAGGTGGTTATTATAAACGGATACATGGTATACCTATAAAATGTTGTTTTGGTTTGGCATATCGTATTTGTAACCTACGTATCCCAATTTTGGTTTAAGCTCGCCATTGTATAAGCTATATTAATAATAAAATTTATGTGTATATCTTTTAATTTTGTTTGCAATAAAGAATAAGAATGCATTGTCTTTTGACCTAATAAGCGCAAGACCTTCCGTGTGGTCGAAAAGTTTGTTTCTTTTTTCTGAATTTCAAAAACTTCTATAACATTTTTTTTATAGAATCGAATTACAGTTTAAAATATTCCTTAAAAATAAATAAAAAAACATAATATATAGTAGTACTAGACAGCTGCCAAACGAGAGCCTCATTAGGTATTGGCCGAGGCTCTTCGCAATTAAGCCATTGGCTGAACGACTATCGGTACAATGATCACTGACTCCACATCCCACAAGTCGACAACTCCGCTAGCGAAGATACTTGTCAATTAATTATTATTATTAGTAAATTTATAGAAAGTTCAATTCTTTTATCCGAATTTGTCACTGACGCGATCAGCTAATCAACGTATTGTCTGGTAAAAAGAAAAAAAGTTATGTATTTCGAAAAGTTATCGAACAAAAGTTGATCTTGCTTTTAAAATGTACCCTGAATAAATAATGTTACGTCTGTCTATCTGTATATCTGTGCAAGTAGTTTTTTTTATACAAGCTATTGTTTTGCATCCTCGTCAAATTCAAGGAGGTATGCTAATGATTCTCGTCCCAAATCAATAGTAAAATGGGTCGTTTTTTTTTGACGGATAATTGTGAACCACCTGTGTTTTAAACGTGGCCGTGGGCCATCTGATTCTCGCCCTATAACCACGCTTCCACACATTCAAACAATCTCAAACGTATATTCGATAAATTCTTATTCCCTAAACCACGTTATGGGAGTTATTCTGAAATACTGACACACATAAACAACCAAAAAAAACAGCGTTTATTAATAATTGACTAGGTACCGTATTTTTAATTGATTATTTATGTCTTTTGAGACAATCTCCGGAATTTTGACGAGGATGCAAAACAACACCTTGTTGAATATTATTGGTATGACTTCTAATGGCAAATGATGGAAGCAAACTATAGTCAACCAGAAACTTTCCAGCGCGAGCTTCACTCACACTTGGCCTGCTTTTTTACCAAACAACATAAGTTAATAAAGTTGAAATGAAAAAAAAAAACGATCCTTGTGCTTCTAATTTCGTCTAAACAAAATGCAAGGAAATGTTTACTCCATTTTAAAATAGGCCACAACTCAGCAGCTTAAGCGCCCTATATTAAGCCCTTTAAGCTTTTGATTTAAAGCGGCTATTTATTACGCATTAACTCATTTTGATCTTAAAACTCGGGCTTTCTAAACATCTGGCACATGCAAGGTAAAATTTCCAGCAAACCGCTTAATGAAAAGCGCTTTTTAGCTTGAATATTTTTATGAAATTGCTTTATGTTCATGTTGTTTTCTTTTGTGTCCTTAATGGAACTCTATTGTTTTAGCTACTTACTAGATGTAATATTAGGTAATTGTTCAAAATGACCGCTACATATACTTGGGTTCCCAAATCTGCAATGATGGCAGCTGTATCCCCGAATAAAAAGGAGAATCGGAATGGCAAAAGATGTTATGACCCGTTTAAGCAAAATCTGGAAGAAAACAGGAATTGGTATCAAAACCAAAATCAGATTGATACGAGCGCTGGTATTCCCTATCTTCTTGTATGGAGTAGAGACGTAGACAATCCTGGCCCGAGAAAGGCATAGGATTGATGCTTTCGAGATGTGGTGCTGGAGACAAATGCTGAGAGTACCCTGGACAGCGAAACGCACCAATGCATCCATCTTAGCCCAGCTCCAAATTAAATCTCGTTTGTCCACCATATTATTATGCCAACTACGCATCCTGTCATATTTCGGCCACACGGTGTGTAGAGGCGACGAAAGTCTGGACAAATTGATAGTGGTTGGAAATACTGAAGGCAAGAGATCGCGCGGTCGCTCACCAACAAGATAGACCGATCAAGTCAAAGACTCGTCGTCCTCCAAATTCTACACGGTCGTAAGAGACGCGATGGACAAAAACCGATGGAAGCAGATCATTCGCTCCCGATGCAACCCTCAAGCTGACCACGATCCTCAGATATGAGGGACCGACCGAAGAGAGAGAGAGAGAGAGAGTTCAAAATGATGTACTGAAAATGTGTATCCTTTTTAGCGTCGCTATTCCTTCCATCTTATATAAAGCATTGATTAACTACGATTTATTATGAAAGCTTTTTCTATGTCAACCACATTTAAATGCACGCAAAGCGGCCTCAGTTAATCTTCTAGAAGTCATCTTAGTGCAGATCAAAGCTCCTTTAAGTTTTAATCCGTTTGGTGGAATATATGAACGTGGGCCGAACCGCAGAGATACGCGTAGGATATTTTATCACATAGAGGTTTAAACCTAAAATAAAACTGTCAAACGCTTGAAAGCACATAATTTATTTATTTTTAGTCTCATAAACAATCAAGAAAAACTTTTTGGATTAAACAGATTCATTTTTTTATAGAACAATGTAGTTATATTAAAGAATGGTGAGGAGCTCGTGGCTAAATAATAACAGCCGCACGGGTTGATCTTTAAGGTTAAGCCATGTTTGCCGAGGTTGGTCCGTGGATGGGTGACCATAATTACATACCGAGTTTCCTTCGTGCCTTGGAAAGCACGTTCAGCCGTTGGTCCCGGCTGTCATTTGTAGCCGGCTACATGTCATCATGTAGTCATTACGAGTAGTCAGAAGTCAAAAGTCTGACATCCAGTTCTACCAAGGGGTATCGTATTACCCAGTTACTGGGTTGTGGGGGTCAGATAGGCAGTCACTTCATGTAAAATACTGGTACCCAGCTGCATCCGGTTAAACTGGAAGCCAACCCCAAGATAGTTTGGGAAATGGCTAGGCAGATGATGTAGTTATATTAAAGCTTGCACTAAACCACTTACGTATGATTATCAAATTGTCAATTCGTTCATTCTCATTCGTCTTGAGCAAGCGTGGTGATTAATGCTGCCTACTCAGTATGGGAAAAGGACTCTGCCCAGCAGTGGGACAGGAACAGGCCAGCCTGTTATTCATCATCATCATCAGCCTATAATGTTCCCACTGCTGGGACACAGACCTCCTCTCTATGAGATGGAGTGGGCTGTAATCCACCACGCGAACCCATTGCGGGTAGGTAGACGTCACATGTCTTCGGATTTTTAGTTCTAAGACGTGCCGTTTTCCTCACGATGTTTTCCTTCACCGTTTTGAGAGCAGCCGTTATTATTTTGCACTAAACAAAATCCAATAATGATCGGAACACCAAAAATGGAAACGAAAATTTAATATCAATGAGAATTGTCCTTACTTAAACACAAACCAGCTAGTATCATGTTACATTGTATCATCATCCTCTTGCTTTTATCCCAATTTATTTGGGGTCGGCGCAGCATGTCTTCTTCCATACTTCTCTGTTACTCGTCATCTCATCAGACACCTCCTTTCTTGGCATATCATCCTTCACATAGTTCATCCATCGTTTTTTGGTCGTCCTCTACTCATACCCATACACATTTATACTCAAAACTTTCCTCACAGCATTTTCCTCATTTCATCGTTACCTCATCTAAGCTATGTGCATTATTTACAAACTACAAGTAGAAATAAAATGATAATGAAATATGTACAAGTATCAAAATTACAGGGCGTCAAAAAATTTGTCCACATCGCTGTCAACAGGAAAAATGCCTGCCGGCTGGCTGCATTGCCACCTTGGATGGCAATGCTGATTCTTTTACTGTATGTTTTCCCAAATAATTTTCAAGTCGTGACTAAACGGTATGTCGTATAAACAAGAATGTCACAAAAGGCACTCCATTCTCGTCACACGCAGGTAACACATTAGTCGCACCAGCCGTGTCGCGTTTGTTGCCGCGACAAAGTTGTGCCGCAGTTAATTAAACCCGTCACAGTCTTCAGGCACTTAAGGCAGAATGAGCAAAAGGCGTATCTCCTCTGACAACCAGACATGGGGCAATTAGATTGCGGGTGCTTAGAAATTACGGGCTTTAATCTCGACTATACTATGTGCGACGCTTTTATTCTAAAGTAGGGTAGTTTATGAAAGATTTATCCGACCACGACCATCCGGGATCTCTTTAAGCATTCCCTTTTTGAATTTTTGATAAGTCTGCCCGAAAAAGTCGGACAAAAGCGGCCTGAACTTAGGCCACCCGTAGGGCTTGCTACAGAAAATAGGACGGTCATCTTTTCATCAAAATTATCTGCTCGTGCATGTTTTTTGCTGGACATAAGATACTCTTTTGATATACATATTCACGGAAACTATAAACAGTGCAATCTATCGAATAAAACAAGAGTGATAAAAGATCCCACTGGAGGAAAAGAAAGAAAACTTATGCATATTTTCACCGGCATCTGAACACAACACCACATTCTCTCCACATAAAATAAGAACGTCGTCATATTGCGTTATTGAATAAAGCACAACAGACAGCGAAACGCCCCAAAAAGGTTAAAATGAAGAAAAATGGACGCACGCCATAATGTTTTTTCACAAAAGTAAAATATACTTTCATAGAGGGCGCGCGTGTTTTACATTAAATCGTGATTCTATTAGGCATAAATACGGTCACATAATAAAGTCTATTTTCCGTAGGCAAATGCCCAAATCCGGGTTGCATTTACACCGATATGTATCGAAAAAGGTGCTTTCAGTCAGTCAAGGTAAGGGACTGATTGTTCAGATGGCATAAAGTATATATTATACGAAATAGCATTATATCAGACACAATAATAACGGTAGAGTAAAAAATGTGAATCACACTCACACTTTGCGTGTATCCTGTGGAAATTATTTATTGATACAAAAGGCTTTAAAACCTTTCAAGGGAAGAGTTTCTAGACACTTAAAATCCATCAAATCGAATCAGATATCAGAAAAATCTGTGTACAAACACGAAAAAAAAGATACTGGTCGAATACAACATTCAATTAACAAACAAATAAAGACATCAAGCAAAACTTGATATTACTATTCCAAAACTGCACAGCATTTCCATTTAAAATTCAAGAAACGTCTGCGTATTTCTTATGTATTTGAATTGAAAATTTCACCACATTCGCCAAATAATAATTATATCATGGTCATGGGCATTGTTACATTAATTAATGAGGTTGATAACCCACAAAGTCGTGTTTAAATTAATTTATGAGGTTTAGATAAAACATAATTTACTCTTTTACGTTATAATAAATTTTGTCTCGATTACGCCATTAATTTTTGTATGTGACTTAGGTATCCGATGCATTTAGATGTATACCTATGATAACTCAAAAGGATCCTTAATTGTTGTCAGCTATAAGCCTTTTTAAAATACCTTATACAGGTCTATTTTGCGAGGTGTCTGATAAGATGACGAGTAATAGAGAAGTATCGAAGAAAGAGACATGCTGCGCCGACCCCAAATAAATTGGGATAAGGAAAATGATGACGACAGACCTACATAGTAGAATGCAAATAAATTAATATGAACTTAAGGTTCTTTGCACCTCACCTTTACCTTACATCATTCTTACAAGCAACCTAATCTATTTGTTCCCGCGCTCCTTAACCCATCTCACACCAACCCCTATTCAGCATACACTAAATTACAGTTCGGTGTGACCCACAACCCTCTAAATGCGGGTCACGCATCGATCAAACACCGTACACCATGTATGTATAGCGACCTTTATTATGGGCTTTCATTTAAGTCCACTTAGTCCCCATTTTGGGTTCTCGTCAATGCAATTATGTATGTTGTTTGGTTATATAAATGTGGTGTGATGGGTGATGATGGGTTTTTTAAAAGGTTTTTATTTCTTGGTTGAAGTCTTTGATATTTTTAACTGTTATATATATAAATAAAGAGGCTTTTACCATAGTACAACATAACATTACGCGTGTTCCCACGAAGGGTTTGGCCAAGGTGTACCTCATCTAGCAGAACGGAATCGTAAGAGGCAGCACCGATGATGCGGTTGGCAGCTGTTTCTCGCTCTATTACAGAATATGAGCTAGAGAGCAGGAAAGGAGCATTTAAAACTGCGATTCTTAACCCATCAACCTTTCGCCAGTTGGAACGAAGTTCCTTATCGCGCGTTGTGAAAGGGGGCTAGACGGAAAAAATTCTTACGAAAAGTTGTCACGACACTTTTTGCTATAGTAAGCTATTGTAAGCTTTATTTCTTTAAAATAAAGTTGAAATTTCCTTAAAATTACGTACAATTGGGGTGTGTATGTGAGTAAGGATAGATATGATTATTATTTTGAGTGACCGAACTACAAAGTACAAATTCGGTTGTGCAGTTAAGTAAGACGTATTGCTTCGAATTAAGGATTAATCTACCTTAAATTAAATATTTTATTTTTCGCACACTAACTTAAATCTAAAATGTGTTGATATTATGTACGTGAAAGGAACTTCGTTCCATCCGGGTGTCCCTTGACACCTCTCAAGTTTTTTTTTTAGTGGGGTAGGTTCTATTGCCATGAACGGAGCACTAATCCAGACTACGGGTTACTCTACTGAGAAATTCCTGACGGAAAACCCAGTAACGTTGACAAATACTATATTAAAAATGATGATTCAAAGTTGCCTTTGCTTAGCGATACCCTGACATGATATCAGAACGTAACGAAGAGATCATTAAACTAAGTACGGCAGTATATTTTTGTATTGGAGACAAGCCTAACAATCCCATTACACATTTATTTATATCTGCTTTCAAATATCCGTACACGATTCAACCAATCAAAAGTAAGTTAATAACGCATTAGTGGTTGTGCGTTGTTTCATAGCTAATTGTTTCATCGAATTTTGTTTCACATAAATTGTTTCTCTTATTATCATATCATAGAATAATCGACACGCAGAATACTTTGAAGTAATTTAAATCATCGATTTTTGTTTCAAATAAAGTTTAATGTCAGAATATTCATATCATAGAATGACAAATCAAATATTCTTAATGCAAATTTTGTTTGTTTCATAATAAAACTTAGTACCAAGAATAACATTTTGTCGAGTGACAGTTTCTAAAATTCATAATAATATATGAAAATTTATTCATTCCTTTTAAAAATGCATACCCTCCTCTAAAATGATTAATAATTACGCGGGTAAATTCTTGTCAAGCAGGAAAACAATCTTATTATTCTCAATAATAGTGTCCATGCCAACAGGCAACAGGCAATGCAACAGCATTGCATGCAGCATGCAAGCAAGCATGCCGCATGCAACATGCAGCGTGCAAGCAAGCATGCAAGCGAGCATGCAACAAGCAACAGGCATGGTTTCTGTCACGGCTCCGGCTCAGCGGGGCTCCGGCGGTCCCACGCGAGCTTATAGTCGCAGATGGTATTAACGCGCACCACCACAGCTTCGGCTTGCTGGCAAGCCGGCCAGCCTCAGCCGCGGCGGCGAGCGTTAGAAACCACTGCCGATAGCTCGCGGGTCGCTTTGACTACGTGGGCTTAAATTACGCTGTGGGTGTAGGGCAGACAAGACAACGTGGAGTTGGTTTTGCAGCTATTCGTTTGTGTCCCTATATTTTATAGCACAACATATTAACTTTCAAAGACAAAATTTTAATATAATATAATTTAATAATTTCGTTGAAATAAAATACCATGGAAACATACATCGAACAAACAATATTCTTTAAAAAATAATTCTACTGTTTGAGAAGTTTCTATAAAAAAATATGTTTATAAAATTTATTGAATTGTGTTGTTGTATAATATGTTTCATTCAAGTAAATAGTATTTGAAATAAAAATATTCGAAATAAAAATGCAACGACCAAATATTATGTGAAACATTTTCTGGGAAAAGAAATTCTGTAAAATTTCTGTCTGCGAAACAAGGTGACACCCGCGTTAGTACGTCGCATCTGGAACTCCTGATAAATCACCATTTATTTATTTGTGTTTACACACAGTTAAGAGTTACAACACAGGAGTTTAACTTCTCGATATGATTATCCATACTAAACTAATGTCATCATCTAATATTTTTAAATTTTATCAACAATTCAATACAGTTCTATCGTTAAAATTATTTTTTGATGTCATTGAAATTTTATCAGCATAGTAATCGTAAGCTCTTATGTTACTGGCATTAAAATGCTCTTTTTTTTTGTTTACCAATGTCATAAATGAGAGAGTTTGGATGGATGGATGGCTGTTTGTTACTCAATCACACCAGAACGGCTGAACGGATGTGCATAAAATTTGGCACAGAGATAGCTATCCTATACTATAATCTCATAGTCCGTAATGGCACATAAAACTTTTTTTTCACACTTTCTCCTCAAAATTTCCATGCGAACAAAGTCGCGGGCAACAGCTAGTAATAAATACTATAGAAGATTTGATCTGCCAATCACAATCACGTACCTTACAAGAACGTAAACATTTGTAACAATACCTTTCATAACACACAAAACATTCTAACATACGCACAATTTTTCCCCAAAAAAATATACAAAACGTACAACTCATAATTCCGAGGCATGCGAATCGAAAAAAAAAGAAAAAACATACTCCTGACATTTTTATCGTGGCAACACCTCACGTAGTCTTTAGTAAGGGAGCATAAACAAAACTAAATTTAAGATATCGAGAGCGTTTGAATAATGAATGGAACTGGGTAAGGGTAGTAGCTTAGTGATAGGAGGCAGTGGCGTTGATATTTATAAATTATTTTGCATGGAGAAATGTTAAGTGCTTTTCCTAGTCATTTAACTACGCTGCAGTCGACAGGCCCTGTGTATGTGCTGTGTGGGATTGTGAATTATTTGTTAGAAAATAATTGTTTATTTATCATACAATGTGAGCTGTGAGAGCAGCGGTGGCCCAGTGGTGGCAGCCCCGACTTACGAGCCCTGGGTTCGAACCCAGTAAATGATTTTGTGTAACCGCTGCTCTCAAAAACGGTGAAGGAAAACATCATCAGGAAAACGTCCTAGAACTAAAAATTCGAAGACATGTGACATCTACTAAACTGCTCTGGCCCCGCGTATCCACCACGCGCCCACTCTCTCTCATACAGAGGAGGCCTGTGTCCCAGCAGTGGGAACATTATAGGCTGATGATAATGATGTGAGCTGTGAAAGTTAAGTTGTTGGACATTTATAATCAAATACTACAATTTATGGTTAAGCCAAGCTGGAAGCCCAGCTTAGCTTAACGGTAAACCTTCAAGTTTTCCTAAAATTGGGATCACTAAGAGGCGATCAGATGGCCACCTCTTGTAATTAAAAACTTTCAAATGTCATCGTTACCTCACATCATAATAGGGATGGTGACTCATTTTTTTTTATTTGTCTATCGGGTAGATTATTAAAAAGTATTTGACACGTATTTTTTCTTTTTTCACGTAATCCTAAAATTACGGAGATATTTTGAGTTGAAATGGCGCATGACGTCACGGCTCAGTACATTTTATACCTAGTTGTGACGTAGTGAGCCCCCAACTTTAATGCGTTTTAACTAAGTATTTTTTTGTTAACTAGATAAAACAAAAAATACGTATCTAATATTTTTGTATTACATTATTGACGGACAAAATAGAATTTCGTTTTCTTTACCCAGTCATCATCCCTATTCTCCTGTCTTATCCGCATTCGTTTGGGGTCAGCATGTTGTGTTCTTTCACACTTCTCTATTACTCGTCATCTCATCAGACACCTCATTTCTTGGTATATCATCCTTCACACAGTTCATATTATATCGTTTCGTTGGTCTTCCTCTACTCTTATACCCATCCACATTCGTAATCAAAACTTTTTTCACAAAATTTTCCTCATTTCATCGTAACCTCATCTAAGCTACAATGTACATTATTTACAAACTAGCTGTCCCGCGCAACTTCGTCTGCGTCACATTTTCCCCGTTTTCGCAACATTTTTCATTGCTGCTCCGCTCCTATTGGTCGTAGCGTGATGATATATAGCCTATGTTACTTCTAATACCTCCAAAAATATGTGTACAAAGTTTCATGATGATCTGTTGAGTAGTTTTTGCGTGAAAGCGTAACAAAAAAACTTACTTTCGCATTTATATTATTAGTTAGGACTACAAATAGAAATAAAATAATAATAAGATATGTACAAGTATCAAAATTACAAGGCGTCAAAATATTTGTCCACATCGCTTTCAACAGAAAAAGTGCCCAGAAGGCTGGCCGCATTGCTACGTTGGATGGCAATGCTAATACTTTGGCCGAAAAAAAGGCTAGCCCTATGGTCAGGTGAAGAGTCTTGGCGATATCTCGAAACACAAGGCAGTCAGGCCCCATAGCCCTACTGTTTCAACCCCAATAGGCTAACATACATAATTACCAAATGTGCAACGTGGCAATGCGACTAGCCTTCTGGGCACTTTTCCTGTTGACAGCGATCAGGATCAATTTTTTGTTTGTTTTTAAGGATGGGAAATCATCAATTAATGATTCTGCTCTGGGCGAAACGGAAGGCAGTGTCAGACTTGTACTGACTAAAACCCATCTATGTTCCTTCTAAGCCCGTTGTGTTCTAGGGCCACGGTATCTTTTTCGAGCAGTCACGCAGCCCCAGCAGGCTTCGGCCCTCTCGGATCCCTTCCAGTTTGCTGACATCTTCTTGAGGCGCGCGTGGAACACGAACGCCTTGTCAATTCGGCCTGTCGTCTTGAGATAGATGGAACCGGAATACCCCTCAGGTTCTTATTTGATAACACAGGTTAATCGAAAAAAAAAACGTTGGTTAATGGATTTTATCTAAATAACTAGTTTAATTTAATAGCGAGCCTTTTCCGCTGTCTCCTGTCAGAGTTTGATTAGTCTGTTTCGACCAAAACATTTATTTCCCTAACGTAGGTACGTGTTCGTACTTATTTCTCGATTATTTATGTTGTTCATGCTATTAAATATTGCTTTTATATCGTTCAACTTTGGAACACTTTCCTTGTCCAATAAATGAGAGATATTATAGAATATGCAAATTGTGACAGTATATCTAAACATGACATAGACTGTTATACTTTCTCTAAGTGGCCAATTAGATACCTTTTGTTATACTGAAAGGATGCTAAATCTAGCTATGGGATGGGGGCGGTGTTGGCGCCGATCTGCGTGCGATTCAGGAGGGCTACTCTCTGTCTCCGAAACGTAACTTTGGCAACGAACGAAAATTAAACGTAGTTACGTTTGTGACCATAATCTATATAATTTGCGGACGCACACAATAACATTCAATACATTCGTTGTCTGTAAATTCGAACTTCTTGTGTGCGTCCGCATTTCCACAAATTATATAGAGTAGGGTCACAAACGTTACTACGTTTAATTTTCGTTCGTTGCCGAAGTTACGTTTCGGAGAAAGAGAGTAGGCCTCCTGGTCTCATGACACGTCACCACATCAGGCACTGGCTGAAAAGCTGCGGTAGGTCTAAAGAATAGCCACATTCTTTTTTTTTGTTTCTGTATGATTGATGCATGACCTGGCTTAAACCTAACCTAACCTGGTGTCAGAATTTTTATGCCACCCATATGGGCCTCTGACTAATAAAGCTTGACATGCCGTAGAGAAATATTTCTCGGGCATGTTTGGCCAGCTTTAAGTATGTGTATGAACCTTCCTTGTTTTCTTCATTGTTCTTTCTTCCTTCGTGCTACAATCGTTTGCCTTTACATCATGTTACCAACAAAAAATACACATCAATTATTCTTAAAATAAAAACTCTTCAACAGCCCATTGTTTACATTTTAAATTATACAAATGGTCGTATTCGATATAATGATTTACCGAAAGGGCCCTTAAACGGAAGAGGATGGTGAAAAATGGACAAACCCAAGAGACCCAAAGCGTGTCCATTATTATGAATAAATCATACAAATAGCTTGACAATCGTAAATGTCCTTACATTTTTAATGTTGCAAAATCGTCCTCGAAATAATAATTTGAGAGTAGGATTGTTAAATATTTATTGTAACTGGGTCATCTTAATTCTTATTTATTTCTCACGTGCCTTGATAACGTTTGGATACGTTCTTTCTTTCAGGAAATAAAGCCTTCCATTTACATGGGATAGTTTACATGGGATATTTTATTTTTAACCCCCGACCAAAAATGAGGGGTGTTATAAGTTTGATGTGTGTATCTGTGTGTCTGTCTGTGGCATCGTAGCTCCTAAACGGATGAACCGATTTTTTGTGTCGGTGTCCAGTTTTTTTTTTTTTTTTTAATGGCATCTCGCAGTTCAACCTCTGAGGTTGTTGGACCGGTACCCGGACGGTAACCGGACTATCCTGTGGGTGCCTTTAGAGTAAGGCCTCCAGCCAGGGCATAAAAACTTACAAACTAAGCGACTGCACGCTAAGGATACCCCCTATGGGGTACGAACCTCGGCTTAGGGCGTCGCTGGGGGAGGACTGCATGGGAACAGGCTGGATCTGAATGGTGTCGGTGTCCAGTCTAACCACATGCAGCTAAATACCAGTACTTTACATTGAGCGACTGTCTATCTGACCTCCACCACCTAGTTAGTCCTAGGTAATACGATACCCTTTTGTAAGACTGTTGGCCAGACTTTCGAGTCACTGACTAGCTGTGTAACGACTTTCATAGTTTTACAAATGACAGCCGAGACGAACGGTTTAGTGTGCTTTCCGAGACATGGAGGAAACACGGTGTGTAATGGATGGTCACCAATCCACCGATCAACCTAGGCCAGCGCGGCTTAACTTGAAAATTTACCCGAGAGTCTGTTATTATTAAGTCACAAGTTTCTTATTTCTTCTGTCTTAAAAAGCCGCTAAGTTGAAGTGGGACTGGGCTGGCCATGTCTGCCGTATGTCCGACGAGCTGTGGGCCAAAATAACCACGATGTGGAGCCGTGAAACAGCCAAAAGTTGACGCGGTAGACCTCGCAGGAGGTGGCGGGACGAGCTGGATAGAACCAACAACCAGTGGTCCACATTGGCCCTGGATCGAAGGATTTGGAAGTCATGGGGAGAGGCCTTTGTCCAGCAGTGGGATGACATAGGCTAACAGTAACAGATTCTTACCAAGTTACTCATATGTGATGAGGGATCGCAATACTTGTTTCCATAAACTAACGTTCAAAAATCAATTTTCTCTACTAGTACATTAAGCTCCAAATACAATCTTCAATAACTCTATTACGCAATGCCGCTTAGAAACACAACTCCTTCCCCCGTACAAAGTTTATACGATTTGTCGTAAATTAATAAGTAACTAGGGTCGCCCGAAGCGGCCTAAATTAGCCCTGAAGAGGGCTGGCCTTTGTAGCCAAACGGTTGGGCTAAATTATATTATTTTTGCCTAAGCCCCCGTATTTTGTTTCAGATAAAGACTGTTATTATACCAAATAGGATTATATTGTGCTTCTATCCTAATTTTAGAAGGATAAAAATGTGAGGGATGTGCTTTGTCTGCTATTATTATGGTCACTTTTATTTTTACTATACGGATATCATTTCAGCCGAAAGACGTCTACTGCTGGACGTAGGCCTCCTATACGGATAGGTACTTAGATACTGCCTCATTGGTCTTTCGGGCGCAAGCGAATGCGGAGCATGAGGTCCTTGGTTCAATTGCCATGTTGGGCTTAGTGTTATTGGGTTTTACATCAGGAATTTCTCAGCAGCAGTTCCGGAGTCTGGATTTATGCCAGGTTAATGGAGTGGGGCTCGCCCCCTATAGGGGATAATCCCATGATATATCATGGGACTTAAACATAACTGGCGAAATGTGGGTGTTCTATTAGGACTACCTCTGTCTAACCTGAGATTACAGGTGTGAAGTCATGATGGATACTTACTTGGGTAGATACATTTTTGATGTAACCGCTTGACCACGAGCTTCGCATGCGACTTTCTCTCTCTCTCACTCTCTCTGTCTATAGCAACTGCGAAGAAAATCATAGAATAAAATTGCGACGCGACGGTGCTCACGAGAGCAGCGGTGGCCCCGACTTACGAGCAGAAAGCTGTGGGTTCGAACCCAGGCAGGTGCATTACTTTGTGTAATTTATTTCATCACCGCTGCTCTCGAAAACGGTGAAGGAAAACATCGTGGAGAAACTAGAACTTAGAACTAAAAATTCGAAGACATGTGTCATATACCAACTCGCACTGGGCCCGCGTGGTGGATTACAGCCCATTCCCTCTCATAGAGAGGAGGCCTGTGTCCTAGCAGGGGGAACATTATAGGCTGATGATGATGATGGTGATGGTGCTCACGAAGTAGGAAACAAGTAGCGTTAGGTATTCATAGTTGCTTCTCACAAGTTCGATTCATTAGTTCAATCGTCGAACTAAAGTCCTCGCCACGAGAAGCTCATTGACGGGTTCGCAACCTTTGGAGCAAATGATAAACTAATCCGAGAAAACAAATAAACAAACTGAAATGCATTCGGAACTCGAATGGCGGCCCAAATGTTTACGTTCCAGTAAGTCAAACGCGTTTCAGTACTACAAAACATTAGACGACAGCGCTATATCGCCAAATATCGACTCGACCATGTGAAATTGCTCGTTAGTTTCGTATTACACGTATGTTACTTTGAGTTGATCGAAATTTGGGATTATTTGAATCGCTACGTAACTTGGTAGAAGTTCTTTATTTAAAAAATGTATAGGTTCTCCTGACGCGAACTATAATGAGATTTTTCTCAATTGTTCGACCGTCGAACTACTGAGTTTTCATTTTCACAAACGATAGACTATAGGTTATGCATGATAGTTTTAAATATTCATGCAAAACCTTCATGCAAAATCCGATTTTCATTCCAAGGATAATTTCTGTACAGTTTTCGCATACTACATTCATGCATGACAGTACAGTTTGACTGTACAGTCAAAACTGCACATGAATAACCTATCGTCTATGGCGGGCTCAACACACCTGTCGCTTAACACAAGTATCATCGTCCGAAGACGTGTACCGGCTTGATTTGTACAATTGCATTTTCCGTGCAAAAGGGCAGTACCTATATGCAGATATTTTACGAAATATTGCCCAAATTATAAAATGACACGACAATCACGGCAAGTCGGTGAATTGAGCTGGCCTAACGTAGCCAGGAGTTTCAATAAAATCAGAGGTCAGGTAATATTGGTTTTGCTACCACTACGGCCTACTATGCCATACAATCAGTGACGTTATTCCCCAAAACGATCTTACATGCAGAAGTATACGTTTTTCCAGCCAAGGACAAAAGACCTAACCAAGTCTGGTTTAATGATAAAAAACAAACCTATCCTGTGTATTTAGACTATAATATATTAAAAAAAAACCTTTAACGCGTTTCGTATTTTTTCAACGATTTTACCAGAATTTACTGAAATGTATGTATTTTTTTTATCCTAAATATATTAGGATAAAAATATAATATCAGGATTAAAAACAAAGTTTTTGCTGTAAGAAGCAAGCAAGCAAGTATGCCGCATGCAAGCAAGCAAGATGTAGCATGCAAGAAAGCATGAAGCATGCAAGCAATTACGCGATCTGAATTACACTCTAGGGGTAGGGCAGACAAGGCTGCCTAGAGGTACAGTAAGAATGGCACAAAAAGGGGAGGCATATACCCAGCAGTAGGTGAATTCAGTCTGTGGATGATTTGACTTTTCTTATTTTAATCTAATCTTATTAAAGAAAAACAAAAGGCATTTATCTGGCAGATGCCACAAATGCACACCAAAAAACTTGAAAACTAAACATAAAAAAGATATTACTGTGTGTCTCACGGCTGCGCCAAATAAGTCCAGTTCAGCAAACTGTCGAGCAGCTCGTGCCCAACGCTGGTTTTCAACTGGACCTGAGATCATCAATTTTGTGAATTATCACATTGTCTAGACTCGAATTGGTCATAGCGATGTTTAGGATTACCCTCACAGAATATTGCATATGAGATGAACAGTCATGAAAATCACTCATGATGATGGTGAGTCATGAAAAAGTACCAGAGAATATATAAGTACATTCTTAAGTCTAGGAACATATCATAACATCACGCCTGTGTTCCCCAAGAGATAGACAGAGGTGTATCTTGTATAAACCCACATTTCGCCAGTTATGTTTAAGTCCCATGTAGGGGGTGAGCCTATTGCCATCAACCAGGCAAAAATCTAGAAAATGCGGCTGCTTCAGAGAAATTACTAACGGAATAACCCAATAACGCTTTGCTCGACATAAGAATCGCACCCAAGAAGCGCGCTCACGACCTCTAGACCAACGAAGCAGTCCTAAAGCCTACTCGTAGGTACATTTTATTCAAAAATATTCAAAACTTCACCCTTGTAACAACATCCCTAAAACCAACACATTTACTTAATAGCTGTAATGAGACTAATAAAATACCTATTAAAATGATTAGTATTAAAAGATAATAGTAATGGCAACATTAGCCGCAATTCCACGTAATCCCCACACGTTTATGTTAAATTAATAGTTATAAGCGCTCTTTAAGTGGTTCAGCCGTTATCCCTTAACCGACTGCTGGTGCTATAATAGTGGTATATGTTTTTCGTAATGGGTGCTGCATTTATTTTAATGTTTCCGTCCCTTTATATTGTTGGTAGGAAATACTTAGTATTTTCCTTTTATGAGCTCAATATCGTATTATATCAATCAGAGCAGAGGTGGCCCAGTGGTGGCAGCCCCGACTTACGAGCAGTAAGCCGTGGGATCAACCCAGGCAGGCGCATTACTTTGTGTAATTTATTTGATCACCGCTGCTCTCAAAACGGTGAAGGAAAACATCGTAAGGAAACCGGCAAGTCCTAGAACTAAGAATTCGAAGACATGTGACATCTACCAACCCGCACTGGCCCGTGTGGTGGATTACAGCCCTGTGTCCCAGCAGTAGGAACATTTTCATAGGCTGAATATGAGCACTAAATCTAGACCTAGAATCGTCTGCCTAGCCTGTCAGTCAGTGTATTCGATGTAGGTAAATAGCAGTATTTTACGTCGCAACAAATGCCTATCTGACCTCCTCAAACCAGTAACAGTAACTGACAAAGATCATATACACATACTAGTAGCCAGCCAAGACCCAACCCGCTGCCGTCCTATGACTAAAAAGCCGTTAACCCTCAAATGGTCAATTTTCACTTTTTGATGCTACCTGATAGAGTTCAAAATTCTCTATCTTTCTGTCTAAGAAACATTTTTATAATGTGAACAGTTCCAGAGATATAAAAAAATTGTAGGCCGTTAAGTAACAGAATTTGTGACGATTCCATAACTTGAAAGCGTCTAACCCACATTTCTTCGCTAAATGTACGTTAAAATACCTTAACTGCCGGATCTGTCGATTATTTTCTGGTCTTTTACTTAACTACAAAGACGTTATCTGATTTTTATTGACTATAAAGACGCTAAGGGATTATAACTACTTTATAATTCAGTATTTTCTTATGCACAAGTTTTGAAAAGCTAGATTAGATGCAGTTATCCGCCCGTAACGGCGTTTTAGTTAAGTATTTAATACTTTGGTTGTAAATTATGCTTAGCTACAAAGCAGCTAAGCAGCATTACTTAGCTAAAAGGCAGTTTTCCGACTCTTGCGCTTCGTTTACGGTTCGGTATTCTATGACTTATTCCAGATCATGTTCTACCAATGTGCCAAATTTCTATGAAATCCGATCAGACGTTGAGGTGTGATGGATGAATAAACGTCCTAAATCATCAATATCAAACTCTAATTATATATACTAGCATACTGACTGTGAATTGATGATGATGCCGTCCAGCTGACTTCGGCCACAGCGACTTTGTTCGACGTTTTTGTAGGTGTTTTGATGTGATGCTCTTTCATGTGCTCTCAAATTATTAGCATATCTAACTTTGGGCGAAAAACTATGAGTTCAAAGCGGACATGTCAGAACACCATTGAAGACATTGTAAGTTATAGCTGTTGGTGGTCTAGCTTTAAGGTCATCACGTTTAATGCAACTTGCCGCTGCTCATGACGTCGAAATTAAGGTCCATTTCGTACCCACATTTTTTCAGTAAGTATCTATTTTTAACTTTGAAAGTGAGCTGGACGAAGAAAGTCATACATAACGAAATCTTAAGACGAAAAGAGACCCCCACTCATCCAGACCGTTAATCGAACAAGGGTTTCTAACCTCGAACAAGTTTTTCGGCACCAGAAGTGGGAAAACTAATAAGGAATCGTAATGTCGGTCGGAGAAAAAAAGTTTTGACTTAAAACATTTTCGAATGGACCGGAATCAGGAGCTGCTGCTGAGCTGTTCCACCTCGCACACGAGAAGCAGAAATAAATGGCTAACCTTCAGTAATTGGAAGAATTCTGAACAAGCTTGAAGCTTAAAGGTACGATGAGAGACATCGTAAATTTTAGAGACGTACCCAAACTTAGCTGGCGTCTCCTCAACCAGGCCTTTATGCCAAGGACTTTGGCTCTCTTTTAGAGTTGCGCTCTTGCAAACTCTTGTAAGTGTCCGCCAGGAAGCACAGGTCATTAGCGTACTTAGATAATCTTTGTATTGCCGGTATAAGAGCGGGTTTTTCGTGCGGCTAATATCAGTAAGGAAACGAATTTAAAGGCCTTCTGAAGTACGTTTTAAAGTTTCCTGAATGACGACAGCAAAGAGTGTAAACACAAGTTTTTAGAACATTCTTGTTTTATCAACAGCTTCTTCGGAAATACTATCAAAAGATTTTTCAAGATCGACAAAACAGAGGTACCAACAGAAGTCGACTTTGTCCTTTTCTTTACATTTGAAGCTGGCGAATAGAGAAAATAGCTTCAAAAGTTCCACTTCCAAGACAAAAACCAAAGTGGGTCTCTAGAAGGATTGATTCTGAATAGAGCGGTTGAGATGGATTTTCGCTCAATTCCACGATTAGAGTAACACTCTGATCGGTCGCGTTTGTTCTTAGTATATAATGCGTTTATTGGAGGTACTTTTAAAGTATGCGGTGCTCCACATGGCTCTTCGTTCCACATGGCCACGAAGAGATTCCTGATGACTTCATGAAATCTCTTACCTTCGTACTTAAGTAGTTCCTTTGGGATGTCATCTAAACTAACCAATTTTATTATAAGTTACATCTTTGTTTTCTTTCAAAGTACTTTTGTCTAGCCCAGTGGCTGTGGTAGTGGCAGCGTGGGCATAAAAATAGCGTAATATCATATTTATTTAAATTAGCTTTGCATTTACCTTTAAAATTTTGATTCATATTTCAGATTTTAACAAGAACTTGTCAATAAATCTCACATTTTCCTTATTATTACTAAACTAAAATGACGTTAACCTACAAACGAAATACGTTTAGCCACCTTTTAGTTAAGTAAGTTTGGTAAGATTTTACAAAACTTCCATATAAAATTGGCATAATTAGCTTAAAAGCAGCTAAAACCCCGTAACCACTCTTAAGGAAAGTTATTGTTACTTTCATCTGAGCGAATTCCATGGCTATAAAGCAGTTAAGATCACCTAACAACTTTTTTGTTAAGTATTTCTGCAAAAATATTAGCAAATATTATAAACGTTAAAATTTTAAATAAATTACTTCACTAAAAAGCCGCTAAGGTATAGTTAACGGCCTTTTAGTACAGAAATAAGGTGCAATAACTAAATTATATCCTTAACTAAAAAACAAAAAATATTTTTAAAAGTAAGTAATAAGAGTTTCTGGACAGACATAATTCTTAACGACAAGCAGAAAGAAATACCAATCGATGTGTCCAACAATCATTAATCTAAGTATCATAGTTTTTAAGAAGCAACAATTCGCACCTTTTTTGACATTATCTCGAAAACTACTTTTTGGGCTTATCGGCTTTTTAGTCATAGGACGGCAGCCCGGCTGTCATTACATGTATTTAGAATTATTTTGCTATTCAAGCTTATGTATTTTTAATCAGAACAATAACCGAGATTTAAATTCAGCCTCTAATTAAACCTAAGCATTTATGCTTACTATGTTCTTTGGTTGATCAAACTGAAGCCAGACAGTCTGCGGTTTTCAGTTGATTTTGCGTCGGTTATACTCGTAGTGTGCTACGCCGTAGCCGCGTAGCTCGTAAGCCGTAGCTCGTAGACCGAGTTGTAGCAAAACAGAAGCTCAAGTTTTTTTGATAATTAAATTATGGTTTAGTTAGTTTGGTAGATACTATTAATAACACTTACAACGGGATATTTACCATGTGTATTATTTGTTTCGAGTTCCCGATATTTCGGCGCTGTTGCAAACGCCATGATCACGGATAAACTGAAGTTATTGCGGGTGGGTGTTTATGTGCAGACAAATCGGTCTACCCTCTTCCTTGTTCGTTTTTTGTGCTCCGTACCACAACCACTGTCACTCACAATTCGATTCAAGCGAATAATACACATGGTAAATATCCCGTTGTAAGTGTTATTAATAGTGTTAGTAACCATGTCAGTTTAAAAACTTATAGTTTGGTAGATTATTAAGAGCGTTTAGCTGATAGCACACTTCTAATCAATCACTAATGCCTTTTTTTGAGAAATACGTTGCGCTTCACTTGCGTTGGTGCGTTTATATCATTTAAACTTACATAGAAAAACAGCCAAACCCGGAACAACTACCTGTAGACCATACAAATATTTGTTTCATGCGGGGAACGAACCTGGGACACTCAGCGCATTAGCCAATTGATCAGCCACTGCGCCAACCGTATCGCCTTTTATAAATATGATGAATGAAAAAAAAACAAAGTAGTAAACACGACTCAACCGTAAATTCTCTAAAAATATACTCTGATATTGGAATGTTTTAAGATTCAACCGCCATACAAAGAAATACCACTTAAATTCAAGGGACGATAACCCCGCAATAATCCAGCAAAATATTCATCCAAAAAAATTGCCCAAAATGCAGACAAAAGTGGTTATAACGGCCTACAGGGGCTTATTCAAACCACGTAGGTACAGTCCCGACGACAAATCTAAATGGGCATAAGCTTAGAATTAAAATTCTGTGTGCGCGGCATTTACCTATTGTCTACACAAAATATCCTTTAATTATGTTGGCTGTTCTGCTCTTTTGTTTGTGGTACAAGTTGAATAAGAAAGCGATAATGTGTAGTTTGATTTCAGAAATGGATTATCTTTAAATGGGAATGGAACAATACTGGGTATTGTTTGAATAAAGGTAGAAGAAAAAAGTTTTTTAAAGTGATTCATGCACATTTTCACATATAGTAAACATTAAAAAGACCTTAACCGCAGACTTTGTTTAGCCATTTCACCTCAGGCAGTCGGATGGGAAATATGTAAAATTCAAAGTCCTGACTAACTGACTGAGATATCAACGCCCAGTTTATACTGCTAGTCCTAGAGAACTTTCTTTGTAAAGGAATTCCACCCCTAAAGGGGTGAAACAAGCAATGAACGATTTAATGGAAATCGGTCATTTTTAAAGTTATTAGCATGAAAATTAATATACAAGCTTCGGGTTAGAAATAAATAAATAAGTATGTTAGTTTTTAGGGTTCCGTAGCCGAATTGCAAAAAACGGAACCCTTATAGATTCGTCATGTCTGTCTGTCTGTCCGTCCGTATGTCACAGCCACTTCTTCTTTCTTCATGGGGTTTTTGGTTTCCGCACTTAGTCCCTTAAGTGGACCATTATGCGTGAGCCATAGTGGCCGTTATTTCAACCGTCACAGCCACTTTATTCCGAAATTATTAGGACTACACATCTGAAACTTGGTAGGTAGATGTATTCTGTGAACCGGTTTACGATTTTTGTTCAAAAATTTAAAAAAATATATAGATTAAGGATACCGGAGGGTAGGAGGGTTCCCCACACGGAACTGAAGCTAAAAAAAAACCATCAAACCTTATATAGGATATATCTTTATAGGATAGGTCTTTAAAAATGACATTGAGGTTTCTAAAACCACTTTTTTTCAAAGTCAATCGTTTGAAAGATAGACACTTCCAAAGTGGTAAAACGTGTCCCCCCCCCTCTCTAATTTCTAAAGTAAGAGGAGAAAAACTCTGACAAAATATTGGAATGTGAACGTAAAAAATAACTTTCAACGAAATTAGTTTGAATAAGATTTGATATTTAGTTTTTGAGATATGAGACTTTTTCACCAAACTGCAGCAGTAACTTTATTTTTCATTAACTTACTATTAATTATTGTTAGTATATTGTTTGGGGCTATGGAACCCTGTGTGCGAGTAAGACTCGCACTTGGCCTGTTTTTTTGAGAAACTACCCTCAGAGAAGGTTACATAGGGGTAAAAAGTTTATATGCGGAATCCGTCCTTTTTTGTAATAAGAAGAATGAAAATAAATATTGAACAGGCATTTTTTTTTTGTTTTTATGTGTTAGCACGTTTGTTTGGACAAATACGCTAAGAAAACGTAATATACATACTTCTAGGGGATCTAAGACATTTTTGCGAAAGACATTTGCGCAAATGACACTTGTGGGAATCCATTTGCGCACATGGACACTTGCGCGAATAGAATTTTGCACGGCAGACACTCGCGCGACTCAATAGCTTCACGGGTCTAGTTTTCGTGGTTTTCGGGGTCGCTAATGACAAACTGACGTCAAAATGAAAACCCAATATGGCGCTGAAGAAAACTTTCGTGTTTTCGTTCATCGGTGTCATTTTCGTTGTTTTCCGGGTCACTGGCAATTAAAATGAAAATCCAACATGGCGCTGGGGAAACTTTTTAGTTTCTTCCTTTATGGGTTTTTTTCATTTACGTGGATTTCGGAGTCGCTGATACCGAAAATGAGGTCAAAATAAAAATCGAATATGACACCGAGGAAAATTTACTGTTTTCTTTCATGGATATCGTTTTCTTGGTATTCCGGGTTGCTGGAAATGAAAATGAGGTCAAAAAGAAAATCCAAGAAGGCGCTGAGGAAAATTTGCTGCTTTTTTCTTCATGAAAATCGTCTATAACTATAAGTTTTTAAACTGACATGGTCGGTCACTAACACTATCAATAACACTTGTAACGGGATATTTACCATGTGTATTATTTGTTTCGAGTTCCCGATATTTCGGCGCTGTTGCAAACGCCATGATCACGGATAAACTGTCTGAAATATCCCGTTGCAAGTGTTATTAATATCGTCCAAAACATTCAAATGACTATATTCGACATTATTTTGAGGCGGTAACGCACCTGTCGGCAATTGCCGAAATCCACGCGGGCGAAGCCACGGGGAGAAGCTTTTGTTTGTTTTTTTGTAATAAAAGCTCCTATGCTCTCGTCAGTAGCTAGTAGTAGTCAGTAGCTTTTATAATAAAAACTTGTGATTTCAATATCCTTTTTACAGAATAAAATATTTCAGTAGTTTTACATTAGTTATTTATTCTGTTTCTTCCCTAAGGTTCAGTAGTGGAACGTTCTCTAATTTAAGATAGAGTGGGACTTGTGAGGTCAAAGAAACAACGGTTACTTAGTCGTGTACAACTGTTTTAAGGTGAAAAGGACAGTTTCCCCAACTCGCCTACAACTTAAACCATAACGCGTGTGTAAACGTTAAACACGTCCGTTTAAGTACACAGGACAATACTGGCGCTGTATTTCTCGGCGGATGTTCAAACAAAATGTATGGCAGACAACACGTACGGAATTTTAATTGGTGCAAATTGCCAGTGCGAGTGACGGTGACAGTTTTAGCATTAATAACGCCCAAAAGTGACCCAGTTCCCCGGACCTAGTGGGCAAGACAAATTAATTATTTCTGTAACACTTTTGTTGATGATTGTACTTTTTGGTTGCTCAGTTGTTGGATTTTGGAATGTTAATTTTTGATGAAGTTAATTTACGTGAAGGTGGTGTTTAGTTTGGATGCCACTTATAAGTAATTAAATTGTAACAGTCTTATAAGCAGTTAATGTTTATAGTACATAAAGAAGGTAATATTGAGGTTGAAGGAACAAATCACTATATATCTTTTTGAACCATAATTATAGAGGCAACCAAATGTTATAAAAATGGCGTATTCATGGCTAAAACTTAAATCTGACATATTTTGCTAAGCTAGGTAGGTGATAACTAAGAAGCCCGCAATAACAAGTTTTTTTTTATAATTTTTGAAATAAACAAAACCCTGCAGTATTTTCTAATAAATCACTACATCGAAGTTCCAGAAGTACAAAATGGCGTCGATGTCATT
Source organism: Cerastis leucographa (assembly GCA_963082945.1). Classification (NCBI taxonomy): domain Eukaryota; kingdom Metazoa; phylum Arthropoda; class Insecta; order Lepidoptera; family Noctuidae; genus Cerastis; species Cerastis leucographa. The sequence continues at coordinate 15,394,431 of OY720366.1, forward strand.
GAGCTATTCTCGTCAATTTCTTCGAGGAAATTCGATTTCCTCTCACATCCACCGATTGTTTCTACAACGGCCCGATCCTTCGTGTTCACTCGTTCATTCATTCCTTCATTCCTTCGATTCGCTTTCCTGAAGATATTAAGCTGGGATTGGAAGAATTCATAATTTTAAATATCGAAAATCTTGCTTTTTCATGTCTCAACTGTATTCAGGGAAGGAAGAAGGACAGGTGTGATTGATTTTGATTTCTTTTGATGGAAAAGCTTCTTTAGATTCTTATCATTATTTTCACACCTGCGGAACTCACTTACAATCATTTACAACCATGTGGCCTACCATGACGTCTTAAAGAAGTATTCTTTTAATCTTATTCCAGAGTGGGAAAGAGATGGCGCTAGACGCACTATATACGTCCCGACTCCACTATATACTCCGTCTCTTTCCTACAGTGGAATATTTTTTTTTCGGATGGGAAATCATCAAATGACTCCTCACACTCTGGTCGGAGCGAAAGGGAGTGTCAGAATTGTACTGACTAAAACCCATCCATATTTCTTCTTAGCCCTTTGTGTTCCAGGGCCACGGTATCTCTTTCGAACAGTCCCGCAGCCCTGGCAGGCGTCGGCCCTCTTGGACCCCTTCCGATTTGCTGACATCTCCTTGAGGCGCACGTGGAACACGAACGCGCCGTTGACACGGCCTGCTGTCATGAGACGGACGGACGGTGAGCTAGCCCATTACGCAACGTCCACAGGCCTACGGTGGCCTAGTAACCCCCGGGACGCCCGGGATAGTAAACCCCCTGAAGTATTTTGAAGAAAAATTCAAATCCATCTGATCTACAAAGTAAATAACACAATAAATATCGTTGTATTGTCAAATTGAAAGGTAGAGCTTGTGGCTGAATAATAACAGCCACTCGGGGATCTTCAAGTTAAGCCGCGCTTGCCTAGGTTGGTCCGTGGATGGGTGACCATCAATTACATGTTACGTGCCTCGAAAAGCACATTAAACCGTTGGGCACGGCTGTCAATTGTAGATCCTTTACAATCGTTATAGGTAGTCGGTGATCATAAAGTCTGAAAACCAGTCTTACCAAGATGTATCGTTAATACGATCCCCTTGGGTTGTCTGGGTAATCCCAGTACTAACTGGGTTGTTGGAGGTCGAGTAGGCCGCTCCATTTAAAATACCGGTATTTAGCTGCTTATGGTTAGACTGGAAGCTGGATAGTTGGGAAAAGGGGAGGCAGATGATGATATCAAATTGAAAGGCATTGCCAATGTAAGTGTGTTACGCAATTAAGCTGCTTAATAAAATTTAATACTCAATTTGCAACATTGCATCTACCACTGTTTGTGTCCCCACCTAAAAATTGACTGGTAGTAATACTAATGGCTTTTAGTCGCCCGCACCTGTGTGTATTTGTGTGCTTCAATAATTAAAAATAAAGTTATACCCTGACTTCGTCTTTAGTTTTGTAGCTTTAAAGTAATGCAATGATAGAAAAGGTACCCAAATTTTTTGAATAAGTATACCTAACCCAACTGGGCCAGGGATGAGAATCTTTTTTTTATAAAAAACTGTACTATCTGGTTTTAAAAACGAGGGTGGAAAATTCTAACGCCCGTATTACGGACCCTCACTCAAGATTCTCAAGCATTACTTAAAAGAAGTTTAAAAGCATTTGATTGGTTGAAGCTAAGTTTAAGCAATGCTCGAGCATTTAACTTATTATTTGACTTTATTTTAAATTAAAATATAAAACAATGAAAATTAGGTTTATGCATCGACATTGAACACGTATACAAAGTTTCGTTTTCGTGATATTAACCTTCGAGGAGTTCTCTCGTGATCAGGTCATGTCTGTCATAAAAAAAATATTGTCACAGGAACTAAAGGTGTGCAAAACTTCAATTTATCTATCGGACTGGTTTGAAATTCAGGAATTCAAACTAACTAACAAACAAGGAAGGAAACAAGGAAGTAAATAAAAGCTTATAACTATTATACAAAGACAGGCGGATGACAAACATTATATTATTTTCAATTACAAGAAACACAAACCGATCTTAACTTACATAATACCAAAACTTCATCTAAACCTTTATATAAATGAACCCACCCTTTGCCGTTTTATGAATTTAGCGTAACCCCGACCAGATGGCGCCACTGCCTTATTAAATTCAACCGTTGTTATTTTAAGTTGGGCCTGTATTTAATAGCTAATATTTTCCTATGTAATTTCATAGTGAGTTTTGTGTTAGTTCTCTTTCAAATGACTTTGGCTTGGGTCAAGTTAGGGAGGTAATCGCATGTGTGGATTAAGTTTTGTAAGTTATTGATGTCGTTATGCAGAACTCTTGGACGTAAAGAGACGTTTCACGTTGTCACGTGTTCGCTTTGGGAGCACTTGGTTAAGGACGCAGCCTAGCGCTATTTTGTAAAGTTCACGTACGGCCAAAAGGAGTTTTTTATTCGGTTGACCGGATTCATCATTCTCTAGCCCTTATTCCAATAGGGATGATGACTGGGTAAAGAAAATGAAATTCTATTTTGTCCGTCAATTAGGTAATACAAAAATATTAGATACGTATTTTTTGTTTTATCAAGTTAACAAAAAAATACTTAGTTAAAACGCATTAAAGTTGGAGAGGGGGCTCACTACGTCACAACTAGGTATAAAATGTACTGAGCCGTGACATCATGCGCCATTTCAACTCAAAATATCTCCGTAATTTTACGATTACGTGAAAAAAGAAAAAATACGTGTCAAATACTTTTTAATAATCTACCTGATAGACATATAAAAAAAAATGAGTCACCATCCCTATTATTTGGGGTCGGAGCAGTATCTCTTCTTCTTCCATACTTCTCTATTACTTGTCATCGCATCAGACTCCTCCTTTCTTGCCATATCAAAATTCACACAATTCAGCTATCGCTTCTTTGGTCTTCCTCTACTCTGACACCCATCTAAGATATCATTACCGAAAAAGCAAATTCAACAAAAAATATCCAGGTTGCAGCAGTATCAGCTTCTTAGTGATTTTCATTAATTAAACCTTACTGCCATTACTAGATTAAAATATTCTCACCACGATCGCACACCCAAATCGACCATTAAGATACCGAAAAATGTGCCGTATTCCGAGCTAATGCTTTCACATCAATACAGAACAGCTCCACAATCACATTAACTGCAATCGAAGTAAATATCCAACATTATTCTTAAGACTGTATTTATACAGCGTGTATCAGAAAGGAGCTCGTGGCTAAATAATAACAGCCGCCTGGGTCGATCTTTAAGGTTAAGCCGTGCTTGCCGAGGTTGGTCCATGGATGGGTGACCATAATTACATACCGAGTTTCCTCCGTGCCTCGGAAAGCACGTTAAGCCGTTGGTCCCGGCTGTCATTTGTAGATCTTTGACAGTCGTTACGAGTAGTCAGAAGCCAAAAAGTCTGACATCCAGTCTTACCAAGGGGTATCGTATTACCTAGTTACTGGGTTGTGGAGGTCAGATAGGGAGTCGCTTCATGTAAAATACTGGTACTCAGCTGCATCCGGTTAGACTAGAAGCCGACCCCAAGATAGTTTGGGAAAAGGCTAGGCAGATGATGATGTATCATAAATGTGTGTGTGTGTTCATAACAATATTAATTAAGAGTATGGTACAGACCATCATCATTATCTGCCTAGGCTTTTCCGAAATAAGTTGGGGTCGGCTTCCAGGCTCTCCAGACGCAGCTGAATACCAGTATTTTACATGAGCGACTGCCTGTGGAGATCAGGATCTCCACACCCCAGTTAGTACTGGGAAAAACGATACCCCTTGATGAGACTGGTCGTCAGACTTTCGGGCCAGTGACTACCCGTAACAACTGTCAAATAATTACAATTGACATCCGTGACAAAAAGCTTGACGCGCTTTTTGAGGCACGGGAAAAACTCGCTATGTAATGGATGTTCACTCATCCATAGACAAACCTATGCAAACGCGGCTTTACCTGAGTATTGATCCGAGAGACTGTTTTGATTATTTAGCCACGAGCTCCTCCATGTATGGTTGTCTCGAGTATGGTTGCCTTTGTAGCGACGTTGAAAAAGCAACTTACTACAAAAAGTACTACAGCGCCATCTATGACACGGTGGAAGAACTAACATCAATTTCCTACAAGTCGCAAGCAAAGTTTACATCGACTTAACACTATATAGAGAAACCCGACAACAACTGTCTGGTCGGAGGATCCTCCCTTTTCTTAGGCGTATCAGGAACTTTACACTCTGTTCCTCGTACCCTAAACCTTTATACCATAAGCCTTACAAACAAGGGATATGCAAAAAAAAACTAAATTCATTTTTATGGTGCACCTATCTATAAAAATATATACGAACATTCAGCCAACATAACCCTTTGGGTTGTTGTAAAGATGCGTATACCAAGAGGTTATAAGCATAAGTGGATTGCTTCTGCGTTTTAATCAGGTAGGCGGTTCTTTTGTGGGGAAAAATTCTGCGTGGTAAGCCAGGCAATACTTGCGACTTTGTAGTAAAAATAAACTTCTAATTCATGGTTAGCGCATGGAAACTTGCTTTCGTAATGGCCGATGGACTAGAAACTGCCACTAAGTTATGGAAAATTGTAAGGAAGTCAAAATCATCAAGTTTTATGCTCAAAATAATGTGACTTTTAACTGAAGAGTTTTCTCAGTTGAAAGAAATTTAGGTATAATTTACAATATTCTTATTAGGCATTAAAATGGATCTTAAATCTGATTCGGCACATCTGGTATTCAGCTGGATGCATCTGAGTACCGGTTAGGGAAAATTGGATTTTGTTAACAATTTCAAGGGTTTTTAATTTTTTGCACGGATCCCTAAACCCTTTTCCAAAATAAAATAGCTTAAGTTGACTTTTTACGACATTAGCTATCTGCCAGTAAAAGTCCCGTAAAAATCGGCCTATCTGTTTCTGAGCTGCGACAAACAGACAGACAGACAAAATATTTTTTTTTTTTTTTTAATTATAAGTACCGTATATTCTTTCATAAAGCGTTCAGTAAAAAGCTGTTATTTTGGAATCACAAACAGATCTATTTGGAAAGACAAATCTGTGAAATAATAGCTGTATGAGAAACTAAAGACCCATCTCTTCCTGCCCTTACTCAACCACTTAACTAATGAAACAAATACTTAAAATTCCTAATTTTATTCAACACTGTAAAGCCGAAAGCCAATATTATTGATCTTTCCCACACAACCCTTATAACATCACACCACTCACCGATGGCACGCTAGGGTTGACTTCATGAGTACACATCACGAGTCCCGTTACCAAAGCGCGGGCCCAATAGGCCCCGATGCTAATTGTGAGGGTTGACTGAAATTAGAAGCGGCAGACGACGGGTTAAATTGACTATTTCTATCGATGTTGCTTGTTTGTGTTTGTTGCCATTGTTTATTCTTAGGTGGAGTGTAGACTTGTCGGTTGGTACGTCGATTTTGTTGGCAACACTGCATTTCAAAGAAAATGTATGAAAGATTAATAACATTTACTGCGGGATATTTACCATGTGAATTATTTGTTTCGAGTTCCCGATATTTCGGCGCTGTTGCAAACGCCATGATCACGGATAAACCTCGAAACAAATAATACACATGGTAAATATCCCGCAGTAAATGTTATTAATAGTGTTAGTGACCATGTCAGTTTAAAAACTTATATTGTATGAAAGATGTATTTCATAGAATTTATTTTACTTTAAGCTCACATAATGAATAGAGGCGGACTTAATGACTTAAAGTTTGAATGAAAAGCCGTAAGGTGTGAACGCTCTTAATCGTAATTTAAACATAGTTGAATTATGATTTCTCTAACTGCACCACAGCATTTTAATTATATTTTTTCTTTACTTATTACAGTATTATTCCTAAGCTGTTCAGGTTGTACAGACGCCAGCACATCAAAATACAACAATCCGTCAAATTCATTTAATAGATTTTTAACCTTACCGTTAAAGAATACGGTCCAAAGTTGATTGGGAAAATTTGACAGTTTCGGGACGAAATTCTTCAAACCGTGAAAATTCGAAACAAAATCAACAGTGACAGCTGTTGAGCTCGAATCATATGAAACACTATAGGGAACATTACAAACAGTGTGACTACATAACTTCGAACCGTGTTTGCTTGGCTCAAATCGAACGCAGTGCATATACACCCTAATAAACATATGGGACCATAGATTACGAGGCCGTGTTTCTTGCTTGTACACTGTTTCTTTTAACACCATGTGACAATTAAATGTAAGGCAGAACTAACGTGTTTTTTTTTTGTGCTACGTAGCAAAAAAATATATATAAATATTGTCAAATTCCAAGAATTAACAAATAAATAGACCAGTTACAGTGTCTTTTGAATTGACAGTGGAGTAGAATCATAATACAATATCTTACTAGGTTTTGCCTCGGGCTTCGCGCCCGTTATGTACGGAAATCAACTTACGGGAACGTTTTAATGCAGCCGATGATACTCGGGGATAATATTATAAGCTACATTGGTAACTACCATTAGTGAAAGAATTGTTGGTTTAGTTTGGTTTATTTATTAATAATTATCAAAATTACATGTCTAGTTCAGCAAAAAAAAAAATAACAGCACAAATCATTAAAGGAGCATAAAATACAAATTATCATACATTAAGAGTGAAATACAAATTATATTAAATTAAGAATTACTCAAGAAATACAATAACAATATAGACTAGTTTTTTTCGTTTGTCAACAAAAAGTAAAAATAATTAAATCAAATAAGTAGGTACCTTAAATCATTCTTTTAGATCATATAATGCGTGTCAGCCAAGCCGAGCCAGCCTTTTAGTTTACGTTTGAAACCATTATCAGACGTCGAACTCAAAATATCATCTGGTAGACGGTTGTATACCTCTGGACCCATTATATGTATCAACTTTCCAGACTAAGATAGGGTGTGTGAGGAACCAGCTAATTTATTTCTACCACGAGTACAGTAGTCATGCCTATCACCGCGTTTACTATATTCGTTTAAATGTTCCCTAACATATACCGCTGCCTGCAATAGCATCACAGCGGGAACAGTCAATATTTCTAACTCTTTAGAAAGCGGTCTTGCGAACATCTAATGGCTCTCAAGACACGCTTCTGCATCCTGAAGGGACATCGAATCAATAGTTGTGAAGATACGCAAACCCTACGTACACACTTGCAAACTAATTTTACCTCTTTATAAAGTTAGCTGTAGAGATGCAATCACACTAATATTATAAAGGCAAAAGTTTGTGAGTGAGTGTGTTTGTGTTTGTCACTGCTTCACGCCTCAATGGCTGAACGGATTTGGATGAAATTTGGTATGTAGATCGCTTATACCCTGGATTAACACATAGGCTTTTTATCCAGGCCTGCGCAGGTGAAATAGCAGGGCGCAGATTTATGATATTTATATAAATCAAGCTTTATAGTATTGCAGCGATTTAGCACACCTTTGTTACCTGATAACTGCCGAGGCCACACAACCGGCTTTCATAGTAGGTAATCGTACTTACCTGTATGTGTAGTGAGGTACTACCGCAGATAAAGTTCGATATTTTATAAAATGACTTAAGCCTGGCGGTCACGGGATCTTTGTCCATAAACCTTGCTTTGCTTGACATTTGCTAAAACCGGTATTATTTCTGTAAACAAAGGTCACAAATAAATAAGGAATATAAAACAATTTGAATCAGAATATTTGTATCAGGCAACTTTTTCTGATAAAAAAAAAACGCAGTCTCGTCAAAAATTCAGTTATTTTTTTAATCTATGAAACTACAGCTCGAAGCGATAACCAATTAGAGTTTCAAGTAACAACTAATTGAATAACGTTTTCCGGAAAAAAAATGCCTTTCCAATTAATCTATTCTTTCGGAAACTAGAAGTTTTCCAGTTGACTAATTGATTCGGATATTTTTCCAGTTATGTTAGTAACTGGTTGAATTGCAACTATTGGTTGAACTATATGAAGGAGTTTATATCCATACTAATATCGTAAAGAGGTATATTTTGTTTGTATGTTTGGATGTAGAAGGTAATCTTCGGATCCTAAATCAAAATTCTTCAATAATGGGAAGTTACATTATTCCCGATTTTCATAGGCGTTTAAAAACGTTTTCGTGGTAAAATTTACGATCGTAAGGTGAGTGAAGCCTGTTTATACTTCACAAACTCGAAATGTCGTGTAGCAACAGAATCTTTAAAACTATAATCCATAGTCTGTGCTCTCATGTCGACGTCAAATTGAGATGACGCAGTATCTTTGATGCAACTCTAGTTAATGTTGTGGAGTTAGCTACTAAAAGTGCCAAACTCGTCGCTAAATTTTGGAACGACTCAATTCAAATTGTCATCGACACGCTTAGTGGAAGACAATGAAATATTAAAAAAAAAAGTATTTTTAATCATTTCTGCAATTTTTACAAACACTTTCCACACGTTTTTTTTTTGTAATAAAAAGTAAATGAGGTCGGTGTTTTCTTCCCAACTACTTGAATTTCTTCAAGTAGTTGGGAAGGAAGGTTGATGTTTCCACCGGAACAAACTCAGAGGTCACAGTTTCTTTTAAGGGTCCAGTCATAATCTTGGCCCAGTCAAACGAGGCCGATGCAGATAAATGAGACTGAGAAGGTATTTTGAGGACAGAAACACACAGATTTGAGTGGACCTGACCAGTTTCTGCCCCGATTTGTCAGTACTTCTGTAGCTGAACTAGTACAAGTACACAAAATACAAATAATCTGTAATATGAGCAGAAATACAGCAATCTCAACAAAAAAAAAATAGTGCGTGGTGTCCCTCCGCGCGGAAGAAGTGAAACTTCGTAATACTACACGCATGCGTTCGAGTGGCACGCATTCACTCGCGTTATTTTATTGAGCTTCTAAATAATATTTTGTTGTTTACTTGTTGTATTATTTTTATTACATACGTTTATCGAGGTTATTCTTCTACTCCTGGAAATTGAGCGAAGTCTGGTCACACCGAAGAGTCGAATGCATGACTGTTTGCACGCCATTTTGCGTACCTAGTAGAACTACGTAGACACAAATCTTGTAATACTGCCATCTCTTGGTGAGTTCTAGAAATGGTAGCGTTAAACTTGTTGGAAGTCGCATAAGAAGTTTCACTTCAATATTTTGTTGTTTTCTTGTTGTATTATTTTAATTACATAAGTTCATCGAGTTTATTCTACTCATGGAAATTGAGCGAAGGCTGGTCACACCGAAGAGTCGAATTCATGACTGTTTGCACGCCATCTCACGTACCTAGTTCTAACTACGTAGTCACAAATCTTGTAATACTGCCATCTCTTAGTGAGTAATAGAAAATATTTCCCCTCCATGGAAGCGTTAAACTTGTTGGAAGTCGCATAAGAAGTTTCACTTCAAAAAACAGTATCAAATTACACAACATCAACGCGACTTCTTGTTTCTATCCCGCATTCACGGCCAACAGTTTTTAGGGTTCAGTAGTTCACCTACACAAAAGTGATGTGAAATTACGAATAAAAACATATATGGAGGGCCATATTCGTTTAACTGAAAGTTGAAAAAAAGTATTCTACGTATATACAGCATGTCCAGTAAATACGACATACTGCAGGGGGCGATAGCTTGGGGGCAATTCCTACCAAATACAACACAATATCATTAAAAAAACTTTCAATGAAAATTGGCTTAGCTTTTGCAATATGGAATTTTGTCGTGAAACTGCAGTAGTAACTATATTTTTCATTATCATACTCGAACAATAACAAAATAAAATATTCTTGAATGTTTGGTGCCGCGAAACCCTTTGTGACCCAACTCGCACTTGGCTGGTTTTTTCTTACTATTTTCGGATAAAAACTAATTTTGTGCTTTGTTGACTTTAGTTATGTTATATTTTCATTCCGATCCGCAACCGGCTGTGGCTGTCCGATAAGGCTCTATTCGAACGAAATTGATTTTGCGATTTTCATTAGATTTTTTTTATTTTGTTTTCTTTTTTGGCTGGACTCAGAAGGGCTGGTTGAATTTACGGTTTGTGTTTCTTTGTGAGGGGGACATGTAAGTAGTTGTAGTTAACCTTATGGAGTTGGTGGTAATAAAGAAGCTGGCAAGTAATGTTGAACCTTTAGAAAGGATATTTCAGCTTTGTTTGTGTACGAAATTCCTAAATGGCAAAATATGTGATTATTTTCTCATTTATTTATAAGACATGTATAATGTTCACTTCTTTTTTAAACAAAAAAACATAATCTTTAACTATCTATATTTATCTTTGAGGATTGGTAGCTTATCTTTGAGTATTAGTCTAACCTATGAAGTTTCTTTTATTCTCATAGGTCAGCCATTTTTTTAAATTGCTATGTAGATCACGAAGATATTTCGCATGCCATTTACTTCTTACAATTGGACGTGCCTATTGCCGTCAACCAGGGATAAATCCCCCGACTGCCCGAAAAATTGTGGGCAGGCCACATTGCTCGCAGAATGGGTTGTCGATGGGGCCGAAAAGTTAAAAAACAATGCGTTGGAAGGCCTCCCACTAGATGGACTGATGACCTGGTGAAGGTTGCAGGGATCCGCTGGATGTAAGTCGCACGGGACCGGTCAATGTGGACGTCTTTCGGCAGAAGTAATGATGACAATAATGGGCATACAGTTGATAGAAAAACTCAATAACGAACACGTCGTGCTGACCTTGGAAACAATCCCAGAACCCAGCAGAAACGCTTTAAAACAAGTCATTTCCTATAACATAAACCAATAAGAAGGTACTAAACAAAATCCGAACCCAACCTGAATTTCTACCTGTCAAACAAGCAAAATAGTATGCGGATAATTAGTAAATCGCTCCCGTGAATATATTAGTTGGGGGCAAAACGGCATAAGTCTTAAGTTCCAATACCGACGCTGACTTATGAACGCTAAGGTTTTCGCTAACTTTTCTTGAGAGTTAACCCGTAACTGGGTGACGTGGAGCTATAAAATTGGAGCTAATTGGAGAATGTTTTTTATTGAGAATACTAGCTTTTATTCCGCAAAAAAATCTCAGCTTTGTTTTGCTGCATTAAATTGGAGCTTATTTATGTGCCAACAAATTTCTTTTTTTTTCATCATCATTTTTCTTGGCTTGTGCCTTGTAACTTCGGACCAGTGCAACACGAGTTTTTTTTCCATTCTCACCTTTAACGTCTCGTTTACTCCTTTTTCCTAGATGGCATTTTTGATATAATCCATCCATCTTTTCTATTATCATTATGTCCCTCTGTAGAAAGGGTTTTTTTTTATAAAAAAAAAAACAATTGTTGTGTAATTGTTTTTTTTTTTCAATTACACAATGCTTAGACATCCATGATTTTGAGATCACCTTCTAAGCAAGGAAATGCTTGTATTAGGTAACTCCGTTCTTCCACTTAACATTCTACAGTGTATTCAATTGAAAAAGAAAATACAATTATATTCATCATTGACTTAGTCACTTGTGTTTCATTTCTCCTAATACCCATACCAAGAAAGACGAATTTTATTAAATTTTTGAATTAAAATATTCAACGATGTGAAGTCGCTCGAAATTACAAAATTCAGTTAACATATCCAAAATATTCGTAACTCGAAAGCCACCGAGAGCTGGAACAGCAGTGACGTGCAAGATTTATGTGGAAATTCACTTAATGTACCGACTCCAATTTTATTAGTTTATACTTTTCAATCACACTTCGTGAGATTATACTTCCTCCTTCACATGGCGAATTGCATTCGTAGAATATTCTGCTAACTGTGATGATAATATTTTGTTTGGTTTATTAAAAGTTAAGAGGCTCTCCAACTGCAACCTAAATGTAATGTAAATTCAATCGATTTTTAGACTTGCTCCTTCTGCCCCAATGCTTCTATTCCTATATAGGGCCAGAATGGAAAAGTAGTGCCATCCTCCCCTATGCAACCGGAACTAAATGTTATTTTGTTTTTTAAATGCGAAAATCTTACAGCTTCATCATCATCTGCCTAGCCTTTTTTTAACTGTGTTAGGGTCGGCTTCCAGTCTAACCAAATGCAGCTGAATACTAGTATAATTTTCTAAATGTGGTACCTATCTAGGTAATATCTGTCTTATTTCCGTCCAAAACGGTTCAAATTGGTGTAAAAAAACCCTTATCGAAGCGGAAAGGCCATTCCAGCATTCTCGATTTGATTCTCGAGGTTCTCCCCGTCATTACCGGACAGGATCAGGAGCATACCTGGGAACGTTCTGCTTCCGTAAAAAAAAACTCTAACATTAAACACAAATTTTATATTACTTTATTATATTATTTATTTATTTTTATTACAATTTAATGTTATATTTTCACTTTGAATACCTCCATGACCCGCATACTATCCATACTATGCGTACGCATCCATCAGTACAATGTTTTGAGTCCGTTTCATTGAGTCTTACCGTAAAACATGATTGTTTACTCCAAAAAACAAGTTTCCCAGCAATATTTTTTTGCGTAATGATACTTTATTTGGTGTACTTAACATCTTAACATAGAAGCGATTTTAAACTTAACAATGTCAACTATCCAAAATCATTCATAATAACTTATGAAATTTTGATGTGGAAATTCGCTCAAATAACGTAAAAAAAATAACTTTTATCTCCTACTAATCTCAGACACACTTTTCATTTACGAAATTAACTTTGGAACAATGACACTATCAATTCAAAAAAATACAATTACGTCCAATATCAGTCATTACTTAAAGCCATTATGAGATGAAACCATTATTATTTTATTAATAAAATGTGCAATACACGCCCTACAATAATGTATCGATATAAATTATGAGTGTCATTATTATATACGTGACCGGCCTTATTGTAGTGCCTAATAGAAAGATCTTTTATTATTACTTCACAGAGAAGTGTCGAAAAACTGTTAAAGCGTATTTCTATATTAGTAATAGCACATAATTATTATCGATGTCTGTAATCGTCATAGAATTCGGCAGAAGTATACCGTTTAGTATACCAGCATTTCAACAGCTATGTTTAAGCCCAAAAAAAGCAAAATAGTGTTAATAGGCTTTATAAAAACAGAAACACCTAAAAATTATAAAAAATAAATAAATAAAATTAATACCCAAAGAGCCTCAGCTCAGCATAATGCCAGATGGCGCTGATTTCCAATTGCAGCCCACCCTAAAAGGGTGCGATCCTACTGTCATGTCAAGACCCTGTGTCCTGGCCCGTATGTTTTCTCCAAAGCAGCTCAGAACCTGGGACTCCACCGCTGCTTCAAAGAAATTCCTTTCGGTAAATAAGAACAACAAACCCAGAACTAAGCTTTACGCAAAATATTAAATCATTTGCTCTATCCTCTAAAACCCATAACAAATAAACAATAGGCTAATCCCTACAGGTTTCCAAGGCCGAAAGATTTACAAATAAAGCAAGTTTATTCGGAACTTAAATAAAAATAGCAAGTCGGAAGCCGGGGGATTTCCTTTGACGAAAATGTTCCCGTTGAAACTACTGGGGCCATGTACCGACGGTTTAATCAAACCGGCAACTTACGTAAACTTAGTAACATTGATGTTAGGGATGACGGGAAGGGACATGCATATACAGGGTGTAAATCACCTCATCACGAAGCCGTCAACCAAGCATTCTGTACATGAAACTAAGTAACTTTACGCAAAAATTATTGCTGGGAAACGACTTTTTTTTGGGGGTGTAAAATCATGTTTTGTGGTAGAACTCAATCTAACGCACTCAAAACATTGTGCTGATGGACGGATTGAATAGTACGGGGGTCGTGGAAGTGTTTAAAGTAAAAATCTTACATTAATAACTTGTATTTTAAAAAATACTTGTCAAAAAGTTGGAACTTTGACCCCTAATATCTCCGTAACTAGAAGGTTCCCAGGTATGGTGTAGAACAAAAAAATGATTGCAATGACAGGGAGAACCAGTGCCTTTCGGCTTCGTTAAGAGGTGTTTAACACCCTTTATAAACTCACGCGTTCCAACCAAAAGGTAAGAAAAACTGGAAATATGGTTAAAAAAAAACCTAGTATCTTTAACCTGCAGAGGTTAATTACAAAATTCGTCAATGGTGGTTGTTCAAGGTGATGATAATAAGACTGTACGATCAAAAATTTCTTCCACTTTTCGTCACATTTGTTTCAAAGGTTTCAAAATGGTGATGGAAAAAGTTTTAAGAAAACCAAGAGACATGAATCAAAGACAAGTGACATGAACCAAATCGCACTGGGACCAAATGGTGTTTCCATAGGGCCTGGTGCGCCAGCTGTGGGAACATTTTAAACCGATTACGTATTGCATTGGAAATCCCATGATAGCTAGTGTTGAAGCTGTCTAAATTTCTTGGAATTAAACACTGCAGGATAAAAAAAAACCAGGTTCAAGATCGTCGAAGATCATGGGAGAGATACTTCCGAAAATATAAGCTGTACTATCAGTTACAGGCCTGAACTGAATCCAGTTGCATTAATTACAATGACCATTTCTGCATAACATTATAGCTCGCTAGTAATTCCCTTAGAGGCCTGTACCTGATAGTACAGCTTATATTTTGCTATGCTATTTATGTTAAAGTCTCATATAATAGCGGCAGACTATTGTCATCAACCGGACACTACTAATCCGATCTTCGTGGCTACTGAGAAATTCAGTTTTCACCAAAATCAACTATGTCACTTCCAGCAGTTTTAATACCGTGAAAGTAGATCTTGTCTGTACGTTAATACCTCTTATCTAGAGATAAGCTCAATTACACTGGTTATAAGCGGTATGTTACCGGTTTTGGTGAAATATGTTTGCGTTAACTAACTAGCACTATTTACCCGACAATGACGAAGCCCAAAAGGAGGGTTTTGGTAAACTGATTAAGCGAGACCAGACCCTATTCTTAAATAATTTGGGGTCGGTTTTCAGTCTTATTGGATGCATTCAGCTGCATCCACAACCAGTATTGTTCATAGTGAGTAACTGCCTGCAGCTATCTGACTTCCACAAAACAGTTTCTAGGTTACACGATACTCCTAGGCAAGACAGATCGAAAGCGTGTATACATCATGATTTATTTACAGAGTACCAAGCTTCAAGCGAGTTTCAAGCTTTTTAATGAAGGTTCCATTTTCAATTCTCTAGTTAATTTTTGGTATCGGTAATTGAGTTTTTGTAAAAGGGAAACATCGTGAGGAATCTTGGGTTGAAGTCACCTAAGGCTCTGGACGACCTCGGTGCATACTGTGTGGGATGCTTGGAAGTGGTGCGAGAACAGACTGCTTAGAAAGAATTGGAGGAGGCCCACAGTATAGACAGTAAAGGCTAAAAGTAAGGCTTGAACCGTTTATTATTTATGCACAAAATAAAAATAAAATGAACCAACTTTTACTAGGAGGAAGTAACTGATACTAGTATTAGGAAGTAACAATTTTGTATTCATCTGTGGAAGCTTGTAATTAGCAATTTAGTTATATATTTTTTGTTATTATAATGTTATTAGTCTGTAAGCTTTCCCAAAATGTAAAATAAATATATAATAAATTTAAAAAAATACTGTGATATCATTATCAGACAAGCCTTTGCTCAACTACGTTGGGGTTCGCTTCCAGTCTAACCGGATCCAACTTAATACCAGTATTTTATATGAAGCGACTGCCTATCTGACCTCCAAAACCCACTTAGTACTTGGGTAATGTACAGTATCGTAAGACTAACTTAGACTACCATCAGCATTAGCAATGATGAAAACTTCAACAATTAATTGATTTACCAGCTAGCGAAATTATTTTATCAATCTTGCTGATAGTCTTTATCATCATCATTATCAGCCTATAATGTTCCCACTACTGGGACACAGGCCTCTTCTCTATGAGAGGGAGTGTGCTGTAGTCCACCACGCGGGCCCAGTGCGGGTTGGTAGATGTCACATGTCTTTGAATTTTTAGTTCTGGGACAAGCCGGTTTCCTCACGATGTTTTCCTTCACCGTTTTTGAGAGCAGCGGTGAAGAAATAAATTACACAAAGTAATGCGCTTGCCTGAGTTCGAACCCAGGGCTTACTGCTCGTAAGTCGGGGCTACCACCACTGGGCCACCGCTGCTCTAGTAAAACAGTCTTTATAGTAATAACAAAACACTTCTATCATTCACAGATCACTTTAATCTGAACACTTTTAAAACTCTACAATGATAAGTGTAGTAATAATATTTCCAAAACATTTCAATAAACCTAAAAACTTATCCAATAAAGTATTTGCTTACTCCAAATCATTTTTACTTAAATCCCAAGAGAAATCTATATTTATTTAACTAAAGTGCTAAGAAAGCCATTCCATATTACAATAAAAATGTCATAAAAATCGACGGGTTAAAGATACATAAAAGTTATGTTTAAACTTTGCAAATAAATTGGAATAACATGTTAGGCTTCTTTTAGAAATAAAATTGTACCTAGATCTAAGACAAGTCTAATAATAGTGATAGTGCTTAAAAGTTTTGAGTAGTTAAAGGTGGCTAGGTATAGCTAAAAACAAAGTGAAAGTCAAAAATGTGTTGGATCTGCCCACAGAATATTATTTCACAGTCCACACATTATCTAATCGTTATGTTCTTACTTATAATATAAAAGTGAGAGTTGTTTAGTCTGTATGGTAGCATGCCTGTTCAGCTGTTAAGGCGGCTTAACACACATATAGACCATCATCATCTGCCTAGCCTTTTCCCAAGTATATGTTGGTCGGCTTCCAGACTAACTGGATGCAGCTGAATACCAGTATTTTACATGCAGCGACTGCCTACCAACTACGATACCCCTTGGTAATCCCCCTGGTTGTCAGACTTTTGGGCCACTGACAACCTGTATCACCTTTAAAGATCTACAATTGACAGCCGGGACCAACGGCTTAACGTGCTTTTCGAGGCACGAAGGAAACTCAGTATGTAAAGATGGTCACCCATCCATGGACCAATCCCGGCAAGCACGGCTTAACAGAAAGAAAAGAATTGAAAGATTGATAGCATGCATAGTGTTGCATGCATAGCATTGCATGCATAGCGTTGCATGCATACACGGTTGTCCTGTGCCTAGATGATGGCACTAGGTTTGTGGGTATAGTATTAGGTGCTTCACCTTTACCTAACACTTCGGGAATTATAGGCGTGATGTTATAGCCTAGCCAATGCCCGTGGCTTCGCACGCGTGGAGTTCGATCCCACGAGATTGTACTATCAGGATAAAATTTCATCCAAATCCGTTCAGTAGTTTTTGCGTGTGAGAGTAACAAACATGCATCCATCCATTCATCCATACTTACAAACTTTCGCGTTTATAATATTAGTAGGATATTCAAAAACTTTAAGAACTACTCTTCAGAATTTTAAAACGCGCTAAACTCTATTTTCTCTTCTGCCGCAAGGTTGCCTGCTTGTCGGTCTTCTACAGGCTGTACTTCAGTAAGTGTGCCCAAGAACTCCACGACCTCATCCCACCGGCCCTCTTCTTCCATCGGATATCTAGACCTTATTGCTATTCCACCAATTCGCACTAAGCGCTTTAGAACGACTTTCATAATGCGCACAGCAAAGGAGTGGAACTCTCAGCCTGAGTCTGTTTCCGAACGCTTACAACCCTAATCTCTTCAAAGTTAGAGTGAACAGGCTTCTTCTGGGTAAGCTCGTAGCATCGTCGACTTTGTCTCTGTCATCTCTGACCTAGACTAGAATCAAGAGCAAACCCATCGCAAATACAAAAAATAAACTTTTGACTTCTACACCAAGATCGTCAGCTTTTCCAATCCGACTTTAAAAACAGTATTCGACTTAATCAGTTTCCGGAGCTGAGCTGCGCAAACTATTCCAACACACACATTTTTGACCTCCAGCACAGGGTACGTAGGGGGTAAACAAACTCGAAATGCCTGTTGAAGTGCTGAAGATCGATCAACGTGTTTGAAAGTCGTTTTAAGGTTCCGTAGCCAAAGTGTGCCAACGGGACCCTATTACTGAGGCTCCGCTGTCTGTCCGTTTGTTTGGCTAATTTTTTAAATGTAAGACTTACTTAAAATTTCCACAATGTGTGTACATCATATATGAACATATAAAATAAAGTTAATAAAAACGTTTCGGGAGGAAGTCGGTAATTTTTTTCGCGATTTTTGCAATGTGCTTATATATAAATAACAGGTTTATCGCAACGCAAACCTCTCAGGATTTTCCTGTGTGTGCGAGCCGTTCATTGAATAATCATTAGCAGGCATTGATGTTTTTTTTTTAATACAATAAATACTTACAATCATGATAATTACAAATCCAAACGCTTCTTTATGCACACTATTATAGTAAAATATGGCACTTTACTTTTTCATTTGGTAGCGGAAGCTTATGCGGTCACGAAAAAGTAATCATTTTAATCAGACCAGTAATAAACCACTGATAACACGGTGAACACATTGAAAAAAAGATGCAAGTGGAATACATAACCTTCTCGTTTTTAGAAGTCGATTAAAAATTAAAAAGATTTCATACCCAACATTTATTTTTTGGCGCTTTTTTGCTGAACCCTTCATGTGCGAGTCCAAGTCGCACTTGGCAAGTTTTTCAATAAAATGTTGCATTTTTATGTGAGAGCGAGGCTTTCTAGCTGTGTGTCAATGTTTGCCGATGCTCGCAAAAGCATTTCCGTGTCTTTTTTTAGCTTTTAACTTGTGACCTAGTGATGATTTGTTTGTAGACGCTTTTTTTGTGTTTTTTGGAGTCAACGCCATATTGTGTTTGGAAAACTTTCGAGGAATCTTAAAGAAATAGAAATAGGCTTACTTGATTATTGTTGGGTGATGGATTTCTTAGTTATGTGTAACTTTGAGGTTGTAAAGGTACTTACTTAGTTCAGCAAAAACCGGAACATAATATTTTACTGTGATGGATTTCTAATTAGTTAACGGGAATGATGACTATAAAAAATCACTTTTCTACTTAATACGGGCTAATCAAAAACAATAAAAACGAACATGAATAAAGTCTGCATCTGTACATAAGACGTTTTTTATTTATTTATCAAAACTCAAAACATTGTCGAAACTATATTATAAACAATAAGACAAAGATCAATTTACCAAAATAGACTGAAACCAAGTTGTCGAAGAAAACTGAGAAAAGCACGTCATCCTTCCGCCATAATAATTTGCAAAGCATAAGCCTATTACATTTCATATAATTGCTGCTCATGAAAATTACCTATTCAAGCAACATTTGAATGCTAACACTGCTGTACGAACGCTCTAAAAACGACAATTTGGAAACAGTAACATTTTACCAACGCCCGCTCGTCGAAATTCAGGTTCGCCCTAATTACGACTCGTAGGCAAGATGCATGCATTTAAATCGGTTGCATTTACCCCTGTTTCCCCTCTAGGATTGGGGAGAATGGGGAGCCATGTTCGGTGTTCGCTTTTTATGGGTTTAAAGATGAGATAGGCAGGGGATGATTTTGGTAATCAAAATGTTTATAGAGTTTCCTGAGGATATGCAATTTGTAATAAGTAGGGTATAAAAATGTATTTTGACTAGATACTTTATTTTGTTGATTTTTTATTTTGTTTCGGTTTTTATGCAAAATTTCCCGTAAGGGGAGGAAACCAGTCTGTTCTGAAACCGAAAGTTCGAAGGTATTTAACATTTACCAACACACAACTTGTGGTAGACATACCTAAACAGATACAGTACTTCCACTCATTGAGAGGAGACCGGTACGCCAGGTAGTTGAAACGAACAATTATTCTAAACATGCTTATGTTTATTGTTATTAAATTGGATGTTACAAAATCTAGATTATAAATAACTTAGGACACATAGTTTTTTTTTGTTTTCTTCTTATCAAGCTCTTTTAGTTGATAACCATATGATGAGGGAGTAATGCAAAAAAAATAATTGAAAAAGTACTAGGCCGTCACCTTTAGGAATCCGCCTTATTGGATTAAGAATGTCGTTACTTCGAATGCATTGCCTTCCAAACAAAACACGTCAAACAAATGCTTTATTTTTTCGTGTTTTTAAACACAAATATCTCGGAGACCGTATCACTTATGAGATTCATTACTGATTTTTTGTTATTGTAATGACTTACTCTGTCGATTGACAGTACCTATGATTTGTCGCTGGCCGCCAAAACTATTTTTTGACGTGACAACGTCTTATAATTCGATAGAGCCGGCTGCACGCACGAAAAAACATGACTCATGCGGAGTTACCTCGCTCTGAGGCGTTCCATGTAAGGCTTGAAGTGCAAGTGAGAGCGCGGAACGAGCGACTAAGAAGCACAATCGACTTTGCGTTCGGCAGCGTTCGACATCCGTCTCTCTCCTACTTGAGTGAGCGATGCGTCTGCGTGGACAGCTGCTATACTATAGTACATTTACATGTTTTGATCGAGTATCAAGTGCAGTGAAAAGTGAATGTGGTGTCAATTGTTAATAGCAACGATAATTACAGCGATAAAGGTAATGATTCTTTCGATATTGATTATATATTCAGTGATATATTGTCGAATATTCGTGCTTTCATCATTAAAATGAATAGCGTTGTCACGTTCAAGTATCGTCAGTAAACCGACTTTACATACAACCAATTTTTTTACAAAATGGCGGACGGTATAGGAGTGCTAACGAGGTCGGATGTTCTTTTCTCTATCTTTCTTTATTCACTTTGCTAAAAATAACTTATTAAATATATTAAAATAAAGAGATTCGTATTTGACGAAGATAAATATTTTATACAGAATTTACTTATGTTTGCTACATATTTAGGTGGATAAAAGTACCGTCAGCATTTAAATCGAATTGATTTTAATATTTTTAACACAACGTTTTGTACAATAATTAGGTATTTAATTAGCTTACCAGCTTACATAAACTAATTGACCAGTAATGTCAATTAGTTTATGTTAAGGGCCTTTTTTTTCAATTCTAAATAAGATTTTATAGTCAGGTAATTTACGAGTAGTTTGTCTTTCTGCCTAACAGTATTATAATTCGTCCAATAAAGTAGAGACTTTTGTTAACTTCTGACGGTACACATTCACATTTAAATTTACAATTACTACCATTATTTACCTTCATGACAGTCCTAGACACCATGACTCGTGTTTCCACAGCATGTTCAAGTTCCATTTTAATTTATCACTCAAAAGTGTAACTTTTTTTGCCAACCCTACTCCAGGGACGATGCAACAACCGAAACCGCGGGTAGGTAAATACAAAACTCAAATATTTATAGAACTTAGGCGTGTAAGCCCGTATTTGTGTGCGAAAAAGGAAAATTGGGATAGCAACCATGAGTCAGAATATAGAATATTTGTACATGGAGCAGGATACTTGAAAAATCTTTTTTTTGCGAAAATCCTAGTATTTTTGCGAAAACAACGTAGTCTCTTTAGGGACTTTGGAAACTTGATTGTAGACTGGCACTGAACATGTTTCTTCATCGGACAAACATCGTAATAGGCAAAAATTATCTGCTTCCTCATACAAAATTCAATACCTATTCGACCCCTGTATGGGGCAGCTAATATTTTTTTCGCTATTACGATGTTTGTCTGATGGAGAAACATGTTCAGTTTGATGGTCTGTAGCACACCCTTAAGTATGTATATACCCTTTCCATTACACCCTGTATAGGGTGAATTTTTCAAGTGTGCGTGGATTACCGAAATCCGAAACGATTAGGAATAGCGAAAAACACCAAAAAGAGTTTCGAGCGCGATTTTGATGAAAACTAAAACTTCATCAATATTTCTAGCAAGGAAACTAACCCGTTCATTTTGAAAAAAAAAAACACCTCTGTATTATTACACTATTCGATAGTGTCACTGCTAAGGAATTTCAGATTCTGGGAAGTAATGACATACTGCAAGCTGAAAAGCTAAATCCAATATCACTTTGCCGACCCGGGAATCGAACCAGGCACCAAATGTTCCATGAGATCAACGATCCACTAGCAAATAACGCATTAGTTTATC
The DNA here is from genome assembly GCA_963082945.1 of Cerastis leucographa. Lineage (NCBI taxonomy): Eukaryota > Metazoa > Arthropoda > Insecta > Lepidoptera > Noctuidae > Cerastis > Cerastis leucographa. The sequence continues at coordinate 15,416,513 of OY720366.1, forward strand.
TAAACATCGTTTAACTAAACAATGCGGTCAAATTCAAACCACAAAACGAGTGTTTGGTACACCTATAATGTTATTTGTAATCGGTTCACTGAAACAAAGCTTTCTATATATTATAAATGGCATTTTTTTAAAGTTCCTTAATATATATTAGTCTTTAGAATAACCTATTTGTACATTTACCTACGTAGGTACATTTTTGTACACCGAACATCAAGGAAATAATAAAGTATTTTTTCATAATTTCCTGTTTCTACACACTGCTCTTTTAAGTAGTTACACCCCCCCCCCCAGCAAAAGATATAATGTGCGTTAAAATCTGTGCTAGGCCTAGTTGGTTTTGATTTATATAAGTTTAACTTAAACTTAAACAAAAACCAACTAGGCAGCAACTGTTTAAGTTAGACATGTGCGTTAAAATCTGTGTTAGGCCTAGTTGGTTTTGATTTATATAAGTTTAACTTAAACTTATATAAACAAAAACCAATTATGCAGCAACTGTTTAAGTTAGTATTTTTTAGAGAGGTTAGTACATTTTTGTTCATGTAAGGTTAAGTTAGTATTTTTAGAGGGGTTAGCACATAGTGTCGCTGTCTGTACTAATATCCACAACAAGATCGAAAACAAAAACTGCAATAATCACCTTATGCAAATTGCTGTTACTTTTTCAGCAGGCGTCCGCATTCACCCCAATACTATTCAGAAGCTGTTAAATGTCTCTCGATTGCTCAGAATAACTTAAAATAATGTGGGCAATTTATTTTACACGGATTACCAGGCTCTAATATACTACAAAATGACCCATTACGCTGTTGTGGTGTGCAAAATTGGTGTACATTTGCCACCACAATGCTAAATCGGCAAAGACTTAATTTTGTTATGGTTAGGCAAACAGTAATTGGTCGGCTCTTTGTTAGGCTTAATTTCGCTATTTGAATTTTTTATGTAACGATGCAGATGTTGTAAATTTTTGGGATGCAATTTTGTTCATGCATGCATGTTTTATTTTTATTTCCTCGTTTGGTAAGTTGTTAGTTTGATTTTATGTCGTTATTAATTTTACTAAAACATACCGAATCTGACATGTTTGTTGAATGATATATTTAGTTTATTAGTTGTGCTCTTGACCTATCTTTGGTAATGCCGGTTAATCATTGCCCATGACACGTAGACAAGTCGTCAACGCGGGAGATATTACAAGTATAGCGTGCAAATGTAGGCGCAGACTCGGGTGCACTCTCTTTTGCTTCACTCTCATAATTCTGTTGTGTTGGCTATTCGTATGTGGTTTTGAATGTTTGTAAACACACCTACGATACAGGAGAAATTCCTAGTGAGGGGCAACGTATAAAAAAAAACGATTGTTGTCGGTTGTATCAGATTTAATGAGCGTCAAATAAAACATAACATAACGCCTTTTTTTCCCAAAAGAGTAAGGTGTGACGACGTGTACTTAACAAGTACACCCACATTTTGCTAGTAATATTTTTAAGTCTCATGTTATTACATGGGATGTTATTAATAGGGGGCGAGCCTATTACCATCAACCGGGCACAAATCTAGACTCCATGGCTTCTACTGAAAAATTTCTGATGGAAAAACCCAATAACACTTAGGTCGACCTGGAATCGAACTTAAGACCTCATGCTCACCAGCTGCGCTTGCAAGCAAACCCAACGAAGCAGTCAAAATAAAAGTTTCTAAAAGTGTGTATTTCTATTAAATGCCGATAATTATTTTGCGCAAGTGTTTGAGTTATAACAATTCCTTTTGCAAAGATAATAATTTGTAATTAACAACTACCTTACAGTTCCTCTTATACACCTTACCGCTGCCGCCTACACTATTTACCAACTTTGTATTTAATTCCCTTTCCCTCGACTTGCAATGACATAATTGACAGGCGCTTATTGACCCAATAAGTGGATGCTATCAAAGTTTTTGTCTTACTTCCTTTATTATTATTAGCTAACGCCCGCGACCTTCGTCCACGTGCAATTATTATAAAAATATTACTCCCCTATTTGAATCGGATTTTGTTTATAATTTCATGGGTTTTATTTTTTTTGCACGGAAGCCTTATCCATTTTCTAAACCTCTCCCTTCCTTCTCCCAAGCTCTTCCTTCAAACATCATCTATCTGCCAGTGAAAGTCCTTTCAAAATCGGTCCAGCCGTTCAGTGATAAGCCGGAATAAACCTACAGACGAAAAAAAGTTCTAGTTCTTGTAAGTGCCGTGTATACTTTCATAAAATATTCATTTATTTAAAAGCTAGTATTATGAAACAAACGGTTCTCTATTGGGTCACCTAACTTTTTTATCCATAATTTAAAGTGCCATAACAGTTTTTGTCCTAATCATCATTTGTCCGAATGATAACTCACCCGAACTTAGTATCACATAATATCACATGCCATAAAATTGAAATCTTAAATATAATATGTCCTAAATCCGTTTGTCATAAATACTACAATCAATAATATACAAAAGACATAAAACCGTTTTCAATAAAAGTTATAAGTCCTAAATTCAAATTACATAATGTTTATTTAAAATAAGAATATTCTTAGAACAACAACGCTTTTGCTATGAACTTCTTCTATTATACATGTACTCAATAAAGCAGTTGATTGTGAACATGTGGTTTTTGTAAGCATGCAGCATGCAAGCAAGCAAGCATACAGCATGCAAGCAAGCAAGCATGCAGCATGCAAGCAAGCATGCAGCATGCAAGCAAGCATGCAGCATGCAAGCAAGTATGCAGCATGCAAGCAAGCATGCAACATGCATGGTTTCTGTCACGGCTCCGGCGCTGCGAGGCTCCGGCGGCCCCTCGCGAGTTTATCGTCGCAGATGGGTTTAACGCTCACCACCGCAGCTTCGGCTTGCTGGCCGTCTTCGCCGGCCAGCCTCAGCCGCGGCGGCGAGTGTTACAACCACCTGCTCCTCAACTCGCGGGCCGCCTCGCCCCTTCGCGCCTACGCGATTTTAAATTACACTCTAGGGGTAGAGCAGACAAGACTGCGTGGAGTCGGATTTACAGAGATTCGTTTCTGTCACTAAAACCTAATTTTGAGCAAATGGTTTAGAACTAAAAAAAATATTATAAATGAACATTCGGAATAATACACATTATTTAACACAATACTTAGGACATAATTATGACTTTAGGTCATGTAAAATTAGGATATTCAATTATTATAGTACTCGATATTATGACAGAATACTTTTAGAACTAAAGATAATTATGTTAAACAAAATTTCGGGATTTTGAACATTATGGTTACTGAAGTTTATAGCAAACGTGTTATGGATAATGATTTTCGGACAAACAATTTTAGGAGAAGAAAGGGAGTACCGAAACAAACACATTAATTTTATTTATTTGTATAGATATCGGTACACTTTCCATTAAATTCAAGAAGAAGAAATCGAAAAAGAAACAAAACGTATTATCTATTACCGCCTTGTGGGACTTTTCCGTTTGTTACAATAAATTCAGGAGCAAAATACGTGAAATAGGTAGGTATAAGAAAAAGTAAGCAATGATACTCGTATAGGCTTGACTTGTCTTGTGTCAATCTATCGCCGAATATTGAATTATTTATGGTCTAGCTCAGAAGAAGTAAATATCTTTATTGAAGGATTGGTTTCTGAATTGAAGGACAAAAGTGTGCTTTTGAGGTTGATGTCGTTTTTATATAATAAAACCCATGTAAAAGTAAAGGTGTAGTTTGTTTTTTATTTTTGCTTTCATGCATTCTTGTTCACGCTTGATTTTACGGCCTACCAGGTTTTGTAAATAACGTAATCATCCTATATCGTTCGTACTGCTGGGCGCAAGACCCAATCGAAGTGAGCCGTAATCTACCACGGGACCTTGTGCGGGTTCGTAGCACCCACGACACGTGTCTTCGATTTTTTGGTTCTATGACATGCTCAGCATTAGCAGCTTATGCATGCATAGTTTACTCACGATGTTTTGTGGATGCTCGTTTTTTATTAAAAGCTTCTCATCTAATAGGTGTATCTGAAGATATGCATCTCAGAAGATTACTGTATGTTGTCTGACGTATAGAATTTTGTTGAAAATTAATCTATGAAATCCTTATTTTGGATACAGGTCGTATATTCCTAAGAAAGTTAATTACTTAAGTTTTATTATTTCAGTTTCTTACCTGAGGAGTTCGTGGCTGAATAATAACAGCCACACGGGTCGATTTTTATGGTTAAGCCGTGCTTGCCGAGGTTGGTCCGTAGATGGGTGAACATAATAACATACCGAGTTTCCTCCGTGCCTCGTAAAGCACGTTAAGCCGTTGGTCCGGACACTCGTCGTCGCATCCGATTAGACTGGAAGCCGACCCCAAGATAGTTTGGGAAAAGGCTAGGCAGACGATGACTTCAGTTTCTTACCTTCTAATAGGTTACTCTTATTGCTAGCCTGCGTCACCCCACTGCTAGGCACAGGTTACTCTCATGACTTCCAGTAAATCGTCTAATAGGTACCTTAAATATCATCCACAGCCTTTAAACTAATGAACAAAACAAGAAAATCTAAAAAATAACTCTAAAAGGATCCATTTAATCTAGCCTTAACCCGGCGAAATCTTAAAAGCATAAACCCAGCATCTAAGACGTGAAATGCGGACGTTACAAAAACCATTTTCAAAAATAAAACAGTCCTGACGTCTAGCCTTAATGAAAGCCTAATTAAAACTTAGCTGGGTATTACACTGTGCTTCGTAATTTGTTTATGACTGGAATGAAGTAAGACTTGAAGTTAGAATGAGTGTTGCAAGGGAGTTCACAGTGTTTTGTTTATTGTGTGTTTTCTTGTTTAGGTTTTTTTTTACACTGAGATTGGTTTTGGATTAGCGTATTTTCGACGCGTCTAATACGTATACGTGTGCCTTTTGCTAGACACCCAACTTGTACGAGTGTTGACGCGCTTATAAGCTCGTTTATGAGCAAGCCACGAAAGATACAGACTTTTTGCTACTGGCTGAATCTACTGTTTCGTGTGAATACGCTGGAATAAGAGCGTATACGCGCGTTTGGTTTTGTAGTTGCGCAAATAAGACTCGCGTGTAAGCGCGTAAACCGATACGAGCTTATACGCGCAGGAAAAATACGCAAGTCTAAAACCGCTTTAGTTTGAATGTTAACGGAAAGTACAGCGTTGGATGGCTTTCTGGTAGATGGGCTAATGACCTGGTAAAGCCGGAATCCAAACGATGCGAGATGCGATGCGATATGGATGGAATAAAAAGAATTGGTTTAGTAGTAGACACAATTTCAACCGCAAAAAAGAAAAAAAAAAAAAAAACTCAGACTCAAGTTTTTTATCCCAAAATAATACTCAGTATCTAATAAAACCATCAAATGAAGGGATTTCTATAGATTAGGGCTTCATGTAGATTACATGAAGCTATAGGAAAAACGGTTAAATCTTTAAAGCTTTCTTTTATAAAAACCTGCACACGTTCTAGGAAAGCGAGAAACAATTTCCATGTAGAAGCGATATCTAAGGTCTTTCAGAATAATTAATAAACAGATGTTCCTTGGAATAACAGTTGCTGTTCATTTTGCTCCTTCATAAAATTCTGGACACGCGCTCTCATAACGACGTTGAGATTGGTTCAAGTTTCAAGGGATTAGAGACTTCTTGTAAAATCTTTGGGATATGCATCCTCTCGCTGTTTAGTTTTCGAGGTTATATTGAGTTGTTCTATGTCAAGAAATTGAACATTCCTTGAAAGTTATTGAAACGTATTCAGCTGCATCCGGTTAGACTGGAAGCTGACCCCAATATTATTTTTTGCATGTTACCGCATAAAACCAGCGTGGACCATTGTTGGTGTACCAATAAAATAAACATAGAAGGCTAAGCAGATGATGAGTTATATGTAGAAGCTGTGCAACATGATGAAGAATTATGTATTTTGGTTCTATGGAAAACTTAAAACTTAAAAAGCGAGACTTTTTTGCACGGGGATAAGCAGAAACCACAAAATGCCACCTTCTACGTTCCTTAGCTCTTCCATTTGCCTCTTTCACGTGCGAGTAGGTACTACGCACCTAACCTTCCTAAACAACCTCACCACAAAGTTCTTGAATAAAACCTTAAATAAATGGGACTGATTGTCACCTTTGGAATACAACGTGATATACACAGTCACGGCAACCCAGTTCAAGACTGTCAACCCAACTGTTATGACATTGGAAACTCTTCATTTGTATCTCTTACCAGCTGTCCAGCGCAACTTCGTCTGCGTCACATATTCCCCCTTTTTGCAACATTTTTCATTACTGCTCCGCACCTATTAGTCGTAGCGTGATGATATATAGCCTATAGCCTACCTCGATAAATGGGCTATCTAACACTGAAAGAATTTTTCAAATTGGATCTGTAATTCCTGAGATTAGCGCGTTCAAGCAAACAAACAAACAAATTCGTCAGCTTTATAATATTATTAGTAAGTACAGATTCGCTGTTATTGGTCGCAACTTGTATCGAAGGAGACGGTAAAACTACGATATATAGTTTTTGTGAAAAAGATATAACGGTATCTTCTTCACAAAAACTATATATCGAGTCCTAGAAAAGGATCCTACCGATCTACGCGCTCACCAGAGTTTCCAGTAGAACGGAGTCTGGGTCAAAACACCAATGTCAAAAAACGATGTTGTCAGAAATCTCACGCACGGGTTGATCTTCAAGGTTAAGCAGCAGTTGCCAAGGTTTGTCAGCGGATGGGTGACCATACATTATATACCGAGTTTCCTCCGCGTCTCGGAAAGCACGTCAAGCCGTTGGTATCGGCTGTCATTTGAAGATATTTGACTGTTAGTGGCCTGAAAATCTGATAAAAGGCTAACCAAGGGGTATCGTATTACCCAAAATGAATTGGTCAGATCCGCAGTCGCTCCATTCAAAATTCGGAGACTCAGCTATTAGAATGGAAGCCAACCCCAAAATCATTGATAAAAGGCTAGGCAGATGATGAAAGTGAAATTAACATTAAGTGACCCGCTACATCTAACAACGTACACCAGACACCCAAAACTTCGCATCCAGAATCCAGCAATTTGCACCTCCATATCATTAGTGATTGGGACACTAATCGCCAACTGATGGCCAGTGGCCAGTGGCCATCGATCCTCGTTATTTATTCACGCCAAATCAGGAGCCTAATAATATCTGGCAGGTTTTGAGTGGGCAGTGGGGTGTTTAGCGATTGAAATTTACTGGTGAAGCTTTTATGAGTTTTGTGGTGGTCGTGGATAAGTGTAGGGGAAAGCTATTTCCAGAATTTAAAGTAAATCACATTGGTGTTTTTGCAGTTACCCCAGAATTGAATACAATTTGATTGTGGAGAATGCAATTGTGTCCTGTGGGGAACACAATTGGATGCCTTAGTTCTAAAAGTCACTAAAGAAAATAAATTTAGTGTAGATAAGATCAAGTCCTGTTTGTTAAGTATTTAATACTCCCTTCCGCTCCGCCTAGAGCGGGAGGAGTCATTCCCAACCGAACAAAAAAATTTACTAATAATAATATTTTTTTAAGAACATCATAATAAAGCCTACCCAATAAACTATTTCTTGTTTTTTTTTTCAAAATTTATTTATTTATTTTATGAAAGGTAGCTTCACAGCTGACAGTACATAAACATAAAAATCAATACACTAAACATTACGCCAATTACGAAGTACACAGAAAAATATTAAAATACTAAGCAGAGTGACTCGAATTAATTTACATTGAAAGGTATGGTGTGTGCCTGTGTGCGTGAGTGTGGTCTGTAAATGCGTGTGATGATGTGTGTATGTCTATATACTTATGAGGCACTAGTGGTGTAACTGATTATCCCTTTCTTGATCCAGGATTGCAACGATCTCTTTTTTGATTCGGTTCCGACTGGTATTAAAGAGGTCAAGTGTTATAAGACTAATATCTTTATTGATTTTTAATTATTTAACTTTTAATGTTAGTAGAGGACAGTTTGCATTTTATTTCACTTGGAAAATTATTATATATATTTTGATTCTAAATTTATAATAATGGTATTGTGTTGTGTGTATTTATTGTCTCTGATTTTTTAATTACTAACAATATTTTAAGTGTACCTACTAACAAAATTATGGATCATTGTGTCTGATAAATAAATGAATTATTATTATTAAAAATATGTTTTCGTTCACTTTAAAATAAAATCGGACAAGGGCATGAAGATGATTAAAAATGATCTTATCTCAAAACAAAGAAAACGTTTTTTTTGAACTAAGGCATCCAATTGCATTCATGACGAGGAGGAACACCGTGAGGTTTTAGTCAGTGGGAGTCTGACCGACCACTTCATCCGCCTCACGGCGTATAAAACAATGATTTCTATACGTAAAAAATTCAAACACAATTTTCTCGTGGAACAACGAAAACCTACAATTTCGTGAAAGGACCCATTTTAACATACTTAATTAAAAGTTTATCTTTCTTATAGTAAATACAATTATGATAAAAAAGTACTCGAGTACTAATATTTTGCATTCTGTATATGCTCGGTTTACAGCTTCGCGAAAAGTCAGTTTTTTTCTTTTTTTACTATTACAGGTTGTCCAGTAATAGTAAAAAAAAAACTGACTTTCATACACGACATGTAATAATTATCAATTTCGTGCATAGCACTTGGTTGTCCAAGTGCTATGCACGATATTGATATTACATTAACACTACTACCTATTTGATTCGATCACAAGACTTTTCTAAAAGCCCAATCGAACATAACGCAACTATTTTGAACTAGCTGTCCCACGCAACTTCATCTGCGTCAAATTTTCCCCGTTTTCGCAACATTTTTCATTGCTGCTCCGCCCCTATTAGTCGTAGCGTGATGATATATAGCCTATGTCCTTCCCAAGGTTAAAATCTATCTTCTTGCCAAATTTCATTAAGATCCGATCAGCGGTTTAGTCGTGAAAAGGTAACAAACAACCAAACGAACAAACAGAGTGACATTCGCATTTATAATATTAGTATGGAAGTATGGATTCCATTTTCTAGCAACAGGTTCGAAAAACGACGGAAATTAAAATAGAAACAAAGGAAATGTTAAAGATCGAAGTTATTCACAAAATACTCTTTCCGATTCTATTCCGACACTTCTAGATACTTTTGTATTCTTTAAAACTGTAATTGAAGTGAAACTTCTTATGCGACTTCCAACAAGTTTAACGTTTTTATGGAGGGGGAATATTTTCTATTACCCACAAACAGATGGCGCTATTACAAGATTTCTGACTACGTAGTTCTACTAGGTACGCAAGATGGCGTGCAAACAGTCATGCATTCGTCTCTTCGGTGTGACCAGCCTTCGCTCAATTTCCATGAGTAGAATAACCTCGATAAACGTATGTAATAAAAAGTGTACAATAATAAAACAATAAAATATAATTTAGTAGCTCAATAAAATAACGAAAGTGAATGCGTGGCACTCGAACGTATGCGTATAGTATTACGAAGTTTCACTTCTTCCGCGCGGAGGGACTCTACGCACTATTTTTAATTCCTTTACCCTTAGGTAACCCTGTCGCGTCCACCAAGCGATAGGGTAGCCCATGAAATTCAAATTTTCTTATTTTTTTTTGCAATTTGCAGGTCAGTGTTACCTTTTATGTTGAACAACATATGATTCGCGGCTGTAAACATTTGCATTTACAGAAAAATTGCAAAAAAACCTAAGAAAAATTAAATTTCGCCGGCTATCCTGACGAATCCACAATCCATTGTTGTTGTTTACTTATTCTTAAATAAAAAACTTCCTAACTCTATCACAATTTAGCGTTTTATTCTTTAGTTTTCAGGGAAGGCTAAGAAGGTATTTTTCCACTGTTTTCGATTCCGGATGTAATAAGAGTACTGACTATATTCCTATACCTGACTGTTTTGTTGGCTGCAACGTTGATCAAGTGATCGCTATCGTGTCTACTGAGCATGAGGCCAGATTGAGGGCAATAGGCTCGCCTCGTCGACTTAAACATAACGGGCAAAATGTACTAATACGTACACCTCTGGCTAATAGTAAATTTGCCTGATATGTTTTGGAAGGAGGAATTGAAAGGGGTCCGAAAGGACTGATGCCTGCCAGGGCTGCGGGACTGTTCGAAACAGATACCGTGGCCATGGAACACAAAGGGCAAAGAAGGAACTTGGATGGGTTTTAGTCAATACAAGTCTGACACTCCCTTCCGCTCCGCCCAGAACGGGAGGGGTCATTTGATGATTTACCATTCGAAAAAAAAGGTTCGCCTCTGCCAAACCCTATGTTGTTTAAGTTATGTACAACGACATACACAGATTTTCTCGCAGTCTTTTGCGACTCCTTTTTACTATTAATTACCATTTTCCATTACATCCTTTTAAATCGCCTTTGAGAGCAGCGGTGGCCCAGTGGTGGCAAACCCGACTTACAAACAGTAAGCCGTGGGTGCGAACCCATACAGGCACATTACTTTGTGTAATTTATTTCATCACCGCTGCTCTTAAAAACGGTGAAGGAAAACATCGTGAGGAAACATTCACAACATCATGTCCTAGAACTAAAAATTCGAAGTCATTTGCGACATCTACCATCCCGCACTGGGCCCGCGTGGTGGATTACAGCCCACTCCCTCTCATAGAGAGGAGGCCTGTGTCCCAGCAGTGGGAATATTATGGGCTGATGATGATGAAATCGCTTTTCCAATCTCATAGAATACCACTTATACAACCCAAACGTAAAGCATCCTACAAACCTTCAATATTTGTATTCACGCAAAATAAATCTCCCGAGACTACCAAAAAAACTTTTACTAACTTTCCAATACCCGATGTGAACGGCCCATTATACCGTCAACCAACCCTGGGGCAACAAGGAAGTCAAAATATAAACAACGTTGACTTATTAATGAATGTTAAGGAAACAGAATAGGTAATTGTTATCCGAACACAAATCCCTTAAAAGCTTCTTACTTAAATACTTATTGTCGTTTTGATTAGTTTTGGGTTCCGTTGTTAGAAAGTGATGCGTGTGTTTGCTAACTTTAGAATTTTGGGGTAATAGATTCATGAAAATACTTAATGACCCTCTGAGTGTCAGCTATTAGCAGCCGAAGTTACTAATAGCCGACACATCTTGGGAAGTTAGCTTCCCAAGATCAAATCAAATAAAATCAAATAATCTATATTTGTGAACACAGGTATTAAAATAAAGGTCTTATTCATACATTTTAGTTCAACTCCATGTCCTACCAATGAAATTGATGTACAAATTTTTTTTTTCTTTGTAATGTTTTGTTTTATACAATTCAAAGTCAGTTTCAAGATAACGAGAATTCAATGTATTATTAATCATTAATGAATCAATTATAATTTATTTTTCATGCATGTCAACGATAAATTATATAAAAGGCTAATTTTGTAATGTTGTGAATAATGTCAATTATATAATCAATTAATTAAAAATAAATTATAATAAAGGGCTAGTAATGTCTTATCTATTAGAAATTAATGTACCTAATTTACTTTTGAATTTGCGGACATTATCTTCACTCCTTATACATTTTGGTAATATATTATAGAGACGTGTCTTGTTACTTCTTATCAGGGTTGTGGTAGACGCTTCATGTAAACTCCTGGCATTCAGCTGCATCCGGTTAGACTGAAAGCCGACTTCAACATTGTTGGGAAAATTTGCATAGTATACATTCAATTAATTTAGTATTATATAGTCACATAGCCCATAATGTCTGAGCAGAAAGCATGTACTAGAAAGCTATCATTTACGACTTGATTGTGCCCTGGCGGTTAAGGGTATGTCATGCTCACTTAAATGCCACGCTGATGGTGGCGCGTGTGTCGGGTCATTTAGTTCCCTTCAAAATGGAGGATGGAATGAGTTGAATGATGGCTAATCCATGCGTCATGTCCGTGAACGGGCGCTGTCAGTAGTGCCTGGTCATCTCTTAGTGGCCACAGCTTATTTCGAACTAATTATTTTATTTTTGAATTGTCTTTCTTGTTTTTACAGTGGAAACTTTTAACGTGCACGTCTTGATGTAACCAAGGTTTTTGTACCAAGCTACTGATTTAAAAGAGTGTCCATGGAGTTTCTTGCCCAATCTTCGCCATAGAGATCTACGCCTTGGAATGGGCAACTACAGTACTTTCACAGTTATTATGTCTTGTGACTAGGACTGTAGCTTAATTTTTATTGTTGTTCGACTATTCAAAAGTGCCTACTTGAAATAAAAGATTTTGATTGATTTGACATACAAATCAATGCAACGTGTGATTCGCTTCACCGCCTGCCTCGTCGATATGCGGCGTCGCGTTCGTGTGAAAATCTCCTATATCACATTTTCAACACATGAAAACCCCCCGTTATTAAAACTACACCGTGTTGCAATCCAGTGTAAATGAAAAGTTGCCCTGTTCATCCGAAGTTCTTAATAAAACACGATACTCCAATCAAAAACTGTGAAAGTTTAAATCGCTCTAAAGTTCAGGTATACGCTGTAACTATTTCAGTGCCTACATAGTGCTTTTATAATAGTGTTGTAGCAAGTTCTCCGGCGAACATTCGAGAATAGTTGAATGCTTTTGTGGGTATTGGTGTATGGGATAAATGGTATTCCTTGGGTAGTGATGTTTCTTACAAGGTACTTGTGATGATTGGTAGAAAAGAAGAAGAGAAAAGAAAGACAAATACAATTTTGCCACAACGTTTTAAGTTGATTTATTCTACAAAGCTATTATGTTTGGTGGTCGCTACTACTGTTGATTCTGTTTCTCTGAACTTGCAGTGGTGGGAATAAGGTGGTGGGCTTGGACCAAAAAAATTGCAAGTAGGCCAGGCCCAAGGGGGGGGAGCGGGGGATGCTATCCTCCTCCCGCCCCCCGGCGATACCCATGGTGTCAAGTAACAAGATTTCATATTTCGAATCGATCAGACCTGTGGAAGTAGTTTATTTCCCTTCAACTAAAAAAGAGGTGATAACCTTCAAACGGCTGAGCTGATTTTCTCGAAACATAGTTAAGAACACTCTCGATTAAAACGCCTTTCAAACGAAACAAATTTTATCAAAATCGGTTCATCCGTTTAGGAGCTACGATGTCACAGCCAGACACACAGATACACAGACACACACGTGTTAAATTTTGACGTGAAATGGTCAGGGGTTAAAAATGGAACAAACCATAGAACATATTCTACACCTCACTACTAAACCGCCTTAGTGTTACATAGGGGTTGTAATGAAAACTACACATAATTATTATGTTCGTGAAGTAAGACGGAACTTTTACAGATTAGTTTGACATGAAATGTTCCGCACTTCACAAGCAAAAATGAGCTTGTAAGTAAAACATGGGTGCGATAGGTTACCTGTAGATTGTGTTGCAATAACAATTTAAGTATGTATTATAATGTATAAGTTGGCTTTTGAAATGGGTCTTCATCGCATTTTTTTTTAAACTTTGCCCTGCATTAGGAATTTCTCCTGTATCGTTGGTGCGTTTACAAACATTTTAACTCACATACACAAACAGCCAGACCCGGAACAACTATCAGTAGGCCACACAAATATTTGTACTGTGCGGGGATCAAACCCGCGTCACGCAGCACAGCAGTCGATCGCTCAACCACTGCGACGCTAACGCCTGAGGCTTCACTTTTTTTTACAGTATCATCATTCTCTGATCCATATCCTGATTCATTTGGGGTCGGCGCAGCATGTCTTCTTCTACCATATTTCTGTTTTACTCGTCATATCATCGGACGCCTTCTTCCTTGCAACTACATCCTTCACACGGTACATCTATCGTTTCATTGGTCTTCTTCCACGTTTATACCCATTCAGATAAATAGTCAAAACTTTCCTAACACCAAATATATTTTATTACGCTATATCATTATAAATTACAGCTATAGACAATCTATTATGTATTATTCTTATGTATAAACTCTACTACTCTAATGTTTCAGCAAAATCTGTTTAGTAGTTCTTGCGTGAAAAAGTAACCAACAATCCACAAGCCATTCTTTCAAACTCACGCTCTGATGAATGATCACGTACTTCGTAATTATTGTAATTATAGTTAATGTTACTGTCAGCTGTGCTGGTATCTATACATCTATACAAATAAATAAAATTGAAGTGTCTGTTTGTAATATTAAAATAAACACTTTTTACTACATGCAAATGAATGTAATGTAATATTACACGGTACATTATGCTAAAATATCATTTTTTTAAATTTTTGTCTGTCTGTCTCTGGAACGGCTGAACCGATTTTGACGGGACTTTCACTGGCAGATAGCTGATGTAATAAGGAATAACTTGGGCTACTTATATTTTAGAAAAATAAATAATAATTGAAATAAAAATTAAACAACGAAAAAAATACTAAATATCTTTTTTGTTATATTTCACGTGGATGAAGTCGCGGGCACAGCTCGTAAAATAAATAAATGAATAAATGTACAGTCTATCTTTTTTTTTTTTTTTTTTTACGGATGGGAAATCATCAAATGACTTCTCCCGCTCTGGGCGGAGCGGGAGGGAGTGTCAGACTTGTACTGACTAAAACCCACCCATGTTCCTTCTTCGCCCTTTTTGTTCCAGGGCCGCGGTATCTCTTTCGAACAACCCGCAGCCCTGGCAGGCATCGGCCCTCTCGGGCCCCTTCCGGTTTGCTGACATCTCCTTGAGGCGCGCGTGGAACACGTACGCGCCGTCGACACGGCCTGTCGTCATAAGACGGACGGACGGTGAGCTAGCCCATTACTCACCGTCCACAGGCTCGCGCCTATGGTGGCCGGGGGCCACTGGTTGCCCCCCGACGCCCGGGGCGTCTCCCGCGGTGGCTGGGACGTGAGGTTCTCTCCCTCTCACGTTCCGCCACCTCCTTCGCTAGCATGACTGCTTCGCAGAAGGAGGCGACGGCTTCCCATTCCCTCTCGCTCCGGACCATGGATTGAACCAGGGCCGGTCGCGAGAGGTCACCGCCGCCAATCGCCGCTACGAGAACACGGCGGTGCTCAGCCCAAGCAGGGCAGAGCTCCACGGTGTGCTCCACCGTGTCCTCCGGCCGATCCTCACAATGGTAACACCCGGGCGTTTCCTCCCGCCCAATTCGGTGCAGGAACCTCCCGAAACAACCGTGTCCGGCGAGGACCTGCGTCAGGCGGAAGGTGAGGGCGCCGTGCCGCCTCTCTAGCCACTCCTCAAAGAGGGGACTTATCGCCACTATTGTGGCGTGCCCTGCACGTGGTTGCGATAGTCGCTGTCTGCATGCCACCATGAGATCGCGCCGGAGGTCTGTCCGCTGAGCGACAATTTGCCGCGGCAGCGGAGTTTCCCCCCGGCGTAGTGCCTCCGCGCGCCATTCATGCAGGCGCGCGAGGACCATCGCCTCCAGATCCCATGGTGGCAATCCGGCCAAGAGGCTCGCCGCCTCGCCGGAGATCGTGCGGTACCCCCGGATCAGCCTTACGGCTACCACCCTCTGGGGCGCGTTCAGGTAATGGGCGGCTCGCCGCCTCAAAGAACGCGCCCACACCGGGGCCCCATAAAGGGCCATGGACCGCACGACCCCCGCGTAGAGCCTCCGGCAGGAGGCGTTTGGACCCCCCAGGTTGGGCAAGAGCCGCTTGAATGCGGCCCCTGCCCGTTCCAGTTTTGGGGCCAAACGTCGGAAGTGCTCAACGAAGTTCCACCGGCTGTCGAGGACAAGTCCTAGGTACTTTAGCGTCGACTCGACGCCGATGGAAACCCCTCCTACCGTCAGTGTGGATCCCGACGGTGGCGCATTCCGAGGCCCATGAAAGCACATGGCCTCGGACTTGTGCAATGCCACCTCGAGACCCAGCTGCCGGATTCTCTCCACGACTATCGCAACCCCGCGTGTCATAAGTTCGGCCGCCGCCTCGTGCGACCTCCCCTGTGCCAGCACCAGCGTGTCGTCAGCGTAGCAAACTACGCTGACACCGCTAGGGAGGTCGGCGCGCAGCACCCAGTCGTAGCCGATGTTCCACAAGGGTGGCCCCAGAACCGATCCCTGTGGAACACCGCATGACATCTCTCGCCGGTTCCACTCTCCGTTGCGACCAGGGTAGATGACGGCCCTGTCCGTCAGGTAGTCCCCGACCACACGACGAAGGTAGGTCGGCACCCGGTGATACCGGAGTGCCTCCCTAATGCAGGTCCAGGGCATGGTGTTGAAGGCGTTGGCGATGTCAAGAGACACCGCCACGACGACCCCACCCCGGAACACCGCATCCCCCGTCGTGAGAGCCCTCACGCGCATGATGGCGTCCACCGTCGAGCGCCCCCTGCGGAAACCAAACTGGTGATCCGCAAGATCCGGCCCCATCCCCACAAGGTGCCCGGCGAGGCGGTTCGCAATGACTCTTTCAAAGAGCTTGCCCACCTCGTCGAGCAACACAATGGGCCGGTATGCGGACGGAGAGTCCGCAGGGCGCCCCGGCTTCCGGATGAGGACCAGCTTCCCCGTCTTCCAATGAAGCGGGAACTGGCCTCTCTCCAAGCATGCGCTTAAGAGCCCTTCCAGTCGGGGCCCGAGAGCCTCCGAGGCCAGGACCCAGGCTTTGCCAGGCAAGCCATCGGGTCCCGGGGCGGTATTTTTGGCTTTAAGCCTACCTACCGCCACTCTCAGGTCTACCCCGGTCACTTCCGGAATGTCGTCATCGTCCTCGATGTGGTCCACATCTGGCACCGCAAGCGGCGGAGCCATAGGCGGGGGAGGATGTTCCCCTCGCAGAGGGAACAGGGCGCTCACCACGTCCTCCACGAGCTGAGGGCGGAGACTCTGCGTCAGCGGGGGGGCCCAGGTGCGGAGTTTGTCCCGCACCATCTTGTAAGGGCGCCCCCACGGATCTCTGTCGAGAGTCCCCAGCATCTCCTCGCGGCCCAGGTCCCTGGCCCGCTGGACAGCCTCTTGGAGGGCGGTCTTCGCTGCTCTGTATCCCTCGTACAGCTCCGCCTCAATGGCTGCCGCATCCGTAGGGTGGATGCGGAGCCTGCGATGCCTGGCGTACAGGTGCCGCGCGGCGACGCACGCCTCGCGCAGAGACTTCAGCTCTCGCGACCACCAGTACACCTGACGCCGGGCGCGTCCTGGCCGAACTCGGGGCATTGCCACGTCGCATATGTCGGACATGGCCTCCTGGAACCACCCTGCCTCGTTGTTGATGTCGGCAGGCCTGTTCGGTGATGTCACCCAGGCCTGCACTATCGAGGCTTCCAGGAGGAGCTCCCGGTCCAGCTGCTTCAGCGCCCAACGCGCGGGGCCTGTGAGACCGGCGCGCTTGAGTCCTGGGCGGAGACATCGAACCGGATGTACCGGTGGTCGGAATAGGTCTCCACCCCCTCCATAACGCGCCAGTCAACGACACGCGGTGACAGAGCGGGGCTAGCGAACGAGATGTCCACCACCGACTCGCCCCGCATCCGCACACACGTGGGGACAGAACCCCGATTTAGGACGACCAGGCCCACCTCCAGAGCCCAGTCCTCCACCATCCTACCCCGCACATCTGTGCAACGAGAACCCCAAGCCAAGTTTTTGGCATTGAAGTCCCCGAGCACAAGCACGGGGAGGGAATAGCTTCGGATGACGACACTCAACTCCATGAGGGAGTTGTGGAACTCGGCGAGAGTTCGGCTCGGGGAGAAGTAGACTCCCGCTACGACGATCTCCCCGAACCGTGCTGCTACGCAACCCTGACCCTTCCTGACACTCTCAAGGGTCGGGGTACCGGTGGTGGCCGACGAAATTATGGCCACTGAGCCGCTCAGGTCCTCCACCCAGTCTTCCCTGGGCGGGACAAAGTACGGCTCAGCGACCACGGCGACGTTAATCAACCACTCCGCCATGCTCTGGAGCAACAGATCCTGAGCACAGCGGCAGTGGTTGATGTTCGCCTGGAGGAGGCGTAATGGGGCCATTATTGGCACTCCATTTCAGCCCCCTCCCGGGCCCCCTGTGAGGGCCCCGCGACAGATGTTGCGGCGGCAGTACTGGCGGCAGTGGCGGGAGCGACAGTGGCGGCAGCTGCTGCGGCGATGGCGACGGTGGTGGCGGTGGCTGAGGGCCTTCCCATGCCCCTGGTCCTAGTGGGTGGTACGCAGGCCCTGCCCCCAGCCTGGTGATCGGCCGGTTTGCCCGCTGCCGCACATGCAGTGCAGTGCGGTGGGGCAGAGCAGGCCGCGGCCATATGACCGGGCTGACCGCAACGGAAGCAGACGTCGCTGCGGTCCACCTCCGAGGTGCACTGACAACTCACGTGGTGTCCCACGAGGCACCGGTAACACCTCAGAGGTCGGGGTTCCAGCAGCTTAACCTGCGCTGACACCCAGCCTACCAGGAGCCTTCCAGCCTCCACGATCGTTCTTGCCGCCGTCACAGGGCAGCTTACCATTACGGTTCGCATGCCCGAGTTGTCCGGACGTAGGGTGCCTGCCTTGACCTGCTCGGCAGGGCACCCACCGGTCCTGGTGACGGCGGCGACCACCTCTTCTTGGGTCACTGAGTCGTCCAGACCCAGGATGCGCATGTCTGCGCATCTGACGGGCCTGGACACTCGGACCTCATCCGCATCTAGGGACGCTCTGAGCTTTTCAGCCAGAGCGTCAGCGGACAGGCCGCTATTTTCTCCGGGGATCTCCAGCGCTCTAGCCCCTACAGTCTATCTGCCGCTGAAGAGTGGACAGTGAGCATACTATATCATGAAGAAAATTATGCCTGGCTTCTGGCTAGGAGCCTAATTTCATAATAATGGCATTCGGCAAGAGCTGAACGTAAATTTATTAACCATTCACCAAGGATATTTAAGATTAGTTAGGTATCCTAATTCTCTTGGGCAGTTTCCCAGGCATTGCCGGGTGTTCAGAAGTGGTTATATTATAATATTCTCGTTTCTCGTAAATTATCAATAGTTAGTAAGAACACTAGTACAATGATAGTAGTAGTAGTTAGTATTGTCCAGTTGATAGTAGTATAGTTGTAGTAGTTATAAAGGGTGTAAAACACCTCTTAACGAAGCCGAAAGGCACTGGTTCTCCCTGTCATTGCGATCATTTTTTTGTTCTACACCATACCTGGGAACCTTCTAGTTACGGAGTTATTAGGGGTCAAAGTTCCAACTTTTTGACAATTATTTTTTTAAATACAAGTTTTTAATGCAAAATTTTTACTTTAAAGACCTCCACGACCCCCGTACTATTCAATCCGTCCATCAGCACAATGTTTTGAGTGCGTTATATTGAGTTCTACCAAAAAACATGATTTTACACCCCCCCAAAAAGTCGTTTTCCAGCAATAATTGTTGCGTAAAGTTACTTAGTTTCATGTACAGAATGCTTTGTTGACGGCTTCGTGATGAGGTGATTTACACGGTGTATAGTATCATCATCATCAGCCTTCAGCATTCCACTGCTGGACAAATGCCTCTTCAATTGCAACGCCATTCAACTCTAATCAAGTTGCTACCAGGCAGCCTGCGATGGTCGTCTCTCCACCGAGCCTGAGGGCGTCCCACCTTACGCTTGCCGATTTGCTGTGTCCACACAAGAACATTTGTCTACCCCAACGGTCATTGGTTCCACGGCTAATATGGCCGGTCCATTGCCATTTACTTTAGCTTACTTACCACGAATTGTGTTTCTGGGTTCAAACACATAACCATGTTCTCAAGAACCAGACCCCTCATTCACCAACCCATCATTAACTATACATCTCAAGCCCTCCAAGTACCCACAACATAAACTGGAAGCTAATTTAGTTATCAAACATGATACACATAATAGTTCATTGTTTTAGCTTTGACGTTGTGTGTGACGCGCTTAATTAAGCGCTGTAGCGACACGTAGGCACAGCATTGTGTAAATATATATTATGTACGGTAATGTATATTGTATATAACGTGCTATCGTGTTTAATTTATAGCGCAGTGAGCGCGAAGCTGAACGCGAAACCTTTCAGCCACGATATACACAATCAAGCATCTGATATGGTGTGATAGCCGGTCTGAATATGATAACCCTTGGTAAGACTAGTTGTCAGATTGTCGGGCCACAAGACTACCTTTTACGACTATTAAAGATCTACAAATGACACTAACTGCTTAACGTGCTTTGCTGCACGGAGGACACCCGGTATGTCACAGGATGGGTGGTCACTTATCCTTGGAAAGATCTGGTTGACCTTGGAGATCGACTCGTGCGGCTGTTATTATTTAGCCACGAGCTCCGCGCGCATTGTGACAGCTAATGCGAGAACAAATAAAAGAAGATGGTTGGAGATTATGTCACGATCATTGCCATGACACGCGTTACTCCTGTGAAAGAAACACGCATGGCTAACGTATTTGTCGCTTGCAAGATGCCAAAAAAGAGGGGTGTTATGAGTTTGACGTGTGTATCTGTGTGTCTGTCTGTGGCATCGTAGCTCCCAAACAGTTGAATCGATTTTGATAAAATTGGTGTCATTAGAAAGGTATTTTAATCGAGAGTGTTCTTAGCTATGTTTCGAGAAAATCTGCTCAGCCGTTTGAAGCTCATCGCCTCTTTTCTAGTAGATGAAGGGATTTAAACTACTTCTACGGGTCTAGTTACTTATGAATAAAATGGTTTTGAGTATCTTACTTGCAGAAAAACGAAAGTAACCAAAGTGGCGACTGACACTGAGCATGGGTATTCTTGCAGAATGGATGCCAGATAAGCCGAAACGTTCTAGTGTGGCGATCACAATCGGAATGCATCCACTATACATAAAGTGAAATGCTGATGTTATTATTATAATATACCGTCTTCTGCAAATCTCGCAATCGAAATTAGGTTTGCTGTAAGAAAACCCAACCATTGTACATAAGCTATATTGTTACAATTTGTATGTTTTTTTAATATGCTATTTAGTCGTAAGAATCCCCAGTATGAGAAGAGCATAAAATTTGTGGATGTAGCAACGCTTGGGGGCCCAATTCTAGCTGTACACGACTTTTAGGCTAATTATGACGAGTATTGAATTTGACCATTTCGTATTACTTACAATGAATATAAACTAAAAAAAAGAAATAAGATTCTATGTGCATACTCAAGTGCGTCTGACACATCATGGACAGATCATCCAGGCAACCAAAAAGGGTGAACCTTCGCACCGCAGTTTCTTTTATCATTTTACCCGATACTTGCCTTTCACCTTTCTTTTCTAAGTATTAAAGGTATTCCAGAGAATGTAAGTTACTTTTTATATTTTACAACTCACGCTTTTCACGGGGTTGGTAGGCAGAAACCACAGAACGCCTAATGCTACGATCCTCACATACTTCTTTGGCCTCTACCACGTTCATACATCTGGTCATACGCTGGTTGCGTGTACTACGCACCTGATTTTTCTGAAGAACCTCACAAGAACCTGTGCTAAAGAAAACTATCATCATCTGCATAGCCTTTTCCCAAACTATCTTAGGGTTGGCTTCCAGTCTAACCGGATGCAGCTGAGTACCAGTATTTTACATGAAGCGACTGCCTGTCTGACTTCCACAACCCACTAACTGGGTAATACGATACCCCTTAATAAGACTGGATGTCAGACTTTTGGCTTCTGACTACTCGTAACGACTGTCAAAGATCTACAAATGACAGCCGGGACCAACGATTTAACGTGCTTTCCGAGGCACGGAGGAAACTCGGTATGTAATTATGGTCACCCATCCACGGACCAACCTAGGCAAGCATGGCTTAACCTCAAAGATCGACCCGTGGGGCTGTTATTATTTAGCCACGAGCTCCACCTCGTGCTAAAGAAAAAAATCCAATTAAAAATTACGGGTACGAAAAGCATTTATAGGAGATATGACCACAATAAACATATAAAAATACCCCAAAAATTACAGCATTAAAAATAAATAACTCCTCATTTTTACTTACGTAAAAAAAACTTCAGAAATTATGACATCAATTTCATAATTGCCCTATGAAGACCACTTAGATTTTATAGCGGTATGTCGTATTAAAACGGCCTAATATAATGATAATAACTTTTGAAATAAGGTCGTTATTTCCATGACTTATGGCACAAGGTTGCTTGTGATAAAAAATGATGATTTCCACACAGATAAATGATAATGGTGATAGCTACTAATGAGGGTATTATTAGAGTGGACGATGAGGTTCGAAGTTTTGTTTTTGATCTAGAAGGGACATCAAAAGTCAAACGTGTCGTTCACCACCCGTGTTTCAAACGCGGCCCGTCTGATCTTCGCCCTATAACTGCGCTTTCACATATACAAAGCGTTGTTTTGCATCCTCGTCAAAATTCAGGAGGTTGTCATAAAAGACATAAATAAAATTATAATAAAATCAATTTAAATTACGGCACCTAGTTAATTATTTGTAAACGCTGATTTTTTTGGTTGTTTAAGTTTGTCAATATTTCAGAATAACCCCCTTAACATGGTTTAGGGAATAAGAAATGATCGAATAAACGTTTGAGATTATTTGTTTGTGTGTAAGCGAGATTATAAGGCGAGGATCAGGCGGGCTATGTTTAAAACACGGGTGGTTCACACTTACCGATTTCCGCAAAAAAGAAAAAAAAAGAAAAATCACCTACTACCTATTAGCATAGTTACCTCCTTGAATTTGACGAGGATGCAAAACAACACCTTGTATAATGAATCTCAAAAAAATACGATAATTTCTTCAGTCCCTAAACCACGTTAAGGGGGCTAGTTTGATCTACTGGCAAACTTAAAGAACCAAAAATATCAGCTTTTATTGATAATTAATTAGGTACCGTAATTTTAATTGATTATTTATGTCTTTTGTGACAACCTTCTGAATTTTGACAACAACACCTTGTAAATTATCCCTACTTTTATTGTTTTAAAATAAAGCCTTGAAAGTGTGATATCAGCATAAATACTGCGTAACACACTATCAATTAGGTTTTTCAAGGGAATTCCACAAACCTAACATCACGCCTGTAATCCCCGAAGGGCTAGTCAGAGTTGTACCCAATAGTAGACTCACATTTCATCAGTTATGTTTAAGTCCCATGTAATAGGGGGTGAGCCTATTGCCATCAACCAGGCTCTAATCCAGACCCCTTTGCTGCTAATGAGGAATTCCTGATGGTAAAACCCAATAACACTTTGCCTGACCTGGGAATCGAACCCGCATCGAACCCTGATGCTCAGCAGTCGCTTTTGCGACCAACGAAATGGTTGTTCTCAGCTTTATATGTTGCAAAAATTCGTTTACTCGACACTGGAAATAACGCAATCAATGTTGGGACTATGAAATTAAAGGCGTTGCTATTGTGTTATCATCATGTTCCATTACAGTAGGTACCCTAAAATCAACATGTCCGCAAGAATTATTTAATAAAACCGAAGGTTTTGTTTGTGCATAAGATAATAATCCAGTTTTGGAAACCCAAACTCAATGACAGATGCCATAAAGTTCAAATTCCTTCGTAACCTAATGTCAATCCGTCTTACGAATTTTCCAGTTTTGTAAACCCAAACTCAATGACAGATGTCATAAAGTTCAAATTCTTTCGTAACCTAATGTCAATCCGTCTTACGAATTTTTGATCAGGATCTGACGCGAGTTTAATATTTTTTTATCCATCAGAAAAGTTCACAAAGCTGCTAAAGAAGTTTTCACTTCAAAAAACCGGAAAAAAGATAGCCTCATTCTCCACAGAAAACATACTCATAGATATAAAAAAATACCAACTGAAGCCACTTCCATTGAACCGTTCAAACAATTTATCGTCACAGTAATGTGCTGAATAAAGAAATCTAGGGAAATAATAATTTCGGGGAGCCATCTCCAACAGACATGCGCCTCACGTATTTCGGACAATGAAGATTTTTCCCTGTAACAATAGAAAATTCTGCCGTTTTCCCCATTTGCCTTTATTTCTTCGAGCCTTTAGATTAGAGCGTTTAGTTCAGTTAATTTGATAAGGGAGATAAGTATTGGTTTTCAATACTGATTAAGGTTTGAGTGTACTTAGGGTGTGTGCTATAGAATGGTTTTGTTCTATTAATTAAGTTTTTATTTTTATTTTTGGGTTTTTCTAGAAACGTGAAAAAGAATTAAAAATAGGGATTGAATCGATATTGGACAACTCAACATGCGCTAGTAAAAAAGTAGATCGTTTGTTATGAGTTTATGACACATTTTTATTAGTATTCACCACCAACATTTAAAATTAATGTAATGCCTGAATTACTACCTAACTGAACAAACTCATATAGAAAAAGCAACTATTATAAGTATCTTGTGTCTCAAATAAGCTGGAAACATATGAGTGCGTTTCATATCACTTTCAAGAAAACAGTTCTATTTAAAGACAACCGCTTATCAGAGGTGCAAGACATTTTAATCAACAATCCTGTTCCCACAGACAGGTGTCACAAAATCTCCATCTCTCCCAAGAAAATAATACTTCCAATTTAATCCTCGGTGTTTCCTACACAAGCTCTGTTCTGAAAACAGAGGCGACGTCAAAACAAGGTTGTTAACATCTCTAGTCGGCGCCCAAGACACACGTCGTGATGTCAGTACGGACAAATTGTAACAGCTGCGCCGTGGACCGAAATACGATGCATAGGGAGTTGAGTGTGTCGATAGTTTGAGGTTATCGATGTTTTTAAAGTCGATAGATGTGAAAATGTTTTAATTTGTAGTGATACAAGTTCGTAGAAATGGTTGTATTTATTTTAGCTATTTTATAATTGGTACAAGACACACAGTAAAAATACACTTGACACCGGTTTAAGTAATCATAACAGAGATTTAAAACGAATATCGGTGAGTTCCAAGGATTTTTTTTTTAAATGTTAAATTGTTTTGTCTGAAGTGGAATTACCATTAAAAAAATAAGAAATTAGATAAGAGGTAGAAATTAGATAAGTGGGAGATTTTTATGTTTCATTAATAATTCTTTGAAAAAGAATTTCAATGGATGGAGGAATTTCAATGGATGGAGGATGAAGGAGAGGAAGGTCAGAGAAAAGATGGATGGATGGTGTGAAGAATGATATGACAATGATGTGACGTCGTATGGCGGAAAATGGAAGAAAAAAACGATTTGCACCGACCCAAAGTAGAAAAAGGCCCCTTTCACATTCCGAGAATTGATTAAAAGTTTTCATATTTTGCTGTATTTCAAATGAAGACATGAATAAGTTTGATGAAAAAGTCTTTCATGACATGTCTTTTATTACATCATGTTTTTATACAAAGGCAGGCTTCATATAGATAAGTTTGCCTTCAACTACTATCAAAGAACAATCTCGCTATTTCTTGTAAATTGAATTTTTTTTTGACATCTCTAATGGAGATAAATATCTAAGGCACAGAATATGTGTGCCTAACATGTTATACGGCTTTTAATAAGTTCCTCTGACAACCTAAGGTAGGTAATTATAAATCATACTCCCAAAAAGTTTGATGTAAATTCATAAGGTAAAAATTAAAAATAGTGTTACCGCCTCCACGGATATCGGGCATAGCTATCATTACACATTAACTTGACAGACGTCAACGATATTCTTTCGTCTCATGCACGGCGAATCAATTCGATATTTTTTATTTTTATAATACCTATACGACTTAAACGAATATCTTGTGGTTATTCAAGAGAACCAAACAACCACCGATACTTAACAAATAGCTTAGTTTTAAATGATAGTTACTATATTTTATCAAAATTAATAAGGGGTTGCTTGTCAAGTTCTTTCAAAGTACAGATTATTAAAAAAAAAAACTGTAAAAGAAGGCAAGTTGGCAAGCAAGTAAGCCCTTATTTATTTCTAAACCTTTAGTATTCATAAAATTAAGAGAATCAGTACTAAAATAATACAGTTTCATCAAGTTACGTTTTTGTTATGAAAAAACTTTACTTGAATGAGTTAGAATACGGGTTGGTATCTACGTCTTTTCAATTTTGGTTCGCAATGACAATAACATAAATTTTGTTTGAATCCTTTTCTTTCTTCTTGCACACTGGTTAACCAGTGATTACAAAAAAGATTGTTGCTTGTTTGATTGCTAAAATTTATTTAAAAATAATTTTAATATATCGATAACATTTTCCCATCCCTTCACAATAATCACGTATGACATAGAGACATTAAACTGAAGATTATAACATCCCCATAATAATAACTCAATTAAATCTTTTATATTTATGGCGATCGTTAAATCACCACGCTGTGGCACTAAATTAAATTAGGTTTTGCAGTAAAATTATGAAATAGTTCAACTTATTTTGGTTGTTATATGGGCAATAATACATAATGTTGGTTGTTAGTCATCCTGTAGCCTCATTATGCACCAATATTGAGCTGGTAACAGCCCCGACTCACTAGTTCCAGGTTGTGGGAGGCAGGCGCTTGACTTTATCCAATTTATTTCATCACCACTGCTGTGAAACGTTAAAGGAAAATATTGTGAGGAAACCATGTTCTAGAATTAAAAATTCAAAGACAATTGATGACATTAAGCGGTTGTCGTTACTGCCTATGAGAAAGGAGGTTCTCCAACCCACACAGGGTGGATCACGGCCCATATTTTCTGAAAGAGTGGCCCGTATCGTAGGCTCGTAGCATTGGGAACAAAAGGCCACACTAAATATCTATTGTGGATTTCTTACAGAACATCAATATTTCACCATCAAAAAGCTTAGGGGCCGAGCCTATTGCCATCAACCGGGCAAAAATCCCGACTTCATGGATCCGTCGCTGCTACTGGGAATCGTATCCAGGCTGCAGTTGCTCTTAAAACAACGAGTCAGCAATTTTGGAATAATATATTTTGCAATAATTATACTGTGGAATAATTATTCATCATCATCTGCGTAGCCTTTTCCCAACTATGTTTTGTTGGCTTCCAGTCTAACCGGATGCAGCTGAATACCAGTATTTTACATGGATCGACTGCCTATCTGACCTCCACAACTCAATTAGTACTGCTTAATACGATACTCCTTGTTAACGACTGACAAAGATCTACAATCGACTTGAATTGGGTGTGTAATGTATGGTCACCCGAACACAGGCCGACCTTGGCAAACGCAGATTAATCTCGAAGATCGACCAATGCGACCCCCTGTTTTATTTAGCCATGAGATCCTTATCGTCAACATCAGCCTATAATGTTTCCACTGCTGGGACACAGGCCTCCTCTCTATGAGAGTGATTGGGCTGTAATACACCACGCGAGCCCAGTGCGGGTTAGTAAATGTCACATGTTCACTTTATGTATGTATCCGGCATGTACAAGGGCATGCCGGATTCGTCACGATGTTTTCCTTCACCGTTTTTGAGGGCAGCAGGGCCACCGGTGCTCTCATCTCATCATGAGATCAGATATACTAAGACCATAATTGTTAATTTATTATAATTTTATGCCCCTACCGCAGCCACTTTTCCTCAGTCTAATCCCAGTATATTCTAAAATTTTCCGCCATCCCATCAATTAGTTTAATTACAAAACGAACCAGAAATAGTGTATCGTTTGCCATTGGAAATATAATTATCGGCGACGCGAATAATTATCAGTTTGATGTAATTAGTGCCGACGCGACAAATTAACCGCGGAACAGTTCCGAACCGAATTCAAGGTAGGGACGAATTTATCATTTGTACTGAAATAAACTCAAAGACAACCACTTAACTGTATTTCCGAAAATGTATACCGTACTGTGTTATTCTGGAGTGTGACACTTTATATTTTCGCAGCGAACGGCTTATTAAGCGGCCTTTAGATATATCGCACTCCCTGTGAATGAAGCAAATGTAAAAAAAAACATCATCTGCCTAGCCTTTTCCCAAAATATCTTGGGGTCGGCTTCCAGTCTAAGCGGATGCAGCTGAGTATTGATGAGCTGTATTTTACATGAAGCGACTGCCTATCTGACCTCCACAACCCAGTAACTGGGTAATACGATACCTCTTAGTAAGACTGGATGTCAGACTTTTGGCTTCTGCCTACTCGTAACGACTTGTAAAGATCGTTAAATGAAGAAAAAAAAAACACATAACTGGGACACATCTGACACTCTGTGAGAGGCCACCACGGGTCCAGAGCTAAACAGTGACCGACACGAATATCACGAATAAATCGGCCTAAAAAAGAAATATTCTAGAAATAAATATACGAAGATGGCACCTGCCATAGCTTTGTGGACACAGGACTGATTGTGATGGATTACAGCCCACTCAGGTGGAGAGTCATAGATGACTCTGACCTGGAGAGTAAATGTGGTGTTGTTTCACAAACGATCGAACATTTAATATCGTGTCCTCCCTGTCCTGTTTTTGCACATCACAGGAGCTAATGGATGCAACTGAAATTGGCAATCTCTTCACCAAATGGGCTGAATCAAAAAGAGGTCACATCCACTGAAATGACACTATTCTAGCTAAACTAACAGCGTAGCACATTTTAGTAGCTATATTTCAATGAAAATCTCATAAGTATAACGCTACATATAGAATATCTTAGTCTTTACAAACATATAAGGCAAATTTACGCATATTCGTGTATTAATAATATGTAAGGAAGTTCTTAGAATAACTCGAAGCGTCGCGACGCCTCCGTTACAACGTACTTATCAACGTTTTTGTGTTACATTCATACAAGAAGGTATTATATTCAATATTGTCAGGTTTCCGGGAGTTTTTCTTTCATTTTCTTATTCATGTGAGTAGCTAATTTATTTCCAAGAATTGCTATAAAATATTATATTAGAAAAGATATCGGATACCGTCATCGGTTTTCGCGTACCTACCGTGAAATTTGGTGCGACGATTTTGGAGCCTTTCAATAATATTATTCGATATCAAGTTAACTTTTATAAACAGCTAAACTCAAATTAAAATCCTTGGATTCCTGTTTAAAATTAATTAAATTATTAAAATTTAATCAAAAACCGTATAATAATTAAATGCTTTTTGTTATAGTGCCAACTTTGGGAATGGTCGAAAAGCAAAACAAATATAACACGTAATGAACATGTGCTACGCAGAAAACCATCCATTATTATAAAGGGCTGTACAGTATACACTCCATACATTATTAATTAATCAACGGCTCCAAACACTCAACTACCAACCCCAATTACAATGAACGCGATATAATAATTAAACAATTCACTAAATTAAGGTTGCATGTCGTAATTTTTTCTCTGGCCTCTGATTGGCTGAAACAAACGCTGTCATGGCAGCATATAATTTTAGCGCAATTAACTTCTATCATATTGATTGAAATGCGGTGGACGCGGTGGGTGTTATAGTCCTTTCACAATTATTGGTATTACGTCTGGCAGATGCAACCGAAAAACAACGTTAATGCAACGCATATAAAGATTGATTAAACCTAAAAGACTTGTCAAAGGAAGCAACTCAACAGCGACCTTATATTTAAGACAGTAAAGATCCTCTATGATTTAGACATTGATGCGAAGTCAAAGGTAAAATAACATTGGAAGGACTGTACGCGATACGCCATTTTGGTTTTCTATAAAGCATATTAATTAATTAAATTATTATTGTGGATTTAATTGTTTTGTTAATTGATTCGCTGTTTTTCTGCTTAGCTGGATATTTTGGGATAATAATTAGGGCTTGAATATAATTAAATATTGATATTGAATGATGTTTTTGCGTGTAGCTGTTCGGTTTGTTTGTTTAAGTTTACTTACTATTATATTTCAGCATTTTAATGAGATATGTGTTGTATACATGGGGATGATAAATACAGTGTTTAAATTATTGTTTTTAGGGTTCCGTACCCAAAGGGTCAAACGGGACCCGGTTACTGAGACTTCACTGTCCGTCCGTCCGTCCGTCCGTCCGTCTGTCACCAGGCTGTATCTCATGAACCGTGATAGAAAGCCAGTTGAAATTTCTATTGATTATGTATTTGTGTTGCCGCTATAACAACAAATACTAAAAACAGAATAAAATAAATATTTAAGGTAGCTCCTTTACAAAATAGTGATTTTTTTTGCTCGTTTACATAAATAATGGTACGGAACCCTTCGTGCGCGAGTCCAACTCGCACTTGGCCGGTTTTTACTGCTTACGTTCTTTAGAACGTAAGCAGTAAAATCCGGCCAAGTGCAAGGCCTTACTCTTAAGGCACCCACAGGATAGTCCGGTTAAGCAGACGACAACCTCATAGGTTGAACTGCGAGATGACATTCAAAAAAAAAAAAAAAAAGTAAGTAAGTAATAAATTACTTAGATAACTATTACTATCACAAGTCATCATTCTCCTGCTTTTATCCCAATTTATTTGGAGTCGGAGCAGCATATCTTCTTCTTCCATACTTTTCTATAACTTGTTATCTCATCAGGAAACTCTTTTTTTGCCATATCACACAGTCCATCAATCGTTTCTTTGGTACTTACTATCACAAGTACTTGATTTTATTTTATTATTATTTATTAAAATAATAATTTTAAAATTCATTATTTTAATTTTTAAATTTTGATTTGTATGGTTATTTACGATTTTTTATATTTGAATTAGGTTTTTGATTGCATAATGTTTATTTCTATTTGATTATTATGATTAAGTACAATTGAATATCTAATTTAAAGTCAAGTTTTTGTTGAATTAATAAAGCTATTTTGATTTTTTTATGATCACAAGTACCTACTCTATGAAATAAATCCGTTATTATTTTAGAATCACGTTTATGATTTACAAAAAAGTAAACTTTTAAACTTCCACAAAACAAAAAGTTAGTACCTACCTACCAAAGAATTTCAGAGAGTTCAAATCATAGTTTAGCTTTATTTTAAGTTCTTTGATTTGAATACTTTTCTTTGTATAATAAACGTTTCTGCTCATCCTCTTGATATAAACCTTTAACAGCTTTTACACCCACATAACCAGTGGGTATAAAAGAAGACTCACAAAGTTCAAAGAATTCATATTTAAAGTTGGAACACTTTATTTCACATTGGAATTTACAAGTTAAAAAAATAAACGTCAAAATTTATTTACACGATTGCGGAAAAATGGACCTACGGAAAACCGACGCTAAGCACTATCATTCAAATTATAAATGACTAGCTGTCCCACGCAACTTCATCTGCGTCACATTTTCCCCGTTTTCGCAACACTTTTCATTGCTGCTCCGCTCCTATTGGTCGTAGCGTGATAATATATAGCTTATAGCCTTTCTCGATAAATGAACTATCTAACACTGAAATAATTTTTTAAATCGGATCGGAAGTTCTTGAGATTAGCGCGTTCAAGCAAACCAACAAACTCTTCAGCTTTATTATTAGTATTAGATAAATCCAGTTTTTTTGCAAACACCCGTCGCGGGTGGACTAAAGTCTGAAAGTCTGACAACTACGGACTATCTTGTTACCCTGTACTGGATTATTAAGGTCAGATAGGCAGGCGCTCCATCTAAAATATTGCTGTTCAGCTGCATCCGATCATTCTAAAAGCAGAACCAAATCATCACCTGATCATCGGCCTAGCATTGTCCCAATCATATTTGACAAAGCCGAATCCACTTTAGTTAAGAAAAGGCTAGACAGGCCTTATCATCATCATCCGTCTAGCCTTTTTCCAACTAAAGTGGATTCGGCTTTTTGAACAAGCATCGGTTGCAACTATTTTAAACTAATAAACTAACTGTGGAGGAGCTCGTGGATAAGTAAAAGACAGCCGCACGGGTCGATCTTTAAGGTAAGCCATGCTTGCCGAGGTTGGTCCGTGGATGGGTGACCATAATTACATATCGAGTTTCCTCCGTGCCTCGGAAATCACGTTAAGCCGTTGGTCCCGGCTGTCATTTGTAGATCTTTGACAATCGTTACGAGTAGTCAGAAGCCAAAAAGTCTGACATCCAGTCTTACCAAGGGGTATCGTATTACCTATTTACTGGGTTGTGGAGGTCTGATAGGCAGTCGCTTCATGTAAAATACTGGTACTCAGCTGCATCCGGTAAAACTGGAAGCCGACCCCAAGAAAGTTTGGGCAAAGGCTAGGCAGATGATGATGATTCTGCTAATGTGTACCAGAATAATCTACAAAAAAGTTTCCACAATGAATTACAAAACTACACCAACCGAGCCATTAATAAAACGTTGAGTAATTCCCAATCGCTCCATTTCGTCTGCAATAAGATAAACAAACAATTTTAACAAATGTAGTGGGAAAATAAACAGTGTGTCTGCGGCATTATTTTGAGAACAAAACACTGTCGGCACCTGGCAACTTAGCGTGTCATGGAAATTGACTAAAAATAAAACGTATCAAAGGGGACTTTAGAGACAATGGGTAATAGAACCAGAAGTTAAATTGCTTCATCTCGACTTTCATTCTAGCATGAATAGAAATAAATATTATTTTATATAGATAGAGGAGCTCGTGGCTAAATAATAACAGCCGCTCGAATCAATCTTTAGGTTTAGCCGTGCTTACCTAGGTTGGTCCGTGGATGGGTGGCGACCCATTTTTTTTTAAACTTTGCTCTACTTTAGGAATGTCTCCTGTATCGTGGGTGCGTTTACAAACATTTAAACTCATATACACAAACAGCTAGACCCGGAACAACTACCTGTAGGCCAAACAAAATATTTGTTCCGTGCAGTGAACCCGCGTCAGGCAGTGCAGCAATGGATTGCTCAACCACTGCGCCAACCGTGCCTTCGATTACTTATCGAGTTTCCTCCGTGCCTCAGAAAGCACGTTAAACAGTTGGTCATGGCTGTCATTTGTACATCTTTGGTAGTCGTTACGGGTCGTCAGTGGCCCGATAGTCTGTCAACCAGTCTTACCCAGGGATACTAACTTCTGGAGTCAGCTGCATGCGGTTAGACTGGAAGCTGACCCCATCATATTTACTCTTCATGATGGTTTTTGAACAGTCTGCTTGCCTTATGGGCTTGCCATGTTGTTGGGTTTTAGGCACGCCATGTCACTGCTGTTAGGAAACCATTGAATAACCAGATAAAAAGTAAAATTTGTACTTCTGCAACTTACTTTTACAGTGAAAAAGTACGTTGCTGCTTACTCTGTCGTCACAAAGAAGAGGCGACAAAGATCGTAAACGTCTTAGTACTAAAATTAAATGGTGAGCTCCTAAATCAAGTGAGCGCCTATTGTCGGGCAAATTGTGTGAAGATTTACTTGTGAACTGATTCAAGGAAGAAGGGAATGGATTTAAAGTTTCGACATTTTCTTGTGATTTTGTAAAGAGTTTTCCGTTTCATGTTTTTACAAAACTAATTGAGTATAAAATGTGATGATAGCGAAGTAAGTTTTTATATCAATGCCCTTGGATACCGATAACAAATATGTTTTAGCCCTGACCAAGAAACAGAGGTGCTATAAGTTTTAATTGTGTATCTGTGTGTTTTTTTGTGACATCATAGCTACTGAACGGATAAACCGATGTGTTTAAATTGTCCGTTATTGTGAGATTTTAATTTTTTCATTGACCAAAATTGACCATATTGCCACCTGCAAACATTACGTTGCACATTTCTGGTCCAAATTTTAACTTGGAAAAAGGTGTCAAACAAGGCGATCCACTCTCGCCCAAGGTTTTTAACAAGCTGCCCGATTCGTGGCAGTCACGACTCACAAATAAGCAGCCAACACCTTACAAATCTCCACTTTGACGATGATATCGTGCTATTCTCCACATCAGAACTAGAAGAAATGCTCCAAGATCTAAGCACGGCAAGTTGGACTTTCAATAAAATAGATCCAAGACCCATATCTTGACCAACCGCATAAAACGTAGGGTCGAGGTAGACGGGCACACGTTGCAATATGTCGACGAGTATACCTATTTGGGCCAGACAGTGTCGTTCAAAAACAGGTAAGGCAAAGAAGTCGAAAGACGGGTTCTAAATGCTTGGAAAATCTTTTGGGCCCTGAAGGCACAAATGAAAGGAAGCCTTCGGTGCACAAATTTGGTCACTTACTGGACAACAGAAGTCAAAACTCAAGATTATAAGCGCGGAAATCGCGCGCTGCCGCCGCGCCTACCGCTTGCGGTCAGTGGGCGATGATCCAGTGTTGCAAGCGCACGATTATAGACTACACCTGAGCGAGTTTGACACTTATTGAAATTTAAATGCGTCCTCTTTTGTGGGACTCAAGAAGAGACGATTACAACAACGGGACCCTTTTTTTTTTAAGGATGGGATATCATCAAATGACCCACTCTGGGCGGAGCGAGAAGGAGTGTCAGACTTGCCTGACTAAAACCCATCTATGTTCTTTCTTAGCCCTTTGTGTTCCAGAGCCACGGTATCTCTTTCGAACAACCCGCAGCCCTGGCAGGCATCGGCCCTATCGGACCCCTTCCGATTTGCTGACATCTCCTTGAAACAACAGGACCCTAAAGTAGAAAAACTGGAAAGAATTATTTGCATTGATTATTCCTGATTTCGAAAATAAAAGTGGGTCCTAGACAAATGCAGCAGGGCTCTCTTATTATTTTATATCATGTTATTCTGCCACTGTACTTTTCCTTCGGGCAATACAAAAAGTTTCCCGTCATTTTTTAAATGAAGTGCCCCACACTGATCTAAACTGCGGCGCGGAATCCGCGCTGTTAACGCGCGATTGTTCTTTTAATGTGAAGGCATGTGCTTCTGGCGCGCTACTGTCGCGCTCCTAACGTTCTAATGTGAAAACAGTCTTATACGAATAGATCGCGTTAGAAACACCACCCTATGCTCAATAACTCAAGTAGCTAATGTTGGAGAAAAAACAGCCAGGCTGAAGTGGCGTGGTGCGGCGAAGACTCCATAATGTTGCTAACCAATCTACTTCAAAATTGGAATGTGGTTTCAGCAATTTTACGTGCTGAATTGCCAACGAGCAATAGAACATCATAGGTGTTAGACCACATTCACATTTAGGCGACTTTAGCAGTGCGACGGTCGCGCGGCAGATGCGCGACTGTCACGCTGCCAGAATTTCATATTAAAAACTGAATTAGCAGTACAGCTGTCAAAGGTAATTTAGAACGAGTTAACGGAGCTCCCATACAAAAAAGTGACTTTTTTGGTCGTTTTTATAAATAATGGTACGGAACCCTTCGTGCGCGAGTCCGACTCGCACTTGGCCGTTTAATTTGTACTTTTGGTTAAAATTTTCATCTTCAGGTTTTCAGCGATTTTAATTACAGCCTGTGCTAATAAAATCAAAAGAAACTGAAATCCTGAAAAGTAAAACAGTATTTCCGATTATTTTCTTTTCAAGGACTTTTCAGTTACTCGTTGATGACTTTCACCGGTTCACTGGACAATCGGTAGATTACTCTCAATCTTAATTAAAAACTAACTAACTGGCGCTTAGTGGGACTTCGACAAGCTTCGAGAAGCTTCGAGGAGCTTCGGACTTGAGTTTAAGATGGCTGGCGACTTGTTTGATAAAAGAGACGTTTTATGTGACATAGTTGTGTGTTGAGATATTTACTTTGTGTAACATTGTGTTAGTAATTAATTACACATGCAACGGGATATTTACCATGTACCAGTTTATCCATGATTATGGCGTTTGCAACAGCGCCGAAATATCGGGAACTCGAAACAAATGATACACATGGTAAATATCCCGTTGCAAGTGTTATTAATAGTGTTAAGTGACCATGTCAGTTTAAAAACTTATATTGTGTTAGTTATTATTTAAGTGCGAGGTTTTGAATTCATTTATTTATTAAGGAGAGTAAAACAAAAGGCTGCTTCGTTGGTCTACGGATCGCAAAAGCGACTGCTGATCATGAAGTCCGATGAGTGAGTTCGATGACTAGGCCGGGCAAAGTGTAATTAGGTTTTTTGATCAGAAATTTCTCAGTAGCAGCTACGAAGTCTGAACTTATGCCCGGTTGATGGCAATAGGCTCACCCGTTATAACATGGGATTTTCACAAAACTGGTGAAATGTGGGTGTACTATTAGGTACGCCTCTGCCTAACCCTTTGGAGATTACAGGCGTGATGTTATATAAAACAGATTATTTGAAACAACTGTAATCTGGCGACCTGACGAGCCATTTTGGAAGAAAGACAGCAGTTTGGTAATCCTGAATTTGGAATATCTTCTGTCTATAAGTGACGAGAAACTTATATTACACGAGATGATTTTTCCGACTCTGTAAAACTGTGTGATTTTAATGTTTTTTGATGATTTTTTTTTTATGTTTTTCAGTGATACTTATATGATTTTAAATTATTTCTTTACTGTTTCTACTTTTTTTTTAATTGTTGTATATGGGTATTTTGCGTGAAATAAGACACATTTTGTTTTGTATTATATTTTTAAAACGACCGAAAAATCGAAACCCTAAATTTTTCATAAATCACCTTAAGAAACTTCGAACGAAAAATGAGACGAACAAACATCTATCTATCTATATAAGTAAAAATCAATTGCTGTTCGTTAGTCTCGCTAAAATTCGAGAACGGCTGGGCCGATTTAGCTGATTTTGGTTTTAAAATGTTTGTCGTAGTCCAGGGAAGGTTTAAAAGGTGAGAAAGGTAGGGTAGGGTAGGTAGGTAGGTAGGAAGGGTAGGGTAGGTAGGGTAGATAGGTAGGTAGGGTAGGGTAGGTAGGTAGGGTAGGTAGGTAGGTCGGGTATGTAGGTAGGTACGGTAGGGTAAGGTAGGTAGGTAGGGTAGGGTAGGTGGATAGGTAGATAGGTAGGTAGGTAGGGTAGGGTAGGTAGATAGGTAGGTAGGTAGGGTAGGTTAGGGTAGGTAGGGTATGTAGGGTAGGTAGGTAGGGCAGGGTATGTAGGTACGTAAGGTAGGGTAGGGTAGGTAGGTAGGGTAGGGTAGGTAGGTAGGTAGGGTAGGGTAGGTATAAAGTGCATTGCAACTTATGCCGGAGATAGCTAGTCAAAAGATAATAATGAGTGACATTTTGCCGAGTAGTGTTTTGTTTTTGAAATCTGAAACAGCTTAGCTTACTTTATTACATATTTATAGGTAACACAATAAAATATATACATAACAATATTTCTTTTTTTAGAAAATTAATTATTTCCAACAACAAAAATACTACTAGAATATAATAAGCTAACACTAAGCTTTAGTATATTCTAAGTAGCTTAAATTCATAGATGTATTTATTTATAAATGATAGCATACAGCTTTATTTGTAAACATATGCTTTAGAAAACATCAAGATTTCAAACACGTTCGTGAATAAGTTTACATTAATTTCTACACATTGCGACACCCTTAGCTCCCGTAGCAGATATTTCTAATCCGTACAAATTATTTGTTTTGCAAACTCGAATATCTGTTGTATATTCACGCCGTTCCATTTGCTTTTCTAAAATAATATAACAACTCATCTCGCAGTTTAATTTATTAGTACATGTGTTAATAATTTCATTAATTTTGGAGTTTAAATCTTGTGTGCCTGAGGATAAGATTCTGACTCCTTTGTTTAAGCTCTCGCTCTTAACTTCGCGATTTGTCGCCCAAGTTTGCAAGACCCGCTAATAGTGTTACCAAATTTTAGGATTATTGCGGAAATTTGATTTTGACTTATACATTATACATCTCGCGATATACTGTATCATTAACATTATCAAAGCAGAATAAGACGACTGAACACAAAGGAGAACTGCGGTTCCAGTTGGAATTATTGGCTGACATTTTATTTCTTTGAAGAAATAAAATGTCAATGCCAGATTGATCTGGCATCAAACTGCAAAAATCTTACATTCACTCATAGGTATATGTCATAAATGCACAGCATAAACTACTAAATATTTCTAAGAATTTCAAGATTCATCCTAAAATTGTGCACAGGAGTTAAGATAAAAAGTATAGAAGGATTTTTGAAGACTTGTACAGAATTTCGTAATTTTGTTGAAGAGAAATTGCGTACTGCACCCGGTTTCTTTTAAAAGAAAGAGTAATTATGTAAATTAATAATTGCGATCAACTCATATTTACTGCTATCTACACTTTTAAAAACAGTTGAAAATTCTTGCGAATCTAACTGGCGAATCGTCGATGTAAAGGGTACACCTCTGCTTATCCCTATCGGGATTACAGGCGTGATGTTATGTTGTGCATCTAACAGAACTGTCCATCTTTCTCAAAATTTCCTGGAACACCTACCCACAAAGTATAACACGTTTTACATTAAAGTAGAGTTGACGGTAAACACAAGTGCGAGAACGGGTCATTTAAAACTGGCTGGTTATTCGTTTGCCTGAATTCATCAAATAAGACGTGAAGCTATAATTTTCGTTCCACCTACAGGCCACAAGGAATGTCATTTGTATGAGTTTGTATGAGACAAGTTTGTCTCAAAATTCAGTGGAAGACGGTGACTCTCTAAACTGAGTGATTATAAATAGCTAGTCGTTGGATGGTCGTAATCTCTTGGGAATTTTTGAGCGGCGATAAAGTGTTAAGTCTTTTGGTTAAGTTTTATTTTACATTGTAAGGGAATTGCACTTTCTTACTATGTTAAATATTTATTTTATTCTGTTTTTAGTATTTGTTTTAATCTGAAGAAATTTCAACTGGCTACCTATCACGGTTCATGAGATATACAGCCTGGTGACAGACGGACGGACGGACAGCGAAGTCTAAGTAATAGGGTCCCGTCTGACCCTTTGGGTACGGAACCCTAAAAAGGTGTTTTCTGAATTTTGACAAAGAACTTGAATATAGACGGACCGTATTTATTTTTTCATTGGTTCATACCACAAAGTTGTGTTGTTGTAGCTCATGACTAATTAATAAAAGAAGATCGGGTCAATCCTGTGCTTGCCTAGATTGGTCCGTGGATGACCATCCATTCCATGCCAAGTTTCCTCTGTGCCTCGGAAAGCACGCTAAGCCCTAGGTCTTGACAGTCAGAGGCGCGAATTTCTGAAAACCAGTCTTACCAAGTGGTATCGTATTACCCAGGGTACTGGGTTGTGGAGGTCAGATAAGCAATCGCTCCATGTAAAATACTGGTTTAAGCAGCATCCGGCTAGACTGGAAGCCGATGATGACTAAAAAGTGGTTGATAGGTTTATTAAGGTTAAATCAATAATCCAATTATAACTGTTTCTTTCTGCATCGCCCAAAGGTTGATTGTTAGAAGAGGCCTGTGGAAAATAAATGATGGACTAAGTCACGAGTACGAGTGAGAGGGGCTCGTGGCTAAATATTAACAGCCGCACGGGTCGATCTTTAAGGTTAAGCCGTGCTTGCCGAGGATGGTCCGTGGATGGGTGACCATAATTACATACCGAGTTTCCTCCGTGCCTCAGAAAGCACGTTAAGCCGTTGGTCCAGGCTGTCATTTGTAGATCTTTGACAGTATTTACGAGAGTCAGAAGCTAAAAGTCTGACATCCAGTCTTACTAATGGGTATCGCATTACCCAGTTACTGAGTTGAGGAGGTCAGATAGGCAGTCGCTTAATGTAAAATAGTGGTACTCAGCTGCATCCAGTTAGACTGGAAGCCGACCCCAAGATAGTTTGGGAAAAGGCTAGGCAGATGATGAAGTCACGAGTACAATGACCCTTTCAGGTTTTCAGTCCTTTCAATTAAAACTTGTAAATAGGCAGATGGCAATAACGCTATCATATTAAAAATATGCTCAGTACCTCAACACCTGAGCAAACCATTAGCTATTTAAGCAAATAACTAAGTGACATGTAATAGATATAAACATAGGGGGAAATCTACATGCATGCAAACATTTGGACAGTACAAATGGCAGTCTTATCGCTAAAAGTAATGTCTTGTAGCCAACATCCGTGATGGACAAAATCATATAGGGAAAGATAAGGGCAATGTGTGGTAATAAATTCGTTAGTTTTTTTAACCGACTTCTAAAAGGAGGAGGTTCTCAATTTGATTGGTAGGTATTTTTTTTCATGTATGTACTACACACCGATTACGCTGAGATTTATGTTCCGATTTGCGTGATTTTTCTTTAGTTTGATGCGAAATAGTTGCCATTTGGTCCCATAAATATTTAATATAGTTTGACCTAGTAGTTTTCATTTAATGATTTTTTTTTTATTCATTTATGTACATTTTTCACGTATGTGAACCTATTTCTCCGTGATTACCGCATCGATTTAGATGATTCTTCATTCATTTGGTAGAGAATACTTGCCCAGTGAGCCTATATGAATTTTAAGTCGGTTATATTTTTTGTAAAAAAGATTTTTAATGTGGTACCTATGTACCAATCGTTTCGTAGTGAAGTGTTACTAACGGTGTCACCTTGTTTCGCAGACAGAAATTTGACAGAATTTCGTTTCCCAGAAAATGCTTCACATAATATTTAGTCCCCGTATTTTTATTTCGAATATTTTTGTTTCGACTACTATTTACTTGAATGAAAAATATTTTACAGATAGACAATTCAAAGAATTTTACAATCACATTTTTTTATTTGACCATCTTATCAAACAGCAGAATTATTTTTCAACGAATATTGTTTGTTCGATGTATGTTTCCATGGTATTTTATTTCAACGAAATTATTAACCTTAAATTAAAATATAAGTCAATATGTTGTACTAAAAAAGTTAGTGACAGAAACGAATGGCTGCAAAACAGACTCCACGTGGTCTTGTTTGCCCTACCCCTAGAGTGTAATTTAAGCCCGCGTAGGCGCGGAGGGATGAGGCGGCCCGCGAGTTGAGGAGCAGGTGGTTTCTAAAGATCGCCACCGCGGCTGAGGCTGGCCGGCTTGCCGGCCAGCAAGCCGAAGCTGCGGTGGTGAGCGTTAATACCATCTGCGACGATAAACTTGCGTGGGGCCGCTGGAGCCCCTCAGCGCCGGAGCCGTGACAAAAACCTTGCCTATTGCATGTTACATGCTTGCTGCATGCTGCATGCAACAGGCATGGACACCATTAGTGAGAATAGCAAGATTGTTTTCCTGCTTGACAATAATTTACCCGCATTATTTTTGTGAACCCGGTGTTGTAATTTTGTAGGAGGGTATGCATTTTTCAAAGGTTTGAATTTTAGAAACTGTCAGTCGATTAAAATGTTATTCTTCGTAATAAGTTTTATGTGAAACAAACAATATGTGAATAAATAATATTTGAT
The DNA here is from genome assembly GCA_963082945.1 of Cerastis leucographa. NCBI lineage: Eukaryota > Metazoa > Arthropoda > Insecta > Lepidoptera > Noctuidae > Cerastis > Cerastis leucographa. The sequence goes on from OY720366.1 coordinate 15,457,674, forward strand.
TTGTTATTCTATGATATGAATATTCTAACATTAAACTTTATTTGAAACAAAAATCGATGATTTAAATTTCTTCAAAATAAGTATTCTGCGTATTGATTATTCTATGAAATGATAATATGAGAAACAATTTATGTGAAACAAAATTCGATTAAACAATTAGCGATGAAACAACGCACAACCGTTACTAACATATACAAGGTGTTGATTTGCAACCTCGTCAAATTTCAGGAGGTGGTCACAAAAGACATAAATAATCAATTAAAATTACGGTACCTGCTTAATTATTAATAAACCCTGATTTTTTTGGTTGTTTAAGTTTGACAATATTTCAGAATAATCCCCTTATCGTGGTTTAGGGAATAAGAAATTATCGAATAAACGTTTGAAATTGTTTGTATGTGTGTAAGCGAGTTTATAGGGCAAGAACCAGACGGGCCGCGTTTAAAACACGGGTGGTTCACACTTACCGATTTCCGTAAAAAAAAAAAAAAAACCTATCTATTTTATTATTGATTCGGGACGAGAATCATTAGCATAGTTACCTCCTTGAATTTGACGAGGATGCAAAGCAACACCTTGTATAGTTTTAAGGTTTTATTTACAAACACAAATTGTATTTTATCATAATATGTAGTTAGTCTGTAAGATAATAACCTTACTTTGGCCGACAGATACATATATCTATGGGCCAAATTTGCCTGAAAATAAGTGTATGTTGTCATTGTTGTTTCATGGTTATAAATACCATCACAAAACATAAAATCATGACTATAACCCGCAAAGGGCTATGCAAACATGTAGTACCTATTAGTTTATAAAGTGTGTTGTTTGAAAAGGGATCCCTTCTTTTCGCATAATGTTCTTTGTCCTAATATACTTCGGCATAACGATTTTGGCACAATTTGTTTTGGCAATAATATTTCGGCATAATTTTTTTAGGCATACATTTTATGTTGACATAATCATCTTAAAGACTAATTAGTTTTGGCATAAATTTGATTCGCATAACGTTAGTAGGCCTAAAAATTAAACTAACTAGGTTAAAAATTTAATATGCTGTGCAACAAAAGTTAGTGACAGAACCGAATTGCTTCAAAACCGACTCTACGTAGTCTTGTTTGTCCTACCCCTAGAGTGTAATTTAAAATCGCGTAGGCGCGTAGGGGCGAGGCGGCCCGCGGGCTGAGGAGCAGGCGGCTGCGAGTGAGCCGCAGCAGATTGGCTGGTCCGCAGCTTCGCCAGCCAGCCTCAGCCGCGGTGGTGAGCGAAAGCCGTCTGCAACGATTTGCACGCGTGGGGCCGCCGGAGGCCCGCAGCGCCGGAGCCGTGACAGAAACCCTGCCTGCTGCATGTTGCATGCTTGCTTGAATGCTGCATGCTGCATGCTTGCTTGCATGCTGCATGCTGTATGCTTGCTTATAAAAAAGTTATGCTTTAGAACTTTATGCTTAACAAATTTATGCTTAATCATTATTATGTTTAGAGAAATAATGCTTAAATAAATTATGCGTAAGCTGTTATATATAATTATATTATGCGAAAACATAATTATGCTAAGTTATATTAGGTCTTAAAATTTTATGCAAATGGATAGGGAACCGTTTGAAAATAGGGGACGGGCCTATTGCTATAAACCGGGTACAAATCCAGACTCAGGGCTAAAACTGAGAAATTCATAATGAAAAAAAATACTTTGCCAATCCTGGAAATCGACTTCATTCTCAGCAAAGCTCGCCACACTATTTTCAAACCACTGCAATTCCTGAAAACTGAGGTATTGAAGCCCGACGAAGTCCTGGAGAAACAATTAAACTGCCTTGGAACATCATCATCATCAGCCTTTAATGTTCCCACTGCTGGGAAACAGGCCTACTCTCTATGAGAGGGAGTGGGCTGTGATTCACCACGCGGGCCCAGTGCGGGTTGGCAGATGTCACATGTCTTTGAATTTTTAGTTCTATGACATGCCGGTTTCCTCACGATGTTTTCCTTCACCGTTTTTGAGGGCAGCGGTGATGAAATAAATTACACAAAGTAATGCGCCTGCCTGGGTTCAAACCCACGGCTTACTGCTCGTAAGTCGGGGCTGCCACCACTGGGCCACCGCTGCTCTATATATCTAAATAGCGGAGAAGTAGGAAAAACATAATTCTCATACTGAGCATCTTTTCACTTTATTAAGATAATCATAGTTTTATTTTTTATTTATTTAACGGAGTTTTTATCCATACGGATATGCCAACCCCATCGTACCTCATAAACTATCATAAATAATATAGCATAGATTTTAATTTACGAATAAACCTAGTGTCTTTTAATGACAAAGGATATAATATCTTATGCTTCTTTTGAAGTGAAAGAAGAGATCTAGCGGTATAGTTTTAGTACAAATCCAGGCAAAAGCTGTCTATATAAAAAATCTTCCTTAATCTTTTATTCTAACAAATTAATATCTATAAGTGTAAACATTAAACTTCAAAAATAATCAATATGACTCTCTCATAAATTCAAAACATCCAACCTCTTCAAAACATACAGTAGACACTAGACAATTAATACCTTCATTTAGTAGCAGCGACAATTCTGCCGGTGACAGGACATGTATCATATCTCTTAGTTTGTTTGTTCGTCTGTGTTGTTAAAATATACGAGTTCTTGCACTCCGGCGTGCGCATAAATCAACACTGCCTAGCGGCTTATTAATTTTATGATGTCGTGTGGCTGGATGTGACTTGAAAATGTAGAGATATTATTACTTTTAGCTTTTTTAAGTGTAGTAATTTAAGCAGATCTGTCTGGGTAGCGAAAAGAGAAGCTTTCGGAATATCTCTTTATAAAATATAATTATTTATTAATATATATTAATCAGCCTGTAATGTTCTCTCCAAGGAGGGGCAAATGCCACTGAATTAAGCGGCATACACCACTAGTGGTGGCAGGTGGAGAAATAGTTGCAACTGCCACTACGGACAATTGGGTGGCAACAAATGGGAAAAAAGGCTGATACGCAGTCATACGGGGCATTTGCAGATTTTTTTATGACAGATGTCTTCGAATTGTTAGTTCTAGTATACCGTTTTACTCGCAAGTTGGGGGTAGGGGCATATCCAGGTATGCTTCTTTTTCGTGTGATTAGAGCATAACCTGGGTTCAGAGTTTTATACCACCATGGACCTCTGAATTTACTTTACATGCTGTCGAGTTCTCGTATAATACGCACATGTATCCGATAAAAATCAGAGGTGCGTGTCTTAGGTTCGACCTTGCCACCTCGAGACTTGGCAGTCCGACGGTCACATTACTAGGCTATTGCTGCTCTTAGCAGTCTCTTATATCACTTTTATATCCAGTTCCGACTGATAATAATTTTGACCCTTTATGACATCAATGTGCGATTTCAAATAATGATAAAATAATAATCAAAATAATATTCTGTGACTATTATTTAAAGAGAGACGTATCCAGTAGCTTTATGAAATGTGACGGTAATATTATAAGATTGTATCTGAGGTGCGATTGTTAAGGCTCTCACTCTGAGGAAGATGCAAGATTTCAGGTACATTCGGCGTGAGTTTGTCACATACGCAACTTGAATTTTTTGCAATATTTTCAGTTAAGCACGTTTTGGTAAAAGCAAGTTGCCCTCTTTGTCAGTAACTAGTAATATCCTTTCAATTACTGTCTTGTTCTATTTATAAAGTGTTCTTAGACACCCATATCTAACAACTCAAAGTGTAACTTGAGAGAAAATCATTATTTCAGATACGATTTTTATTCTGTAGTTTGGTAATTGCTTTCAGTTAGATCTGTAAAAGATTAGAATTCTCAGCTTTACTTTCTTTGACGTACGTCGAGAATTTAAACGAAGTTTGAATATAACTTCGTATAAATTCTTGACTATTGCATAAAATGTTTGCATAAGTAATTTCTTAAACTCAATTAATTACTTAAACTTGACTATAGATACAGGTGTATGTTGTGGGTCCTCTGGAAACTCCAGACTGAACTGCCTATCGTTTTGGAAACTCCAGTATAGGCAGTTAAATTCAACCGGTTTTTTAGAATTAATCTAGCTCAAATTATAATTAAAAAGATTAGGGCACTCTCTAATTAAGGGCACGTCAATCAGACAGAAATTCATAAGAGCCATAATGGAAAGGCTTTTTTAAGTAACCTTTAGTAAACTATGAAAAATTCCAGTAAATGATAGCGTGATCTTTGGTAGGGAAATGGAAGAAAATCAGTCTTATTGAACCGACCCCATGTGTTATCTGGTCTTTATAAACCAAATTAGCAATCAGATATAATATCATGCTCTAATGACTGAGGGGTTTGGTAAAGTACTACCAAATAGCCCCAGATGTTTGATTCCCATAATCGGGTGAGCCTATTACCATCCAGGGCTGCGGGTTGTTCGAAAGAGATACCGCGGCCCTGGAACACAAAGGGCTAAGAAGGAACATGGGTGGGTTTTAGTCAGTCAAGTCTGACACTCCCTCCCGCTCCGCCCAGAGCGGGAGAAGCCTATTGCCATCATCATCATCTCCCTAGCCTTTTCCCAAACTATCTTAGGGTCGGCTTCCAGTCTAACCGGATGCGCTGAGTACCAGTATTTGATATGAAGCGACAGCCTGTCCGACCTCCACAACCCAGTAACTGGGTAATACGATACCCCTTGGTAAGACTCCATTTTTGGCTTCTGACTACCCGTAACCCGTAACGACTGTCAAAGATCTACAAATGACAGCCCGGACCAACTGCTTAACGTGCTTTCCGAGGCACGGAGGAAACTCGGTATGTAATTATGGTCACCCATCCATGGACCATTCTCCGCAAGCACGGCTTAACCTTAAAGATCGACCCGTGCGGCTGTTATTGAAGTGAAACTTCTTATGTGTCTTCCAACAAGGTTGCGTTAACGCTACCATGGAGGGGGAAAAGTTCGTTCCTACAGACAAACTGTGAAAACAGTTTTGTGGGGCTTAGTTTTTAAATGAAAGTTTGTATAAAAATTGTTTGATAAATAAATAAATAAATAATAATAAATAAGAAAGTGACAGAGCGAGAGTGAATGCGTGGCACTCGAACGCATGCGTGTAGTATTACGAAGTTTCACTTCTTCCGCGCGGATGGACTCCACGCACTATTTTTATTTAGCCAAGAGCTCCTCTCCAGCTCTCTTTTGAGAAATTCCTGATGAAAGAACCTAATAACACTTTGCTCGACCTGCAAATTGAACCAAAAACTCACGTAGTAGTAACAAAATCAGCAAAATAAAGGCCAACTATAAAAGAAGTTGCATCAACTTAATATCTTCTTTGCCGACTGTACAAAGTACAACTCTATTTGTATCCGCCTGGCAAAGACGGTTGGAGGGTATTATTAAAAACTTGTTTCGTGCAAAATGTTATGAATAGTGACCAAAATAGGAAGACGGGTGCTTTGACTTTATTTTGTTTATTTGTTTTTGGGGTGGATAATTTGTTTTTATGTCCAAGATATGAGAGCGGCGGTGGCCCGAGGGCAGCGGTGGCCCAGTGGTGGCAGCCCCGACTCACGAACTAAGCCGTGGGTTCGAACCCAGGCAGGCGCATTACTTTGTGTAATTTATTTCATCATCGCTGCTCTCAAAAACGGTGAGGGAAAACATCGTGAGGAAACCGGCACGTCCTAGAACCAAAAATTCGAAGACGTGTGACATCTACCAACCCGCACTGGGCCCGCGTGGTGGATTACAACCCCCTCATAGGAGAGGAGGCCTGTGTCCCAGCAGTGGGAACATTATAGGCTAATGATGATGTCCAAGATTGCCATCTATGAATCTTTAGGTGCCATGCAAGCTCGATAAAGTGTTTTTAAAGTAGATATTTTTCCATAGTAAACGACATTTTGAATTATATTGAAAATAGTGTTACAGCTAAATAAGACTGATTATAAATTATCTATAACAACAGAAATTTCCAATTATCTTTTTTTTAAAGACATTCTTAAATGTTTATAGTATTTTTTTAGACTTACCTATGTATCCTGCTTATGCGTATTAAGTTTCATTGAAATCGGTTTAGTCATTTCGGTAAATAAGGACTTGAAAGTTTGTATGAAATGCCGTAAGGTATACGCTCTTAAGGTGACACTTTTCGAAAAAAAATCCATAGAAACTTCGGGGGGTTTTACTCCACTGTTTGGCACTGCACATCCAAAGTAAAATATGATATGGTATTGTCTCACTATTAATTTTGTCTGTTCGGAAACAGAATAGGAAAATAACAAACCATTAAAAAGTTACGAGCTATCAAAGATTCGTTTTTATTGCAAATTTTAACGCAACTTTGGTCGTAAATTAGTAATAAAAGAAGTGTCAAATTTCCAAAACAAAGTCAATACCGACACAGCACAATTATCAAATAATTTAATACATTTTATTTGTAATTGATACACGCAGTGGTTTTTTCATAAAACACTATCTTCCAAAGGCCTTTTCGTAGTTTTTTACGCGCGCCTTACGTTTTGGAACGCTGTGTGTGTGCGTACGAACTAGATGTGCGTGCAGACTAGCGTCTAACTTCTCATCACTGATACTATCTGATACTATCTCTGTCGGGCACGATGCCAAGTGAGACAGAGTGCTTTTCGGCCACGGCCACCAGTGAGTTCGAGCCCGCGACTAGTTGAACCTTAAGCCCTAGGCCCCGGCTGTCAATTTTAAAGGTCGTCCCCCTCCGCTGTAATTATTTTGCCACAAGCCCCTCAACCGTCGATAAAAAATAAGTGTCTACTTAAAAAGCAAAGTATTTCCATTTCACAAGACTTCGCAACCCTCTTCGAAAAAGCAGAAAACGCGAGCAATACACTTAAAAATATGGCCCACTATCAAAAAGAGCTGGCTATTTATTTTCTCAGCTTAATAATACCTTTTCAAACTATATTATTTGGTGACAAAAGCCTTCCTTTGTGTAAACGCTATAAAGATAAAATTTAAAGGGTTTTCCGTTAGAAATTACTTAGGAAAGGGACAGTTTAGACACAATTTAATGACGTAACGTAAAGAGAATGGAATCAAAACAGATGGTTTGAATGAGGCTTGATTGCGTGTGTGTTTGGGTAAGTAGATACCTGACTATACGAGTAGGTAAGGTACCTAGGTATACAGGGTGGTGCAGACAATCCGACATTAAATTAAAATACGTATACCTTAATGACGTTCCCAGTTAGCATACAAACATTAATTTGAATATATTATCCCGTAATCAGGGCCATCTTCTCCACTGGGCACACTGGGCACGTTCCCTAGGCCCCACGACCCAAGGGGCCCCAAAGTTCCTGTTACTGTCAAAGCCAGCGGCTTTCAGGCAGGACCTTAGGATACTACTTATTTCCTTAAACTAATATTTCTACGAAATGAAAAATATATTTTTCTGTGTTTTATTTCAAATGAAAGTTCTCCGCCGTTCGAGTTTTATCAAAGTTTTAAAAAACATTTTTTTCATTTTTTGTATGAACTGTCACAAAAAAACCTAACCTATTCGAGGCGGACTGTAAAAATTTCGAGCTCGCTTCGCTCGCTCTTGCATCCTACAAGGGCCCCATTATTCTCAAGTGCCCAGGGCTTCCAATGGGTTAAAGACGGCCCTGCCAGTAGTTGAGTCACAGAAAACCACATCGATATAAACACTAAACATTAAGTTGCCAACTAGCTACTTCAAAAACCTTTGCTTAATTCATATCTTAAATTTAATTTCTAAACGTGAATTAGTGTAAAATATAACGAAGGTTAGTAAATCAACATTTTTATACATGATGTTTTATTTCATTGGCAATGTTCTGTTGTATTTTGTTCTGTTCTGCTGTAATTATATTTTGATGTTGGGATTTATTTCATAGTTTTAAAATATTCTTACAAAAATAGTATTACCACTGTTTTCATTTTGATTTACGTGAGCCACCGCGCGCACTACCCTGTATAGTTTGTGAATGTGGTTGTTGGTTGAGGATTTAAGATGTCAAACACGTCTTGTTGGATCTTTGCTCATCTTAAGAGGGTAGATGATTTATGTTTTGTCACCCGCTTTTTACGACTACCGTCGTTTTTGAATCGTGGCCGACTCGTGCAACCTACGCCCGAGGCGGTTGGTAGTTGGCTTGCGCGATCAGACAGTATCGGTCACCTCTCATTCTTTATTGAGAAACTTTTCCGTGAATAAGACAATTTTAACCCATTTTCTACACTGCCGTGCAGTATCTATTGTGTGAGACGTTCTCGCAGTGCTGTGCCAATTTAGATGGTGTTTTTGGAACACTCAGTGCCCATGCTCACCGCCGCCTTCGATACCAGGACTCCTTGCCGTGCAAGGCTCTCGATCAGAAGCGCTACGTGTGGAAGTTTGAGGTAGGTGGCATACTGGATTATCTACCTATTTACGAGCATAGATCCATTTTCCAAACGTTACTTAACTAAGTTGATACAGCTACCCTTTTATTAGTTAACGGTCCTTCGAAAAAAAACCAATTTCTTACCAGCCTTCTACAGTCATACTCAACATTTTGGTCCAGTCGAGCCGGTTATAATTAATTTATTTCAAATAAACTATTACATATTTAAAATATTAAAATGGCGCAATCAGGAGTAGCTGCTCCGATTGCTCCGATTCCTACTAAAAAGGAATTAGAAGCTGTTCGTAATATAAACAAATGTGTTGCTAAAAAGCAACGTATTTATTCTCAATTGCAACAAGTGTTTGATTTATCCAATAAAATTGAGAATCATCCTTCCGTCAAAGAAATGTTCCTATTGCGTGCCTCAGAGATAACATCACTACGTGAATCATTCGAAAGTATTTGTATGGAAATATATGAAATGCAATTATCTTTAACGCCTGAAGCTCAGTTCTCAGAAAGCGATTTGGTTAGCTTCGATGACTTGTTCTTTCGCGTCAAGTTGTGCGCTTCGAAGCACACGGCCAAAATGGCGGACGTTCCACCATGCAGTCACGTAGACACGAAAGATAAAAATGGCGACATTCGACCACGTTTACCGAAGCTCGAATTGTTCACATTTGATGGGAATATTGAGAACTTCACCACGTTTTATGAAACATTTTGCTCTTTGGTGCACAATCAAACGGGTATTTCAAACATAAATAAATTTCATTATTTGTTGTCATGCACAAAAGGGTTCGCACTTAGCATTGTAAAAAGTGTGCCGATTACTTCAAGTAATTACGACGTAGTGTGGCAATCCTTACTTGATAAATATCAAGACAATAGGATGCTCGTAGGTAAATACCTAGATAAGATGCTCAACTTTCCCGCGTTAAAGTCGGAATCTCCAGTTAATTTAAATATTTTCATTGAGACCTTCGATCATTCTTATCGCGCTATAAATGCTTTAAATATCGAGCACTTATCTAGCTATGTACTGTGTCATATAGCATTGAGGGGATTGGACCCCAACACTAGAAAAACATTTGAACAAGGTATTGATCAAAAGACCATACCTACCTATGATCAGTTGATGTCCCACGTACATAATCAAATAAAAATATTGGAACATTCTCAACCTTATTCTAGTTCTACTGTTCCGCAAGGTAGGAATCCTACTCTGAACACATGTAATAAAAAGTCGAGTGAAACCTTAAATAGGAAGGCATTTTCCTCGCAGACGCAATCTAACAATAAGCCGAAGACTTTTGATTGTTTACATTGTGGTCAAAATCATATGATTTTTCGTTGTGTTCAATTCCGTGAATTGACGCCTGCGCAACGAGTCAGCCGTGCTGACCATTTGAAATTATGCCACAACTGCCTCAAGCAAAACCACTCGTCTTCCGATTGCCAAAGCGAATTCAGATGTTTCACGTGTAATCAGCGTCACCATGCATTACTGCACCTTGACTCTAAAGGCAGTCCTGCTACGCAATCCGTTCCTGCGCATAATAGCAGCACAAAGCCGACAGCTGTAGGTACTCACACATTGCACGCTAAAACGTCGCACTCGTCTAGCGGTAACAATATGAAGAGCTATATGGTCCTACTAGGTACGGCTATAGTCAATGTTATAGATTCGTTTGGTAATCCGCAAGCTTGTCGCGTTCTTATCGACTCAGGCGCTCAATCGAATTTTATTACTTTAAATTGTTTAGAACGGCTAGGGTTGTCGCGTAAAAAATGTCCTTTTAATATTTTTGGTTTAGCCGGAAGTAGTGTCAAAAACTTTGGCATGACTTCGTGCACTATTAAGCCGAGGCATTGCGATAACCCATCGTTTAATATCGATGCTATAATTTTACAACGGATCACTTCCGATTTGCCTACGGTAGAAATTTCCGAAGAAGTTTCTATGCATTACAAGAACCTTTTGTTAGCAGATCCCTACTTCTATAAAAAATCATCTGTAGACATTATTCTTGCAGGTGACATATTCCCTGACATTTATGACGGTAATAAAATTATTGTCAGCCCTACACTACCCTCTGCACTCAGTAGTGTTTTCGGGTTCATATTGTGTGGGAAAGTTGAAGTACCGTGTACTTCCGATGATGTCACTCACATTGCAACGTCTTGCAATTTGGTGTCGTACACCAGTGATAGTGACACCATCAACAATCAACTTAAATCATTTTGGGAAATAGAGGAGTCACCGTGCGACAACCCTATCAGCCCAGATGACAAGCTTGCCGAGGAGATATACTCCGAGCGTCATTATAGGGACGATAGCGGTAGGTATGTTTCGCCTATCCTAATGGACCCGAAGTGCGCCGCCCTCGGCGAGTCTTATAACCACGCCGTGCGTAGGTTACACCACCTGGAGCGACGTTTCGCTCGATTGCCCGACTTACGTTCGCCCTACGTAGACTTCATGCGTGAGTATGAACTGTTAGGTCATATGAAACCGTATGTCGGTACAGAACCGAGTAGGTATATCATACCACACCACTGTGTGGTGAAGACATCTAGTACTACCACGCCCCTGCGAGTGGTATTCGATGGCTCAGCGGCTACTTCAAGCGGTGTGTCACTTAATGACACATTACTTACAGGCAGAAAACTCCATCATGACATTTTGAAAATTATTTTCAACTTTCGTTTGTATGAAGTTTGTTTTACCGCTGACATAGCTAAATTCTATAGGAATGTCCTAATTCACCCCGCTGAGCGTTCTTATCAGCACATTCTTTGGAGGGAATCGCCTTCACATGAAATAAAAACCTACGAACTTCTTACAAATACCTACGGGTTGCGATCGTCTGGTTTTGTTGCTGTTCGCTCGTTGCAACAGCTGGCGAGTGATGAGGGCAAGCGATATCCTCAAGCTGCTGACATCCTCATGCAAGGATGTTTTGTTGATGACGTTTTGTGGTCTACACAGAACCTCTCAGACGCCTGTAAGTTACAGGACGAGCTCGTAGCTCTGTTGAAGTTGGGCTGTTTTGATCTTCGTAAATGGGCGAGTAATTCCCCTGAATTACTGTCTAGGATCGGTGCCGATCAGGCAGTGGCTATAAACTTTAGTGATGATGATACCGTGTGCTCATCGCTGAAGGTCTTAGGTCTAAAGTGGCTGCCGACCGTCGATTGTTTCTCTTTCGATTATAACATGACGGATAGTACCTACACAAAACGGTCAGTGCTAAAACTGCTTGCTAGCATTTTTGATCCGGTTGGGTTTTTATCTCCATGCACATTTCTAGCTAAATGCATCATGCAAGATTTGTGGAAGCTGAGTCTCGGTTGGGATGACCCTCTTCCTGTTGATTTGCGTGACAAGTGGTCGGTCTTCATCGCGTCACTGTCAAGCCTGTCGTCAATAACAATCGAACGGCACATGCTAATACCTAAATTCTGCGGCGTACATTTAATTGCTTTTTGTGACGCATCGACCCGTGGTTATGCGGCATGCATATATGTACGTAGTGTTGACCCAAACAATGAAGTAAAGACTAGACTGCTTATCAGTAAAAGTAAGGTCGCACCGATCAAGCCGCTCTCAATACCCAGACTCGAGCTTATGGCTGCCGTGTTATTGTCTAAACTGGTTTTGTTCATTCAACACAATATAAAAAACCTAAACTTTCATGTAACTGCATTAACGGACTCCAGTGTCGCACTCGCGTGGTTACTGACCCCTCCCTACAAACTTAAAACCTTTGTTTCAAGTAGTGTCTCTCAAGTAGTGGAGGTGGTTCCATCGAACAGCTGGTATCACGTGCGGAGCGAAAACAATGCCGCTGACGTTTGTTCGCGCGGCGCCATGCCCACTCAGCTCGTAGCTGATTATAAACTCTGGCTCCATGGTCCCGCATGGCTATCTGATGACGTTCATCAATGGCCAATCAGTACTTTTTACGTCACTGAAAAGACGGACATTTTAGAACTGAAGACAAACGTTGATACATTTTCCTGCGTATCTCAAAATGTAACTAACGATTTTTCAGAAACGTTTTTTGAAAAATACTCTTCGTTCAACAGATTGCAACGTATCGTCGCTTGGTGTTTGCGATTTGTTAAAAATTGTAGGTTACTTAGAAACGAGCGTTCTGTTGGTCCGATCTCAACTCACGAGTTGAATGCGTCCCATGACGTTATTATAAAATGTACACAAGCTACCTACTTTTGTAGCGAAATCACTCAGATAAAAAATAATAAATTTGTTTCGTCACTCAGGAAGCTATCACCCTTCGTCGATGCCCATGGTTTCCTCAGGGTGGGGGGTAGAATCTCGCTAGCAGACCTACCCTACAATAGCAGGCACCCTTTGTTGCTACCTAAAAAATGTCACATAACAACTTTAATAATAGAACATTTTCACAATATGTACTACACTATGTGTGTAATATGTACCTACATGTAGGACCTCGTTCATTGCAAGGAATTTTGTGCAAACGATATTGGATCGTATCCGCTCGCAGTATGATTCGTAGTGTGTTGTCTAAATGCATCGTATGCTTTAAATGCAACCCTACTTCAAACCAACCGTACATGGGTACGTTACCCGCTGAAAGGTTAAAACCTAATAAGGTATTTGATCATGTCGGTTGCGATTTAGTTTTTTTTTTTTTTTTTTTTTGAATGGCATCTCGCAGTTCAGCCTATGAGGTTGTCGTCTGCTTAACCGGACTATCCTGTGGGTGCCTTTAGAGTAAGGCCTCCAGCCAGGGCATAAAAACTTACAAACTAAGCGACTGCACGCTAAGGGCACCCCCTGTGGGGTACGAACCTCGGCTTAGGGCGTCGCTGGGGGAGGACTGCATGGGGACAGGCTGGATCTGAATGGTATCATTATTTAGGGGCTGATTTAAAACTACTGGCACAGCATCGCGGGCTGGCTCGAGCGAGGGTCGGGGAGGGCATGGACCGGGACGTCGCGACGGACCTCGACGGCGAGGTCGGAAAGACGGCGGTTTGAGTCGGAACTTTTTAAGAGTGCTAGTCTCTTTGCTACTCTCCTGGAGGAGGGTGATAGCATCATCTGGAGTGACAAGGGTATGCCTAGGACGGCGTACTGTACTAATGCGCGAGGGTTCGTAACGGGCGGCCGCTGCGATCAGGGGATTACGGTGTTTAATGGCGTTATCGAAGAAGCGCTTCGAAAGACGTTTCATAAACTGAAGGACGGTGGGCATTCTAAGGTCTACGTGTAGACGGTCATTACGGACATAAAAAGGGGCTCCCGTGACTCTACGTAAGAACCGGTTCTGTAAAACTTGCATCCTATGGATGTACTTAGGCTTGGTGTGAGCGTACACGATGCAAGCGTACGTCATAATGGGGCGGATCACCGCGGTATAAAGGCGCAACTTGCACTTGAGTGACAACTTGCTTTTTGCCGAAATCATGAAATGAAGCCTACCCATAGCAAACGCAGCTCGGTCGCGAGCTGCTTTGATGTGCGCCGCGAAAGACAAGTGGTTGTCAAGTATGACTCCTAAGTACTTGGCTTGCTTCTCCCAAGGGATAGGCTTACCGTACATAGTGATCGGGCTGAGCGCGGGTGGCTTAATTTTACGCTGTTTAGAGTAAAGAACTGCCTGGCTCTTGTCGGGGTTCACCTCGATTCTCCATTTCCGGAACCAAGCGCCTAAGACGTTGGCTGAGGTTTGGAGGGTGCTATAGATAGCGTCGTGACTGCGGCCAGTGTAATAAATGGCCGTGTCGTCCGCGAACAGGGCTAACTGAGCCTTCTTGCTCTTGGGGATGTCACTGGTGAACAGAGTAAAGATAAGGGGAGAGACGACGGAGCCCTGAGGGACTCCGGCTCTAATGGGGTGGGGGGAAGACAGTGCCATCCCGATGCGATAGCGGAAGGTGCGATCCGACAGAAAGTCTCGTAAGATGAGCACGAGACGGTCCGGCACTCCCAGTTTGTACAGCTTATATAATAAACCGTTGTGCCAGACTTTGTCGAAAGCCTTTGCTATGTCGAAGTACAACACACCCGTCATCGCTCCACGCTGGAAGCCAGCGCTCAAGTGTTCTACGATGCGATGGGCCTGTTGAATGCAGGAGTGTCCGGTCCTGAAGCCGAACTGCTCGTTGGGGATGAGACTCTTAGCCTCGGCGAAGTCTTTGAGTCGCTTATAAATAAGTCTCTCGTAGATTTTGCCGAGTGCGTTCAGGAGACTGATAGGTCTGTAGCTTGAGGGCTCAGACTTGGGTTTGCCTGGCTTGGCGAAACCGATGACAGTGGCCTCTTTCCATATTTGGGGAAAGGCGTTGTTGCTCAGGGCGCCATTGAAGATGGCCGCCATTAACACGACGAGCTGAGCGGGGAGGAGTTTTAACACCCTATTGGTGATTCCGTCGGAGCCGGGTGCTTTCCGCGGTTGAAGCTTATTAATGATGTCTTGCACTTCGTCAGCTGTGACCGAAGGCAGAGGATCATCAGGGTCTTCTACGGGAGGGAGGGCGGCTTTACGTTCGACGAATGCGTTCACCTCATCGAGATGTCGCTTGTCTACTGGTTGAGAGCTGGGGGAGCACTGGGACTCCAGGCTGTCGGCTAGGCATTCGGCCTTCTCAGAGTCGTCGAATGCGACGCTCTTATCGGGTCGGGTGAGGGGAGGCATCGAAACCTCTTCGGTGGAGCGCAACTTGCGTTGGAGCTGCCAGAAGGCTAGGTGGGTAGGCTCGAGCTCGCTAAGCGTCTTGTCCCATTGATCTGAACGATGCTCACTAGTGCGCTTCTTTACAGCACGCTGTAAATAACGCATGTGAGCTTTGTTCGCGTCGCAGGGAAAGTTGCTGTAGGCACGGATGGCCGCGTTCTTCTCGGTTATCAGTTCACGTACGTCAGCGGGTAGAATCCAGCGTTGATCGCTCATTGCTGGAACTTCCCGTGAGCAATCCTTTAGTACGGATTGCACGTGTTCTGTAAACGAGTTGATGGCGGCCGTCGTGTCTGCGACTGAGACAATGTGGTCGGGGATGGCCTCCAGGTGAGGCGACGTGGTGGATTTCAGCTTTTCGCTGACTTTCCTCCAGTCGGTTATCACTTGGGTCGGCGGGGGCTGGCTGGGGTCAGAGGGACCCGAGCGGGGAACTAAGTGCATGAGCACTGGTCGATGGTCTGAGTTAAGCTCATGTAAAGTCTCGATGGAATGCAACTTAAGGTTGACATTCTTGAGTAGCGCTATGTCAAGAACGTCCGGACGTTGGTCGGGGTCGTGGGGATAGTGAGTGTGCTCCATAGGAGCGATGGGATCGAAGTTGAGGGACTCACCCAGGTTATACACGTGACGTCCTCTGGCAGAGGTCGTCGTGCTGTTCCAGGCGGGGTGTTTGGCGTTGAGGTCGCCCGCTATGATAACGGAGTCACTCAAGCCGAAGAGGACGGCAAGGTCTTTGGTGAACAGAGTGTGCTCCTCGGACTTGCCGCCGGGAGGGATGTACGCGGAGGCGATAGTGATCGATTGATGACCGGTCATGCCTAGTCGACAAACTGAAGTCTCGAGCAGAGACTCCATGGGAGGGGGATCTAAGGGGATGCAGTGCAGTTCCTTTCTATAATAGATTAGAGTACCGCCCTTGTGGCAACGTGACCGATCGTTGCGAACTATGCGATAGTTGGCAATTCTCGGATCGCGGTGACTGGGCTTGAGGAAGGTCTCCTGTATGAGGAGGATATCAATTTGATGGTCACGGAGGAAGGTGGCGATTTCATCACGCTGGCCTCTAATGCCATTGGCATTAAAGTACCCTAATTTAAGGGATCGGGGTTTGGTACACGTTAATCTCGTATTATCCATTGAAATTAAAGATTAATGCCGCTGAAGGCTTCGCCTAACTTGATTAGGGACTTGATGATAATTTTAAGCTTATCACCGTCAGTGTTAGCCTCCCTGAGATCTGCCGCCATGCGGTCTGCTTCGGGGGTGACTAACTTTGCTAACGTTTCTAAAGTTACGTTAGGAGAGGAGACCGCGGCCGCGGGGCCGGGAGGCGCGGGACGAGCGGGCGCCGGTGCGCTCGCTTGGGCCACGGGAGTGGGGACAGGGGCATCTAATAGCCCGGGAATGGGGCTGGACTTTGCTTTGCCGAGTGCCGGGAAGGCTCTCTGGTGGTTCAGCGAGGTCCAGGGAGAGGGCCTCTGAGGGCTGAGTCTCTCCGGCATCTGTGCAGTTGGTAGCCTCACCGATGGGCTTTCTCTCTGCTGGCGGGCGTTTGCACGCTTCGCCAGTTTAGAGGAGGAGCCTTTGGGGGCTTTCGGGCAGCCGCGGTAGTTAGCCGGGTGGCCCGACTGGCCGCAAAGCACACAGCTCGGTGGCTCCGTGCATAGCGATTTGTCTTTGGGACGGGGGCAGTCTGCCGTACCATGGTCGCCTAAACACTTTACGCATCTGTGCGGCGCATGGCAGTTGGCTTGGCTGTGTCCGTACAGCTGGCAGCGGTGGCACTGCCCTACTACGGTTGAGCGGTAAGGCTTCTCTATTGAGATGCCTGTGAGGGAGCATACCGACTTCACTTTGAAGATCGGGTGGTGTCCTTCTACTGGGTCACAGATGACCAGTACCATATCGTACTGGTCTCCACCTCTCGCCTTATGAAGGCGGTGGACGGCTGCGACCGGGATGTCCTGGCCTTGGAGGTCGTTTAGGATGTCCTCCGTGGGGATTTCCTTCGGGATCCGCCTGATCACCACGCGGGTGGGCTTCTCCTCTGGAAGGGAGTATGTATGGAAGGCTATGTGCCTTCCGATCAGCTGACGGGTTAGTTCCCTGAAGTCGGTGGTCGTAGGGACTACCACTTTGATACCCTGCTGGGTGCTTTTTGCGCTAGTGTATTGAATTCGGCGCTCAACACACATTTTGGACACGTCTGTCCATTTCCCTTTGTCCTGAATGAACAACGGGGGAGGGGGCTTCAGCTTCTTTGAAGAAGTGGCTGAAGAGTTAGCCTTAGGGCTGGATGGTCTGCTGGTATGAGCAGCGGCGGACTTTGGTGCGGAGACCGGGGAGGTGGGACGGGAGGCCTCGGGAGAGGGGATGAGAGGGAGCGCGACTAATTTTTTGGCCATGGTGGCCTGAGAGTTTTTGCCCTTTTTCCTCTTGCCCTTTCCGACGACTTGATAGTCGTCTTCAGAGGACGAGGAAGCAGAGCAGGAATCTATAACCGATTCCGAGTCGGAGACTGGCACAGTTGTGTCCATTTTCTCCGAAATGGGAACAATGGACGCAGGTGCGGACTGATCCATTGTTTGCTTAACAATGGGTCCGGGGTTAGCCGGAATCGCGGCGGCGACGGCTGGCGGTGAGCCTTTGTCCATGTTCTCAGAAACGGGAACAATGGACGCAGGTGCGGACTGGACCTTTGTTTGCGAAACAATGGGTTTCACTACAATGGGTCTTGGAGTAGCCTTAATCGCGGCGGCGACGGCTGGCGGTAAGCCTCTGTCGGCAGGCGGCGGTGATAAGGGGCTCTCGAGCGCGTCACTGAAGTCAGTGACGGTATCGGTGGTTTGCTGAATGGCAGCAATTTCTGACCCATATTTCTGTAAATATGGGTCGGTCGTGAAGACGCGCAAGAAAAAGCGCAAAAGCGCTTTTTCTGTGTCGTCGAGGGACGACATTTTATCGGCTAAAAGTTAGCGGACATTTGAGTGAAGCTCAGCGCGCCTAACAACCTAATTCCTTGACCAATTACTTAGGGAATTTACTGTGTATCAGTGACTCACCCGCTTCAACCTTCCCGCAGGCACAGTCCGAGAGTCCTGGCTTGGTAGCAACTCCAACTCCAGTCCAGGGAACTTTGCTTTCAGGAACTTGTTCAAACGGGAAACACTAGCACAGTATATCGGCGGCGCATGCGAACGCGACGGGGCCCAATTTTTCACCTAGACCCTGAAGGGGTTAGGCGGGCGGATTGGGTCACCACCCTCTCTCGGTTTCGTTGGCACCGTTAGGTTTCCCACCAAGAACCTCGAAACTGAGGACTTTTCCCTGATGGGGCAAAGGAAGTTAAATCGGAATAATATCCGAAGCAAATGAGCAAGTGCTGTCTTAATAAAAAGACAGCAATTGTTCGGGGGTGTAGTCGAGGGACTACTGATGACGTCACGACACTGGGAAGCGACGAACCGATGACACACACTGATAGCGAGCGGGAATGCGAGCAGGTAGCGGCACGTCCGTGCGCGGCGGCGGTCAGGCGGCGAGTGGTTGCGATTTAGGTGGGCCGTTTCACATAAAAGCGAGTTTGAATCGTAATGCGAAAATTCTAAAGTGCTACATGTGCATTTTTGTTTGCTTTTCCACAAAGGCTGTACACATTGAGGTCCTCAGCGACTTATCAGCTGATTGTTTTCTAGCAACTCTTGACCGGTTCGTAGCGCGACGCGGTCTGTGCTCGTGCCTTCATTCCGATAACGGGACGAACTTTGTCGCAGCTGCGAAACAATTGAAAGAAGTTTGCAATTTTTTTAATGAAAATGACGTTTTAATTGCCGACGGTTGCGCAACTCGTTCTATTGAATGGAAAAATATTCCTCCTACGGCAGCTTCGATGGGCGGACTGTGGGAAGCCGGTATCTAGTCGGCCAAGCGCCACCTCCTCCGTGCAGTAGGTGACAAGGCACTTACATTTGAAGAGCTCACCACTGTCTTCTGTAAAATCGAAGCCGTAATGAACTCGCGTCCGTTGTGTCCGTTATCTGACAATCCTGATGAGTTCGAAACGTTAACGCCTGGACATTTTTTAATAGGTCAAAGCTTACTCGCCGTGCCCGAGTACGGTCTTCAAGATGTAGCTACGAACCGACTGTCACGTTGGCAGTGTTTGCAGAAAATCTCCCAAACGTTTTGGAAGAAGTGGTCTGACGACTATCTGCATACTTTGCAACAAAGAGCAAAGTGGTTCACCTCGCCTCCTAATATCAAAATTGGTGATCTAGTTCTCATTAAATCTGAACTTATTCGTCCGCTAAACTGGGTTCGGGCCAGAGTGGAGCGTCTCCATGAAGGTCCAGATAAAATCATTCGCGTCATTACTCTGAGGACGCAAAAGGGAATCATTAAAAGACCTGTTAATAAGGTTTGCCCGTTTCCATATTCTAATTAAATATTTACAAAACTTGTACCTTATACTTTAATTATTAACATAACTTAGTTTAATTTTTTGTTTATGCTTATTCTTGCCCATTTCAAGGCAATTTTCATACTACCTACCAGTTGCAATAGTAATCTTCTCTTATTTTTTAACTGAAATTATCATGATAATTTCGGTGGGGGGTATGTTGGATCTTTGCTCATCTTTAGAGGGTAGATGATTTATGTTTTGTCACCCGCTTTTTACGACTACCGTCGTTTTTGAATCGTGGCCGACTCGTGCAACCTACGCCCGAGGCGGTTGGTAGTTGGCTTGCGCGATCAGACAGTATCGGTCACCTCTCATTCTTTATTGAGAAACTTTTCCGTGAATAAGACAATTTTAACCCATTTTCTACACTGCCGTGCAGTATCTATTGTGTGAGACGTTCTCGCAGTGCTGTGCCAATTTAGATGGTGTTTTTGGAACACTCAGTGCCCATGCTCACCGCCGCCTTCGATACCAGGACTCCTTGCCGTGCAAGGCTCTCGATCAGAAGCGCTACGTGTGGAAGTTTGAGGTAGGTGGCATACTGGATTATCTACCTATTTACGAGCATAGATCCATTTTCCAAACGTTACTTAACTAAGTTGATACAGCTACCCTTTTATTAGTTAACGGTCCTTCGAAAAAAAACCAATTTCTTACCAGCCTTCTACAGTCATACTCAACACGTCTGTTTCTGCAAATATCGATGGTAAACTAAGAGAGGTTTGATTGGCGATAGTATTGTTACCGTTTAGGATCATCTTATTGACTGCTGGTATTATATCCTGTAAGTATACAGGGTGGTAGATTCACTGACACACAAACGATTACAAAAATTTCAATAAAATAATTCTGCCACATAGAAATCATCTTTACATCTATACAAATAAATAAAATTGAAGTTTCTGTTTGTAATATTAAAATAACCGCTTTTTACTACATGCATATACGGTACATATTTCAAAATAACATTTTTTACAATTTTTGTCTGTCTGTCTGTCTGTTTGTCCCGGCTAATCTCTTGAACGGCTGGACCGATTTTGACGGGACTTTCACTGGCAGATAGCTGATGTAATAAGGAGTAACTTAGGTTACTTCCATTTTAGAAAAATTCTGATTCCTCGCGGACGAAGTCGCGGGCACAGCTAGTAGGTAAATAAAAAAAAATCACGCACAAAATGTATGGAAGTGCTGATTTTTTATAAAAAATCTGTGGGGTGGTTCAAGATGATGTACTAAACACGTTATAGCAATTTGTGCGTCGGTGTCGCTTCCATCCTGTATTTCGCCATCTTTTTTATCATGATCATTAGCTAATTTGAGTGTAGTCTATACCATGATTGTTGGATAAATTGAGGTGCTGCTTGAATTTTATGGCGTTAGTAGAGCAGCGGTTTTTTTTTATCTTTATACTAGCTGTGCCCGCGACTTCGTCCGCGTGGAATTTAACAAATAGTTGTGTAGTTTTTTTTTTTCGTACATTGCAAGTTTTTTTTTTTAAATAGTAGTATCCTAAGTTACTTCTTATTAAATCAGCTATCAGTTAGTACATGCCAGTGAAATTCCCGTCGAAATCGGTCCAGCCGTTCCAGAGATTAACCGGGACAAACAAACAAACAGACAAAAATAGTATATTATGTACCGTACATTCATATACATGTAGTTAAAAGTGGTTATTTTAATATTACAAACAGACACTTCAATTTTATTTATTTGTATATTCTTTTATTTATATGTGGTAATTCATAGCTGTTTCTGTGTTTTCTGTCAACTATCCATTCCTGACTGCCTTTTATTTATATTTTCAGAAACAAACCAGGCAGTGCAATAAAAATTTCATCAGCAAATCATTAAAATTTTATGGGTACAGATGCCATGAACAATAAAACAATTTATTTTCTTAAAAATGTATTTATTTTTCATTTTATTGTGCTCTTCAATATTTATTAAACGGACATTTTGTCCGTGAATTTTAATTACATAAGTGTTGCAACTCTCGATACTATATAAAATGAAACAATCAAAATTGAATAAAAAATAAATAGTTATTACTTAAATTAAATAAGAAAACAGAAATAAAAACAACAGTTTTGACGACCGAATAATATTTTCCATTTACAATACAAATGAAATGCTTGTTTTTACGATAAGGAAGAACGTTAAAGAAGAAATATAAAAGCAGAATGAAAGACTAAATAAAATTGATGCCAAACAAAACGCAGCGAAGTTTGAATACTTTTAAGAGCGTAAAAACAAATCTACAGATAGGAATTCGAAACATTAACTTTAGCACCAAATGACAAAATCAGATAGTACAAACCGTTCAAAGAAAATCTGTGTGATATATTCGAATGAAAAGTGGTACCTTTAATATGATATGATTATAAAATTCAACTTACTATTCTTAAATAATTCATTTAACTACAATTTTGTACAGTATCTACAAATTCAGAAATTCATTTACATTATCATCCTTTCATAGTTTTTACACATGATCAATCGTTAACTTGATAGGTTTCACAATTATTGTGATAGTTTAAGGACTAGTTCGAAACTTACTAGGACGAAACCGCTATAGCTACCTATAAATATGGTCACATGAATTTTGTACAAAACCATCGCTATACCAGTTAATAAAAATAACGATTTCATCAAAATATCGTATCGCTAAAATCTAGAGGGACAGACCTACTACCAAGCAAAAAATTTTGTACAGTTGTGTAGAAAAGTAGTCCCTAAGACGTTTAAGGTTCATAAATATTTGACAGTAACTAATATTCAACGATTAAGTTCACCGTCTCGGAAGGCATGAGAGAATTGAGGCCGCTGAATAAGTTAGGCCGTGAAAGACAAAGTAAAACTACTAAATGCAAAATTGATTACATTAACTGTGATTCTTCACCGTTCACTTCGTCACTCGAACTGTTATGGCACGACCGTCACATGAGTAGCCGCGAACACGACATGTCTGTTCATGACATCGGTATCTCCGCAGACAATCGGTGTCTGGAGGATGCCCTCGTACCACAGGTCCCGCACGTATTATTACTATAGCCGGAATCGGAGCCGAACGAAGAATCACCACTTGGAGGCTTCGGTGAAGCCCGAGGTCCTCTCCAACAAGCGATTCCTGGCAGCTCGCCACCAGGCCAGGCACCTCCCGCACTCATTGGCAGAGGCCCTTGCGGCCTCGCACCAACCGTCCCAACTTGAGGATACAATCTCAAGAGTGCATCCAAAAGAACTCCTTCGTGGAACTCCGTGGGATCAGGTGGTCCGGGCGGATGGATATGACGCTGCTGCATTCTATGTTGTGCCCGTCGTCTTTCGAGAGACTTGGGTCTTCTGTCCATTCTCTGTTGTCTTGGCCGATGGGGGAGTGACTGTGGAGCTGGTGGTCTCGAACAGGTTCGACAAGGCGCTGCTTCGCCGACGAGGCTGAGTTCGTCTTCGGCGAAGTGATCGTCACTGTGGAGGGAGTCGTCTGATCTGTGCGGCAGCTCCTCGTACAGTGGGGCCCCACAGGTATCCCCTCCACAGCTGTTCCCTCCTCGCCACGTACTACCGGAGCCGCAGACAAACACCCGACTCGGGCAGTTCGGTCTTTTCGTTTCCACCATCTGTAAAGAACAAATTGATTTTTAATAATGTCTTCGCAACCACATCTAAGAAATTCTTGGAAGATTGATTTGTAGCGACGTTAAACAAAAACAATTTAATTTCCAGTGATTCGGTTTTACATACCAGACCTACCACTAAGTTCTAAATTAAAAGCGAGTTATCTCACAAGTTAGAAATATTAATTAAACAAAGTTTACGTTGAATTTTAACACGATAAAGCAAAAGTTATCGAAAAACTAATAAATAAAGCAATCATGATATTATTTTCTTCGAAGTCTAGTCATATAAATCTTTTCAAAGTTATAACGAAAAGCCTGAACATCCAGATCTATTCAAAAGTCAATTATAAACATAACAAGTTAATACTAGACCGAATTACAGACTTGTAAAGGCCAAACACAAATTTTGACAGTTTAACTAGATCTGAAAAGTTAGGGTAAATTCTCAAAATTTTGTAGCTAACATGCAATAAGTTTACAGCTCGTTTTAATGTTTAGACTAAATTAAGTTTGTTTGACAGATGTTAGGTGAAACTACTGTACGTCCCAGTAGTCCTGTTTGTCGTGGCAAATTAATGTGGACAGCTTTTGTCGATGTTGAGTATATAGCGTGAAACTTTGACACTACTAATGGCTTTAAGTCTACTAGGTTTTTAGGACTGTTCACGTTTCGTTGTCGACTATTATACTTGAGCAAACCTCAGTATATTCGTGAGATAGAAAATGTTTTAATTTTGTAATTTGAATGTTATATTATTTTAGTCGCTTTCATTCCTTATTTTAGAAATAAGGCAAGAAATAGATTTATCTAGGCCAATAACATAAATGCAAACGTAATTTTGTCTATCTTGAACCAAGTTTTATGAATCCTAACAGATTGGTATACAGTCTGGGACTTTAACAAGAACAAAACCCACTTTTTATCCCGAATATTTCTAAAAAAAAAATGATGCAATACAAAATTAACACACACAAACTTGCAGAGAGTAGCTAGTAAAAAATATTGTCACCCATTATTATTGTCAACAGCTTGAAAAGGGTACACTTAACTAAATAATGACTACAATGAATATGGACGGATCAAATGGAGTACGTAACACTGAGCGACAGGAACCATTTCATTACTTCTTCCACAGAGATATGTCAGGTCATCTACTAGATTAACTTTGAAGGGCCTTAGACCCCTTAGACCCTCGTCTTGAGTGTCTGAGAGCATACAGTTTACAGTCTGGAAGTTTTTAGTTACGGCTCTGTCAATATCGTGGGTCTAAAAAGTAGTGCTTCTAATAAAATCGTGCGTTGGTTCAGTAATGAGACTAGTTTTTAGGTGTTGGTCATTTACAGTTGATTTTCTGTTGGAAGAGTGTTTTTGATAGATATTATGCCTTTAAGGATTCTTATAATTTCAATCTATTATGTCACACTGCTAGAAAAACATCTTGTCTAATGCGGCATACTCAATTAGTATTGTCTAGTTTATAGTTTTGGACCAAACAACCTATTCCTGTTTTATTGACGTGTTAGTAACACGTTATTAACTCGTTTGAGATCGGTTGTAACGTGTACGGATTTCAATTGAAATATTACTCTTATATCATTCTGGCTACTACATTGGTGATTTAAATTTTTGACTTTAGATTAGCGTATTGAACGAATACACTTATCTTCTGACTAAAAGAGTCTCTATTTCGGCCATCAATAAACAGCGTTTTCTACTGTCAACTACTATCTAAATAAAAAAAGGATATCTAGTCTAGTCTACTAGCCAAACAACTCAATAAAACAAAATGTTTCGACGCTGGAGCTGGTATCTCGGGCCGAGATATTTTATTTATAAAATTGATCAAGCTGAAGTGATTGGCAAGCAATCACTTATTTCCTAACACTATTTTTTTACTGAAGTAACTCTATTTGTTGCATTGAATCTGTGTGCTTGGCTGTTATACAGTATGTTAGGTTAAACGAGGGACATATTGAGGGAGGGTATTCAGTATTCGATTCTCGTCCCAAATATGTAAAAAAACCTATAACGTATAGAAGAATTTTAAATGTTTTGTTTAGTGCCTAGATATTTTGTACTGTCCTAAGCCAGGTAAGTTTAAAGTATGAAGGGAAAATGGATCATACCTAAGAGTCATTGACCCGCTCACATGTTCTGCGATAGTATTAAGTCGCTAGCGCACATTTGCGAAAATGTTGGTATGGTTCTGTCTGTTATTTATCAGTGTTTTTTTTTTGTTTATATTTTTATTAGTATCATGTTAGCATGTACTATTATAGGTTTGAATATGTCCCTCGTTTAAACTAACATACTGTATAATGCTTAGGAAAATAACAAGAAAATGGTTTATGTTTATTATGAGTTTTAAATACCTTTCAACAACTATCTATCAGGCAAGCGATTTGTGATATAACTGTTGCTATTTACAATTTCAAACTAAGTTTTCGCGTTGCATATCCAAAATACCCGTTTTTCAAGGTTTCCCCAGGTTTACTAAACTCGATTCTATTTAATTAATTTTGCAAGGTCTGGAGTCGTTCCCAGAAGCCAAAGAGGAGTCTCAAGATCTACCTTTTCAGGTTTTGGCAATGTGATACATTGTAAGTTAAGTGGTTACATTGCTTAATATTCTTGTTTGATAGCATAACATTGCTTGGTAGTCATATGAGCTTTTCTGAACATACCTTTAAAAAAAATTGTAAAGAATTCGAAATTTTGCACCTTTTCAAATTCAGATTTCAAATATCTTACCTCCAACTGTGGTTCCAGTTCAGGTCTGTGGGGTAGGGGTGGCCTTCTAGGCATGTCCTGCAAGTCTTCGTACAAAGGAGCTGGGGGCGGAGCCCTACGTTGGGAGCCGCTGCTCTGCGTCGGCGCCGATGACTTCGATGGGAGTAAGTTGGTGACTTTCCGTTTGTGTCTGTGAAAGAAAAAAGTCTATTAGTTTGATGACCCAGATATTATAGAGGGAAAACCCGTGAATGTGAACGCCAGTTTATAAAAGCTGAAACTTTTTCTGTGTAAGTATCATAATAGGTATAGGTAAAAATAAACGGATATTAGGGAATGTCGATCGTGGCGGCTTTGGCAGATATCAGGCAAAAATGTTTAATGTTACTTCTACTTTAAATACCTCTACGACCTCCGAACTATTTAATGTATTCATCAGTTCAATGCTTTGAGTATATATTGAGAATATATATTGAATTACACCGTAAAACGAGACTTTTCACCACAAAAAAGGACTTTTTATTTTTGCAAAAAAGTGCTTAGTTTTATGTACAGAATCCTTTGTTTGACGGCTTCGTCACGGGTCCGTTTATTTATTTTATTTTATGCTATTCAGGAAACTTAAATCTAGTAAAATCAACGTTCCTAAATGATACGGGTTTAAAGGCCATTTACAAGTTTCTGCAGTTAAAAGCAGTAACAAAAAAAAACGACAAAATACCTTAAAATTCCTTGTATAGTGGATACATCGGTCCAAAGTAAGCAAGTAACATAATCGGAAAAGTACCTATGTTTAGAAGTGTCACTAGAAACGTTTTTCCCAATAACACCGACACCCTATGATGTTATTTTGATGTCAACGGTGTAAACAACTTTGGTATCGATTACAGTCTTTTGTAGATAGTTTTATTTATTTTAGAAAACGCTGTTACCCGTATGCCATATTTCATCTTAACCCGTTTAGTGTTATCGCGTGAAAGAGTAACAAAAATCTATCCATCCATCCATCCTCACAAATCGCATCTATACAGGGTGAAATTGAACAGATGCGACAAATTTAAATATACAATAATACGTGTTGTCAACAAAATTTAGAACATATCAAATGTAAAATTAAAAAAGAATCTAACAGTGTTACGAAAAACGTTAAAATAATTAAAGTATCAAAGAATTTCGCGTACTACCGTTTTCGCGTAGTGGGCACGATTATTAATAATAATTTTTCTAATTTATTTTGCATATTAATTTATTTTGTTGGAGTACCGATAATTCGTACTTAAATAAAGATAATAACATCAATGGACCATTTTAAAGCGATAATCACGTAATTTTTTTTAACAATTTAGATTGTAGAAAAACAGTTTATAATTACTATGTTACTGTAACTGAAGCTCCCTTTTCTTTTTGTCGCATTTATTCTCTTGGTCACGCCATAACTTGAGAACTACTTAACCGATTTAATTTATCTTTTTATTAAACGTTTTCCTACTACCTACCTAAAAACCTACAAAGTATTAACTTTGTAGATGGTTTTTAAGTAGGTAGGTAGAAGGTAGGTAGGTAGAAGGTAGGTAGGTAGAAGGTAGGTAGGTAGAAGGTAGGTAGTTAGAAGGTAGGTAGGTAGAAGGTAGGTAGGTAGAAGGTAGGTATGTAGAAGGTAGGTAGGTGGTAGGTAGGTAGGTAGAAGGTAGGTAGGTAGAAGGTAGGTACTCAATACTCAATACTCAATAGGTAAATAATAAAAAGGTAGGTAGGAAGGTAGTAGGTAGGTAGGTACATACAAGCTAGGTACGTTTGAGGTAGGTAGGTAGGTAAGTAGTGGGTAGAAACAAGTGGGATCAGCTAGTTAATAATATTAGTAAGATCTCTGTTATTGGTTATGGTATTTGTTCTCCACATACACAACACAATCATTCTCAAAACAAAGTATGGTTTTAATAGAAATAACCACCTTACTCATACAAAATGACACTGTCCTTTATCAATTTAAAGATAAATAATGATGATGAAGAGTTTGATTCCGGTACAGAACAAAAAAAATGTAGTTAAATAAAATGCTCAGTTATTTTATATAAATTAGATTATCTTCAGTGATAAGGCCACACCACCATCCGTGAGTTATATTGTGTATTGTATGACAAAAGATTTCTATTAATAAGCTCTCAAGTAGCATTAGCATATTTTACGGTAGCTAACAACAAAATAATAAAATAGAGGTAGTTAGGTACTAAGAACGTACGTTCCTCAAAACCATAGATACATTTTAAATTTTAATAAGGTTAGGAGCAATTTTATGGATGTAAAAGCTTGTGGTATTCAATTGAATATTTTGCCTTTTAGAACTAATTGAACTTAAATTATTTTATTATAGAGCACTTACGAAGTGATTGAATTTAGATTGCAAAGTAATTGATTGCAAAATCAAATTAAAATCTATTTTTGGGTTAAGTGTACTTCAATACAAAGGGCGAGTTAAAGATCACGCAGTTTTTCATTTTATTGAATTCCATAATTAACTTTCGTCATTCAGTTTTTTCTTTCACACTTTTTATTGAGTTGACTGTACTCTAATATTTTATAACATATACAAGGTGTTGTTTTGCATCCTAGTCAAATTCAAGGAGGTTACAATGCTAATGGTTCTCGTCCCGAATCAATAATAAAATGGTTAGGTACTTTTTTTCTTATTTATGGAAATCGGTAAGTGTGATCCACTCGTGTTTTAAACGCGGATTCTCGCTGATTCTCGTCCTATAACCGCTCTTCCACAAATACAAACAATCTCATACGTTTATTCGATAATTTCTTATTAATAATAAACTAGGTGCCGTAATTTTAATTGATTTATTTTTGTCTTGGGTAACAACCTCCTGAATTTTGACGAGGATGCAAAACAACATCTTGTATTTATTATGTTAATTAATTAAGAATAACACTTTTTTTACTTATTTTGAGAAGAAAGATTCAACAAGGTCTCAAAGTCTACTTTCAAATTCTTACAATTCTATTGATCAGATATTATGAAGACCATCTTTACCCGACCAGTTGATGGCAATAGTCTTGCCCTTTATTACATGGGACTCAAACATAACTGGTGTAATATGTGCGCACTATTAAGTACATCTCTGCCTAACCCTTCAAGGAATGTCAACATCATCAGCCTATAATGTTCCCACTGCTGGGACACAGGCCTTCTCTCTATGAGAGGAGGTGGGCTGTAATCCACCACGCGGGCCCAGTGCGGGTTGGTAGATATCTCATGTCTTCAAATTTTTAGTTCCATGACATGCCGGTTTCCTCGCGATGTTTTACTTCACCGCTTTTGAGGGCAGCGGTGATGAAATAAATTACACAAAGTAATGCACCTGCCTGGGTTCGAACCCACGGCTTACTGTTCGTAAGTCGGGGCTGCCACCACTGGGACACGCTGCTCTCTTCGAGGAATGTTTGTGTGTATTATCATAACCGCACTAATAATAATATACTATCAATAAAACATTAGTTCCACACCGGTTCTGCCATAACTTTCAATTATTATCTACAAAAGAAAAGGAGCATATTATAAGCACATTAGATACGCTTACTTCACTTATTGAAGCAGATGTTCTAATATTTTGTGGAAAAAACTTGACTAAATATGATCAACGGGTTCTGTAGAATTTTAAAAGTATTTATTTTTTTACTTTTCATGCAAAACTGTCAGCGACTCTTGAACATAATTTAAACCAATGCTTGGAATAGGTTTTCTTTTTCTTCTGCCATTCTTTCCGATTAAAAAAAAAATGCAAAAAAAAATGCATGTTACCAGCATTGTATAATCAGACTATAATCGGTTGCAAAGTGCGACTACTGGGCACGAGTTCCTAGGTGCGATTGACATGGCAATATTTTTTAGGTATCATTTCCTTAGTATAGTGTATTTTTAGAAGGAACTTCCCATGTCACATACTACACAAGGTGTTGTTTTGCATCCTCGTCAAATTCAAGGAGGTAATGATTCTCGTTCCGAATCAATAATAAAATGGGCTGGTATTTTTTTTTTGTTATCTACGAAAATCGGTAAGTGTGAACCACCCGTAATTTAAACGCGGCCCGTCTGGTTCTTGCCCTATAACTTCGCTTACACACATACAAACAATCTCAAACGTTTAATTGATAATTTCTTATTCCCTAAACCACGTTAAGGGGTTTTTTTTTTCTGAAATATTGACAAACTTAAACAACCAAAAAAATCAGCGTTTATTAATAATTAACTAGGTACCGTAATTTTAATTGATTATTTATGTGTTTTGTGTCCACCTCCTGAAATTTGACGAGGATGCAAAACAACACCTTGCATTGATTTTAAAGGGGATTAAATATAATGAGCACCAAAAAATACTTTGAGATCCTAAGCTACGTTACCCAAAAAAAAATACTAAACACCAAAAAAATTGTATTCAAAGACCAAATATAGTAAATGATCACCAAATTTTGTGGCAAGAAGAACTTAGGAAGCAAGTGCGAGCAAAGCGAGCTCGGGATATTGGGCACCCCGACTCGGTGTTAGGTTACTTTAAACCCTGCAGAGAGAAATAGGAGCTGTGATTTTCAGGTTTTTAATTCTGGTGATCATTTACTATTTCTGGTGATCATTTACTATTTTAGGCAGTATAAAAATGTTTTTTAAGGTTATATTTACTTTATCTGGTGTTAAGTTAAACATAAGCCATTTTAAAGTTATCAATTAATATTTCATGTAAAGAACTTCTGTTTAAAAATGGATTATTATGTTCCAAGTCTTTTACTTTTTATTACTGATCTCTAATTTCAGGTAGCGGCTTTTAAGTAAGGATGATTTTATTATTCGAAGGACTAATCGTAGGGTAGTTATGATTCGAATAATTGGTATAATTGGAATAAAGTACGGTCCACTTGATTGAGATGTTGTGGTGAAAAAATGGCATATTATGCTTCTTTTTTTGCGGTCTACCTTTTTTGAGGATATTTGCTTTGTGATTTTAATTTGGTATGATATTAAAAGCTTTTGAATTATGAGTGGACGAATTGTGGTTATTGTTGGTATTAATATCCCAGATTAGTGTTGTATTTAATATGATTATTATGAATGGACTTTTATGAAAATATTTTTCTTATTATATTTGTATAGGAATTATCTTTAACAGTCGTACAGGTAGTAGCGTTAGAGTCTATCAACCAGTCTAACCAAACGGTATTTTACTGCCCAGTAGCTACTTACTTGGTTGTGGAGGTCAGATAGGCAGTCGCTCAATGTACTACATACTGGTATTCAGCTGCATCAGGTAAGACTAGAAGCCGACCCCAACATAGTCATAGGAAAAGGCTAGGCAGGTGATAATTTGTATAAGAATAGGGGATAATCCAATTTTATAATTTTATAATTTTTTGATATTTTGATAAAACAAGAAATACGTGTCTAATATTTTTGTATTACCTGTCTGACGGACAAAATAGAATGTCGTTTTCTTTACCCAGTCCGATCCCATTTTTTTATATTTTGGGACAAAATTATATTTGATGCCATTATAACAAACAAAACATGTTTTAAAACCGAGTTAAATTCTGAGTTCTAAGTCGTACCTAGAATTAAACACAAAAACTAACCCAAACAATTCCAATTTCACTAAACCAGCTTAACAGACATTAGCTTTCAAAGCTCTCTAACCAAAACCGCTCAAAAAGTCGTAAAATTAAAATCCAAACAATAAAATCTACGTAATCCTTTGTAACTCGTTTTTTTTTTTTCGTGTACAAATGGCGTCTCTTGCATGCGACATGTCGGTGCCACAAAGACGCAAGCGCTCGACATGTCGTGTCGACCACCCACTGAATGCGACCCGCGGATATTGTAGTCGGAGTGAGGAAGAATGGTCACTGTCCATTTTTCGGTTGAGTGCACCTGTTTTCTTGTTGTGTGTAAAATTATTGAGATTTTTGTGGGAGTGTTACACTAGTTTTTGTAAGTTTTACCGTAATTAACCTACTTAAAAAAAGTACGAGGTTCTCCATTCGGTTATTTTTTTTATCTAAGTTTAATTCTTCATAACTCCGTGATACCAACATTGTAACGTGGAAAATTAGTTCGGTTAACACCCAAGGTTTTGCAAGACCTAAGTTTATCTTGCTTGGAGGACCTTTTCAATGCAGCCATGCTAAAAGTATTTTTAAAATTATGAAATTAAAATTTATTCATTTAAAATGATTATATTTCTGTGATATACCAAACCGTTCACTTGCATTTAAAGCTTGCTAGTCTAACAGTCCAATCTATTTGGCGCAGACTACAATACACCCAACGAAATCCACGTCGCATACCTTATCTGCTATCTCATTTTTTAAAGATAAAACTATTCTAGCTTCCTTTAAACATTAATCCAAACTAATCTCTATAATCAGCCAGATAAAGTGGGTAATCCATTGAAGTTCCACATTGACATTATGACTTATACAAACTAGTGGTGGGAAGCGAAACTTTCTGTCGCCCATCGATAAAGTCAATAAGATAAATCAAGTTAATACCGACCGACAGTTACCAGTAAATACAAATAATTTGATTTCATGTCGCGATTCCGTCGATATCAATGAAAAGGCTGTAATAATTAAAAATAGTCTAAGTTAATCGATTGTTTAATTCCGTTTAGATTAGACCAATTTATGATTATCGATTAGGGTATTAAAAACTGATTTTAATCGATTGGGAATGTTTGTTTTTATTCCTGTTTTGTCTGGTTCTAATAAAGTACATGCTTAATTTTATAAATATTCATAAGAAAAAATAGGAAGCTGAGGTAACTTATAGAGTTATTCGTATGTTACAGGAAATGGCTTAATGATGCTCATAAGAACGGGACTAATATTAAATACCAGTAATTACCGTAAGTAGTTTCTAACTTAATTAAAATTTGGAAGACGCATGACGCCTGTGCCAAAAATATGGTGAATACTAAATCATTTATATAACTGAAAATATCTCTCCGTACTGTTACCAAAATATAATTTTCATATTTGAAATAAGTTCAAATCTTATTTTTCAATTATGTACAAACTAAAATAAATATTTAGCATTGACAGACACATGTTAACCTCTAGGGACAAGGTATTTTAATTTGGGAGCTAGTCCCATCAATGTATAATATATTAACAAGTTACCGAAAAATATTTCTGAAAAAAAAAATGGCTGAACATGGCCATTTGCGATATTAAATTTTATGCCTCTTTTAATATCGCAAAATGAACGTTTTTATCCATTTGTACATACAAATGTTTGAGGCTTTCGGTCGTGAATATTAGAATCAGTCCTGGGGGTCTACTCTCTAAGCACGAAATCCGTAGTTTCGGCCGAAGTAACGGTCGTTTCTTACTCCTTATTACTTACGGACATAAGATTTGTTAGGGGCCCGAACTAAAAATGAATGACAATACGATTGGACAGTTGGCCTTACTCCCGATGTGTGTTCAAAACTCATGAATCTCAAAATATTAGGGAGTAGGGTTTATTTCAAAGTATAAAGCTAGTTACGGACGGATCCGTATTTTCGTTGACGAACTTAGAGAGTAGGCCCCCTGAGTTCAGTGGTGTGCTTAGTGGATATAAAATATTTATTTAAGGTAAAGGTCAAAAAAGATTTCATAATGTTTGTTTACATGTCCAGTTTTCGAGTGTTTTAATGGAGACTGCAGGAGCAGAATGTATTGCAAAATTATAACAGCCGCTTGAGCCGATCATCAGGCTAAGCTGGGCTGGGTGGGGGCGGGGGGTTAGTCTTAAACCTCACCACGTATCACCTAGGGGGAGGGGGAGTTAAAAAATGCTAAAAAAAAACATCACGTGATTAATGGACGGCCCCTTAGGTTATGTTAGGTTTTAATAAGCCACGGTTGCCTAGGTTAGTCCGTAGATGGGCTACCCATTACATACTGAATTTTCTCTGTGCCTCGGAAAGCCTGTTAAGCAGGGAGGGACGGAATTCATAGATCTACAATTCGTTAAGTAGTCAGTGTAGCCCGAAAGTCTGACAACTAGTCTTACCAAAATGTATCTTATTGCCCAGTTCTTATTGAGTTGTGGACTGTGGAGATTAGATAGGCAGTTTCTCCATGTAGAATACTAGTTTTCAGCTGCATCCGGTAAGACTGGAAGCCGACCCAACATAGTTGGCAAAAGGCGGTATTTTGTTGAGAAATAATGTCTTATGGCTTAGAAAACTGAATTGTCATTATGTTGTCAAAAATATTTTTGGCGATGTCGTCACTTGTAACTCTGTAGTTTGGAAGGCATACGATGATCCGATGCCAAAAATATAAAATGGTTGATGAAATAAAATAATTTCGTCAAAATCATTGATTGTAAAACGAACTAATTAGTTGGTCCGGTGGAAGGTGATGGCATTTGTGAGAGTCCCAAAGAACTCCTTTGACACCCAAGTGCACATTATACTCGACCTTTGTAACTAAAGATATTTACTATACCCATTTTTCTATTTTACAAGACACCAACCGATGCCTACTCCTAAGCACTATGCACTAAGCAAAATGTAGAAGTACCTACCTACTTGTAAGCCAACTTGTCACTAATGTGACAAGAGTTGTTGCTGCTGTGATTAGGTAAGTATACTACATAATTCTACACTTACCTAATCATGGCAGCTAAATCGATGTAGACTTAGCGTTTTGTCGATGACCGCAGGTGTCGCGTTACTCGATTCGTGTACTGGGACGTCACTAAGTCAATATGACGTGATATGAGGCTGATGGACGTACGCCATAAGTCGAAGGGACGTGTTCATAGCGTGACAGGTGTGAGCCGTGACGCTTGACGCGTGAAATGACGTAACGTGTCTGTCATGCGTTTTTTGTTTTTATATTTTTTTATGTCAAATTGCGCTGATAAAATTTAAAAAAGGAATTTTGGGCCCGTCTTCCATACCTTTTGTTTTTTTTTGTAATGGGTGATTAGTTTAACTTTTGTTATTTTTATAAGATTGTTGGCCTTGAATGACGACAAAGCTACCTTTCAACAAAATAATTTTCATGTTAGCTACAATGACTGTTTCAGGACATTAGCCTTATTTTATTCCATGATTTAAGAATGGTAAGCATTCTGTATTTAAAACTGAAAACATAAAAAGTTACTTACAAGTATGTAGAATTAAATTCCAAACTTCCAGAGTACTACTCGTAGATGTATAAAGCTAAACTGAAGACGGTGTGTACCTACATGTAAAATATTTAAGAATATTATGAAATGTGAATGAAATGAAATGACGTATTAAACGCGAGGCAAGTTTAGGACAAGAAGAGTCTAATTGACATTTGTGTAAAAGTAAGTAGATTCAGTGTAAAACGAATTTTAAAAGGGGCATCACAAAATATCAAACTTGAGCTGTATTCTGACTCAGGAAGCTAATTTGAAATGTCCTCTTGTCAAAAGCTGTACGAGAAAATGTCAAGCAGATAAATTGCATTCTTTTCCAATGAGTTTGCTGAGCAAAATCGATATGACATGACTATCGACTGAGCAATACGTACGTGTACAGATACACCAATGTTTTTTTTTTGTGATAAGAACAATAACAATACGGAACTTATTCACTTATATATATCATTACTTTCAAGGAAGTTGGAAATGAAACTTTATCTCATTGACTTAAATTCCACTCTAATTATTTTATGTCACAGCTTTCGTATAAGATACCTCGTCATGTTAAGTTGTGGTTACTCTCATGTGTATATATTTATATATACACAATTAGGTACATAAACACAGCTACACATTCTATTATATACAAGTACCTTAAGCGCACGTTAATGTAATTAGATTTACGTCAAAGCAAACCACATAAAGGCGTGAGTTGCTAACTCGTATCTTCAAGCTCTAAACCGGAGTGTGGTAGCTAGAATTAACAGCTATGGTTGGGTGTTTAGAAATCCAGATTAAGAGCGTTTACGCCTTACGACATTTCATACAAACTTTCAAGTCGTTATTTTCCGAAATAACTGAACTGATTTTGATGAAACTTCGTACACATAAGCAGGATACACAGATCTAAAAAGTTACTAAAAAACATTTTCGAAAAATAGTGTTACAGTTAAATTAGACCAAATTTAAATTTTCTATAGAAACAGAAAATTCCAATTATCTCTTGTTTTAAAACACATTTTGAAAATATTTTTTAGTAACTTTTTAGACCTATGTATCCTGCTTATGCGTATAAAGTTTCATTTAAATCGGTTCAGTCATTTCGGAAAAAAACTACTTGAAAGTTTGTATGAAAAGCGGTAAGGAATAAACGCTCTTAAGTCTTTGAAAAGGTGAATCATAATTCATAGAGTTAACAGGGCAAAATAATTTTGGTTAGCCTTGTGAATTTTTAGTAGAGAAATTTGACCAATTTTATCTCACATTTTTTTAAAGTAACTTATTTTCTTACTACTTAGTATTTTAATGGTGACGTTTTTTGTCTAAGATGTAGAACTCAGCCAATTTGGCTCTGACCATTGCTATTTATCCAAGATATGAAACTAATGTCCCAAGGCAGTGCAGGCAAAAACTGTTAAGGTTATACTTACGTGGTTGATGATAAATATTCCCATCAGTCAAAATCTTCCACCTCAACGTATCTACTAGTCTTACATGTTAACAAATCTTATCTCTGACACCATAAAATCCCATCAGGTAGGACCCCAACATTGATGGGGGTCCAATTAGGGCTACATCCGTTGATAACAGTTCACTGAACACGCGTTAGGTGGCGCCTGAGAAGTGTGAGAGTGCCTTTACTTGGACATTATTACGAGTCCGATGGAAATTGATAGGAATTTGATGTGTCATTGCTGTAAATGGGATTGTGTTGAGTTTTTTGAGTAAATTGGGCTTTTGTTGTGAAATTGAGGTGTTCAAAATAGGTTAATTATAATAATAATTGGAGATTGTAATAATTCTTCAGTGCCGAATTTTCTTACAAAATTTCATCCGCTTAAATGATAAATTATGTTTATTTTGCAAGTAGGTTTTTACAAACACTTTTACAAGTAATTTTTTTTTTTAAGCTAGATGGGGCCGGTGTTTCGTACCTGACTACTCTGAGAAGAAACAGCCGAAACAAACTCAGAGGTTCTCTGTTAACTTGTTACTCTTTTAAAGTCCAGACATTGCTCAATTTACAATTTACTTAAGGGTTGAATTTGCCAAAACCCTTTCTTAGCGGATGACTTCGTTATTAAAGCTATCTGCATCTGTCCAGAGTGGGTTGAGCTCAGTCATGACCAACGATTTTATAGGTATAAGACAAATTTATTTTTATAATGAAATTGCCATTTAAAAAATGCAGAAATTAGTTAAATGTATATGAGAACTCATTCAAAACGTTATTAGAATAGATACTGAAATTCAGAATAATAAATTAATGCAGTCATTAAGGAATGGTATGTAGAGCTTTTCCAGCCACACTAATGGACTTAGTAGCTCGTAAATATACGGTTTTTATTGCCGGCTGCTTTAATAAACTGCTTGAGTAATCAGGAAGATTAATGCAACGCTTATTTCACTTCCCTTTACAGGGGTAAGGATATTTTTTTATTTCTATTAATAAATAAAAAACAGACTGCATTTTTTTCCTTAGTTATTTGTAAACGTAGAAGTGTCAATACGTCAAAATAATGACAGGAGCAATGTCTATCAAATAAAAACCACCCGCTATCAAATTTACACACATAATTGGTGAACAAGAGGTGTCAAAATTCTACAGGGGGTTGAAAGCATTGAACTGAGTCGTAGCTTAGACAAAAGAAGATTAAGTTACCGTTAAGTTCCTTGTGTGATACTGACAACGTAGTCAGCAGGCACTTAGTGGGGTGTGAGGGCTGCTTCACATGTGGTGGAGTTGGTACAAACAATTCGGTAGTATTTGTTGAATAGAGCCGACCCGTAACAATGGCTACACAAACATTCGGCTCGGTGCTGAATCAAATTGTGTAGAATGCCTCATTGGCCGACTGCTGAGCATGAGATCCTGGGTTCAGGAATTTCTCAGTAGCTGTCATGTCGTCTAGTTTTTTGCCCGAATTATGGCATGTTATTCGGCTCGGTATCATTTCTGAGCCGACCGACTTTTTCCTGAACTTCATCATCTGACTTTTTTCTAACGTCATTATGGTTGGGGTCCAGACTAACCAACACGGCAACTGTTAACAAGATGCAGTTGAATACCAGTATTTAATGGGGACTGCCAGTTACTGGATAGCAAGCAAACCCTTTAGTAAGACTGGTTATCAGGCTCAGGCCTTTGCTTCTACTTTTATCTTAACCATGCTCGATGTTGCCGCCCGGTTATCAAGCCGACCGAAAAACGTATGTGGCACCCCTGATTTGAAAGTACCGAGTGCGAGTTTAAAGTAGCATCACTTGTTCCCCGGTTGGCAAAGAGACTTCGTTAAGTGTATTAGTGAAGGTGAATATTTGCACTGGATGTCGCTTTCAAGGAGAAATTTTGCGACGGAAAATTCCGAACACTGTATAACGCTTTTAAAGGTACTGAAAATAGGATTTTGCGCTCGGAAACGGAGACAATGGTGTAGGTAAACGCGATGTGGGATTTCCTTTTAAATTCAGTGAAGGGAATTGGCAAACCACATATTTTGAAAGCCAATAGACTGAGGTGTAGATTTTGGACGGGTTATATTTTCTGTGGGAAATGGAGAAACATAAAGTAAAATGTATGTGGATAAAAATACAATAGGACTACCCAACTAGTTAATTTATTGTATCCTCTTCCATCCGAAGGTTTGGATCTGATAAATAAATTTAATAATTATTATTATTTATCCATTTAATTATTGATAAATTATTCATTGATTAGCGTAGGTAGCAAGACCTACTATGTTGCTGTAAGTACTTACACCAACATTTAAATTTAAGTAATAGAATAATATTCAATCTCTCCGTTACAAAAATGCGAGCAACCAAAATCGACAGTAGAATAAGAAGACCTATGAACAGTACTTTAATTTCAAATCATAATATTAAGAATGCATCTATAGACAAAATACTCCATTCAATATAGATAGAAATCCGTAATTAAAAGCCGAGCTCAAATTATTATCAGATCCCTATTAATCTTTCATATCTACGTCAAACTAGAAGCCTGTGTTTAGCTCTTAGACGTCAAAGGCCGAATCTGATAATAGTGTCATGAACCTAATTCCGTTGACATAAAGCCTAGGCCTATATCTTGCTAGATATTATGTACTAAGCTCCTAAATTGATTAAAGGGACTAGGCCTTTGTCCTAAGTAAGATCTTGTTTAAATTATGATGTTGAAAGTTTTTGATTCAATTTGTTTTGTAGTTCATGTAGACGCTTTAAATTTTAGGCTAGAATTATGACTAGAATAATTTATGTTTCAGATTTGTTGGACTCTGTTGAATAATACACATCATAATTATTATTACCTATGTACATATGACATGTGTGATGTGTGTAAGTCGAATAAGCACGGGAGGTGCCCTTAGCGTGGAGTCGCTTTGTTTGTAAGTTTGTATGCCCTGGCTGGAGGCCTTACACTCAAGGCTCCCACAGGATAGTCCGGTAAAGCAGACGACAATCTCCTAGGTTGAACTGCGACATGCCATTCATAAAAAAAAAAAACAAACTGTTGTTTTATTTAGTTCACCACGTACTCTAACACCCTAATAGTGGCCACATATAGTATCTCAAAAATACTGAAATTATTGTTAAAACTAACCCACATTTTAACCAACATGTTGAAATAAAATACAGCGGTTACAATTTTCTGAAACACTATTATGGCATATATTTTGTCAAGTCGGAAAAGTTTGAAAGAGGAAATTGGTAAATCGAAGTTCGTCCAACAGTTGGTCTTACTAAGAAAATATTCTAAATTGCTTTTGATATTTTCATAAAAAGTTTTGTTTTGTTCGCTTGTGTTTTCTCTGTATTATTTTTAGATGTTATATCCGAGTTGTTCTGTAAGGAAATTAACGTCTGGTTGATGACTGAGGAGCTCGTGGCTAAATATTAACAGCCTCACGGGTCGATCTTTAAGGTTAAGCCGTGCTTGCCGAGGTTGGTCCATGGATGGGTGACCATAATTACATACCGAGTTTCCTCCGTGCCTCGGAAAGCACGTTAAGCCGTTAGTCCCGGCTGTCATTTGTAGATCTTTGACAGTCGTTACGAGTAGTCAGAAGCCAAAAAGTCGACATCTAGTCTTACCAAGAGGTATCGTATTAAACTGTTACTGGGTTATGGAGGTCAGATAGGCAGTCGCTTCATGTAAAATACATGTATCCGTTAAACTGGAAGCCGACCACAAGATAGTTTGGGAAAAAGGCTGGGCAGATGATGAAAGGCGTACTGTCTGATATAATACTGATCACCATAAAAATAAGTTGTAAACAAAACAAAATATTTACTTTTAAAACTAAAGGTTGGAACAATGGTGGTAGACACCGACTGCTTTGAATACAGCGTGTCATTGCAATGGGACACAGGTGCGAGGAGTTCGGCCAACAAAATAACTTAGGATGATTTCGTTTTCTTGAAAATGAGTTTAAATATCAATGAGTTACGTTATATAATGGTTTGGTCTGCTGACAAATATGCATTGCTAAAGTTGAGTGAGTCACTGCCAAGTTAAGTTCTTTCCAAAACAAATAGGTAGACCTCTTACTTTTATGAGAACATAACTATAATAGATATTAGTCTATATTATTATCATAGCTTTGGCAGGTTGTAACCTTTCATTGGATTTCATGATGTACTGTGGTCATTTATTTATTTAACACTTCAAGCACATAGTACAGAGGTGGACTTAATGCCGTAAGCATTTTTTACCAGTCAACCTTTGTTTTATAATTAAGGGAAGATAGCTGTTGTTAGTACAAGTAAGATATTTTGACATAGCTGGCACAATCATAGTATCTTAAACATTTAGCTGGGGAGCTTGTTTCGCCACTTTTTCGTTCCAGCAAAACACTCGGAAGTGGCGGATGGTTGGCGCTTTGGGTGTCTATGTACTGTTCATAATCAACCAAATTTGAATAAAATACTTGATTTTGCCTAGTTGGTCTAGTCATTGGTCGACTGCTGAGCATGCGGTCTTGGATTCGATTCCCGGGTCGCGCATTTCTCAGTAGCAGCGACGGAGTCTAGATTTGTGTCCGGTTGATGGCAATAGGCTCGCCCCCTATTACATGGGAATTAAACATAAATGTGGGTGTACTATTAGGTACACCCCTGCCTAACCTTTCGGGGATTACAGGCGTGATGTTATGTGATTTTGATTCAGCTTCCCAAATTCCCCAGCAGTGTGTCGCAACCACGATGCGTGAAATGCACCCAAGCTATTCAAATCAGCGCAAGCCACAAAAACAGAATTGAGATATTATGCAAATACCTGATTGTATGCAGATGGCCGATAATAGGCTACACTTAGAAATCGACGTTCAACTCTCCATAATGAGTAAGACAATAGGCTTAATAAAGCCGTTGACTATACAAGGTTTTGATCGAGATAGTGTCCGTAATTGGCTTGTGAGATGGGCGTGGTCAAGAAATTGCATGGCGTGTGGATATTGTTCACAAAAAAACGTTATGGTCTACTGGGTATTTGGGGTCAGGGGTAAGGTATGTAACGTTTTTCGGTACATACTTTACATATCATGTGAGTTGCTTGGGATATTCCGTAGTTATTTAGTTTTTTTTTTGGGCGGGCCAAAGACAAGCTTTTTTTTATTATTTGCTAATGGTAAAACGGTTTTAATTTGATCGGACTAGAAGGAATTATAATTCCTTCCTTGTCCGATGAATCGGACCAAAGGGAAAAAAATAACGCGTTGTCTGATCGATCGGACTATGAGAATTTGTGATTCCACTTTGTCCGGTGAATCGGACTAGAAGGAAAAAAAAGTTCACGTGGTCCGATTGATCGGACAAAGCAGTCGGACCAAGTGTTCACAGGTATAGAATCAGGAGCGATGGGCCAGAGTGGTCACGCAGTAGGTGCCTGAAGAAAGGCATCGTCGCCAAGCGAGACCTAATGTACTATGTGAAACAAAGAATTTATAAAATTATTTTTAATGCGAAATAAAATCAATAGAAGCAGCTCATTAAAAATATAGAAACAAAGTCCAAGCTAACAAAATTATTGCACATTAAAAATTTATAAACAATTATAACCACCACAAAATTGCAAGCCAACAACACTCTCTAGCTAGTTAGAAACAAAACGATCAAATAGGATTTTTTTACTTTAAAAATAAACGCTGGAGCCACTAGACTGTTGAGCCTTTATATCCCAGGGCAGCTCTTACCGAGAGAGCCTAAACAAAAGAGCCGTAAATAGTGCATTGTTCATAGAGACCCAGCCAAAGAGCCCCCCTAACAAGTTTGTGGGGTTTTCAAGATCACAATTTTTATTCTGAAAAGGGTTGTTAAATTCCGAGTAAATTTTTTTTAAGGGTTTTTGTTAAAGGATCGTTTTTTGTTTTAAGCTTTTCTGGGGGTCTTAATTCTTTTGTTTTTTCGTCGCAGTTCAGGGCCTAGGTAGAGTGTTGACCTAAAAAGGTTCACTGGGGTAGGCTAGAGTGTTGCTAGAGTGTTTAGTCGATAAATCAAGTGCTGTGACAACCTAGTTTATTTCTAGTAGACGTTGGCTTCTAGATTATTCTTAGTAGAGAAGTTTGGAATTAATGCCTCGTTCGTTGGTTGCTCATTGTTGTTGCCTCGTTGGAGGTCCCAACCGTGACTGCTGAGCATGTGGTCTTGGGTTCGATTCCCGAGTCGGGCAATGTGTTATTGGAAAGGAATTTCTCAGTATCAGCCACGGGATTCTGGATTTGTGCTCGGTTGATGGCAAATAGTTTCGGCCTCTTACATGGGACTAAACTTTAAACATAATTGGCCAAATGTGGCTGTACTAGTAGTATTATAGGCGAGTGTCATGTTATAGAAGTTTGTAACGAATACATTTATTTTTAACGGCAGAGTAACTGGGTAAGGTAAAGAAAATGATTGCTCCCGTTTATGTATGAAGCCTTGAATGTAAATGAGTTCCTATTGAAGTTTAAGTGCCAGGAATAAAATTCTAGACAACCATTTTCATTTTGTTGAAAGAGACGTTTTATTTACTGTTAAGTGGACCATTTAAAACAAAGGAATAAATAAATACTACTTAACGAAATTAATGAAACCTTTACAGACTAAAAAGCCGCATCCTTATTTAAAATTCCTGAAGACCTTACTAATATACAATTAAAACCGTTCCCAGCATTAATTCGCAAAAGACAAAAGTCTGATGTCTCAATCGCGTTTATTTCAATTTCAAATCAGCTTGAATATTCATACGCCGAAAGCTATAAGTGTGTTTAGAACGTGCGCAAGCGTCGGCCCGCCCTCGACGCTGATTGGCTGGCCAATTTTGAATTGGCCAATGGCGTTCGCGCGGGAAACGCTACGTGTAATTTTGGCATAATTAGTCACGCATTTGAGTAGTACGGTTGTGCTTTCCGCAAAAAAGTAGTCATGTGTTTGCTGACTGACATGCCATTGTTTGTGGCAGCTAGTTTATGTTGTATTGTTTCTAAAGTACCTAATTGTTATATTGTTTTGAAGACATTGAGATATCTAGAGAAGTCATCGGTGATGAATGTGATGAGTTTCTTTGTTTCTATTACGATAGACCGGATTTTTGAGCAAACCGGTTCGCCATTTGTTATGTTGTTGAGGTCTA
Source organism: Cerastis leucographa (assembly GCA_963082945.1). Lineage (NCBI taxonomy): Eukaryota > Metazoa > Arthropoda > Insecta > Lepidoptera > Noctuidae > Cerastis > Cerastis leucographa. Next base: position 15,501,359 of record OY720366.1, read on the forward strand.
CTGATTATTTTATTAGCCACAACTCTGAGACTGATTGCTAACCCTCGACCAAAATACTAGGTAATTAGTCTTCGTCTTTCAACTCGATGGTACTATTTAATTTTGTAGGTGTAAAACCTACTCCGTAAAAAATTCGTTTTTAATTATTTCTCTATAACTGTTGCTCTGTTGAGTCATAATAATATCTGTCTAAACTATACCAAGAAGTTTTAATTCGCATAAATAATCCAGCATGTCCTAGATCTAGAAATTTGAAGACATGTGAAATCTATACCTAACCTTCACTGGCCCCGCGTGGTGGATGACAACGCAAATCCTCTCATTGAAAGGAGGCCTCTTTCCGAAAAGGGGAAACATTATAAACCTGATTAATTATAATTAAAACTGATTATGCTTGAAGACAACATAATAGGCAACATATTATCAGGAATACATATTTTCACAAAAGCCATTAAACAAACAGACATAACTCAAAAAGCTCAGGAAAATGCCAGTTAAAATTTAAGTACAAAAGTTATACTAGACTACTAATATTCAGGTAGACAAGTTTGATAATAAAAACCTCACAGAGTACAAAGATTGCGATAAGTTTAACTTGCAGCTAGTCTGTTGCCCGCGGTAAATAATTTTCTGGAGTCAACTCTTTTAACTTGTACGAGAGAAGGTGAGGTTTTTTAGCGAGACTCTTTAAAGAAACCTATCTTGGCTGGAACTAATTTTATTTACGTTTAAGATTATGATCCTTTTCACTGTATATTCTTTTGAAATTTGTTGTGATGCTAAAACCAGAAAATAAGTGACGTAGAGGTAATCAAAACCATAATTATTTAATTCATGTCTCTTTGGGGAATAATAAAAATCCCACTAAATTTGAAACAGTATGGGGACGAGTAAAAATTAAAATCTTTAACATTCTGAGGTGTATAATCCCAATTTTCCCACTAGTGGGATACAGAGCTTTCTGGAGGAAGTGGGAAGTCAGTTGGTGGGTACAGAATTTCAGCTCTCATAATCACCTAAGAAAAAATTGCCCTTACAACAACCTTGTTCATCACTAAGTAACTAAACAAATTCTTTGTACTATCACAAGTCATGTGCATTTACGTCAATTGTGCCTATTGTGGTGGATTGGTTTAAATGTATGTATTGACATACATTTAAACCAATAGCCAAGTTATTCGGTTTCGATGATGGGGCATTTCTAGACAAGACTGATGTGGATGCGGCCTACGAACTGAACGATTGCAAAGAATCGCGATGGATCTTCCATTTCATTCTTCTTGTTTTATACGTGAAATCAATAAAGTTTGACAGTACTGTAGTTAGATTATTTTGTTTTTTATGTAAGTTCTACTATCAAATTCTTATAAAACTTCCAAAAGACCACCAATAATCAATAGTTCATACCATAAATCATACAGGACCCAATATAATTCGTGTTAACTTATAGAACGAACATTATCTCCGCTCAGATAACACAGAGGGCGCTGTAACCGCAGGCTACCGATTTAGCCATGTAATATTGACGTTTCCTATGATTTATGAACAATAAACACTGGCAACCATATTGTTCTAAAATAGTTTAGTTTCGTATGCGATGCGATAGCGATGCGATATTGTTTGGGTTAGTTTTGAGATTGGAATTAGTGTGGGATTGAGTTTTGAATCAGTCAAAGATTGGTATTTAAGTTTGAACTTTCAAGGCTTAGGCGCAAGAGACTTTATGGGTTTGTTTTGTGCCACTTCTTCATTACAGCAAAAATATTATGAAGTGAATGAGTGGTGAGGAGGACATAGTCAAGTTATTTTACCGTTCAAAAAGCTTATTCTAATTAGGCTCCGTTTTAATTTGAGACGTCAGCGTTACTAAAACATCTTCAGGGAGTCGGATAACATCCAGTGTTCATTTGTTACTATAAGAAAACCAAGTTTCTCTAGAGACATTGTTATCAGGGAAGCATAGGAACCACTGATGCGTGGGTACGTTCAATCTTACATCTAAGTCCAGATGTGCAAAGGTTGACCAGCCACATTGCTTTGAGGGAATGTTACCAGGAGTACCTCCAACAAACCAGGATTATACTGAAAACTTCTCACACGCCTTTCCAACGTCCAGAAAGCAGTAATAACAGACTCTAAACTAAAACCTAGGCCAGAAAAACCCATCTAACTACACTTGAACCCTACACTCAACACACTCCACGAACAGTCACGAAATCTCCCGAACTCTTCCGAGTTACGAATACCCCCGAACAGTTCCGAGCCAGTTCTACTCGGCTAACTACGGAAGGCGGCGACTTGATTACAGATTCGCTGCGAGCCTACCCACCCTCTTATTTGCGTCAGTATACGTGTGTTATAGTGCTGATGTGTTCCGGTAGGTGATTGCTTTATTTCGTTGTGTTTAGTGAGTTGTGGCGATGGAGGCATTGTTTTGGAGGTAACAAAGATGGAGGATTATATTTGGGTGTAAATTTTGGTTGGTTTTGACTTAACTTGTATTACAGGTGTGTTTTTACAGTACCTATACCATAATTTCTTCAGTCAATTGAGAAGTCACTGAAGAGCCTTTAGACAATATCAGGGCCACATATCCATCTCCTAGTCTGCTATTTTCAAAATACACATGGGAAAAACAAATAAAAAAAATACGCATACGGAGGGGAGGATGGCACTAATTTTCCCATCTGTCCCTATTTAGGGACAGAGTTATAGAGACGGATGGGAGCAATCGAACCTGAAATCCATTGCTCGAAAGTGATGGTTACTTTCATCAGAATAACGAGGCAAGAAAATTTTCATTGTTATTTTTCAAAATTATCGCATACCTATAGCTTTTTCACACAGGACAAAACCCTAAAATACAACTCACAGCTTTACTATCTATTCCGGGCTCACTTCCCGGTTGTGTCATTATTTGATAGATTTCGCTCGCTCCTCAAGATTGCGTGTTTCGGTCTACGTGGGCGTAATTCTATTCTTGTCTTACCCATAGCGAGTGAAAGAGAGGTTGTAGGTGGACAATTAAGCCGTTACAGAAAGTGGGACGTTTATTATTGTTTCCACTTTGTTGTGTTATTTATTTTGAAATGTTTATAGGTGGAGGTGGTTTTGTATTGAAGTAAAAGCTGTTGGGGAAAAGGTCTGAAATGTTGATTGGAGATTAAAATAATAGTTATCTAGCGTGTCTGAGTTGGCTACACGTAATTCAAATGCTGTATTTGTAACTGGTTGTTTTATGGCATTAAAGCTAAACTTAGCCGATATTTTAGACTGAAAGAATAATCTATAAAAAAATATAGCCGAGGGACCGGAAAAAGCTTCTCAAGGCTTTTTACGATGTGACAAAACATGGAGATTTTTTTATTATGCATGTTTAATTTTCGTTTCTAAATATATTGAACACGATCAGAAATACCTTCGCATTCATTCTTTAAGTGAAATGAAAACCGCATCGAAAACCATTGGCAATTAAAAAGTGGTTGTACAGACCAGGGTTCGAAGTGATAATTATAATACCTTGATAATTTTCTTGATAAAAATCATTTTCAATGTCGCTTCACAAGTATCGGATATCGATTTGCCGCTTCCGTGCATATATAAAGACGATAGTATAAACACAGACATTGTTTTGAATCAAAAAACAGTTTTGTTGTACCATTTGTGTTTAGTTTTCTTTGTTACTATTTTGGACCACAGTGAAGTGAAATTCAGTGTGCTTAAGTGGCAGTGGGCAGGGTACATTGCTCGCAGAACGGATGGCTGATGGGGCTGAAAAGTTCTGGAGTGGCAACCGGTAACCGGGAGACGTTGCGTTGGAAGGCCTGCCACTAGATTGACCGATCACCTGGTGAAGGTTGCGGGGATCCGCTGGATGCGAGTCGCATGGGATCGGTTAATGTGGCAACACTTGGGGGAGGCCTATATCCAGCAGTGGACGTCTTTCGGCTGAAATGATGATGATGATGATGAAGTGAAGATCCTGTATGGCCTAAATTCGAGTGCATCAAAACTAAAAAAGCTATTTGAGTAAAAATTCAAGAGATCAAGTTTAGATGTGAATCAGCATAGATAATTGTGCGATAATTATCTGATAATCATCCAATTATTATCTGAAAAGTATCCAATAATTATTCGATAATTAAAAATAATTATTCGACAGTTATCCTATAATTGTATAGGATAACTGTCGAATAATTATAACACAACTTCGTATAACACTCCAGTGTAGAATCAACACCAAACACAGCAAAATCCTTAACACAGTTATTTATACAACTCAATGAACCCTATAATCCGTTCAACATCTAATTAACAGAACATAACTCGAGACAGCTCCTCGCGTTGGGTTTCCAAATCCTACCTACCGTCATCCGTCAGTTAAACGCGCTGACAGGGATATTGTGACACCAACGATTATTTTATTATTACGCTTTTTAATTAGAGATATCGTTATCTGGCGGGTGTTAGGTTTAGTTTTTGATGAGGATCTGATTGAGGTTTAAATTTTTTTTAGTGAAAAAGTTTCGATTTAATAGCTGACAACAGGAATAAGATAGGAAAATGTTATACTAACATTTGCTAATTTTTCAAGTGAAAATATAGAAAAAAAAATCAATTAGAAATTCAATCCATTTTTGGACATAAGGTTTTTCAATCATTCGCCATGTCAGCTAGCTACTACCAGCCTCTTATCGAAGATCGACGCTTCACCTCCTAGCCTCTACCTCCTTTTTCCGAACCGCGATCTTCACTTAAGAACACGTCTACCCGAACAGGCATGATGTCACCTCCAGCTGGCTTATTCTGTGTGCTATTCTCAGTACACTGTGTGGTCCAAAAACAAAGAACGCCTCTCTCACCCGCTACCACACCCGCTTACAATCGCTCCACACAACAATATAAGTCGGCACCTTAATCTTTAGGTGACAGCCACTCTAATCAACTTTCTCGAGCCATTGCCACTCCACATATTCGTAAGTGACGACGGTTCCTACGATTAAACTGTCACAGACATTGTTGACATGTTGGAGTTAAATCTGTTTCTATCGTAGATTTATAAGTTTGGAGCCTGATTAACTGTGTCTTTTAAGGAGAGAATTTGATTGGAGAGAATGATTTTGTTGTCAATGACTGGGAGGTATTGATGTGCAATAAGCCGTCTTCTCTCTAATTGTCGATGATTGTTATCAGATTTATGCACATCATAATTAATGTTTGTATTTGAGCAATAGTCATGTAGGTTGAGCAGGAGGTCCACACATAGAGAATTATTAACCATAAAAATACACTTACTTCCAAACAAGGATGGCACCGATGAGAACCCCGACGATCAACACGATGGAGCACAGTCCGATCACCGCCGACGTCTGGAGGGAAGGCCCACTGTGGTTGTATGCGTCTATCTTCTGAAAACCAAAGAAAATCATATGTTACAAGAATAGACAGAGACGCAGACGCTGAATTTGCCGCCGGCTTAGAAGATCATGTGTTAAAAGTTGCATGTGCCGCCGGGCATGTGTGGATGCGCCATTTGGATTTTGAAATAAATTAATATAATCAATTACTTAATATGTTTAGAAATTTGTAACATTCATAGCATCACGCCTTGTAACCCACAAAGGGTAAGGCACAGACGTGTACCCGTACAACATCCAATTTTCGCGACTTTTGTTTTAAGTCCCACGTAATAGGAGGCGAGCCTTTTTGTATTAATATATTATATTGATATCAAACAGGCACAAATTCATACTCCGTTGCTGCTACTGATAAATTCCTGACGGAAACATCCAATAATACTTTGCCGGACACGGGAATAGAACTCATCTCAATTGCAAAACCTCAACGTACAAAACATCGTGATTTTAAAGCTCATCAAAGTCGCATTGGATCCGATAGCATAGACTTCAAATTGTACTTCTTATGTGCATCTATCCTCGACGTTTTATCAGTGCCCATGTAAAAAGCAGTACCCATGTAGTAAAATGTAGTAAGCTACATGGGCACTTATAAAACGTCGAGGATAGATGTATATAAGGAGTACAATTTGATGACGATTCTATCGGCTATAAGTTGAAGTGCCTATGTGAAATACCTACTATATTTTGATTTCGATTTATGACCTTCATAGTGTAGCGACCACAAAAAGCAACATACTACAAAAAGTACTACAGCGCCATCTATTTATTTATTTATTTATTTGAAAAGACATGTACAATATAACAGAAAAATCCAAGTAATTGATTAATCTATGATACGACGGAGGAACTAACATCAATTTCCTACAAGTCACAAGCAAAGTTTACATCGACTTCAGTATACAGTATGTTAGGTTAAACGAGGGACATATTGAGGGAGGGTATTCAGTGTTCGATTCTCGTCCCGAATATGTAAAAAAACATATAACGTATATAGAAGAATTTTTAATGTTTTGTTTAGTGCCTAGATATTTCGGACTGTCCTAAGCCAGGTAAGTTTAAAGTATGAAGGGAAAATGGATTATACCTAAGAGTCATTGACCCGCTCACATGTTCTGCGATAGTATTAAGTCGCTAGCGCAAGGGTATATACACGTTGCGTGACATTTGCGAAAATTTTGGTATGGTTCTGTCCGTTATTTATCAGTGTTTTTTTTATGTTTATATTTTTATTAGTATCATGTTAGCATGTACTATTATGGGTTTGAATATGTCCCTCGTTTAAACTAACATACTGTATATAGAGAAACCCGATAACAACTATCGGGCAGTTGCCCGCCAGACATAACACCTGTCTGGCCGGAGGATCCTCCCTTTTCTATGGAGTATCGAGGAACTTTCCACCCTGTTCCTCATTCACCTAAAATAGTAAATTGTATATCGCAGTCTGTTTCCATTTTATAAAATTGTGATAAAATGATAATATTCTGTGTTTCTTTTTCCAGATTCATGTCGAGGTCTACTTTTGAATTAACCAGATGCGGTTACATAATATGTAACTTCAAAAGTCGGACTCCGATGATAATATCATCCGTCCGTGAGTCCGTTCTCAATTAATGTCAATCTATAATTAAACTGTGTACGGCGCACTTTATTTTGCACAAAACAATGTAAATAATTTCGTCATAAACGGCGTTTATTTGTTTAATTAAAATTGTCAGGAACAGAGATACAATTACATGAAATCATTATCATTGATTTAATATGATTTAAGTATCATATTAAATCAATGTTATTACAGTGATTAATACATATTTTGGTATTAGTACCGCCGACATGATTTTTTTTACCCAGTGGGTTATGGTACCCGTTTTTGGTTTAAAACTCACATTATGGTAATCGTTATACCTAAACACTTTATCAATCTGAGATGGTCAGAGAATTGCTCAAAATTCCCAAATTCCTTTAATTTTAATGTTTGCAGAAGTAAAAACACGGGAATGACTGCTAGACAACTATAATTTGGAACACGTTACAGATGGTCTCAATAAAATGAGAAAGTATCCATTACGTGAAAAACAGAAGCTTTTCCCAAGAACCAATATTACAAATACTATTCATAAAATATCAATCAGGGAGAGTGTATCAATGATGAAACTAAGTGGCTCCACAAACGACGCTGGAGCCGTTCCAAGAGACGTAAAGAATCATACTTAATTTGTGTTATAAGCTAAATATGTATATTTGCCAAATGTACTCGACGTTCTCAGTGATATCCAGAATTTCGCGATTCATTTCGATAATTTTGTCCCTTTTTGCCGTAGGATAAGAATTTGGCTATGACTGTGATTAGCTTTAGAGAAATAACAGTCGTATTGTAAGGGTATAAAAACATGATATAACATGAATCGGAAGTTTTTGAGGTTCAATTATTCAGGGAAGCATTTTCAAATACATCAATGTTCTAAATATTAGAAAAGGAATACTGTTGTAACAATAGCAATTGATAATTTAAATTACTAGCTGTCCCACGCAACTTTGTCTGCGTTACATTGTCCCCTTTTTCGCTACATTTTTCATTACTGCTCCTCTCTTTTTGGTCGTAGCGTGATGATATATGCGTATAGCCTTCCTCGATAAATGGGCTATCTAACACTGAAAGATTTTTTTAAATCGAACCTGGAGTTCTTGAGATTAGCGCGTTCAAGAAAACACACAAACAAACTTCAGCTTTATTATTAGTAAGAGATAACGCTCAATTGACCCAGCAAGTTCACATTTTAATGTGAAAAAGTTTAATATGACTAAGATAGGTAATTTTACATTTATTATCCAAGTAACACCGACCATACATCACCCTGAGTAAACCACATTATAAAAGTAAGACCTACAATCACACTAAACACACGAACTACAAGTTAAAGCGGCACTCGTTCTGAGTCAGCGACTACAGAAAAAACATATGAAAGTAGTTGTTTTTATCTTTCCTCGAGTCGCATGGACAAGACTTGGGAGGTGACGTACTCACGCAAAGGTAACAACTTAAAAAGGGGCACGCGCGCAAGTCTTGATGCAAGCCGCGTCGCAAGTCGCATTACTCGAGACCGTGACTGGGGCTTTAGTACAAAAATATATTATTTAAATAATTTAAAACATCTGACTATCGGATTAACCTTTGCCTTCAAAAGGACGAAACCGCAATATTTCACTCATATCAGAGTAATCTAATACTTATAATGCACCTAGCAGAACCGCAGTAAGCAGCATTAGTGAAATTAAATTTTCAGCTTATCTTTTATATGCATTATCATATAAAAGCACTTTAGGTTTTAATTTTACATTATCTGCGAGTTACGGCTTAATGTGGATTTTATTTCTTTTAGTACTTAACGTGAGAGCCGCCATATTGTTACGAGTAGTGAAGTGACATGCGACAATTTGTAGACAAAATAAAAATGTAATTGTTTAAAAATTTAAATGTAAATGACATTTGTGATTTTAAATAGAAAATGTTATGTCAGAAAGCAAATTTTTATGCGAAGTGCTAAGAGTACTGTTGGTTATTTTTTGATAGAATACTATTTAAACTTACACTGTCACTCTTACGGGATATCTTCCGTGATGTTCAATTATTGTGAGCTCCCAAAATAACAGCGAACAAACTGAGCTTACCATAATTTAAAATCACGGAAGATACCGTAAGTGGCAGTGTAAGTTTAGTTAGAAAAACGTGAAAGCTTAAAACTGTTAGAATACTAATTATTTTGTGTACAATCGAGGTCTATAAAGCTTATTCAATGTCAAAAACTCTCTCCAAAAATATCTGCATCCTTGACTATTCAACACATTCAAAACAATAGAATTTAAACTTCCCGTCAAAACCAAACATTAATTTTACCCATTAAGTCTTTGAATATAATAAACATATCCATCACAATAATGGCATAGTAGGCGTTACCAAACGTACTTACTTAAATTGAAAAACGCGACAGACAAATTGAAAAAATCAACCGATGCAGCATATGGCATAATCATTCACATAATTACTAAAGGCGTTATTTTTAGGGTAGCAAGGTTTATTATAGGGGAAAAGGTAGGCGGGTTTATATATTAATTATTTGGTGCAATAAGCGTCACGCAAGTAATAAACGGTTTGAAAAAAAGAGTCAATTTATACACATACGCTTTTTTTTTCTGCCACGATGTGTTTTTGATTGAAGTAATTATATTGTTTTATAAGGTTGGATTGCTCTAAAAAAATGATTACCTATTTAGTCAATTTGTTTCCGCCAAATGGCATGAATAGTCACGGAAAAAGACTGTTCAGGAAATTGATGATCAACGTAAACTTCTCGCATATTATTCAAATGACAAATGCCATTCGTTAGGTACCTTATCGAAGACGCATCTTGTAAATAAACCAAATATAATGCCAAAAAAAAATAAATACAGACACCTTAAGAACCCAAATACTTCACTTTACTGTCACTCGATTAACATTCTTTACTTACACTCAAGAAACCACGCATGAAGATGCTTTATCAAAAGGAATTGAGGACTCAAAACGCTTCACACGGCCCAAAAGTTGACTTTTATTTATTTTTCCTTCAAAAGAAAAAGGTGAAAAGGCTCACGTTTTTCCGTTAACTCGCTTTTGGCACAAAAAAAAAAGATAGTCTACAGAAGGTCGATTCAACACAACGAGAAAAAACGCACACAAACATACGGACGCTTCACGTACAGCGAGTGCAAGCTCAATCGCGACTGTCATCTGTTTGAGAGCTCTATGCAGTGGGGAAAAACACACACACACATATGCACGCTGCTAGTATTACGAGTGTACGCAGCCGTGACTGTTTCCTAAGCCCCAACCAAAGTGATCGGTCGCACGAATTGCGAACGTCACATTCATGCTATCATTATTTTTTTCGAAATACCGAAGGCGTCCTTTATCAACGCAACTACCGTTTAAGTTCACCAAACAATGAACGCGGTCACGCGTTTGCACAACACTTGCTTTTCTTACAAAATCTTTTTTTTTTATTTTATATAGGCCTACATGGACCCTTATAAAACGTCGACAAAAAGGTGCTCGGTTCGGATTGGTCGTTTCCTATAGAGAAGAACCGGCAAGAAACTCTATGGTTACTCTTTTCGGCCACAGCCTAAATCCAGTGTTTAGATGAATATATTTTTGCTCATTGTACACATGGTTGACACCATGTGTACAATGAGCATGAAGCATTTCCAATATTCGATGGCCGCGTTTTGAATGATTTTCAATACAAAGACAGATCTGTCTTTGTATATGCTCGTAAGACGCCGTGCATACAGACTTGTCCTTCTGTTTCAAACGGTTTTGCGCTTTCGGGTTCACCTAATGTTATTTTCCGCGGAGAACTGATTTCTTTTTCGATACACAATATACTACTTGAGGACCGAGTGACTGTGTCCGACATTACTTGAATTGGCTATTATGTTGTACGGGTATACTCGATGAAATAGTTTCTGTGGGACGAAGGTAGCTAATAAAAGTGCTGTGAAATCGGGAGATGGACTTTGAATGATATATGAACCTATGGCATAAAGTCTGCCTTAGTTCTTTGTGCGTGAAGTGATAAATAAATAAATCAAGATCATTGAGTGGAAAATCTGTCGTCGTTTACATTAATTTCTGCCAATGAGAGTCGAGTTCTTGAATCACAGAAAAACCTGTAAGATGAGTAAAAGCTTTTCCATGACTAAAAGAGAATAAGAGTATTTCTCTAAAAATTATAGATTTTTTTCTATTCATTTGGCATTTATAGATTTTTGTTTCTAAAATCCTATAAGTAACCTGTCTGTTTGTTTGTTACCTTTTCACACCTTTCCAGCTGAAGGAATTTCGATGAAATTAATTTGGCATACAGGTTTTATAAGCCTGTCGTACATTCCCGTGGGGTTATTTCCGACCTCCACGCAAGCGTAGCCGTAGGCTGAAGATAGTTTCCTAAATAAATTTAATTGAAAATATAACTTTTGTGTTAATTTCTTGACTCCTACTTATGTGGTAACTGAATATTAATATTTACTTTGAATAGTTGAGCCAGACTAGGAAAATAAAACAGAAAAATTTGAAATTCACTCAATGAAATTGAAACACCACAAAACAAAACAAAACAAAACAATACAATACAATTAAGTCCATAAAAACGAATCCAGCAAAAACAATGAAGTTGCACTTTCCATTGTAACAAGACCCCAATACACAAGCTTTAATAACAATATTTCAAAGCTGATTCAAATGTATCATAGGGTTGAAGGGGTCAATTTAGCTGGTTAGGGTTATATCAGTGAGATCTGAATGGGGTTGGAATAATAATGTTTTTCTGTAATTGTAATAACACGTCATACGCTATGATTAAAAGGGGCATGCCTAGTTTATTGCATAGGGTTCAGTATCGATTTTGGTAAAGTTAATATTTTATTAATTTACTAATAAGATAAACTTTGGGGAACTTGGAACTTGGGGAACTAGGAAATCATCCATAATTTTGATGGTCTCAATAAAATTAGAATACTTATTCTAATTTTATTGAGACCATACTTATTCTAATTTTATTGAGACCATCAAAATTATGGGTGATTTCCTAGTTCTAGGGTTATATCAGTGAGATCTGAATGGGGTTGGAATAATAATGTTTTTCTGTAATTGCAATAACACGTCATACGCTATGATTAAAAGGGGCATGCCTAGTTTATTGCATAGGGTTCAGTATCGATTTTGGTAAAGTTAATATTTTATGGGATTAAATATAATGAGCACCAAAAAATACTTTGAGATCCTAAGCTACGTTACCAAAAAAAAAACTAAACACCAAAAAAATTGTATTCAAAGACCAAATATAGTAAATGATCACCAAATTTTGTGGCAAGAAGAACTCAGGAAGCCCTTCGTGTTAGGTTACTTTAAACCCTGCAGAGAGAAATAGCGGGGCTCCGTCGACTACGCCTTAGTTCGGAGCTGTGATTTTCAGGTTTTTAATTCTGGTGATCATTAACTATTTCTGGTGATCATTTACTATTTTAGGCAGTATAAAAATGTTTTTTAAGGTTATATTTACTTTATCTGCTGATATGTTAAACATAAGCCATATTTTATAAATTTACTAATAAGATAAACTTTGGGGAACTTGGAACTTGGGGAACTAGGAAATCACCCATAATTTTGATGGTCTCAATAAAATTAGAAAAGTATCATAACACGAAAACTTAGGAATTTGTATGTGATAGTGACTGCAGTTTACCTAGATCAAAGCAACACTGGATGATTAAAGACTGGCAAAACGAAATTGACTTTATTTTTTCCACAACCCATTATGAGAAATACCACGGTCTATTTAATATTCCGTGCACCACATAACCACAATATTTATGTCATTACCTATAAACCATTACTCATTGTTCCGACCACGAAGGGAAGAATAGCTCGATTATTTATTTGTATTAATTGGATAGATCATATCGGGGCCGTATGTATTATTCATTTTACATCCCCGCCCCACACTGTGTTTACCATTTTGTTTCATTTAATTGAATTTGCGAAGAATACTCGTATCCATTGGTGTAAAGTACGGAGCAGAAAAATTGATGGATTATGAATGAGTCTGTTTTGTATTTTGGAAAAATATGATGTTTGGGTTGATTGAGTTAAAATCTAGTAATCGGAGAAAATTCAATTAAAAATGATTTCATATCCTCCAGGATATTTTTTCCTAAAATCTAATTTCTCATCAGGAATCTAAAGATAATCGTAGAGGACTTGATGTGTAAAAAATACGTCTATAAAACGTAAAACTTTCCGAAAAAAAATACAGTTTCCTTGAAAGATTACACTTAATTTAGAAAAAATGAGAACAAGCAAAAATATACAGGAACAATATCAGATGATAAAACTGATCAAATGCGAGCGAAGACGAAGAGGCCCGGAGTCAGCGGTCACAGGCATAAAAACTTTACGACTAGGGTTGTCATAGAACAAAATTACTCAAGATATCCCAGGTATAAGGTAAAGGTAATCCGTCAAGCTAAATCAAAGGTTAAGACCCCAATTTTCCAGCTAAGGGCACATCTACCCGGATTTTTAGTACCACTGAATTTCGGAGACCTTCCATATTGTCACTTATGTCCTTCTACAAATAGTTGTATTTTTTGGGATGTTGGGGATCTTCGGGTGGTTTGCCAGCCCTATTTAAGACTGATAAGCATCTAAGCGCATGTCTCCAAAATGCATTAAGTCTGAAAAAGGGTCGCCCATTTGTCAAAATGTGGCACTATCGGTACGGGAATCCGTCATCGGGACTGGGACAATATATTGGGCATATCTCACGGAATCTCACAAACAATATCTTGGTTAAAAAATCTGTTAAGCGTGAGCTGAGGTAAGTGGCGAGGACCTATCGGCTTTCGATTCTGGGGCTACAATTTCAGATATAATCATGGCCCCTTTAGTTGTCGTACGGCATATTTTGACTTGGTTTTTTGATATGTTGGAGAAGTTACAACGCGTGTGGTAGTCTCTACTGTTACAAAGAGAATTAGCATTATCATCATCGGAAGAGCTCGTTGCTAAATAATAACAGCTGCACGGGACGATCTTTAAGGTTAAGCCGTGCTTGCCAAGTTTGGTCCATATATGGGTGACCATGATTACATACCGAGTTTCCTCCGTGCCTCGGAAAGCACGTTAAACCGTTGGTCCCGGCTGTCATTTGTAGATCTTTGACAGTCGTTATGAGTAGTCAGAAGCCAAAAGTCTGACATCCAGACTTACTAAGGGGTATTTTATTACCCAGTTCCTGGGTTGTGGAGGTCAGATCGGCAGTCGCTTCAAAAAAATACTGGTACTCAGCTGGTCCGGTTAAACTGGAAGCCGACTCCAAGATAGTTTGGGAAAAGGCTAGGCAGATGATAGTATTATCATCATCATAATTATCAGCCCGGAATCACCTACTGCTAGGTATTATAAGCTTCCCCTTCTTTCTGCCACACTTCCAGGTTCTGTGCGTCCCGGGTGTTTCCCGCAGCTTAGACGATATCGTCGACCAAAGTGTATTCTATCAAACCATCTTTCTTGGTCCGTTTAACAAAACGTTTTTTATAAAAGAAGAAATCATACCCAATATATAAAGTCAACATGATTTACAAACAAGATCCCAAGAGCGCTTACCGTTTACATTTACCTGACACGGTACCCTAAGATCTCCGAAATTATATTCAGAAAGCTCTGTTTATCAGCCTGTCTATCTAGAGACGGTAGCCGATTCGTCAATGCTCCTTCCTTAATTAATAAAAGAGTCTTTCTTTTGAGAGAGGGAAAAAAAATGAATGAAAACCTTAATTAATTTGGGTCGGCCGAAGTTTCGTAAATTATGATCATCGGTCGCCCCTTAAGATTTGCAATGGTAAGGTATTTTTGTACTTTTTTGGAAGGATATTGAAATAAAGCTGGTTGGATCCAAATTTTTGGGGGAAGTTTGTTTTGCTTAATGAAAAGTGTTGCTGTTTAAGAAAACATGTTTGATTGAGAATATTGATTAAGGAGATCGAAGAGGTTTTTTTTCTTTTGACTTTAAAGCCATACAATTTAATTCAATAGTGAAGAAAATGAGACGCTCATCAGCTAATATCTGCGTAACACACTAACAATGTCATTGCTATTCATTTTGACTCTTCATCTTACTACTATTTTAAATGCGAATGTTTGGATGGATGTATGGATGTTTGTAACTCAATCACGCAAGAACGGGTACACGGATCTGAATGAAATTTATATTTTGGAATAGCTTATAGGCTACTTTCTTTTGTCACAGTTATTCATCACAATTTTCACGCTAACGAAGTCGTGGGTAACACCTATTCATTTAATAAAACTTTCTGTACCAACTCAAGTTATCACGTACGAGTAGTACGAAAACATTCAGATTGTGGTAGAAAATATATCCTACGCAGTTATGGTCAACATGCAAGAAGCGGGTAGTACACTCGGCTACACATCCCGCTACACATTTCCAGAATGAAATGATCTCGCTTTGTATGGAATTCAGGTACTATGACAAATCCGCATAAACTGATTTTTTATAGCTTAATTGGTCACTGTGCGTACCTACCTTCCTACAATAACGCTAATTTCCAACCAAGACCACACATACTAAACCAACAAACAACGCCACACAAACAAAAATTAATTCATTATATTAAGACAAGTTTAAGCCCACAAAAAGATATAAAGAGCCTAAGTATTCAAATAATAACTCGTCTGGATTTACATACAAGCTTTTTGAGCGGAACGTAGGCACAGTTCGTGTAATATGCGCATAATTAAGTAATGCTGTCTCATCTAGAACAATTAGTGGTTCTCGCATCTTCTTTGTTATACTTCTTAAGTCCTTAATTTCTCAACGGGTAAAGGCTAGAACAAATGAGTTAAGTAAATAAGAATATGGCGCAATAGATGTAAAAATACATTAGTAATCAATTAAAATTACGGTACCTAGTTAAATATTAATAAACGCTGTTTTTCGGTTGTTTAAGTTTTTCAGCATGTCAGAATAACCCCCTTTACATGGTTTAGGAATAAGAAATTATGGAATAAACGTTTGAGATTGTTTGTTTGTGTGAAAGCGCGGTTATAAGGCGAGGATCAGACGGGCGGTGTTTAAATCACGGGTGGTTCACATTTTCCGATTTCCGTAAATAAATTGCCGATTACGTATAAGTAATTTAAGGTGAAAACATTCGAGATTCATATATGACTCTGCCATAGAGTTTAAATGTGGTGTTGCCTCACAAACGATAGGACACTTGATATCGTGTCTTGCCTGTCCTGCTGTTTGCACATCAAAGGAGCTGATGGACGCTACTGAAAATGCCTCGTCGCTAAATTTTAGGATGACTCAATTTGACTTGCTATCGACACGCTGAGAAGAAGAACACTTGATCATTGATACATCCCCAAACCTAACCAGAGACTAACATGCTCTAATTGTTCAACCTCGTTTTATAACTATTCAAATATTGATACAGATTATTAGCTCCCGCTATCCGAGTATGTCAATATGTGCTAGCAAATCCATTTGTATGTAATTAAGCAGATTATTTACCGATTATATTATACACTAATAGTTGGTACAGAACAGCTGCTCAGTACGTCTACCATGAGTTGTCATAATTAGATCGCTTGACGTAACTGCAATAGTTCCGTCAATAAGCAAATACTATAGTTAGCTTTTTCAATGGTACCATGAGCTGTGTTGGTGCTTACTACCAAATTCTAAGCAAATGACGCCCAAACTTGCAGTCGCTGTAGTTTAGTTTACTACACGGTGACGTACGATAGATAACTATAGTGACTCATAACTGCGCATTTTAGTACCCAACTATCCGCTAGAGGCGCTGTAAAAGTATTCATACATTTTTTTAACTACAGACGCTAGCGAGTATAGATTTTTAAAACTCATGGTAGACGTACTGGTCAATAGTTAGTCCGTAGATGAGTGACCAACCGTTACATACCGAGATTCCAGGATTAGAGGTAGTCAGTGGCCCGAAAGCCAAACAGACAACCAGACTGACCCAGGGTTACCTTATTAACCAATACTGACTGGCTTGTCGAGGTCAGATAGGCAGACGCTCCATGTAAAATGCTGGTATTCAGCTGTAACCGGTTAGATTGGAAGCCCACCCCGAAATAGGTGGACAAAAGCTAGGCAGAAGCAGTAGAGGAGTTAGTACAGAATAGATAGTCATAAATCAAAAGGCAACTCGATTCAGTGTTTTTATTTCTTTGTTGTTCAGTTCGGGGACGAATGGGGTTTAAGATGCTTGATGGATGATAGGATCGGGGTGGGGGGGGGGGGGATAGAAAGTCCCAAAAAAAGTATTTAAACCTTTTTTGAAAGAAGGATCACAGAATTTAATGCACGAGTAAAAGTAACACGAGCGACTATAATTCTTTGACCTTTGAATATTTTCTTGGTTTAATTAGGTAGGCACTAAAGAGAAATTATTACGGACGTCAGAGATGGTCCCTTCGACATTTAACGGGCCTAGCGTAGTGCGTAGTTTTAATGGAATACGAGGTCAGTTTATGTTGGTTTGTTGCTAGTTTTGTGTGCTAAAGCATTTTATATTAAGTTTTTGTTTTGTTGCATAAACTAGCTGTTTTTGCTGTGCAAGAGGTTCTGAGTTCAATTCCTAGGTCAAACAAAGTGCTATTCAATTTTTTCATCAAGTATTCTTCAGTAGCAGTCACGAATTCAAGATTAAAATTCGGTGCGGTTGATGGTAATAGGTTCTATATTTTGATGTTTTTCTTTCCGATGGAATTTATTTTTATAATATTAGTTTTGTAAACCTGTGTTATGTATGATTTTTGGTGTACAGTAAAGTTCTATTCTATTCTATTCTATGGGTTTTAAAAATAACTGGCAAATGAGTACTAAAGGTACACTTCTGCCCAACCCTTTAAGGATTGCCGACGTCATGATATACTACCACACTACTATTTAAGAATATATTGCCTCTTCTTATTTCACATTGTTTTTTTCGTTCTACAATTAATTTATTTTTTATTAAATTTATCATAACTGACATTTTTAAATTTGTAACAGCACAACGCTGCATAAATTACATGCTCGTTCAGCACCAATTTAGTTTATTGCATGTCTTAATTAATTTTTTTTTTTATTTACATACTTTTTTCTTGTTTAATTGTTTTGTCCCATGCGAGTCTAATAAATGCTTTTCTTTCTTAACTTACGATAACTCCCACGATATTAGTTGCGAGGCGGATGTTGCCACTCACGCAACTGATTTACCCACTCAGACGGCTTTTGACACCTACAGGAAGCTAAGGGGTGGTCCAGCAGCTGCTACAAATAAGGTAGACCATTAATAACCAATTTGTATAAATATGGTTAAAGGCAAAGATTATCCTACACTGTTAAATACTTTCCGATAAGCTAAGACCACCCGACGATTCTACGAAGGGTGACGAATATCAGTTTCTTCGACTACCTACGATATTTATTTTCCTTGAAAATTGGTTTCGATTTAAATGTAAACGCCTAGATAGTTATTTATAACACCAAACCAAACAGATCCTTATATAAAGCTATTAAGCTTGGTTTTAGTTTTAAAGTGCATTCTGTCCAAGATTTGCAAACTTAAGTACGCGGATTTGTCAAGAGGTTGTCACGCCCGTGGAAATTACTACCATGTTTTATAGACTACTAGCTTCTGCCCGCGGCTTCGCCCGCCTTTTTTCGGTAATTGTCCCGCGGGATCACAGTACCGGGATAAAAATATCCTATATGCTATTCCAGACTATTTTCTATTTTTACTAACTACCTCCTATTCTACCAACTTACCCTACCTACCTACCTACTCTACCCAACCCTACCTACCCTATCCAACCCTACCTACCTACACTACTCAACCCTACCTACCTACCCTACCCTACCCAACCCTACCTAACTATCTACCCTGCCCTGGCCAACTTCCCCACCCTATCCAACCTACCTACTACCTCCTACCCTACCAACTTACCCTACCTACCTACCTACTCTACCCAATCCTACCTACCTACCCTACCCTACCCAACCCTACCTACCTACCCTACCCAACCTACCTAACTACCCTACCCAACCCTACCTACCCCTACCCTACCCTTTTCCTTCATTTTTCTGATATTATAATGTAGGTAGGTAAGGTTACCACGCTCAACTATCTCCGGATAAACTATGTTCTCCTAGTACCTCAATCCCGACCACGCCGCCCCAGACACGCTCGCCAAGAACATAACGCGCCAGGGCATCAATCATCAACTCCACGCTCAACTATCTCCTTGTAAGCTATGTTCTCCTAGTACCTCAATCCCGACCACGCCACCCAGACACGCTCGCCAAGAACATAACGCGCCAGGGCATCAATCATCAACTCCACGCTCAACTATCTCCTTGTAAGCTATGTTCTCCTAGTACCTCAATCCCGAACACGCCGCCCTAAACTATGTTCTCCTAGCACCTCAATCCCGAACACGCCGCCCCAGACGCGCTTGCCAAGAGACCTTATATCAAACTGCGCCCCACAGTTTTTTTTTTTTTTTTGATAAAAAGTAGCCTATGTGTTAATCCAGGGTATAACCTATCTACATACCAAATTTCAACCAAATCAGTCCAGCCGTTTATGCGTGAAAGAGTAACAAACATCCACACATCCATTCTCACAAACTTTCACATTTATAATATTAGTAGGACTAGCTGTCCCGCGCAACTTCGTCTGCGTCATATTTTCCCCGTTTTCGCAACATTTTTTATTGCTGCTCCGATTCTATTGGTCGTAGCGTGATGATATATAGCCTATGTCCTTCCCCAGGTTAAAATCTATCTTCTTGCGAAATTTCATTAAGATCCGATCAGCCGTTTAGTCGTGAAAAGGTAACAAACAAACAAACAAACATACATACATACATACAAACAAACAAACAGAGTGACTTTCGCATTTATAATATTAGTATGGATGAAGTTAATTTTTCAGTACTAATAAAATATCCAGCTTGTAGGAGTCACGTTTGGTCTGAATTAGGTATAATATTATAAAGTGGTTGACATCTTAATCAAGGTAGAGCTGGCCGCAGAATTCTGAGAAAATGGCGTATAAAATAAAACCGAAACGGCTTATTATGAAGGTGTATGGTAGGTGTCGCCGTTAATTTGGCTTATACAGGTTACTTGAGATATCGAGGCATTTTTTTACCACGGACTCAGTTTATACATGATTCTTCTTTTTAGCGTGTCGATAACTATTTAAGTTGAGTGCTCAAAATTTGGCGAGACGTTTGACACTTTCAGAAACGTCCATCAGTTCCTGCGATGTACAAACAACAGGACAGGGAGGACACTCCTACTCGTACATGATTGTTGGATTACCAGAAATGAATAAATCCGTTAGTTAATAATATTGAAAAAACCTGCCAGGTGCGAGTCGTACTCGCGCACGAAGTGTTCCGTACCATTATTTATAAAAACAAGCAAAAAAAATGATAAACTTTTTTGTTTGGGAGCCCCCCTAAATATTTATTTTATTCTGTACTAGCTGTCCCGCGCAACTTCGTCTTAGTTTTTCCCCGTTTTCGCAAAATTTTTCATTGCTGATCCTCTCCTATTGGTTGTAGCGTGATGATATGTAGCCTATGTCCTTCCCCAGGATAAAATCTATCTTCTTGCCAAATTTCAGTGAGATCCGATTAGCCGTTTAGTCGTGAAAAGGTAACAAACAAACAAACAAACAAACAGAGTGACTTTCGCATTTATAATATTATATAAGTAAGTATGGATTTAGTATTTGTTGTTATAGCATCAACATTAATACATAATCTGTAGAAATTTCAACTGGCTACCTATCAGGCATCTCATAACCAATGAGATACCTGCCTGGTATCTCATAACCATGATAGGTAACAGGCCTGGTGACAGACGGACGGACTGACAGCGAAGTTTCAGTAATAGGGTCCCGTTTGACCCTTTGTGTACGGAACCCTATAAACGATGTAAAATACATTTGAATCTCTGGCATTGCACTTTTGCTTGTAAGATTCGTTTTTTTTATACTGAAAAAATCTAAGCTGGGTATTCCTGTGATTCAAGTAAGTCCTTAATTCTAGGTCAAATACAACCTGTATATTAAGATATTCACCCTGTATTTGGTTACACGGTGGTTGAGCCGCAAATAATCGCGGTAGGTCAAACCGTTTCATCGATTTTATTTCTTTTTGATTCGTATCGATAAAATTTAGATCTGGACACCCAGTGCGAGGTGTCAGTTTTTATCGATAAGTAATTACGTGGACTTGTTGATGTCTTAATCATGTTGGAGTTAGGTCTGACCGCAAACTTTAGCGCGGTAGGTGTTCTTAGTATGTGGTGACGCGAAGTCGGATGACTCACAAGTTGGTCGGAGGTAAGTTCATTCATTGATCATAAAACTTAAGAAGTGACTAATCAGTAAAACGTTGCAGTTATTGTTAATATGGCGCTGACAAGGATGACTGTTTTTTTTTGTACGTTTCGTAGTGAGGATGATTAATTTCGTTAGACTCGGTCATCATGTAGGCTGAACATGGATTTCGTGCTATGAAAACACACAATACACACGATACACTGCTTTCATCGAACTAACAAATGACTTGAAAATACAATCCAACACAATAACACTAGGCACCATGAATATGGGTTCAGGGACGTCTTGACTCCGCCGCGATTAGACACTAAAACTGTCGTCCTTGCAGCGAACTCGAAACATCACGACTCTGTAGAAGCGCGCTTTCGGTGTGTGTAGACTGGTAAGTAGGTCGCGTGATGCCACCTTTAGCGCGCTTGCCGATTCATTTTCTGTCCGTACTAATGACCGGATCCGACTAGAAGGTAAAGGTTATTCTCGTGTCACCAAATTCAAAAAACATGACCGTTCGTTTTATGAAAAGCAAATCGAACATTATCATTCAGAACGTAATGCACAACGATATTGATTTGGTTAATTGATTACGTGCTTACGTACTGTCTTGGCAAGGATATGATGAGGAGGGATGAATCGCATGTGACTAAAAGGGTAATGGATGGTGGTTGGGCACCCTATGTGACCCAAATTATTTTGTACAATATTTATTTCTGCTAAGCCTTTAGTATTAGGTCATCTCTCTTTCTTCTTAATTTGTTTCAAATGGTTTTCTATATGTCAGTATTTGGAACTGTTTGGTTCATGTGCCATAAGAATCGTGCTCTTGGATTGGCTGGATCTGGCGACACCAGTGCCATAGTTTTGGCTACCATTCACCGAACGTTTTCAAATTTGACATTCCCTATGTTAAAATCTCGGTGTGCTCTGCGCGTATTTTTTTGGTGCAGAGTTTTATTATAATTTACTCTGAGATAGACAACTAAAGGTTTCAAGAACCCGTGAAATTACCCAGCAGTGAACTGACATTTGTTTCGTGAAAGTGCTTCACGGTGTGAGCTGCGGACAAGAGCTGGTGAAGGCGTCCTTGAGCTGGTCTGAAGGTTAGTGGGCCAATAGTTTTCAATGCTGACGTCGAAACCATTTTTCTCGTTCTTCAATTCACAGGGTGGGTTTCATGGGATTCAAACTAATTAGTCTCAAGACATAAATTTTCTTATTTAAGCTCCCCGCGTGTCGTCGGCTATTTACACGCCGCGTCACCATTTTTATTGGTCCTTCATAGTTCGGATATTGCACTAGCATATCATATTTTCATTCAAAATACTTATTACAAGTATTATTATCCATATAAATGCTTGGATGTTCGCAGATTTACGTAATTTTTTGGTAAAATTCTCGAACTACATAAATAAAGCGTACCGCCATTGTGCGCCGGTTACGCCATTTGCAAATTCCACATATTTTTACGTCATTTTAAATAATTTCACTTAAAATTATTATTTCATTTTTTTTTCTCATATTCATTGTGAATTTTTGCTTTAAAATGCCTACGGATAAAGAAAATGAGTTCTCAATGGCGTCTAGTGATTCCATTGATAAACATTTCGTCCTTAAGACGGCAAAAAAAGAACGACTTTTTTCGCGGATGAATGATTTATTTGAACTTTCGAAAAACATTTCTAATTATGCGTCTAGAAGTAATGAAACTTTCATGGCTAAGTCTGAATCAATTGATGAAATGCGCAGTCGGTTCGAGACGTTGTTAGATGATTTATATGATCTCCAGTTATCTCATGATTTGACGTTTAAGCCGGACTACAAGCCTTTAGATGCGTTTGATGATCTATATCTTCGAGTAAAGCATACCCGAAATAATATTATTCAGGCGTTGCGATCAGATGAATCATCATCGCGAAAAGACTCGTCTAATTCTAATGTCACATGCTACATTAAGTTGCCACCAATAGAATTGCCAAGTTTTGATGGCAAAACACAAAATTGGCCTAAATTTTATGAAAGTTTCAATTCGAATATTCATAACAACAGTCAGCTGACTGACTCGCAGCGCGTACAGTATTTAGTAGGTAAACTTACGCACGACGCACTCAAGGTCACGGCAGGCATTGTGCCTACTGGTGAAACCTATAATATTATCTGGGAAAGTTTAGTAAAAAAGTTTCAAGATAAACGTGCATTAGGCACGCATTACTTAAATAATATTCTTGACTCTAAGGCCTGCATTAACACGTATAATAGTCTTGATACATTTATTGGTATGTACGCCTCCTCCGTGGCGGCATTGAAACAATTAGGTATCGAGGATTTGTCCGATTTCATCTTATGTCATTGCGCACTTAGGAAAATCGATTCACAGACAGTACAAGCGTTTGAGTTAGCGTTTCGTAATAAAGAAATTCCGTCTTATAATGACTTGGTGTCTTTCTTACAAGATCAAGCAAAAATATTGCAACGTGCAAACAATAACTCGACGCGGACTTCGAACACTGGCGCGAGCGCAAGCAAGCCGTCCACTAATCAGTCGTCCCGTCCTCATACCTACAAGTCGTTCGTCGCAAGTAATGAGAGTGTGCCTACTACCCCGCCAACGAAATCGTGCGAATTTTGTAACAAAACCGATCATATAATTTACGCTTGTTCTCAATTCAAGAACTTAAGTTCTCCGCGCGCGCGATTTGAATTCATTAAATCAAAACATAGTTGTGTTAATTGTTTAAGTGGGTCACACACAGTTACGTCTTGTAAATCTACGCATGTTTGCGATATATGCAAGAAAAAACATCACACTTACTTACACTTTGATAAAAAAGATCATAATATTGAGTCCAATACTTACGTTCAAGTGTCTCAACTCCCTACCGGTCAAGGGTTATTGACGTCACCTGTGGTCCCGTCGCGCGATTCGTCCGGACAGGCCGACGTAAACATAGACCCGCGCGTTATAAAAAATTGCTCAGCTGATAACAACGCACCTGATTCGGCTGCGTTGCGCATTGATAACTCGAAACATAATGTTGATGTTTCCTCTGGTATTCCCTCGCTGTCATTAAGTGCTGAAGTTAGACCTAATTCTTCTATTTTATTGTCAACCGCGCAAGTTTACGCGAAATCAAAAAATGGTAATAAAATAATAATACGTTGCCTTATTGATAATGGCTCTCAAAATAACTTGATAACCGTTGATTGTTGTAAGGCGCTTAACTTAGTTATAATTCCCTTGAGTAATTCTTTTGTTAAGGGAATTGGCTCCGCGTCTCGGCCGATATTGGGGTACGTTCATTTGGACATTGAGTCTCGCGTATACCCAAATAATAAATACACGATACATGCACTTGTCGTTGACTGTATAACGGATCAGCTGCCTACTCACTATATAACCAAGGGTGATGTCGGCTACTTAGAGGGACTGCCCCTTGCTGATTTGACGTGGAATATTCCTGGGAACGTGGACGTCGTACTAGGTGCGCAATTGTTTTCGCACATTTACTTAGGTAACAAAGTTGAGTCGGGCACTAACGCGCCCCCCGCTTTATTAACCGTGTTCGGTTTCGTGTTGATGGGTGACTATCCCAGTAATGAGTCTCAAAATAAAATAAATAAAACATCTTTTTCTGCACTCGCACTTAATGATTTAGTTCAGAAATTCTGGCAACTGGAAGAAATACCTAATATGCAATTTTTAAGTCCTGAAGAGACTGAATGTGAGAACTTGTTTGCATCGTCGATCACTCGCGCTGGTGATGGGCGGTATTCTGTCAAGTTACCTTTTTCTAAAGACCCGAGTGCACTGGGTAGCTCTCGCAGTGCTGCTCAACGTCGATTGATGGCCTTGGAACGCAAGTTCAGACAATCGCCTGACTTACGAAAAAACTATAATAACGTAATGAATGAGTATGTCGATAAGGGTTATGTGTCACTTGTCGCCGAGTCTGATATTACTGACGAGGGATACTACATCCCGCATCACGCTGTTACCCGTCCGGATAAGCCGATGCCTCGGGTCGTACTTGATGCTAGTGCCACAACTCACAGTGGATTGTCATTGAACGACGTGTTACATACCGGTCCTAACTTACAGACAGATTTATTCTTGCTATTGCTTGATTTTCGGCTTTTCCCTGTTGCTATGACTGCGGATATAAAGCAAATGTATTTACAGATTGAAGTCCCTAAGGAACATCGTAAATATTTGAGAATCTTATATAGATTCAGTCCTGATGATTTAATTCGAACCTTTCAATTTAATCGGGTCCCGTTTGGACTCAAGTCAAGCCCGTACTTGGCAATGCGGACTATTCGCCAATTAGCTCAGGATATGAGGCCACATTTCCCGGATGCTGCCACTGTGGCAGAGTCTAAACTTTATATGGACGATTTGGTTCATTCTATTGCAGATGAATCCAGCGCCATTCTTCTTTCACGAGAATTGATCTCGTTGTAAGTCCGGTGCCTTTGATTTAGTAAAGTGGTCAAGTAATTCTCAAGTACTACTTGATGATCTTCCGGATTCGCATCGCAGTACGGTAGACTTTTGTGATGATACTTCTAACAATGTTTCGAAGGTATTAGGCCTCTCATGGGCAACAGTCGATGACAGCTTTTTCTTCACGACTCTTAATGTAGAGGAGAAATGTACGAAGCGGAGCATACTGTCGGTAGTCGCCCGACTATTTGATGTCCTCGGTTTAGTAGCCCCTATAATTTTATATGCCAAGCTGCTTATCAAAGAGCTGTGGCTGTCCAATATTGGTTGGGATGACACTCCTCCCGAAAGTATTATTCAAAAGTTTTCGGTGTTTGTACAAGAATTTCCATTAATTTCATCTCTGAAAATTCCTCGACATGTAGGCGTTTTACGTGAGAGCACTGTGCTAATCGTTGCCTTCTGTGATGCCAGTATGAATGGATATGGATGTGTCATATACCTACACACTACTGATCCTGCTGGAAATATTACAGTGCGATTATTGTGTGCGAAATCAAAGGTTTCCCCTACCAAAGTAACCACACTTGCTCGCTTGGAACTTTGCGCTGCGGTTCTTATGTCCAAGCTGATACGTACAGTTCATGAAGCTTATCGTGCTCGTCTTCCTATTGCAGGAACTTTCGCGTTCTCAGATTCGACCATCGCTCTTTCATGGATACATTCTTCACCGCATCGGTGGTCAGTATTTGTCAGTAACCGCGTTGCCCAGTGTCAGGAGAATTTACCTCCTGAAAATTATTATCACGTCGCCGGTTGTGAAAACCCGAGCGATTGTCTTTCGCGTGGTACGTTGCCTTCGCAGCTCATATCGCACGACTTGTGGTGGAACGGCCCATCGTGGATCCGCAACCCACATTCGGAATGGCCCGTAAAGCCTTTTACTCCGTCTAATGCAGGTCAATTGCCTGAACACAGGGCAAATGTACTTACTGCGACAGTTCAATGTGAACCATTGATCCTAAATGAATTAACTCAGCGTATATCCTCTTGGGACAAGCTTCTTAGGATTGTAGTTTATATCCTTCGTTTTTTAAAGAAGGTTTCTTCTTCTTCTGGCGTGGTCAATAATCTTATGACTGCAGAAAAGGTTGTGATTCGTTCTGTTCAAAGAGCTCACTTTGCAGAGGATATCAAAGCACTTAATAAAGATAACTTGCCTTCAAAAAAGCTGCAAAGCTTATTCGTGTTTCTTGACGACGATGGGCTATTGCGCATAGGAGGTAGACTTTCTAATTCGGACTTGCCATTTGAGGCTAAGCATCCTCTTGTACTCCCTAAGCATGACCCCGTGGTGGATCTTTTAATTGATCATTTCCATGTTATGAACTGTCATACAGGCCCAGGTCTGCTTATTTCCATTTTGCGCCAACGTTTCTGGATATTGGACGCCAGGACCGTTGTAAGAGCTAGGGTGCGGAAATGCAACTACTGCTTCAGAGTAAATCCATCACACCCAAAGCCCATGATGGCAGCTTTGCCGTCTTATCGTGTGTCGGAAGCTAAAGCCTTTGTACATACAGGCGTTGATTACGCAGGTCCAATCCGTATAACACTTACTCGTAGAAGAGGTCAGCATGCACAGAAGGCATACATCTGCCTATTTGTCTGCCTTGTAACTAAGGCCATCCATATAGAGTTAGTCTCGGAGCTAACTTCTGATGCCTTTTTAGATGCATTTAAGCGGTTTATCTCTCGTCGGGGCCCCGTTTCATGCCTATACTCCGACAATGGCACCAATTTTGTGGGTGCAAAAGCACAATTGGACAATATATTTAAATTTCTGATTGACTCCGAATTTCAAACTGCTCTAAAGCAGGAGCTTAGTTCACGCCGAATAGAGTGGAAGATGATCCCACCTCGGAGCCCACACTTCGGTGGAATTTGGGAGGGGAACATTAAGAGCTTGAAAACTCACCTTCACCGTGTAATAGGAGATCAGCTTCTCACTTACGAGGAGTTGCAGACAGTATTGGTTCAGATAGAATGCATTATGAATTCTCGTCCACTTACTGTTGTGTCTTCTGATCCTTCACCAGAAGTAATAACCCCTGCGCATTTTTTAATGTCAACCCCGTTGCAGTACTTGCCTGCCGTGGATTTAAAAGACGTGCGCATTAATCTTAACCAACGCAAGCAATTACTAGTTAGCATGGTTCAGTCTTACTGGAAAAAGTGGCATTTAGAATATCTGCACACGCTGCAAGTCAGGCAGAAGTGGACCTCGCCTGACCGTCCTATAGAAATCGGAACTGTCGTACTTGTGGGACAGGATGATTGCCCTCCTTTAAGATGGCCATTAGGTGTAATCACGAAAATTCATCCCGGTTCTGATAAAATTGTTCGGGTTGCGACGGTTAAAACAAACTGTGGAATTTTCAAGCGTCCGGTTGTAAAACTGTATCCCATACCAACGCAATAAAAACATAATCTCTTTGCTCATATTATTTTGCACAATGTTATTAATTTAATAAACATAATTTTAATAACCATAACTCATTTATCTTTATTAATTTGTCTTCTTTTGAAAGTTCTGCGAACTTCCAAAGCGGGCAGCATGGTTGGGCACCCTATGTGACCCAAATTATTTTGTACAATATTTATTTCTGCTAAGCCTTTAGTATTAGGTCATCTCTCTTTCTTCTTAATTTGTTTCAAATGGTTTTCTATATGTCAGTATTTGGAACTGTTTGGTTCATGTGCCATAAGAATCGTGCTCTTGGATTGGCTGGATCTGGCGACACCAGTGCCATAGTTTTGGCTACCATTCACCGAACGTTTTCAAATTTGACATTCCCTATGTTAAAATCTCGGTGTGCTCTGCGCGTATTTTTTTGGTGCAGAGTTTTATTATAATTTACTCTGAGATAGACAACTAAAGGTTTCAAGAACCCGTGAAATTACCCAGCAGTGAACTGACATTTGTTTCGTGAAAGTGCTTCACGGTGTGAGCTGCGGACAAGAGCTGGTGAAGGCGTCCTTGAGCTGGTCTGAAGGTTAGTGGGCCAATAGTTTTCAATGCTGACGTCGAAACCATTTTTCTCGTTCTTCAATTCACAGGGTGGGTTTCATGGGATTCAAACTAATTAGTCTCAAGACATAAATTTTCTTATTTAAGCTCCCCGCGTGTCGTCGGCTATTTACACGCCGCGTCACCAGATGGAGAGGAAGACCAAGGAATCTATGGATGGGTTGCATGACAAATGATACGAAAGAATAAGGAGTAAATTATACCGTGAAGGTTTACAGAGGAGAATAGATGAAAAAAACGTGTTGGGAAGTAACAAAGTAACATGGGACAAGGTCTGGAAGATGATGAATGGATAACGTGTTAATACGCTTTCTACAGACATACCGAGTTTCCTCCGTACCTCGGAAAGCACGTCAAGCCGTTGGTCCCGGCTGTCATTTGTAGATCTTTGACAGTCGTTACGAGTAGTCAGAAGCCAAAAAGTCTGACATCCAGTCTTACCAAGGGGTATCGTATTACCCAGTTACTGGGTTGTGGAGGTCAGATAGGCAGTCGCTTCATGTAAAATACTGGTACTCAGCTGCATCCGGTTAGACTGGAAGCCGACCCCAAGATAGTTTGGGAAAAGGCTAGGCAGATGATGATGCTTTCTACAAACATTGCCAGGACTAAAATCTGCATATTTATAGTAGTGTAGCAGTTAATTCAAACACCGTTAATTGAAAGACGGACTGGCAGTTTCTTACGCATTTTAGTATGGATCACAAACATCTATTCGACGAAACTAGATCATTCTTGTATTAAAACATTTTATTTGTATAATAAAATAAACTATTAAGACTCGTTATCACTATGTTTATTACACATATTCCGTTAAATATTAGTGACAACATTAATAAAATAATTCAGTAGCTTATGCGAAGTTATACGATGTATCGAGGCTATAAAATAAATTAATATTAAATCCGTGGTATTTTGGTATTAATGCTATAAATCTAAGCTGATCTGGTTATCAAAATATATTGTGTATTACAACTATGTTCTGGAGGTCTACTCTCTTTCTCCGAAACGTAACTTCGGCAACGTACGAAAATTAAACGTAGTTACGTTTGACACCCTACTCTATATAATTTGCGGACGCTCACAATAACATTCAATACATTCGTTGTCTGTGAATTCGAACTTCTTGTGTGCGTCCGCAAATTATATAGAGTAGGGTCACAAACGTAACTATGTTTAATTTTTGTTCGTTGCCGAAGTTACGTTTCGGAGAAAGAGAGTAGCCCTCCTGGTTTACAGGAACGGTAGCAATGACTTTATAGACTCCAACGTGTACACGTTGGAGTCTATAAAGTCATTGAGTGTGAGTGTGAGTGAATGAGTGAATGAGAGTGCTGACCATGAAGTTTTAGGTTTGATTTCCAGGTTGGGCAAAGTATTGTTTGATTTCCAGGTTGGGCAAAGTATTGTTTGATTTCCAGGTTGGGCAAAGTATTGTTTGATTTCCAGGTTGGGCAAAGTATTGTTTGATTTCCAGGT
Source organism: Cerastis leucographa (assembly GCA_963082945.1). Taxonomy (NCBI): domain Eukaryota; kingdom Metazoa; phylum Arthropoda; class Insecta; order Lepidoptera; family Noctuidae; genus Cerastis; species Cerastis leucographa. The sequence continues at coordinate 15,531,783 of OY720366.1, forward strand.
TGGGCAAAGTATTGTTTGATTTCCAGGTTGGGCAAAGTATTGTTTGATTTCCAGGTTGGGCAAAGTATTGTTTGATTTCCAGGTTGGGCAAAGTATTGTTTGATTTCCAGGTTGGGCAAAGTATTGTTTGATTTCCAGGTTGGGCAAAGTATTGTTTGATTTTCAATTAGGAATTGATCAGTGGAAGCCTGGATTCTGTATTTGATCCTTGTTGTTGGCTAGGCTATAAGCTTGCCCACTCACATATAGCACAAACTAAAAACACACGAAGGAACCATCGTCAATAATAACAACATTACATCACGCTTGTAAACCCCGAAGGGTGAGGCAGGTGTGTTTTCGCCAGTTATGTTTTAAATCCCATGTAATAGGGAGCGTGCCTATCGCCATCAACCGGACATAAATCCAGACTCTGTGGCTTCTACTGAGAAATTCCTGGTATGGTAAAGCCCAATAACATATTGCCAGACCTGGGATATGAACCCAGGACCTCATGCTCAGCAGTCGCGCTTGCGACCACTCGACCAACGAGGCAGTCAACAGTAATAAAGTTTTGAAAATAACACTGCTAAGAATGTAAGTTTTTGAAAGCATGATCCATAAAAGGTGCAAAACACCTCTTAACGAAGCCGAAAAGCACTGGTTCTCCCTGTCATTGCGATCATTTTTTTTGTTCCACACCATACCCAAGAACCTTCTAGTTACGTAGATATTAGGGGTCAAAGTTCCAACTTTTTGAAAAGTATTTTTTAAATATAAGTTTTTAATATAAGATTTTTACTTTAAACACCTCCACGACCCCCGTACTATTCAATCCGTCCATCAGCACAATGTTTTGAGTGCGTTACATTGAGTTCTACCACAAAACATGATTTTACACCCCCCAAAAAAAGTCGTTTCCCAGCAATAATTTTTGCGTAAAGTTACTTAGTTTCATGTACAGAATGCTTGGTTGACGGCTTTGTGATGAGGTGATTTACACCGTGTATATCAAGCAACATCAAATAGACAGATTACAGTTTTAACGAAACCATCTTCAATTAACTCAAAACATCAAATATTCAAACTACATCAAAACGAAACAGAGATTAGCATACGAGAACGAATAAACCACACAGAACGCCTAATTTTCAAGTCATTACCGTACCGCTATTTAAAACAGGGATACAGAGTAAAGAGAAAGCTAACACTGTAGTGACAGATGCGATTTTTCCATAGAGCACAGAATCACCGCACAGCAGACTATAACGTTAGTTATGGAATCGGTACTTTGCAAAAACCTATGATATTAAATAACATAACATCATAATTCCGAGGAGGAACTCGTGGCTAAAAAATAACAGCCGCCCGGGTCGATCTTTAAGGTTAAGCCGTGCTTGCCGAGGTTGGTCCGTGGATGGGTGACCATAATTACATACCGAGTTTCCTCCGTGCCTCGGAAAGCACGTTAAGCCGTTGGGCCCGGCTGTCATTTGTAGATCTTTGACGTTCATTACGAGTAGTCACAAGCCAAAAAGTCTGACATCCAGTCTTACCAAGGGGTATCGTATTATCCAGTTACTGGCTTGTGGAGGTCAGATAGACAGTCGCTTCATGTAAAATACTGGTACTCAGGTGCATCCGGTAAGACTGGAAGCCGACCCCAAGATAGTTTGGGAAAAGGCTAGGCAGATGATGGTGAACATCATAATTCCCATAGGGTTAGCCAAAGGTGTACGTAATAGTACGTCCATATTTCGCCAGTTATGTTTAATTCCTTTGTAAAAGGGGGCGAGCCTATTACCATCAACCGGGCTCAAATACAGACTCAGTGGCTGCTACTGAGAAATTCCTTATATATGCCCGACGCGGGAATTGAACCTAGTAGGACCTATGCTCGACAGTAGGGCTAGTTAGAGCAGTTTTTATATGTCATTTGTATTAAAGTTCAACTAAACAGTCACGCTAGGTTTGTATGGAAATTGTCTTCAATGCCATCTCTAGAAATGGCCGCCGAGTTATTCCGTACTCTGTGGACTATCAGAATGTTAGAGTTTCGAAAGAGACACAGTTAAGTTGCCGGCAGATTTGGAGTTTTCTAACAATGTTTACTGACAAACTTACGAAGATGTGTACTGAGAATTTTAATTTCTACGTTTCTCGGAAAAGACAAAGGCAAAGGAAAGATTAAGAAACCTTTTGCTGGAACGTTTTGTTGTGTAAACTGAGACTTGGCTTTATTGAGGAGTGATATGCGAATGACTAAAACTTTAAATAACTGTTAAGATTTAGACTGATATTGATAAACGATGTTTTAGACGTGCTTTAGATTACGTTGCTTTTTTACAAGTCGTTATCATTATTATTTGTTAACTTGCAATGATTGTATGTATGTTTGTTTAGGTAAAATCTTGCAATTCAGATTCGTCAAAACTAATTCTAGAAAGAAAATAAGTTTATTTCGCACATACCACAAGTACACACAACATTGAACGAAAATGAACACAAAAAAATACTTAAATTTAAACAAAAGAAAAAAGGGTTAATAATTGTGTAGCTAAATAAAACAAAAAGGAAAGAGGGATAATGATTGTGTGCCAGTTCAGCAAAATGCCGGGCAGCTAGGCTGCCTGACGCTGGTTTCTAAGCTGAAACACCACGCTATGTTCATTACTACTGACATTATATCAAATATTTACTTGCTTGATAAACCGAGGCAAAGCTGTTTATTCAAGACTAAAACAAAACTAAACGAAACATCAGATTAGATAAAAATATACCGTCAAACGTTAGAAATATTTGTATAAAATATTCAAGATGCAAGAGGGAATTTTTAAAGACCTCTATGTTAATCCGGGTCGTTTAGCCGTTTTTATTAGACAGACAGATAAGGATTAATTAAAAATAGTATATTTAAGAACGCTGACTGCTTAATTGTGGAACAAAGTGTGAAGATAATGGAAGATAGTGGCGTTGTTGAAACTTGGCATACTCCGATTATTCTATGTATTTGAAACTGAAATAAATTAAAATAGAAGATTGTTCTTTTTTGTCAACTCATCATCTGAGTAGCCTTTTCCCAATTATTTCGGGTCGGCTTCTAATCTCACCGGATGCATCTGAATACAGTATTTTACATGGATTGCCTATCTTACCTCCACAACCCATCTTTATCTTAAATGGTGGTTCTTTAAATGTAACCAAATCATGAAAACTACCAAACAATTTGCCGTAACTTATTAATCAATGGTCTCCGAAAAGATCTTCATTAACTAGGCCATCATATAATTAATGATAATATCCTAGAGCTAATAGAAAAATGAAAGCACTTACTGGTTCCGTGTCGCAAGTCTCCAAATCCGGAATAGGATCGTCCCCGCAATAGTATTCCGCTTGCAGGAACGGTGGTCTAGGAGGAGGCGGCAACAGGAACTCCGGCGGAGGGCCAAGGCAGTCGCACTCCGTCAGATCTGTGGGCTCGATCTCCCACATCGCGTAATCTAACTTAACACTACTCACAACCTTCTCACTGATATCACTATCACTTAAATAACCACTAGTATCACGTTTGTCGCGTTTCACTTCATTTGAAGTCCTTTCTTTGATTAAATTCGCTATGTAAAGTTCATCGTCCACGTCGTTCCATACGTTTTTTCTAACCTCCTCATCTTCTAACGTATCTTCGAGTGAATCGTACAGTGGGGCTATAACACTGTCGCTGGCTCTGTCTGTGTTGTCTGAGTGTTTGTCTTCTCCAACTGTAGTTCCCAGTACATCTTGGTCTTCTTCCTCACTGTCGGCATTCAAGTCACGAGCTTGCTTAAATTTCTCGTTTCTATTGACAACATTTTGATACGTCCAAAGAGCGTACGATGACGCTTTAATTGGACTCCTGTTGTATCTTTCGGCCATACGCAGTCTTCTTTCAAGTTATCTGCAACAATAAAAATATATTTATTTATAACGAACGCTTAAATCGAATGGCCGTTACTGGCTAAACCAATTTCTTATCTGACGGACAACGTATCGATTTTACAGTGGTATCAAACTACTTATTATTTAATAGAAGAGCTAACACCTCATTTTGTTTAACAAAGCAGCCGCAATTAGAACCTACCAGTGGTGTGAGTACAATGGACGAGGGACTGGTATCGATATCATCGGGTGCTACGTTCTCTGGTTATTTTAATTTATTTTTTATCGCATCAAATTGGATGGACGGGTTTCTAGCCATGCACTCGGTATTCCGGCGCTATCACGATGTACCCGTCAGTGAGGCGGATTCGAAAGTTTAAAGTTCATCGTTTTTTGATATTTAATTTTGATCAAACTGCGGTTGAGTGTAGGCGAATAATTGGGTTTTGATTTCTTATTTTATTGAACAAAAAGTTGAGTGGCGACATTGTAGAAAGAGGGAAAGTATTCAATTTGATTCATTACTAACATGGGTTTAGCTTCCGAAACAAATTAATAGCTGCCATCTAAATTAATTGCATCTATAAACAATTCGTTAAATGCAAGAGTTTATGGTTAAAGTACAAACATAAAACACACCTGCTGAGCAAAACAACTTACAGAATCATATTTACATAGACAACCCATTCATTGTACCCCTAACAGGAAGAAACAATATTTTTCGACAAACATTTCCGCGCTCGTTCAAATGTTTTTCGATAGAGATGTGCCTTGAGTACGCAATTATGCATGCGTAAGGCGTTTCAGAGGAGGTACCGCAAGATTGCGAGGTCTAGGGTCAACAGCGTCAGATAACCCGGAGGAGTACCAGCGAATAAAATATTGAGAGGTGTTATGGCATACAAAACAGGGTTTAAGATGCGATTTATGAATGTTTAAAGTACCGTTTGAATAGAAATCTTGAAAGTGAATAATATAACCATTCTTTTGATGATTGACACTGATACTCTTTGTACATTTATTTCTTTTGTACCTACGTTCATTAATGATTTCTCGATTGAAGGCAGTATTATCTTTATGTTTCAGTTTTCTTGTACACTTAATTAATACAGTACTTTTGTAGTTATTATTGTTGGCTGTTTTCTTTTCATCGTGTAGTTATTTAGCTTAAGTTGTATTTCATGAAGATAAAGCTACATTTAATTTGTTTCTCAGTGTAGCCGTTACCTTGTATTCTTTAGTTGCCAGCCGCTTTATTCAAATATATTTCGCCTATTCTCATTCTATTCATGGAAGTACTATTATCATAAGTAATCATTATGAAAACGTCATCTTCACACTCTACCTGTCCAGTACACATTATAACATCATTTTCTTTTTGCATATTCATTGCAGTCTATCAATGTACAGCATTGACGGCGTAATCTCCGATACTCCATGTCTCATTAACATTTGGCGCGCTCAGTGGCCACTCGATAGCTGTCAGAGGAACTTTGACAGCGATACAATACTCGACAAGAGCCCTTAAGGAACTTAACGAACCCATTCTATGGATTTTCTCACGTGAATTATTATTGCTTGTGGATAACGGTCTGCGAGGGGACGCATGTGTGTCAATCGATTGCGTTTGAGTTCATTGGAGAAAAAAATAGCGAAGTGGTGGGTTGTGCTAGCGTTTTATTAAGTTTTAAGTCCACGTTAGGTTTTCTAATACTATTTGGTTTAATTAACTGTTAAAATAAGCAATATTATTGACACAATTCCAAAATAATGGCAGGATAATAAAAATAATATTCAAACTTAATTATTGGAAAACAAATCCGAAAAAATAATAATGCGATAGTTATTAAAAAGTCTCTGGCTCATAGCATTGCTTTTCTTGACAATAGCATTAGAAAATCGTCACGCAAGTTAAATCAGAACCACGAACGTACCGTATGTAAGAAATAATATTGAAGATTATGTGCCTGAGTTGTATTTCATTTCAGTACTATATGTCCCATTCTTCTAATAATTAGCGCAAGAACATGAATTCGTTTTGTCCTTTTGAAAAACAACATCCACCCACACCAAAGACATTCAGCAAAACGCATCAAGTTCGAGAAAACACAATACGTTGGAGTAGTAATTCGTAAACTCGACCGTTTATCATGAAAGTTGTAATAGCCTCCTGCCCACACTACGATGGTTTATTATTCTTGAGAATCATAATAAATCCATCGAATTTCAAGCTTCGCCCCAAGATAAGTAGCATTCATTGCTTTTATTTATATTTGTGGTCGATTTTCTTTATAAGGTAAGCAATTTAAGTCACTACATTGGTTAAGTGCCTTTGTAGCATTTCTTTGGCAGGTCGCATAGTGGAATTGAGATTAGCTTTCAACTGTTGTGGATGTTTGATTGTTATTAGGTGTTTGTAGATTGTCTTCAAAATTGACAGTCGCATTAATTAAGTTTTTTTTTTAAATACTAAGTAGGTTTTCGTTTGGCCGGAACTCGCCTGTCAAGCGATGATGTGACCTAGGGTGGAATTACGCTTGCATAGAAGAAACCAACGCATTCAGACTTTAAAGAGATCCAGATTATAAGTGTTGTGTTCACTAGTTACACTAGTTAAGGTTTAAAATAAAACCACCAATTTATCAGTAAGTAGATGAATGACTTTGGGGGAACGTGCCCACAGCCCTGGAATGTTATGTGCCTGCCTTCCACAAAGATTTGAGCAACGCAGATCAATGAATTTTAAATTCGGACAAAAAAAAAATAGGTTGCCGTACCATTCTTTTTAACAACGGATCAGTAGATCTAACGGTAACATTACGTGTCAGGTCCCAAGGTCGATTCCAAGCAATTGCATTTATTACGGTATTGACTACTCCATTTATTTTTGCTTTAACCTCTATGAATCCTCTCTCTATCAATGTTTTGATGATAAAGGCGTTAAGGTAACCGATCAAAGTACAGTTATCGATAGGACGTAAATCAAAGTGACTATTGATGGCGAAGCTGTGATATAAATGAGTCTTCACATACTGAGAGGCCAAGTTAGATTGGAGATTTTTTGAATGTTAGCATTGTCAGAATTAAATGCTTAATATTGTATACACTGACAATAGTACAGGAAGCTTAAACTGTTCGCGGTATAATAGATGATATACAACTTGTTATTCAAAATGTATTTTATGAATTTAATGCTGCATACAAAATGTTAGAGTCCTACTCGGTAAGTACAAAAAAAAATAAGTAAGTCTAGTCATAGTAATTATTATTAGGTTTCTAGTTTTTGTTTTGGTATTTGTTATAATATTTATTAGTCTTTTTTCATTTGTATATCTGTGATAGTATCTATGTAGGTATATAAATTTTCAAAAACTATTGGTTATTTGTTGATATATTATATCGTACCCTATCACAAAGTTGTCGTATTTAACCCAAAGGTTGACTGGTAGAGAGTGCCTTGTGGCATTAAATCCGCTTATGTACCACTATTGATGAAGTTTTTTTTTTATTATAAATAGGCTCGCGCTTGACCAATGTCGTTTTCTTTACCCAGTCCGCAACCCTATTGTCTTTTCATTCAAGACAGAAATGTGGCGGAACGAGAGTGAGCTCACCTGATGGTAAGCGATGATGTGGTCGACGGTGAAGCACGCTTGCCTTATAAATATATAAATAAATAAGAACTCCAGACTAATATTATAAAATTCAAAGTTACTGAATCAAAAGGAAAACTCTGAGAAAATGTCGGTCTGTAACCTTTTCAGATTTAAATTAATTTGGCATAAGAACAAATAATGATCAGAGATCGAAATAGGTACAGTATATTTGCCTTAACTTCGAGCAGGTAAGTAACATGTGGATAATACCTCCGCATAAAATCACGCAATGAGTTTTAAGTGCAGAAATCATCATCTGCCTAGCCTTTTCCCAAACTATCTTGGGGTCGGCTTCCAGTCTAACCGGACGCAGCTGAGTACCAAGCCAAGACAGCCGGGACCAACGGCTTAACGTGCTTTCCGAGGCACGGAGGAAACTCGGTATGTAATTATGGTCACCCATCCACGGAACAACCTCGGCAAGCACGGCTTAACCTTAAAGATCGATCCGGGCGGCTGTTATTATTTAGCCACGAGCTCTTTTTTTCCACTTTTTAAGTGCAGAAATAAAGCTGCTAAATCAGAGGGAGGTATTATCCACATATTACCTCCTCGAAGTTTAGGCAAATATACTCTACCTGATCCCTGATGATGACCCTGGTTAGAACTTTGTATCTTACTAACACGTTCCCGCGGGATAATTTCAGACATCAACACAGGCAATCATCATCATCATTAGCCTATTATGTTCCCACTGCTGGGACACAGGCCTCCTCTCTATGAGAGGGAGTGGGCTGTAATCCACCACGCGGGCCCAGTGCGGGTTGGTAGATGTCACATGTCTTCGAATTTTTAGTTCTAGGACATGCCGGTTTCCTCACGATGTTTTCCTTCACCGTTTTTGAGGGCAGCGGTGATGAAATAAATTACACAAAGTAATGCGCCTGCCTGGGTTCGAACCCACGGCTTACTGCTCGTAAGTCGGGGCTGCCACCACTGGGCCACCGCTGCTCTCAGTCATAACACAGGCAAACCTGTGGTGAAATGCTAGTATATTCTAACGTCGACAAAGCCGTTATAACCACGATATAAAAGAACTTAACGCTCAGCGTGTGCCGTTTCCCCTGAGACATTCAACGTCTGTCTTTTTAGGGTTCCATACCCAAAGGGTCAAACGGGACCCTATTACTTAGACTTCGCTGTCCGTCTGTCACCAAACTGTATCTCATGAACATGATCGTTAGCCAGTTGGAATTTCTATAGAATATGTATTTCTGTTGCCGCTATAACAACAAATACTAAAAACAGAATAAAATCAATATTTAAGGGAGTTCCCATACAAAAAACGTGTATTTTCTGGTCGGTTTTACAAATAATGCTACGAAACCCTTCGTGCGCGAGTCTGACTCGCACTTGGCCGGTTTTTAAGACTCAGTGTAATCCAGACATCTTCGGGATAAGCAATTAATAACTAAATCTGAAGGTTGAACAAGACTATCTTTATTAAGTAGTAGTATTATTTAACTCGAAAAATGTCATATTATACTCAAAAGCCAAAAGTTTCCAGCTGCAGCTATAAAATTAAGTTTTATTAATTAAAATTAAAAAACGGTAAATGAAAAAACTGTGAAGGAAAACATCGTGAGGAAACCGGCATGTCCTAGAACAGACTAAAAATTCGAAGATATGTGACATCTACCAACCCGCGCTGGGCCCGCGTGGTGGATTAAAGCCCACTTTCTCTCATAGAGAGGAGGCCCTTGTCCCAGCAATGGGAACATTAAGGGCTGATGATGATGATGAATTAAAATGAATATGGATTAAAATAAATCATCATCTGCCTCGGCTTTCCCAACTATTTGTCATGGAGCGACTGCCTATCTGACCTTCACAACCCAGTTAGTAATAGGTAATACGATACCCTCTTGTAAGACAGGTCGTCAAACTTTCGGACCACTGACTACCTGAAATGACTGCCAAAAATCTACAATTGACAACCGGGCCCGACGATTAAACGTAGTTTCAGACGCACGGTGGAAACTTGGTATGTAATGAGTGCCCACGGTCCAACCTAGGCAAACGCAGCTTAACTTGAAGGTCCACGCGAGTGGCTGTTATAATTTAGCCATAAACTCCTCCAACGACACATAATCTATTGTATCTAAAGTTGCTCTAAGCTGTTCCTCTAGTACTACTCTGTCTATTTACCCAACTTCACTCTATGTTGACCGACAAAAGAGCAATAGGACGTTCTAATAGGCGTTTCCGTTACTCTAATAATAATGTAAACGAAAAATCTTCTGTAAGACCGATTTTAAGACGTTTTTTTTTTGTGGTGTTAAAATAAGCAAATTGAAGTACCATTTGGAGTGGTATGCAAGTAATTGATTTTTGTGTCAACTTCCTGGATGCTTGTGGTGTCATGGAAGGTTTTGTTTCGAAACTTCAAGTAGACATTGAACTCACGAAACAACTTTAAGTTATAAAATATATATTGTATAAAATACGTAATACCTGCCTAACATTGCCCCACACTAGGAATTTCTCCTGTATCGTGGATGCGTTTACAAACAATTAAACTCACATACACAAACAGCCAGACCCGGAACAACTATCTGTACGCCATACAAATATTTATTCCGTGCGGGATCGAACCCGCGACACGCAGCGCAGCAGCCAATCGCTCAACCACTGCGCTAACCGCCGTCAACTCAACCGTGACTTCAAATAGTTATGTCATATGAGTAAGGTTCTCAATTCGGCTGTATTTTTATGTAGCAAAATTTTGAGTTTAGAATAAAACGTTTTAAACATAGGTACACTAGGTGCAAGATAAGGTCCGAAATACAACGCCAAAACATGGGTCGCCCCTATTTTTTTTTATTATAAGGATCTTAAAAATAAGTGGCGAAATATGGGTTTAAATACTATCTTCACTGGCATTTTTACAAGTAAGTAAGTAAAATATGAAGAATGCCTTATCTTACCACCCAAGAGAAGCATTTAAAAAATAAACGTAGACAAATGAGTCACTTTGGCATTCCTACATGATGACTTAGCTCTTTAGTATTGCAGACATTGTAAACATTTTTTCGTCAGAAAGACAATTTTGAAATAGTTTATACATTGAATGTTTTGACAATTTTACATCAACAATTACATGGGAACGTCCAAAAGTTTCCTTTTCCAACTATAAAATTAAGAATAATTTTATCCAAAGAAAAAAGGATTGTAAGAAATGGAGACTATATTGAACAAAAATATAACTTGTGTCACTGTAGAGAGAGAGAGAACTTCAGTAATTTAGTGACATTATAGTTTTGTATCTCTGATTCATCTAATTTTTGTAGGCCGAAAACTTTGGGACCTACGGATTGAATAACCTTTGGAGGAGCTCGTGGCTAAATAATAACAGCCGAAAGGTTCAATCTTTAAGGTTAAGCCGTGCTTGCCGAGGTCGGTCCGTGGATGGGTAACCATAATTACATACCGAGTTTCCTCCGTGCCTCGGAAAGCACGTTAAGCCGTTGGTCCCGGCTGTCATTTGTAGATCTTTGACAGTCGTTACAAGTAGTCAGAAGCCGAAAGTCTGACATCCAGTCTAACCAACGGGGTTTCGTATTACCCAGTTACTGGGTTGTGGAGGTCAGATAGGCAGTCGCTTCATGTAAAATACTGATACTCAGCTGCATCCGGTTAGACCGGAAGCCGACCCCAACAATGTTTGGGAAAAGGCTAGGCAGATGATGAATTGAATAACCTTTAAAAATCGTGAGGAGTCATGGTGAGGCATTTTCTGGAACCGCATATTCAGAGACTGTGAAATTGAGAAACCTCTCATTGAGAAGCCCTCATAAGGAGAGGATGCCCGTGTCCTTTGTCCCAACATTGGGAACGTTTTATGCTAACTAAATAGGGTGACAACTTTTCTAAAGAAACTTTTTTTTTATACTCATTTAATTTTATCACAATAATACAACAGCCGTATGAAATAAGCGCGCGCGCGCATGTGGCCTAAAAGAAGAAGGGTGTGATAAAAGTATGGCAGAAGAAGACATGCTGCGCCGACCCCAAACGAATTAGAAAAAGGGCAAGAGAATGAGGATGATGTGGTGCTGCAACTTGCAACCCAATTTTTAACCCCCCCCCCCCCCCCTTAAAACTGTCGACTTAACTTTATCAACAATCCACAGATGAAATACTCTAGCTAATAGAATTTCATAATTTACCGTTAATCATGAAATTACTTATTAATACGCACCGGTTAAACTTCAATGGAAATAATTGAAATGGAACCTACATTCTAAGAAACAAACAATGTAATTGGAATCGGTCCTATTTATAGCCGCGTAGGGTGGAAGGTCCTGTTGTTGTCTCTAGTCACTGAAATAGTAATAATGCCGATTGTTACGCCCCCTCAGCATGTTAACGCGGGCCAATGTCTGAGAATTACATCCATCGTTCCACTTGTATACAAGAGCTTAGGAAGTAGTTTCGTCAATTGCGTGGGAATAGACGTGATTGTGACAGTATTAGAAATAGGTGTGTGATAGTATTGTTCTAGTTTAGTTAATTTAAGTATATAATAGTTACTTATTCGTGCCGAAACGATTGAAATAGCTTTAATTGGGGTAAAAAGATTACTGAATCTGGAGGTGAGGCCGAGTCTAAGCGATGCCTGTGTGAAAGATAATATGGTTTAACAGGAGTTGATTGCTGAAATTACGAGAAACAAAGAAATATGAATGAAAAGGAGATTATATGCCGACCCCAAATAATTTGGGATAATTTGGGATACTTTGGGATACTACTAGTTAGAGATAGACACTTATAGATCATTTGTCTAGTCCAGCGATAAATCATCGTACTAAATCATAGTTCTCATGAACGATTTTTAAATACCAGGTATAGAGGTAGAATAAAAAACAGCAACTTTATTTTACAATATTTCAAGCCGGACATAGCCGGATAATCTGTATACATTCCAATCAAAGAGAATGGTTTCCAATTAACCCAGTCCGATAAAATTACAAAAAACACGCGAAACCCAATACTCAGTTACATTAAACAATGCTGATGGAACTGCAAATATTTCACCATTATCATGGAGAACAATTGGTACGTCCACCCTACATGTATACGAATGTAATAACATTATCCATCGTATGTTCGTGATCGGTTAATTAGCTTCCTCTTATGAAGATTTGTTGTCTGTATATACGTAGTTTTCATTATGTAGACACCAGATAACCCCGACTGTATCAAAACAGACAAAATCCAACTTTATTTGCCCTACCAAGAGTTCAGAACACGTCGCGACGTGAGACATCGGAGCTTGAAAAGTTCAGTGCATGCAAATTTGGACGGTATGTCAAAGGAGTTGGGTTTGAAATTGATGTTTAGTAGAGTCTCGTAAACAAATAAATTAGCGCCTATATTTGACTAATCCAATTTAGTGAATAACAAGTAAAATGATAACAGATAACTGTAGTTCTGTTGGTGATATGGTGAAATAGAAAGTCATATTTGGAATATATAAAAGTCAGTCAGTCAGTCATATCATAAATGATTTAGATATTAAGGAGTCCAATGATAATTCTGTTGTGATTTATCATTATAGCAGTTGCAAAAGCTATCCACGCTTTAGCTGTTAAGAATTGCTTTAAACACAAGATTAGTTTCTCTAAAACGCTTAATATTGATGACCGATATTGTTGTCCTACAAAAATATTGAAAAAACATCAATAGTAGATAAACAGCAGTAACTAAGAAACCTTATAATATAATTAATATATAAAACTTAGATAGCGAAACAACTAAAAAAAGACGCAATTCTACAGCAGTATTAATAACCTAACAAACATCAGCACAATCCTTTCAAATAAACTCTAACAAAAAACACTTAAAACTCGAATAAAAAACTTTCACCAAATCACACAAAAATCTCGACCATGAACGAAAGCATAGGAAGCCGGCCATCTTGGTGGTCCTTTAACAAAAAAGCCTGTATTTTCTTAGCGTAACCCGCACCATGTAGGCAGTTAGCACTAGCTTAGTAGAGCCAGTCGGGGGTAGGTAGAACAGCGCCGGCCATTAGCCCGACTAACGTTAGTGCAAACATGTTGGTAAATATATGAACCTGGTGTGTGTTTCCATTGCGTAAGACGATAATCTTGGGTCAGTTTTTTGTACTTTAAACATATTGTGCATCGTGTTTTCTTGATCCAGATAGTGTTTCAAGTTTTTTTTTTGTCAAAATATACGAAGTTGAGTTGCTCAGAAAAATCATGAAATTGTGAATGTCTTGTTGTGGTATGTGTTTTTCTTCTTTTGTGGTTTTTAATATAATTTAGAGGATTTATTCCAAAACGTTTATTTAGTAAACTGACAAGTACATAGCACAAAAATTTAGATATTTTAAGATGTTTCGATACGTCCTAAGTAAGGGTGGGTCGCTGATAGAAGTCGAGAGAATTTGTCTAGTAAAATAATTATATTCATTTAAAAAATCACAAACATACATTTTATCAACGACAAGTTTATTAATAAAAGTTTAAGGATAAAATTATCTCGTATCGTTTTCGGGTGACTAAACGATACGAGATAATTTGATTCTCAAACCTGTTCAGTCACGTCATAAACTCATCTGTCATATGGAAACGCACTCAGAGGCTAAAACGTCGGCGTGTGTGATTCTTTGGTCTGTTAACGTTGTGTTAATAGTAGTTATTGATGTTTAGTGGGTTTTGTTGCCTCGCTTGCCTTGTTCAAAAGGATTATGGCCGTTCACTTGCGTTCTTAGCAGATTGGACGCCTTCTCTTGCTTCGGACGGTGTGACCTACCTTTATAAGTGGTTCATACTGGACGATACATAGATTAAAGATGATTTGAAGAATAATGACGAAAGTACTGTAATTTCTGCCGGCTCTCATGAGGAAAAGTTTTGAGTTTATTTTTTTATTATGTAAAACAACCGAATTAGTAAAATGAACGAAATTTGGCTCATTTAAATAGTAAATGTCAAACGATTTTGATACCGGCAAGGAAATGAAATGAACCGCAAAATTGCCTTGATCCACATAACACAAAAAACAAAGAATCAAAAACACAACACATAAATATCCCATCAGAATACCCTACTTATCATAAACACGTATGTACGTACAGAGAATAACCCCGTAACCTAATTTCCGTCACCCCGAACCCCGAATGAGAAGAACATTCCTATTGTAGCCAGTGTTCCAAGTACATATCTGTTACTGGCAAGCATTTGCCAAGAGACTCTTGCCAAGGTTCGGTATTCGTTACGAACCTAACATGCCCCCTTAAAGGGGGGTTGGCAACAATTCGATGCGCATATTGAGTTCCCCGTTTTGTTTGAGGGCAGGGGCGTTCGCCAAATATATTGGTATCTCTCCAGTTTTTATATTTTGTTGGAAACTGTTTTATTTATCGCGGAGAGCATTGTTCGTGACTTGAAGATGTTGTGTTTAAAGGTAGGTAAAAGTTCATTCGTGTGAGAAGAGTTTTATTTTTCTTTTTTGGACGAAAATGTTGCTGATTTGTTTGTAACTGATATTTGGCTGGTGTTATTTTCAGAATTTAAATTTTTTCGCTTGTTCTTTTTATTTTTGCTAAGATGTCATCAGTGTTATGGAAGAAATAACTGCGCTTGGTTTTGGGAAAGCGTCTGAAGCACAATATTAAGCGTAAATTTTAATGTTCTTTGTTAGAACACATTTCGTCAATAAAACTGAACATCTAAACTGCGTGCAAGCGATTCAAGAGCTATGAGCGTCAATATTTTATAATGTCATAATGGCAGCTTGAACACGGTGTTGATCACCAGCTTGAACACGTTTTAGAAATTGTGTTAATCACATGCAGTTTCAGTGGTAAAATTCGCCCTAATAAACGTTCTCGCGAACAAAACAATAATGACTAAAACAAAGAAATACATTTGTTACGAAAGTTTCTGTCTTATTTCTAACTAAAAATACCAAAGTAAATACAAAGGTATTTCATGAAGCATTTCTTCCATCATTATTATCCATTATTGCGTTCTGAAACATTCCTGAAAACATCAAAGTGAAGCTCTTTTAAAGCCGGTCGCTCATTGGCAGACAAATCTGTTACTTCTTTTTTCTGTACAACTTACTTTGCTTTGACTTGGCGAAAAAAACATTTCTGTTTAAACTTTTATTTTATTCTTAGTTTTTTTTTTAGTTTAATACAGTTTTTACATGTCTAAACTTTTAGCTGTTTGCTGTTTAAAACGGTCATTCGAATTTGGAAAGTCACACAGTGGTCAATCTGATATTTTGATGTAGACAAAAATTTGAAAAAGAAGTTGTGTCATTTTGACTATCTCTAGACTATATCTATTGACTAGATAGTACTAGTACTGGTATAGGACTGGAGTAGTAGAATATTTTCGTTAGAAGCATAGTTACCTACTGAAGTACCAAAGTGATTTTTTTATTACAGTCTATATTTCCTTTTCTTGCCTTCTTCAAACTAAAATCTTCTATTTGTCGTCACGTCACGAAGCTGTCCGTTCGTGCATATCTTTGCCGAGCTTCCGATATTTTCTACTTCAACGCCGCCGACAGATTCTACGGAAACTATTTATGTGTAGTAAATACGGCTCTATTATCGTTGTTTATTAAGACGTGAAGTAGTGAATTTAACTAAGTAGAGCAGTTTTCCGTGCGTGCGTTTGTGCGTAGGTTGAAAATTCAATGGTGTTGTTTTAATGAATTTTAGAGTTTTATTTAGTCGTTTGGTTTTATTGATTCGATAGTTAACTTATCTTTGTTTGTAAAAAAGATGCATTTATAAATTTTTGTTTTCTTTTGAAATATTTAAATATTCTTGAATAGATCCAAATTGTTTCTCTAGGTTATCAAATCTCTTGCCAAATCCAAAACAAAAGAGTTTTATCTAAAAATAAAAATCTTGGATCTTTTTTTTCCTTTTTCATTTTTGTTGTTTGCAAAAAAAGCTCTTTATTCCAGGCTCTTAGTCCCCTCAGCACTTAAAACTAATATTAATCTAAATCTTTCTACAAGGAAGTCACGTAGCTGGCGAACAGACCTCACGAGTTGACGACACGCCAGCACGGCGGTGTACCGCTGCAGCGTTTGAGAAGCTTGACAGTCTAAAAACTGACGCGGCTGAAGCGGCTTAATTAAGACCTCGACGACGCCAATTTATAACGAATAGACGTGTACGTGATTTAGAGGTTACGAGTACAACTTTAAATGGAACCGGATTTCTTGGATTTATGTAGTAGATG
Source organism: Cerastis leucographa (assembly GCA_963082945.1). Lineage (NCBI taxonomy): Eukaryota > Metazoa > Arthropoda > Insecta > Lepidoptera > Noctuidae > Cerastis > Cerastis leucographa. The sequence goes on from OY720366.1 coordinate 15,548,572, forward strand.
TCACTTAGTTTTGTTGGATCTGATACTGTAGAAAATCTACACAAAGGACGGATAAAATTTAAGAGAGAAGGTAGAAGGGTATTTGCACAGCAGCACGAAAAGGATTTGGAGTTTTGATGAGGAATAAAAAGTTTCTTTAGCCACTAAGCACTATATTTAGTGTTATTGTGAGTATCTAATATAAGCAACGAATAAAAAAATCTGTTCAAAAGAAATAATCGTTTTTTTTTTTTTTTTATCTGTAATTAATTCGTTATACGGTAAAATCAAAATTACAATTTCACATTTTAATGTGAAATTGTTTAAGTTGTTGATTTATCAACAACTTAAAAGAACACATTATTTCCAACCCAAAAGTGTCTTCTAACGAGGCACTTCGCATCTAAATACGTAGATGGATAGACCCCTTAAGCCATGGCGTGCGTGCAATGCCACTCTAAAAACTGATGTGACTTAATTAAAGACTGAACGTCGCCAATTTACAAGGAATCCCGCGCTTGATCACAGACTTGTGAAGCTATTAGATGCCACTAAACAAATAAGATCGATTCAGTTGCATTTTGTACGTTTGTCACAATGTTAGTAAAACGTTTTTATGAAAATTTAAACTCAGAATGGTGAGTCTACCATTGCCAATTATAGCAGTATTTTTTTATTATAGTTTAGTGTGGTAAGGAGATGGCGCTAGATATTCTGGATAGCTCCGTTTAATTCCCACATTAAAGTAAGATTGAAGTAATACTGCAATAAGAGGTGGTAGCGCAGTCCCTTTGGACCCAGACCATGTGACAGTTTGACAGCAATAAATAGGATCGAAATGTCAAAAATGTATCAGATTCACATTAACCTTTAGATAACTGACAATCCTGTTGAAATTTGATTAAGAAATAACTGTTTGAAAGCGATTGTTAATTAATTTTTAATAAGCTATTAATTTATGTTGACAGGGAAATAAATTACTAACTGAAACAAGTAGTTTTATAACAATGAAAGGAAACTCTTACACAATGAAATTCCATTTTCATTTGACAAGCCGCAAAAGCTATAATTTAAACTCACAAAATAAACACATTAATTACAGTAACAAGGTTTTAAGACAGTACAAATTAACATATTCCCCTGCCAAATACAAAATAAAGTAAAGTAATATGCAAATAAGATATTACTATGCAACGTATGGTAAGGATGCCTTTGAAACTTCTACGCCAGTTGTCATAATTGCACGTACTACGTGAGTTCGATTCAAGTGGCGTTTTCAAAATTCCGAATTCTCGAATGTGGATGTATTTTAGGAATTGTTTCGCATTTTCCTGATTCGTTTTTGTGAAGCCGTTGTAAGTGTTTACTATTGTATTAATTTTGTATACTCAAAAAGTTTATAGCTTTTTTTTTATTTTACCAGCAAAAGTGGTAGTGCACTAACAATAATAAATATAAAAAAATCTTAACATTTTTACGTAGATTTACTTCACATTTTTATCAACTAAAACCATTAAAACTCGCATATCTCACCAAATTGAAAAAAAAAAACATTCCACTCAGCATATTTTCGTTAAAAACTTCATAAAAAATGCCTCACTCCTCTAGCCGAAATAACTACATGCAAATTCACTTCACCTATCTAAATATTGCTGGTTCTACACATTCGTTGCTTCAGCACTAGTATTTATGTTGTCAATAAAACTCAGCGGGTCGCCGGGGAGTCCTGAGATATAAACATGAATGAAAATAGTCTAGCTCTGTTTTTGTCCAGCATCATTCTCGCTTGGCGCACTGTGCAAGTTTGAAGTGGTGTAACGTCTGTATGTCGGTAGCCTGGAACTTCGAGTGAGGTTATTGTCTATGTTTTGTCTAGGTGGTTTAAATTGGGATTTCCGGAATTCACCTGCTGAATTCACTGTCCTTAAAGGAAAATTTTAATTTTTGATGCTAAACCTAAATTATGTTTTCAGTATATACAAAGTTTAAATGTTTGCTTTACCAACTATTCACCACCCGTGGTGCCTATTCTAAAATCATACTGTTATGTTTATACCGCCAATTTTAGCCTGGGGTCAGGACTTCTGCCTGGTTGATTACAATAATTATGCACGTTCCCTGTTATGAGGGATTTAACCATAACTGGCACAATGTCGGTGGTGGTAGCCATGGCTACACCGCTGCCTAAATTTTCAGAAATTCAAATTGTGACGCTAAGTATTTTCCAATCCTCGATTGAAAAAGATTCTATACTGGTCAACGTTTAATACAAGTAACGTTATTATTAGAATAGCAACCAAACCAATCGACTATAGCTATCATAACAGCCCATCCTCTTCAATTAAAGGGGGCTGGGCTTCAGAGAACATATTCGAGATGACATGAGCCCGATACACTCTTAGTTCATCGTTTATTATTACAAAGCACAATCAATTATTGTACCTATTACGGAGATATTCTTAATATTATTTGTAGATCGATTATATAATTACAGAAAATAAGCACGTTTTACAGTATAACATAACATTTAAAAGCTATTTATTTGGTCGAGATCTGTAAACGTTACTAACAAAATAATAACTTTGTCATTCCTATCACAGTCGCACGACTATCAAACTATGTAAGTAAGTACTTGATGGTTGTGATTTTTTTCTTTAAATATTCAGAGTTATGACGAGCAAGCAAGAGCTCAGGCCCTGGGGGCCTTGCCTGCCGATGCGCACAAGCTGCACTTCGATGTAAGGTTTAGCGATACAAAAATAGCACTATTCGTGTGTGTTTAGATCGGGAATGATTATGTCTTACTCAAAGCATAAATTCTAAGTAACGTTGGTAGATCCTTGTAATGTCAACAGTAGCAAGAGTTGTAGACACTTTTGTGATCAGTCAGAATTATCTATTTACATAATTAACAGGCAAAACATTCAATAGTTTACACAGTGTGCCAAAATGTGAAACACGTAGACAAAAATAGAAACAACAAATCACAAAACTACCCAACAATTTACTAGCATACCAACATTCCCACAGTACAGATAGCAACAAAATGTATTGTACGGTGTACAAATAAACTGCGAATATGTTAACAAGGTATGTTACAAACGTTGCAAAAACAAGACTCAAGCGTTCATATTTATAGAGAATGAAATTGGCGCCCGGAGCCCTATTTTAGCTACAGCCCTTTAATTTATCGTTGACTTCGCAGTCCTGCAAGTAGAATTGGTTGCACATTTTAATACCCGTAATTGGTATTGGATGAGCGGTTCTGGATTGACGGTTTTTTGTGACTGTACAAAAAGTTAATGATTTATTTGAGTACTGGGTTTTTGCTTTTAAGTGTGTATTTAGAGGTTTTTTGTTTGAATGGTTTAGTTAGGTATTCTACTTTAAAAAGGATTGATTGCTTTAGATAGCTTATTTGAAAAAAATCTACGTATTTGGTCAAAAATATTTTGGTCATGATCAATACTTTTTCTTGCTTTGTTTTATTGCTCTAGTTTTATAAATAATTTGCAAATATGTGTTTTTAAGAAAATATCAGTTTTCCAGTCTTTTATCCTATTACTTTCACACTTTTAAAACAGAAATTCGTCTCTATTCTTAAACACAAACGGTTAAGCTTTATCTTTTATTCAATAATATATTCTAAGAATCTTGTATATCAATCCTTCTTTCAATATTCTTAGAACCTTGTCAAAGCGTTCTCTCCAAAAGTATATAAACCGCCTGACATCAAACATTTTACTTTATCTCTCCATTTATAAACAATTTAAGCCAGCTTCAACAATATTGTATATAATATGTATAGTATGTATTATAATAAAAAATGTTACTGTTTCTGAAAAAGCCCTAAATTACGGCATTTTATACGTAAATGTACTAAATAGCACAGCCATAATCGTCATATTCCCGCCCACATTGCAAGACAAATCAACTCGTTTATTTTAGAGCTCAAAACAGTATGACACAGTGTAATGAAATAAAAGACAATACAGGCCCTTTGATGATAGAAAATGAACAAAAAGCGTGACGAACGCTTTTGTGAGAGCTTGCATTAATACGTTTGACAATTATAGGTGCATAGTGGGGTAGTATTCTGAGGTGGCGGACAAAGTTTTGAAGGTGTTTTCTTTATTTATTTTATATTCATTTATTTCAGGCAAACATAACCCATATACATAAAACTACATTGGCATAAAATTAAACATAAATTATACAATAAATTCATTAAAAAATTACAAAAATAAAATTACAATAATCAGATAACAAAAATAAAATTACAATAATAGAATTACAAATTTGCACCGGCATTAAATTATACATTACACAAAATTAAAATAATATCCTATGATTAGTCTGTACGTGAACCATACAGCAGTGGTGGTTATGATATTTCTAATTTACCATTCTAAAACCGGATTCAACTATAAAATAAGGGCTTCCAAACCAAAACGGTGATGCATGGTGAAGTACAAGGTGATGATTCCCGACCCGAATCAATAATAAAATGGGTAGGTAATTTTTTTTTCTTATTTACTGATATCGGTAAGTGTGAACCACCCGTGTTTAAAACGCAGCTCGTCTGATCCTCGTCCTATAACTGCGCTTTAACACATAAAAACAATCTCAAACGTTTATTCGATAATTTCTTATGGGATTAAATATAATGAGCACCAAAAAATACTTTGAGATCCTAAGCTACGTTACCCAAAAAAAAATACTAAACACCAAAAAAATTGTATTCAAAGACCAAATATAGTAAATGATCACCAAATATAGTAAATGATCACCAAATTTTGTGGCAAGAAGAACTTAGGAAGCAAGTGCGAGCAAAGCGAGCTCGGGATATTGGGCACCCCGACTCGGACAGGTTAGGTTCGAAGGGGATGGCGGGGTCAAGTGAGCGAGCGGAGCGAGCGAACTAAGACCCCATCCCCTTCGTGTTAGGTTACTTTAAACCCTGCAGAGAGAAATAGGACCCCGCTTAGCGGGGCTCCGTCGACTACGCCTTAGTTCGGAGCTGTGATTTTCAGGTTTTTAATTCTGGTGATCATTTACTATTTCTGGTGATCATTTACTATTTTAGGCAGTATAAAAATGTTTTTTAAGGTTATATTTACTTTATCTGGTGTTATGTTAAACATAAGCCATTTCTTATTCTCTAAACCACGTTAAGAGGGTTATTCTGATATACTGACAAAATTAAACAACCAAAAAAAATCTGCATTTATTATCAAATAACTAGGTACCGTAATTTAAATTGATTATTTATGTATTTTGTGACAACCTCCTGAATTTTGACGAAGATGCAAAACAACACTTTGTATATCATATACGAAAATATATTACTTTTTCACTGTGGGTAGCTGGACATTTTCTTGTAATTTAGTGACATGATAATTTTGTATCTCTATGAACAGAATGTGTGTAGGCTGGAAACTTTTGAACAAATGCAGACTGAGGAATTGAAAAGAACAACATATACAAAGGTTAGTATTACAATTTTAATTATCAAATGAGACTTACGATTTGCAAAAAATTGATCACACCTATTCAAAATATAATTCCGTTACTTGATTATTCAGTGCATCATTTATAAATATTCCCTCTTATTTTAAATAATAAAAGAGCTTATTATGAGAACACACGATAATCCAATTGAACGCACATAAATTACACATTTGGTAAATTAAATACCAGTGTTCATATTTCACTTCGAAGGAAATAATGCATGACAAAAGTTTCTCTGGAAAATTATTCCTCAACGGTAATTTATATCACGAAACTGGGTTAATTAGATACACAGGTGATATGTATTTATTAATTTGTAAATTTTAATTAATGCTCGTTAAGCACGGTACGCGTAAGATGTATAAAAGATCACTCGAGCCGCGTTTTGGACGAAATTACCAAAATTTTACTTAAATTATGATCCAAATATACCATGGGGATGAAGTTAGGGAATATACAAGGGTGTAAAAAAGAAAAATTTGATGGGTAATTTGATTTATCAATTTCATTTTCGCCTAAAGTAACTGTTGTATTAGTCAGAGTCCTAAATATTGAGAAATCTAACAAGTCATGCTCCTCATTTAAATCATGTTTTATCACCACGCGGTCCACTGAGCTGTGAAGTAAAATAAAAAAAAAATTAGGATCCGCAAACTCAAACACTGCTGATTTAAGATCTAGGCAAATCAAGCACTATTTTTTGTCAAAATTTGGTCGAGTTGAACCACACCACAAAAACCTAGATCGTGATCCTAAATTCGGTAGGAACTCGAAAGCACGCGCTAAATCCATCTAAAAAAATGTAAATGAAAACAAAGTTTTTGTTCGTGAGAAATATCAACATGGGGTTGACAAAAACTAACGTTTTGAAGTTCAAAGTCCGTTCTCGATTACGTCGTCAAGCACATCGCCTGTTAACTCGGTCACAGATTTTCTACGCACGTACGTTCCTGATCGAGTTCGTGATTTTGTTGAGAAAAAAAAGTGAGATTAGGGACAATAGTAGTCACTATTTGTGTTCTGATTTTCAGGCTTGATTGTATTTCGTTGGTGTGAGATGGCTTGTTTTGTGTATATTCGTGTTATGTCTCGTGCGATATAAAAAGTATTCGTCATGGTATTTTTTACAGGCCAGAAGGCCAATATTAATTTGTATAGACGAGTTTGGCAAACAGCATAAACTGCCCCATAAATGACATTTCGGTCACCAGATTTATGAGAACTGTACAAAAATCTTGCGCACCAATTTAATCCATAATTCTACTTTTTCTTCCAAGGACCACAGTGCAAACAGCACAATTCAATAAAAAAAACTTTTGCGCAAAATCCAAACAAAGACTTTTTAAATAATCGTTTTCAAAAGATAATTGTCCGTTCGTAAAAACAGATGATTGTCCGTTCATTACGACGGTAATAATTCACACCAACGCGAAAACTTTTGGACACAAAATAGAAAAAGAGATCGCGCTTGTGGTCTAACTGGTGAGTTTTAAAAAATAAACGCTGGAAGTTTTAAGTAAACAATGTGAGAAAATAACTATAAGAAGGTAAACACTATTATTATATTGCTTTTATTTGAGCAAGACTTTACACTTACACACTTAACGACCAGAAGTACATTTGTAGATCTTTGACAATCGTTACGAGTAGTCAGAAGCTAAAAGTCTGACATCCAGTCTTACCAAGGTGTATCGTATTACTCTGTTACTGGTTTGTGGAGTTCAGATAGGCAGTCGTTTCATGTAAAATACTGGTACTCAGCTGCATCCGGTTAGACTGGAAGCCGACCCCAAGATAGTTTGGGAAAAGGCTAGGCAGATGATGACTTATTTTTGATAAACAATTTTTGTTTGGGTTAATTGGAAGACTACCTTTCAGTGGTTAGTATAAAGAAATAAAGAACAATTTAAATAATTTTAAAGACAAAAACTTAAATATACGACCCGAACTGTGGTTATACATAATAATCTGTTAATTCCATATTAAAACCAGTTCTTGGTCCATATCAAATCAACCGTCGCTTGTAACTTGGGCCACACTTGCGTCGAGGTAAAGTTTTTACCCCAAAACATGCCTACAGATTTCCCAGTTTAAATCGCTGCCTGGTCGGTTATGCGGCAAAAACAAGTCGCTTGAATAGCTCGTAAATTTTGGCAGGGGGCGCTTTCGGGTTTTTCTTGGACTTCAAAATCGAATTTACTGGTGGAGTATGGAAAACGATATTGAGGGGAAAGTTGGGATTGCACGATAGTTGAAGCTATACTTTTACATACTATATTGTTAAACCAGAGTTTTTATCTTAAAACGCTTGTTATAACAGTATTTTACATGGAGCTAGTGCCTATCTGATCTCCACAACCCAGTTAAGTACCGATTAATACGATAACTTTGGTAATACTTGTAGTCAGACTTTCGGGCCACTGACTACCTCTTATGACGGTCAAAGATCTACGGGTTAAGTTGTGCTTCGAGAACTCTGTATATAATGTGTGGTCACCCATCCAAGGACAAATCCAGACAATACGGCTTAACCAGAAGATCGATTCGAGCTATATGCCACAAGCTCCTGTAAAGTTGCACATGTAATAAAGAAGGTATAAAATCATAGACAAAGTAGATTTCTGTCCTAGTCTAGAGCTAAACATTACCATAGGATAATAAGTAACAGTCCCAGCCTACACGGCACTAACATACATAACTAAGTAACGGCACACATTGTGCGATTTCAAGCCATAAACACCGTATTGTTTGTTCAGACTATCTGCACGCGTGCGCCGAACGGAAATATTCATGATTTGTGACCCACTGTTCTGTCCAACGATGTATCTGGCGTCAAATTACCCAGTAAACTGTGCTTTTAGTGTCGCATGCCACTCGGTACGTTTTCTCTTAAGTTGATGTCATCGGTCTCTTATTAACGAAAGATATCGAAAAGTCTGGAATTGAATTGTCAGGCGAATTGAAATTGAAGCCGAAACAAAGTTAGTTTCATAAATATTTTTTTCTAGTTTCTACAAAAAAAGTACATGAATTTGAGTCTTGAAGACAACTGCTATAAACGAAATTAGAGCTTAGCAAATAATATTATAGGTCCAAAGAATTGCTACTTTCATGTTCTTGTTGAAGAAAAAAAACATTAAAAAGCTGTTTTCCAAGAAAACCATTGGGCGCTTACTCGACAAAAAATGTTCCATATATTTTACTACTTCACATAGTTACCAATGTATGCCACTGAAAACACAAACATCAAAATTTGATGGAGTTGACTCACGGAAAGTATCCAGCTTGATGTGTGAGATTAATTAAATTAATTAATTTCGTCGTGATGAATACTTGGCGTTCATATTTGCTTTCCGGTAGTTTGACTGACAGGCAATTTACAGCTACCTATTAATATGTCACCACGTTGATTTTCGAGAGCTTCTTTACCAACTATCATTATCGTAGTAAGCTGATACCTGGTGTGCTGACGTGAATATGCATTTTCTTTGATACATAAGTCAACTCAATTACACCATGTAATGACTCGGTATGTAATGAAAGAGATGTGATGTTCTAAAAATAACATGGGAGTTTTTTGTCTATTCTTCTCCATAGAGATCTATGCTTTGGAATGGGCAACTACAGTACTTTCACAGTTATTATGTCTTGTGACTGGGACTGTAGTTTCATTTTTATTGTTCTTCGACTATCCAAAAGTGCCTGTAACTAGCCTACTTGAAATAAAATGATTTTGATTTGATTTGAATAAACATAGCGTGAGCTTTAAGGTGCCGTGTCAACCAGTCCACACTTAACCCGGGAAGCGAGTGCACGTATCCTTAAAGTCATCTATCTACTTATTGATCATTAATGGTGTTTTTATTCTAAACCCTAACTAGAATTTCTAGTGAACACACCACATAATAATTGACCATTACACACCAAGTTTCCTCTGTGCCGCGGAAAGAACGTTAAGCCGTTCGTCCTGGCTGTCATTTGTAGATGTTTGAAAGTCGTAACAAGTTGTCCGTACCCCGAAAGTCTGACAACCAAGGGAGTTAAAGTGTAAAAAGTTACAAAAAAACATTTCCAAAATGTCTTAAAAAAATATACACAATTGTAAATTTCTCTTTCAATAGATAATTTGCTGATAATTAGCTGTATCACTATTTTTTGAAAATGTTTTAGTTACTTTTTAGACCTGTGTATTCTGCTTATGCGTATGAAGTTTCATTAAAATTGGTTCAGGCATTTCGTAAAATATGACTTGAAAGTTCATATGAAATCTCGTAAGGTGCAAACGCTCTTAACATAGTTGGAAAAAGCTTGGCAGATGTTGATGATGCAGTGAACTCGATGGGATGGATGGCAAGGTCCACCTATCAAGGCAAGGCATTTTAAATTTGATTATTGATAGGCAGATGATAAAAATAAATTTTGAGCATAAAGAACAATGTTATCGCTTACTTTTCTTAAACAAAATATCAATGAAATATATCGCCTTTCCATTCAAGGAAATAGAGCATGTAATTCAATCACAGTATAGGTCAAAATCGTAGGCGTATGACACATCTACCTACAGAAAAGTATTGTTTCCAAGAACAGTTCATCTTCCCACTGGATTACAAGTTTTACATCCTCTCTGAACGCCGCGGATTTCCTCTATATTACTCAGTTCCAGGAACGAGGATGAAGGTCGTATGTTTTGATGAGATGTTGCCTATATGAGGTTTCGTAAGATGAAAATATCGTTTACCGTGACCATGAAAAAAAATTAAACGGGAAGGCTGAAATAAGGTTGTAAGGGCGGATGAAAAAAAAATGGGGGTAAAAATTTGTTTAAAATACTGAAATAGAAGCGCGTTACGTTTTACATTTTGGGGTTCAATGGTAAAGTTTTGTTGCAGACTAAAATAGAGTTTTGTGAAAATTAAAAAAAGATTTTTTTTATTTAGCAAGAACTTCATTAAATACCTATTTCCGTTTTAGTTCAGATCTATCCTGTGAGCACTCTAATAACGCTGTGACTTGGTTCAACAGTAAATATATCACGCCACTTGCACCCAATTTATGGAGCCGCAATTACTTCGCCGAATAAGAAATCAAGTATCCTTTTAAATCCCCAGTTTTGCACAAACGACACTGTAACTCAAAAAAGTTGAAAAGCCACAACCTTTTATTAGAAAACTTTCCGTTTTTACTTTCCAATAAAAGGAAGACGATACGTCGAAATTGCCACAAAAAAAAACTACTTTTTATAGTTAAATTGGAGTTTTCGAACTCACTTTTGAGGTCAAAAAGGCTCCTATCAACATTCCTCATAGCCAGTTTAAAAATCCGAAGGCGTTTAACCCAAGTTTTTACTCCGAAATGTTTATAGGGATGTGGAAAGTTGTCGCATGTCATTTATCGATAGCTGTACTACATGTTTCTTTTTTTAAGTATTTTTTTGGTTTCTGTTCGTAAACAAGCAGCCTGTATGGATGGCAAAAAGACTAACATACAAATGGCATCGTCCCACTAAAGTCATCATCATCTCCCTTCCCGTGTCCCATGTTAATTGTGGTCGGTGCAAGATGTATCATAATCATTCCTCACACAATTTATTTACCGTTTTCATTGGTCTTCCTCGACCACTCCATCCATCAGCATTATATTCTATACGTATATTATATTATAGTATATTCTTAGCTCATATTTTTCATTTGCATTTTATTCAACATAAAATGGCATCATAACGATTTACTTTTTTATAATATTTTTTATCGATAATTGAATCCTATCGACTTCCCACCCCTACGCTAAAGTATCGCAGATCGTAAATCTCCGTTTTTCCTCGTCGAGTGAGGGTCGACAAGGATTGTGCAGACCTCCAAGGAGTTAGAAGTCACACCTGGCACTCTCAAGCCAGAATTAATGGCAGAATGGTGCACTCCCAATTCCAGTTGAAATCTGCATTAGCAAAAGAATTATGGCAAAGCGATAAATCTGAGGAAAATTTAAATTTTTGAGTTATTAGTTCTACCAGTGAGTTATGGTTGTAGAAACAAGTTGAGGAAAAAGTATTTGCTGTTTTGGGTTGTTCGTGAAAGTTCATTGAACTTTAGCACGGTTTCAAAATTAACTGTGTGAAATATTATGATATGGTTAGAAACGGGATGAATACTGAAACAACGAATAAAGAAGTTGTCTAGTGTCGTTGGTCTAGTGTCGTTGGTCTAGTGTCGTTGGTCTAGTGTCGTTGGTCTAGTGTCGTTGGTCTAGTGTCGTTGGTCTAGTGTCATCGTTCTTGTGTCGGTGGTCTAGTCATCGCAATCCCGACTGCCGAGCATAAGATCTTGAGTTCAATTCCCGGGTCGGGCAAATTGTTATTCAATTTTTTAATCAGGATTGTGCAGTAGCAACCACGGAGTTTGGATTTGTGCCTGGTTAGTGGCAAGAGGCTCACTCTATTACATGGGACTTAAACGTAACTGGGAAAATATGGGTGTATAATAATAGAGTACACCTCTTCCTTAGTTCAGTGCAGTGCAGTGTGCAGCGCAGCTATTATATGTTGTTTATCAAGAGCGTTTACGCGTTACGACATTTCATACAAACTTTCAAGTCCTACTTTTCCGAAATGACTAAACCGATTTTAATGAAACTTCATATGCATAAGCAGGATACTTAAGTCTAAAAATGTACTAAAAACATTTTCTTAAAAAAAAAGTGTTACTGCTAAATTGGATCGAATATAAATTATCTATAGAAACAGAAATTTTCACTTTTTTTTTAAAGACTTATCGAAAATGTTTCTTGGTAACTTTTTAGATCTACGTATCCTGCTTATGCTTATTAAGTTTAATTAAAATCGGTTCCATAGTAAATACCGTATGGTGTAAACGTTCTTAATTGTTACTGAAAAAATGAGAAAAGAGCATTGTTTGAAATTCTTTTTTTTTTTTTCGAAAATACTGGCACACTATAATCCTAACCAACCATCTTAATTGCACCCGTATAACGCGTTCATCATTTGTCTCCTACAACTCATCAATCGAATTCGCAGTTATTCGAACGAATACAATTTAGAGAAAAAAAAAGCCTTTTGTCTCCGACACAAAGCAATTACTGTGTAATTTGTCACTGCTCCCATCCACAGTTTGATTTCTTTAGTAGGGGATTAGGTTGATTGATTAGCCATTTAGCCAATTTTAGCTTCCTCCTCTGTAGGCTCTGAACTAGCGTAAATGACTGTAAGATTAAGATTGGCTGTGTTCCCGGAGCTATCTGGGTCGTGGCGTACACTCGATGGCTTTGCCAAGAAAAAATGTGTCATAGAATTACGGGGTATAAGACAATTTTAAACGGTAGAGGTTTGAAATTAGGTTTAGGCTATTAATTTTTGAATTTGTAATGGTATCTTATTGAACGTGTTGGAAAATATGTATCATTCATTAAACTTAAATTTTACTTACTAGTTTTCATTTTATATAAAACTAGCTGTCCCACGCAACTTCGTCTGCGTCACTTTTTGCCCGTTTTCGCAACATTTTTCATTGCTGCTCCGCTCCTATTGGTTGTAGCGTGATAATATATAGCCTATGTCCTTCCCCCGATTGAAATCTATCTTCTTGCCAAATTTCATTAAGATCCGATCAGCCGTTTAGTCGTGAAAAGGTAACAAACAAACAAACATAAAAACAAACATACAAAAAAACATACAAACAAACATACAAACAAACATACAAACAAACATACAAACAAACATACAAACAAACACACAAACAAACAAACATACAAACAAACATACAAACAAACATACAAACAAACATACAAACAAACATACAAACAAACATACAAACAAACAAACAGAGTGACTTTCGCATTTATAATATTAGTATGGATAGTTGGAGGAATGTCTAGCAAAAAAAGTCCAATCAGCTATTAAAAAAAACTACGTTTATATTTAGAATTGGAAGGAGGACGCGCGTGTTCGCGAGAAATGGAATGAGTGGAGGGTTGCATTTGCCCAGAAGCGGGATAAAACAGGTTTGAAAAAAAATATACACTTATATTTTACAAAGCAGTAAATATCCTCAAGCACCGTTCATACCTTAAATTTATATTTCCCCATAATCCTTAACACCGTGAGACCACATAAATTCACAACTCTTGCTAACAGACGGTAAAAGGTGCTAGCCAAGTAATTACATGGGCATCGGCTCTAAAACACATACTAGAAACAAATACGGAATGGGCAATAACTTTACGTGTAAATAGCTTACTTTTACGACTGTTAAAATATCTTCACGATCTCTTGCTACTAGGTGTGGGCAAACTTAGTGAAATACTTGCGAGAATTCTTCATAATTTTCACTAGGAATAAACATCTTATGAAAGAGGCAGAAAATGTACCTAGTACAATTCTCTCCAAAAAAAGACAACATAAAATCACGCCTTTTTTAATGGATGGCAAATTATCAAATGACACCTCCTGCTTTGAGCGGAGCGGAACGGAGTGTCAGACTTGACTGTTGTACTGACTAAAACCTATCCATGTTTTTTCTTAGCCCTTTGTGTTCCAGGGCCACGGTATTTCTTTCAAAGAGTCCCGCAGCCCTGGCAGGCATCGGCGCTCTTGGACCCCTTCCGATTTGTTGACATCTCCTTGAGGCGCGCGTAGAACACGAACGCGCCGTCGACACGGCCTGTCGTCATAAGACGGACGGACGGTGAGATAAAATCACGCCTTTAAACCCCAAAAGGTTAGGCAGAGGTGTACCTAATAGTACACACACATTTCACGAAGTTTAAGCTCCATGTAATAAGGAGTGAGCTTATTGCCATCAACTGGGCACAAGTCCAGGTTCCTTGGCTGTTACTGAGAATTTCCTGAAGGAACACTCAATAACACTTTGCTCGAACTCGAACCCAGGACATCATGCTCAGCCGTCGCGAACAAAATAAGATATTTAATAGAAATTAGTAACTTTTGGAGGAAAACAAAATAAATTAAGCACTGATTTAGTTTGCCAATAAACCCCAGAAAATGGTGGTTACCCCAAAAGTTTCAATTCTAATAACTTAATTATCTTACATAATCTCATCATCATCATCATCATTTCAGCCGAAAGACGTCCACTGGACATTAGGCCTCCCCCAAATGACGCCACAGTCATACATAATCTAGAAGATAAAAAGTTAATAACACAAAGAAGAAAGGAAATTTAAAATATTAAAATCACGTGCAAGATTCAATTGAACGCAAAGTTCTAACAACTTTAAGTTTGCCAAGTGATAACATTTCAATTACGGACCGAATAGATAACAGACTCGGACCAATTAGTGAGATTGACGCTTTGGTTACTAACACTTTCATTCGAGAACTTAAGTTTATATCTTGGATTGGTGGTCTAATTTATGAGATTGGAGGTCCTTTTCCCAGTACCTAAATGGGAGTGGGTAACTAATAGATGAATGAATGATAATAATTACTTATCGTTCATTTTCAAACAGAAACGAATGAGTCATTTAATAAAACACACATCATAAAACATCAAAAGGCAAGTTCAGTAAACGATGAAATAAAAAAGTAAGTAGCTAATAAGTTAGAAACTGAGTGCTAAACTTTGATCGCAATATTACTTCTTTGTTTACATGGAATTTATTCCTACAACGTAATTAAGTTACCCAACGCAATATCCACAATTTGAACAAGAACATTTATTTTTTGTACAAGGAAACATTCTAAGGTACAGATACTTGGAACCCAGCCAGCAATTATTTACCTTACCCTCCCGCTACAAACTAAGTTCAGGTATCCGCAAGTAAGATATAAGTTATCTCATAAGCCACTATTAAATCTAGTACAATATTTGCCTTATCCTAGTCGTAATCGACATCCCACAGTTTAGAGCAAAGCAAATACACTGAGGTAGTTTTAATTACTCCGCCACGATTAAATTTTAATATAAACCTAACGTAAACAACGTCAACGAAAATGAAGAAACTGTTAAATCTATCCATAAAGCAATCATAAAGCTTTTATACTCTACAGCAATGAGGACAAGCAAAAATGAATCTTAATCACTAGTATCATGAAATAAAAGCCTTCTAAGCCCCGCAAAATCCGACGATGGCCTGCAAAAAGGGAAGACAACGTAGGTTAATTTGAATCCCCGCGTTTGTAAGCCGAACAATAATTGGATTTGGACGTCCAAGTTGACAGTTCATTTCGTTGTTTCGTCCCCTGACATGTACCGTTAAGATTATGAAAAGTTATTATTTCTTAAGAACCCTCCCTTTGCTAATTTGGATAAGAGCCAATTATAGAAACGCCCAACTTTTTCCTTTTTGAAACTGAGTTAGGTGTAACGCAATTTTGCAAGGCAGATTTATGTTGTAATTTCCTTCAGAGGGGGACAAACGCTTTGAGTTAGTTAACTTAAGCATCGTCTAATTAGGTACTTTTAATTCAAATTAGATCAACTCTCGACTCAGAGTCGTAACTTTCCCGTGAATCGCGCTCGGCAAAACATTGCCGACATAAAACAATCACTGCGAGACGTGTAATTATGTAATTATTCAAGACAAATTAAAGTTCGGGGGAAGGGTGACTTGTCAAGTGCGCAAAAACAGTAGACAGGCGAACAACAGCGGTTTTTGTTTCGGCAATAACAAGGGAAGACAAAAACAGTGGCATCAAAATGTATGACACTCAACCGGCGTTCGTCTCGCCAGTTTTTGCACAAGTATAAAAACTTTGAAGGGATTGTAATGCTTGGACTTAAGGGCCTTAAGTGATTTTCGTCGTATTTAGTTGAAGAGTTTGCTCAACTTTTTACTTGGGCTTAATTGTTTCGTTATCTATATTTTTGATGGGAAAGTTTTGTTTGCCTATTGTTCATTGTTAATGTTAAACAAAACTCTTCCACTTTCCACGATCTATCTTGTATGTGTCGAAGTATTGTCTGATCTATCAGCCTTATGTGTGATATTGATGACTTAAGGAAATTGAATGAATGTCTACAACCATTAGCTTTTATCAAAATCAATGGCTACATCGAATCGTATTGTAGTGTACACGATCCATCAGTAACCAATGATTTACGGCCCAACAAATAAAGTGTTGAAGGGACAAATGGCTGATGACAATATTTTATCTAAAACTTATATATCAATATAATATATAGCAGTACAGAAACAAATCTTTAATAAAACTCAAGATGAAAATGTTCAGCGAAAAATAAAAAGCTTAGAGATATTAAAACAAGCCAACCAGATTAAAATAAAAGTGCTCAAGCAACGAATCTTATTTTAGACCTCTCGGGAAGTGAAAAGTTGCTACGGAAATAATCCAATCACAAGCAATAAAGAAGGGCAAAGGGAAATTAATACCAATGCTGGCGACAAAGTTGATCTTGTTCGTCTTGACAGATGTCTGAGATATGAAATATTGTGTCGACAAGATGACTGGAGACAGTTGGAGACTTGTGAGAGTCTTAATTCAAACAACTACTGTAATACGTAGCAAGGTGAATTCGTTTGTAGACATTTTTGTATAATGAGATGTTGGATTTGTATACGAGAGACATGCTAAACGAAATAATCTGTCAGTAACCGGTGAATGACATTAAGACGGATTGCAAGTTGCAACTTATTTTGCGCTAACTAAGTTTGTTACTTAATTTATTGCCTCAGTATTTTATGCTCATTTTAATATCTTAGAAGGCAATGTTACCCTTTCTTTAAGATAAAGATAGGCGGCAACGGTGACGCTTCGGGCCATAAAATTAATTTAAAAATTAGATTTCGGCGCTAAAAAAGTCGTTATCCTAAATAACTAAATTTTCAAGTAGGCACCTCAATATTCATTAAAAAGATACCGGAGTAATTTTAAACACGAAGATCTTATTCTTTCTATGATTAGAAAATAAATATTAAGAGAACCGGCTGGCAAAACACACATCAAAAGTTTATTAGACCAAAAGATCACGTTGAGCCAGTTATATGGCCACCCAAGTTGGACAATGTTTCCGAAGGTTTCCCATATCATAAAATCTTTCTTTTTATCGAGTACAAGTACGTTTAGGCGTAAGGGAATGAGATAGATTTTACACCCACTCGATACTCAGCTTCGATTGTTTTACGATGCCTAATCAAATACTAAGTGCATATTTGCTTCAGATATTGCAAAATTTACGAGCTTAGTACCTGAGTGTTTATCGAGAGCATTAAAGGCTTCGCTTCGATTTGTTTTATTGATTATTTCTATTAGTGATCGGACATGGCATCTTACATTTAGCGGGAGTATTTATAAATAAATGTTTCCTGTAAGTGGTTCTGTTCAGCATCAGCATTTATTGTTATTTTATTAGATGTCTAGAGTTTACGTAAAACAGTAATATCTATTATGTTTTCTTTGTTTTTTTTTTTTTTTGAAAGCGAAGTTCAAATTGCGTCAGATTGAGGTATCATCCGTCTTATTTACACACAAACGCTGTATGCAATAGTGATTTATCATCATGTTTTCCTCACAAATAAATCCAATTAACATCATACCAGAGAATTTTCTAAATATAAATTCGCGTTGCTTGGACATTCGTTTTAAAACGTCTTACTTGATATGTTTATTTAATATATACGAATAATTCTCCGTGAATTATGTGAGTGGGCAGGAAGACGGTGTTAGATCGAATATTTATTGTGATACTCCTCATCTATGAGGGATTTATTGAAGGTGGGATGCTGGATTTTGGGTACAGCTTGTAATGTTGTGATAAATATCGACGGGGATTGCCGTTGATGACAGCCAACGCTGCTGTGGAAGGTCTTTAGACGTGTCAAGCTTGTCTTGAAACCATTTGACACTGGTATAAAAAAGATAAGTATCCAATGAATAATCTGCTTGTCTGATGTTGAAGATTTTTGAACATGGTTTTGGTTTTAAAATGGTCACGTAAGCAATAAAAGGCATAATTTATAAATTAAATATGTTGAATATAGATAAGAATGCTTTAGTATCATATAAACGAAATCAAAATAACGAATACACAAGAATGAAGTAAAACATGATTCCAATCTCAATAAAAATCAAAAGTAGTTAATGATAAAACTAGTAGCATTATTGATGCGAACATTAGTACTAAATCAGTCGGACTTCAAAGACGTTCAATAAAACTTTGCCAGCTGACATTTATTACTGATTCCAGCTACTGAATAACTCAAATGCCATAAACATAACTGAACAACCAATATCAATTAAACAGTGCGTTGGTTTGAGCAAAGGTCTAAGAAAGGAATGTTTATTAAATTGAAGAAGGGCGATTGTTTGAACAAACGAATTTTACCGAATATTGTTCCCAAATTACATATTTGAGCGAAATTTGGAATATTAGTAAAATGTTTGAATCCTTAACTACAAGTGAACTACCGAAAGAGACTTTTTATTGCAAAGATTTGATAATTTTCATACAAAAATATTAAGACGATAAGTATGAAGCACTTGCAGGCAGACCAAGATTTAGGTCTTGAGTAAGATTTAAGCTTTCTCTGCGAAACAAATCTACTCGGGGCAAGTGTCACCTCAAGCAACTTTTAATACTATTTTAGTTTCATTCGGAATAGCTCACAAAGACATGTTCAATGCGCGATCACATAAAATGGCCAGTAAACCTCCAGACACCATGTCAAACATAAAACAGAACAATAAAACTTTTTTACAGCTCCAGATACATGAAAAGGGATTAAATTTATTTGCTGAAGCAAATTCCATTAAAGTATTTGTTGAAACAATTTAATTGGATTCCGTTTCTGATATTTTATGTGAATACTTTTGAGATTGATTCGAGTGGATTTTAGAATGATTGATTGGTAAACAATTTCTATTGATGCTTTGTTTTGAATAATAGATGCATCAGCGTAATCAGCCTAAAACTTGCACTGCTGAGACACAGCACTCGGCAAGACGGAGTTGGCTGACATCCGCCGCCTGGACTCAGTGCGTGTTGGTAGATGTCACATGTCTTCCAATGTTCTGTTCTAGTACAACGCCAGTTCCCTCACGATTGTCTTCTTTACCGTTTCTATAGATGAATACAATTTAGTATTTTTACGTTTTGAAATAAAACCTAATACTTTAATAATATTTTGTAGGTCTTGCTTTGTACAACTGGCCTCACTTTGTATAGATTTCCTATACAATGACCAAACCAGTATAAGGTTTCACATAGCTCGATTGGTCGCTGTGCGTACTAAATTGTTGACAATAAACCGTCGGCATTTTTATTTTACCTGTGCGACTATTCCTAAGAGAGAGATTCATTTTCAGTCAGTATTGTATTAGACAGAAATAAAAATATAATGAAAAAGTCTGTCTCACTTTAGATTGTTAACGTATATCTCAACATAATTTGGACATGTTTTATTTAATACTCCGTTTGTAACTCAAAATATTGCTTTAAAATTATTTAAGATTTTATGAAACTTCAACTTCATCACCATCTGCAATCTGCAGTATGAGCAATTGAGTCAGTCACAAAATTTATTTTTATTAACAAAGTTAGATAGAAACTGTTATTTGCTGCTGCTTGTCCTTTACCTTGGGCACATTCTATCAGCTAGTAGCAGCAGTCAATTATACGGTTTTATTTTAGACGATGTGTTGTACGAGAGAAAAATCTCTAGGAACAACACATCGTCTAAAATAAAACCGTATAATTTCCCACTATCCAAATCTAATCCACAAAAACCAATTACGGTAATTACCAAAGAACCAATTCGTCGCTCGAATAAATCGCAAAACCCAACTTAGCTCCTCGACAATTAGCAGAACACACAGTAATTAGCACCAACAGCGTGACAACGGAATTTAGAAACAATATTAAGCCCGTATTGATCAGCGACTGTAGTACAAGCTGTGTTTTACCCACATCAATTTTATTCCCAAAACTAGAACACCAAAATACACTCTCTCAACAAAGAGATAAAGTCCAAAATCGAATCATGTATAAAGCTTTGTGTCCTTTATAGTGACGTATTGACAGAATGAGGACAAAACTAACGACAGAACAGCAAATATTGGTTGCTCAATTAGACAAATGAAATTCAATGAGGGACTTGCAATGACATACGTGACACACACCCTGGTAATGAGGGAGTATTTTAGTGGTGCTGATTTTGGTATAAACAATTAATTGGGTAACAATACTGTTGGTAATTTGTTCTATATTTCTAGCTTATTAACTCTAATGAATCTGGCTAAATCAGAAGAAGTTTAGCATAAATCTGTCAATTACTCGAGCTGTTGTGTGTGGAAATGTTGATAGTTAAATAGCCAAAAACAATTTCAACTAGATCCATCGATTTGTAATTACAGTTAGAAGCAACAACAGCTTCCACTACTTCGAATTTCATTAATTTCAATGTTACCTTCTCACCGCTGCACCAGCTAGTCAAATCTAACAAATTCAAGGATACACACACTAATTCTAACCACGTTGAGGAAACAAACATGGCTGAATACGAGGGTGTTATGACATGTGTCAGCTGCGAGCGTTTCGGTCCACATTAACAATTTAGAACGATGAAATATTCTCTACTGTTTTCTTTAGAAACATTTTATTCTGTAACAGAATAAAGGAACAGTAAGATTTGTGGATTCATTTTTGGTAAGTATGTATATTTTTTTCGGGTTGTGTGAACCATGACCTTGAATTTAATAAGTAAGTGTGGTGACTTAACACTAGAATGTAACTAAAATCGTAACGTGTTAACAACATACAATAAGTTTAAATTAAACAATGTCAGTATGAACTACTATCATCATTCTTTTGCTTTATCTCAATTTATTTGGGGTCGGCAAAGCCTGTCTTCTTTTTCAAGCATACTTCTCTGTTACTCGTCATCTCCTAAGGGACCTCCTTTCTTGCCATATCATTCTTCACACAGTCCATCTATCGTCTCTTTGGTCTTCCTGTACTCTTATATCCAATCATATTCACAACTCTTTCAGGCACATTCAGAATACCGCAAGCTTTAAAAAAAATGACGCCACGATATAAACTTTACATCAGAAAGAAGCCCAGTTAATCAATACCCAATAATTTACAAAACCAACCAAAAAATAAACATTTATCTACGTTCCGTATCATAAAACAGGCGAAGGATATGATAAAGCCATAATTCAAAATTACAACAGGGCAGGCTTGCATAGAGACGGCCGACTTTATTTAGTCATTACCAATTTCTGAGGCTCATTACCTGTTCTCTTTTATGGGACCGACCGGACCATAGACACGGCCTACATTTACGAAAAAAAAAACGACAGCTGGAAAGGTTCAGAATATAGAGAACGGACATTACGAATTATCTTAATTTTGATATGGGCTACAAAAGAGTGTTAACTCGCGACATATGTGTTGTAACGGTTGGGGCTTAGATACCATTTATATCATCGTTTTTTATGAGAATTTTATCCTTACCGTGACTAGTTGATAATGTTGTATTTTGATTTAGGAATAAGCCTTGTATTTTAAGTAGGATCTGTCAAGAACTGTGGTTATTAAGAACACAATATCTTAATTAGATTAAATCTGTTCGTGATTAGTACACATGTCTAATTAGAGTTTATTTATGATATTATTTTACTTCGTTTCTAGTTACGATAACTCTTGTTTGAATAATAATTATTTTCTATTGCTTTCTGTACCTTTATTTTCTGACATTAAGATGAAACCACCAGCATTATTTTCTTTGTAGCCTTTGTAATAATTTACTGCTTACCCAATAAAAACTATCCCCGGTAATCTTGCCTCCTTATCTAACGAACACTATTGACAGTTAAAAAATTAAAAACTGTAACAAGACGTAACGACATACGGTGGTCATCGATAAAACTGTCCCTCACATGGCAGGGGCACCCAACGTTTCTGAGGATGTCACAAAAAAAATAAACAGGTAGAGGCAGCACAGCCTTCGTTAGCGGTACGGGTACACAAAGCGAAAAAACTGATACGAATCTATATATAATTTCTAAGAAGTCACGGGGGACTTGATGCGTTGAAATTTTTGGTCACCGACGAATAATTTATCCTTTACTGTTCACACCACGGGTCGTTAGAATGAGTTGTCAAGACTATTTGACGGCTTCTAGATTACCGATAAAGTGAATTATAGTTTGTTTTATATGCAAGAATTCGGAGATACGGAGGAGCGGACGCCAATGGGCCGTGTAAGCACTTAAATTTTGATGAAGTTTGTTTGAACTACTGGTTTTGCTTATATTAAGTTTGACCGTGTGAGAACGTAGGCGATTGTTCCAGAGTTGCTTAGTAAGACTAATAAAATGATCGTTTATTTTGTTTGGTATTCCTTTATAATAATATAGTTATAATAATAAATCATTTATTTCAGATTCATCCGTAGAAGATTACATGAATTTATGAAAAATAGATTCCTTTAAAGCTATTATTCCGGTAGCATCACACATGTTAAGCGGTTTCCATCAAAATAGGGTCTCAAAGTTTGGGTCATTGTCAATTGACACAAAGGAGATACAGATAGGTATACTTAATATTTTATTGTATTCTCATACATGTCATACAAACAGATTTTATGGCTTTATCATAGAATCGCAAATGTCTCAATATAATGTGGCAAAAATTCTAAAATTTTCGCTCGACCGGCACTTTCAAAAGATTCTACAGATATTCCGAGAAACTTTTGTCCACTCCGTGCTACAAATCGGTTCCTTTAAACCCGGGGGATGTATCCAATAAATTGAGATGTCTCACTATTTTACTAGCGTTCAAGATATTGTCACCTTTTTTTTCTGGTTCAGGTAAAATCTCGCCCATACCATGTGGTTGAGATTGAATTTCTTAAAAAAATGATTGATGGAGTTTCAAATTAGTAAATCGATGGATGTGCATAAAAACGGCTTGGAAGTGTTGATGATCTGTTTAAATATGATACACGTCAGGTGATTATGTCGATAATGATATTACTGGGAGATGGAGCAGAAAGTTATGAAGCTGTAAAAGTTTTTGCTAGAAATCTTGGAGCAATCTTTTATGAGGAAAAAGTAGAAATATTTATAAGCCCCAGCTATACTGAACGTATCAGTAATAAGATTGATTTTTAAATTAATTACGCATCCGGTGTAGGCTTCTATTGGCATTACATACATTTTCTCACAATAATTTTATACAAAAAAATATTCAAAGATACAAACACAGTGAGTTAAACAGACAAATCGCACCATACATTATTTACAATTCCATTTCCTATGACATTTATTCTTATTGAATTTTGAAAATGAATATATAAAAAGGAAAGTTTCGATAAATATCTTGTTTTATGATACCAAATGTAAAATACCTAGAAATTTTACGAATGGCGGTTGGCGTAGAGACAATGATGAACACAAAAGAGACATGACAGCGGGAACCTTCTCTTTGGAGATAAATTAAATGGTTTTATTCCTATTGTTAGTATTTTACGATACGAGAGAATCAAGTACAGGCGAGGCATCGTTTTTGCGGTTTTATAGACTGCTCGTAATATAGGAAAGGCATAAGATGAACCTTTATTAGGATTTTTCCTTTTACGGCATCAGTAGCACTTCGGGCTGTTGTAAATTGTAATACTATACTCAATGTTACTGCTGCAAAGTAACAGGTAGCAATAACTACAGACAATTTTAGTGTCAGTGATTTAGTATTAAAAGGATCATAAAACAGTGATGTTTTGATTTCAGTATCTACTCATTTCATTCCGTAATGATCGGGTAATTTAACACACATTAATGTATTGATAAGCTAAAATGTTACGTTTTGCTAACCACATTCTAAACTCCAACGCAGTCGGATGCTATAAAATATTTTATCTACTTCGGTTTAGTTATATTCGAATTACGAAATTGACAGCGGTTTCATTATGATACCCATAACGACACAAGTTGCATTATGCGAATCGTCATAAATTATTCTAAAACACAAGCAAAGACATTCTGAACATACAGCCTCGTACCTATAATATTACTTCGAAATCGAGACAAAGTAAATGATGTTTTTAAAAATGGAACAAGTTTAGAACAAAAGTATCGTATACTATTTGGCTGTTGCGGCTACAAGATCTTTGCCTTATACTTTTTAAAGACTAAATAAAAAAGAAGTGGACGCGGGAAAAAAAATCCGAGTGAAATTTTATTCCAAATTTTATTAAAAATGTCTTCAACATCAAGTGATATGGAAAATACTCCACCAGATATAACAAATAGAGCAGTTGGGGCTTCAAATAATTTACTACCAGAAATCAAAACATGTATATGAGAAATGTTATGAAGACAATAGTCAGTGTGTAGTTAAGTTTCCATTAAAAATACTTTTTTGTCTATATCTGTGTTTCATTCCTTCCGTCGTAGATAAAATCTTGTATGCAACTGTACGTTATTGGTATTTTAATAACTCGTGCCCACCTATTTCGGTACGCGCTACGCTTGTACCGAAAAATGGCACTCGTATTAAAAGACCGTCCATAACGTAACAGTTGCATAAATAGCTATAATATACTTTTCTGATTATCTCAGTTCAAAACTATAACTTTTGCAGCTTCAGCGTTGCTCAAAGGCAGTGGGTCTGTGCCAATTTAAACACTGCCTGACTTTCATTACCCGCCATTTCAATTTTAAGTATTCATTGTGCTTTTGACTATATTCATCCATTTTTCTATTATGCCTAGAATTATCATAAATATTAAGGTTCTGCTCTTAAAACACTTTCTGACTAAACAATGGGTTTTTGTTTAAGACTCCAGTCAAATGTTCTAGTGAAAGGTAGATGTATGTGAGCTGTTTGAACATTTAAATCGGCTAAGTTAATTTTATGAGTCTTGTTTTGTGGGTGTAGTGGATATACGAGTTCCAAGGTTTTATACCTTGAGGTGTAAATGAATTTTGAAAACTTTGACTTGGTGACAGAGGTTTTAACTTTTAAACGCATTCCTTACAAAATTGAGCTTTTATTAGTTTTAAATGAAACTACAGTTGAAAGCCATAAACTTTGTTCTTGAAAAAGTCTAAACAAAATTGAAAATAATGCAGAGGATTTAATAAGCAGTATGCCTTTATCGACGAAATTGTTAACACTTACTTAAAAAGCCTTTACACAGTCACTCAAAGAACCATGAGCAGCTTAAGGAAAACGATACATCAGTCAAATTCGATTTACAAAACTGTCCTTTCTTTTTTATCAATTAAAAGTTATCCAACATTCCTGCATGACCGAACCATATCAACAGCAGCTAACACAACCTACCCCAACACATGTCGACTAATGAATCAATTCCGACAACAATAAAAACGTACAATACTTTTAATCTCGGCTAAAGGCCCCCTTAAACGATGCCCTTAAAAAAGATAATAAAATGGTAGCAAAACTGTTTTCTTACAGTCATCCTGACAAGTGGCGATGGTAAACAGGGTTTATGGTTCCGAGGGGTGAATTTTACTATTCATTTTTAGGGTTCCATGGACTTCTAAACAAACTTATGGTCTGTGTTAACTATTAACTACAGTATGAAATTTACTTTTAGAAATTTCTTACAGTTCAATACGATGAATTCAAAATGACTCTGTTACCTTCCGTACGTATCACTGTAAGCTTTATTTCTGCTACTTCTTCTTCATTATCCTGTAGAAGACTATCTGCTGTATGTTTCTTATGTTTAATCCAAATATAGTTTGTTTTTACTACTTATCTTCACCCCTGGACCGCACCACTCAACATCCTCATCTTTCTCATTAACTTTACTACCGTTCTTCAAAGTAACCAAAGTATCTCCTAACCAACATGCTGCTTATTTTTCTGTATCATAATATAAGGAACCGTCTCCACAAACATCAGGCGTGCTAGCCAAGTTTTTTTAGTGCCTGTCGTAAACTGGGCGCTATTGAAACGTTACCAGCTTGTTTAGCAACATATGCTAGGCGCCACGCTCCTAAAATAATAATGCTAAGCGCCACGGTATAGTGCGGATTTTTTTGGCTGTTGAACATTTTTGTTTTTGTGTTAAGCTTCTTTTTCGGGGAATTTTATGTAGGAGAAATTCACACGTAGAAATGTTGATTCAGTTATTTAGATAAAAACCTGAAGCAAAGCATTAACCTCGTATGTACCGAATCTTTTATTGGCATTAGTATCAACTATTTTCTATTGACACTATATTGATCCCCAAATAATGGATTTTAATAGACTGATTCTATTTGCTAATCGTATGGATAATAATAATGAACCATTATTAATAATAAAATACATCATATCCGAAAACACCCCATGTAAATTGCATTATGACCGAATTAACTAAATCAAATTCAATGCAGTATTCACTACATTGTGATTTTCATAATTTCGCACAAATAAACTGCGTAGGAAACTTTTACTAGTATACAATGGAATATGAGCTTTATTTTAAGAGAGTTTAAGTTTATTTGAAAAGCGACAAGTTTGTCACAATAGAAATTATTACCGCGGGGTACGTTAGACCATCTGTCGTATTTTTTTTTGTAGTTATGAACTTTAATGACATTTTAGTGTTGAATAAAATGCGGCTGTTAATGAAGGTATTGTGTTAATAAATGCTAAAACTCTCGAGTTTATTGACTGGGTGGGGTATTGAATATTAAAATGACTGATGACTTTGCATACTTCGGCAGTGTGTCCAGTTAGAGGTTCCATTAAAGTTATTTTTGAAATGTATTTGGACACAGATTACTTAATTTATCCTCGTTCAAATTTATTTTTAGCTCAAAACCATATCGATATTTCTACTTCTGATTCACTGCGTCAAATGAATTATAAAAAGAATATACAGATATCGGAATAGTTTGACTGGGATAAAGTATAGTTCCATACTACCAATACAAACAATTCTATAGTAACTGTTCGAGCGTACCTTTTCAAGCTTCAAAAATGGAAAAAACTTAGTGGATGTATTTTCTAAAAAAAAATTGCCTGAAATACTGGAATTCATCTGCATACGGTTAGACTGGAAGCCGACCTCAATATACATGGGAAAAGGCTAGGCAGTGTAACAAACTTGCTTATTCCTTGATGAAAGGAGTAAACAGATTTATACATTAAAAAAGTAATTAGGGGAAAATGAATTTAATAAATGATGAAATGAAAAATACAATAAATTAGTACAAAAGTGAAGGGCAGGTTAACCGAGAACGTTTTAAATATCTCCGCAAATCTCTGAGCGTGATAGTAACTGAAGACAAACTTGCAGTCGTAGAAAGCTGGCTTGATTAAGATGAGCTTGACCACGACGAACTTGATGCAGGGCGATTTGGTAGGACCCACCAGCAGACACGTACCGCCCAATGCCAGGCTCGTCAGCTCGAAGAGCAGCTTCCAGCAGACAGGTAATGAGCCCCAGTGCCAGGCTCGTCAGTTCGCAAAGCAGCTTCCAGCAGACAGTTAGCAACAGCCACGGCAGCACTAAACGAAGGCCGCTCTTTGACTCCACCAGGCTGTGCTCAAAACTCAAGATATGACAGATCTTGACTCCAAATTAGACTTAGCTGTTTTCTTGATTTTAGACTATACTGATTTCTCGTGTCCAGACTGAACCGACTCTTAACTCCAGACAAGAACCGACTCTTAACTCCAGACTAGAACCAGGGCATCTGTCAGAAATCCCTTTTATACCCTGATCTTCCGTTTCTTTTCTTCCAATTTTCTTTTTCAGATTCAAAACTGCTGCGCTCTAGTAAGACGCAACCTGCCAGTATTCAAAGCAGCCAGTAGCAATTGGTCAAAAACCTTGCGCATAATATTTTTA
Source organism: Cerastis leucographa (assembly GCA_963082945.1). Lineage (NCBI taxonomy): Eukaryota > Metazoa > Arthropoda > Insecta > Lepidoptera > Noctuidae > Cerastis > Cerastis leucographa. The sequence continues at coordinate 15,576,868 of OY720366.1, forward strand.
TAAATATAACTCAGAATATCTTTACACAGCAAATATTCGCAATTATTTATAAAATACAACAATTGAACTAACGAATTGATGATAATAATTTTTAGTAATATATAATCTAAATGAAACCTTCATAGAGAGTTTGGCTGGTAAGAATCAAAAATAAAAGTAAATGACATCTGACAAATTTGAAGTAAACATGTCACAACAAAGGATTAGAAAATATTTATAAAAATGAAATAAAAATATGAATATGGATGATTAAGTGTGAGTATAAAGTATCTGTAGTAAGCAGATACTATATTTCCCCAACGACCCCGAGAAAATTTTTGGCCTAGAACAAAAATTTTGGTAAGGTTAAAGTATTACAGCATTCACAAAACTTTCATAACTCATTCAAACATACCGACATCTTACGAAGTTAGGCCAGGTAGGATTCACATTCAATGATCACTACTCCACCTGATAAATCAATAACAGTAGGCTTATTTTTGGAGTTGTAATCCGCTCGCGTCTAAAACCCATAATAAGATGAAAAATAATAATAAGGGATCCACCCCAATCAACTTTTAGAGTTGAAGATTAGCGAAGGCTTATTTTAAGGAAGTCGCAACCCGCTTCAGTCAACTTTTAGAGTTGAAGATTAGCGAAGGCTTATTTTAAGGAAGTCGCAACCCGCTTCAATCAACTTTTAGAGTTGAAGATTAGCGAAGGCTTATTTTAAGGAAGTCGCAACCCGCTTCAGAGTCAACTTTTAGAGTTGATAAGAAAATAGTTATACCAACTTATAGTACAGTTAGTATAATAGAAGGTTAGATAACTTGTACCTAAAAGCACTTCAAAGAGTTATCTGATAAGAACAGATATAGAAGAAGATTAAAAATAATCTTTTAATGGTTTAAGAACCAATGAATGAACAAAGAAAATAAAAACTTAAGAGTTTAAATAGACCGAATAAAACTCTACAGTTAGAAGAAGGGAAGAGGAAGATGAGTCATGAGTAAGTATAAGATAAAAAAGTTAAAAATAAAGTAGATAAAATTAAAAGGGAGAGAGAGAGTCAAGAGAGTCTGAGTTATTATTAAGAAGGACGCAAACAGCGCCAATAATAGTTCGAGCCCACGACACTAAACCTTTTTTGATGAGATTCATAGAAGATATAGATAAATATATGAATTAAGTGTTTAAGAGTATAAGTAGAGATTTAGTGATGTAATATGATGAAAATATGATGAAAATAGTTACCAAATATAATCTCTTGTGGAAGTTGTTTTAGAATTTAGGGAATATGTTTAAGATCAAGACTTGATTTTGCGTTAGGCGCCAAAATGTAACAAACTTGCTTATTCCTTGATGAAAGGAGTAAACAGATTTATACATTAAAAAAGTAATTAGGGGAAAATGAATTTAATAAATGATGAAATGAAAAATACAATAAATTAGTACAAAAGTGAAGGGCAGGTTAACCGAGAACGTTTTAAATATCTCCGCAAATCTCTGAGCGTGATAGTAACTGAAGACAAACTTGCAGTCGTAGAAAGCTGGCTTGATTAAGATGAGCTTGACCACGACGAACTTGATGCAGGGCGATTTGGTAGGACCCACCAGCAGACACGTACCGCCCAATGCCAGGCTCGTCAGCTCGAAGAGCAGCTTCCAGCAGACAGGTAATGAGCCCCAGTGCCAGGCTCGTCAGTTCGCAAAGCAGCTTCCAGCAGACAGTTAGCAACAGCCACGGCAGCACTAAACGAAGGCCGCTCTTTGACTCCACCAGGCTGTGCTCAAAACTCAAGATATGACAGATCTTGACTCCAAATTAGACTTAGCTGTTTTCTTGATTTTAGACTATACTGATTTCTCGTGTCCAGACTGAACCGACTCTTAACTCCAGACAAGAACCGACTCTTAACTCCAGACTAGAACCAGGGCATCTGTCAGAAATCCCTTTTATACCCTGATCTTCCGTTTCTTTTCTTCCAATTTTCTTTTTCAGATTCAAAACTGCTGCGCTCTAGTAAGACGCAACCTGCCAGTATTCAAAGCAGCCAGTAGCAATTGGTCAAAAACCTTGCGCATAATATTTTTATAAATATAACTCAGAATATCTTTACACAGCAAATATTCGCAATTATTTATAAAATACAACAATTGAACTAACGAATTGATGATAATAATTTTTAGTAATATATAATCTAAATGAAACCTTCATAGAGAGTTTGGCTGGTAAGAATCAAAAATAAAAGTAAATGACATCTGACAAATTTGAAGTAAACATGTCACAACAAAGGATTAGAAAATATTTATAAAAATGAAATAAAAATATGAATATGGATGATTAAGTGTGAGTATAAAGTATCTGTAGTAAGCAGATACTATAGCAGATAATGATGATGACAGACCTCATGGACGATTGTATCGACGAAACACAACTCTAAGAACTTTACTGAAGAAAAAACACACATTATATAAACATACGTAATCTAATATATAGAATTCTCGTGTCGCGGTGTTTGTTACCAAACTCCAACGAAACGGCTGAATCGATTTGTATGAAATTTTGTGTGGATATCGTGTAAATCTGAGAATCGGCCAACATCTATTTTTCATACCCCTAAAACACATCTAAATTTCCACGCAAACAAAGTCGCGGGCAGCAGCTAGTACTTCTATAAGATTATCTTTATCCAGTTCCAACTCAAGATTTACTTTTCAAATCTCTTTCCCATCTTCACTCTCCAAACTATTGGTCGTACTGAATAAAACATAGCATGTGTGGCGAACAAAACGTAACAATTTATAACGCGTCAAATCTTAAAAATGGCTCCTTCGAATTGAGATGTATAAAATTAATTGTGTTTATAACATCTGCCGACCCTATTGTCCCTTTTTTTCGGTCGAAACGGTCAGGTTGGTTTGGTCGCTTTTTTGGTTATTTTTGAGCTACTAGTTTTAGCAAGGTTTTTTGTTTAACAAGATGTTGTTGATTAAGTTATTAAGGTTAAAAATGCTGTGGTCTTCTCTTCTAAGCGTGTCAAAGGTAATCTTAATTGTATCGGCCCAAAACTAAGCAAGTGACCGATTGCATTCATATTTCATTCATTGATAAGCAAGTGACTGAAGTGGCTGATTTGGCGCCTTCAGTAACGTCCATCAGTTCCTGTAATGAACAAACAGTAGGACAAAATATTAAGGATTGTTAATGACCACTATTCTCATGTCCTTATAAATATAAACCGTAAATATTTTAAAAATCTATTGCGCCTGTAAGCATAATATCTTGTCTCGTGGAGAAGAAAACTTTTTTCTTACAAAACAACCTTAACACCTGTAGACCGACCATAACCATTTCTGAATTTTAAAAAGGATTTAATCTCAGCTCCCATCGCCATAAAAGCTGCAAACTTCTATGCTTCATCGTTGTGTGCCCCAATTTCTTCTTCACACGTTCCTTTTCATACAAAAAGATCCAAACCACTTAAAGTTTCCGTTTTCTCCGTTTATACGTTTCAACCAGATTTTCAAAATTTTCGCGCGAGTATTTCTTAAAGGCTAGGATATTACTTCTTGCTGATTAAAAGGTATTTTCACACTTAGTGTAATAAACACTAAGCCTAACAAATGAGCTGTAAACTTTTATGCACAATTTCTCCAACACATGCTAAGGTGTGGCTAAATGCCACGCTCTTTCATGTAACTCGAAAATACCAAGAAGAGGCTTTAATATTTCGAGTGAAGCCACGTGTTTTCCCATTTCGTTGAGTATTGTTATCACTTTTTTCTGTGTGATTCTGTTTATAAAGAGTTTCGCTACTTTTTCATCTATGAGTACTGCGGTATTCATTGAAAGAATTTAATCACAACATTACCAAGTCCACAATCATCATCTCCCTGGCCTTTTCCCAAACTATCTTGGGGTCGTTTTCCAGTGTAACCGGATGCAGCTGAGTACCAGTATTTCACATGAAGCGTCTGCCTATCTGACCTCTACAACCCAGTTACTGGGTAATACGATACCCCTTGGTAAGACTGGATGTCAGACTTTTGGCTTCTGACAACATGTAACGACTGCCACAGATCTACAAATGACAGACGGAACCAACGGCTTAACGTGCTTTCCGAGGCACGGAGGAAACTTGGTATGTAATTATGGTCACCCATCCACGGACCAACCTCGGCAAGCACGGCTTTACCTTAAAGATCGATCCGTGCGACTGTTATTATTAAGCCAAGTCTACAATAATACATGCAGTAAAATATTATAAAGCGGTTGTGTTTATAATTTTGGATTTAGGGGTAATCAGATAAATCTACCAACCTACTGATTGGGTTCCAAAAAATCTTTCACTATTAAGAAGCTACATCTCTCTCTCAAGCTCTCTGATATTTTCCGACTATAACGCGAGCGGAGTTGCGAGCAAAAGCGAGTCACTTATAATTATGGCTTTTCACGTCAAGTACACCACAATCCCGTCAAGCTTTTAATTATATCAACTCACATTCCCCACAGTCTCTTTGTATGTTACTTCCATAATTATCTCTCCGTGTTTACACCAAACAATGTATCAGATTCGCTCATTACCATACCAGAAATCGATCCCTACTATCGTAATTATCGAAAACAATGTTCGCTCTTGTCGCACACAGATACGATCGTAAACTACCCGATAAGCAACTCAAAATCCAATGCTTATATTACATTTCAATTACCATATAAAATGTTCTTACAACCGCGGAGCAAGACCCATTGCGTCTGTACTGATAATCATCTAATCAGAGATCATTCAATAACTTTTATTCCAAGCCGATCAGGCATATAACTCCAACATAAATTCAACTTTCACTTCGTTCCTGTAGAGTTTAAAATACACTGAAAGCACAACCAGAAACTTCAAATCGAATCCAGAGTGTTATCTCAAGTTCGTTCCGTTTCCAATGTGTCACTGCTTGAAGTACATAAGCAATCGAATTCGACATTTATCTCTTTCAGAGTAAAGTTCGTTTTAGTTTGACACCGTAGGGGTTGAAATGACGTTCTTATTTTGATAGGGATGTGGAAAACGTCGACGGATTCGAAATTCGAAACGCAAAGCGATGTCGATGTCGAGACGCTGCTTCGGAGAGATGTCAGTTTAAAAAAAGATGCAGTACGTTCGGATATGTGTACTTTATTATTTTTATTTTTTAACTCTCAGTCATAATTAACAGTGATTTTTTGTATCTTGTATCCGATTCTATCATTGAAGGGTCATTTGTGACGATAAATCTGTTATTGGGAGTAGACATGTAACAGTAAAATGGCTAATGATCTTATTAATCAAAACTGAATTATATTGAAATTACTCCCTTCCGTTATACATGATAATGATTAAAGCAATAATAAAAAGTTAATAAAGTAACGTTACATTTAGGGCAACATAAAAGCTACTCAAAGCACTTGTCCAAAAGCACTATCACTAGTTCAAAACAAAATTCTCATAAAAATAAAATAATAGAGAGAAAGAACATCCAGTAACATTCAAAGATTTATTACTACATCATTACCACAATAAAGTTCCCATTGTTTAATTCGTAATTAAAAGGACTACAGATCATAGTCATCAACAGTCCCTTGATAACAATAAAAACATTGTAGAAACTTTACAACTTAATTACCTACATCTGTTAAACTCCACAAACGCGATTTACAACGCACCTTTGTGTCGTAATAAATTTTAGTGGAATAAAACTTTTGCGGTCGAAGATGAAGCAAAAAAAGGTTTATAAGAAAACAAAGGGCAGAATGAATTAAACAACATAATAAGATTGAACACCTGCGGATATAACGTCTTCATTAAAAATTAAATAGGGACGTGGAACAGGTGCCATGATTGGTGCTCCGAAATCCGCTACGTCTGTTGATCGGACGTGCCGAGGTATCTGTATCGTTTTGTTTCCTTTATCATTATTATCTTTGTAAAGTTTAACTTTTGTTTCGTTTTTGTTATCTGTAATAATAATAGCATTATTTCCTGCTTTTGCTACTTCCAATTTTTATTCGAGTAACTTTTAAAATATTGTGTTCACCTTCTTCTGCTTGTAATTTATATTGTGGCGAACATAGCATTTTGGAATCCGTAGAATTATGACATAGTTCTTACCCAAAGTGGTATTCTTTGGGTAAATCATTTTTAAATTTTGAAGCTTATGCATATTGTTTGTTACTTTATCATCATAATCAACACAAAGTCTACTGTTTCGTGCAACATGCTCATTAAACGATTAATATTATTGTCGTCATCAATATGATTTCTACCTTTACTACCACAAATAATCTTTTTGACGACTACTTCATTACATTCACGAACATTTTCTCCATAAACAGCGCTTTCACAAGTTACACGAGCAGAAAAGTTTCCTTGCCGGATATAAACATAGACACCATTTCGATGCAAGCTCGATTCAAATTCGCCTTGTACGCAGATCTGGGAAAATGATGGCGTAAACGATGTAGTGGGATGCTCGTTACTAGTTTATGTGCGAAAGGTGTCGACTTGGTGCCGATACTTTATGTTATTTTCGCTTTTTAAGGGACTATAACTTTAATGTCTGTAAGTAACATGGTGGGTCTGTAATTTGTGAATACATGAAGTGCTGTGTGAATTTTGTTTACTATTTCAGTGCTCATATTACAGTTAGTCAGGTAGAAAACTGCAAAATATAAGTAGAAAGCAAAACTGGCAAAATCTTTCATATTTATCTAATGAAATGCGGTTTAAAATAACTAAAATCTCGGACAAAGCCAGATCAGATGACAAATTAAGAAGAGAAAAATGAGCTAAACAAAACAAGAAATCAATTTATGTTGCATTGGGAGACATTAATTGCCTAGACGGCATTTTCAGGTGCCAAAGATTCCGTTAGTATCCTCAAAATACATAGCGTAAAAGACAGCTTGCATAAAACGCAAGAACTTTCCGCCGAAATGAGCGATCTTCATTGAGAATTTCTCTAATCAAATGTTTTTACACCACCTCGATTCCTCGAAGGTGAAGATTAATAGTTAAGCGACTGGTTTAGCCATATAAGATAATTATATGCTGTTAAATCTCTTATTTTTTTCAAATTCGAATGGACTATTAGCAAGTAATTATGTATCATATAATTTATGTTCATTATTAGCATTTTCTAGTATACACACGTTTATTGGTTGCGCTATTAGTAAAAAATTCTACGGTGAATTTTATATGGTAATATAAATTGTTTAATGATTGCAAGAATCCCTATGGTGGAAATTTAAATACTAACAAGTCTTCGTTAGACGCGGAACACAAAAAGTTAAAACTTGATTAAAATTTATTGACACTAATGTCTAAAGGCAGATTTAGTCGTAGAACGAAAAATGTCTTGAATGTCTTGTAAATGCTTGAAAATGAAACCAATTTGCAGCTATCGAAAGATAAACGTACGTTTATCTTTCGATAGCTTGTATACATTAATTAACTCATAGGCGCTGAATTAACAAGATTATTAATTTCATGTCCATTCAGCACCTATTAGAGGATCTCTCGGAATCGTACACTAAAAAACTAGATCCAAATATAGCTCTAAATCAGTTTTCATTTAAGCTTTACTTAGTAACCGTTTCAAAATCAATCCCACAGAGAAGAGTCAAAACAAATTTAATCCAGCTCTCTCATTTCAAAACAGATCTCGTATTACCGAAGCCATCGGCGGTAATTACTTTGCTGCTGTTGACAAGGATGCCAGGAAAGATGCAAGATGGCCGACCCGTCTGACCTATACGTCAGGAAGACCTAGAATCCATCTGTTCGGTATTTGATTTGTCGAGAAGCGAAAGAAAGAGGCAGGAGTGATTTTGACAAAAAGATAGTCTTCAAGTTAGGCTTATTAATATTTCTTAATTTTGTACAAGCTTGTGCTCGCGGCTTATTATTCTATCGCAGTTGGTAATAGACTTATAATTAGTTATAATGTAGCTTCCCAACATTGAAATATTTTTTTACATCCGATCAAGAGTTTTGAAGATTTATTGCACATCCAAACTTAGAAAATTAGCTTTTTTATAATATTAGTATTGATAATAATCAATAGTTGCAAAGTTGCTTCAGAATATTTCTTTTTCAGACCATTAACCTACCTTCTAAACTTATAAATGAATTTATTTTCAACATTTACCTAACCCTATTACAAAAAATATATATTCATCCCTTTGCCCACATAACCATAACCGAAAATTCGAAATTAATGCGTTCTTCTATTTACAATCACAGCCGATGATCATTATTCCCGCTCCTGTCAGGGACGTGATTGGCGGGAACTTCCAAGATGGCGACCCGGCCTGACCCTTACGTCAAGCACGAAACATCTGTTTTAACATGTCCGACTGGCTGGTAATAAGCGCGCTCGAATTTAGTACTTTTTTTTTTTCTGAGAATTTTTGGCGGTGTTGCAGGTTTAAGGAATTCGTTTGATGTTCCTAATATTACTTCATTGTTAAAAGGTTTCGCTGAAATTAGAGAAAATTGCACGATATTTTTTTAAAGAGACTATCCGCTGCAGGTATTTTTAGGTAGATAAGGCGAAGACTGTTTTCATATCAAATGCTTAATAAAGCTGACTAAAGGGGGATCCGTCGAAATCCAAGACATACTTAGTTGCAGCATCTTAGATATTACGTAGATTATTAGACCATAAAGCTGTGACATAAGGGTGGAACAGAAGAGGGCACTATTCATCTGCTTTTTTTTTTCAAAAAATCAGTCGTTCCCTACAAAAGTGGTAAGTCGGCGGTCAAATGTATGGAACTGCTGCTTTTGCGTCAGTATCTATACCATCATATAAGTTTAATAAACAAACCCACCAGCTAAATTTTGCTTCGTTCGTTAGGATGCAAAGACTCATGGGACACTTTTTTCTACCTAAGGATTAGTTCCCAGAAACTTAAGCGGTTTACGATGATGTGCTGTCACCGAATTTTTTGTTCACATAATTGATATAGCTAAAATATCCGCCCACAGTGGTGACATTACGTCGAAAGTTAGAAAATAATTTAGCAATACGATTTAGCTGATGTTAGCAAAAAACCTTTGACGTTGAATATTTCAGAGATTTTAATTAAGTAATTTTACTTTTGGTATATTGTGTTGACTTGAGTGAGTAATTTATTATTTCTTACGGGCAGTTGCTTAGAAAAGTAAACTAATTGTGATTTAGATCTTAATGAAAGACATTTTACAAAGAAACCATTCAATCACTCCATAAATCCACCAGATTACTTCTTCAGACCATAATCACAAGTTTATTCAAACTTGGGTCCCGGTAATTGACCAGAAATCCTCAGATAAGAAAAATGTACGCATAATCTTTTATAAAAAATCTTAAAGCAGCCCATAAAGTTAATACAAAAGTATAATGGACGAAACAGACGACGCTTAATTTCCGCTCGCTTACTGTCTTCTGCCAAAACTCGAGATGTATTCGAGTAACTTCGATTGTTCATCATCCTGTAAGCTTGTTTTCTACGAAAAATATTTTGTTTACGACCCCACATTAGAGCGAGAATAATTTCGAAAAGAATTTTCGCGTTCTTTTTCTGAAAAAGGAATTGTTTTTGGCCAAGCATTTCGGACGTTTTGCGCGCGGGGATGCGAAGTAATTTGGGTTAACTAGCAATTTCCCGTGACTCTGTTCACATTCACACGTTCAGTGGATAATTATTAGGTCACTTTATATCCTGATATAGCTGATAGTACCTATGGGCTATGAAACTACCCGGGGATCTATAATTTTTGCCTCAAAATAATTTTAGAAATGCAGTACCTCATCATCTGCTTAGCCTCATCCCAACTTTTTTGAGGACGGGCGGGTTCCAATCTAACCAGTATTTTACTTGGAGCGGAAGTTAGTACTGGGTAATATAATACGCCTTGGTAAGATTGGTTATCAGACTTTTGGGAAGAAACGTAATCCCTACTAAGCTATTTTTATTTAAAAACTTAATCTTCACATAATAATTAATTTTCAAACACTAGGTATAAAGCGTTATTATACGGAAACTCACGAGCTAACAAGTTAATAATAGATGGAACCCTTGGGTATGGTAATCAATAATATTGCTTTGTACTAAGGTAGGTAAATTAGTTACTGAAGCCCAACTAACACTATGTATTAGTCAATGGCAAATCTAATTGGGAATATAATATTGATAATGTCAATGTGTGTTACCCACATAATATTGTTATCAATAACGTACAAGGCGGGGTCGTGGCAGACCAAGAAAAACATGGCGGTACGCCTTGGATGGCTATCTCGTTAATTGGCGAGAAGTGGCAAAAAACAGAGAAAAGTGGAAGGGATGGGGAGGCGCCTTTGGCCAGGAATGGAAAAGATCAGGCTAAATAACAAAAAAAACGTACAAAACCTTTAAAAACTTAGTTTACCAAAAACAAATAACTCTAAAGTTGATTATAAAGAGAGTTTCAGACAACGCTGTTCTAAACGTAAAAACTGAACACAAGAAAAATATTACAGGAAAACATATTATAAACACTATAAATAAACACAAAGCTGCTATAAGAAATATCCTTGAAGAAAAAACAGACTTCGATCTTAAAATATAAAGATCAAAACAATCAAGAAACTACGATAAAAGAACTTCTAGGCAGTGAAAAACAAACAATTTTTAAAACACACTTTATACTCGCCACTCATATTACAGTCGGCCATTAAAACCCGCAAATTTAACGTTGAAAAACGTATGAATAAAAATACGTTAGATGAGAATACAAAATTTTATGGCCTGTAAAATAAGCTGGGTGGAAAAAATTGGATTTATGATAATTTCACCGGCTACTAATAAAAATTTGGGTTAGTCTGGCCTCTTGTTACGGGTGGGTGTTTCTCTTACGAGGGGGCACTTTCTATATAATGTAAACTTTGCAGATGATGCTTAGTTTGGTTTTGTTGCAGAGGAAATGGTTAGGAAAGGCAAAGTTTTGTTTTAAGAAAAATGTTATCTGAAAAAGGATTGGGGAGACAATGTAGGGCAAGTGGCCATTATAATAGTCAAAGGTACAGATGATGAATTATTGGAAGGAATAGAATAAGTAATGACAACCAAACCAAAAGTGAAGAGATTTGGAAGATTGAAAAATAAGAAGAATAAGAAATAGATTTTGAAGAAAAAAATGTGTGACGAAAACTGTTATGCCTTGTGTACATTGGGAATTATTTAAATGCTTATTAGAATTGAATTAATCAGAAAGCAGTTTGGTTTGCATAGTTATTTTACAGGAAATAATATCACTGAACCAAGGATAATAAAATGATTCAGAATAACGCAACCACCAAAATAATTATATTCTTCAAACGTTCTCAAGTTGGAAAAGTCCTATAAAACCAGCGTACAATTAACCGTTTATTATACGAAATAAAATAAATTGACTTATTATTTTAATTGCCTGTTTTATTTAATATAATGAGTCGCTTATTACTTTTTAATACTGCTCTCAAGCGCCATAAAACAAATAATTTTATTTGGACTAACGAACCTGTTAACGATGTATCTCGAAATGCGACGGCATCTGAAAAGAGAATGGAGAACAATTAAAGTATTTCCTTATAAAGACATCATTACGAATTTTTGGATTGACGACTACACTTGAAAGACGATTCAGTAAAAATATTGGATCCGTTGTATTCGTTTTACTTGGTTCAATCTCCAAAATTTTTGGGCCTATTCGAATATGGCGTGTGCACTCTTATTAGCTAAATTATCATAAGAATCTCTATAGTCTCACTCTCTCTAGTCATGAACTTAAAATTCGAACATTTCGTTATTGGTACTAGCGACCAATTAAACCTGCACTCTCATACTCGTAGCAGTAAGTTGTAGAGAGACTACTTCCGAAATCTTAAAAATTTCTTGGAGTGTATTTATTGTGTACCTACTAGCTGTGCCCGCGACTTCGTCAGAGTGTAATTTAATTTTTTCTAAAATAAAAGTAGCCTAAGTTACTCCTTATTACATCAGCTATCTGCCAGTAAAAGTCCTGTCAAAATCCAGAGATTAGCCCGGAACCAACAGACAGACAGACAAACAGACGTAAAAACATTCCTATGCATGTAGTAAAAAGGGGTTATTTTAATATTACAAACAGACACTTCAAATTTATTTATTTGTATGTATACATTATTTTATCAGTTGCTTTGGTAAAGGAAAATATCGTGAGGAACCAGCATTTCTGAAACATATTTCTCGACGGCATGCAAAGCCATGTCACAGGCCCATGGGCGGCATAAAAAAATTACCACATAAGCGTTTACCACACGATAAAGAAGAAGAAGAACATTTAAAATTTTATCATCACTTTTACATTTTCAAGTTCTTATTTTTTCTATGTTCCATGCATGTTATAACTTTTTGCCTATGTCTATCATATGCTATGCTAGAATATGTTTCATCATCTGCCTAGCCTTTTCCCAAACTTTCTTGGGTCGGCTTCCAGTCTAACCGGATGCAGCTGAGTACCAGTATTTTAAATGAAGCGACTGCCTATCTGACCTCCACAACCCAGTAAGTGGGTATTACGATACCCCTTGGTAAGACTGGATGTCAGACTTTTTGGCTTCTGACTACTCGTAACGACTGTCAAAGATCTACAAATGACAGCCGGGACCAACGGCTTAACGTGCTTTCCGAGGCACGGAGGAAACTCGGTATGTAATTATGGTCACCCATCCACGGACCAACCTCGGCAAGCACGGCTTAACCTTAAAGATCGACCTTAGATGCTAGAATATGTTTAAGGAGAATTATTCTCGTTTTACATAGAAGTAATGCTATGTTTCCAAAGCTTCAACCATAACATTATTTCAAAGCGTTGGCTCCGACCACAATTGTGTACAAGTTATTGGTGATAGCCAGACCATTATTACACTCACTGTACTAACTAACCACAATTCTTGGTCTAACCTCTAGAACGTTCACGGTTTGATGAACGAACATTGAGATTTCAATGGATGTAACAATATAGATTTCTACTTCAATTGGCTGTGAACTTGTGTGTTCAACGATACCTTATTATTAAATGACATAAATTTCTGCGTAACTATTTCTGTGACTTCTTCTCTTCTTCTTCTCTTTTTCTTCTCTTCTTCTTTCTTCTTCTCCCCTTTATTGTGTGGTTAGTTCCTAACCTGATGTAAGAGTTTTATGCTACCCAAGGCACAGGCCATGGGCCTCTGACTTGGCTTTACATGCTGTCGAGAAATATCTCATACATCTTTTGTTTTCTCATGATGTTTTCCATCACCGAAGCTAGTGAAAATAAGGCAATACGCACATGAATCCGAAAAATCAAAGGTCTTGGGTTTGAACTCCTGATCTTTGATTTGGCAGTCCGACGGTTACACCAATAGGCTATTTGGACTAACTATCTGTCTCTAAGTAACCCCTTCCTTTCTGTCCTTTTACAGTTATTTATTATTTTTGTGGCTGGCTGGACTGTAACTTCATCTTATTTGCATATCTAAAAGAGCTTGTTAATCTATTTGAAATTAATGTTTTGCTTTTGAGGCTAGTTGTCCTGCAAAATAAATAAAATAGAATAAAACTACATTGAACATCAAAAATTAAACAAAACGGTTTTACAATACTTCTTTATTTGATATCTTCCAGACAACTTTTAGATGAACATTATGGACATAATATAAAAAAATATAAAAAAAGAGAAAACAGTGGTGTACTACACAAAATTTTAAATAACACAATTAAAATTTATATTTTTTAATTTAAAGTTATTTATGTATACATGTATGATATAAATAGAATACATACATAAATAAATTCCTGTCTAGCTTTTGTCTTCAGCTTCGCGCGTTAGGCACGGCGCGGCGGCGCCGGCGGTTTGATTTCATCCTATGGCAACGTATTACCGTGAAAATTAAAGTCCTAACCCACATCATGATCTGTCAGTGTGCCAAACATTAAAATCTGTTCAGTCAGTTAGTAAGTTAAGGGAGGACAAATAAACATACAACTCACTGTCACATTAATTAAAACAGTAAGCTGTCTTCGGTCAAAATAACATCAATTTCTCCTTTTTTGGCTAATTATATCAATATCAAAGAGAGAATTTTCTCCATTAACCAAAAGTATGGTTCGTACCAATGACAGAGCATCTTCCATGATTAGTAATAGACAAAAACATACTATAATGACCCACTTGGATTCCCTTCACACGTTATTCCTATTACCTGGAAGATGCCTGTGAATTTATATATTTCCATCTCTTTCTGTATCGTTATTCCTAGTATTTTTGTCTTCTTCTTTGTTTGAGGCTTTGCCGCAAAGATTTTGTTTAACAATGTTCATGTAGAGAGTTTGTGTCAGTAATTCCACTTTTAGATTGAGAATTTATTTAGTTGCATGATTAGCATTTTTAATATCTACTTTGTATTTGGTAAGAAATCAAGGTGTTTGTTTTAATTACATTGGACTCTCTTAAAATTATATTTTGCCAGTTTTTCCAGCACTGTTTTTTTTTAACCCCGTCCTAATTAATTACGGAATAAATAATTATTTTTCCATATTTGTTACTAACTGCAGTTTATTCCTAAATCTTAGAACACATTTTCAGAACCTAAATGAAATAATAATTGGTTTTATTACTTACAATTTCTTTTTTAAATTACAAACATGACAAATAATCCAAAACACACACAATTCATCCCAAATCACTTTATAAACAATCCCTTAGTTAAATTTAAAAACTTTCATTCATAAATCGTCACTAAACTTGAATACACGAACTCGAAGCACAACAAAACACACTTAACAGGGGAACCAAGCTTACGTCCGTCCGCGACGAAGCCTCATCGCTTACTGGCGTTCTTGCCGGTGCGCTAACAACAAAACACACACTACTGCAAGCGTCTATTGTACACAAGCCTTGTTCGTGAGAGTGCATCACCTACAACTTATACTTCTGACCAAAGACTTTGGTGTGTCCATCTCTGAATTAAGCAATTATGGTTAATTTCGAGGCTCCCCATATTATGTTGAGTCGTGTCGGCGAGAGAAATGTGTTATTTCGTATCATAATTTGTGTGAAGGCATCCGCTTGAGCAGCTGTGAATTATATACTGTACGTGTAATATATTCGTTATTTTTTATATCTGTTATTTAATACGTTAGACGGTTATATTAAAAAGATATAGCGGTTAAAAAACTGTGAGGATAAAACTGTTCTGTGCTAACGAAGGATGCTTGTTTGGAGTTAATTGCAGTCTATACATGTTTTTTAATCTCTCGTTTTTCTTCTTCTGCAAGTTTTGAAATTATACGTTTGTGGGTGGGTTGCTTCCACTTTCCGTGTAGCAAGGTTTTATTCGGTTTTAATACTACGTTGGCGTTGGAGCAGCAGTTTGTGTCTTGCACCTGAGTGACCTGTTTTACTCCGTCAACTCACTAAAGAGCCGTTTCAAAGAATGTGTCAACTCCTTTGTGATAAAAGCAAGTCTTTTTTTGATGGAGTGTTATGAAACGTTTTTTACGTTCTTTTAAAACGAAAGTGTTACTCTAAAATGTAATTCCAATTTAAGTTCAAGATAAATCGAAAAGTTAATCGAAACAAATGAAATATCAGATTTCATTCAATAATAGACACATTGTGTCTTACAAAGCAATCAAATAAAATCAAAAACCATCAAGAATCCTCTCACTCATCAATCATTCGATCGTTCAATCGTTCATTCGAAACCGTTGTCAATTCGAATTTAAATTTTACGACGGTGAAATTTAAAAAAAAAAGAATATTAACACTCGAACGGCCGGTACACATTTTAAATCATAAATGGTGTGATTAATGTACCCTGGGTTTGTTCCAATGACACTTTACGTCAACGTTGCCTAATTTGATTGGACGTTTTGGTATACATATATTACAAGACAAGGCGGAGCCTATTGGGTGTAATTAAAAATCATAGATTGTTATCACGCCAACCAGCCAAGTTTCCGGTGGGTTTATAATTGTTCGGAATTAAGTTTTGGAATGAAATAAGCGTGTGTTGTGTGAAAGTGGGGTGAAAGTGCGTGTTTTGAATTAAGAATAATTGGATTTGCAGTGAACGTAGGGGCAGGAAATGCATTTTTTTTTTCATTATATTAACGCATGCAAAAACATGGTGAATAAAACTTTAAGCAGTCCACATTATTTTAAATAGCTTTGTAATAAAATTAATTTTTTACTACTTTATAATTATTTTCTTCTTTATTATTATCTGTGTCGAAATTTCATAAACAATTAAACCAAACCACGTAACATAAATTACTGTTGAACCTGGCAAGTGAAATTTGCTGGCGCACAACCCAAGTTATTACCCAAGTTTAGAAAATTTAACATGACGTATACATATATTTTAACAATGTTCCCTCAACGGTAATGTAATGTTTCACCACCATTGGTGGGAATAAAATTACAAGTACAAGCCAAGTTTAAACGGGAGCCCTTAATGCGCCTTATAAAATACAAGTCTGAATAATAATGTTTAAGATTTTCTGGCTACTGCGGTGTCTTGGTTGGAAAAAACTGGAGCTGCTTTTAGAAAATACGATTTGGCTGGTTACTAGCAGAATAGAGCAAGAAAACCAAACTTGTGTCTATAGTCAAGTCAAAGTAATGACTGAGTTTAAGAAATTACTTATTCAATAATTTTATGCAATATACAAGAATTTTAACAATGTAAGAATGGACAAAAAATCAAAGCTAAGAATTCTAACTTTTGCCGTTCTAGCTTCAATCAATAACTAAGCTAAACACTAAAATCGTACCATAATGATATATACTCAAGTAAATATTTTGACTTGTTTATAGATACGGGTGTAAGAGTCAAGACAAGTTTAGTATTTCCACAGCGACTTTCGACTGGATTTTAATTCATACGTTTGTTCGGTCGTTTATGTCAATACAATAATTTTTGACGTTTCCATTATATTATTGTTGTTAGAATGTCACTTTGGTGAGGTAAGTTGATATCTAGGCTAGCATATAATCAAAATCTAAAATAAGTTTGATTCAGTTATTTTTTTGCTTTGCCTATTTTCGATCATAACTTTTTATTGGCTTTTGCCTTTTAATCTATGAGCTGTTACTCTGTTCAAATTAACATTTTCCGTTTCTTTATATTGAGTTCTAATTTATTAACATACTTTTACATCACGATCTCCCTCTTCGTCTTCTATTTCATCTGTGCTATGTACTTCTATCTTGACTTTATTTCCTTTTAGATGATCTCCAATTGCATTACCAGAACTAGTACCATCTATTTCCATCCCAATAAAACTAATAACAAAAGCAACACTACCCTAATTTTCCCCCAAACAGTGGCACAGAGTAACGTTATTAATAAAACCCATCAGGCCGTCAGTTATAACATTAAACATAGTAATGTGGGGGTAATATAATACATACGTGTCATAAGTCACAACACCGCCTTATCATGTCTTGATGAATTATAACTGTACTCCATGGTGCTCGGTTTTGGAGGGCTCAAGTTAAGAGCGATGTGAATTTTGAAACTTCTCCGTTAAGAATTTCCCTACATTAAGATCTTGTGTTGATGTTAAAGCGTGTGTAATTCTAAAAAGGTAGTTGTAAGCAAAATTAACCTGTATTATCTGTAGGGCCAAGACTTCTTTTCATACAGAAAAAGCACGAGCTTTGGTCTTCCCAATTTTAATTAATTATTTATTTTTATAATCATCATCAGCATGGCATAAGCTGAAAGAATTGCTGGACATAGATTCCCTTTTTTCTTTTTCTTTCGTGTGGATGGTACAAATTGTATAATTTTTTTGGTCCCAGCGATGTCAGTGGCGTCTTTTAGGCTAAACATGTTGCGAAACTTCGGACACTCCATTCATGACTCATTTTCGGTTCCCCTAAACATCGAAAATTTCCCAGTCTTGTTTCTCTAGGATTCGACGGTTTACTGCAGCCTTCATCGGGTCACATTGTGGGAGGCGTTCGTTTTATTTTTCCATATTATCCTATCCTAAGCGATTAGTTGCAAGTTTTTTTTTTGTACAGGCCAATCTTCAACACGATAAACGCGAAACTATAACTCCCGGTTTCGCTAAATGTAACAGCATAACCCCTAAGCTTCAGCTAAACGACGCGGGAGAACTAATACGAGCAAATTTCTGTCTCTCTATATTAGCCGTATAGTCCTATGGGACACCGTTTGATATGCAAATTCTGGTGCTCAGGTAATATTAGCCAATCGTATATTGGTTCCGCCTGCTAAGGTTGCTTTGAAATGAGCACAGGCTTCGATTGATTAATATTGTGCTGAGATTTGATGAGTGTCGGATCGAAAAGGGGGAAGCTATGATGGATGGGGACAAGACATCCCAATGATTGAATATTTTATCGATTTTGTCTTTGAATCAAAGGATTGGAGGCTGATTTAAGCTAGTATGATTTCAAGTAATTTGATTCTATAAGTATTTTCAACCTTTATCTTTATCTCTCAGCAATCTATTTTATGAAAAAATCTATTAGAAACATTCGTTTCCAAGTCCAATTTTAAGTGTTCAGTATTATTAGAATACAAACTCAACAATGAAATACTAACACTAACACTCAAACAACAAAGTTTAAATTCCATTAACTGAAGACACAACAATTTCCTACATAAAAACGAACGTTACAAAATTAGAATAGCATGCTTTAAGTTAATTTATAGGACCGGCAACACTTAATTGAATTAATGTTTCAATTTGATTAATTGAAACCAATTTTGGCTTTTACAACTGAAATAAATCGCGACAAGCATTCATAATTTTGGTTTAAAACTCTGTATCGTGTTTTAAAACGGAAATGTCTTTATTATAATGTTCTTGTAATTTTTATTATCTTTGATCAAGTATTGTGTATTTAAGTTTAGGCTTTGATTATGAAATTAAAGACGAACTTTTGCAATTTTAGAAATTGCAAATTATTTTTAACTTAATGATTTTTATAATTTACGAGTATATTATTATTAATAGTGCTTAAGATCTGCTGTTTGCTATGCTGGTACTGCTGTGTCAAGATCTTTGTTACTATAGGATAAAGCCATGATTTATTCTCATACCTGCAAAAACTTTTCACAACTGATTTAGGATTGGCTTTCATTTCATCTTTGGATTCTAGTCTTACCGAATACAGCTATTAAAATGAGTAAATTTATCGAAACAGCTAAACCCCTAAACAAAACAGCAGTAATAGATTATTATAATGAAAATTCCACGACGCCAATTAAATTCAGAATATTGAAAATTATTGTTTTCGAGAATTTCATTTCCAAATTATCATAATGAGCATCACGCAAATCCTAAATAACAATATTAAATATGCAAATCTGAATACAAAATTTTGTACTAATTTAGAGAGTCTATTAACGTTCAAAATAGTTAGTGTTACAATGCGGAATTTACGTTTGTTAGAATGCAAATTGTCATAATGAGGACGGAAATGGGTGTCGGTCATAATTAATATCGTATTGGTGTAGTGTTCGGTGCTAGCTAAAGAGAATTGGGAACCAGAGGGTTATTTTGTATGAAGGAAGGAATAATTTATATCAAATGTGTGTAGACGCAATGGAAAATGGTGTGTGCAATATTGAATTTAATTGGTAACTGAGCTGAATTAGGCCCATTACTTAGTAAATGTTTGCCGAATATTTAGTAAATTACTTGATGATAATTATTATACCTTTATTAATTTCGTAACATAATATAATTAAAATATTTAAAAATATTAAAAAAAAAATGTACAGGTACAGGTACAGGGTCCGAGCTACCGGTGGTCAGGAACCTCCTAATAATACGCGTGTCCACAAGTACTGCTTTCTGAATCAAGCCCTTGATTCAGCTGCAAAGTGAAAGACTCCTCAGATGTTGGTCGAGGCTTTTGGCTATTAAGCCATTGGCCGACACGACTATCGGCACAATGACTGCTGTACTCACATCCCACATGTCAACAACCTCGCGAGTCAGATCTAAATATTTGAATTGCTTAATTATTATTATTAACATTATAAGCTTTTAATATCCTTCTAGAAGTGTTATTGATATCGTTGTTATTTCATTAAATTTGTTACAAATGCTTTAGCGTTAAGTGTATTTTTCCAAGCTATCCTGTTTTTAACCATCATCATGATCTGCCTTGCCTTTTGTCTCAATTATGTTGGGGCTAGCTTCTGGTTTGACTGGATGCAGCTGAATACCAAAATTTTACATGGAGTTACTGTCTATCTGACCTCATGAGTGGTTGTCAGACTTTCACGTGACTGACCATCTGAAACGACTGTCTAAATAGTAGCTAGATTAACGTGCTTTCTGATGCACGAAGAAAACTCGGTATATAATAATATGTTCATCTATCCACGGACCGACCTGGGCAAGCGTCGTTTTACCTTGAGGATTGACCCATCATCATCATCAGTTCTAGCACATGCCGATTTCCCCACGATGTTTTCCTTCACCGTTTTTGAGGGCAGGGTGATGAAATAAATTAAACAAAGTATTGCGCCTGCCGGGGATCGAACCCACGGCTTACTGCTCGTATGTCGGGGCTGCCACCACTGGGCCACCGCTGCTCTCCCCCTGGGCCGCTGCTGAGAATTGACCCGGGCGACTGTAATTCTTTAGCCACGAGATCAAGCGTTATAAAATCTTGATAGTTTATTCGTCATACCTGGACCTAACATTATAAATCTTGATAATTGCATTGCAGATAATTCCTATTCCTCGTAATTAAATAACAAACTTAATTGAACCACAACATAATTACCTATATCGAATAATTAAACTGTCTTATTGTAAATTATTGCAATAACATGTAAATTGATAACACAATCACGATAATTATAATTTGCAAAGTCAATTATTTTGCGGGTGACTAGTTAAAATTTATCTGATATTTTTGTTTACTACCTTATATTGCAATTAATAGGATTGTTTAATTTTATGTGCTATTTTTAATACTTATAATTAATTTTAATATGGTCAGTGTATTATACTAATAATAGTAATAGTAAATTATTTATTATTTGTTTTATTAAATTATTTATTTATGTAAATTTATTTCATAAAAAAAGGAGATTGTAGTACATGAGGCATACACAAAGTTATACGTATTTTATAAGTTTTAACAATACAATTTCAATCACAATCTGGTGGGTGGAGTTCTGCTTTCCTAGCTAGGTTATAGAATAACCTGTATTAAGGAAAAACAGTCCCTGTCTCTTACAAAAAGTTACAATAAACTAGTACAAAGGTAATTTACTACAATAATGTTTATAATTGAATACGTGCGTGTGTGTGTGTGTGTGTGAGATTGTTTGTATTTGTGTAAGTGGTATGTGTGAGTGTACGAGTGTGTGTGATGGAGTGAGAGAGAGAGTGTGTGTTTGTTTTGTTTGAAATAGTGTATGGTAATATTAGATCTGTCACTGTTACTCTAACTACTTACAAAAATAATACTTATAATTAATTTTAATATAGTCAATGTAGTCGATTCCAAATAAATCATCATCGATTTCAAATAAATTACCAACGAAATTATTTAAATATTTTCAAAGTTTCATATTTGACATGTTACTGCTATATTGGCATTAGTAAAGAATGTAAATCATTGGGTTTCTTTGCCTAAAAAAACACATGAGCAGATGAAGCACTATTGGAAATACATAGTTATATTGAATTGCAAACCCCTACATTATTCTAGAACAAATATTTTCCCTTACTTATTGTTTTTTTTTTTAATTTCAAGAAGTGTTACTTTTTTCTATGTATATAATTTTAACCCATTTTTATTCGCAGATATTTAAATATTTCGACATCGAGATATCATTTTTACCGCGAACTCTATTTTCGAATTTCGATTTTCAAATCTACAATTCGAATGTAATTCCACATGTCATCGCCGACAATACATTTATTTGGGGTGACATTCTCGCATTAACAGTTATACCTCTGACAGCTACTCGCCAACAACAGCCTTATTGTAAGGAGAATAGAGATCACTCGTTTTGACATGCTTGGTGTTAGCAAGTCAATAATTCAACAGCGACCTTATCATGCCTAAAATAAAGATCATTATGATTTTGACACCGACGCATATGCAGTGGTAAAGACGGTAGTCATCATCTGCCTAGACTTTTCCCATTATACTGGAGTTGGCTATCTGGATCTAATTGAATAACAGTATTTTACATGGAGCAACTGCTTGTCTGACCTCCACAACCCAGTCGGTACTGGGTAACACGATACCCTTTGGTAAGACTGTTTGTCAGAGTTTCGGGCCACTGACTATATGTGACGACTCTCAAAGATCTACATCTTGCAGGCGAGACTTGCTCACAGAGGCACGGAGGAAACTCGGTATGAAATGCATGGTCACCCATCCACAGACCCACCTAGGCAAGCTCTGCTCAACCTTAAAGGTCAACCTGTGTGCCCTTCAGGCACGAGCTCCTATTGTTTTATATTGCAATGATAAGACAGTAATACCGGCGCAATATTCGGAGGAAAATAAAACAATAAGTGCGTTGCCAGGAGACACGCTAAGTGTAATTTATGTGGCTGGCTCTAGATATAATCTTACAGAATCCTGTGTACAGGCAGTTCTTTGTTGAGTTATTTCGCTGTTGACCTGATAATTCTGGGGAATGCTACTTAAGCAAACATCGAGGTTTTCCTTGTTTTGTGTTTAAGCTGTATACTGTATTCAATTGTTTTATTGATTGGTTTCGTAATAAAAATAGGACTATTTATTTTTGTGGTAATATTGTCATTATTTTTCTAATTAATTGATTTAATAACATTGGTTCTCCAATAATTAATTCCAATACAAGCATTCATGTATGCTACGTCACTAATACTTTAACTGTAATAAAGTGGAAATTTTTTTTTTCTACTGCCCCGCATTTTTTTTTTTATCCAAAACAGTTATTGTTCTCTGAGACTTCATCGAGGTTCATCGTCTCAGAACTTTTCTGGTGGTCGCTAATGTTGATTCTGGCTTCTGCAGTGGTTTGTGGGAATCATAGTCTTTGTTTAAAACTGTTTATACTATTATCTGTCTCTTAGGCAATGTTCATGCTTTGAACGGCTGAACTGATTAAAAACAATTTAGCCAATGTATAGGTAGGTAGACTATAATCTGTGTTAGGACATTTTTTACCCCAGAAGTACTAAATATTTATTTTATTTAATAGTAAATGACGATTAACGATACCGATTTAACGATTGATTTCGCGTGCAAAGCCAGTCCTAAATAATATTAGTAATCAAATAGCTGCATTGCATTCATAAAATTGTTGCTCCACCAAAAACTGTCACTATTCTACCCTAAAAAGATTAGATCTATCCCACATCCAAGTTCTATTGTTTCTCGTCAGTCCCTCAAGGACACTTGACAACACAATGGTCTGAATAGAAATCTCTAAATCAACACCAAGTTCCAAACAAGGTACTTTTACTACACTTTCGTTAGTACTTCAAACCACCCTTGTACTAAAAGAAAGCGTGAACGACAATGTCTTCACTCAGTAGCTATACTCCTATTCCCTTTTTTTACTTCTTTTATTCATCTTTTTTGTCGTACTTCACTTGTTGGTTTTGTTAAGAATGTAAAGGAATTGACGTCTCCATCGCGATTCGTCACGCTTTACCGTCGACGCTATGACGCTGCGATTTTTTCCGCCATTAAAACGAATATAAACCGCTCATTATGGTATTAGGAACCTTATTTTGTAGACTCAAAGTTGGAATTCCATTGATGATGGTGGTAGTATGGTGTAGCTTAAAATATACAAGAAAAGTAGCATGAAGACCCCTCATAGGGAGACGTGATGACTTAATTTCATACATCCATTTGGTATGGGTGCAAGTTTTGCATATACTTTTTGTAGCCTTGAGCGTTTTGTAGTGATTGCAGACATGTACTACAGTCTTAATGTAGGCACTACGACTGCAAAAAAGCTGATTGAATCATTCCAACTCGATTTTCGTTCGTAAATTGCTTATTTCGCCGCCATGTTTTAATTTTGATAGTTATTAAGTTTTTTGTTGTTATGAAAGAATTAGTTGTTAAATTTCATAAGAAATATGTCTCGGGCAAAAGCTTGAACTTTTTAATTGGCAACGGCAACGCTCTAATAACATCAAAAATTAAAGATCTTAATTTGGGAAAATTTTGTTAAAAGTTGGAAGTTTAAATAGAACAATTAAAAAGTTTAATTTCATATTTAAAACTGAATTTATTTTATCACGAACTGTAAACGTTTGGTCCCGATTAAAAGTCGTGACATCATCGTTAAAGTTGCGACTTGCGACTCATCAAGTGGATCCAGCTCAGCTCATCGTATTTATCTTCGTAACTTAACAATTTCATAGTATTTGCGTTCGTAAAACAACATTTACATTTCGTTTGCTTAGTTGGATAACTTGTTTTAAGTAAAAGGTAGGGTTGGCAGGTTAAGGTCCCTTCAAAACACTATAACATTATGCAAGCTAAAGCTGGTTTCAAATGTAGAAAAATTGTTGTTAATTTTTTATCGATTTTTGCCGAAAAAGATTCTGTTTAACCCAAATAATAAAGGGTGTCAAACACCTCCTAACGAAGCCGAAGCTTTTTTTGTTCTACACCATACCTGGGAACCTTCTAGTTACGGAGATATTAGGGGTCAAAGTTCCAACTTTTTGACAATTATTTTTATAAATACAAGTTTTTAATGTAAGATTTTTAAACTTTAAACACCTCCACGAGCCCAGTACTATTCAATCCGTCCATCAGCACAATGTTTTGAGTGCGTTACATTGAGTTCTACCACAAAACATGATTTTACACCCCCCAAAAAAAAGTCGTTGCCCAGCAATAATTTTTGCGTAAAGTTACTTAGTTTCATGTACAGAATGCTTGGTTGACGGCTTCGTGATGAGGTGATTTACACGGTGTAGATTAAACTTTTATAGTTTAAATGGAATACACGATTATATAGAATATTATAGACACAATATACAAATTACAATATACAGATTTTACTAAAAACTTAGTTTCCATGTAAAATATAAAGTTATAGTGTGGCAACCCTGTCTGAAACAGATGTATGTGAATTGAGACGTTAGTCCGTCTTGCAACCTGTAGGGTCCGATGTTTTATTTCTTTTAGTCCTCAACTATAATGGCTCTTTTTACTTCACCTTTTTTAGGTTTAAAAGTTTAACTTTGTATGAGAATGCTCGTTAATTTGCTGTTACAGCCATCCTGCAAAATGTTGCGAATGTTTTGAAGTAAAAGATACTTTTTGTAAAATAAATGTGGGAAACTTAATTGAAGGTAACACGATAGACTAAAAAGAAGTTTGGGTAAGGCTTCACAAGCTATAGAACTATGAAATCAGGTGGATAAACAGAAGTATCTATAAATGAAGAATGCTAAAGTGTTAGACCGTTGGTATCTTTAAATACACGACTTCAGACAGCGACGTTGACATACCTAATGAATTCCACAAAACATCTTCATTTGAATTTTTTACTGCTTCTCGACATTATTTTGCAGCGAAAGTAGTGCAGTACAGTAAACAAATCACCAACAATAAAAACCTAATTTTATGTTTAATAATAAAACGGAACAAAAGAAACATCTTTTAAATCCAAAAAAAGAGATAAAATTACAACCTAAGATGAAGTAACAGAAAAAAAGATGGCAGATATCCATCAAGTTAAAGTAACTAAAGTAGATAGAGCGGAACACAAAGTTGTAGAAGACAAATACCTAAAAACAAAAGATAACCTAAAACAAAACACTAATACAGAACTTGACCTAACAAGTGTCCATGTTGGGAACAAGCTTGTTATGGACCAACAAGAGTGATTAACAATTCTGCAGCAAATCGATGTATTTGGGTGGGCGCCAACTGAGCCTTTGATTTAGACGGTACGATAAAAATGTTTTTTGGAAGGTGCTGTTGATATTTTAGTTCATGTTCATTCCGAGTATTGATAGATAAGATTCTGAATGAGACTTTGTTCCAAAAGCCGCAGCGTTGGAGGCCTTTCCAGAAGTCGGGCCGATGATATGGTGAAGGTCGCAGGAGTTTGCAGGATCCAAGAAAAACAAGCCTACTAAGGTGATGAATATAATGTTATAAAATATAATGTATTTATAATGTATATATACATTATATGATGTATAATATATAATGTTTTCAAGAATGATAGAACAATGCGACTGCAAACGTTCTCTAAATCAAATATTTCCCATGTCTTATAGTCTTAATTTGATAAATGATTTTTAATATATCAAATTCGATTAAACTTAAGACAGTCACTAACCTTATACAAGTTGTTGTTTTGCAACCGCGTCAAATTTCAGGAGGTAGTCACGAAAGACATAAATAGTCAATTAAAATTACGGTACCTAGTTAATAGGGATGGTGACTCATTTTTTTTAATTTGTCTATCGGGTAGATTATTAAAAACTATTTGACACGTATTTTTTTCTTTTTTCACGTAATCGTGAAATTACGGAGATATTTTGAGTTGAAATGGCGCATGACGTCACGGCTTAGTACATTTTAGACCTAGTTGTGACGTAGTGAGCCCCCACTCTCCAACTTTAATACGTTTTAACTAAGTATTTTTTCGTTAACTTGATAAAACAAAAAATACGTACCTAATATTTTTGTATTACCTGATTGACGGACAAAATAGAATTTCGTTTTCTTTACCCAGTCATCATCCCTATTATTAATAAGCAATTTTTTTGGTTGTTTAAGTTTGTCAGCATTTCAGAATAACCTCCTTAACGTGGTTTAGGGACTAAGAAATTATCAAATAAACGTTTGTGATTGTTTGTATGTGTGTAAAAGAGGTTATTAGGCAAGAACCAGACGGGCCGCGTTTAAAACAAGGGTGGTTCACACTTACCGGTTTCCGTAAAAAAGAAAAAAAAAGAAAAATTGCCTACCCATTTTATTATTGATTCGGGACGAGAATTATTAGCATAGTTACCTCCTTGAATTTGACGAGGATGCAAAACAACACCTTGTATAGTTTTGAAAGAGGTAGTGATTGTCTGAGAAGTTTTAAGTTATCCTCGTTTTAAATCAATCAAACGTGTTTGCTGTACCTTTGTTGTCCAGTAAGACATCAAAACGAACGAATCTTTGACTTTATCTCACTTGCTCAGTTCCCATAGTACGCGTAAAATAACAACGGTTTGAAGCCCTGCATACAAAAAAACAGCTTTTTGCTCAGCGCATATCGTTTTCATTAAAAGAAAAACCAAAAAAATAATCGGTCAAGTGCGTTTCGTAACCAAATTTGGGCAGGTTCCATTTATTTTTTTGTTAAAAACAGCTGCAATGTCAACTTTTAACGAAATGAAGTAATTTTCATTTCCTGGGACCACACGCGATTTGGAAATAGCAGTCACAATTTGTTTATTTATAAATGTGTGGCTTTGTTTTTAAATCGAGCAAGCATTTGTGCCAATGTAGGAAATTCAATAATAAATTAATGATTGGAACACACAACATGATGATTTCTTTAATCTTTGTAAAAATATTGATGGCATGTTAGTAGATTTTACTATAATTTTGCTGTTAACTACATAGACAACCAAAGACTGTAATCCCTCGTACCGTTCATTTTCAGACCCCCTCACAAAAAAAGAACCATAGCTAACCTCCACAGACAACAAACACAAACAAATCATATAGGGGTTAGCTATCTTATCGCGGAACCCTACAACATGAAGGGACGTTCGCGCCGCGGGCTCAGCACGTATATTATAATTATTGTTAGACAACCATCGCACTCAAAAACGCCGACAAATCAACACACATGCACACACAGACACTAAAACATACACATTTGCTTAAAACATACACACTCACACACACAAATCCAAATTTCGAACACAACACGGCGCGTACGCATTGCCTTTTTTACACACACTAACAAAAACTTTATTCGCGTTATTAGGGCCTGATACACACACGCGTTTTAACATCATAATTACGAGCGCCAGTGGCGTGCGTCGAGATGTAACGAGCTTAAGCAAAATGGCTGCCAATTTTTTTTTTATCGTAAATGTGTAAGCTTAATAGGTTGATGTTTGAATGATGGATACGGATATTGAAATTATGTGTTGGATTCACGCGTAGCTATTATTTGTGAAAGATGAAACGGGTTGTTCGTGATAGGTGTGTTACCCGTCACTACTTGTACTACACGGAGTTTTTAATTATATGTCTTGTTGCTTGATTATGTTTCGTTGAAAAATAATGACTCGTTTATGTGCCGTGGATGTTTTTTTTTTTGTCTGAACGACAACTATAATTTTAAGAGGTATAAGTCTCAAGGTAAATTGTAAATTCTTTATTGTGTGGTTAGGGCTTTACCTGGTGTCAGTTTTTATACCGCCTATGGGCCTTTGATTTGGCTTTACATGCCGTCGATAAATATCGTTCAAGCATGCTGGTTTCCTCTCGATGTTTTCCTTCACCGAAGCAAGATGTTTTCCATAAGTTGTACAAGTACACATACACGTATCTTTGCTTGTTAAGTGAAAGACTTATTCTTTTAAAGTTACGCTCATATTGTTGATCAGTCAAGTCTTTATCAATTCTACCTTTAATAAATTCAAATGTAACTTCCGCCATGATAAACCCACCGTTAACACAACCTACTTATACGAACAAAAGCTAAAAAGATTAAACTCTTGATACCCCAATTTATCCTAAACAAGACAGCCAAAATAATCAGTCAAGTCTCGGGCTTCTTATATGATAATGAAGCAAAAGAATTAAATTCGTTTGCCCACGACGCGACGGTAGCAGGAAACATTTAAGCATGAGTTAGTAAGTGATTATCATTTATTAGTAAACTAGGCGCAGTAGGTTAGAATAAGTAAAGAGAATGCTCGGAGAAATGGTAATTTGTTGAATACATATTAGAATAAAGACGTAGTTGGGCAATATAACTATGTGACTGGAGAGCGTATTAAAATTTGTCTTTTGTGTGGATTTTTCCTTCTTGATGAAAAAGTGATCACCTGAGGCTTAAACAACTTAGCTGACCGTACGTCTAAACCCGTATCTATACAGACATTGCGAGGCATGCGCCGCGAACAACGCACAGCGAATGCCTCGCAAGGTGTGTAAGTACCTTTGTATTCGGGGCGAGCCAATGTATGGCCGGGGCATTCGTTGTGCGCCGTTTGTGGCGCATGCCTCGCAAAGTCTGTATCCACCTTTATGGCGACAGGCCGTGTCGACGGCGCGTTCGTGTTACACGCGCGCCTCTAGGAGATGTAAGCAAATCAGAAGAGGTCCGAGAAGGTCGATGCCTGCCAGGGCTGTGGGACTGTTCGAAAGAGATACCGTGGTCCTGGAACACAGGGCACAGGGCTAAGAAGGAATATGGATGGGTTTAGTCAGTACAAATCTGACACTCCCTTCCGCTCCGTCCGAGGGGTCATTTGATGATTACCCACCTTTAAAAAATGCCTAAATAACTGGCTGTTTTCAAAGCAATTCATTTTAAAGTTTATTTTAAAAATTCTAACTTTACCGCTGATAGGATGATAATTTGTCCTGCGGTCTTCTTATATCTACATGTTTTTATTTTTATAAAATGTAATAACTTCATGAAGGCTGAAGACTGAATCTAATATACGAGTGGGTATGCAAGAAATTGAAAACCTGTATTGATGATAACAATCTTGCGAATATTTAGTTAGCGCAAAGTTAATGCAGAGGTCAGTAGACAGTAATAGGTATCTTCGCATGATTCCAGACTGTAGCTAGATAAAGAAAATGTTTTTTAACAGTGAGCTTTGCAACATAGTGCAAAAGCGCATGAAAAGACACATAAAAAATTCATGCCATGAATTTTCCATGCAAAACGAAAAAAAAAACTTAGAAACGCACCAACCAGTCAAAACAAAGAAGACGAATCGGGTAGTAAACACGAAACAGTAAAAAATAAACAAGAAAATTTCTTAGAAAACGCCCCGATCCCTGATAACGTCAACGTAGAAAAATAACAAGAATTAAGCACTACTAAAAGAGTTGTCGACCAAATTAAGACAAGCAAGAAAAATAACGTACAAATAGACTATCAAGATTGTAAGAAGAATGAGTGAGTAATTATTAAAACAAGATTATTATCGGAATCGCTAAGTCTTGTCCAAAACGGGTTCCTCCTAGATTAATAACGCATGTCAGTCATTAACGCTATACACGGTAATTGCCTGGCACTATTTTGATGAATTGTCCAGTTTTTGTGGGTAGATTCTCACCGGCTACTTTTTAACGCTTCGAGGGATTTTGGTACATTAACGTTGGTACATTAGAAGCGATTAGGCAAGGAATTTTCTATGTACTCGTGTGTGGTTGAATCAAGTTGTGTTTGTTTGAAGTTTTCTATTTAGTTTCGGGTTTTGTTGAATTTTGTCATTTATCATAACTATGGTTAGTTGCAATGAGTTCAGTATTAGTACAGTATTTGGAGTTATATTTATTACTGCTTAGCGTGACTCCACAAAAAGTTCGGTATGTGCGGCAAGAAAAAAGCCAATCACTGGAAGTGGTACCCATGTCTGTTCAAATAGGCTTTTAATCACTGATTAAACAATTAATAGCACAAAAAACCTAAAAAGAAAGGATTTATTACACCGTCTTTATAACACAGAAAGAACGACCCTTTTTACCGACAAACAATCCTTCAAAGACTATGATAATGTGGTGAATAAAAATATCCTTTTCGTTGTAGCTAATTCGTTTACGAATGCTGACAAAGTCACAAAAGAACTTAAGCCCTGTCTTATTTAAATTAGGCTCTAAAATAAATACAACGAGGCTAGGCAACTTAAGGTGTTTGACACACCGAGAGCGGCACGCGAAACGGACGCGCGATTTCACGCGACAAATGTGCAAAGACGCGTCCCATTTTACGAGTGTCACGGTTTGCCCACAGAGGGTGATAAGCAATGCCTCCATGTACGTCTAATGCTTTACTTAAATAAACAAGTACTCTCTCTACGGAGCTCGATTTCACGCAGCAAATACTCCTCGTTCCTAGTTTTAAATAAACTAGTGGCGTTACACTACAACTGCATTCGCAGTATTTCGAGCAACTTTTTACAGTTAGCTTGTCGCGTGTTTATTTTTCTGCCCGCAGAAATATACAACGTGAGTTTTATTTATGTCTGTATGCCGCATGTATGGATGTAAAAGGGTTTTTGAATATTAAAATACTTGAAATTGCCGGTGAAGTTTTTAATAGTATAGACAAAGATTGCTGATGCCAAAAATGGTCCAAGAAGTATATTAATTTAAAAGAGTGGCAAATTTTGTAGTAAGTAATTAAATTGAAATATACTTACCTATTATGAAAAGGTAATAAATGAGAGCACAACGCCAACAAACACAATTAACTCAAAAACAGTCCTCTCAGTGTGCAAGACCCCTAAAAGGTTTTTACAATCTGTGCCTCTGCTCGCGGACGCTCTCAACCAAATTGTATTATTTTGCATTTATTTTGACAAAGCATACTTTAGACTGAAGTCTGAGGATTTTTTATTTTAATTTTAATTAGTATACTTAAAATTTAATTCCTTTGTTTGTAGACCGTGCCTTTAAAGTCCAGACCGTCTCAGAAAATATTACGGAAACAGGAAGACAGTGGTTTTGTTTTGTCTGTGCCTCTTCTTCGTGTGTTTACAGAAAAATGTTTCATAGCCTCTTTGCTGAAGTGGTTTTGGCATCTTTTAAGAAGCTTGTTTCGGAATATCTATTTTCGCATCTTTTAAGAAGCTTGTTTCGGAATATCTATTTTCGCGTTCAAATCTGCGTTTATTTTAAAATTTACCTCCTTCACTGTATTGTAGGTTTTTATCATCATTTTTATGCCCTGGTCTTTCATACTTCTTTCGCTATTACTCGTCATCTTAGCAGTCACCTCCTATCTAACCATGTCATTCTTCACACAGTCTATCCATCGTTTCTCTGATTGTAGGTATTTATTGTCAAATTTATTCTCCGTCATCGATTACTAACAGTCTCACATTAACATCGTTTATAACTCTGCTTTCCTTATTCAAGACCCAGCCATAATTCTCTAAAACCACTCTAATATGCAAGAATCTCCATTAATCTCTAAAACCATAAGTTTCCACGATTAATCACGTGACCATGTGAATCTGTCTCTGGTACATTTTCATAAAATTATCATTATGAACACGTTTGAACACAAAATTTGGTGTAAATCGCCATACTCGCGACTCTATTACCGAAAACTCATTT
Source organism: Cerastis leucographa (assembly GCA_963082945.1). NCBI lineage: Eukaryota > Metazoa > Arthropoda > Insecta > Lepidoptera > Noctuidae > Cerastis > Cerastis leucographa. The sequence continues at coordinate 15,609,219 of OY720366.1, forward strand.
GAAATGTCGATTCGAACGATTATTAATCGATTGAAACTAAATTTCATCGATTCGATTTGAATTGATTTTCGATTCCGTTAGTAAAGGTGTAAAATATATTTTTATAATCTTTAACGTATATTTCTTTTTGTTATTTATTATTTACATCAATTAACCCTTGTACGTGGGTTACATTAACATATTAATATGTTTCGAGATCGTAAATTATAGTCGTTTCAATATGGTCGACTGTTTTAATGTTGCACTAAGAGTTGAGACTGATTCAATTAATAATTTTGACGTTATGTTTAGTTCATACTTTTTGTTCATCAACCTTTTTTGGTCTAAGTAGATCTTTAAGTAGATGATTGCCTTGTGTTGTTTCTTTATGTGTGTAATTGTTAGGTATCGCTACATAATTATTTATCAATGATTAATGATAAGTGTTTATTTTGTATATTTTTACGTTATTAATGGCCATGGACAAATATGCAAAAAAGTTCTTTCAAGAGGCAACCGGTATTGACTCACAAAAACTTTGAGAAAATTATGCTCTTCATTCTAAATAATAGTACATACGGCTACATAAACGCATTTTAATTGTTTTATTTTGAGAACCTTAAATTTTCGTATCTGTTTTGTTTTGTCATGGAGCGATAGACAATTTAATCATCGAAAAGTGTTTAACTTGGAAAGAGACACTACACCGGAACCAAACTTTGCATCACAAGAAACTATACAAACTCTTCATTCATTCACTTTTGAAGTTCAATCACCTTCACTATACGAACGAACGAGGTTGCGTAACCAACTATTCAGAAAATTCTATTGAATACACTATTTCTGTTAAATAATTTTCTCACGATTAATACACTAGCTAATTTAGTTGGAGTAATTAACACGTCTATTAATAATGTGCACACATCACGTTCTGTGGAAGCGTAGAAAATTACAATTTTGTTTAGAATTAAAATTTCTTCAATAATTATATTGAGTTAATTGAGGTCGAAAAATTTCAAAACTATTCAACATTCTCTTGAGAAATCCTGTATTACCATGAATATTATCCTGCCCATCTGACGATGATGAGTAATAGAGAAAATGTACAAGGTATTGTTTTGCATCCTCGTCAAAATTCAGGATTTCGAATTAAAATTACGGTACCTAATTATTTATCAATAAACGCTGATTTTTTTTGTTCTGAAGTTTGTCAGAATAACCCTCTAACGTGGTTTAGGGAATAAGAAATTATCGAATAAACGTTAAAGATTTGTATGTGTGAAAACGCGGTTATAGGGCGAGGATTACACGGGCCTCGTTCAAAACACGGGTGGTGCGAACCACCCGTGTTACGTTTACTTACCGATTCCCGAAAATAAGAAAAAAAAAAAAAATGCCCACCCATTTGTTATTGATTCGGGTCGAAAATCATTAGCATTGTTACCTACCTCCTTGAATTTGACGAGGATGCAAAACAACATCTTGTATATTTCAATTTATTCATTTAGAAAGAAATAAAAGGACCTATTTATTAGCTTCACACAACTTTTTTTTTTAAATTAACTAAAAATGAAACTTAATAAAAAAGTAAACATGAGAAAAAAAATTGTCAATTTGGTCTTGTACGAGGCCAAAAAGTCCCATCACAGCATGCATTAAGAAAGACTCAATCTTATACTAGGCCACTACTCTCTTGCTTTTATCCTTAACACATACAACATGTCTTTAACAACCTTAACCGCCACATCCTCAGGTCTTTAACTTATTGTAACCAACCATGAAAATACTTATTTGGCCCAACAATAACCGAACCCTTAAGTTCACACCAGTTCTTGGTTGTCCGGCCAAAATAACTCAATACAAAGCGGCCGACTGGCTCGGTTCCCCGAACCGCCTCGTACAATTTGTCCTGCTCATTCGCTTGATATCTAAATTAGTTCTATCTTTTTTGTTTCGTCTCTGACGGCTCAATTAATGACTTGAAATCTCAAAGGTTTTATTCGCTGATGCTTCGTTTCAACGCGAAATGGAGTGCGGCTGCTGCGCTGCTCGTTTTGGATGGGTAAGTATGTGATGTGTTTATTAATTCTGTATGATGGTTACTAGAATTTGTATCTTTAAATATGTGTTTAGTGACTAAAGAACCTAAGGGAGTTTTGTGTTACATATTTACAATCACAGCGTCATTTATTTTGACAGTCAAAAAGGCTTCATACTGTTGGTCTAGTGGTCGCAATAGGGGATCGGACTGGGTAAAGAAAACGACATTCTATTTTGTCCGTCAGACAGGTAATACAAAAATATTAGACACGTATTTTTTGTTTTATCAAAATATCAAAAAATTACTTAGTTAAAACTCATTAAAGTTGGAGAGTGGGGGCTTACTACGTCACAAGTAGTTATAAAACTTACCTACATGTGACGTCATGCGCCCTTTCAACTCTATATAGCTCCGTAATTTTATGACCACGTGAAAAAATACGTGTCCAATACTTTTCAATAAACTACCCGACGGACAAAGAAAAAAAAAATTTGATTATCCCCTATTGCGACTCCTGAGCTTGAGGTCCTGGATGCGATTTCCTGGTCGGGTAAGTTGTAATTGGATTTTTCCATTAGGAATTTCTCAGTAGCAACCACGGAGTGAACCACCTGGTGAAGTAGGCATGGAATCCGCTGAATGCGAGTCGCAGGGGCCTGTTTCAATCCATGGTCCGGAGCGAGAGGGAATGGGAAGCCGTCGCCTCCTTCTGCGAAGCAGTCATGCTAGCGAAGAAGGTGGCGGAAAGTGAGAGGGAGAGAACCTCACGTCCCAGCCGCCGCGGGAGACGCCCCGGGCGTCGGGGGCAACCAGTGGCCCCCGGCCACCGTAGGCGCGAGCCTGTGGACGGTGAGTAATGGGCTAGCTCACCGTCCGTCCGTCTCATGACGACAGGCCGTGTCGACGGCGCGTACGTGTTCCACGCGCGCCTCAAGGAGATGTCAGCAAACCGGAAGGGGTCCGAAAGGGCCGATGCCTGCCAGGGCTGTGGGTTGTTCGAAAGAGATACCGCGGCCCTGGAACACAAAGGGCTAAGAAGGAACATGGGTGGGTTTTCAGTCAAGTCTGACATTCCCTCCCGCTCCGCCCAGAGCGGGAGAAGTCACTTGATGATTTCCAATCCGCAAAAAAAAAAAAAAAAGGGGCCGATCAATGTGGCGACACTTGGAAAGAAAGACGTCCACTGCTGGACAAAGGCCTCCCGCCTTTGTCCAGCAGTGGACGTCTTTTGGCTGATATGATGATGTTAATGATAAACCACGGAGTCTGAAATTGGGCCCGGTTGATGGATTGACATCAACAGGGCACAATACTCCGTGCACTCCGCAGCCTATTGAGGCTCGGCTCTATTAGATAGGATTAAGATATAACAGGCGAAAAATAGGTGTACTATTAGGCACATCTATGCCTATCCCATCGGAGATTACAGGCGTGATGTTATGTAGATAAACAATTACTTTCTAAAAAAATTCAATTGCTATTGTAAGTATCTTACACAAAAAGTTTTAAATATGGTTCTAAAACTTACAAATATTATGCTACTATACTTCAGATAAAGACACGCTCAAATTCTTCACCGTCTTTATTGATTCCAGACATCATAACGTACAAAAGCTCATCAAGTAAAATGAAAAACTATTGGAGCTCGCTGAAGGAGTCCAATCAAAAAGAGGTAATATTTCATACTATTTACAAGCCTATTCAACCATTACTTGGGTTTGGAGGCAAAACACAATTTTCTGCCTCGGTACATTTCAGCAAAATGAACGAAAGTAGCTGGCCAGAACTTATTACCATACTGAATATGGTTCACTGAAATGTCACATACGATATGGCTAGGTCACAGTCTATGCAGATGTGAATATTTTTTTGAATATTGTTGTTGATATTACATTTGATTATCCAGCAATATTTAGCATTATAACAAGCTGTAGTATCGATCCGGTTGTGCAGTAGGAACTGATGGTACCATGCTAGAGCAGTAACCGTCAACTACCTATTGCTGAATTCCCAAGACAGTTTGCAAAAGAACATTGCCTCTACAAGATGTTGTTTTGCATCCTCGTCAAAATTCAGGAGGTTATCACACAAGACATAAACATTCAATTAAAATAACGGTACCTAGTTAATTATTGATAAATTTTGAGTTTTTTGGTTGTTTATGTTTGTCAGTATTTCAGAATAACCCCCTTAATGTTGTTTAGGGAATAAGGAATTATCGAATAAACGTTTGAAATTGTTTGTATTTCTGGAAGCGTGGATTAAGGGCGAGAATCAGACGGCCCGCGTTTAAAACACGGGTGATTCTCACTTACCGATTTCCCTAAATAAAAAAATAAATAAAATACCTACCAATTTTATAATTGATTCAGGACGAGAATCATTAGCATAGTTATCTCCTTGAATTTTCCGAAGATGCAAAATAACACCTTGTATATTGCAGGATGCAGGATTGTATCGCATTTTGACGACACGGTTGGCGCAGTGGCTGAGCTATCGACTGCTGCGCTGCGTGTCGCGGGTTCGATCCCCGCACGGAACAAATATTTGTATGGCCTACAGATAGTTGTTCCGGGTCTGGCTGTTTGTGTATGTGAGTTTAAATGTTTGTAAACACACCCACGATACAGGAGAAATTCCTAGTGTGGGGCAACGTTTTATTTAAAAAAAAAAAAAAAAAATTTGGTCTCATGGTGCATTTGGTATTACTTATTGAAATTTATGATTGGGATTATTTTAATTTTTGTATACAGATGTTTCATTACTAGAAAAACATGAAGCCTTGGTGGTGCTGGTCTTCAGCTTCTTAGGCTTCTTAACTTGTAATTTGTAGTCGTTGGATTTACCAAGATATGAATTATTAACAAAGCTAAGTCATCATAATACATTAAGTGATTACTATATAACTTCAACACTAATTCTCCAATAGAATTTTATTAACTTGTTTAACTGGCAATGTGTTTTTGTTCCCCATTCAATAAACACGGCGATATAAAACAGTTTCTATGTCTGGTACGTGATTACGCATGAATGTGTGGCCATAATCTTAATCCATCGTTCACGCAACCGTTTGGTTGTAAAAATAAATGTTCACTAGTGTCGCGACTGGTTTATGCTTTTATTGGTCCTTTGTCCATTATTATCAATTTAGTACTGCCTGTGTTAAGAGAATGTGTGGCATTGAAGCCTTTACTATTGCATCCATTATCATCATCATCATGCTCAGCCTAAATCCACCTCAGTATAGGCCCCTCTATTTTTGTGCCAATTTCCACCACCCTATGCTAGCCTTATCCAGGTTTACAAGTTCTACAGGTCCCTATAGAAACAAGGTCGTCTGCCTTCTCGCCGCCAGACAATACCAAATTTTTTTTTGTGCTAACCACGTTTCTATGCCAGCCATATCCATGTTCCTCCGATGGAAATACAATGCTTCGCGAGCAGATCGAGTCTTTCTCATTGTCTTTCCTTACATTGATACTACATATTAAACCTCTTCTATTACAATGTATCTATTGTTATATGAATAAATAAATATCCATCATCTGCCCTAGCCTTTTCCCAAACTATCTTGGGGTCGGCTTTAAGTCTAACCGGATGGATCTGAGTACCAGTATTTTTCATGAAGTGACTGCCTATCTGACCTCCACAACCCAGTAACTGGGTAATACGAATACCCCTTGGTAAGACTGAATGTCAGATTTGGCTTCTGACTACTCGTGACGACTGTCAAAGATCTACAAATGACAGCCAGGACCAACTTCTTAACGTGCTTTCCGAGGGACGAAGGAAACTCGGTATCATGTAATTATGGTCACCTATCCACGGACCAACCTCGGGAAGCACGGCTTAACCTTAAAGATCGACCCGTGCGGCTGTTATTATTTAGCCACGAGCTCCTCTCATAAATAAATAAATATCCAAATACATACAATCCCTGTAACACAACACCCACATAACTGTAAGTCAATTCCTGGAATTAACCAACACATTTAATACGATATTAGCAATATCCCGTTCTGAATTCGCGTGACTAATAAATTGGCTTAAACCGGTAACGATGGGATATTAGTATCTATTACAGAAATAGATAGCTTCCAATGCCTAGGTATGGCGACTCTTGCGTAAATCTTGATCAGAGACAGGCACCTGTTAATGCCATGGTAATAAGAGGAGCGTGGGTGTGATTGGAAACTGAATAATGTTTTCTGGAAGATGATAGTTCTATCTTGTTAAATAAAGGTGTTTCTCACACGACACCGCGTTAGGGCGAAGGCGGCTAAGCAAATGTATGGGAAACACCGCGCGGAAAGGCGGACAGCGTCGCTTATCCGCGCGGTCGGGCGGTGTACGAAGCCAAGCGGTTTCGTGTGATAACCGACAATCAGTAAAGTAACTTAGTGGTTCTGCAGACAAAAGAAGATTTAAGGACTATACACCACATCAATACGCTTATAAGTATTAATTAATGATTGATTTGACTTCATAAATTATTGAGGCCTTGCCGAGCCATTTTATGAACTCAACAATAAATAAATCAGTACGTCAGCTACCGTGGTATTAAGTAGACTTTTACAGTGCATGTTGCAATAAGTTAACAATCATTATTAATGAGACGATTTAACCTTTCATATTCATAATTATTAATAATGAAAACACAAATAAATACTCGTATTACTTCGAAATTTTGGCAGCTGTAATTCTGACAAGCATATTAATTAAAAGTTTTTCTTTAATAAAATTGTGTAATTACGTTGTGTACATGAAATTCAATTAGCGACAGTATTTAAGCGTTTTGCAGCTGTGCTTTTAGCGTTTATCGATGTTCGAGTATTTGTTAATTAAGCTTTTAATGTACTACTTCCGATTGGTTTTATACAGACTGAGTGTGGAATTATCTCGGGTTGCGTGTAAAGGAGTATTTTTTTAGAAAATAAATTTATGTTCATACGTGGATGAAGAAAAATTTGAAAGAGAAAGGAGTACATGAATCCTTGAAGAATGGGAGAAGGAAACGTGTTGCGCCGACCCCAAGTATAGAACAAGACGAATGGAATGGGACCAAGGCAGGAAGATGACGACTTGGTGATACACTTTGAACAGACGAGTGCGTAGACAAAGCTACATTCTATCAGCAAAATATGATGAAAAAGTCAAAAATGCATTGCAGGAATGGTTTGACGTTTAGTAAGCTATTGTAGAAGTCATATCAATCTTGTAAAAAGTCGTTGTAAAAAACATCGCTACTAGTCTATTCCCTATGATCAAAAAGGAGGAGAAACAGAAAGAACGAAAACTTGTTTTTTACACTATACAAGCTTTTGCTCGCGGATTATCTCGTGTTAGGGTTGGAAATTATACCACGGAAATGTTGTTAGAAAACGGGATCGTTTTTAGCCTGTGATGATTGGGGATAAGTAGCTTCTCTGTAGTAAAAAAACCGGCCAAAGGCAAGTCGGACTCGCGCACGAAGGTACCATTACTTACAAAAACGAGCAAAATAAAAATCACCTTTTTGTATGGGAGCCCCATTAAATATTTATTTTATTCTGTTTTTAGTATTTGTTTTTATATCGGCAACAGAAATACATAATCTGTAGAAATTTCAACTGGCTAACTATCGCGGTTCATTAGATACAGCCTGGTGACAGACGGACGGCCGGACGGACAGCGAAATCTCAGTAATAGGGTCCCGTTTGACCCTTTGGTTGCGGAACCCTAAAAACAATTTTCGATATCAGATCAGTAGTTTCTATTAGTATAGGTTCTCCGAATAAACATTCGAATCCAATAAAACTCTAATCAAATCGTAATACGAAACCAATTACACTATCGCAAAGAAAGTCTTTTCACACCACCGTTTACGAGTGACGGAAACTGTCAAATAAAATGAAAACCTGATACTACAGTCACTGGCAACACCTAGCTCTAATAAAATTGATACCAGTATTAAAACATATAGATAAATTGTACGAGAGCAACGTCGACATTAATGTGCCTTGTCAGTTTATGAGGTAGATGCATTAATTGTATATTAATCATTTGGGAGCAGCTAATAAAGGTGAACCGGAAATGTCTACAAAATATTTAGTTACAACTTTATTTATTTTGGTGTTTGTTTATAGTGTTGATGATAAGAAAGGTTTGGTAAAAGGAAAGAAGAATTAGAGCAATGATCTGAAAATTAAAAAGAGCAATTTCATTGATACTTTGTTTTGTTTATTAAATCCATCAAAGAGTTATCCACTATGCTTTGTACTTATCATTCATCAAATATGCTTTACGCTTTAAAACATTTTCTTCAAATCTTTGAATTTTTATCATAATATCATCCTTATCTATAACTATGTTGGGGTCGGCTTCCAGTTTCACTAGATGCAGCTGAATATCAATATTTTACGTGGAGCGACTGCCTATCTGACTTCCTCAACCCAGTTCGTACTGGATAATACGATACCCCTTGAAAGACTGGTTGTCAGGCTTACGAGCCACTGACTACCTGTAAAAACTGTCAAAGATGTTTAAATGACAGCTGGGATCAACGGCTTAGCATGCTTTCCAAGGCACTGAGGAAACTCGGTATGTATATCATTCTGCTAGCAGGCCTTGTCTTTAACATAATTTCTTCAAATCTTTAAATTTTAATTCCAGGCAAAAGTCTGCATATCTACTACTAATCTTATTGCTTTCTTTATCATCTTATACATTCAAAGTTCTACGCTGATGATGTTGTTAAAATACACAAGAGGGTTGTGCAAAGCAATAAATACTACGCGCAAACTTTGAAGACGAAAAATCGATAAAAAGTAATTCTGATACAATATATGACCCTTTAGTACGCCTTCAGGCAGGAATTAAAGATGGCGACGATAACAAACGATGAATATTTATTCAGTATTTCGACTTACTGATTATAAAATCGTACTCTCTGTTGACTTAATAAACAATTGGCGTCGATAACATCCTCAAAATGAATTAATGAGCGGGCTGGAATTCAACAAGCCATATGATATAAGAAAGTAGAATGGTGCATAATAAATAAATACAATATTTTATTTTGTTGCTAATTATCTTCACATTGTAAATATTAATAGTTTTAATTTTTTTTCTGCTCATCTTTTTATTTTAGTTGTCCAAAACGACTATCAACCGTCTCCACTTCCATTTTCATTTAATATTTACATAAAATTTTCATTTAAAATGATTACAATGAAACCTTATATTGTTTTAATACTAAAGGGAAATCAGCGAAACAATGCTCATATTCATAAAATGAAACCTTAGTAAGAACGTCATGAAAATTAAGTGCTGGATACAAGATCCGACACTGGTGATATAAAAAATTAATAAAACTCCGCATACATGATAAAGACAACTGCGATCCTCACATAAATAAGGCTCGGTCTCATCTTACAACGACTTGGCGACGTGTAAAATATTGTTATCGATAATAAAACTACAATAATTCAAAGGGCAGGAACGACCTTATACTGAATCTTGTCACGTATTGAGAAATTTGAGAACAACATGTAAAATAATCTCGGACGATATAAAATAAGATCGGTTTTATGAATAAATTATAGCAATGTAAAGTATGATAAACGATGGTAAGGATCGTAATGAAACGGCATGAGGTGTACAACCTATCACATAAGTTAGAGACTATGAATTTGAATCTTAACACGCTGTTAATAAAGTTGTTAATGAACAACTCTCTATGAATGATGGTGGAACTTGCGTGGATGGATATACACCTCACATCAAGCGCAGCGGGTGGTTCCGACAAGTAAACTAGTATCTCGCAGTGAGGGTAACGTAATAATCTTAGTATTAACGACCAAGATAACAAGGCACTTTTTAGCTGAAGAGGTTGGAACAATGAGCTGGTAGATGGAGGTCAAGATTAAATAGTCGTTGCCATTAATACCTATGTTCATTGAACACTCACGATTTAAATGATTATGTTGTTACGAATAATTAAAGTTCTGACGTTTTTAGATCAGGTCATTGGGTTGGTGTAGAACGTCTTACTATTTGAGTGCTAGTTATTATTAAATTGAGTTATGAATTTTAATAAAGTCATTATCTTGAAGTACATGATCTTTTGTTTTTACTATTCCCTGTTCTTGTAGTAAGTCATTATTATTTCCGACGAGTTTATAGCTCTACTTAATTTTTACGACGCTTCAATTTACGTGTGTCTTAAAATAACTAGAGAACTTGATTATAATGTTGGTGATGGAATAAAAATATACTTGAAAATGTTAATGTAACGGATATCATCTTGAAGATTAAGGTACAAAAAATGTGATATGAAACCTGAGCTTGCGTTGGTGTGTCAATAAATTGCCTTAACGAACATGCTAGCACAATCTGACATTGTAATAATATTAATTGTATTAATTATAATCAGAGAATATGTACTAAGTGTTCAACAACACCAGCATTAAATGTCAATGGGCGGATATCAGACAAGTTGGTTTTAACAAATTGGTTTTTTATTTATGCTCTAAGTAGGTAATACTAAATAATATTATCTTCTAAGACATCATTATATATAAGACTGGTCAATCACTACGCTCAGATGAAAAGTCTTGCTAGAAACAGAGGACAGAATTTACTTTTATAAATGCCAAAAGTTTGTGAAGATGTTTGTTACTAACTCGCAAAAACTACTGAACTGGTGTACGCCATCATCGCGAAGTTAATTACCGCTATGTACCGCGTGACTGATAAATTTAAATATGAAGATGAAATTTGGCACATAGATAGTTTATAACCTGCATTAACTCGTCGGATACATTTAGCCTAGTACAGCTATACTCAACCTGCGGCCCAACGGGCCTTTATGATTGGCCCACCTGGAGTTGAAGTTGGCTTCAGTTTTAAATTGTCTACTCAGAGCTATTTGATGACTTTATCCAACGACATCAACCTAAAAGTTCTGTTTTAACAAAAAAGAGAAAACAGGGAATCGTGCAATTGTGGAGCATTGTTCCCCAAAACTATAATTATATCTAAAAATTTATTTTTCAAAAATGAAATACACCAAGAATGTGTACAGAAAATAACTTACAGACCAGAGAGATATGGTGATGTAATAAGGTTAACATGCAGCAATAAGGCAGATCTTGACAAAGTATTTATAAAGTGTTCAAAGTATCAAAAATCTTATTAGAACATAATATGATTAATATCTTTCTTAAAACTTTAAACTGATCTTTCTTAAAACTTTGTTTGTGGAAGCTCTTGGAAAATTTGGTCTATATCGCATGTGGCTTTTCAGCCATGTTTTACTTTATTATTAATAAATCTTTAATTTTCAATTACTTTTTTAATTAACACCTAAATAATTGTTGCTTGCGGCCTGCAACACCATGACTGAAACGTGTCTGTGGCCCCTATAAAATAAAAATTGAGTATGGCTGGCCTAGTACTACGATCCTGTGGGACAGTTACGCGAGCTAAGTTCAGCTTTTGATTTGTATCAAAACTTAACCTAACATTCAAAGTCAAAGTCAAAGATCTTTATTGTGCGACAATGGTTACAGAGTTGTTATTGTGTTAATTTTAGTGTGCGGTTGCTCAATAGTTTGAACAATTTGTTATGTTAGAAATTTGTTCATGTTATATACAAGGTGTTGTTTTGCATTCTCGTCAAATTTCAGGAGGTGGTCTCTAAAGACATAAATAATCAATTAAAATTACGGTACCTAGTTAATTATTATTAAACGTTGATTTTTTTGGTTGTTTAAGTTTGTCAATATTTCAGAATAACCCCCTTAACGTGGTTTAGGGAATAAAAAATTATCGAATAAACGTTTGAGATTGTTTGTATGTGTGTAAGCGAGGTTACAGGGCGAGAACCAGACGGTCCGCGTTTAAAACACGGGTGGTTCACACTTACCGATTTCCGTAAACAAGAAAAAAAATAAAAATTGCCAACCCATTTTATTATTGATTTGGGACGACAATCAGTAGCATAGTTACCTCCTAGAATTTGACGAGGATGCAAAACAACACCTTGTATAAAATAGAGATTTTAATTGAAACAGACCTATATTTTGCATCAAAACATAAAAACAGAACGCACTAACTCATCACGAATCTGTCGGACAAAAAATCATTTGAAATGGTCCAATTATCAAGTGCTCATTTATTTTTGCGCTTCTTAATTGCGGAAGTTTATTATAAATTCATGGAGACATTCCAAAGAAACTTTTAGATAGTAGGGCTGTTTTTGAGGGCATATTATTTACCATTTTGTCGGCATGTCGACGGGAGTGCAGGTTACCAAACTTTTCCTTATTGGTGTTTACGACTGCAGCGACCTCATAGATAGGCAGAAAGGGTTGAAATCTTAAACTTTTAAAATATAGCATACAGCAGAGCTATCTGGGGCACATATGCCACAAATAGCTCTAAGACATTTCTTTTGCTCAATTCAAATCTGCCATCATTCTCTTGCTCTTATCCCAATTTATTTGGGGTCGGCGCAGCCTGTCTTCTTCTTCCATACTTCTCTATTACTCGTCATCTCATTAGACACCTCTTTTCATGCGATATCATCTTGCTCTATGGTCTTCCTCTATTCTTCCACGATAAGGGCAAGATAATATGATGACATAAACCTGTCAAAACAACATAAGTCCAGTCCCTTATCAACACAACTTAACTAGATGAAAACAATGAAAAAAAAAAACAATTCACGAGATATGATTTCAATTTAAAAACACGTAGAATTCTCGTCTCACAAAGCATGCAGGTATTATTATGAACATAAAGCCCGGAGGTTGGAGGCAGGTGACAAAAAGTGTTATGAATGCCGGCCGGACTGAACTTGGTTTTTGCGTCGAACCCGTCCTGAATGCGCGGCCCACACTTAAGAATGCAGTAGCCCTGACGCGATGGGATGTAAGACGAGCGACGGAGATTTGGCCAGGGAGACAGCGGTTGGATGGAAACTTGAGAAACAATGATAGTTTAAATATGATCTGAAAACCAGTCTTGCCAAGGGGTATCGTATCGACCAAAAAGTACTAAAGTACGGACTGGAGGTTGGATCCTGATAGACTGGAAGCCGTCCCCAACATAGTTGGCAAAAGGCTGGCTTTTTCTCCTTTCTTCTTCCTTGTTACTCTTAGCAGACAAGGCAATTTTAAAACAATCGTTTCACTCGTCATAATGGAATAGAAATTCTCATAATTTTATGAAATTACTAGTTGTCCCGCGCAACTACGTCCGCGTCACATTTTCCCCGTTTTCGCAACATTTTCCTTTGCTGCTCCGCTCCTATTAGTCGTAGCGTGATGATATATAGCCTATAGCTTTTCTTGATAAATGGGCTATCTGACACTAAAATATTTTTTTTAATCGGACCAGTGGTTCCTGAGATTAGCGCGTTCAAGCAAACAAACAAACTCTTTAGTTTTACAATATTAGTATAGAAGATTCATATCTTTGTATGATACTGATTGTGCTTATTGCAAACATTTTAACTAAAATGCTAAAGCATTATTGGATTTTCGATTCAAAAAGCGATTTATTTATTTATTTTCACCGCGCGCTCGTGCTAAGGCCTGTGTATGCAGCCAGTTACACAGCTCTATTGACTTCCAGGATTTGAAAACTTTCACTTCAAATTCAATATATAAAATCCAACTCGCATCCGTCTACTTCTTCCTAAATTTCATCTTCCAACTCGCTCAGCTCATGTCTTCATGGCTCCACATTCAGTGTAACGTTACATAACTGCGCAGTTACACTCACAACACTGTCGCAGCTACCGCCATCATCTTTATCAACTGTATTTCCTTTTTTTTAATTTGACGAAATCAATAACTTGAAGTATTTCATATTTTAGTTCGATTTTTACGGGTTTCGAAATATTTTTGTAAGCGAGTCTAGTTTAAAAACTTCGTGAGCTTCAATGTTTTGCAATATCGGAGACTTTTTTAAAGTTTTTTACTGTTTACTTTGTCAGTGGTATACACTTCCACTTGGGGAGCTCGTCGCTAAATAATAACAGCGGCACAGGTCGATCTTTAAGATTAAGCCGTGCTTGCCGAGGTTGGTCCGTGGATGGGTGACCATAATTACATTTCGAGTTTCCTCCGTGCCTCGGAAAGCACGTTAAGCTGTTAGTCCCAACTGTCATTTACGGATCTTTGGCATTCGTTACGAGTAGTCAGAAGCCAAAATTCTGACATCCAGTCTTACCAAGGAGTATCGTATTTACCAGTTACTGAATCTTGGAGATCAGATAGGCAGTCGCTTCATTTAAAATACTTGTACTCAGCTGCATCCGGTTAGACTGCAAGCCGACCCCAAGATAGTTTGGGATAAGGCTAGGCAGATGATGATACACTTCCACTTCTATTCTTAAGTCAGACTGAGATGTATTAACAAAATATCACGCCTGTAATCTCCGAAAGATAAGACAAAGGTGTACTGTAAATGTTATACATCGATGAGAAATATCTTTTTTCATATCGGTGCAATGTACTATCTATGGGAACGGTTGCAGTGTCCATCTTATCTCTAATAATGACATCATCATCATCATACTGCGATCATCAGTAGAGTATCAGAAAGGTCAGACGCCAAATGGACAGTTAATGAAGAAAACGATAACTCTCAAACTTGATATACTCATCCACCACAAACCTAAAAGTAGTCAAAGAGTTCCTACCAAAAAATACTGCAAGTCATCATACAATATTGAACAACGATATTATTTCCTGCTTAAATCGTTTATGAATAAAGAACGTACATTAATCTTGCAAGCAAACATCCAATAAGATTATTATCTCAAATCATCGGGTCGGTATCTCCGTATGAGATGTGATTGTACACACAATATGCTTAATTGCATCGTACGGTGTAAGCCTTGATGGTAATCGGACGTCCATTTTTAAATAAAACTCTTTATGTGTATGTGAGCTTGGTACTCATATCGGGAAATATGTGAATGTTTCGTGATCATTGCAATATAGAAGACGAAAGACGTTGCGCCTAGATTATTAAAATAACACAAGTTCAATCACTACGGTTTTTTCAAATGATCGTATAGTACGCCCAAATTATAAAATACTTTGTATGCAAAATATACTTCATATTCTATCTTCTTAACCTGTAATGTCACAGACTTAGGCAAAATCATCTCTCCCTCCTATTTATACAAGTTTTCCTCTGCCATTTGAGACTAGTCAGCCCTTTCAGTAGTCAAACTAAATAAAAATATCAACCACTGACTGACTACCCATATTGAAGATGACAAACACAATTCTAAAAAACCCTTTTGATATAACAAGCCTTTTTAACAACTCAAAAATTGACAAGCCCCAGTGATTTTACGTTGACATCAAAACAGAATTCAAACCTTATATTTAGGAAGTCTCAATTAGCTCATCAGTGCATTGAAAATAAACCAACCCTTTGAAGTTAAGTGTTTACTATGCCATCAAAAAGCACCCCTCGTTTACGACTGGTAGTCAAAATAAATTCTCACATATCACCAAAACATTTTGAAAATCATCCCACATTTGTTCCCAATTATATCGTTGATGTACGCACTGTGAATCGTACGGATGTCTGTCTGTCCGTAATTAATATCTCCTGAACGTTCTTTCAACACATGTGAGTTTACGGATTTATTGCATAACTTAGTTTTTTTGCTGCCTAGCTCCTGTCTCCGATGATGCATGGGGTTCATATCCTTTCGAAGTTTTGCTCAATGATGAAACGTGTTTGTTTTTTTTGTGTTGACAGGTTATTTTGGTGAATGTTGCCGTTGTTTGGTTTCACATAAACTTTACAACCTCTCTAACACAGCTCTTCAACTCACTGCTATCCAAACTTTTCTTAGGCAAAAAAAAATCACTCTATCTGCCGTGATCTTTCTGAAAAGTCTTTATCATTTAGGTACCTCATGAACTTTTTTTTTATAAGTGTCAATATAAGAGCAGCGGTGGCCGTGGGTTTAAACCCTAGCAGGCGCATTACTTTGTGTAATTTATTTCATCACCGCTGCTCTTAAAAACGGTGAAGGAAAACATCGTGAGGAAACCGGCATGTCCTAGAACTAAAAATTCGAATATATGTGACATCTACCAACCGTGGTGGATTACAGCCCACTCCCTCTCATAGAGAGGAGGCCTGTGTCCTAGCAGTGGCAACATTATAGGCTGATGATGATGAAGTGTCAATACTGCTCTCAGTAACATAAATCCGGCAAAAAAACAAATATCCGTCGGTCCTTCATCGATACTTCATTAAAGTGACGCTTATCTAAGTACATCGGCGAAAAAGAACAGTATAAAAGAACAGACAGTCGTCTCTAGATCCCTCGCAATGGACCAAAGTGAAGATACAACTAAGTAAGACGTCTAAGTGCTTATCAAGTGGTCCCCGAGCAGACTGTCGGCAACCTTGGTGTTTTGTGTTAATTATATTACAGTCTCTATCAGTAATTTTATGGGGATTGATAAGAGATAAGGCGGACCCTCTTAGGAAGTGCCCTAATAGAGATGTTGGTAAGTATAAAATGGCTGTTTAAGAAGGGAATAAAATTGGAGCAATTAAAAATTTACGAGGATTTAATTTATAATAGGCGTAACTGTTTAAATCATTAGGTTTTAAGGCATTTAATGTTGGCTATGAAAGCATTTAGATTCTATTACAGCTTAATACCTTAAAAAGTTTATTCTACAAAACGGTACCAATGCCTTTAAAAAGTGAACATTCGCACAATTTTAAAACAGTTGAATAAATTTCCCATAAACGCCCTCAACCCAACCCTTACAGAAATTCAACCCTAATGTCCATTTTTAATTACAAAAAGGCCCGCATATAATATCCCCATACAAACACAGACATAAAACAAACAGAGCTCTTTTAGGCCGGCGACACGATCAGCGTTATCACCGCGGCGTTAGGCCGCCGACACACTTGGCCAGATAATGGCCAACCCGGTCAATATTTGAAAACCCATCAGTGACAACGACGAAATGACTTCTTCACTTTACTAAGACAATTATAAAGCAAACCAAAATGAACACGAAATTGAACTTTAAAGTTCCAACAATAGAGTTGATACTCTTAATGATGAAGGTCATGTGTGTGTGCGTGTTTGACTACTTGATCCATTAGGCATCGCTTTGAGTATTAAAAATAAAAAAGATGACGTGGAAAATGTCTTTGGTTAATGATTTCGTTCGAGTCGATATAATAGAAATTTTTATGTAAGTAGCTTAAGTAGATGCTCAAAAAGAATTTAGTGTATGAGCACTTCTCAAAGTAAATGGGCATCGAAATAATGGTGAATTAACTTTTGACCCCAATAAAAAAGCAGTTAAAAAGAATAGTCAATAACTTTGTTCAACTTTGATGAGGATAGCTGCTTATTCTCAAACTTAATGTAGAAGCAATAAAAAATCATGATGCATATTGTGTAACTTGAGATAGTCAACGTTAGGTATGTTTTTCTTTATACCCTAAAAGTCAGAATCAATTTAATTCCTGTATAAACTGAAGGTGCATCCCGAGAAATTAATAATAATCCTTTTACCTTAAAAATTCTGAAAAAACAAAAACCAATCAAAATCTATCAGTACTTATAAAATTAGGATGACTACAAACAGCTAAGCGAAGACTAAAGCACGTCCCAAAAGTTAAAAGCACAATAAATTTAAAAACAAAACAGACACGGAGTAAATAAAGATTAAAGTATTTAATCAGTTTGTGCGCGTTGTTTTAAAAGTTTCGACATGACTTATATCTTGTGAACTTTTGGTTAAATTAACGTTAAGAGAAATAAGGAGAATTTGAGAAAGGAAAACAAATTAAAGTCTTGGAACTTTGACCACAAATAAGAAAGCTAACATATTATTATTTTGTAGCCTGATTTTCCGAGCAAAGGAAATAGGGACTCAATGGTTGGTTAGTGGCCAATTATACGGTGAAATAGAGATATTTAACGAGAGATTCTAAGTATTTTGATCCATAACATATTCATACCTGACAAATTTGACGAAAGCATAACATTCAAATTTGAAATCAACAAGACTTGGATAACACAAATGTTGAAGAAAGAGTTACCAAAATTAATAATATTGAACACAAAGACATACTCACAAAACTCCATACACAACACGACACCAACTTACCTGTAAAAGACAAAGTAAAAATGACATTTAAAAACAATTATAAAAAGCATCAGCTCCTATCGGTACATTAAAAATTGACAGTGCATTAGTATTTATAGGATTTTAAGCGTAGGTGTGTGATCAAAGAGAACATTATGCGTTTCTTATACGGAGATAGTGGCGTTATAGACGCCTATTCCATACGGTAAAGATTAAAATTTTATTTACTACTCAAAAACGTTTGATAATCTATGTCTTAATTAACTAAGCGAGAGAGAACCCCGTACCATGACAGACATACGTTCCACCTTTGGTTTTAACGACAAGAATCCAACATTCGAAGAAACACTTTAGAAAGACAAGAATTGAGTTGAATTTTGACTGTAGCACCTAACGATGATAAATCGTGATCGCCTATCGTTTAGTTCATTAGTAGCGGCCTCTTTACATGTGTTGCGCCGGCAACCAATATCCATTTGCTTCGGGCTGATTTGATTAGAGCTTATTTTTATAAATAACACTACAACATGCTTTATTGTGATGCATGTTTAAATTAAAATTCTTTCATAAAAAGCCTCCTTCGTCGTAAAATCGACATAAAAACAGGAAAAGATAAATTGTATTTTAATAAGATCCTTTATCTGCATGATCGGTCCCATAAATCTGATCGAGATCCGTCCAATTCAAAATTTAATACTGTAGCATAAAACAAACAGATTGACAAAGTACTGTAGTTGTAATCCTTAGGGAAATTTATTAAGAGGCATTCGTATCAATCACAAAACGTAATCCTGTTCGGTCGTAAACAATCTTTGTGGGTTCGGGTCTTAATGAAGGCGGGGCGAAGGAATGATTCAAATCTCATCAACACTTCGTAAATGTTGTTCAATAAAAAGCTTTGAATGTTTTAGGGCACAGAAGGCTGCCTTCTGTGCCTTAAAACATTCATAGCTTTAAGATTCTGTGTTGCAACCAACGAGATCGAGGAAATGGCCCCGTTGACAAACAAACTTTAAAATAGTGTCATGCAGTTCTCCTAGAAATGTCATACAAAATGATAAATGACTTACTCTCAGCCTTGATGCAAGAATTTGGAAATCACTTCGCACTTTTAACCAAATCGATATGATTGACGAGAACAACTAATAAGTAGGTAGACGTCTTAACCAGAACAAGCGTTTTTAAATATAGCCGCTTCCCGCTCTCACTGGAGCCTGACAGTAACAAAAACACTTTACGAGCTGTCACCTCGTTTATTACTAAAGCCATCACAGTATAAGAAAATTTAGGATATAGGATCGTAGTATCGTGAACGGTTAGTGCTGTTACAATCACTTAGCTAAGTGAGTAAGTGATATTTAGAGTATAAATATTGATACAAAGATACTGAGGCGAATTGTGTGAAACGGTCAGTTTTTTCTTGTTCTGTGGATACGAACTGCAGCGTATAGTATTCCATGACGTGGTAAAAATTCACCAACGAACTATGTTTGCGATGTCCTGACGATCCAGAAAATACATTTCGAGCGAAGATCCTGAGAAAAGAATAAATCCCAAGTAAAATGAATAAGGCTAGGCAGAGAAAGAGCAAGATATCCGGGTGTATACTGTATACACATTTAAGTACAAACATTTCATGGGGGCTATTTTTAACCCCCGACAAAAAAGAGGGGTGTTATAAGTTTGGCGTGTGTATCTGTGTGTCTGGGTGTCACCTTGTTTCGCAGACAGAAATTTCACAGAATTTCGTTTCCCAGAAAATGTTTCACATACTATTTAGTCCCTGTATTTTTATTTCGAATATTTTTGTTTCGACTACCATTTACTTGAATGAAACATATTTTACAGAAACACAATTCAAAGAATTTTACAATAACATTTAATTATTTGACAAACTTATCAAACAGCAGAATTATTTTTCAGCGAATATTGTTTGTTCGATGTATGTTTCCATGGTATTTTATTTTAACGAAATTATTAACTAAAAATTAAAATATTGTCTTTAAAAGCCAATATGTTGTACTACAAAAGTTAGTGACAGAAACGAATGGCACGCCGGCCAGCAAGCCGAAGCTGCGGTGGTGAGCGTTAATACCATCTGCGACGATAAACTCGTGTGGGGCCGCCGGAGCCCCGCAGCGCCGGAGCCGTGACAGAAACCATGCCTGTTGCATGCTTGCTTGCTTGGATGCTTGCTTGCTACATGCTTGCATGCATGCTACAAGTTGTATGCTTGCTTGCATGCTGCATGCAACAGGCATGGACACCATTAGGGAGGATTGAATAACAAGATTGTTTTCCTGCTTGACAAGAATTTACCCGCATTATTTTTGTGAACCCGGTGTTGTAATTTTATAGGAGGTTTGAATTTTAGAAACTGTCAGTCGATTAAAATGTTATTCTTCGAAATAAGTTTTATGTGAAACAAACAATATGTGGATAAAGAATATTTGATTTGTTATTCTATGATATGAATATTCTAACATTAAACTTTATTGGAAACAAAAATCGATGATTTAAATTTCTTCAAAGTAAGTATTCTGGGTATTGATTATTCTATGAAATGATATTATGAGAAAAAATTTATGTGAAACGAAATTCGGTTAAACAATTAGCGATGAAACAACGCACAACCGTGTGTCTGTCTGTGGCATCGTAGCTCCTAAACAGATGAACCGATTTTGAAAATTGATTTCGTTTGAAAGGTACAACCCTCAACAAAGGTAAACCCTCCTCGAGGGTTTTAGCTATGTTTCGAGAAACTACGCTCAGCTGTTTGAAGATCATCACCTATTTTCTAGTTGATGAAGGGATATAAACAACTTGCACAGTTTTAGTAGATTTGTAATCTGGTAACTTGTCACCGGAGCGGGGGGGGGGCTGCACCCTCCCCCTTTTTTTTTAAATTTTAACTTTCCTTCTTTTCGTTTATTAGTGAGAAGAAGCGCAACACCGAGACAATTGGAAGGAATGGGGGGAAGCCTATGCCCAGGAGTGGGAAAGTCAAGTATAAGAAAAAAAAAAAAAGCATAAAAAATCAATAAAGCGTCGTAGCGTCGGGGGACCGCTAAGTAGACCGCTTAGCACAAGCACAAAACAAAACGAACCCCCCACGTTACGACGCTTGGAGTAATTTATTGAAGGTTTTTTAGAAGTTTTTTGTGTCGGTGGTTTTATACAATAGAAAAGAGCTAACGAGGTACAAATTGAATTTGCAGTTTTACTGCTAAACTGAATGTTGTCCTATGTCATTCGAATGACGACTTGCGTACCTCTGGCTTCTATGAACAATCAATTACAGCTACTAGCACTTTGCATTTTGTCGATGAAAGAGGAACATTATTGTTGTGAGGTAAGAAGATACAATTAATAAAGAACATGTAAGCCAAATGTAAGAGTGTACAGAAAACATAAGTCAGCATGAAGTGGAGCAAGGCAAAAGAAAAGATGGAAGAACTTAGTGAAAGATTACATGGCTTGAAAGTAGGTAATGTAAGGTGACTATCAGGATAATGGCGAACTGAATATATATTTTGGTATCAAAAGAGAAGAGCTGATAAACGTATGAAATGCATAGGATGAATTATGTCTACATGTTGTCGATCTTTTTAGCATCAAGACAATAGCAATGAGCAGCGGTGGCCTAGTGGTGGCAGCCCCAACTTACGAGCAGTAAACCGTAAGTTCGAACCCAGGCAGGCGCATTACTTTGTGTAATTTATTTCATCACCGCTGCTCTCAAAACGGTGAAGGAAAACATCGTGAGGAATCCGGCATGTCCTAGAACCAAAAATTCAAAGACATGTGACATCTACCAACCCGCACAGGGCCCGCATGGTGGATTACAGCCCACTCCCTCTCATAGAGAGGTAGCCTGTGTCCCAGCAGTGGGAACATTATTATAGGCTGATGATGAATAGCCATGCACAATGTTAGTATAGTAGAAATAAAATTCAACATATACATTGTTATATCGTATCGGATATACATTGTTATATCGGTAACCAGTAGGCAGTTTCGTTTTAATCATCATCTGCCTAACCTTTTCCCAAAAAATCTTGGGGTCGGCTTACAGTCTAAACGGATGAAGCTGAGTATCAGTATTTTACATGAAGTGACTGCCTATCTGACCTCCTCAACCCAGTGAGTGGGTAATACGATACCCCTTGGTAAGACTGGATGTCAAACTTTTGGCTTCTGGCTACTCGTAATGACTGTCAAAGATCTACAAATGACAGCCGGGACCAACGACATAACGTGCTTTCCGAGGCACGGAGGAAACTCGGTTTGTAATTATGGTCACCCATCCACGGACCAACCTCGGCAAGCACAGCTTAACAATAAATCCCGTGCGGCTGTTAGTATTAAGCCACAAGCTCCTCCATTTTCGTTTTAATCAAACTGTAATTACTATTATAAAATATGGCTTTTAGTTATTACGAAAATTGCAATTCAAATACAAAAACCTGCAGAATTTCAAACTTATGAGCTGCTGGTGCAGCTCATAAGTTATAAATAAGGTTTTTTCGAAACGATATGAACAGTCACCTATAATCTAGAAAATAATAAAGTATGTACCTTTCTAAATCATAATTTTCTAATAATGTTCATTTTTAATAATCATTAAAGACTTTAAAACGTTAATCTCACGGATATCAACATTCACTTTGTAAATATTTCTCAATACACTCGTATATTATTACTTTGACAGCCATCACCATCAGTGATAAGAATTATACTACAAAAATCGCCCTTACAGCTAAGACATAAAGACGCTGTTACTGTCAAATTGTTACCATTGATGTGCAGTACAAGTGTATGCGCAAGCACATAAGTGTTCGTTAACGTTTGACAGTTAAGTATGAAGTTGTTGACGTTGATGCATGGTGTTAACGGCATAGTGCGATTTCGTTTCTATGTATACATAGAATGCATCTTTTATCGTATTATTTTGTTTGGATCTGACAAAAATAAAAATACGGCCCTTTTCCTATAAAGGCTCCTAGATGAAAATTAATAAATTAAGAGCTATTCAGACAAACGAAGTATAGTATCTTTTGCCCGCACTTTTCTTGTCATAAAAACCATTATTTTTGATGAAACTACCAGTAATGGCTCAGTTAAGCCGAATAGAACTTTACAACGCGATGTTATAAGTGAAGGTAGATCAACAGCCGCATGAGTGAAAGACATTCAGAAGACCGCGGTTATGAACTGATGAAAACCACGGAAGGATGGCACAAAAGAGCCGAGAAGAAGTAGCCCTCAGCAGCGAGTGGTACAAGGAACAATGTTGCTAATGATCATGATGATACATAATTCTAGTCTAAAAAGTTCGATTATCGTTCGTCTGGTTGTCGCCATATTGAATTTTGATTACTGTCATTTCTTAAGTGACATTTACAAGTTTAGGCCTATAGTTGTCTGCGGGTTGTTCGAAAGAGATACCGCGGCCCTGGAACACAAAGGGCTAAGAAGGAACATGGGTGGGTTTTAGTCAGTCAAGTCTGACACTCCCTCCCGCTCCGCCCAGAGCGGGAGAAGTCATTTGAAGATTTCCCATCCGCAAAAAAAAAAAGGCCTATAGTTGTAAATAAACCAAAATCCGTGGTTTAAAACCCGTTAAAACGGTTTAAAACCACGTTGGTCGTACATTGATTACGTATTACATTAAAAATTAAGTTTAAAAAGCTAATTGAAATCATTTACCATTTTTATTAAATTGTGATATAAATGAAGTCATTAGCATGCTTATACTACTTTTTATGATCAGACAGACTGAAACAATCAAGATATGATGCGTATTTATTTAAATATAACGGTTTGGCCGCATTTTTATTTTGCACTGTGCTACCTAAATCGCAATCGGTCTTGTTCACTAGTTGTGAAGCCCCAGTGCATTCTATTAAAAAATAAATAATTTAGTCTATTATTAAACCGCTAAGTGAGGTTTTAAATAGTTTTAAACAAAAAAAAAACAAAAAAAACGGTTTAAAACCTTATGGTTAAAAACGTTTAAATACCATTTTGCATCTATAATTACGACAAATTGATTGACATAAGAATTACCAAAATCAGCCCAACCAACAGGGTCACAAAGTGCCACAAATAAACAAACATACATAACATATAGGCTGATAAACACATAATAACCCTCCCTCAGTCGGGTAATTATAAGAGGTGGATGAACAATTAAACGTTATCAATATACACATCAAATAAAAAGAAAATGTTTTGAAAATCCCGAAGTATAATCTAGTAAGTAGTGATGTTACGAATACCTAAACAAATAAATCAAAGGACATTCATGAAGACATTCAGAATTTATATCTATACAAATAAATAAAATTGAAGTGTGTTTGTAATATTAAAATAACCATGTATTACGGTACATATAACAAAATATCATTTATTTTTGCCTGTCTCTCTGTTTGTTCCGGCTAATCTCTGGAATGGCTGGACCGATTTTGACGGGACTTTCACTGACAGATAGCTGATTTAATAAGAAGTAACTTACTACTAATTTTAGAAATATAATTTTTTTTTTTTTTTTAATGCAAAAACGAAAAAAAACGGAACAACTTTTTTGTAAAATTTCACGCGGACCAAGTCGCGGGAACAGCTAGTATTATATAAATAGCAAGGGAGGCCCACAAACGGATTGAATCTATGAATAATATTTCATGTCAAAGAGATGAATACTTGAAATCCGGAATTGAAATACATTAACATTTGTGAATTATTTAAAGCTTTAGGTTAGGTAAGGTAAGGCCTTAGGTTAATCAAAATGTTTGATTTTGAAGTGAAAAGTAGAGTAGATTGACATTCCAAAATGTCATGTTATTTCTGTCCTTTTCGACGTTTCGGCTCATTTTAGTTTGGTTTTACCAGTAAATACTAAAAACTATGACCGTGTGAAAGTAAGTCATCTTTTCTTACAGAGGCGTTCAAAAGAAGCACTCACTTGTTCAAGGTGTTGTTTTGCATCTTCGTCAAATTCAAGGAGGTAACTAGGCTAATGATTCTCGACCCGAATCAATAATGAAATGGGTAGGTAGGTATTTCTTTTATTTTTTTCTTATTTACGGAAATATCAAAATGGGTAGGTAGGTATTTTTTTTTTTTTTTCTTATTTACGGTAAGTGTGAACCACTCATGTTTTAAACTCGGCCAGTCTGACCCCCGCCTTATAACCTCGCTTACAGACATACAAACAATCTCAAACGTTTATTATATAATTTCTTATTACCTAAACTACGTTAAGGGGGTTGTCACGCTGATGGTGGCGCGAGTGTCGGGTCATTTAGTTCCCTTCAAAATGATTGAGTTGAATGATGGCTGATCCATGCGTCATGTTCGTGAACGGGCGCTATCAGATGTGTTCTCACTTACTGTACTATCTCAACATGAATGATGTGTCCAATATTTTGTAACAAGATTCTGATTAAAAGAGTGTCCATGGAGTTTCTTGCCCATTCTTCCCCATAGAGATCTACGCTTTCGAATGGGCAACTACAGTACTTTCACAGTTATTATGTCTTGTGAATGTAGCTTCATTTTTATTGTTTTTCGACTTTTCAAAAGTGCCTGTAACTGGCCTACTTGAAATAAATGATTTTGATTTTTGATTTTGGGGTTATTCTGAAATACTGACAAATTTAAACAACAAAAATACAGTGTTTTTTTTAATAATCGAATAGGTACGCACCGTAATTTATATTGATTGTTTAAGTCTTTTGTGACAACATCCTGAATTTTGACAAGGATGCAAAAAAACACCTTGTATAGGCAACCATCGTCACTCATTGGAGGCCTGGCGATGTCGGAGAAGATCGCCGTCGAGATAGACCGTGGCGCAGGAGGTGTGATAATTTGATCTTTGTTTGCGGGGCGAACATAGCCAGATATTGCACAGGATAGAGAGGATTGGAAGGAGAAAGGGAAGGCCTTTACTTAGCTGTGATGTAGGACACTCAAAAAGCAAACCAATAAAAAAAGAATTTGGTATCAGTATTCGTAACACAGGTATCACTCAAACGTCTAACCGAAAAATACCGGTGTAGATACTAAAACCGTAACAATCTTTAAAAATAAACCCACGAACTTCGTAGATAAGGAATGACATCCGACTCACGACTATTTAAGAATTTGAGGTTCAAAATGACTATGACATGACAAGGTCAGTTTTGAGTCTACGAAGAGCAGGTCAAGTCGGAACAGTGGGTAACATGCTTTATGTCTATTTTGTGCCTTATCTATCGATTACGATCTATCTTGTGAAGATATATTATTGAGGTGCAGGACGGGTTTAATTTTTATTTTTGAATGTGCTTCATATTAAAAAAAAAATACATGTAGTAAACTAAAAGGCTGGCTAACTGAGCACGCATTATTGGTATGCCCTAAAAGAATGGTTTTAGGTTGTTTTTTTTTTGACGAATGATTAGTCTACATTGTTATTGTATATCTCGAGTAATTCTTAATGTATGATAATTTGTATTTTATGATTTGTGCTTTTATTTATTTTTTGCTAAACTTAACATGTAATTTTGATAATTATTAATAAATAAACTAAACTAGTGACATACACGAAAATTAAAATTAAGCCGTACGGAAATTGTAGACAAGATACTAACACCCGTATCTATAAACAAGTCAAAGTGTTTACTTGAGTAAAAGTAAGAACTTAAGATACGATTTTTATTCCGGAGTTTGAAGTTCGAACAGTCAAAAGTAAGAATTCCTAGCTTTGCTTTCTTCATCGGTTCTTACTTCGATCAAATTCTTGTCTATTTCATTAAAATTGTTGCAAAAGTAATTATCCTTGAAGATCGACCCGAGCGGCTGTTATTATTCAGCCATCAGCTCCTTACAACCGACATTAATTAAAAGGTGTATAACGAACACAATTTTATTCGAGTACCTACCTAATATCAAATCCTAAACACACTTTGATGTTAAACTTACAAAGTTACAAAATGTAGACTTTATTTAAAACCAACCTTCAACCGTGAACACAAAGATAGTTTTGCAACAAGAAACTGTAAGAAAACAGCACTGTAAAAACACAAAACGTTACAATGTAGGTGAATGTTTCTTACTTTGATACAGAGTAGGGTAAAAGAGCTAATTACTGGCACTCAGGAACCTGCTGATTAAAGTGTTGGGTCTTACTTTATTTTATATGGCTTTAAGAATACTGAAGTATGTGGAAATGTAGTTGGGTCGGTGAATGATATTGTTGATTGTTGAAGAGATTTTATAAATCAAATAGGACTAATCCATGATGGAGGGAACATCCTGACACAACTTTTCATCAGATTCTGGACACACACCAGTGATGAAATTTTTCGTTGATGTAAAAAAAACCTGGCAAAAATATGCGCGGATAAAAAGGTGAGTCTAGAATAATAACAATGCTGAATCGATTTCCAACATGTAGTTAAAAGAACTGGTTAAAAACTAACATGATACACAATGTGCCCCTTTTCTTTGTCAAAAATCGCGTAATCATTCTTAACTATTCATCATCTGCCTAGCCTTTTCCCAAACTATCTTGGGGTCGGCTTCCAGTCTAACCGCATGCAGCTGAGTACCAGTATTTTACATGAAGCGACTGCCTATCTGACCTCCACAACCCAGTAACTGGGTAATACGATACCCCTTGGTTTAGACTAGATGTCAGACTTTTTGGCTTCTGACTACTCGTAACGACTGTCAAAGATCTACAAATGACAGCCGGGACCAACGGCTTAACGTGCTTTCCGAGGCACGGAAGAAACTCGGTATGTAATTATGGTCACCCATCCACGGACCAACCTCGGCAAGCACGGCTTAACCTTAAAGATCGACCCGGGCGGCTGTTATCATTTAGCCACGAGCTCCTCCACGATCATTATTAACTATTCAATAGTTGAAAATATTATTATGGAAAGAAATTTAGGAAAATGCTTCCATTGTTAGATCATGAACGAAAGTATGAATTGATGGTGGTTATTCCGTATAAAACAACTGATTCTAAGATAAACAAAACCTACACTAAAAAGGTCAATTACAATAGTTACACAACAGTTTTCTTTGTAAGTTAGACCTACATCAAATAAATGTCAATTGAACAGAATTCAATGAAATATTAAAAAAATATTCATGAGAGATAAAAGCCGGCTTTTGTCATATTTTTATGGAAATATCTAAGTATGCAAAGTTAGCAAAACGCTGTTCAGAAAATATATGATTTTCATCGAAAGTGGACTAATGTCTATGGACACTTGAAATGTCTACCAAAAACACGAGGTCTCTCTTTGTATTAGAAATCCATACAAAATTATTCTGTGAATGCTTTACGTATCCTAAAACGTTACTAACCAAAAATGTACTTAAAACATTTTCCTTAAATGTTAGTAGGTAGCTTTATTTCTCCGACAGGTATCCGTATATCCATTATTCCTAGAACGCTTTTCAAACATCTAAGGGTATTACTAAAAACGATATGGTTATATAAGCTGATATTTTATGTAGTTTTATATCTAGACTAGCCTATGCCCGCTGCTTCGCACGCGTGGAGCTCGATCACTGTCCCACGGGATTGTACTATCGGGATAAAAATTATCCTATGTGTTAATCCAGGTTATAAACTACCCGTTTGCCAAATTTCATCCAAATCCGTTCAGTACTTTTTACGTGAAAGAGTAACAAACATCCATTCATCCATACTTACAAACCTTTGCGTTTATAATACATATTAGTAGGATAAGCATCGGCCTTAAGATGTGAAAACAGCAGCCGATCTCGGAATACCGGAGTTTTTCAACATGCTGGAAGAAGATGTAAATATTTTAATGACAGCTCTTGATAAAATTGCCGTAACCAGAGACTAGACAAAGTGACTATCTCTAGACGACTAGGATGATAATTATTATAAATAGTTAAAAAATCAAAAGAAGAATTGATAATAAGCTACCGAAAAGATAATATCAGTCCTGTCAAAAGTACATTATTTACAAACTTCAAATAGAGCTAAAATCATAATAAAATATGTACAAGAATCAAAATTACAGGGCGTCAAAAAATTCGTCCATATCGCTGTCAACAGAAAAAGTACCCAACGGGCTTGCCGCATTTGCTACGTTGGATGGAAATGCTGATTCTTTGGACAAAAAAAAAATGCTTTGAAAGTAATTAATATCACTAGTGCCATATGCCCCTCTGGTCGCCACCTAAAGTAAGTACCACATATTCAGTTCACCATTTCGAATCCCCCTCTTCCCATCAACAGGAATTTTTCATCAGCAATTAAAAAAAAAAAACAACCAGAACAATCTCTTCTTAACATCAAAAGCAATACCAACAGAAACCAAAACATACCACATCGCGACACACCAAAAATGTTTGTCACATCTATCAATTTCCGCAAAAGAAGAAATCGAGACGCTTGATCGATTGCCAGATAGGCCATTAGAAAAATTGCTCGTTCCATTTCTGACGGCCGTTAAAAAAGGAAAGAAAAAAATAAAACGATACGGAGGAGCAACAAAATGAAGAAATTAACTGGGGAATCGGTGAAACAGACTTGAGATAGCTTAATCGTCGGTTCGAAACCGGTTCGCTGAGGTCAAGTCGGGTTGTTTGTGATGCCGAACCTTCGTGATTGTTTTTCATGAGAGTATCATAAAACACTCTTGTTTCTTTGTGATTTTTGTGTCGTTAATTTTGGTGTGAATTGCTGTGGGATCCTTTTTGGAATTCAGCACTATGGTTTGAATGTTTAGTGTATGCCCTAGCCAATTTGGCTGGAATAGTTACCATAGACATCAAAAATTTTACACAGGAATAATATTATGTAGGTTACAAAAATGTTTAATTCGAAAGGCTGTTTTAATGAAAAACAACCACTTTATGATAAGTAGTACTTACGTTATATAGAACAACAAAAGTTCTTACTCCAGCATTTTGAAGATATAGAAAAAACACCAACTTATAAAAACTGCGTAAAAATATTCAGCCTTATACCAAATTCGTTGAAAACAGAATTCAAGGAAAAGCCTCTCATTTATAAATCATAATGTGCTAACACCAAAATTTATTGTAAGGCTTTATCGAACAGTACCTACGTAAGTAGAGGTGATACCAAGTGCGTTTGAATATCACAAGACGTGACAGGATTAATAGATTACCACCAAGTGATTTTTGAACTTTCACTCTCGATTTTGAATTATGGCTCTTTAAATTGGTTTCTTGAAAAAGGACTTGGATAACACTATCAATCTTTTACGTGGTGTAAGTCTTGGATGAAAAGAAAACATAAAATGGCCGCCGCTGGGTGTTGTCTAGCTCACTTTTTGTATCACTCTTGTAATTTTAATAGTGTATTTGGTGTTTGTGAGACTTTTTTTGGTGATTGATTTCAATACAGAGACTATACACGGTGTAAATTACCTAATCACGAAGCTGTCAACCAAGCATTCTGTACATGAAACTAAGTAACTTTACGCAAAAATTATTGCTGGGAAACGACTTTTTTTTGGAGGGTGTAAAATCATGTTTTGTCGTAGAACTCAATGTAAAGCAATCAAAACATTGTGCTGATGGACGGATTGAATAGTACTGGGGTCGTGGAGGTGTTTAAAGTAAAAATCTTACATTGAAAACTTGTATTTAAAAAAATACTTGTCAAAAAGATGGAACTTTGACCCCTAATATCTCCGTATGTAGAAGGTTCCCAGGTATGGTGTAGAGCAAAAAAATGATCGCTATGACAGGGAGAACCAGTGCCTTTCGGCTTCGTTAAGAGGTGTTTTACACCCTTTATGTTTGTTTTTGCTTTTATTACGTAAATCTATTATTGCACCCGCAAAAAGTATGTTTATTTCAATAAAGAAGAAAACCTCTAGTAGTGCCTAAGGTTCCCGACAAATCAAGAAAATGACACAAAAGCCTTTGATCCTTGAATTTCTATTTTAAGACTTAATATTCTAAATATGCAGGGGCATTCTCCAGGACTACTGATCCGATTCTGAAATTCATCAACTAACGGGAAACTCCGATGGTTTTAGGCCATGTACAGGACGTTCCGGTGAGATTACGAGATTTCCGATCATAACGTGAGGAAAGCCGCAGTCAAAAGCAAGTCATACACAAGTAGACAAGAGACAAGTATTTTCAATTATAAAAACACGAAGAATGTAAGTTGACCAAGATTATGTCTGGACCTTAAAAGAGACTATAAACCTCTGAGTTGTTTTTCGCTTTTTCTTTTCAGAGTAGTCAGGTTCGAAAGAAGGAACCACTCTTGTTAAAAACAAATGACGCGTAAAGGGTTTCGAAAAACCTATTTGCGAAATAAACATCATTTTTATAATTAACTAGCTGTGCCGCGCAACTTCGTCTACGTCACATTTTCCCCGATCTCGCAACTTTTTTCATTGCTGCTCCGTTCCTATTGGTCATAGCGTGATGATATATAGCCTATGTCCTTCCCCATACAAACATACAAACATACAAACATACAAACATACAAACATACAAACATACAAACATACAAACATACAAACATACAAACATACAAACATACAAACATACAAACATACAAACATACAAACATACAAACATACAAACATACAAACATACAAACATACAAACATACAAACATACAAACATACAAACATACAAACATACAAACATACAAACATACAAACATACAAACATACAAACATACAAACATACAAACATACAAACATACAAACATACAAACATACAAACATACAAACATACAAACATACAAACATACAAACATACAAACATACAAACATACAAACATACAAACATTCAAACATACAAACATACAAACATACAAACGTATAAACTTATATATTAGTATGGATAATCTACAATCTGTTAAAACCTAAAGCAGAAAACGCATAACATTGCAACCCAAGATTCAATGTTCTAGCTGCATTAGACAAAGGTGCAACATTATACATGAGCTATGAATTATGTTGTCTACCTCGGCGATAAGTCGGCAGCGTGCTCTCACAGACTCACGGCGATATTGGGTCGCCACTCGCTCATACTGGATCACGAGCCGCGGTTGGGCCAAGGTATAAGCTAATAAACCTAATGCTGCTGGCGGGTTAAGGAGATTACCGATATTTCCCGCCAGTACCATCAGTAGTGACGAGGCGGAACACTGTTTTTTTTTAGTCGGTAAGAGTCTAACAGGCCCTGCCACACGATGGACCACACCTATAAGAATTTCCACACCTAAAAAAGGTGGTAGACCTTGTAGAACATGGCAGGACGAGTTGGACAAGACCAGCAATCAGTGGTCCACATTGGCCCTGGATGGAAGCCATTGGAAGTCATGGGGAGAGGCTTTTGCCCAGCAGAGGGATGAACCAGGCTAACAGTATCAGCAGGCCTCATTCAGACCATACCTACACCGATAAATGGGTACACTTTCTCGTGGCGCCGTGGCCACTCCGCCAGTCGGTTGTCACCGCTCGCGCGCAGAGCTCGCGCGTGCCTAATATTTTGAATAGGTCTCGAATTGAGAACAAAAAGAATGGCTAGTTGAAAGCACTGCTCATTTGAAAGACGTGTGTCAAAAAAAGGAGACGAGAGAATGTCACTTTTTTCATTAACTGCATATGAGGAAAGGTAAGTTCAAATTCATTTAAAACTATAAAACGTTTTTATATGACCAGAGAAAATTGATAATGTGATTTTTTATTGAGATATTTTAACGATTTTGGTGTCAAATGGTTTAAGATCTAAAACTATTTTATCCGTTTGAATCATGTAAATCGGTCTACACGTTTAGGAGATAATAGGGGATCGGACTGGGTAAAGAAAACGACATTCTATTTTGTCCGTCACACAGGTAATACAAAAATATTAGACACGTATTTTTTGTTTTATCAAAATATCAAAAAATTACTTAGTTAAAACTCATTAAAGTTGGAGAGTGGGGGCTTACTACGTCACAAGTAGGTATAAAAGTTACCTACATGTGACGTCATGCGCAAATTCAACTCGATATATCTCCGTAATTTTATGACCACGTGAAAAAAGAAAAAATACGTGTCCAATACTTTTCAATAAACTACCCGACGGACAAAGAAAAAAAAATTTGATTATCCCCTATTAAGAATTAGGATCGTGAAAATGTAAACAACCAGAATTTTCGATGTTTTAGTTCTACGAACATTAAAAAAAAATGCAAAACGTGAAATATTATTATGGTAAGTTAATGAAGAATGTTAAACGAAGAGGTATCTAGGTAGCCTAAAGATTAAAGGTTTGTTTTCATTTGTAATTACAAATGACGGACTATAACATTCATTGTCTATCTACCAAATTGACCGTGTAATCGTACGCATGAAACATAAGATATATTACCTGGTCAAGTAGTTAGATAGACGATGAATATTATAGTAGCAGCGGCAAACCGAAAACCCTAGTGCCACAGTTAGTGCGTCACACCGCGCCAGACAGCGACAGAGTTACGCGTTAGAAGAGAGCGGCAACGTTTATATGAATATCGCGTTAGGCAATGAGCGCTTATGCGATCTGAATTGCACTTTGTTGCTTAGCAGCAAGAGTCGCTATTTCTATTAATTGTTTCGCAAAGTGTCTCTTCTGTACTTGCACTTTTTACTCTGTAGTATCAGTAATAAAAGATGCAAACTTGCGTGAGCTTGGTGAAACTCAACAACTTTATCACGTCGACGGCACTAGGTATAAGCTTTGGACTTAATTTAAGAAACTCGAACCTGTACGTCTACCATGAGTTTTAACAATCTATACTCGCTAGCGTCTGTAGTTAAAAAAATGTATGAAAACTTTTACAGCGCCTCTAGCGGATAGTTGGGTACTAAAATGCGCAGTATGAGTCACTATAGTTATCTATCCTACGTCACCGTGTAGTAAACTAAACTTTGGCAAGTTTGGGCTTCATTTGCTTAGAATTTGGTAGTAAGCACCAACACAGCTCATGGTACCATTGAAAAAGCTAACTATAGTATTTGCTTATTGACGGAACTATTGCAGTTACGTCAAGCGATCTAACTATGACAACTCATGGTAAACGTACTGAACTATTGCGAGTTATTCCGTTTTATAGAATTTGCTTTCAAGCCTGAAGAGTCTGGAATACATGATGCATACAGCGAATGAACCGTCTCGTTGGCCTAGTATTTGCTGGCGTTACTCCTGAGTTTGATTTGGGAATCAAATTTTGGTTTGATTTGGGGTCAGTAAAGTGTTATTGGGTTGATGGTAAAGGGGTCGCCCCCTATTACATGGAGTCAAACATGTTTGGGTCTAAATACAACTAGCGTAATGATCAATCAAAATACCTTTCATCTTCATCTTCATTTAGTCAGGGGTATACCGTGGTATACACCTGCCTAATCTTTCCGAGAAATAAAAGCGTGATGTTATGAATATTAAAGCGAATAAAGCTACCTAATTTTTTTTAAGTATAGCCTATAAACCAGAATATATACTCGAAATTTTACAAACGTAGTCTGCCAAAAATGATTAAATAATGCATAAAATAAATAACGCAGCTTGCTTCATTTAAAAGTTAGTGCCTTTAAAATCAACAATTTATGTGCCTTTTATTCTATCTAGCATCTCGTTTTCACTTGTAAGTCGTACCATACCAAGTTGAGACGAATTATTATTTTTATAGTCCGCGGTTCTCAGATAGATTGCTAGTGATTTGAGGCTTTTACTGACGCCAAGGCAACGACTTTATTAACTTCAAAATAATATGAATTCTGCATCGTTCTGTTCACGTTATATTGGTATAAAGTTTTTTTAAATTTTTTTAAAGCCTTTTGTCGGTGTTCTAAGGGATTGCGGTTCCGAATCGATTTTTAAGTTTCGCTTTGCTGTTTAACTTGCCTCTGCCTCTTATCCATTATCTAATGTTATCCCGGGTAAAACTAAAACATACTAAATTGGTCATAATAAAACGAGGGAATAAAAAGACTTTTTCTTGCAAAACAAACAAACGGACTGCACGATTTTTTGTGCAGGCTATATTATGACTAGAGAACGAGTCCAATCTTAGTATTTATTAGTCAAGTTCAAGTAATTAAGTTGAGTTAAAACTTGAGTTTAAGTAATTATAAATTTTATGCAATAGACAAGAATTTAAAATAAGTAACAACTGTCAAAGAAAGCTAAGCTATGAATTCTAAGTGTTCCTTTAAGCAATTAATAAAATACAGAATAAAAATCGTTTCTTAAGTAATGACTTTCACTCAAGTAATCACAAAGAGAGAGAGAGAGAGAGTTTATACAGGGTGTAACGGAAAGGGTATATACATACTTAAGGATGTGCTACAGACTATCAAACTGAACATGTTTCTCCATCGGAAAAACATAGTAATAGCGAAAAAAATATCAGTTGCCCCATACATTTGGTTCGAATAGGTATTGAAATTTTGTATGAGGCAGCAGAAAA
Organism: Cerastis leucographa; assembly: GCA_963082945.1. NCBI lineage: Eukaryota > Metazoa > Arthropoda > Insecta > Lepidoptera > Noctuidae > Cerastis > Cerastis leucographa. The sequence goes on from OY720366.1 coordinate 15,644,857, forward strand.
TTTTTACGCTTGTTTGTCCGATAGAGAAATATGTTCAGTTTGATGGTCTGAGGCACACCCCTAAGTATGTATATAGCCTTTCCGTTACAGCCTGTAGATGCGGGTGAATTAACCAGTGCAGATAATCTCATAAAACGTTTAGGCATAGTCCATCCATAGTTCCGTAATAACCAAACTGTGCTTACACATAGAAAATCGACTGCTTATCAATCTGTTCTTATAGTAACTCATTTTCTCTATTGACTGAATGTATACCTCTTTTCCAGTATAGACATCTCATTATATTGACATCTAACAAGTCAGCTATCTGAAATTTTTTTTTTGTATCATCCTGATCACCACATGTCATTCCAAGCCTGTACCTCCTATCTCCGACTACCAACTTCGATAACTTCCCGATAGAATTCCACCCACCTACCTACCTACCTATCAAAAATCTTGAGGTAGTCCTAACCTAATTAATAATCATAAAAACGTTGACTGATCACCACGACACTGTGTCGCCTGCTTATCACCGCAGAGAATATTAATCTAGAAGGTCTGTTTCATACAACGAGCGGAGGCAGGCATACGTAGACGCTTCCAGTTAAACCTGAAAAGTATACGCTTTGGTAATGTAATAGTAATGATAAAGTAACCTCACGTGGTTAAAAATGTTGTATTTTAATAATTTGGTTTACATTTTTGTCGAACCACGGTTTGTTGCAGTGCACTATCATTACCTAATCTACCTACTCTTAGCCCAAATCGTAATCTGTCACTCAAAACTATCTCTGTATTAGATTTTATCATCGATTGTTCGTATACAAGGTGTTGTTTTGCATCCTCGTCAAAATTCAAGAGGATGTCACAAAAGACATAAATAATCAATTAAAATTACCGTACCTAGTTAATTATTAATTAACGCAGATTTTTTGGATTTTTAAGTTTGTCAGCTTTTCAGAATAACCCCCTTAACGTGGTTTAGGTAATAAGAAATTGTCGAAGTGACGTTTGAGAATGTTTGTATGTATGAAGGCGCAGTTATAGAACCATGATCAGACAGGCCACGTTTAAAACACGGGTGGTTCACACTTACCGATTTTCGTAAATAAGTAAAAAAATAAAAAATACTTTCCCATTTTATTATTGATTCGGGATGAGAATCATTAGCATAGTTACCTCCTTGAATTTGTCGAGGATGCAAAACAACACCTTGTATACACGTTCATTCCCGAAGTGCACACTTTTCTCTGGTGTTCTGTATGTACGACAAAAAAAGGCCAATCGTGTATGCTTACTCTCGCTGTATACGTGATACATGTCAATGTATGCTTTTATACTTGTTTTATGAAGCTGATCTTCTGTATAAATTTTATTCGTGTTTACACCACGACGCCTCCTTATCACAGTGTCACAAGTAGCTTGTAACTTCACTTATCATTTTGTAAATAAGGGTAGACAGGACTTATTAGCAGGAAGGATGTTATTGGACGAAACGAAGATGGATTGTGAGTTTTATCATTTTGTTTGGAGATGATGACGTGTGATACTCGTAATATATTGTGAGTGTGTTTTGTTTATTACTGTCTTATATTTTTGGTGTGATTTTGAATACATGAAATGGAATGTTGTTCTACGTTGTTTGAAATTGGCGTGTTCATGCAATTCGCGTGTTCACGCCTGTGGCCTAACAGTTTGTGATAAAAGTGAATGAGTATAATGAAATGTTTCTTTGGGAAAGTTCTTTGTTATCATGAGTATTATGACGTGTTTAAGTATCGGTCACTAATTAACAGTCACCCTAAATCCATACTTCCATCATACTAATATTATAAATGCGAATGTCACTCTGTTTGTTTGTTTGTATGTTTGTTTGTTTGTTACCTTTTCACGACTAAACGGCTGATCAAATCTTAATGAAATTTGGTAAGAAGATAGATTTCCACTTGGGGAAGGACAAAGGCTATATATCATCACGCTACAATCAATAGGAGCGGAGCAGCAATGAAAAATGTTGCGAAAACGGGGATTTGACGCAGACGAAGTTGCGCGGGACAGCTTGTACCTACATAAACGTCCAAATAGATATTAGTGTGCATAGGTGATAGTCCTATCAATATATTAAATCTTGGAAAAAGGAGTAAATGATAGTGCGCCGACCCCAAATAACATGGGACAAGGCTAGAAAAATGAGAATCTGTTCTTTATTAAAACAACTAGCTGTCCCGCGCAACTTCGTCTGCGTCACATTTTCCCCGTTTTCGCAACATATTTCATTGCTGCTCCGCTCTTATTGGTCGTAGCGCAATGATATATAGCCTATGTCCTTCCCTAGGTTAAAATCTATCTTCTTGCCAAAGGGTATTGTTCATTCTTGGCTTTAACGTGGACAAGTTGTTCAGTTAAAAGTATTTTTACTATTATATATACTTAAATCTAAAATGAATATTTTTTGTATACTCGTAGTTGGAAAGTAAATCTAAAAACATGTCATTTAAAAAGTATTTAATCCGATTGAGTTACAAAAGAGTCGCCATCTTTTTGGTTACCAGCTGATTTTGTGTTGCCACATTAATAATGATAGTGAGTTGTCTCTTTTTAAGATAATAATCGATTTCTAAATCCGAGTCAAAAATATGTATTTTCTTGAGAACTTATTATCAAATCAACTGATTTTCAAACGCATTTCTGTTTATTTTCCTTTCAGTACTTTAAAAATGAACAAAACACTAATCGTTTTTGACCTGCAAATCATTTTCCATTCGATTTTAATAATAAATCGATTATTGTACAATCGTTTTTTTTTGGCAACACCTGTCGTCTGTCAATAATGACGTACAGTGAAAAATAAACATTACATTCGCTTTGCCTCGAGCAAAGACTCCCTCATTGCGAACTTTTCTGTTTTTGTTATAATGGACTCTGATACCGCTCCAATTGAAGACCTGGGTTTACCTTTGGACACTGTTTCTGCTCATGACGATGACCCTGGCGCTATTTTGTTAAATATTGAACTGGCTTGAAATGAAAACCTTGGCATGAACATTGACGCTCCTGTGCAGGATCTTATTGCCCTTAACGGGAATGACGAACCTATGCGATGTGTCAATTGCGGCATTGATATTATTTATCGCAGAAGTCGCGCTCTGGAACCCATTGAAATACTAACAGTAATCCGACATTGGACTGCTCTACAAGTGGTAAGCTAATGATCTATTATTATTTTTAAAATAATCATTGCTATTATCCATACAAACTGAATAAAAATAAATATGCTTATGTCTTATTTGTAGGTTACAGCCCAGAGCTTTGTCTGCCATTCTTGCTGGATGTTGGCTCTCAACAACGCAGCGGCTCAAGAAAATGAACCAAGCACAAGTAGTGGTCAGCAACGACAATTATGTGTAAATTGTGGATGTTCAATACTACATACTAGATATCATGTTTTGCATACAAATTCCGAAAGAGAAACACACATAAGAAATGTAATTATGGAGTGGATATCACCATGGCTGGTACTGTCCTTTTTATGTATTTTTTGTTTGCATTTAGAATATATTAAATAAAAAATACTATTATAGAAATGAAAATATGTAATACATTATGTGTGAGGAAAAGAAAGATGTCAGTTTGTGTTTCAACCAGTGACTATGAATGAAATTCTTTTAGGTTCATGGATCTGACCGCTGGCAATGTGCTGATAGAGCACCACTTCCTGCTTTAATATCTGCAAATGTACCAGCATAAGCAGAAACAATAACCTTACCGGATTATACTAGAGCACCTGATACACAGGCTTTTTGTTTTTGTCCCTGTTGTGACTCATCGCAGAGATTGAGTATCCCAACATTGCTAAGGGGGAGAGAGCCAGCAACCTCCTTGAAGGTTTACCTTTAACTGGCTATTGCGCTTTGTTACGAGGAAAAATTCAAAGCAGGCACATAAGCCGAAAAATATATTTATATCATAATTAATAATGATCTGTAAGGCAGAGAAGCAATAACTCAATATTGTTGCAATTGCCTTGTACAGCTAAGAATGGTGGGCTGCTGTGCTCATGTTATGACCATAACATTTATGGTACTTAAGCTGGGCAAGGCACAACAATAGGCAGGCAAAATAATATTAGACTGCCTACCCAGTTTTTAGATAATATTTTATTTATTTATGATTCGGAATAAAAGTTATTGAAAAAACATATTACTTTTATTTTTTTGCATTTAAATGACCTCAGGATGAGTTACTACCACATTAAAAGGAAGAGAATATCATTATAGGAAAGCTACAAATCATGTTTTTTGGAAATAAAATATTCATAACTAACTTTTTTTCAGCGACAAGCCTTATCATTACACATGCTAAATATGAACTATTTTTACACTTTCCAGCAATCTTATTACTATAATTCGTTTCTTAGAGGTATAAACTATTAAAAACCCCTGTCATTAAATATTATAGCTAATGTCCACGTTAAGCCAAGTTACCCTAACAAAGTGAGCAATTCCCTTTCATTAATATCCGATCAGCCGTTTAGTCGTGAAAAGGTAACAAACAAACAAACAGAGTGACATTCGCATTTATAATATTAGTATGGATAATATGTACTTAATTAAACTATCTAAACAATTGGTAGCGTTTGTCTAAAAGCCTATAGACATTTCCTGGAAAAAATGACTTATTAAGCTGTTTTATTTCGTTTACACTTTGAATGAATGTGGTTAATTCAGCCACACCTTTACTTGAATTTTCACGTCTTGAGTTGGACAAATTTATAAAAAACTAGCTGTCCCGCGCAACTTCGTCTGCGACAAATTTTCCCCGTTTTCGCAACATTTTTCATTGCTGCTCCGTTCCTATTGGTCGTAGCGTGATGATATATAGCCTATGTCCTTCCCCAGGTTGAAATCTATCTTTTTGCCAAATTTCATTAAGATCCGATCAGCCGTTTAGTCGTGAAAAGGTAACAAACAAACAAACATACAAACAAACAAACAGAGTGACATTCGTATTTATAATATTATATATAATATATAATAATATATAAAATATATATATATATATTAGTATGGATAAGCAGAATGAATGCAATATCACAAATCATTATTCATCATTTCAATGATCTTTGTTAATAAACACAACACCGTCCTACAGTTGGGTAAAACCACGACAAACGTCATTATTAACCAAGGGACGCTCACGCATGAGTCCGCTACCCATTCTTCGACCATACCGTCGGAAAACATGTAAATTTGTACGTACTTAAACATACCAAAGAAAAACAATTATTACTTCACCCATGCTTCCACCAACATTCCAAACCAGTGAAGGAATATAAATTCTAAACTCGATATCGATGAATACCAAAATCCGTTAATTAAGCCATTTTGCGGTGAGAATTTAAACGTTCTCCATCTTAGTAATTATGGAAAAGTATTCAGGGACGTACAAGTACCAGGACTAAAGTAATTAAGTGCTATATTTATATACCGAAGGTTCCAATTGAGTTCTTAAGATAATTACTGTTAAACGCGTTTGAAAACGCCTAGGGATGTAACTTAGAATTGTCGATTGTTTTTTAATTAGTTTTGTGCGTTTTATGTGACTTAATTACTTAATCGAGTTGCTTCTTGGCTTCTCAAAAGAAATCAATCATTTAATCCACCGTAATTATATATCACGGTGGATTTAATAAATGATTGTTTTTTGTTACTTGATTACTCTGCTGTAGTAAAAATGTTACCTAGATGTACTTATATTTAATTATTGTCTAAATCAAGATTTTATGACTAAAATGTATAAGACAGAAAAATGTACCAATATTTTGACAAAAACCTCAATCCATTTAGATAATAGTAACGAATATAACGAAAAAAAGTTGCCGCATAATCGTTGTCACAAAAGTAAATCTATAAAATGTACAATAAAAATAAACGCCAGCGATACTATCGCAGTAGAACACGCGTAATCGTCGCCCAATTTAGCCGGCCACTCTACAAAATAAACACAAAATTTTCTCACAACTCCATCTGAAAGTAAACGACAGTTGTCACGCACTTAACGGAAATAAAGTGCTTGGATAACGCGCGAATTACCCATTTCGTCGTCCCGAGAGCCGACGATAAAAAATATCGATGTAAATTTTCACATCCCTAGACTCTATTTAGACTCTAATTTTCATGTCGAGTGAAACAAAAGTACGAAATGTGTTAGCTGCCTTTCTTTTTTTTTTTTGGTATAGATCGAGGAATTAAATTGAGTCGCATTTTTTGCAGGTTTTATTAAATAAAAGACTTGCGAATATGGTGGGAAGGGTTAATTAAAAGTATTTGCTTCGTGGACGATTACTAGGAGCCAATTGGCAATATTATTTTCTTCGTATATGTACGAATAATTTATTGGATCTTTTGTACGGCATTTAAAGATTGTTTTATCATCAAGAAATAGACCTATTTGCCTTAAGTGCAAGTATTGATAGAAGCAAGCGTTCATTAACCTTTATAATGATGATGTTCTATTAACAAAATCAATAATCGAAGCTTTCAGCACGCATACATTAAAATTGGTTAAACCAATCCATTAAAAAGTACATACATAAACATTCATTATTTGAACAGATTGTTTGTTTTATTGAAAACTCATTGAACGAAACAATTAATGTATTTTCGCAAATTAATTCGACTATTTACTCTTGAAAGATACAGAACAAAAATGGTGGTTGACCGAGCTTTTAGCGTGCAATTTAAAATGGACACTGAAATATAAAGTTTGAACAAATACTTAAAGCTAATTTAGATTTAAATTGATAGAATAATGAAGGTTGAACAATGTTTGTTATTTAACAATTTGATTGCTATTGAAACTTATTTAATTTCAACAGTTTGTCAGAAATAATTTTAGGTATTTTTCGGTAATTTGGGCGGCTGCTTGGAGAACTCGAAATTTTTTTACGAAAAATTGATACCAACATTTTTGCAGATCGGATGCATGAGGAAAATTTCCCTTTTAGTACTGATGAGTCTCGGAAAACCTAACAGACGATTGATGATCTGTTTGTAAAATGATCATTCTGGCTAGAAAGTGACCACTACTTCTCTAAATAATGAAGGAACGCAGCGCCAATCCCAAATGAGAAGGGAAAAAGCAGGAGAGTCACACATTGAATTAAGTAGTCAAAAAACTTGGATTTTATTTCCTACTCGAATATTTTTTCTTTACCTATCTATAACTATATCATTTTATAGACTCCTTTACACTTAAGAAGTATCCTCGCATAGCTCGTGAACGACATCAGAAAATGAAGAGGAATGTCGGATCCTGCGCTATGTAGGTCGTCGCATACCCGATACATAGTTTATAGAAAGCCATTAATACCGTGGCGGTTCTGATCAATGGGTGCCATGATGTCACATTATTTGAACAGCTTGCAGCGTGGACGTGCACATATTGATTGTTTGATACATTTTAGTGTGCTCAAATGTCCCGGGGAATCCGTTGGGTGAATGCAACGATTGATGTCATCGTTTTTAGTGGCATGTTGTTCCAAAGTACGAGATAAAATTCAAAGAATCATAAAACAGGAGAATATTTTACTGTGCCTTAGCCAAAAATTGTAATGAGACGATTAGCGTGTGTAAAAAGTTTGATTTAATTGTGTACAGGTATTTTTTTGGAATTTATTTGTGGATCATTCAATAATATAAGAATATCGCTATCAATAGTTTTTTCAATAATAGTGCGAAATGTTAACTAGCACGATAATTTGCTGCAATTTACGAATTACTACGTTATATAAACACATGGTTTATTCGAATAATTTTCCATATTTTTTTCATTCTCGGTACATTCAAATTACAGTTTGCTAAAAAAATCATCACAGCAGCAGCTGGGACACAGGCCTCTTCTCTATAAGAGGCAGTGGGCCGTAATCAACCACGCGGGCCCAGTGCGGGTTAGTAGATGTCACATGTCTTCGAATTTTTAGTTCTAGGACATACCGGTTTCCTCACGATGATTTCCTTCACCGTTTTTAAGGGCAGCGGTGATGAAATAAATTACACAAAGTAATGCGCCTGCCTGAGCTCGAACCCACGGCTTTACAGTTATTTACGAACTTTATGTATACCGTACATCGGTGTTTTGAACTTCGGAGTAATGTAATACAGTCCTTCTCGTAAGTCGGGGCTGCCATAACTGGGCCACCGCTGCTCGACCAAAAAAAATCGTGCTGCTAAAAATATTTTACGAACAACATTTTCTAAACACATTCAATCCATCTTCACTAAATAATTTCCCTCATCCCTCTGCCTACACTTACACATATAAATAATTCCTCCTGTCTTGTCAGACGTACTTAAGTCTGACCTTTCCCAAAGTATTCCATTCCATCAGATTGAGCACCAAGGGTTGCTATTGACAGTTTTATCTGATCAACCATCAGTTCCGAACGTTCCCTTCCGAAGTCTTATTTGAGGAACGGTTTAAGCCTATCTCTATCTCTGAACTGTTTCGACGATTACGGGATATATTTTCATGTTAAAGTAGTTTTATTTTTTTGGGAAGGATTTTCAAGAACCCTCTTGCAGTAATAAATACCTATAGATACGCTGATCATGTTGTTTTGACGGCATAGGTAACGTTGGACGTAGGGATAAGCTCGAAAATCGAAGCCTATTTTTCAAAAATACCAGTTGCTGGCACTTTTTGAATTGTCAAATAGAGAAAGATGAAGCTACAGTCCAGCCAAAAGACAATAATACCTGTGAAAGGACAGTAGTTACCCTTACTCATTCTAAACCGAACATCTTTTGCAAGGAAATCTACATACAGACACGCTTATCTACTTCAATGCGACAACTTGTGAGAACTGAACATTTTGCGTATACTGTCTACAAAATGTCCAAATCTCAAAATGTCTCACCACTGCCGCATGCTGTTCAAGGTGGCGCTGCTTGTCAAGAAAATTTGTATCGGTTTGTCAAACTTGGTGCGTTTACTTTAATTCCATGTTTGGTCGCCTGCACAGATAAGTTGGTTGAAGTGTACATCGTACATTGTCATTATGAGCTGAATCGCATAACGCTACCTACATCTAAATGAGTGCGTAAATACTATACAAGGTGTAACAAAAAGGGTATATTTATACTTAGGGGTGTGGTACAGGCCATCAAACTGAACATGTTTCTCCATCGGACAAACATCGTAATAGCGAAAAAATATCAGCTGTCCCATACATTTGGGTCGAATAGGTATTGAAATTTTGTATGCGGCAGCAGATAATTTTTTCGCTATTACGATGTTTTTCCGATGAAGAAACATGTTCATGTTGATGGTCTGTAGCACACCCCTAAGTATGTATAATTATACCATTTTTGATACACGTGGTATAACGGTTGAACTTTCAACTCTTAGTCGTGAACCGATCGTTGCTAATCTATCACTTAAGTTTTAGTTAGGCATTAATTCAGTCTTCGCCAGCGTTATTACAAAAAAGTATTAACCACTTCAAACCATAGTATTAAACGAAATAAATACATTCCTATTGCGATTACCAAGTATTCTAAGATTATTTATAAGGCGATATTTTTGCCGTTCGTACCTCCTCTTGGCAAGTTTCCTTTGTATTCATATTTCAGAGCCTTCACAAAGGTCTTATCTATCTACACTTTGAATAAAATTAGTCTCGTTTCCAGGAAATCTACGCATATTAAGTGCGCGTAATTTCTTGAAATTGTTCTAGATTTTATATAAAATGTCTATGAACTACACAAGTGGGTGATAATTACTGGAAATAGAATAAACTTTATGAGTTTTCCATTTATTTTTCAAGGAAAATGACTGTTCTTATTTTTTTTCCACAGTTTTAATGCTGGTAGTACTTATTTTAGTCCATTATTTCAAATATTTTCTCATCGTCGTATTTAACTATGAAAATAGTTGTCATAATTCAAGTTAGAATTACATGAAGGACGGTCTAACTAAATCTAATTTTAATTATAAATAATATATAGTCGGAACACAAGGAGCTCATAAATTTTAAAAATATTATTAGTTGGATTAACACAATATCTTAGAACCTGTTTAAAGAAACAAATATCATTTACCACTCTAATCACATATTCATTTAAATAAAAGTTAACCGATGTCACAAGATCCCAAAAATTAACAATCCAATCCAACGACAGATCCTCTCCTACTAAGTATAAACCTTATAACACATTTAACTTAACCACGTGGAAAGTAACAATAGAGCATCGATCCTACACGTCATATATTTGACCGAAGCAAATTGTCAAGGCGGAGTGAATGTCACTTTTTTGAGTTCCATTCATTCCCTACTCAACCGTGCATCAGGGTCCGCTGACACTGATGCACGGTTTGTTTCTGTGTATTGTAAAGTAGTAAATAAACCAGATTCCCAGGTAGCAGTTGTTTGGGATGCTGAATGTATCATAGCTGTTTGGTTTGAAACCGATTTGTTGCAATGAAAATAAACTAAGTTGGCGATACAATTCTTATCTATACAAATAAAAAGTGTCTGTTTGTAATTTCAAAATAACAGCTTTTACTGAATGCATATTAAGAAAGTATATACTTATTACAAAAAAAAAACATTTTTGTCTGGCAGTCTGTCTGTTTGTTCCGGCTAATATCCGAAACGGCTGAACAGCGTAGCATTTTGGTTAGGCAGATGAAACTCTATTTCAGACTAACAACATCTACAAATATTTTGGCGCCATCTGCATTCAGCACACACTCAAAGCATCGAACACATTCTACATCCATTCATTCCTTCAATCACATAGACAAGTATTTATTTACCTATCAATCTTGTCTAAAGTTTATCATAGAAACAGAGATCTATTTTGAAACGAACTGTTCTAGTTGGCACGAACTCAATTGTTTATCTATGCTGACAGTAAACGTGAACACAGGGATTAATCTAAAAATTAAATAAGAATTTAATTCCCGTCTGCATGCAGGATATTAGTGTCAACACCATTTTCTTTTCCAGTTTTATCGTCATGCGTGTTATCCATACTTCCATACTTAATATTATAAATGCGAAAGTCACTCTGTTTGTTTGTATGTTTGTTTGTTTGTTACCTTTTCACGACTAAACAGCTAATCGGATCTTAATGAAATTTAACAAGAATATAGATTTTAACCTGGGGAAGGACATAGGCTATATATCATCCCGCTACGACCAATAGGAGCGGAGTAGTAATAAACTTTTCTTGAGAATCGAAACGCCTAATTACGTTTGTTTAACTCAACAATTTGACTTGAAAGGTACTTTAATTGAAAACGTTTTGATTATTGATTTTTTAATTATTTGCTTTGGTGTAGTAAAAGCTTTTCAATTATATGATGAAATTATTGAATGGGAACGAGGTGAATGATTACAATTTGTGTCCATAGAAAAAAATAAAAACCTTTTGTAATGCTATTTGCGATTTAAATATTAAAAATATTGTTTTCTTCTTGTGTACGTATTTCTGATTTTGTTTTAGCAATCAGTATATTCATGTATCAGCACCTTAATTATTAATAACTATTATTTTTTTAGTATAAACTAGCTCTCCCGCGCAACTTCGTCTGCGTCCCATTTTCTCGCTCCGCTCCGTGCGTGATGATATATAGCTTATACCCTTTGTCGATAAATGGGCTATCTAGCAATGATATTTTTTTTTTAATCGGACCAACAAATTCGAGATTAGCGCGTTCAAGCAAACAAACAAACTCTTCAGCTTTAATATTAGTTAATTAGATAAAAGTGCCTTGCAGTGGGATATATAAGGCATTCCTTATTTCCTTTTTTCACTCTCTTTTGCTATTTGGGCCCAATACTTTTGGTAAGAGTCCAGCTCAGCACGCCATCTCATACTGGGCCTACCGAGTCGCCAGGTTCTCATGTTTGGAACCCAATCTGTAGCCATTTTGGCCCAATTTTGATTCGACATGCGGCAGATGTGGCCTGTCCAGTACCATTTTAATTTGGCGATCAGTTCTGTCAGTTTCGAAAATACCTTAGTAATTTTGTAAATCCAAATCTATAATAATACTATACATAGATAAAGTTTGTTTATATTCGGAACCGATTCTTAAAATTATTTCACTTAATGTAGTATTTAATCAACCTTATTTTTTTTTCTGGTGGCGAAGCGCAAAAGCTAGTATTTAAATAAATTTGATTAATATAACACAGCATAGAACGACGCAAGGCAACATTCTAAACATGAAGATACTTTTATAAATTCTTAACACTGTTATCTCAAAACTTTAACAAGACTAGAGGCCATTAGAAGCGTCTGTTATGAAACCACTTGAAATAAATAGAAAATATCTTAAATAATAAATCATGCTCAAATAGGCACTGGTTAGTTCAAGTAGCTAGCAGGTGGCCGAATTGTGACTAGTAAGCCGGCCCTTGATCTTTGATGTTCAAGATTTTAAGTATGATCTGAATATTTCGAACAAGTATTTTTTTTCAACTGTTGTTCAAAATTTAAAGTTTGATCTGAATATTTCGAACAAGTATTTTTTTCAACTGTTTCAAAAAACAGGTACTACAGCTAGTAGTCTCTAGATCTCTTTGGACATGTTTTTAAAAAAGTTCAAGTGTGCGGTACTCGCCATCGGCGGGCGTGTATGATCATTGATCAGATGTAGGAACGGATTTAGCAAAAGTAGAATGTATGTTACCTAAGGATCTTAGCAAAGGCGTTCTGAGAGTTTAGGTATGTTTAGTTATCCAAATATTAACCCTATGGCAATCTCATCAAGCCATATTTTTAATTGGTTTTCGCATTTTGTTTTGGGACAAATAATTGTAGCTGAAAATAATCACGACACAATATCAATGATTTATAAACTGTAGTAATTTTTTTCGCCAATTATCTTATTCCGATTCCCATCGGCTGTGGTTTTGAAGAGACATTAAATCCCACTTTGTAGAATAGCAGCAGTAAGATCAAAGATGAATTCCAAGAATTTATGTGTTTCTTTTGTAATACTATTAAGTTTATAATAGCTAAACGTGGGTGTCTAATACTTAATAAAAATGATGAATGAACATTTACAATAGTAATCGGATATCAAGTTTATGATTATTCAAGAGAACGGGAGATAGAACATTAAAATTCAATGATTCGCGATAAATTTACAATTTGATATAATAGAAATTAAAATTGACGTCTCAATAAGTTGAAATTATGGGCGAGTGAATTAAATTTATAAGTTTGAAATCAATATATCTGTTAATTTAATCACATTCCTTATACTGTAAATCCGAAGATAGAAATTGAATTTGACAGAGATTAGAATAATAATAAAATTATTGTAGTCTCTCCTAAAACTTTTATTATTATACTGCTGTGCATTTTAAAAATATTACTTCCCTATTTTAATCGGATTTGTTATCAAGAGTTGGTTTTAATTTTTTTGCAGGTAACTCTAATTCTTTTTCTAAAATAAAAGTAACTTGCTCCTTATAACATCAGCTATCCTACAGTAGAAGTTGCGTCAATAGGTCCAGCCGTTTTGGACATTAGCCGGAACAAACAGACAGGCAGACAAAAATGTAAAAAAGAAATGTTTTTTAAAAAAATAAATGAATAAATAACAGCTGTTGTTATGAAATTATAAACAGACACTTATTTTTTTTATTTGTGTAGAGTATTGATTTGTGGTTAATAAGAGTGAACATAATATTTCTAGGTGTGGTATTAATATCAAGATTGTTCTTGAAGGAATCTTAATGGTGGCGTGTTTTGGTTGCGATGAAAACAATACCTAATAATGGATCCAGCGGAATGTTCCCATAATTATATCTTCAATACGTTGGCAGGAGTTGCCTTGAACTGGTTCTACCTCGCGTAGCGCTGTCTACTGTATTCAATTATTGAAATTGAATTTCGCGAACAACAATTTAATGGCTTGGCTAATTGATAAAATGAGATTTTAATTTTCGTTTACTTACTAAATAGCAAACGATGGATTTCAATCTCAACAAAAGATACAAATAACAAAAATTTAAAATCCAACCCCTGACATATTTGTTACAAAAAAAAGAAGAAGTATAAACCAATTGATACAAATCCATCAAAAAGGAAACATCACCTGGCCCCACACAAAAAGATATCCAAAGGAAGCGCTTTACAAAACGAAGCGAGTCCAACATGGTACTATTCACATGAGCCATTGTTGGTTACAGAAGAAACTTTATTTGCTGTCATTTATATTTTTATGCGAAATCTTTGGATTATGTCAAATGTCCCGCGGACTTCCGGGCTATTATGAACACAGAATCATGGGACAAAGGCGGTCGGAGTTGCGTTAAGGTAAGTAACCGCAACATCGGAGGTACCGGCCCATTTGTAGTGAAAGCGGCGAATGAAATATTATTGGGTCACTAAAAACAAATTTGCGAAGTTCCTGCGGGACCGTTTTTGTTGTGACGCATGTGCTTCCTGAGTTTTTGTGATCTGCGGGTCGTTAATTTTGGCAATTTCATAACTTATTTTTTTCGTTAAGCTCGTCTAATGAATTTTGACATTTACCTTCATAAAGGGTGTAAAACACCTCTTAACGAAGCCGAAAGGCACTAGTTCTCCCTGTCATTGCGATCATTTTTTTGTTCTACACCATACCTGGGAACCTTCTAGTTACGGAGATATTAGGGGTCAAAGTTCCAACTTTTTAACAAGTATTTTTTTTAATACAAGTTTTTAATGAGATTTTTACTTTAAACACCTCCACGACCCCTGTTCTATTAAATCCGTCCATCAGCACAATGTTTTGAGTGCGTTACATTGAGTTCTACCACAAAACATGATTTTACACCCCCCAAAAAAAAGTCGTTTCCCAGCAATAATTTTTGCGTAAAGTTACTTAGTTTCATGTACAGAATGCTTGGTTGACGGCTTCGTGATGAGGTGATTTACACGGTGTATAAGTATGAATTATTCAACCCAAAATTAAGCAATTAATTATTACGAACACAGAATAAAAAATTTAGCAATGATGCCTAAAATCATTCTCAATTAACGCTGGCTTAGTTCCAAATGCCAAATTGATCAAACTATCATTCAACTTATTAAATTCAACCTACTTAAAATAGTACCGGATTTACTTAATACTAAAACTATCCGCACACCAAATTGATAATGGTCATCAGCTATATGAGCTTAAACTCTAAACCCCAATTGATTTATAATTCGCACGGGATGATTAGAGACTAATACATAGAATTTGTATCAAAACAAAGCATTTGGAGTAGGAAATAGAAGCAGATAATGTTCCAGATGATGTGATAGTAAAACCCAACGAAGATCATAATAATAAAGATAACTTGGGCCGTAGACACAGTGGTTATGACAACGATAAAGAAATCTTAATTGAAACGCTTCCACATGTTCTTAATAACGATGTTAAACAGGAATACGTTACAGAATTAAAAAAAGATGGTTTTCAAAAATTTACTATTATGAACACCAGAACTATTAACCATAAAATGTAACGTGATACCATAAATATTCGTGATGACGAAACTTTTATTAAACTTATAATCGGATTTTTTAAATATCATGAACTCTTAAAAAATACTCCTGACCACGTCATGTCGTTATACTTAATATCCAATTGAGATAGTTTTTTTTACAACAGTAAATTCCAAAAGTATTATTTTGTTTCTTGAATCAACAGTGGTCCCTTCTGTATCCCATGGTCAGTCCCATGAGAGTATTTATAAGCAGTTTCTTAAGCTAGTATTAAAACCAGTTTCTGACCGTCCTGAGTTACAAGTATATCGCCTTCACCCCTCCAAAACACATCCCTTCATGACAAACTTTATTGAGTATACAATCGCAATAATGACAGTATTATTTCTGATCCCCATCCACAAAAACAGGTTTACTGAAATCAGATATTACTATAGTCAAGATTTTAGTCAAAACAAAATCAGCGTGCTTTTGTTAGCAATCCACTCCAGTCGGTGTCATATTCAAGAGGGTTGAAAGTACGGTTGGCAAAAATGCGTCTCTTGATGAGTGTGAACGTAAAATATTATCTCAAATGTCGCAGAGACGATGAATGTTAATTTGTTTGATCGTTTAAGTATATTTGGTTTATTTAGCTAGAGTGCGAGAAAATAAATAAAATCGCTGTTATTACATGTCATTATCGTCATGAAAGCAAATATTTAAATCGTTTAATGTGCAGTCACCGCAAAAACTTAAGTAGCGCGAAAAAGTGTCCATGCTAATGACTGTGTGGGTAAAACAATACTGTACAAAAAATTGTCTTTTTCATAGAAATATAGGCTTCAAAAGAGGGTCACCTCTTTAACGCCTTCGGGCGAATCTAAAGATATAAATCTGTGCTTCAGTAAAAGTTTATTAATGCATGTAACTTGTTTGTTTCATACAAAGACACGATCAGCAAATAAATTTTAAAATGTCAAAGTCATTAGAATAAATTCAAATATTAAACGTCTCATAATGATAAGGGTCTTTTTGTCTGCTGACTCTCCAACAAATATCCCGCGAAAACAGGACAAAAGATAGTGTGTCGTCGGCATATAAACAGCATTATAGCAAGGAATCGAGTTACATGTGTCGAGTCATTTACGCCCCCCATTATGGCCGCCATAGAATGAACCCCTTTGTACCCCCCTATTCATATTGAGAAAACGTATGAATTTTTTATTACTAAATACGCAGCCTAAGGCCGGGATTTTAGCTCAACAAAAGTTCTCGTCGTGAATAAGAAATTCGCGAGAGAGTGTTACGATTAGTAATATTTTGTGGATTAGATTCTATTCCTTAATCTGAATTTGATTTTGGATCATTACTTTTTTTTTCAACTGCGTTAGTATGTTACGGTCCATCTTGGTCACCATTATGTATTTTTTTTTATATCATTTCAGACACTTTCAATTCTTCATGCATTCTTGCTTAATTGAAATAAACATTTTTATTTTTTTTATTATTGTCGTCAGAAGCATCAGCAGAGTTACAAATATTGTCAACAATAATAACAAATTGTTCTCTTCTAAAAATACTTCGATCAATTAATTGCAGTTGTTGTGCAGATCATTCATCATCATTCCTTCCATCGTGAGCATTAATTTTATGAGTCACTGTATTAAATCTTTGATAAAATCAGAGATTGACAATCATCTACCGTTTAGTTTAGCTTATGAACAGTTTAATTTAGTTCAAAAGGCAATGTGTATCACCATTACTACACTCATCATAATTACATACTCAATACAATAATATAAGACTACCATTAACACTGAAAAGGGGATATTTACCGTGTTTACTATTTTTGCGCCAATATTTCGGCGCTTTTGTAACATGGTGCTTACAAAAGCGCCGAAATATTGGCCAAGTCAGTTTAAAAACTTCTAATGATACAAGAAATGAACCGTCTTCTAATGCCGTGGTTCTTACTGATAGATAGATATATTTTTCAAAACTACTGTATCTCAAATTTTGCAAAATTAATACTAAATCGAAGGTCAAAGAGAGCATGTGTGTTTGCACAGTAATCGGAGAAAAAGGGACAGAGCGCAAACAAGATGAAATTTCTGAAGTTCAGTTATTAATAATGAATGATGGAACACCCTGTGATATAAGTAAACAAATATGAGTCATTCCACAATCTTCTAATAGTCGTGTAGCTATAGAAATAAGTCACAAGTATGTAGATTGAGACAAAACAATCTTACACGTCTAATAAAAGCAGACAGTTGTCATCATGCGGGACAGTGATCAGATTGGGTCAGACATTGCAAAGTGGCGTGTGAACTTCGTACTTGGCTTGTTAATAGAAACGGGTTGAATTATTCGTAGAGTATAGGTGTTGAAGTCTTACAATGGTTGGATGATGGAGAGATTTAAGTAAAAATTTAAAAATGTCGACTTATCAGGCTTTTTGAAATAAGAATTTAAATAGTATTAACAGTTCTTGATTTAAGTATTGGTTGGTGGTTATAAAACTACTTAAACTCAAATTTTGGTGTTTCCTTCCATCTGTGGCCTAGTCGTTGCAGCCCCGACTTGCGAGTACTCAGCCGAGAGTTCGAACCTAAACAGGCGCATTACTTTGTGTAATTTATTTCATCACCGCTGCTCTCAAAAACGGTGAAGAAAAACATCGTGAAGAAAACGGCATGTCCTGGATTTAAAAATTCGAAGACATGTGACATCCACCAACCCGCACTGGGCCGGCGTGGTGGATCACAGCCTACTCCCTCTCATAGAGAGGAGGCCTGATGATGATGACAATGATGTAGCCACGAATTTTCAAAATTTAAATCATGAAGTTTCAAAAGTTCGCTCAATTCAAAATCACATGCAAATTATTTATGAATCAAGAATTGGATTTGACAACTGCAGCTAAGGAAGGTACTTAACATTCTGAAGACTCCCAGTGATTTGAATTCTGTGATAATTGTTTATTATGTTTATCATAACATTTTCTAAGGACAGACAATGTCCTATTCAACATCAGTTTATTAATAACTTTGTTAATCTTCATCATCATCATGGCAACTTTGTTCCCACGGCCCTCTCATCCCCTCATCCCTCATCTATTTAAGACATTCTTACCTGGTCTACTTAAGCTATTACCAATAACCCAGTCTTATATGAATCTTAGCATAAGTGAAATCTTAATTCATTTTACTACTGGCTACTTACGATAGAGATATTGTAGTATACTATTTTTACCCTCATTATGACTAAACCTATAAATATGACAGTTAAGAACTTAACCTCGCCCACATCTAAATAAATTATAAGAATACTCTTAGTAACGAATAAAGATATAAATTCTGTTTGTTTGTGTATCCCTCGTTTTCGAGATAATCTTAAAAACTACTGCACTGATTTGAATAATACTCCTTAGTTGAACTTTTTATTTTAAAAGGCGAGGTTTATGTTAAGAGTATTTTGGGTCTTATTTTTATGGGTTTATTTGCTTACAGATTATGTGATTTGTCACCTGTAACTGTTTTGACGGAGCTTATTTCGACAGGTTTTATCTCTTTAAACAACTAATCTTTGTAAGTCATTTAGAAATAGTTTGGCAATTATTATGTTTTCGTTTACGTTGTCTCGTTCATGCATAGTTCATGCATAGTCCACAATATTAATAACAGTAGCAGTAATAAATAGTAGTTATACAAGATGTTATAAGTTTGAACCTTATCCATTACCCTCTATGCATGAATCAACCCTGACTAAAACCGAAAGCATGGAGGGACAAAAACAGGAACAATAAAAACAAACCACACCACTATCAATCTTTAAAAAACTCTCCATCGAGCATTCACTCAAAAAACATCACAGATATATACACACATAACTATCATACACATCTACAATCCATCAATAACATTTCTGCCATCCCTATATTCCCATTTTATCCGACAGAGGGAACCCCGATACGACAAAAGCTAACATGAGGCAAAATAAACAAACACGCTGATCCCAAGCATCAAATTACGAAATATTGTACTCTCGACGTATGTGCTTTTGTACTACTATGGGCTATAATAGTTTTGGTCTCAAATGACATATCTTTTTAAGGCGAAATCTTTGCGAAATCATATTTCTTTTTGAGTGATGGAGTAATCCGTGGCAGGTTGGTGTCGGTTGTCGTGAGAGACTGTGTCGGCTATAACAAATGTTTAAAGAAGTCAGTTATTACTCTTGACTTCTAACTGACTCATGGCCATTAAAATGTTATAGGAATTCAGAATTTTAATTTATTTCTAATAAAACTACAAAGACTAAAAATTATCATCATCATTTCAGCCGAAAGACGTCCACTGTTGGACATAGGCCTCCTCCAAGTGTCGCACATTGACTGCGTTGCAACTCGCATCCAGCGGATCCCCGCAACCTTCACCAGGTCATCGGTCCACCTAGTGGGAGGTTTTCCAACGCATCGTCTTTGGTTTGCGGTCACCATTCCAGGAGGTCTACTCTGTTTCTCCGAAACGTAACATCGGCAACGAACGAAAATTAAACGTAGTATCGTTTGTGACCCTACACTATATAATTTGCGGACGCACACAAGAAATTCGAATTCACAGATAACGAATGTATTGAATGTTATTGTGTGCGTCCGCAAATTATATAGAGTACGGTCACAAACGTAACTACGTTTAATGTTCGTTCGTTGCCGAAGTTACGTTTCGGAGAAAGAGAGTAGGCCTCCAGAACCTTTCGGCCGCATCGGCCAACCATTTAATTTTACCGTTCATACTGAATGAAATAAATAGTTCTTTCTTTCTTTCAACAGGAATCCTGTGACATTGTTTCTACTGTGGAATTAGAGGATAGGCTGATTTATGAGTAAATATACTGACATTATTAAGTTTAGGTCACAATCTCAGCCAATTTTCAGAATAAAAAACATCTAGCTCATAATTTAACAAAAATACTGTTCCAATTTACGAATAATCTTAAATACTTATCCAAAAGCAACGACTCAACCCCTTAATCTCCATTACGAGGGGTTGTTAAAGCCTGTAACCCAAACCGCGATACTTAGCCAAATATTTGAACTGGAAGCCAGTCCTTGTATGCTTCGGAAAAGCCAGAAAGACGAGCGAATACGAGAGACAGAATAAACATAAATAGAAGTCAGAGTGTGCTGAAATACATATCGATATGAGAAAAAGATAGATCGGCCGCAGAGGATCAAATAAAAACTAAAGTAAACGGAATGGATTCGCAAAAAGGAAGTGAAGATAGTTCTAGGTTATTTTGATTTGATATATTCAGTTACTTCGTAGGTAATGCTGGTTTATTATATAGTTTTTTTGGTGCTCGAATGACATTGCTAGGAGCCAGGCTTTTGTTCAGGTTATTAGTTAAAATTTAGTGAATTTGTCTGCGAAAACTGTATTGAAAAGCGATAGTTCCGATTAAGACCAGCCCCGTATTTACAAACGCTCGGATTCGATTTCGATGCGGAAAGTCGTATGTCTATTTCGCTCGCTTTCGTAATGCCAAAACAAGATAGACATACGACTTATCGAATCGAAATCGAATCTTAGCGTTGGTGAATAGGGGGCAGGGGACGAAAGATCTATCCCGTACACCTACAGCTTAAATACTCAAAATGATCAAAATTAAATTCAGATTTGTTGCCAGTAAGTTAACGCTGGCGACTCCTTGACTACAGTTTTTAAAAAGGCACAACCCCTGGATTTACTTTTTACATAAAATAAGATGACCTTAGCTCATATTTTATTTCAAGCTTTGTTTTTCTAAGGATATTATTATTTTTATTAAATATTCCTTACCGAGTATAAGTTTTCACTCCAGAGGTCAAACGCATTGAATCTGCAAAAAGAAAAAAAAAACATTTATTTTTTTAAACTACTACATTCAAGCTTAAAGTGCTTTTTCTAAGTTTTTAACTCGCTAAAACTTTAATGCACAAATAGTTTTTAAAATTCAAAGCCTCAGGTAGTCGAAAGTTTTTTAAGAGACCCTTTAGATCCGTTTGGGGTTAAATTCGCTTTCACGGTAAATCGGTTCGCCGAATAAAAAATCCTTTGAACTGGTAGAAAAAATATTTTTTCGATTATTCGTGACCTGTGTTTTGTTCGAAAAGATTTAACAGAATATAAAAGAAATGGGGATTTAAGTGTATGTTTTTTTTTTCTTTAGCGGATTAAGTTTTATATTAAGTTATCAAATGGGATGTAAGATTTTTGGGTGTCAGCAAAAAGGTAATCTTTAAAGGTTTTCCTTAGTAAGCAGGAAGTTTTTTAATTTTTTATTTTGGCCTTTTTTTATAGCTTGCAAATAATGTAATTGACATTGATGCAACTGTAGGTGATTGTGACATACACTGTATTTTTAAAATACATTTAGGACTAACTGATTACGAAGATCGTTCCTGTTACATTTATTTTTTACTAGCTGTCCCCGGCATGCGTTGCAATGCACTTTTTACCTACCCTATCTACCTACCTACCATACCCGACCCTACCCTACCTACCTACCCACCCTACCCTACCTTTCTCATCTTTTAAACCTTCCCTGGACTACGACAAACATTTCAAAACCAAAATCAGCTAAATCGGCGTAGCCGTTCTCGAGTTATAGCGAGACTTACAAACAGCAATTGATTTATATATATATATATATATATATATATTTATATAGAAGATTGAATTGTAAGAACTAGAATAACTGAAATGAAGGCCTTTGATAATATTTGATTTAGTATAATAAAATAAAAAACGTTGTAATATGATTGAAATCAAAGATATAGTAAGGATTTAGTTTAAAATACATTTTCAAACCGAAAACTGAATTTTCGTTCTCATAAAGAAGCCTAGTCCAACAAGTTAATATAAAATCTGAAAATGTTCAAGACGTAAGAAGGACTTTCTAAAACTGATATGTTATAATTTCAAAGGTCAATTTTATTTCACAATGCGATTATCTTCTCAATAAAGGTAAAGTATTTTTTTTTTACAGAACTTTCAAAATGTTGTTTTATTAAAACATGACTGTAACAATGTTTTCAATGTCGATACAACGAGTGTCGAGTCGTTTTGTGTGAATTTCAATGAAAAGTCTTGCCTTTAACCGCTTTCTAACATGTTATTTGGTGGTAATCTCTGAAACTACTTCATAGATTTCAAAAAATCTTTTACTCATGGCAAGCCATACTTTTGCAGAGTGATGAGTTTTGCTACAAACTTCTAAAGTTAGGTTAGATTTGGAAAAGAGTTCGTTTTAATGTTTCTTTCTGCCAGCAAATAAAAAAAACTCTTTCCAACAATGCATAATTCTCTTTACAAGGGCGAGTTCAAGTAGAGTTCAGTTTTAATAAATTCATCACAGAACCATTGGTATAAATCATACGGCAACCTTAGGCTGCTTGGGCACTAGACTGTAACGATCACGGCGACGTTAATGGTTGCAGTGGTGAGTTGCGGTCACGATTAATTTTGGGTTTGTGTTTAGGTATGTTGTGAGATGAAGATGTGGTGTTGGGATTTAGTTTAGTTAAAGATGTGGATAAACTGTAAGTAACATGGCTTTTTACAGGACTTGAGGACGTGCTTTGTTTGTCAGATCATTTTTTTTTTTTTTTTTTTAAACGTTGCCCCACACTAGGAATTTCTCCTGTATCGTGGGTGCGTTTACAAACATTTAAACTCACATACACAAACAGCCAGACCCGGAACAACTATTTGTAGGCCATACAAATATTTGTTTCGTGCGGGGATCCAACCCGCGACACGCAGCGCAGCAGTCGATCGCTCAACCACTGAGCCAACCGTGTCGTCCAATCTCAATGTCTTCAATCTTATCTTATCTTGATCTTTAATTTAGATTTTATTGGTTTAAGAAAGGAAGGAATAGTTATTTGTGCAACAAGAGAGCAAAGTTGTTTTTTGCTGCGAGTGCTGATTTTGAATCCTGAGCAAGCGAAGGATTCAACGATTGAATCACGAGCGTAGCGAGTGATTCTAAAGCTGAATCCTGAGCGTGGCGAGGGATTCAATGGCACGAGATGCAAAAATCTTTGCGCTCGTGTAACACACATAACTTTTCACTTCAGCAGCGAGAACACTTTACGAGATAATATAATAAACAGGAATTGATTGAAATAACTATTTATTGTGAATCAAAATAATTAACATTATAGATGATCACCTCGTCTGTGATAAATCTAAAAAATAAGATAGCAACACCGTCTCCGAAAAACTGCTTGCGCCCTTTGTAAGTCTCGTTGAAGACATGGTATGCTTTCAGATATTTCTTGCGAGACTTCTCAGGTAGGAAACTTAATTCTGCATTAATAACTGTCTTGTTGTTTTAACTCTTCCGGTGTTACAATACTGTTCTCGTCGCTAGTTTCACTCATATTTTACGATTATTTTAATATTTTTAACTTATTCAACTCTTTACGCCAGCCACGATTTTTTTTTCCCGCTCTTTCATTTAAATTAAGGCGTGTTCGGAAATAGCACCCATGATATTTTATTATTCAAAATATATTACGTAACATTATTGTAACTAGAAATAAATATTTATAGGTTAAATCAGTTTTATTTGCAGTAAATACTTATTTTCGTTTAAATACAACAATAAGTTAAAAATTCAATAAATTACATTAAAAGACATTTTTTCAAAATCTCTTTAGTTAGTACGAAATTCCGAACGTGTTCGAATTCAAAAACGGAACTTCGAAAGGGCTGGTCTTTGTCTCTCTCTCTTTCTAATGGGCGGGAAAGAGATAGAGTGTGAATGTTTCGAATTGTATGATTAACCCAAGGCTGAATAAGAAATTCGGCGCTTTCTGAAAAAAATAATTAAAAAGTTACTTTGTCTCACTCAGTGAGCAAAATCGCATTTTGCTCACTGATTTCAGGCAGCAAAACCTACATGTTTGAGCTACTGAAGTGAAAAATACTTTAATTTATTTAGCAATCCAACTACTGGGCACACAACACATTCTATCTAGGTATAAATCTATGTCAATAAGAAATGTTTTCTTACTAGACAAATCATCCAACAAGATTCACATTTTACAAATCTGTCTCATGTATAATATTATAATCTATAATTCTAATCCGTTGCATTTTTGGAATTCTTCTCGTAAAAAAACTTTCTTTAACGCAACAATTATCAGAGTATGCTTTATTTATAATAATGCAGCAATGTTTATATTTTTTTCAATTTTAATCTACTCAAACTTATAGAATAATTAAAACTAAACTAATCGACCTGTTGTTAATTTGGTTAGTTAGTTTATTTTATAAAAATTAATCCTTTTATTTTAGAAACATTTAGTTTTAATAAATTTACAGAACACATCCAGAGAAAAACGCCCATTTATCATCATAAGTCTAAAGCAGTCCGCTATTGAACTTAAGCCTCTCCAATCGCGCGCAAATCACACCAATTCCACTCAATTACACCTCAGCGCACAAGACACCTAAACAAAAAGTGTTCCAAGGAAGAGATCACGACCGCACCACCACCATCACAAAACGTGATACACTAACAGAGAAGCGGTCACGATGGTTTATTAGCCGATCCCTCTTTATAAATCGACAGTTAAATATTTATTACTGATATTACTGGAGATTGCTCTATCAATGACGGTGTTGTTTTACCGTAGCGATTTTTTCGCGTCGAAGTCATAAAAGCGAATTTTAACGGTGAAACTGAACGCATAATTGAACCTCATCTAAACGGCGTTGAAGAGTTGTAATATTCTTCAGAATTTGGAAGACTAAAGAAACCAATGAATATGGATGGACTGTGTGAATGATGATAATGGCAAGTAAGAAAATGTCTGATTGGATAACAAGTAATAGGGAAATATGGAAAAAGAAGATATGCTGCGCCGACCCCAAATAAATTGGGATAAGTGCAGGAAAATGATGAGTTGTGACACTTACAGCTGTTTTAATGTGCTGATCGAATTCATTTTCTAGTTAATCTTATTAGTACCACACAAGTTAGCTCTAACGCAATGCTGCTTTGCTTGCTGCAACGCAAGTGCTGCCCTTTTAATATCAAGTCACTTTTATCTGAAGAATAAAATATGACAGTTTCTCATAATTTCTCTAAAACGTCGCAATAAAATATTTATCCCTGAAAAAAACAGCTCTACGTTTTAGTGTATTTTTGGCATGGATTTCATTTTAGTGTGTTTTTAATGAAAGTATTAATATCTTGCCTTCCTTATTACGCAAAAGAGTTAATCAATTTAATTCACAAGAACAATTTTATTTCCTGCAAAAAAAAAAATGATATTGTCCACAACCACTTGACTCCGGAAACGCATTCATAAAATCTAAGTATTATTTTGTTACGGTACTGTGTAACAAGTGGTCTAACATTAGTCACGTCTAAAGAATAACGGTGTAACAATGTCTTACGAAGAAGAGAAATACTGACCACTTGCTGAGAGATTTCTGTACAGCACATTGTCTTTGTAACATCCGACTAGTCTCAATGGCCCTTTAGAATGCCAATTTCGATTTGCGTTTGTAAAACTCCAAACAAGAAAATATCAACCTTATTTTGTTCCTTCCAAGATTGAGTATTGTTGTGTTTTGTTTTTGAGCAGTATAAGCAAGGTTGTCAGAAACACTTGTACATGTCAAAGTTGTCTGTTAATTTGGAATGTTGAATAACGTTTTTTTTTTTACAATTCTCTGTAAGTTTTGGAGTGTTCGTACAAAAGGTTTGTTATTTTTGTGTTGATTGCTGTTTTGTCTTCGCTTTTTTTACTGACTTCTTAAAAAGAAGGAGGTTATGTATTCGCCTAAACAGTTTGGTAGAATGACTGTTTATAATTTTTAATTGTGGAACCTTTTGATTCGACATTTTAGTATCCAAACAGGGGTTGATAGATGTCTAATGAATTATTATTATTGCATGATTGTGTATTTTTTTTTGTATAGATTATTTTATTCATATAAAATCGAAAAGGTTGTCATTTTATGACGGATAACAATTCAATTAATGCAGTTTTATGGAAAATGTTATGTTGACATTATGTATCTAGTGCCTCTTTGTGCAATTAAGTAAAATAGATATTTCTCCCTACAAACATAAACCATTTTACCTGTACAATGATAAGAACTGACGCTAGACGTCCTCTATAGCTCCGTCTCTTTCACAAACTAGAATAAGGCTAAAAAAATACTGCTTTAAGACGTCATAGTAACCTCCCTGTTCTATACAATGCATCCATCAACACAAACGGCTTCCCACGCGTGGAGTTCGGTAATTATCCCACAGGATTGTACCCTAGGATAAACAGTCCTACGTGTTAATCCAGGTTATCAACTACCTATGTGCCAAATTTCATCCAAATCCATTTAGTAGTTTTCGCGTGAAAGAGTAACAAACATCCATCCATTCGTTTCATTCTCCACAAACTTTCGTTTTTATAATATTAAGTAGGATAAATAAGACTTACATGACTTTTTCGGTTTTAATATTATAGAAACAAATAAATAAAAAATATTTACTTGTCGCAGTTAGGTAGGTAGTACATGACGTGCATGCAAAATGATAAAAAAATACCATAGACATACAGCGCAAAACAAATATTTAAAATGGTTAAACATGGTTGGTTGGTTGATGGTTTTTAACATGGTTCTGATCTTCTTTCTCACATCTGATCTATGGTTCTGATACAGCGATTCTGTGTCCTAATACTAATAGCCAGTCAGTTGAGTACATCAGAACATTATTGAGGAAACATTGGGTATGTTTCCTCATGATACGTTATCAAAGCGTCTCTACTTGTGTATTCTAATTTTAAAAAAAACACGCTAATTTGTTAAGTTCTTTGAATACTAGTTCAATGTGTATTTTACTTATATTGTTTAAATATACAAGGTGTTGTTTTGCAAACTCGTCAAATTCAAGGAGGTAAACCTATGTTAATGATTCTCGACCCGAAACAATAATAAAATGAGTAGGTATTTTTCGCCCTATAGCCGAGTTTTCACACATACAAACAATCTCAAACGTTTATTTGATCATTTCTTATTCCTTAAACCACGTTAAGGGGGTTATTCTGAAATACTGACAACTTTAATCAACAAAAATAAGCTGCGTTTATAGGTAGGTATATTATAAATTTTATAACTTAGCAAACTTAATTATAATCTTACAGATAGTCTTAGAGGCCTCCCTTTAAGTATGAAAAACATGTGTAACGAGACTCCGGTCTTCTAAAACTATTTTTTTTTTTTTATGAATGGCATCTCGCAGTTCAACCTATGAGGTTGTCGTCTGCTTAACCGGACTATCCTGTGGGTGCCTTAAGAGTAAGGCCTCCAGCCAGGGCATAAAAACTTACAAACTAAGCGACTGCATGCTAAGGGCACCCCCTGTGGGGTAAGAACCTCGGCTTAGGGCGTCGCTGGGGGAGGACTGCATGGGGACAGGCTGGATCTGAATGGTATCATTATTTAGGGGCTGATTTAAAACTACTGGCACAGCATCGCGGGCTGGCTCGAGCGAGAGTCGGGGAGGGCATGGACCGGGACGTCGCGACGGACCTCGACGGCGAGGTCGGAAAGACGGCGGTTTGAGTCGGATCTCTAAAACTACTGAATACTCAATTATATATTGCATTCCAGGTATTACAAGGATGGTTTTATCAAATAAAAGATTTATTATTTATTTATTTATTTAAACTTCATGTACAATAATGGTACATAGGTGGACTTAATGCCACAAGGCTTTCTCTACCAGTCAACCATAGGGTAAAATACAACAACATTGTGGTAGGGTACAATTTTTTTTTACAAATAACTACTTGTTTTCGAAAATTCATACACTTACATAAACACTAATAAACATAATACAAAAAAAATATACTAATTTATTATAAATAATACCAGAATCAAAAAGGAGAAACCTAAGATAATTAGTATGACTTTAAATTAAGAGTTACATATTTAATCTGACTTAAGTAGGAAGTGGTTGCGAACTTTCTTTTTAAAAGTGAATTTACTTTCGGCTTTTTTAATGCTAATGGGTAGCGCGTTCCAGAGTTTTATAGTTGATATGACATAAATAAGAATTTGACAAAAAACCGGTGCGGTATGAAGGAATTTGGAGAAGTAGATTTTTGGAAGCTCGAAGGTTACGACTATGAGAACTGCCCAACACTTTGAAATAAGTTTTCAGATAATCGGGAGCACATGGATCGTTGAATATAGTGAAGAGCATGCAGAGAGATCTGAGGGACCTCCTGAGTCGGATAGGCAGCCATTTAAGCTGAGAACGGAAGGAAGAAACGTGATCGTATTTTCGAAGGCCAAAAACAAAGCGAATGCAATTATTGAGTAGTCGATCCAAATGATTTAGAAGTTCTTGGGATAGGTCAGAATAACAAACATCAGCATAGTCAATAATGAGAAGCACAAGTGACTGGACCAAAGTGATTTTGGTGCTAGAAGGTAGGAAATGCTTGAATCTAAAGAGAGAGAGAGATCGGTATGGACCCTGTCGGGCACAGCAATATTAGGAGAGAGGATAGCCCTCTTTCTCTCAGTAACAGTTCAATAATATTGTTAGAAATTATTAGATCAATTTATCATCAATCAATCAATTAACAAAATTACATTATAGATCATTTTGATAAATTGTCATACATTTATAAAATTTTCATACATTTATAAAATTATCATACTTTATTAAAATTATCATACATTAATATTTTTTTTTTTTTTTTAAACTTTGCCCCACACTAGGAATTTCTCCTGTGTCGTGGGTGCGTTTACAAACATTTAAACTCGCATACACAAACAGCCTAATTGAAATACAATTCAATTAAAATTATCATACATTAATACAATTGTTATACATAACTAGACCCAACGGTACTTGATCAATTCTTCAAACTTCGGAAATTCTCTCACGGAAATTGACAACTAGATTGTCACCAACCTCGGCAAGCACTGCTTGCTTTTGCTTTACTTATCAGATGCGTCGCTGCTAAAACGGCAAATCAAAAGAGGGGAAAAACTGAAAAAGGGACCTCAACCTGCACTGACTGCGGACCGCAGCTCCTTGCCAAGAACGAGCCATGTTGACGAGGAGGGTTTCACTAAAGTGGAAAGGAAAAAGAGGCCCTGTTCTCGTAACCAGTGTGGTACCGCACCGACTGGTCCCAACATGCTGCTGCGCCCTGCTGTGCCTACGACGCAGCTGTACTTACATTTCGCGTGTGCATCACCTCACGGTGGTTGAGGATGTCGTGCAGTATGTAAAACTGAAAACCGACTGGACTCTGAGGGTCGAAAGGTTGGAATCGCGCCACAACATCAACTTTAAGTCGTGCGTGGTACAAGTTCCGACCGAACATCTACAGATCTGCTTAAAAGAGGACTTTTGGCCGAGAGGTGTCGTATATCGACGACGGCTACGCGACACCACGCAGCGAAAATCCACACAACGCCGACGATGTTACGTGTGCAGTCATAGTTTAATTAAGGTTTTAGATATGTATTAGTTTATTATTGTTGTATGATTATTTGTGCATTTTATCTATGGGCCTTAGTTGCCTGAAATAAAATGATTATTATTATTATATTATTAACTTTGAAGACTGACAAGTGCTGCTGTTATTATTTATATACAATTTTTGGAATAAAAGCTATGTGAAGAAATGCTCTTGGTGACAATGAGTTCGTTCAGTGTGGACTTTAGTCATTGAATATTGTTTAATTTTTACATATAATACCGGGTAGGTACTTGATAAGTTATTCAGCCCTGTTTAAAATACTAGCTTTTACCGGTTCATGGTCCCGCGTGACACTCGGAGATAACGAAGCTTTCCATTTGTTAAAGAAATTTATCACTAGATCTAAAGATAACATACAAACTTTACTTCTTTATCATAAAATTATTAATGTAGATTGTTTTAAAAATTATATATCAAGTGCAGCCGGGCGGGAAACAACAGGTTCACGATGAATTATTTCATGCATGTTGAAACCGCGCCCTGTCAATAACAATCTTCGTTTTAATTTAGTTACATAAAATTCATACCATATTTCCCGGTTCCTCTTTACAACTATCAAAAAAATTGATAATACGAATCCATTAAAGCTTGTTACAAATACGTTCAAAAGTCGTACTGTTGTGATCGACCGGATTTCTTGAAATAAAGTTATTAGGTAATTAGATAACATGATGACGTCGCTCAATATTAATATCAAGATGGCGATGTACAAGCGACGCCAGATGTAAGTAGCTGTATTTGCACTCGTTTTGAAACTACGACAAACTGAATATACAATAACAATGAATAAAATACTGTTAACTGTCAACGATAAAATTGAACCACCCCTCTTCAAGACTTTTACAAAATTAAAAGAATCATTGACTAATTCATATGAATGAAAATGACAATAATAAAGCGCAAACACAAAAAAAGTGCTTGTTACAACAGGCACACCCCAGGCAAAGATGGTACTTTTTAAGTATCTCCTTCGGATGTGCCCATCGAAAACTTTAACGAAGTCTACATAAAACAAATGGCTTATCACTACCAACCAGTTGCTTTTAACAGAAATTAAGTAAGCATCTAGATATACAACAAACCAAAACAATGCCTTAGATTTATTATCCCAAACCGTATCATTCCCAAACCATTCATCACTGGCTCTTGCTAACATAGTTCGGAGTAAAATCGTAAAAACTGTATTAAGGTACACGTAGTTCCTGTAATTTCTGAACTTCCTCAGGAAACACCATGATGAAACTCCGTATACCGAAGTCGCTAGTGTGAGCACCAACCTAATGATTCCGACGATCTTTCTAACTTTCATTATCAATTCCAAGTCGTTCATAGTGAATTTCATTTGAAATGATTTCTTTGATTCACTTTTCGTCTTCTTATTTCTAGACCATGTGTCCCGTTAACTTTAAGGTAGGATTCTCCGTCTTTCTCTTCCTCTGACCTCCTAAACGGTTTGTCCAATTGACGCGGAGTTCGTCTTCCCTGACATGCACTTCCACTGAGCAAGATTCAAGTATCTTTGATTCGTTTTTAAGTTTCGAATTTTTGAGTAATGTTTTTAATAGCTTACCACTTCAGGCAATACAAACAGACTGAACTAAAATATTTTTGTATACCTCCAGAGATAGAGACAAACATTTTACCTTATTAAAATGTAAGAAAAACCTACTCGTACTGCATCAATTTTTTATTTTCCTGTTTGTTATAATACTTCATTGCTAATTAGTTGCTTACAGACAGATGTCATCCTATTTAGGTACCTATTCATGTAAATATGTTATTATGTTGCCTATCAGATACTATGATGTCATGATGACCCTGAGTCACAGAGTTTGCCTCATAATAGGGGTGCGTATTGGGTAAAAAAAACGACATTCTATTTTGTCCGTCGGACAGGTAATACAAAAATATTAGACACGTATTTTTTGTTTTATCAAAATATCAAAAAATTACTTAGTTAAAACTCATTAAAGTTGGAGAGTGGGGGCTCACTACGTCACAAGTAGGTATAAAACTTACCTACATGTGACGTCATGCGCCAGGATTGGCTCCGTGGCCTCTCCATATTAGAAAGTTCCTGTAGTACGCGTCTTCAACCGCTCCGGTATCGACCAATCGCAACTCGTTGTGTGCAGGCCTCCGCTGGCCGCCACTGAAGTCCCCTGCGCCACCTCTGGCGCAGGCTGCGATTGGCCGACCTCCCAAATTTTATCAACTTGGTCGAGGGTAGGCGCGTAAAACTTTTTAATATAATACCGCCCGAACCGCGCTTGTTTTAAATTTTACGGGAAGGTATCCGTTGGGCACCCATGGGCACCTAGCGCCTGTGGGTTCGCAGCGGGTGCCCCCCCTGCGCTGCCCGGTGCAGCTGCACCGTAGCGGTTGCGGTCTGGCCACGCTCCAGATGACGCCGCCCAAGAGAAGCAACATGGGCGACCGGACGCGATCGCTCCCCTTTATTGGGGATTCATCGCCTGGCGCCCCAACCCCGGCCGTACAAGAGGAAGGGAGGAGCAGGCCGACTCCCCCAGCATCACCACCAGCCCCGATGTCGCCGACTTCGCCGACATCGAGTCCACGCACCGGCCCGCTGACGCTAGCGAACCGACAGCCGGCGGTACCCGTCCGCCCGCCGGCCTTCAGACCCGTGCCTACCCAGGCCCCAGGACCAGCAGGTACCTGTCACCATGCCCCTGCTGTGCGAGCCTGCGCCCCCGCTGTGCGCTCCACTGCGCAAGCCGGGCGCCCACCGCTACCGCCCGCGGCACGTTCCGCGCTCGTGCGCCCTGCGCACCCCGCACCCAAGCCCGCCGCCGCTCGTCCTGCGGCGCCAGGGCCTGCAGCTCACCCAACCAAAAGCGCCACCGCGCACGCCCGCCCCGCCGCCTCTACGGCACGGGCCGCGTGCGCCGCATCGCCCGCACCCCACCGCTTGCTGGCAGGCTCAGCCGCCGCAGCGTCACCGGTGCAGGGCATGCCCATGTCGCCTCCACCACCACGTAGCGCCGCGCGTGACTCACCGGCCGCCATGTCTCCATGCTCCTCCAGGGAGGGGAGCACCCTGGGCGAGTACAGTGACGAGGTAAGTGAGGGCTCACTTACCCCCACAGTCGCGCGCCCCACTGGCCAGCTGGCGTTTGGGTACGAGTTTAGTCTCGACACCCGTGCCCAGCGCCGGCCAAGAAGCTCAGACGACGAGGTCGCCGAGGAAGCGAAGCGCCCGTGCACCGACTCCCCGCTCCCGCAGCGCGCTCCGCGCGGTCGAGCCGGAGTCGGCTCACCTACGTTCGCCGAGGCGACTCGCCGCCCAACTACTGGACAAGTCCGTACTGAAGCGACGAGACCCGATGCCGCAGCCCCTGAACAAGGCACAAGCGCCACCGCACCTGCCAAGCCAAGGCAGGACAAGCGACCGCGCTACCCTCCGCTGGTAGTGGAAAGGTTACCCAACTGGGCCTTCCACTTTAGGGCCGTGAGGGACAAGCTGGGCCACCCACCTAATGCCCGTCCTTATCAGGGGGGAATTAAGTTCGTACTCGAAAGCGAGGACGAGTATCGTGTGGTCCAGCGGTACCTCACCGACCTGGAGAGGTCGGAGGGCCTAAGCTGGTTTTCTTACTCGCTGCCAGCGGAGCGCAGCTTGAAGATAGCCATCAGAGGGCTGCCAGCTGATACCGACCCCGAGGACATCTTGGAGGAGCTGAGGACGATGGGTTATGAGCCGGAGTACGTGCGCAACATCAACGCGCGCGGAGGACGACCCGGCTGCATATTCCATGCCGTCCTCAAGAGGCAGCCAGACTTCAGAGCCATATACGACACCACCACATTCCTGTGCATGCGGGGTGTGCGTATTGAGGCCTGGCGGAGCAAGAGAGGGCCCGCACAATGTCATAGGTGCCAAAAATTCAGACACAGTTCGCACCAATGTCACCGCCCGCTCGCTTGTGTGCGATGCGGGGGAGAGCACGCTGCCAAAGACTGCGCACGCACGAGAGAGGAGACGCCCACATGTGTCAACTGTGGGGGCGATCATCCGGCGTGCAGCAGCGCCTGCCCTGTGTTCCGTAGAGAGGTACGGAACAAGAGAGCGGGCACCGTTGCCATCACGCCATCACGCAGCCGCGCCGACCCAAGACGGCCGCTGCCACCAACACAGACGACCACGAGGTCCCCAGCACGTCGCTGATGGCGACGGCCAACGGGCCCTCAACCGAAACTCAAGACGCTCCCGCCTCGAGGCGGAAGAAGAGACCGCGCGGGGGAAGGAAGAAGAGGGGGAAGAACCCCCAACCAGCCGCGCGGCAGCAACCTAGGCAGGATCCTGTTCCTGTGCAGGCGCAGGTGTCGACCACGGCGCCCACCTCCACCACCACCACGAAACCCACCGCCGCCGCCGCTAGCGCCGGCAAGGGAAAGGGGAAGCGGGCGGGGAGACCCGCCCCACCTATAGACGCGGCCCCAGTCGCCGCTCTACCAGCGGCGACTACGAGCAACCAGCCGCCCGCCGGCGCCCACGATCAGCAGCGGCGCCATGCACCTCGCACTGGCGCTCCCATGCAAGAGCGCCAGAAGAAAAGCTTTACCACCTGCGCCATCAACCTACTGATGGACCTCATCAAGGCCATCAGGCAGGGACAGGACGTGGAACTCGTCATCCTCGACGGGCTACAGGCACTACTACAGCTTTACCATGCCTAGTTCGTTGAGGATACTCTACTGGAACGCCCGCGGCCTAAAGAAAAAGGTTGCCCCACTCCGCCTCCTCCTCCGGGAACAACGGATCGACGTGGCGCTCATCAATGAGACTTTCCTGGGACCTGCGGACAGGCCCCGGTTCCCGGGATACTTCGTCTATAGGAAGGATGAGAAGTCGCCACTCGGCGTCATTTACCGCGGTCTGGCGGTACTGGTCAGCCGAAGAGTCGTCCATCAGCCACTACCGATGACCTCATACTCCACCTTTTACTCCTTGGGTGTCCAGCTGCACGTCGCCGGCGAGGACATGAACATTTACGCCGCCTATTGCCCGCCCTCAAACGTAGCTACGCTCGATTTAGTGGAGCTGCGGGCACTATTATACGGATCGCCTCACCCAACACTCCTCGCCGGTGACCTTAATCACAAGCATCAGGCCTGGAACAGCCGCATCTCCAACCCAGGGGGTAGACGACTCTTCGCGGACGCTGAGGCCCGCGGATACACGGTGTCCGGCCCCGAAACACCGACCCACTACCCAGACAACCAGGCGCACGCACCGGACGTGCTGGACATCGTAGTCCACAGGGGCCTGAGTAGCCAGACCGCCGTCGCCTTACAGGTGATCGACGACGAGATGCAGAGCGACCACCAGCCTGTACTCGTCGTCCTATCAGAGATGCCGACGCGACTCTCTCCTCCAGCGCCACGCCGTATCACAGACTGGAAGAAGTACGCAGAGAGGATGGAGACCACCACTCCTACTTGGCCCATCACGACCGCCGCGGACGTCGACGGGCTAGCAGAAGAGCTCACCGCTAGCATCCAGCGCGCCCACCAAGGGGCGACTAGCACACCAGACCAGCCGCAGAGGCCGGCCTACAGGCCTCTATCCACCGACATCAAGCGGATGGTCGCCCAGAGGAGGCGCCTACGCAAGCGGTGGCAAGACACAGGCTGCCCACGCGATAAGCGGGACCTGAACCGTCTCGCGGAGAAGGTCAGGGCCAAGCTCCAGGAGCACAACGCCGAGAGCTGGGAGGAACGTATTGACGCCGCCGATGGGGACTGGGCGTCTCTACACAAGCTGTGCAGGCAGCTTGCGAACACCCCGGCTCCGGTACGTCCGTTACTACATAGCGACGGGGCGCCTAGATACACCGCAGCAGACCGTGCGGAGATCTTCGCCGAACACCTGGAGCGTCAATTCGTCCCGAACCCGACCACCAACATCGAGCATGTCGCAGCAGTCGAGAGGCACCTTGGGGAATACTTCTCCAGGCCGATAGCCTCCGACGATTGTGCGATCTACTTCTCGCCTTGCGCAGTCAGACGCGCCATCCTAAGGACAAAGCTGAGGAAGGCCCCTGGTGCGGACGGCGTGTCCAACACAGCGCTGCGCCACCTGCCCTACCGTACAGTAGCGGCACTGGCGCGCCTGTTTACGGGCATCGTCCGCACGGGTGCCTTCCCAGCCGCATGGAAGGAAGGGCGCGTCATCATGCTGCCCAAGGCGCACAAAGACGTCCTCAAGCCGGAGAGCTATCGGCCCATCACGCTGCTCTCTTCGATCTCCAAGGTGTTTGAGCAACTCCTGCTGCGACACCTGAAGCAACACATCGTCCCTCGGGCCGAACAGTTCGGGTTTCGGGCCGAACACTCGACGACGCTCCAATTGTCGAGGGTACTGCACCTGCTCACCGCGGCGCTCAATAAGAAAGAGCATGCAGTTGCAGTATTCCTCGACATGGAAAAGGCGTTCGATCGTGTCTGGCATGCCGGCCTGCTGTATAAGATGTCACAGACAGGCGCGCCTCGTCGCTTAGTACAGGTGGTCTCCTCCTTTCTTTCTGACAGGACTTTCAGGGTGGTGGTCGACGGCACGGTATCGGGCGTCCGCCCGATCGCCGCAGGGGTGCCGCAGGGCAGCTGCGTTTCGCCTCTATGCTACTCGTGTTTCACCGACGACATCCCCACCACTCCCGACACTACGCTCGCGCTGTACGCTGACGACGCCGCGTATATTGCGACCTCGCTGAACGCGAGGCACGCGGCCGTCAAAATGCAGCGCGTGCTTGACCTACTGCCTGATTGGCTGTCGAAATGGAGGTTGTCGGTGAACGTGGGCAAAACGCAGGCGCTCCTTGCAGGCGCCGCTCACCTCCCGCCACCCCTCCAACTGGACCGAGCCGACGTCGCGTGGTCGCCCCAGGTCAAGTACCTAGGGGTCACCATCGACCGTCGACTCTCGATGGCAGCACACGTCCGCGGCACAGTCGCTAGATGCAGGTACGCCCGCTTCCTGCTTCGTCCAGTGCTCTCATCTCGCCTCCCGCTGCGTACCAAGCTGGGCGTGTATAAAACTTACATCCGCCCGCTCCTCACGTACGCCGCCCCAGCCTGGCTCGCCCTCACCAGCGAGACCACCAAGAAAAAGCTCCGCGCGCAGCAGTCGCTCGCGCTGCGGACAATCACCGCCGCCCCTCGCTGTGTGAGGAACTCCACCATCCAGCGGGACCTAAAGATTGAGAGCCTGGATGAATTCTGCAGGCGCCTCGCGTCCAACATGTTTGCGCGTGCCGACGCCTCTACCTGGCCCCACTTGGCGCAAATAGCGCCATGGCACACGCGCCCGCCTGACGCGGGGCGCTC
The DNA here is from genome assembly GCA_963082945.1 of Cerastis leucographa. Taxonomy (NCBI): domain Eukaryota; kingdom Metazoa; phylum Arthropoda; class Insecta; order Lepidoptera; family Noctuidae; genus Cerastis; species Cerastis leucographa. Next base: position 15,682,240 of record OY720366.1, read on the forward strand.
ACAGCGCTTCCGTCGCCTTCCGCGCGACCTATTGCCTGCGGACGACTCGCTGCCATCCCCGCCGGACTGACGCACCCGGGTAAGTCGCACCCATCAACACGCGACCTACCCAAACAATGAGACTCCACACTCTTAACACACGCTCGTAGCGCGTCTTGTTCTAAGTTAATATAGGCAAGACGCGCACCGAACACACATCCATACTCTACACTCATCTTAACTCACGCGACGAACGTGCGGCGCGGGCTCGCTATTCGTTCGCTCACAAGAGCGGTGTTACTCAGGTACATTGCCGCTCTAACTCATTCACTACGGCCCCTTAGTCTGGAGCGTGATCGGCTCGATCTGAGAGCGTCTGCAGACGGGGGCCAACATCCTTAGCGGTAGGATGCGCCAACAGAGTCACCTCTGCCGCAGGTCGTCACCCGCTGGGCCTCCTCCGGGCAACCGGAGGTCTCACCTGGCGGTGACAGACCGCCGAGGTGGCGTGAAGAAAGCGGCGCTCGTTACGGTAACGTTGTACCGTAACTAAGCGCATAGCGCTAGCGCCGCTGGCGCCTCCTACCGGACAAAATGACAATTACACATAGGCGAGTTGCGTGCGCGCGCTCGCCTCCATCTACGCCTAGAAGGCAATCAAGTTGAGGGTGCCCGTATTTACGGGCACACCATTGATCCCGCGGGACCAAGGACCAAGTCCATACCCCGCCAACCGCGCGCCCCCCTGCGGGGGTGTAGCGATTTCCTGTGTGTGAGTCATGCGCCATTTCAACTCAATATATCTCCGTAATTTTATGACCACGTGAAAAAAGAAAAAATACGTGTCCAATACTTTTCAATAAACTACCCGACAGACAAAGAAAAAAAAATGTGATCATCCCCCTATTATGCACGGAGTTGCGGGTTTAAATTCGGGAAAGTTCAAATATGACTGTTTCAATTTATGTGATCATATTTTTTTTTTGAACATCGCTGACGTCAGTGAAGCAAAACATCGTGAGTACATCTGCTGACCTACCATAACGTCTTAAAGCAGTATTTTTACTCCTATCCCAGTGTGGGAAAGAGAAGGAGCTATACAGGATGTCTAGCGCCATCTCTTTCCCGCACTGGAAAAGAAGTTTAACAATAATGTTTGAAAACGTCATGGTAGGCCACCTGGACTCATAATTATTAGCATTAGTCTGAAATCTCCAACCTGTCTTGAGCAAGCGTGACGAAGAAAGCTCACGCCTTCACTGTATGACACAGATGAAAATGGTTCAAGATATAAAAAAATGTTTCAACAAAAGTTGTAGTTAAATCCCCTACAATATTCATGTTAAATACAAATAGCATAAAACCCATTTCCAATAAATTTGTAAAAAAATGATTTTTTGGCCTAGAAATATCTGTAGGTATCGACACTCTACGATAAGTAGGTAGTCAAAAAATGGTGTCATGCCGACTATCTCTCATTTCGAGATAGTTGCCCTAATTTGACTAATTTTCTTTGACTAAAAGCACGAAATTATCAACTACTAAATAATTTAAGCAACTTTAGCAAAATTATCTGACAAAATTAATTTAAAAAAAAATCTTTACCTCCCAGTGAAGCAATCAAAGTTAAATAAAAAGAAAATACACACCTATTCAAAACATTGAAAAGGTGTCAAATCTGAAGAGTCTTTTAGAAATTCACTTGCAATAATACCTAATCATAGTGATGGGTTCACAGTACACAACTTCCATGCCTGCTAATCAATAATGACCCTTATTCCAAAGCCGTAATTGTGTGGGATGGTAAGCTTAGATTATCGCCGAATGCCTTAGGCGATACCAATAATATTATACTCGATAGCTGCTTGAAGATTCGTATAATAACAGCTCATAATATAAGCAGCGATAACAAAATATCTTTTGGCTAATTCTTGTGTCGATTGCACAGAGATATGTTTGTGAAAAGGTGACGAACATAGTATATGTTTTGTTTTAAGATGGTTTATACAAAAAGAAAACATAAAGTGAAAAATACATTTTGCATTATATAAAAATTAACATCACACCTGTTAGCCTTGTAGGGTTAATCAAACGTGTATCACGACAGAATTAGGTTTATTACACAAGAAAGTGAACTCCTGTGCTAGGTGATAGACCTGTGATGTCCTCTCCTAATAAGCTGACTTTGATTTAGTTATCACTAGATTCATGTCGCACCACCCTTATGTCGATCTTCAGTTTGTCGCACTAGGGTGATGTCGGGCTACAGTTTGTCGCACAAGCGTGCATTCGACCTATAGTGAGTCGCAGTACAGTTTTGTCGCACAAGCGTTAATCGCGCTTCCGTGTGTCGACTTCACGTTATACACTCGTGTTACAGGAGCCAGTGCCCTCTCCTAGGAGGAGATATTAAGAATTTTAAGCAATGAAATTAAAAAAAAAAGACTTTGGTAAATTATTTCTCTATTACATTCGACAACAATTCTCATAAATTGGTAACGTTCACTTAAGGTGGAATTTCTGTTTTTTTCTTTAGCAGTTTCGAATGATTTTTGGTGGCTGAAAAATCTTTGGATTCGAGTTACCGATGATATCGACATGCTCGTGACGTATTACGCCAGAATAGCGACGCTTTTAAAATTAAAAAAAAAAGTTATTCCATTATTTTGAGTTTTCACTTCTGCCAGATGTCCTTATGATTTTTTTTTTCTTTATTTTCATTCTTTTCATTCAGCTACAAAGAAAATTAATAAACCTCGACAAAAACTATAAAAACAAAACCCTTACAAAGGTACATAAAATGTGTTTTCTAATCACGTACTCATCTGTACATGTATTAGATGCAAATCTATTGGCCCAAAACTTTGTATCGAATACTAATAAGCTGTTAGAAGGGGATGGCTTCAAAGGATATCTACAACCACAGGGTTAAGCCGTTTTGAAGTTTTCAGTTTGGTTGGGATCATTAATGTGTTTGGCTGTTTAGAATTAATTTATGTTTTACAGTGGGAACCAACACAATGTTTAAAAGTTTAAATTTCTGACAGTGTGAACAAGATTTTTCTGTGATATTTTTAAGCTAATTTGATTGCAATAATTAGTAAATTGTGCAGCAAATAATTGAAATAAAATTGAGTGTGTGATTGTAGTACGTGGTCAAATTGCATAATAGGGATGCGCACTGGGTAAAGAAAACGACATTCTATTTTGTCCGTCAGACAGGTAATACAAAAATATTAGACACTTATTTTTTCTTTTATCAAAATATCAAAAAATTACTTAGTTAAAACTCATTAAAGTTGGAGAGTGGGGGCTTAATACGTCACAAGTAGGTATAAATTTACCAACATGTGACGTCATGCGCCATTTCAACTCAATATATCTCCGTAATTTTATGACCACGTGAAAAAAGAAAAAATACGTGTCCAATACTTTTCAATAAACTACCCGACGGACAAAGAAAAAAAAAATTGGATTATCCCCTATTGAATAGGGCTCTTTGCTAGGCAGTGGTAATATATAATCTGCCTAGCCTTTTCCCAACTATGTTGTGGTCAGCTGCCAGTCTAACCGGATGCAGCTGAATAAAAGTATTTTACATGGAGTGACTGCCCATCTGACCGCCATAACCCAGTTAGTAGTGAATAATACCCATTGGTAAGACTGGTTCTCAGACCTGGATGCCACTGACTGCTTAACGATTGTGAAAGATCTACAAATGACAGCCGGGACCAATCGGTTAACTGGCTTTCCGAGGCACAGAGGAAACTCGATATGTAATAGGTAGTCACCCATCCATGGATCAACCTAGGCAAGCACGGGTTTACCTAACGATCGACCTAAGCGGCTGATATTATTTGGCCACGAGCTCCTCTATTACCTACTTTTATAATAATAGTACATGATAAGCAATATACGACCACCTAGCAGTATATATTCCTACAGCCATTGCTCAGTCTATCGATAAAACTCGCAAAAAAGTTAACCAATCATTTCCGTCGCCGTCATTCGCGGAGATCGCTCAAATAATTCCCAGACAATCTTCCACTATAGAATCAATTGGTCGGCAGTAATGAAGACATTACTGTCTGTTTCGAACAACTATCGACACTCGATCGGAGATAATCGCTACACGATCGCTTGTCCCGTTCGCAGAATGACGCGGCCATTTTGGTAATCTTTTTTTTTTTTTTAAAGTTGTGACTGGCCGCTATTAGTTGTTATTAGTTATTGTAATTTTTTTTTTTGAAGATTTTTTTGTGATCGAGTAATCATTGAGGGATTGCTGGCGTTTTTGTTTGTCATTTTAGATTTAAAGTACAATTTAATTTGAGAACGATTTTTTTTTAATTACATCAATTTATACAATAAGATATACCATCATAATCGAGCACTTGACTACTGCATAATGATCAGATATAACTGGAAAAATTGAGAAATATTTTCGTTTTATTGTTAACAATTCTGACGTGGGAAAAAAAAAAACATTGAAATAAATTTACCAAACAAACCAATAAAGTTAGTACGTGCTAGTTATAAGATTCTTATAAGGTAAATTGGAACAGCCTTATGGGGATGCACGTTGTAGAAGATGGGTTATCAACTTATTCTAATTCGTACGGTAACATGAACGACTGAACTTAATATGTGCTACATACATAACGTCACGTCTGTAATCCTCGAAGAGTTAGGCAGAGGAGTGCCAAATAGTACACTCATATTGCACCAATTATGTTAAGTCCCATTTAGTAGGGGGCGAGCCTATTACCATCATCATCATCCTATAATGTTCCCACTGCTGGGACACAGGCCTCCTCTCTATGAGAGGGAGTGGGGTGTAATCCACCACGCGGGCCTAGTGTGGGTTGGTAGATGTCACATGTCTTCGAATTATTAGTTCTAGGACATGCCAGTTTCCTCACGATGTTTTGCCGGTTTCCTCACGATGTTTCATCACCATCAATCGGGTATAAATCTAGACTCCGTGGCTGCTATGAAAAAATCTGGATGGAAAAACCTAATACCAATTTGCCCGACCCAGGAATCGGACCCTTCACTTCATGCTCAGCCAGCGAGGTTACGACCACTTGACCAAAGAGGCAGTGTACTAAATGTACCAACAAATTTAACTTATTGAACACAACAATATCAAAACTATAACACAGAAACCCAACTAATCAATCAAATGCCCCTAATAAATCCAAGCCTCATCAAATACCATTTAACAGACATAGAATTTCTAACCAACAGTATGAAAACGCACTTAGAAGCCTCTCAAAGCATTCATCATTCAAAAGTATGTTAAGCACACATACAGACGAAACTAGGCCTATTAATAAGCCGTCAGTATTGTAAAAGAAATTAGACAATTCATTAATACTCATTGTCAAGTATGAGTCAGCATTTGGGAAGATACATTTCTTCTTGTCCTACATACCAGTGTGTTTTAAGACGAAAGTCTTTGACTAGTATGTATTGCTAGTGATGAGAATGATACTCACACAGTCGTTAACAGTTAGACCACATAAGAAGGCTAAAACACATAGGGCTATGTTTGGAGTTTCGAAACCTCATGAGAAAGCTCTATGTCATCCAAAATGCAATGAAGAGAACGACGATCCAAAATCCAAGACGAGACTCGCAGAAGAATCAAATTAACAGACAATGCACGAAAAATTGCAAAATTTATGGTGAACAGCGCATTACCTCGGAAAGCACGTTAAACAGTTGATCCCGGCTGTAATTTCTACATCTTCGACAGTCGTCAGACAGATAGTGAGTTGCCTGAAAGTCTGACAACCAGTCCTATCAAGGGATATCGTATCACCTAGTACTAACTAGGTTGTGAAGGTCAAATCAGGTCAGGCAGTCGCTGGCATGTAAAATACTGGTATTCAGCTGCATCCCGTTAGGTAACGATGGGTTAGACTGCAAGCCAACCACATAATAGTTACTCGTAAGAAAAGGATTATAAGTAATACATGGGGCACATTGCTAGCAGAACAGATGGCCGATATAGGCCCCCCACAGAGTAGTGCAGTTCACAAGAATATCTTGGATGCGGACAGTTGGGACAATGCTTGGGAGAGAATTAAGTGCCCAGGAGTGAACCGATGATCTGATGGAAATCGCCGGTGCCAGAAGCATGAAGTCTATTCACCAGCAGTGTCCAACAGTGCAGTTCTATAAATGATGACGATGAGTTCATGATGACAGCTAATGACAAAAAATATTAACAGACTCATGCTCTTGGTATTTCCTCCGTTTCATACGAGTATTTTGGCACTCATTACCGTTTGTGGTTTTCGAAATTACACTCATTGTTGTTTTAGTTTAGTCACTTTTTTATTTGAATGCAGCAATGAAGCAATCGTTTAAATGAATGATGTGGTTTTTTGGAAATTCTTAAACACCCAGTGTGTTGACGTGTAAAAGTTATTAATCATAGTGTTGTGTCATTGTGTTTAAGAGTTTTTGTTGTAACGATTCTTGGAAAAAAATTGGACTTATTTCCGTTTATAAAGAAGATAATTGTAGACTTTTGTATAACGCTAATTTGTGCAAATTACAAGAAATAAGTTTAGATATTCATAATTTATCGTTTTCAGGAGTTATTTCAATTTATTCAGCAGCTAACAGAAGTGAGACATCAAACGAAAAGTTAGTACAAATTTATAGATAACCAAATTAATGACGCTATTCGGATTCAAACCAGACTTCGTATCGTTAAATCGTGTGTAGTTTCCAATTCAATTCCATTCATGCCTCTTTACCTAATGCTTGGTATTTGCATACCATATGAAAAATTAGAAACTTTAACAGGTAATATAACAAAATTTTATATGAGACTTTAAATCATTCAGAATCGAAACAAACAATGAAATGAAAAGCAAAGCAGAAAACTTTTGTAATGATTACTACACTTATGTATGTGATACTAGTTTTGGCTCTCGACTTCGGCCGCGTGGAGGTCGGAAATTATCCTTTGGGGAAGTACCACAGGGTTAGAAAGTAACTTAAAGTCCTAACCTAGGTCATGGTTTATCCTCTATCCTTGAACCAAATCCGTTCAGCCATTAATGCGTGGAAAGGTAACACACATAGTTACTTTGGCTTTTTCTAATATTAGTAAGGATAACGGTGATCCTCAAAAACATGCTTGTCTCGATTCAAAGTTTTGTCAATTATTGTTTGCTATGTGTACATTTTTCAAGATTCTCCTGTGCCAATGCAGTACTATTGAAGTACCAAAAGATCTATGTCAGAACCAGTCTAGCGCCAAACATTAAAAAGTATTATTTATATATTTTACTATTTATGTACACACAGTAGAACACAGGAAAAAAACATAAAAACATTTGAGTACAAAGGTTCTGCTTTTTTTCATACGAAATTTCTGCCAGCAGACCTGCGAAAAGAAAAATGAAAAAGAAATGTGGACGATAGTGTGTGAGAGAATGAAAAGAAAAATGTAAAGTACTAACCTAAGCTTTTTGAAAAGGTTAGGTGCTCTTCAAATTAAATGGTTCAAAGCCGAGCCCAAGAGTCACCGTTAGTGAGTTAACATGTCAATTGAGGAACTCAAAATACGTCAAGTCAAATGCAAATTAAGTTAACCTGAACCTTTTTCAATTCACAGAGCGTTAACTCCGACCAAACGAGATCTTATTGAGTTAGTATTTAAGTTAAAGATTTATTCAAAACAGTACTGTCTTTTACCGACGCGTCTTTCATACAAATGAAGAAGGAATCCATGATTTTAATAGAAGGTTGTATTGGAATATTGGTTTTTGGGTTAACTTTATCTGTGTCGTTGTTTGGTAGATAAGGTTTCTTATGATTCATTTCTTATTGGGATATTTTGCGATGTTTTGGGTCTAGTTTTAACGTGACTTGCGAAGATGGCTGGACGAGTTTAGCACCGACAGGCAGGATTGGACCACACTAGCTCAAAATAGAAAGGAGTACAAAGAAACAAGAAAAGACTTTGCGTTGCAGTGCGACAAAATATACCTACAGATAACAAATAACATGACTAATGGTGTGTGTCTAGTCTATCCTTTATTTTCCATTCCTTCTACTCCATAAATCAAGCCTTCTTATTCATTTCGCTCACCATGAAACTCATTCTAATTACAAACCCATTCTTTCCTAGCTCCTGCATTTCTAAAATCACCTTGATTACCATATGAATATTCTCGTCTAGCAACTAAAAAAACATTAGTCACATCCCTGCTTTTCAAAGCTACACAGATTATTTCTACCGTACCGCCTTTGGAGATACCCGTTTAGTATTCAAAGAGCACATGCTTCATAATTCCCTTGCTGCTTAATACGGCCCCATACTCGACCACCGCGATTCAAAACCAGATTTGAAGACCTCCCCTACCTCTCTTTATCTATAGATTTTTTGTTGGATAGGCAAGCGGGTATGGCTAACGAGGGGTCATGTTGTACTGGATGTTTTATCTCATACTTGGCCTCATCTCTTTGTTTCACGAAAACGTGATATAAAAGATTAACTTATTAGTATTCGAGAGAGGGTTGAGATCGGTCGGCTCAGATGGTGTGTGAAACGGTTTGAAGTTAGCGGTATGACTAAGTCCTATTTGGGTTTGTGTCAATATGTTTTGGCTATTCAAATTTTGTGGGTTTGTCTTTGTGGATTCTTTGGGTTGGTTCGGAATTGTTTGATTCTGTATTTTCGTTGGTTTTATCATTACTTTACAGGCTACCTCTTTAGGTCTGCATCAGATAAACTTTTATAAAAGTCAAGGCTAATTCTCTATCCTTTTGCTCTTCGAGAACCCTTGAGTTATGTTGATAAGAGAATTTCTTGCGTTCAAGCTTCTTAAACTTCTTGTAGAATCTTCAAAAGTTTTCTTAGATGCTCAGAATTATCAATTAACACTACTATCTTAAGAATCTTACTCATTTTTGTATATCACGCAATTTTTTTCTACCCTAAAGATACTACTTGAACATTTTAAATTATTATGAAATTACTGTATACAGTAACAGCTACAGTAATTATCAGTTCGCATTAATTGCTATGAACATTAATTCATTACTTACATGTGAGTGAAACTTGGACAATGGGTACAAAAGATTTAAAAGCATTCACATATAAGAGCTGGATTTCATTTTTAATTAAATTAACATCTGTGAGCTAAATACAGATGTATGTACGAAAAAAGATGGTATGAAAATTGTTTCTGAAGATTGATATTGTGTGTGTATGACTGTTACAAGCACACGTGGGTTAGCAGAATAGGGGACCGGACTGGGTATAGAAAACGACATTCTATTTTGTCCGTCAGACAGGTAATACAAAAATATTAGACACGTATTTTTTGTTTTATCAAAATATCAAAAAATTACTTAGTTAGAACTCATTAAAGTTGGAGAGTGGGGGCTTACTACGTCACAAGTGGGTATAAAACTTACCTACATGTGACGTCATGCGCCATTTCAACTCAATATATCTCCGTAATTTTATGACCACGTGAAAAAAGAAAAAATACGTGTCCAATACTTTTCAATAAACTACCCGACGGACAAAGAAAAAAAAATAGGATTGTCCCCTATTCACTAATTTAATTTAGTTATTATACATTTCATGCAAATAAAATGCAAAATAAATGTTATGCTATCAGAAGATGAAGCCAGAGTGCCGAATCCAAAAAAATGGGAAAGGACCATGAGAAACTTATAAGTATCTAATAAGTATTTTATCCTATAACTACAGTTGACGATAAGTGAAGCTGCAGAAAATAAAACAGAAAAAAACTTAATATAAATGTAAATTAGTTCGCCCAGTTTTTTTAGCACGTTGTTCACTGTTCAGCGAACCTTCCAATATTGTCCCAGATTGTTACTGAACCCTCCAATAATATATCCACCTTAATAGGTTCCTAAACTTCGCCATCATAAATAAAACGTGCTTCGAAACTTCGATCTAATGAAAGAAATAAAGTACTTTAATTGCATCTTAAAGATGGACGAGAAATTGCCCGGTTCTCGAATATTACTTTCAGTCCAATAATTTCCGATCCATTAGTCTTTACAGACTCTTATTAATTCTTGAAAGGTACTTTGGGAGTACTCAAAATGGTATTGTCTAATTTTGGCTTTGAACTGTTTTTGTTAAATTCGATTTCTTGGAATTTGAGTGGAAATAAAACGTTTATCTAAATGTACCAGCTGGCTTTTATCCGGTGTAAATTAAAGGAAATAATTGGGGCGATTTAGATTTTTTCATGCGTTAAGAGAATGGTAAATTACTTTATTTGCCATTTGATCGGATGTCATAAAGTTGGATGATGTTAATAGTGGATAAGTAAGGAAAATTACTGGCTCATGGCTTTTAAATTGCTTCTTTCTGGTTATACAGTGCGTTAATAACATGTCACTGGAAGATAACTTGAGAAATTGCTAGTTTTTGTTGGAAATAAATAGTACCTATTAAAACAGGATGGTGCTGATCTTACTTTAACAAAATCTGATATGAAAAATTGGAAGTTTGAGAGCATTTACACCAATGTTACTAGAGTCTTGTAAGCAGATTCAAATAAAATGCTTTTAAACGCCAAAGTAATAAGAAAACATATTCCCACAAAGCGTACAATATTCATAATAAAAACCCAGTTACAAAAAAAAAATACGACTCCATTCATATTTTTTCAAATACGGCACATAAAAGTAGAAACAACAGCTTGGATGAAAAATAATCTCAATTTATGCGAGGCAAACTGCCAAAGTTTAAAATTACGAGCATAGTAAGCCTATATTTTGAGGTAATCAGAGCAACAGCAGAAGTTTTCCAGTAAAGTATCATAGGCGTCTGGGTGTGTGCCCAGAAAATAACCGACGGAAATGGAGCGAGCCCAAATATGTAGTTATTTTTATTTTTTTCCGACTTAGTTTGTTTGATATACCTGAAGAGTAGGCAATGTTTTTAACTTGTGGAATTTTTCTGTTTGTTGAGTTAAAGTTTTTCTGTTTGTTGAATTAAAATTTGTAGATTTTTTTTTGCAGAACTGTACGAGCATACATGGACTTTATTGACGGATTGACGGCACGGTTGGCGCAGTGGCTGAGCGATCGACTGCTGCGCTGTGTGTCGCGGGTTCGATCCCCGCACGGAACAAATATTTGTATGGCCTACAGATAGTTGTTCCGGGTCTGGCTGTTTGTGTTTGTGAATTCAATTGTTTTTAAATGCACCCACGATACAGGAGAAATTCGTAGTGCGGGGCAAAGTTTAAAAAAAAAAAATGTTTTCGTGATTAAGGGATAATACATTATAAGTAATTATATGATGAATAATATGAGGAGCTTGTGGCTAAATAATAACAGCCGCACGGGTCGATCTTTGAGGTTAAGCCATGCTTGCCGAGGTTGGTCCGTGGATGGGTGACCATAATTACATACCAAGTTTCCTCCGTACCTCGAAAAGCACGTTAAGCTGTTGGTCCCGGCTGTCGTTTTTAGATCTTTGACAGTCGTTACGAGTAGTCAGTAGCCAAAAGTCTAACATCCATTCTTACCAAGGGTTATCGTATTACCCAGTTACTGGATTGTGGAGGTCAGATAGGCAGTCGCTTCATGTAAAATACTAGTACGCAGTTGTATCCGGTTAGACTGGAAGCCGACCCCAAGATCATCATTATTAGCCTATAATGTTTCCACTGCTGGGACACAGGCCTCCTCTCCTATGAGAGGGAGTGGGCTGTAATCCACCACGCGGACCCAGTGTGGGTTGGTAGATGTCACATGTCTTCGAATTTTTAGTTCTAGGACATGCCATGACACCAGGAAGTGGCGAACGGCGGGCGTTTTGGGGGACTGTCTCTTGTAATTTTGACGTTCAAAAAGTGCTGATTATCAGCCTAGTTTGAATAAATGACTTTTGATTTGATTTGATTTGCCAGTTTCCTCACGATGTTTTTCTTCACCGTTTTTGAGAGTAGCGATGATGAAATAAATTACACAAAGTGATGCGCCTGCCTGGGTTCGAACTCACGGCTTACTGCTCGTAAGTTGGGGCTGCCACCACTGGGCCACCGCCGCTCTCTGCCCCCAAGATAGTTTGGGAAATGGCTAGGCAGATGATGATATGATAAATAATATCAACTGCATCAACCTTAAGCACGCGTGGGTTTTGCATGAAAAGTGTCCTTTGCCCTGTCAGTTCACAACATAACATCATGCCTGTAATCCGAGAATGAGTAAGCAGAGGTGTACCTTATAGTACAACCACATGCTGCCAGTTCCCATGTTATTGGGGGCTAGCCAGCTTATTACTAATTCACTTGGGGGGTCATTATAAAGCTGCTTTATCATAATACTAGCTGTACCCGGCATGCGTTGCAATGCACTTTTTCTTACCTACCTACCCTACCCTACCTACATACCCTACCCTACCCTACCGTTTCCTATGTCCGTCTCCTGGTTCTGACTGTTCTGAGCCACCTCCCCACCAATTTTCAGCCAAATCAATAGAGGATAATCCAATTTTTTTTTCTTTGTCCATCGGCTAGTTTATTGAAAAGTATTGGACAAGTATTTTTTCTTTTTTCACGTGGTCATAAAATTACGAAGATATATTGAGTTGAAATGGCGCATGACGTCACATGTAGGTAAGTTTTATACCTACTTGTGACGTAGTAAGCCCCGACTCTCCAACTTTAATGAGTTTTAACTAAGTAATTTTTTGAAATTTTGATAAAACAAAAAATATGTGTCTAATATTTTTGTATTACCTGTCTGACGGACAAAATAGAATGTCGTTTTCTTTACCCAGTCCAATCCCCTATTAGCCGTTCTTGAGTTATAAATAGTGTAACTAATACGATTTTGTTTTATATATATATAGATTAGCTGTCCCGCGCAATTTCGTCTGCGTCACATTTTAACCGTTTTCGCAATATTTTTCATTGTTGCTCCGCTCCTATAAGTCATAGCGTGAATTTTTCAAATCGGACTAGTAGTTCCTGAGATTAGCGCGTTCAAGCAAACAAAAAAACTCTTCAGTTTTATAATATTAGTATAGATATCAATACCATTTCATCACATCGAAAAATCAAACGGAGTATACCCAAAATTCTGGTGAATAGACCGAAATATTAGCATCAATGACGCAAATAAAAAACGGCCAAAACAAACCTATCCACTTTATGTGCAAAACTACTTTTCTAGTCCGAGGTACCGCAAACACTTCTCCAGCGAAAAGCAGCCAAATATGGCCGAATCAGGAAGGTTCATGGGGCAGCAAAACACCATGAATAATTTCATGCACTAGGCTCGCAGTCATGACTAAACATAGCTTGTCTGCTCTTGTAACGGGAATAGTTCCGAAAATGCCCCGGGTAGATTTTTGATTTTAAAATTTTCTGTGCCGTTTGGCGTTTGATAGATTATTTTTTTTTGTTTTTGTAGATGCATTTTAATATTTTAATTCTCTTAGGGCTTAGTCTTGAATAAACGCTCCCGCAGACAGTCGTGGCACTCGGCCACAAAACCTTCGTAGAACAATTTCTATGAAAACGCAAGCTACTGTTCACCAGGCGCGACGCGACGCAACGCGTTGCAGATTTTATTGTCACTTTGGGCCCTCGCTCACTGCGACTTTTTGTAGCGATGCAGTAGCGATGCTGTCGCGCGTCCGCATCGATACAGTCGCGATACAGCTCGCTTCTGTAGTGCGTTGCAAATGCGACTAACCCGCGTTAGTAGCGATGCAGTCGCGCATTTTGTAGCGATGCAGTAGCAATGCTGTCGCGCGTCCGCTTCGATACAGTCGCGATACTGTAGCGCGTTAGTAGCGCGTTGGCATCGCTTTTGTAGCGCGTTGCAAATGCGACTAACCCGCGTTAGTAGCGATGCAGTCGCGCATTTCGTAAAAGCGCGACAGCATCGCTACAAAAAGTCGCCGTGAGCGGGGGCCCTTTTCGCTTTTATTATCATTTGCTTGTGTAACTAAATAACTTGAAAATCACTTTTTTATTTGTATAAATATTTGATTAATTTAAATTTTGAAAGTATGTGTTCATTTGATAATTCTTATGTTTCTAAAAACAAAATGTTTTTTTACTAACGTAAGTCCATAGTATTCAAAAGATTACAAATCAGTTAGGTGACCGGTGACCAATCAAGTATTATACAAATCCAGTTTATGCAAATCTCTCACTGTGTTCGAAATCTGTACAAAGCGAGACCATATTATATTGGAAATGTACTATTTGATTTGTAATACTCAAAGTATCAAAAGAAGACCTAACATAACGGTAAAGTGGCTAAATTGGCAATCTATTTGTGCAGCTTAAGTATCGGTAAAATAGCTTTTAGTGTCCATTTTGAGGCGTATCGTGAAAAGGTTTCTAATATTTCTATATTTTTCTCAACTACCATATAAGAAGCCCAAATACTCGATCACAAAATGAAACCTGAAACACTCGATCATTGAAACGACTTTCATCTTCACTCAAACAAGAGAATTAAACGCAAAACCTTTTATCTGAACAAGCTTTTAGTCTTACCCAAAAGTCTACTCTCCCACAAAGCAGAATGTTGCCCGGTAGAAAAACAAGCGCTAAGATAAATAAAATCCAACCAAATTAGAGCGTTCCCCGTATATTTTCCCCGCAATAAACAACATTAAGTTGATCTCCCAGTTTCTTTATTATTTCAAACGCTCAGTCTCCGGAAGTAATGGTTGGTTGGAAAATAATAGGAGCCAGATAGCCTTAGTACGTGATCCAGTTTAGTTTAATAAGGACTTGAAAGTTCACGATTTTTCCTTTACGGGTGGGACAGAATTTGGAGTAGTGTTAATCAATGGAGCCATGTTTGTCTCGGGTTCATGTCTTATCTTTGTGGATATCGATTGAAAATGAGAATTTGTGACAAGAATAACATTGAAACGAAGTAAAAGCTTTTGATACAGTGCTATAATGATATTTTAGCGCCTTATGGTCGCACGAGAGGACCTTTGTGAAATTGGTTTTTGAAAAATATAGTAAGTATTGAAAATACCAACGATTTTGGCCGCCCAATGAAAGATTTTTTGTAATATGAAAACAAAACTGTCAAAGGTAGTTTTTCTGAAAACAAGAAAGTTCCCAGCTACAATATGCTAACTTTTGAAGATTAAACTTACACTGTCACTTACAAGATATATTCCGTGATTATTAACTATTGAGAGTTCCCAATATATCGACCCTCTAGACGAAGTGACAAGGAAAGTTGTAGTTATGAACCGTGAAAGCTTAAAACAATTTCGGAGATTAACAAAAAAAAATACTTAAAAGAGTTGATCACAAGGATAGCTGTTGTTTACCATCTAAGTTCATTTAACTCCAATAATAATAAACTTTAACAGCAGTAGCAAACATCACAAAATCCAATTCGGATGTAAATAATATCGTGCCTAAACCAAATTCGATTAGAATCTGTAATAGTGATGTTATAACATCGATACCATTTTATGGTAAAGATGATCAAAACAGATAATTTTCAATACCTATTTTACATGAACAAAACGATGACTCCTCAATTTGGAAGCTTATCTGTGGCATTACGAAAGTTTTATTCGAAACAACTGGTTTGGAGAAGGAATAATTAGGTACGACCATTTTAGATGGAGCTCTGATGTTTCTTTGAACTTTAGAGGAATAGAATTTAGTTTTATTAAAAACACAATATCATAATTAATGTAATGGAACATGTTGAGCACAAACTATAATATTGATGGAAGCTCAAATGGGAATATTTTTGGTACTCGAAGCATTGGTGCTCGAAGGGGAAAACTTTGAATGAAAAGACAAAAAAATAGAACAACCTTTTCATTTTCAATAACGATTCAGACTAAAGACTAATAGGAAAGTCTTGAGTACTAATGTGAATGGGTATAAAAGTAGAGGAAGGGCCAAAGAAACGATGAGTGGACTGTGTGAAGGATGATATGGCAAGAAAGAAGGTGTCTGACGATCTCATCAGACACCTAGTCATCTGACTAGTAATAGAAAAGCATGGAAGTAGAAAACGTGCTGCGCCGACCCCAAACGAATTGCGAAAAGGACAAGAGACTGATGATTCAAACTAAAGTCGAATTTGAGAGAGCTTTCTGTGTCATCATTACTATGGAATATTGAGACTCTTAAACGCAGTTTAGATGGACTCATCGCGTTCAGTATCTTTAGTGAAATTCTCTCTAAGGTTATAACAAAAGAAATGTGATTTAAGAACTGGTAGCAGATCTCTGTCTTATCAGAGCTTCAATAAAAAAAAAACTATCTCGAAAACCCAGTGGTAAACAAGGGATTATTTCGTCATCCACTATACAAGGTGTTGTTTTGCATCCTCGGCTAAATCAATTTAAATCACAATACCTAGTTAATTATTAAAAAAAGCAGATTTTTTTAGTTTTAAAGTTTGTCACTATACCAGAAAAACCCCCTAACGTGGTTTAGGGAATAAGAAATTTTCGAATAAACGTTTGAGATTGTTTGTACTTACAGGTATGTGAAAGCGCGATGCACGAAGCGATCAGACGGGCCGCGTTTAAACCACGGATGTTTCACACTTACCAATTTCCGTAGACAAGAAAAAAAAAAAAAATTACCTACCTATTTCATTGATTCATGTCGAGAATCATTAGCATAGTTACCTCCTTGAATTTGATTAGGATGCAAAACAACACCTTGTATAAGATTATAAAACTTACAAAATTATAAGAAGAGATATCTTTTTTCAGTAGATTCCATATAGTAAAGTTCTATACAGTAAACCTATAGACAGGTATCAAATTAAATTAGGCAAGATAAAATCATTATCAGCAAACTCTTTAATTGAAACTTGATATCTAGCTCATTTTGCCTCCTAAGCATTTAACTTGTTTACGTGGGCAAAGAATTTTTCGAAATTATGGAATCAACGTGTTTTAGATCGGTATAATTTACGACTTGTAATTTTAAATTTTTAATGCTAACAACAGATGTAGTAATAGGGTCGATGGTAATTATGCAAATAAATTCTTGGAATACCAAGACTTTGTTGGAGTCAATAATTTTTTATGGCTAACTAAGCTTAAGATAAGTGAGTCTGAGAATTTATATGATATTCTTCCGGTGGTAGCTGATATTGGTGTGCCATAAAAGACTAATGACTAATACTAATGCCGTTTAATAAGCGATACCGAAATGAACGCCTAAAGAGATGAGTGTCATTAATTACTAAGTTCTGGAAGAAATAGTATTTTTTTAAATATAAAATGAAATTATTTTGGTAAGAAATGAAAGAAAATAAAGAAAGAAAATATGTTTATTTGTCGCAGGGACATGACGTGCATACAAAATTACAAAAAAAAAAATAAAAAAAATGGGGGGAACCCACAGCACAGCGCTGGTTTTCAGTGGTCACCTGTGAAATAACGTACGGAAGTCAAAACAGCATAAATAGATAACATAAATAAGAGAATAAAAAAAAAAACAGTATTTAGGATTACAAAATAAAACAACACTACAAAAATATATGAAATAAGATAACACTACAAAAATATGTATGTATAAAAGTATGTGTGCCGGCTAAACAAAATAAACATAAACGTAATATTATATAAATGCAAAACTAAATAATGATAAGGGTGGGTTAGAACTAGAGGATATTCTGTCAGCGAGTATACTGATTACCTAACATAGCATCAAGACTTTATTCCCCGTGGGGTTAGGCAGAGGTGCTTGTTTATGTAAGATTATACAAGCTTTCATGTAACAAAGAATCCATCATACTACGTAACCCATCCACGACGTCTTGTATAATGCCAAGCTCCAACACTTCAAAATTACGAATTTCAATCACGTTTCCCCAAAAACTTGAACGTAGAAGCACACTTCCGACCCAATTCTATAATATAAGAGATAAACGTTAATGCGGGAGCTATCTGATTGCCGTATCATTTGGGTCGTATTGAAAATTCATAACTTACCGAAAGCGGTGAAGGGCCCAACGTTTTAGATAAGGATGTGTGCAATTTACTTTACGTCGTCGTTCAAGGAAATTCTAGTGAGGGGACGAGTTTTAAAAGTATTTCGATTTTGTTTTTTTTTTGAGACGTCAAATTGCCTTGGTGCTTGTGAGGTTTAATAGCAGACAATAACTGTTGGATGTTGAGAATAAACGCTTTAGAAGAGTAACTATGTTTTCTTGCCGGTTTTTCTCAATAGAAAACGACCAACCCGGACCGTACCCTTGTTCTACGTATTATAAGTTGCCGTTTAGGCCTGCGAGTGTGTGAAATAAAGTATTTTGATTTTGAACTGTTATTAACCGTGTTAAACTTAAAGTAACCAAATTTTCATCAAATTATAATAAAAGACACGGCCTTCTTCTACTTAGCGTGTCGATGGCAATCTAAATTGTGTCGGCCCAGAACTGAGCCACTAGTTTGGCGCTCTCTGTAGCGCCCATCATTTAAAATATGTGTAAACTTAAAGTAAGTAATTGCTATTGTTTTTTTTTTTTTGCTTTTTACTAAATCTAATGCTTTTTTCAAAAACCCACTATCCCACTTATATACAAAATGTAACAAAATTAAGCCCAAACAGCATACACTGAAACAAAACTAAATAATGCCCAATTTTCTCTAATCTACTCGAGTATTCCACACGTCACGTCACTATTAAAACTCGAGGGTTGCTTGTAACAAAGGTTTATCGAAACGTTAGCTACATTTTCGCTTTATCGAATCTTCACATTACCCCGAAGCGTGTGAGTAAATAACAATGAGTATTATATTACCTTTTTCTATTAAGTTGATTGTGTTGGTTTATTTATTAACAATTTGCTCTGGATTCGCTGCGATAACGTTTAGTTTAAAAGAGATTAGAACGTAAGTTTAATGTTCGGTTATAAAAAAGTCGATAGGGGAGACGATAAAGTTGATTTTATTACAGTCTCATACGGATAAGTACGTTCATAAATCTTTGTTTTCTTTTCGAGGATTGACATGCTCATTGATTCAATCTTCGCTAGCGTTATGGTAATTGTCCAGGTGGCTTTCCATGACGTCTTAAAACATTGTATTGATTCATTCTTATTCCAGAGTCGGAAAGAGACGGAGCTTTACAGGTCGTCAAGCTCCATCTCTTTCCCACTCTTGAATAAAAGTGAAACAAAAATGTTTTATGTTTTTGTAATGTTTTATCCATCCCAGGAGGATGGATCTATGAGGATGGATAGTTGGATGTTTTTTTTACTTTTTCACGCAAAAACTACTGAACGGGTATCGATGAAATTTGACAAACGGTTAGTTTATAACCTGGATTAACAAAGTATGTACTTTGTCTATCATTGTTGTATATGGGTATTTTGCCTGAAATGAAACACTTTTTTTTATGTACCTACTTTTTATCCCGCTTGTACAATCACGTGTGACAATTACCGAAAATCATGCGTGCGAAGCCGCGGGTATAGGCTAGTTTTATATAAAGGGGCAAGGACAATACTGATCCTATTGATTTCAGAGTGAGCAGTGTAGCTGATGTTTCTCTGCTTTCCAATTTAAGAATTGCTAATACACATTCCAAACTCGAAACACATCAGAAATTTTAGAAACACAAACCGCCTAATGAAGTCAATTTGCATGTTGCCGTTTAACATGTTACGGAAAACCATAAAATTAGACATGTTCGGTCCACAATGCGGCAACAAGCGATAACATGCTGACGCAATCTCCCACATCGACTGAGCCCCGTTGGCGATAGCTAGGGACAAAGAACTGAGAACATTCTAGAAGGGCTTCTATCCTAATTTGATTATGTTTAAGTAAAACAGTATAATTTCAGATTTAAGGAAAAGTTATTATTCTTCGGTTAGAAAAAGTACTGAGAAAATTCTAAGAGCCCCAATTTTTATTCTTTAAACTAACTTTATTAAGTAATAGCTTCTGCAAGCGACTTCGTCCAAATCTAAGATACATAAATCCTATGGCAATTTGTATTATGGTGTCGTTTTCCATCAGTGAAAGAATTCATAACTGCGGTAAAACCATTTAGAATGACATCCTAAACATAACCAAAATCAAGATCCTCTTCTGCACCTTCTACAGTTCTCTCTTTTCATTTCATTTCAGCATCACCAATAAGATCTTTATATACATTAAAAATCTAATCCCCAACCATCTTCAAATTATGTGAAGCCTCAGCCTTATGAATTCCACAAAATCTTACACAGCATTTTCTCCCGTGTTTCCAGCTACAGTATTTCTGTGTTCGCTTCCTAATGCATCAGCTGTAACCGGATAGATTTTATGCAAATACGAGGCAGTAATTGCACAGTAACTCGTGTGCTCATTCATTAGGGGAACTTACGATATCTGAGCTTGAATAAGTTTCAGGGTAACTTTTACTTAGCTCTGCAGTTTGCTAAATTGTTTTAGTGATTGTGGAAGATTTTATTGGATCAAATAACTTTGTTAGGTTTGGTTAATTGTTTTTCGTTGAGAAAATGTAGGTTTTTTCTTGTGTATTTGTTTTTATTTCAGGTAGATATTAGCCTCCATGTTAGTAGGTTATTCTATGCTGTTTTTATGATAAGTGGTTGTATCAGAGATAGCTTTTTTGATTCGCATCTTTTATTGAAGTTTTCAATCAGAAATCAAAATATTTTATTTGCATAGGCATATATGGCCACTTATAAAACGTCGAGAAAAGGTGCACTCACAATCGCTAGTTACAATTTCTTTTTTTGTAGCTACAGTATGATACCCCATTACAAAAGTCTTTGCTTTGATCTTATTTACTGATATTCCAAGACATGGATTTGTTTTATTTATTACTGGGGACTTGGAAATATAATGTGATAGTAATCTGTTAACAATCTCAAGTCTACCTAAAGATTGCAGTGATTGTTCTTATATTATCAAGTTATTCAGTAACCAAATCCAATACAATCTACCATGCACACAATTTGGCGCAATAATATTAACTTTGCTGATTTCAAACCAAAAATCCAATTCACACACAACATGACAACATCACCTGTTTTGTTAGTACAATTTATATCGACAATTCGACCCTGCAATTACGCCCGCATTGCTTCTATTACTGATACAGCTAGCCCACATTTGACAGCCATCGAATGTTCGTCGAACTAGATTGATTGATTACGTTTTAGATTCGACTGCGGGTTTTCGATTTTGATACATGATGAAAAATGAATTTTCCGAGTTGAAAGTGCACTAAAAGCTAGTGGAAATGTGTATGTGTTCGAGCGTGGTGCGCGATGAAACATTTTGTTTGCATTTTTTATTTGCTTGTCATGAACTTATATGGGTGCGACTTTTTCATTTGTATAAAAGACTGAATTTTAGCGCACTGGTTCAAAAAAACTATAGTAAAACGATTTTGTCCGCGTTGAAGTTAGCTTTAACATAATACATTTACAGCAATTTTAGTAGTGCATAGTGGAGCTTTCTGGCTGTCAAAGATTTCTTGTAATGAGTTGATTACCTCGTTCAAACGAATATACGATTCAACTCTTTGTAATACGAGTTATTATAGTTAGTTTATATTCTTGTTAGTTGTTGTGACCGCTTTTTCTTCTAAAATACACAACGGATTTCAATATGGTTTTCATTAAGCAATTACGTTTTATTTTTAAAAACATTTCTTTATAATTTCCATTCTCTTGCCCTTATCGGTATTTATTTGGGGTCGGCGCGGCATGTCATATTCTTTTAAATATATCTATGTAAAATCAACTTAAACAATTAAAAGTGGTTCCCCTATCGGACACAGGGTTCAAGCTACCGACGATCAGGTGGCGTACCATGACGTCTTAAAACATTATCGTCCATTCTTATTCCAGAGTGAAAAAGAGACGGCGCTATACAGGTCGTCTAGCTCCATCTCTTTCCCACTCTGGAATAGGAATGGAACAATAATGTTTTAAGCGTCATAGTAACCCCCCAGGACTCCAGAAAAATGAAACCACATAACAATATGAGCCGTGTCCAAGAGTATCGCTTGCCGAAACCTTTGATCCAGCTGTCTAACGAAACCCTCTTTAGGTTTTGGTCGCGGCTCTTGGCAAATGAGCTATTTGGCTGATACGACCATTGGCACAATGATCGCTGAGTCTACATACATTACTATTAAAATATATTTTGTCAAGTCGTAAGTCGAAGCAGTTAGCTAGTTTCAAATAAAATACCACCGTTATATTCTCTTCATATTGTAATTTTATTTCCTCTTCCGTATACTGTTTATATTAAAGCATCTTCTTGGAATTCCTACCCAGGTCATTCTATCTTTCTCTGTACTATAATGATCTCTGTACACCCAACCTTCACATTTGCTTGATCTATTTCGTTTTATGTTTCTCAACTTTGCAGGAAATGAACATCATATACAACCCTTTGATATCAAAAGGAGCGTATAAAATAAACTAATGGCGATATCATAATAAAATGCTTGTACGATATACGTGTATCCTTTATTCCAATATATACTGATATTCCGATACTATGAAATACTCTTCCTTATATTGGCCCGTATCTAGGTATTTTGCATAACAATAGATCCAATATTTTATCGAAAAGAAAGAGTAACGCATTTGTGAGAAAAGTTATCAGTAGGGACTTTAGTGTTACTATTTTGCTTACTCCTGTGTTTTTTATTTGTTTAAACTATTAGAAAAAAATTCAAAAAACAAAGTTTGGGAAAAGGCTAGGCAGATGATGAAACTATTAGAAAATTGCTTTCCTGAAAATTTTAAATTAAAACAGTTTAGTGGCAATGATAGGCACTACTTTTTTTTTTTTTTTGCATCTCGCAGTTCAACCTAGGAGGTTGTCGTCTGCTTAACTGGACTATCCTGTGGGCGCCTTGAGTGTAAGGCCTCCAGCCAGGGCATAGTAACTAAAATGATGTATTGTCCTTAACGTGAACGAAACGTGGACTACTACGAATGTTTATGTTCCCTTGAGAGGGAAATAGTAACTAATGTATATCATTGAATCTGCATCGATGCTTCTTAGAAACCACATCATGTAGGAAGCATAGAGCTCGTTGGAAAATTAATTATGGACTGGTCTTCGAGTCGTTTATCTATATTTTTAACTGTATAATAAAGAATTCTGATTATGAACTATTAATTATACACCCATGATACCCTTCTCCTTCTTCTTAGCGTGTCAATGACAATCTAAATTGGGTCAGTTCAGAACTGAGCCACTAGTCTGGCGCCCTCTGGAGCGTTCATGACGCCCTGATATAATAATATTGGATGGTATTTAAAAGTACTTCAATTTATTCCCATTTCATTTACCTAATTTTGCCTGTGTTCCACCAAACATACTGAATGTGCACCAAAATATGTTCATTAAAATATGTCATAACGAGCATCTATTTAACAACTGTTGCAAATTTGTAAAAATAGTAATACACCTAATTTTAAAAACAAGCATTTATTTTTTTAGTTTTACGACGTAGCCCCGCTACGCGGGGCTCCTATTTCTGTCTACAGGGTTTAAAGTAACCTAACACGAAGGGGATGTCGGGGTCTTAGTTCGCTCGCTCCGCTCGCTCACTAGACCCCGCCATCCCTGTAGCGTTGTGAGGGTCTTAACTGAAATTAGTCGAGTAATCCTAAAATGTCATAATTAGTAAGTAACTAGGGACCTCACTAAAAACGCGGTACAACACTAGTTTTTGACAGGACGCTATGACTCTGCTATTTCGATCCTGTTGGCTTAGCTGAATCTATCTTCTGACCTCAAGATTCTTTGTGCCCCGACTTAGGGTGAGTTCCACATTAGTTAAGTAATTCTGCCTGTCATGCCTGATTCTCTGCGCTGGATAACCTATATGGATTTCATCACCTAAGTGATATCTGATTTTGCATGTGTCTATGCCACATGTGGCTAGTAGTTGTCCAGCGCACAGGAAACTGTAATTGTGAATGTATCACTGCTGCATCGAGGTGTGTAGTGCTCCTTACTGTGTTATTTGTAAGTAATCATGTATACTTTATGCACATTAGATGTTCATACTTAACCTAACTTTTCATCTGTCATGGTGCTTGCTATGTTTGCCCACTTTTACCTGTAAACCGCTGCGATGTACTGAGCCTACACCTACAATGCGTCCCATACCGTCCCTTGGCCTACAAAGGGGTGAAGCTGGTACATCGCATGCGGCTTGCTGTCAACTGCGTTGCAACGCATCTAACATGCGCACCCTATGGTGCTTCCAGGGTTCTTCCCACGGGCTTGGGGCTGTGCCCCTGGCCCACTCCTGCACGCTGCCTACTCTTGCACGCTACCTAAGCACGCTACCTACTGCTGTGCCAGTGCGCAGCCTACCCTGCGCACGTGGCTCTTCGCTCGGGCTTGGCGCTGTGCGCTAGCCTACCCCAGCACGCTACCTACTGCTGTGCCGGTGTGCAGCCTACCCTGCGCACGTGGCTCTTCGCCCAGGCCATGACCGGCCTACCTGTGGTCTACCCCACGGGAGCCGGTGCCTGCGCAGCCTACCCTGCGCAGCCCTGCCGTGACCTGCCTACCTACCTGCCTACCTGTGGCCTACCCCACGGGTACCCTGCGCAGCCTACACTGCGCAGCCCTGCCGTGACCTGCCTGCCTGTGGCCTACCCCACGGGTACACTGCGCAGCCTACACTGCGTAGCCCTGCCTTGACCTGCCTACCGGTGGCCTACCGCTGAGCCGGTGCCGACCGGCCCCCACGTCTGCACGTGCTGCCAAGGGACGGTACCCCTTTTAATTAATAAGTGATAGTGAACGGAACAGAACATAGTGACAGTTACCCACAACCTAGTTTAGTGCTCTTAATATATGTATTAACTGGTCCAGCTGTTTTACTTTACCTACCTACCTATTTGCTAACGGCCTGCGCAGCCTACCCTGCGCAGCCCTACCGTTACATCCCCTTCGAACCTAACCTGCCCAACAAGTCGGGGTGCCCCAAGAAGTTAGGAATATTTGCTGCACGATCAGTATTTTTCGGGGAAGAATAAAATAGTTATTGTTACAATAGAATATTTGCAGCGCACTACAATAAAAAAGTGTTATATCTTGGTGTTAATTTGGAATTTGTTTGATGTAACATATTTTGTTGGCCGAGTAGTTTAATTATAGTAAAACAATTAAACGGGTTTAAGATCAATATTTTAGAAATGCATACATAGATGTACCTTTAGATTTTTTGTGAACACAAAAATATTATCCAATAATACGTACAAAAAATTATTCAAAAAAGAATTTCTCGGTAACCGCTTGGATTTGGGCCTAATTAATGGCTCGCCCCCTATTATTACATAAGAAACTGGCCAAAATATTATAATTATTAGAAACACTTCTACCTAACCATTTGGTGACTACACTGACAGGAGTGAATATGTAATTTATAATAGTGAGCCAATTAGAAAATCAACTAATTACCCTCGTTCCTGCTAGCATAGTTCCTCAAACAAAGGCGAAAACAAATAAAAACAAACAACCGGAAAATAGAAACCCTAAGCCTGAATAAGTCCTAGCTTTAGTACATAATACTGGTTTACAAATAGATAAGTATCTTGTTGAAAAGATAACAAAAGATAAAGAAAGCAATTCCCAAGATTATTTTAAAAGTATCGTTACAAAATGAGAGCTACCTAATTATGTTAAAGAAGATATTTGTATGAAACCAATTAGGCTTAATTAAGTCGTTTACTTTCTAATGATGATTGGAAAACTGAATAACCAAATATAATTAAATGGATCGAACACTTTGGAAGTAACAAGTAATTATTAGTAACGTGTTTTCAATTTTCGTGGTAATTTTAATTAAGTAATTTTTATTAACATTTTTGTATAATTTACAAGTTATACAGGCTTAAATTGTTTGTAATAATACTTCATAACAACTGTGTTAGCAGAAAATTGACTAGTTATTTTTAGACATTATTTTGTACCGTGTTGTTCTATTTAACCCAAACTAAGTGGTCTTAGTCCTCTTTCATAGAGAATGCCTTGTGGCATTAATTCCGTCTAAGTTTATATAAATTTATATAAATTAATCATCATAATCTACACACAGCCGGGTTGTGCCACATAAATATGCAAACTTTTGAATACATAATAATAGGTCTTTATAATCAACAATTCAATATATAATAAATAATGAGAGCGACCTGACAATTAATTCGAATACGATATTCAAAAGTTACAAACATAAACCAAAGATACAAATTAGCAACTATCAGAAACAGAACTTGCTAAAGACCCACCCAACACTCGAATTACAAAACACACTACAAACAGGGTCAAAAAACGGCCAAAGAAAACGTAACTAAAAACCAAATTAAAAGGGTCCGGTTTTATAAACATCCCACAGGAAACTTCAATTAACACTGAGTCATTAGAGTATGGTTTAATGAAAAGATCCACTATAAAACGTGAAAGGAACAGAAGGAACTACTCTAGTGCTAACACGCTTCCCGTACTAAATTGTTTTAGTGTCAATCAATGGTACAGATCTACCAGAAAATGTATGCGCTTCGATAAACGTCGCCGTATCTTCGGAAATACAAATGTACGAGTACCATGATAAAATCTAATTATTAAAAAAAAAGGATTGTGTGCTTTTATGAAACCACGGTAAAAGTAAAACTTTTTTTCACACTATAGACATTTAACTAATTTTTTTTGGAATAATATTCCATTAAGGGTATAAAACGTATAAAACGCGGAGAACTCCGCGGCCGAGCGTCACGCGACATGCACACAGACGAAAAAGTTTGAGACGATGTTATAAAAGTTTCACTTTAAAAAAAAACTAAGAAAGTAGTTTACAGTGTTGAACACAAAAAATAAAAATAGAATATACTTTACCGTACACCAAAATTTGTAACAAAGGTCTTTTAAAATATTGGTTATCTACATAAAATTACAATATCTTCCAAACAACCTTTGGATGAATTACTGTAGGTACAAACTTATGAAAACAGGGGGGTAGTCCGGTGTACTGCTTAAAATGACATAAAAAAATATAAAGTAAATTACCGAAGCGCGTACTTTTACTGTTTTTTCAGTAAGTGATTTTTAGAACGACAATGCACAATGGGAGGTGACGCTGTTGCTTTTATTGGCACTTCGAGTGCTTTGTTGTCACTATTGTTAGTTCAATGGCAACAATAAGTCTTATGGGTTCTTTTCTCTTTGAAGTTGATACAGAACATAATAGTGAGAAATGTTGTGATTACGTTAGTTGATTTTGAGCAAAACATAGGAAAAAAAAACAATATTATTTTATTATGGAGATAGAATATCTGTACGTTTTACTACAAACATTTTCTGTGTATAATCAACGTTTTAAGGGTTCCGTAGCCGAATGGCAAAAAACGGAACCCTTATAGATTCGTCATGTCTGTCTGTCTGTCTGTCCGTCCGTGTCACAGCCACTTTATTCCGAAACTATAAAAACTATACTGTTGAAACTTGGTTAGTAGATGTATTCTGTGAACCGCATTAAGATTTTTACACAAAAATAGAAAAAAAAACAGTAAATTTTGGGGTTCCCCATACTTAGAACTGAAACCCAATTTTTTTTTTATCAAACTCTTACGTGTGGTGTATCTATGGATAGGAAAAAAAATGAAAAAATGAAATTGAGGTTTCTAATATCATTCTTTTCTAAAGTGAATAGTTTGCGCGAGAGTCACTTCCAAAGTGGTAAAATGTGTGTCCCCCCTCTAATTTCTAAAGTAAGAGGATGAAAATTCTGAAAATATTTAAGATTATAGAACGTAAAAAAAACTGTCAACGAAAATTGGTTTGAATAAGATATGATGTTTATTTTTTTAGATACAGGACTTTTTCATCAAACTGCAGCAGTAACTTTGTTCTTCATTAACATACTATGAAAAACAAATTTAGTTTTGCTGTTACATGTAAAAATAATTTAATAATATTAAAAATATTTTATTGTTCGGTGGTAAGGAACCCTGTGTGCGTGTGAGTACGACACGCACTTGGCCGGTTTTTTATATTGCTATAGAAGAACTGAAGAAGTGACTGTAATTAGAAGACTGTTATTTTGGACAAAGTTGTCAGCTACTTATATTTTAATTATACATTTCCGTGGCTTTTCACGGGAGTCACGATTTTTCTGAACATAGGTACATTTTTGTCCACATTAAGGGTCCGTACAGACAGACCGGGTCGGAGAGCATCGGCCGGCACTCTTCTTTTCACACAGACCGTCGCGAGTTATACGCTTGGAACAGGGCGGCTAACTTAGCGGCTGTCGGTGTGGGTCGTAAAGCGACAGAGGACGCAATCGGAGCCAGTCGGCTTTTCTTATTGTTTCAAGCTAAACGCAGTAGGTTTGCTCTCAAGTATTCTCAATAATAAAAGAAGTGACATGTAAAAATAAACCTTATTACAATGAGTCAAACTTCTGTTTTAAACGTGATAAAAATCTGCTCTCTTCTCCGAGCCGTATGTGTGAACGGAGCCTAAAACGTAAAGATAGTATTATTATTATATTAGTAGTTAGTATTTTTCAATAATCCTTCATTAAGGCTGATTTTTTTAAACATGAAACAGATTGTCGTCCAATAATTATGTCTTTTGCAACTTCCTTGTTAGACTGCCTCGTTGATCTAGTGGTCGCAAGCCCAGCTGCTGAGCATGACGTCCTGGGTTCGATTCCCAGGTGGGGCAAAGAATTATTACATCAGGAATTTCTAAGTTAAGTAGAAGCCACATCACAAAAAGCACGTATCCTGTTACATGGGATTAAAAACTAAACTTTCGAAATGTGGGTGTACTAATGGGTACATGATATTATATTTCTATTGTAATCAGCCATAAATTAACATGATCTTTAGTCTAGACTCCTAGAGATAATACATGTCTAATAGTTTTAGTGATAACATAGTGACGTGATAAGCTCTAAGCCCGTACTTATACATTAAGTTCCACTGCTCCACTTGTCACAAAGCCAACCAATTGTATTAAATCTCAAACGTTGAATCTCAAGCTTACCAAGATTATAATTATAATAGTTCTGAACTTGCTAAATTAACATTGACTTAACCTTGAGCCATTAATGTGTCTCGTGAATCTCGTATAATATCTTGACATTGTAGCATTTATTAGTCAGTAGCCTTAAGTTTAAGAATCCATTCTTATCAAAGAGTAGGTATCGTATTACTCAGTACTGATTGGGTTGTGGAGGTCAGATAGGCAGTCGCTCCATGTAAAATTCTGGTCAGCTGCATCCGGTCAGACTGGAAGTCCATCCCATGACATCATAGTTGGGAAAGGCTAAGCTGATGATGATAAATTGTAGCATTTAATTTGTAAGTAGCAACTAATTGTTATTTTTTTTTTACGTATGGGAAATCATCAAATTTTAATGACCCCTCCCGCTCTGGGCGGAGCGGAAGGGAGTGTCAGACTTGTACTGACTTAAACCTATCCTAATCCTTCTTAGCCTTTCGTGTTCCAGGGCCACGGTATCTCTTTCGAACAGTCCCGTAGCCCTAGCAGAGGTATTTAGAGAGATAACGGCGAAAAAATTGTGTATTATTGTATGTACTACATACCATAGTACACAACAACCATTGCATGACATAACTGGCGAAAATTAAGTGTATTATGGTACTGAAGTATGTACCATGTAATAGTGGGCGAGTTTATTGCACTCAATCGAGCAGAAATCCGAACTCTGGGCTACTCCTATGAAATTACCAATAAAAAACCCAAAAAAAATTTGTCCAACCAGAGAATCGAACCCAAGACCTCATTGCTCAGCGGTTGCACTTCTGGCAACAAGACTAACGAAGCAGACGTGAGGATTTACTTATTGGTATAATTATTCTCCAAACGCTAATGTGTAACTATATTATGTATGCCTTCCCCAAGGAAAACCTCATCTAGTTAACTTTTCTTTCGAAATAAAGATGGCGTCGTGTAAATAAAATAAATTGGTCGTTAGCCAACGCAGTAAGACCACACGTTCCAACTACATTACATAAAGTATTTTTAATCAGCCTAATTATGTGATAATTAACTGAAAAGTTTGTTAACGAATATTTAAAAGTATCTCAAGATTCTTACTCACTTCATTTAAAATTCAAATTGATGTAAAAGTAAGATTTATTGTAAACATTTTCGCTTATAAATATTTATTGTTTGTTTCAGAGGCTGATGTCGACGCGACTTCCTTATTCTTAATTCTTTTGGTGGAATAAAACATTATTTTTTTATACAGATTTGTTTGTTTTTTTTTTAAACACTGACACAGTGATTGCTCCCTCGAAGAAAACACCGACTAATACTATCCTTTTCTAGCTAAAAGGATTCACTTAAATCAGCCAAGTAATCACGGAGAAATTGGTGGACGTATAGATGAATAAAAAAAATGATGGCCGAATTCATAAGCACCTCCTATTTAAGAAGTCGATTAAAAATGAAAAAGGCACAGCCGTGCAATGCCGTGCATGCAGGACATTTCCGATCCCCGTAACTTCGATGTAGATAAAGCTAGAAGCTTGAATGTTCAGTGACTACCATGTAAAAGGCTTGGCAGATGGTGATGATTATCCTGTTGAAAATCGTTGTATTAAAACGAAAGGGACTAAAGCGGATGGCCATCTGTCAAAGCCTTCTGGTTTAAGTATTTGATGTTTTGTTGAAAGGCCTGAAGGTATTTTTTAGTCTAACGTTACTATGCTACCTACCTTCTGGGCACTGTTCCTGTTGACAGCGATGCGAGCAATTTTTTTTTTTTTTGTAGTTATTTTCTCTTTCTGATACTTACTTGTTTTTTAGTTAGTTTAGTCCTATTTTAGGTTGCAAATAATTTGAGTGTAATTATAATGTTATGCAACATAAAGGGTGTAAAACACCTCTTAACGAAGCCGAAAGGCACTGGTTCTCCCTGTCATTGCGATCATTTTTTTGTTCTACACCATACCTGGGAACCTTCTAGTTACGGAGATATTAGGGGTCAAAGTTCCAACTTTTTGACAAGTATTTTTTTAAATACAAGTTTTTAATGTAAGTTTTTTACTTTAAACACCTCCACGGCCCCCATACTATTCAATCCGTCCATCAGCACAATGTTTTGAGCGCGTTACATTGAGTTCTACCACAAAACACGATTTTACACCCCCCAAAAAAAAGTCGTTTCCCAGCAATAATTTTTGCGTAAAGTTACTTAGTTTCATGTACAGAATGCTTGGTTGACGGCTTCGTGATGAGGTGATTTACACCGTGTATTTAATACTTTAAAAAAATCTACATACTGTATTATATGAACATTATCCAGTTAAAAGAGATGACTCAAAAGATGTTCCAAAAACTACGTCCGCCATATTGCGTTACCAAAAAAGGTCCCCATTCAAAAAGCCATAAATCAAAGGCGCTCATTAAAATCGTCATCGACTGTCTGCACCATAAAATATTCCCATGCGTTTCGAAAAACACAAACAAACTAGCACAACGTTTATGAATATTTTCATGTGTGAGTATTTCGGTAGGTCACATTAAAATGTTGGTCTCAGCTGTCATTTATAGGTCTTTGACAATAGTTACCGAGTAGTTACTAGTCTTTGGAGATCAGATAACTAGGTTTTGGAGATCAGATAGGCAGTCGCTCCATGTAAAATATTGGTAAGAAAGTGTAACTTGTTAGACTAGTAGCTGACCTCAACATGAATGGAAAAACGAATACGAAACGAATATTGTATGTCTATCTTGAAGCAAAGTATTTCAATTAATAAAACAAATCAAGCTTTATAAGTTTTCAAGCCATGTTTCCGGTGGGATCGCCCATTAGCAAAATCACTAATTTCCATCTCCCAACAT
Source organism: Cerastis leucographa (assembly GCA_963082945.1). Taxonomy (NCBI): domain Eukaryota; kingdom Metazoa; phylum Arthropoda; class Insecta; order Lepidoptera; family Noctuidae; genus Cerastis; species Cerastis leucographa. The sequence continues at coordinate 15,714,095 of OY720366.1, forward strand.
CGATCCCTTTAAGTTCCTTCAGGAGATGAAATTTCAAAAATCATCTATGAGTGCAAAATATACTTACTTTAGTAAATAATCAAGTCTCTACACCCAGTGATGAACATCATCATCTGCCTAGCCTTTTCCCAACTATCTTGGGGTTGGTTTCCAGTCTATTCGGATGCAGCTGAGTTACAGTATTTTACATGAAGCGACTGCCTGACCTCCACAACCCAGTAACTGGGTAATACGTGATACCTTGGTAAGACTGGATGTCAGACTTTTGGCTTCTGACTACTCGTAATGACTGTGAAAGATCTACAAATAACAGCCGGGACCAATAACTTAACGTGCTTTCCGAGGCACGGAGGAAACTCAGTATGTAATTATGGTCACCCATCCACTGACCAACCTCGGCAAGCACGGCTTAACCTTAAAGATCGACCTGGGTGGCTGTTATCATTTAGCCACAAGCTCCTCGAAAACCCAGTGATTAACGCTGGATAGATATATTACTAAAAAGTTACAGTTGAACATAACAAAGTTTAACAAATAAATATCTGCGCAAGCAGCTGTTATTTTTTTGTGGCAGTAGCTTTCAGGTAAATTATGGTCAAAACGATACTGCCAACACACTCTGCCGTCCTAAATAACCCTGTCAAATCTGGTGTTACTGTATGTTTTTGGAAACTGATACCTTTACCAAATTGCGACATCGCTATATTAGTGTCAGTCCAACACGATCATCTTTTCCAAAACGTCGCTAAAGTTCTAACATTACGTAAGTCAAAAATTGGAACTTTATAGGAGACTGAAAAAAATGCAAAATTATACGTCTCATCATTAGATGACTTAGAGGCGTTTTTGTAAGATTGACCGGAGAGAAGAGTAGAAGGCTGTTAAAAGGGCCTTTGCCCAGCGGTGCGACAATATAGGCAAAGGATCAAAAAATGGTGCCATAATAATAATTAATTTGTACTTCTAATTAGATGGTGCCTTTGCTTGTTTCTGATTGGCTGAAGTAACGCCGCTTGCGATTCACTAGCATCATCATCATCAGTCTATAATGTTCCCACTACTGGGACACAGGCCTCCTCTCTATGAGTAGAAGTGGGCTGTAATCCACCACGCGGGCCCAGTGCGGGTTGGTAGATGTCACATGTCTTCGAATTTTAAGTTCTAGGATATGTAGGATTCCTCACGATGTTTTCCTTCACCGTTTTTGAAGGCAGTGGTGATGAAACAAATTACACAAATTAATGGGCCCGTCTGGGTTCGAACCCACGGTTTACTGCTAGTAATGCGGGCAAACAACCACTGGGCCACCGCTGCTCTCATTTTGATGATTCACTAGCAAACGGCATCAAATATAAAAATCGCCAAAAATTTACTTACGTAGTGTTAGAACTCGAACGACAAAAAGTTATTTTAAAAGTTCCGGTCATAAACGTTTTACACACACTCAAATATTCTGCCACTGATGTATGTTTACGTACAATTTCGAAAACATTTATCCAATCCGGCGTTTTAGCTTTGAAAGTTTCTAATTTTAGGCCTTTGATCCCCTTGTGATCATTTCGGTTTACTTATAAGGAATTTTAATGCATATTGGGCGAGGATAGGTGAGTCGAAATCAAGGATTGTTTATCGTTATTGTTGTTTTGATCAGCGTTCGTTTTATTTGCATTCCTTTTTGTTAATGGTAATAGAAACGGTAATGTGTTTTGATGGATGAAAGGTTTAGGTAGGCTACCTAGTCTTGTTTTTTTTTATCTTAGAAAACTAAACTTTTATATTTAAAAAAAAAATGATGTAATTTTAAAGGATATAATAATATCATGTACTTATAGTATATAATAATTGGTATCAATAACTATTATACTTTGAGGAAACAGGCATGTCCTAGAACTGAAAATTCGAAGACATGTGACATCTACCAACCCGCACTGGGCCCGCGTGGTGGATTACAGCCCACTCCTTCTAATTAAGAAGAGGCCTGTGTCCCAGCAGTGGGAACATTATAGGCTGATGTTGATGATGATGAAATAAAAAACAAATACGACATTTTTTTATATCGTCAACTTTAGCTTTATTTTCATCCTTTATTATTAAAATTTGAACAATTGACTTGTACTTAAATTAAATTTTGAATCCTTTGAGCTTTCCATGAGTATTTTTTGTCGAATGTGGCTAAAGTATTTTAGTTTGTTAATTGTTTTTGTTGATGGAAAGTAAAGATACTCTATTCAAAATAGGGATGGTGACTCATTTTTTTTATTTGTCCGTCGGTTAGTTTATTGAAAAGTATTGAACACGTATTTTTTTTTTTCACGTAATCGTAAAATTACGGAGATATTTTGAGTTGAAATGGCGCATGACGTCACGGCTCAGTAAATTTTATACCCAGTTGTGACGTAGTGAGCCCCCACTCTCCAACTTGAATGCGTTTTAACTAAGTATTCTTTTGATATTTTGATAAAACAAAAAATACGTATCTAATATTTTTGTATTACCTGATTGACGGACAAAATAGAATTTCGTTTTCTTTACCCAGTCATCATCCCTATTATATTATCGTTCAGACACACAAAATACGAAAATAATTTAATGTAATGGAGGAAAGCCTACAAAAAGCGGTCCCAAGATGTTTGCAGACGCACAAATTTTAAATACGTCATAACTATCAACCAAAACATCAAAACGGCCCAACTATTTATTGCCAACGATCAATTAAACGATATCAAAGCAAAACAACCAACAAAGCGACATTATTTTTATCGCTGAAACTCACAAACATATTATTTTTAACGATTAAGGAGTTATTTTTATGTCACGACGCGGAGCATCTAAAAGTTGCCTCCAGACAGATATCCCCTGCCCGACAAGATCAAACTTCCGTTCAAGAACATCACAAAAACAGATCATGGCCATGATTTATGACACAAATATTGAACAAAATTTGTCGTAAAGCACACTTTATTGCTCTGTGCCTCTATTCGAAATTTCTCTGGTATTATATTTCAATCCTGATTAAATTATGGTGGCAATAAACAATTTTAAAGAGAAATACTGACGCGGCGTAAGCAATTATGGTCGTATAAATTATACATATTGATTTACAATATAGATTTAATGGGTCGGATTAAGTTAGAATATGAAATTGAGCGATGGCTGCGAGTCGTTTGAATGCTTAAGTTATTTTAAATTGAAAGGAATTGAAATATAAAGCCAAATTATAAAAAAAAAAAAAGTTGTTTCATTTAAAGGCACAAGTAAGCGTTAAAATGCCTCTTTATGTGAAATAGTGTAAACAATTTTGATAAGTTATTGTTGTTTTTTGTAAAAATATAATACAATTTGAACTGCAAACAATAGCAATATTGTTTCAAATCAAATGTTGTTGAGGTCTAAATCAATAAAGCATTACTTTCTCTTTGCATTTTCCATAAACCATTGGAACTATTTAAGTCACGACTGAATAGGTGAATTCTAGGCAACAGCGCACTATAATCGCACCATGATCGCTTGTTATCAGAAGTCTTACACAAGTGGCAAACATCCTATTGACATGACCTACGATTTTCGGTAGCATAAGTAACTCTTTTTTTATTTACATTCACAGATGAATGTGAATTGGTTAAGATCCTATGGTGTGACAGAGTGGTCGAATACACCCGTAAGTATGAAGACATTTTAAAAAAACTTCTTGCTCCCTTCTAGATCACAACAGATTACAAAATTAAATTAAAACAAACCCAAAAAATACGACGTACACAAATTGCGAATAATAAAACCGGGATGATGTCATAAAATAGAAACGACACTTCTTGGTCCAGTACATATTTTATTAAAAAACTTTCGCTATACCGACACCGCAGGCGTTACAAGTTCTTGAGATGCCGATCTCACTCTATATTGAAACATTTTACACACAAATTCTTTGAGAGGGCTGGGAGGGCAGTGTGAATGTCCTCAACTTGTCCACTAAGCGTCGTACCAAAAACCAAGAAATTGAGTAGGAAGATTTATTTACGCTGAAGCCACGAAAATGTTGAACTTTTGGTATTTATTTTTGGGTTTCTTGAAATATGACACCTAATTGTTTTGAGGCCTTAAATAAAACCGGATCTATTAGAAGCAGAAGTATTGATTACGGTATGGTTATTGATTGACTAATCTTTATGAAAATGACTGCTCAAGAGATTTGCGTGTCAGATAAGGCACTTAAATATTTATATGATAATGACATCATGTTAGAATAAAATTCTCACAAGGAGACAGCGTTGTCAAATCAGTGAGTAACAAATCAAGAAGAAAATGGTGCATCTCATCAATATTGAAATTAAGAGAACTCAAAGAAAAAGACGCCCCATTCATATTTAATAAGCCCACAAGGAAGTTGGAACCGACTCCTTCGAGGGACATAAAGCTTCAAAATTAAAAAAAAGGAGAATATTACTCCCGATGTTGATTCATTAAATATGATGGAAACTTTTAAGTAACGTCGTTTGAAACTTCCAAACTCGGAAATTACTTGTTCATCTTCGAAGTATATGATGACCGCGCTGTTGAAGAAGTGGGTGCTCTCGATTAATGGTAAAGGTTCGATTCGGATTTTGGTTTTGAGATTTAATGTCTTAACAACAGGCGGACGTGCCATTTTTTTTTTAATGTCGACATTTGTCATTGTGGTTAGACACCGTGTATGCACACATTGTGTTGCAGATAGTAATATAATAAGTTGTCATTACTTTACTTATGCCATTATGGTTCTGCACACATCAACTAAAGTAAAGTTGACACAATCAGTTAATCAGGTTTTCAATTAAAGAACAAAACAGAAAAATGTGAGTTAAATACCAAACAATGAATTTCAGGCTGTAGGAGGCTCTCCAAAGATATATAAATTAAATTATATTGAACTAACTGAGTTCATGAAGACCAGCTAACTTAGTTTTTAAGAGACAAAGTTAGAAGTTTGATTTAGTGCAGTAATTCTTTAAGGGTAGTCCATTACATACCCAATAATAAAAATGGATGTATGTACTTGGATAATTTCAAGTACTGTATAGCTCAATGCCATTCAGCAAAGACATCGACGAGCAAGAAGATGAAATATTCAATGAAGTACTGACACTCACTCTTCAAAGAGAATATTTTAGCAGCAAAGATACTTAATTTCCTTATCATCAAAACGAAAGACGAAGTTGTCAGACACTTCGAACAACGCGAACGCTTTGTAATCATACATACGTCAGCGACTTAGCACAGAGTAGATAAGAACAGAAGGTTCAGCTCCATTCATGGAACGAAAATGCTATATGCTTCAAGTGTTATAAAAATATTACTGTACAGAGATTTTCGGCGCGTTACCAAAATAGAAAGAAACGCCGTCGTCTTGTTTTTTTGAATGCGTTTTAGTTTTACAAAATATTTTCGCAAATTTTTACCAACAGCGCCTCTAAAAGGTGTTGTTTTGCATCCTCGTCAAATTCAAGAAGGTAACTATGCTAATGATACTCGTCCCGAATCAATAATAAAATGGGTAGGTAATTTTTATTTTTTTTCCGACTCACGGAAATCGGTAAGTGTGAACGACCCGTGTTTTAAACGCGGGCCGTCTGATTCTCGCCCTAAAACCGCGGTTCCACGCATACAAACAATCTCAAACGTTTATTCGATAATTTTTTAATTCCCTAAACCACGTTATCAGGTTTATTCTGAAATACTGACACACATATACAACCAAAAAAATCTGCGTTTATTAATAATTAACTAGGTACCGTAATTTTAATTGATTATTCATGTCTTTTGTGACAACCTCCTGAATTTTGACGAGAATGCAAAACAACACCTTGTATATCAATGTAATTCGAGCGAGATTCTAGCTGCACTGTTAGTGATTGCTGTTTTTATTGATTTACGGCTGTCATTCTCATTTGTTGATCTAAGGCAGTCGTTACAGGTCAGCATCCTGAAGATTTTACAATCAGTCCTACCATGTTACCCTGTGACTTGAATGTGAAGGTCCTATAAGCAATCACTCCTTGTGAAGCTGGTATTAAGCTGCATTCGGTTAGATTGGAAGCCATCCCCCACGCCTGAAATGTTTAGTTTTTCATGTGGCTAGAGAGCTCTTACTTCAAATACAGTAAATGCAAGCGCACTTGTGACTGACAATCGATTTGTATACAATAATATCGCTTTACTTACGCAACTACATATATGTGTGAGGGGATAATCCTATTTTTTTTTTCATTGTCCGTCGGGTAGTTTATTGAAAAGTATTGGACACGTATTTTTTCTTTTCACGTGGTCATAAAATTACGAAGATATATTGAGTTGAAATGGCGCATGACGTCACATGTAGGTAAGTTTTATACCCACTTGTGACGTAGTAAGCCCCCACTCTCCAACTTTAATGAGTTCTAACTAAGTAATTTTTTGATATTTTGATAAAACAAAAAATACGTGTCTAATATTTTTGTATTACCTGTCTGACGGACAAAATAGAATGTCGTTTTCTTTACCCAGTCCGATCCCCTATTGTGTGGCACTGACCTTCTGCCCACTTCTCTGCTCTTAACTTTACTTTTAAGATCGCTTTCCCGTCTTCCAACTTTGTTTAAGAAATGCGAAATAAGATTATTATCGTCTCGAATTTTTCTTCCCTGTAAATTATGTGGTTGGATTACGTCTTTTCCTTTGTTTTATTTTTGGGGTGCTTTGACAGGCATATAATAATTGGGGTTTATATTTTGATTTGTATCATTATATTCAGTTTATCTTTTAAACTAAGCTGTGTCCGACACAGCTGGTAGATCTTACGGTTACGGGATTTAAAAAGGTTTTTGCTATTTTTTTTGTTTCAATATTAAAAAACCGAAGTACGAAAAGTATGTGAAGCCGGGTTGGTTCCGGCTGCCAGTTTGAAGATGTTTGACAGTCACCAGTCAGACAAAGATAGACTGGAACTCAATCCGAACCTACTTGGAAAATGGCTAGGGAGATGATGAATGATTTTGGCTAAATAATAACAAGATAAGCCATTACATACCGAGTTTCCTATGTGCCTCAGAAACCAAGTTGATCCCGGCTGTCATTTATAGATCTTTGGCAGTCGTTAAAGGTAGTCAGTGGCTCAAAATTCAAGACAAACAGTCTTACCAAGGGAAATTGTATCAAACAGCACTAACTGGGTTGTGAGTGGAGGTCAGATAGACTGTCGCTCCATGTAAATTACAGGTACTCAGCTGCATCCTGTTAGAGTGGAAGCCGACTCCAACATATTTAGGAAAAGGCTAGGGAGAAGAGACGATGAATCAGGTCTTTGTACTGTAGGTATATCCAATGGAAACAGCCGTCATGATAATTCATTCAGTCTATCACACTATTAAGTAAAGAGACTTGAATGGTTAGTCGTAGCCTCTAACTAGTCGTACTAGAACTATTACTTTGCGGTATTTATGCCTTAATTGGAAGGTACAGCCTACGCATACTCGCACTATCTTTAATGAATGGGCCTCGCCAGGATTTCCGTCTTTGTGTCTGTGACTTTAACGTCGTAATTAAAGTTTGTAAACATGATGTAGTAGGATTCAATTAACAGTTAAATTTTATTTGAGAAAAATAATTGTTTTAGTCATAAAAAATCTGGTGACATTAAAAACAGTTTTGTATGGTCTTATTCAGTATTATTTCTTTTAACAGCTACTAAGAATCTGCTGTTAGAATTTCAGAAAAATATTTAGTGCTAAAATATCATTCTAGATTTTATACTTATGAAAAACTTTATCGTACATCTGGCGACACTTAAAACTAAACATTTCCAGTATAATAAGGACTCGATTTGCATAGATTTACAATACAATGAGAGATACGAATAAAATTTGTAGTTTTTTATATCTTGATTGGTCTAGGTTTATATTACAAGCGAGACATTAATATTTTTAACCTAATTTAAGCTTCTTCTAAAACTAAACTATTAATTAACCTCACCCTTAATGCGTTGGTTATAGATAAAAACAGCCGCACAAGTCGATCTTTAATGTTAAGCCGTGCTTGCCAAGATTGGTCCGTGGATGGGTGACCATCTTTACATACTGAGTTTCCTTCGTGCCTCGAAAAGCACGTTTCCATTGGTCCCGGCTGTCAATTGTAGATCTTTGAAGTTGATACAGATTGTCAGTGACCCGAAAGTTTGACAACCAGTCTTACCAAGTGGCATCGTATTACCTAGTAACTGGGTTGTGAAGGTCAGACAGGCAATCGCTTCATGTTAAATACTGCTACTCAGCTGCATCCGGTTAGACTGAAAGTCGACCCCAACAAAGTTTGGGAAAAGACAAGGCAGATGTTGATGATGGTTAACAATTTCGAATCTACCCTCGTAAAGGGAATCGACATAGCGGGAGTAATTCCTATTCGGTTCAGTGTAATACTCAACATAAGGAGGTACCCTCCTTAACCTAATATACTTATGTTAAGAGTGAATTGAATTTGACAGAGGAGAGCTAGTTCAACCAAACTGTTTTTGACACCAGGTGATTGGGGTATCATAACTATAACACACATAATACATCGAAGGTGTAATCTGACGAAATTGGACCTCCTTAACAGGTATTATGGTCCATAAATGATTGTCAGTTAGGTGGATTGGCGTGGGATACCATTCAGCTAAAATAGATTGACCGATGACCTTACAAAGGCGTTCGAGGATGACTATTTCCCGAAGGAGTGGGCTTTCCGTATATCGTACACCCACGTTCCACATCAAAGATCACACAACAACACGCCTAGAATCTCTAAAGGGTTAGGCAGATATGTGGGATGTCTTTAGTTATAAATATCAGGTATTGTTGTTCCTGAAAATAGATAATTCAATCTTGTTTTACAACATAGATCAAATTCAGCCAAAGCGCAACGCAACTGTAAATTGGACTAAGGACTGCTCCAGAAACTCTTTTCAAACAAACCTGCTGTATCCCACACATGATTCTGACTCCTGCATCTTTTAATGATCGCACTAGATCCAACAAAAAAACAGCCAAATTCAAGGCGGACTCGCGCACGAAGGGTTCCGCACCATTATTTACAAAAACGAGCAAAAAAATCACTTTATTGGATGAGAGCTCTCTTAAATATTAATTTTATTCTGTATTTAGTATTTGTTGTTATAGCGGCAACAGAAATGCATAATCTGTTGAAATTTCAACTAGCTAACTATCACGGTTCATGAGATACAGCCTGGTGGCACACGGACGGACAGCGAAGTCTCAGTAATAGGGTCCCGTTTAGGGTTCATGATTTCTCGAGCTTTTCAATTTCTCGGGTCTCGAGAATTCTCGAGGCTAATTTCTCGGGTCTCGAGAATTCTCGAGGCTAATTTCTCGGGTCTTCTCGGGTTGTCGAGAAATTTACACTTACGTACGTTTTCTCATATTATTTGGTTACAATAACGTTAACAAATTCAGTGGATTTCCTCTCAAATAAAAGTATCAAATTATAATTATAATATTATAAATAAGATAATTAACTTTTTTGAAAATAATACAAAAATAATATTATTCAGTAGTTCAGCGGTCACAGTACTAGGCTATCACTGCTGCTTTGTCCTCGCTGAAGCACGTCAATAGTGCAATGTCGTCTCACTTCACTAGGTACTTGCGTATTAGACAACAAAAAAAGTAAAAATCATAAATAGCGTTAGGTACAGATGAAATTAGATGCATTATGCAGTAAATAGTTTTGTAGGAAGGTTTCAGAAAGAGTCCATGTGTGAGCAGCATAAGATTCCCACAACACTTGAAAAAGCCTAACGAGACGCTTTTTGTCTTGTCTAAGCCGTTTGAGCCAGAGTTTTCCCATTTTAATTTTAATTAAAGTGAAATGTCGCACGAACATTTTTTTTTAATCGGCTGACGTAGTTCAGAATTAGCGCTGAACAAAACAACCACACCACACATTCACATTAGAACATGCAAACCGGATACCTGATTAACCGAAAAAACCGGTTAGCCTACTGAAATGAAACCCGATTTTCTAGGATAGTAAAACCGGGTTTTTCGGTGTTGTTTATACATATTTATAATAAATAAATATTAGGGAAAACAAAAAATTACACACTATAAATATTGAACAACAAGTTATATTTCTCCTAACTTATTGATTTAATATCTTTAATTTTCACAAACAAAATATTGAATTGAATTGAAAATATTTATTTCAGACTAAGCACATTAATTGATACAAGTCCATATTATGTTAGCAGATACTTTCAACTATGATAGTAAAATTTAAAATAATAATTATTTTGGACATGCATGAGCGATCAATGCCTCAGGATTTGGCTGTCCACTCTGTTTGACACCACGCTCAGAAGCGTGTTGGTGCTACGTTTTACCCGAGACCACAGGGACGCCGGAATATGCCGAAGGCACTGCTCCGCCATAAGAGCCCTAACAAACCTCTAAAGACGTTGTTATACTGGACGCGCAGAGCATTGAAGGCGTTTTTAGTGTAATTGCTCCACAGGTTGCACGTGCATAACGATTGGCAATAGCTTTTAAATGGTGTGACTTGATACATGATTTCGCGAGTTCTCGCCTTTTCTCGAGCTTGATTTCCCGGGAACAAAGTCCAACGATTTCCCGGGAATTCTCGACTCGAGAATTCCCGGCAATGAACTCTAGTCCCGTTTGATCTTTTGGGTACCGGAACTCTAAAAGGCAGCAAAAAACTAAAAAGTAACTCCCAGTTAAATCCGTTTAATTCGCCCATTGACTCTAGTTGTTATCCTAAACAATGGCGCCAAAGTAATCACTATCTTCAACCGTCTAAACACCCAAACTAGTTTTAATAGTCCCTTTCTCGCATTACCGGGCAAGCTCCAGTAATCGTGAGTTAAATCTTCCTAATGACTGGCCGGCCTCATTCGAGGTTCGCATCATTATCCTGGCTAGGGTTATCACACCTTCAAACTCGGTGAGGCATTTGAATGGTGTTTCAAAATGGCGGTCGTGTGATTCCAGGCTGATAATAACTGTCACATTGGGTGGATGTGAGATTAGCTTGGGATCGGTACCTTGATTAATAAATTTAACTGTTTTTTGAAGGCTTACTTCGTATCAAGCTGCTGAGGATTCTCATTTATGAGAAATCTACCTACTGATCTTCTCTTCTTAGCGATGGCAATATACTTGTAAATTGTGTCGGCCCAGGGGGTCTACTCTCTAAGTCCGTCAACGAAAATACGGGTCCGTCCGTAAATAGCTTTATACTTTGAAATGAACCCTACTCCCTAATATTTACGGATTCATGAGTTTTGAAAACATATCGCGAGTAAGGACAACTGTCCAATTGTGTTGTCATTTATTTTTAGTTCGGACCCCTAACGAAACTTACGTCCGTAAGTGATACGGAGTAGAAAACAACCGTAACTTCGGCCGAAACTACGGATTTCGTGCTTAGAGAGTAGACCCCCTGAACTGAGCCACTCGATTGGAGCCTTTGGGAGCTTCCATCAGTTCCCGTAATGAACAAACAACCGGAGGAAACGGAGGAAACTCGGTACGTAATGGGTGATCACCCATCCACAGACCAACCTAGGAAAGTGCGGCTTTATCTGAAGGTCGAGCCCGAGGGGCTATTATTATTTAGCATGCTCATTCATCTCATTCATCATTTATGGCATCAGTAATTTAATTGAGAAAAACACATACATTACCTTTTGAAAAAAAAAAACTACATCATTAATTCGCCAACCCTGGTTTGCGCTATCTCTTTAAGGCGCAGATATACGACTTTTAATGATTTTAAATTGAACATCACGCCTAAACTTCTAGTTTAATTTCTTTGAAAAAAATATATGTTATACTAGACAATTTTCTTTATAAATTGATATGTGAAAATGTGAAATTATATTTTTATAACATAGTGTGATTAATTTGTAAATTCATGTCTAATGCGGACAAAAAAACGATAATAACGCAAAAACTATCGGACGTATTTTCTTGAAACTTTGACCATCTGAGAGACAATTTAACAACCCATATTTTAGTATACGGCTTTTATTTTTATTGTGTTTGATAAATCAAGGTGGGTTGTTTTTCCGAATAATCTTGGTGCGCGTTGAAGCGTTACGCATGCACTTTTACTCGCTCAAGGTCGCGGGCACTTATCGTCGCCTTAAAGTGGCGATGCCATGTCGTCGTTTTATCTGCGATGTGAACTTCTAGGCTGACGCGGCTTAGCACAGATATCTTGGTGCGATGAGAATTCAATTTGCGGTTGTTTTAAATTAGATCGATGGGCTGTGGTTGTGGAGAGAGCTGTAAGTTTATAAGAATTAGTAATTAATTTTATTGGCGTGGTGAGTGGTAATTTACAGTACCTTATAATTTAATTTACTTGAGAAGTAATATTCTTTTCTGCATATTCTTATTAAAAGAAAGTTAATGCACTCTGCTTTATTACAATGGCATGCTTTTTTTTTTCGTACATTAGTAAATCGAAAATATAATATCTTTGCCTCGAATAACTCATAATTATGTGTCACTAGCCAAAATTCGATTTCAGGCTAAACTAGTGTGTCCTAGGCCACAGTTACTAAGCTAGAAAAACACCATCATTCAGAGACAATCACAAGACCAACCACGGAGTAATATATCCTGACACGATAAACTGTTTAACCGGTTCGCCCTAGGATAAACTAGTTTGGTCTTAATTAAGGTTTTGGCCTGCAACAAATTCATAAGAGTTCCCTGTTGTCTTCTTTCTCTTTTTAAATTACCCCTTTCTTTTCACCAGCAACCTTTACCAACGACTCACAAATAAGTAACAGCTGGCCAGCTGTTACTTGTTACGTCATGGTAGGCCTACCATGACGTCATAAAACATTAGTGGTGGGAAAGAGACGGAGCTATACAGGATGTCTAACGCCATCTCTTTCCCACCCTGGAATAAGATTAAAACAATACTGCTTTAAGACATCATGCTAGGCCAGCAGATCTCCCATCAGATCCCCTCAACATTTGCCAAGACATTCGAAAAACCATCCCATCATCGGGACACGAAAGCAATATTTCAGCTAGTATCGGATTTAAATTCTCGACTGGCACGCATAATCGCTGGATCTGACCAACTTTGAAATAACTAACTTATTCAAAACGTGTCGCTACATTTATCCTAACAGGGAGATTGGGCACGACTTACTGACAGGCAACTCCTTATAAATCTTATATGCCGCGTATAAACTTTATAATAGTCCGGAGCGAAGTTTAAGAAGTTTTTGAGGATTTTGAAGGGATTTGAGTATCGGAGGTGTCACGATTCGGTGGGCCATTATTTTATCTATTTTGCTTTGAAAATGTTAGGTATTTCACGATTATAATATTTCAACTATGTAATGGTAAAAGCCCCGACCAAAAATAATGTTTTGGAAATGTTGTCTTATTAGTATAATATTGTAGAACAAGAGATACATATACAAGAGATACACGAGAGAGATACATTTTAAGACACATTACATATCATAACATCACGCTTGTAATTCCCAAAGGGTTAATCAGAGGTGTGCTCACTTAAATGTCACGCTGATGGTGGCGGGAGTGTCGGGTCATTTAGTTCCCTTCAAAATGGTTGAATTGAATGATGGCTGATACATGCGTCATGTTCGTGAACGGGCGCTGTCAGTTGTGACTGGTCATCTCTTAGCCGCCTTTTACTCTGGACGCTCTTATCTTGCCAAAATTTTTTTGACATCGTTCTCAGTTATTAGTAATTCTTAGCATGAATTATGTAACCAAGATCTTGTAAAACATTTTGATTTAAAAGAGTGTCCATGGAGTTTCTTGCTATTCTTCTCCATAGACATCTACGATTTGGAATGGGCAACTACGGTACTTTCACAAGTTATTATGGTTTGTGACTGGGACTGTAGCTTCGCGTATTTTTTTTTTTAACTTTCAAAAGTGCCTGTAATGGTCTAATTGAAATAAATGCTTTGAGTTTGAGTTTGTACCTAATAAAAAAATAAAAAATAATAAAATAAATTAAAATCTTTTTATTTCATACATTGGTCCATAACTTGTGTTAGTAAAAAAACGTTTTTTGTTACATTAAATTGTTATAAAATCACTAATAAATTAAACAATGACATAAAAATTAACAATTCCATAACAAAAAAAATACATTAAAGATTAAAGATACACAGATTTTTTTTTTTAATAAAAATCACATTTGACATATCATTAAATGATTAAAAAAATACTAATTAATTTAAGTATTTGCCGCCCGCTGAGGCACCGGGCACCCGCACTTGTGCTTGAACCCAGTGCCTCAGAAGACAGCCCTGTCCAGCTTGTGGCTGAGCGCATTCAGGATGGTGTTCGCACTCGCACGCGTACGGAGCATCAATGAAGCGATGCGGCGCCTCAGCACAGTGTGAAAGCCATCTGTGTGCGCGTGCGCAAACATCGCAGACGCACTACAGCAGCGGGGGAGCCCCATAATAGTATACCCACATTTCGCCACGAACTAACAATACCTAACCGGGTAAAAATCCAGACTCCGTGGCTGCTACTAAGAAATTCCTGGTGGAAAAACCCAATAACACATTGCCCGACCTAACAACAGAACCCAGGACCTCATACTCAACAGTCGCGAGTAGACCATTAGAAAAGAGGCTTAAAAGTCCATTAAAAAAGAGACTTATTAGTCCCTCCGCGCGGAAGAAGTGAAGCTTCGTAACACTACTACACGCATGCGTTCGAGTGCCACGCATTCACTCTCGCTATTAATTAAATTGAGCTTCTAGATAATATTTTGTTGTTTTCTTGTTGTATTATTTTTATTACATAAGTTTATCGAGGTTATTCTACTCATGGAAATTGAGCGAAGGCTGGTCACACCGAAGAGTCGAATGCATGACTGTTTGCACGCCATCTTGCGTACCTAGTAGAACTACGTAGTCACAAATCTTGTAATACCGCCATCTCTTAGTGAGTTTTAGAAAATATTCCCCCTCCATGGTAGCGTTAAACTTGTTGGAAGTCGCGTAAGAAGTTTCACTTCAAAACTGTAGCATAATAACCATCTATTTTCACCTCAATGTTATCTCACAAAGATATAAATAAAAATATCGTTTTGAATGAAACACGGAAGGAAGCCCACAATGGGCAGAGTTTTTTTATTCTACATTTCTCATCTACCGAAACTCTAATGATCTTAAATGAAAAGAAGCCGATATACCTCATTTTTTTGTACCAGCATCCTCAAAATGTTTCATCTCAATATAACCGATCTATTATTTATACTCCAATGCTTTTGAATAAAATATAAAGAATTCTTTTAAGGTCAGATTTGGGAGCACCTGTGGCTTCAGGATCGAATGCTTCAAAAAGATGGAGTGGTTTCGAAATAAAACATGAAATGTAAAAGTTTTCAAAGAGCCTGTGGCTGGGGATATTCGGAAAATGCTTTGATGTTTGGTCAAACTTGAGCATTTTAGAATGTGGTTTTGACGTAACAATATCTACTCGTATATGAATATTCTCTTTTATTTTTTTCATTCTCTGTTTTTTTTTTCATTTTCAATATTCATAGTATGTTATTTTGAAATATGGATTTGTATTGTATCAAACATAACATGACGCATATAATCCCCGAAGGGTTAGGAAGATTTGAACCTAATAGTGAGTACACCCACATTTCACCATATTTAAGTCCCATGTAATAGGAGGCGAGCCTATTGCCATCAACCAGGCACAATTCCAGACTCCGTGGCTGTCTACTGCAAAATTCCTCATCGAAAAACCCAATAACACTGCTCTACCGGGGAATCGAACCCTGTTGACCAGCAGTCGTGCTTGCGATCTATTGATCGGCTCATTGGTCTATTGACCAATGAGGCAGTCAGTATTTTATCAAATGAAACATAATTATCACCTCCATAACAACTAACACACCAGGCTTATTCATTTTTATATTTTGCAAGTTGGAAACGTATAAGTTACAAAACAGCATTAGAAAACATCATCACACAACACAATTAAATAATTAGAATTGAACTCTCTGCCTGCGTCTGTGTTCCCGAACGCTTACAACCAAAATCTCTTCAAAGTTATAGTAAACAGGCTTCTGCTGGGTAAGCTCGTACCATCGTTGACTTTGTCTTTGTCATATCTGACCTAGACTAGAGTCAAGAGCAAACCCATTGCAAAAAAAAATGTTTTATTGACATTCAAGTAGATGCAAGAAAAAGTCCGTACATCATTATAAAATACTGATATTTATTCAGCTCCATCTGATTAGACTGCAAGCCAACCCATGATAAAACGCCAGCCTCTCTCTTACAATAATAAGTAACAGGTTCCAATACCATAATTTAAATTACGATGAAGCGAGTTCTGATATGAAATCCACCAGTCACTAATAAATTCTAATCGGAAACGTGAGCTGTGATTCAAACGGCCAAGATTGCGCCATCTTGTGCTCAGGACTCGAAACTGCAATGCAACCAAAATAGGATTGAATCAAATCGTTAAGGATCTTTGATAAAATGAAACAAACAGAATATTTTTTTTCTTTCGACTCATTAGGCATAGATAAAATAAAAAATTAAAACCATTTTCATGCAAAAATTTTCGACGTCATTTTTTTTTTCAATAATCATCTGCCTTTTCCCAATTATATTGGAGTCGGCTTACAGTATAACTAAATGTAGCTGAATACCAGTATTTTAGGCCCAGTTAGTACCTACTGGGTAATACGGTACCCCTTCGCAAGACTGGCTGTCCAAATTTCGGACCACAGACTAGCTGTAACGACTGTCAAAGATCTACAAATGACAGCCGGGATTTTACAAATGACAGCGAGGTATTCCACATTAGGCACCCGTTTAAATTGCACCAGAGTTTTACGTACTTTCCGAAACACGGAGGAAAATCAGTATGAAATGGGTGGTCACCCATCCACAGATCAACCTAGGCAAGCGCGGCTTCACCCGATGATTAATTCGAGCTACTGTTTATTTCAATAAAATCTTTAAAACCACTTTTAAACATCTAAGGCTTTTCACAGTTTTCTAAAATGTGCCTTTATGTAAACAGTTGAAACAAAAACTCTTTCGGTTAAGATTTATCCCAAGTATCTAGATTTCTCGATAGTGTTTACATATTCCAGTATTGGCACGTTTGCGTAGAAAGGACTTTCTTTGAAAGCGGTGAAAGCGAGTAAAGTTTGCGCCTTAGCTTTCTGTACCTATGTAGATATGTAGAGATAAGCTAGCTGTGCTTCGTGGGTCTGCCCGTTGGTAAAGGTATATTCACGGTTAGAGAAATAGTCAGTCTGCTTTATTATAATTAATTATACTCTTAATAACACAACACAGACAGAACAAATTGTAATTCAAGAGCTGACGAAAAAAATAATGGGATCCATGCCCGTAAGCTTTGTTTTTAATGTTCTTTTTATAATTCATAAAAATCTGTAAAATACAGGAGAACATTTGAGACATCTTTCTATACATAAAAAATCTGTATAAAGGACGTGACGGAATATAATATACCTAACAATTAAATCACAAACTTCAATGATTGTCACACCTTAGACCAATGACCCCACTAAATTAAACCATCACTACAATGCCAAATGAACATTCTCAATCCACTACCGCGTACCAACAAGTAGATCCAAAAAACGTTACCCTAACAAAACGATGTAATGGCATCGCAGTCGTGCCGCATCCATCAAACTCGCAAGTTGGTCAGGTATGCTGTCCCGAGTACACACTGACGACTGTCTGACATATAAAGAAAGAAATAAAGAAAGTTGTAGGCACGGGGACAGTTAATATAGACGTGGTATTGTTAAAGAATGAAGTGGCTAAAACTAAGGTAGAAAGGACACAATAAGTAAGATATTTGACACAAAAAGAAACAAAGAATGTTAAAGTTACGGTGACTGGTAATGTAGACTGGGTATTGTTAAAGACTAAAATAAATAAATCTGACGAAGAGATATTCAATCGACGTACTTGCTGAAGTGAAGTAATCTCTAAAAAATTGTAATCCAAAATTAAAAATTTCAATCGAAGATAAAGAGCAATGTGAGACGAAAGTCACAAACGAGTAAGTTAAACAGTGTATCTGATTTGTTTGTGTGTGTCTAGTCAAAATAAGACCAAAATGTAATTGACACAATAACTCGAAACAAGTAAGAAGGCTTTGGAAGAAGATAAAAGAAAGATTAAAAAAAGTAGAATCCTCACCATCACAATACAGCCGCAGTAATAAACCCTTACAATATTCCAACAATTACTAATCCAATCTTTTACATAGCTAATCAAATTCCAAAGAATAACACAGTCTGAAATAAGTTGTAAATGTACTGGCACAAGACTTGCCAAGATGTAGAAATTAACAGAGAGAAAACTTTCCCGCCTTGAACAAGCTGAAACTCAGAAGGAAACGAAGAAATTTATCGGTCGATGGTCTAATTGCAAATAAATCTTTATAAGACTCCGGTAGAAGTTCTAAGTATGTACGTAATCGATATTTAACTTCAGTACTAGAAATCGCTTTATCAGAGGTTCGTTTCGAAACTGTTAAAGTGTTTTAGTGTCTTTTTTGGACCTATCGTTGACAATTTAGCCCTGTGATATTTTTAACCGACTTCCAAAAGGAGATGGCTATAAATATTTATGTCAGAATAATTTGGAAAAAAAATATTCTAGGAGACATTTTTGCCTAGCATCTAGGTTCATCTCGGTTCAAATTTTATCGAGTTATACATATATTTCCTATAAAGAATATACCAATATAGTAATAATGACAGTTTAATGGTATCTAAATCTAATCTAAAATTAAAGTTTCATTACTGTTGTATAAATGATAAAGACAGTAAACAAAATCATAATAAATCTTCTACATACGGGGCTTTTTGGCTTCGCACAGGACCAGCTTAATTTGTGTTATTTTGTTTTTTTTCTTGTTTACTTTTTATTCAATTTGTTTTCTTTTTTAATTTTCTATATGTGAGATCACTAACTACTCTTTTTTTTGCTTTTCTTTACGTTATCCAAAAATCTTCCAAATTGTTCATAATATTAAGAATGATTGCAAGCCGCCTAGACTGTGTCGCTGTTGTGCGATTTGTCGTGGGTTGTTGCAGCAGTGATCCATAGTGTTGTTTGATTTTATCAGTGCTTACTGACATAGTCTTAAGTTTTACTAACACTTTTTGAGTCATACTCGAATAAAGAAAATTCTATTCTATTCTATCTAAAGGTAAATCCAAATTCATTGTGGTACGACCTTCAACTGGTGTGTACTCGGCGCTATGTCTAATAAAAGTGAGCGAGCACTCCGGTCACTGCATAAAGTATTTGGAGCAAGCAATATCAAGTGGTTTGATAATATTCTTCTTTTTTCTAATTGAAAAAAAAAATGGAAGGAGATATGCTGCGCTGACAACAAAAAATAAAAGCTTTTAATAAACAAGGATAGAGGATAACGATGATTTTTGTGACAAAGCAAGATAAAACAAATAGGACCTAACAATTTGGACCCAATTAAGACTGCAAACTTAAACCTGAAAAAGGTAATTGGTTTTAGTACGAAACACTCCAATTTCAAAGTTTCTAAAGGGAAACTTATTTTAATGACTTTGACCCTCAATTTCAATTCAAATTTGCTTTTTGTTGTCAAAGCTCTCCTCAATTTTTTTGTTGTTGATATTATGGGCGATTATAATATCAACAACAAATACAACAACAAATTGGAGTTTGAAATTGAATTAAAGTCAATTTATGTTTTGAATTACCTTTTCAGTACCCTATTCCCACATTAACTTGTTACCACAAATATTATCTAAGAAAAGAGAATAAACCTTCTAGCAGCACCACACCTAATGTTTTACGTAAACTTAAAATGAAAATAAGCCAAAGCTAGGTCACAAACAAGCAGTGCGAAAACAAGTATTGGCAACGCTTAAAACCATGTATGGCAACATCGTGCTGTTCTAAGCACTCGTTCGAAAAATGGAATAAGGGAAACTGTGTAGTACCTGGCATTTTTACGATAGCTAGTTCTTCTGAAAATACTGTTAGTGTGCTCTGGGCTATCATTACCTTTAGTGTCTGTCCAATGCTGACTATGTTACTATTGCTGTTCATTGATTATACGTTTATACAGAAGTTTGGCAGAAATCAGTGATAATGGAGTTATTTAAAGATGTACTAAAGCAAACTTAGAAACATACATGTTTGTGTTCACTTAGGTGTTGTGTGTTAAAACTAGCATGTGATTTATTAATGTTGGCATGCCATTTTTATGACGACATGTGTCACTGCACTACATATTATTTTTTGTAACACACTTATCGCAAATATATAGCATAGACTTTGAGTATTAATTGTAACCTTTAAAAATTAACCCTAACCATAAGAAGACAATCCTAAAAATCTTGTGTATTTTTTTTCTGTGTTTCTCGTATCCTTTATTCATGTACACCACAAAGACTAATTGCTTAGACCACGAGGTCCATAAACTGAAAATTCTAACCATTTTCGCAATATCTTGCGACTCAGACCATAAATGATTGAATTAATATTCATAACTTGTATTTTCGCTTCGGCGGATACAATAAATATCCAGAGTATCTTGCTAATTGCTGTCTATGGATAAAATAATTTCCCTTTAATAAATTTCATTGGAAGTTAAATTTCCGAAATAAGTATCTCCAACGTAAATTATAATTTTAGCAGCCAAAGCTTCAATTTCAAGAAAGTTTCGTGTCAAAGATAAATTCGAAGTAATCAAGGAGAGTGTTAGTCATTCAAGATATTTATAGAAAATGAAATTCGAGAGAAGTGCAAAAATATTGGTAATTGGGACGAGAATTTTACTTTACATTTTATACATAAAACAGTCTGTAATATAAAAGAGGCTTTTGAAATAGAAGACATAACTTCTAGATATTATCAGCTGCTTATTTTCCCGCGCATGTCGTATTAATTATAAATTCAATTCACCATGTGTGTGCAAAACCTGGTTTTTAATTAGTTCCTCGGCATTAATGGCGTCTTGTTGATAATCATTAAAGCAACGCGCGTGAATTAAAAAAAATATAAATAGAGGATGAATACTATTCGCTATCTGATTAAGATTGCAAAAGAAACCTCTATTATTCAAAAAAGATCTGGTAATTCTATATATCTATTTCCATTTTTGAGAGCACAGGATACTAGAAAAAAAACTCTTCCTACAGAAAATATAGCTTTCGTGTACTCACATGTGAAAATAATTCCTTGGATTTTTTGCACAAAGTCCTCCGCTGTATGTTTGCTTTTTTTGCAAACCTTATCCTTCTTCACTTTATTTTTATGTTCAGTAAGTATCAAAGAAATGTCATTGATCGTTACTGTCTCAATTATAACTGTAGAAATAAAATGGTCAATTTGATGGTCTCACGATGCGTGGGTGAGATCTGTTTGACTGTACCTACATTGTATTGTATTATTGTGTAATAATCTTTACAATCATTGCCTTTCCCGGTTCTAAGTTTTTAGATTTTTCCATTAATTCTTTCCTTTTTCATAGTTTCTTTCAACAATTATACTATAAAGGTAAGTGGTATAGAAAACTTGAATGGAACGAGTCTAATAAAAAGCGAACTTTCCAAGCCAGTACTTTTTAATAATGTTGAGTTTTAGAGCAAAAAATTGAAAAAGAATGACTCCTTTTCAATTTGAAATTGAACAGAGCGCATGAAAGCTGACCACTGAATGAGTCTGAGTTCCTAATTCAATGTTTTCATTCTTAATCATTTTATGATAACCCAAACTACGAACTCCAATTAGAAACCCATTGACTAAACCCAAATTATCTATTGTTTCATTAACGCGTGCAGTATTGTCTTGCCCACCGAAATTATTATCCACGCTTGCTAGTACAAAAATAAAAAAAAAGTGATTTCCTAACAAAAAAGCTCAAACTCAATCACAAACAATACTCCATTGTTATAATGAATTGTTTTGTTGCTTGGTCAACATAAAACTGCCTGATCATTGTTATCTTTTATTCCACCCACATGGTTTTTTAAATAAATTAAATCAATTAGTTGTTCAATTGTTTCCTTATCATTTACAACAAACATTACTTTCAATCTATTTCAATATTTAACATTCGCTTCAATTCCTTCGCCACTTTACAGACTAATCATCGTAAAGTTTTATGCTTTCAAAGCATCGTTTCCCCGGTAATATCATGTTCCACTGAACGTTAAAGTCATAACATTTCGCTGAAACTAAATCATCGCACGTTTCCGTTACCGTTTGTAATACACGTTCCATTAAAGCGACGGCAGACGGCAACATAGCTTTAATAACGTCTGTCATACACATGTTTACTTTTGCCAATCAAACAGATCTAACTGCATTAGCCACATCCGCTTACTGTGATTATTGCAACATCGTAACTGACCATCAAACGACACAACACTGGCACAATATTCCGCTGTCGTCCACACTTAGTCTCACAACACTAGGAATCCTTCCATTCAGGGTTTGTGGGGCGCACTATCTAGGAACAAACATCCCTATACAAACAAGCCGGACCGTTGCGATGTTTCGAACGCGGGAACGGCGGCCGGCAGCGATGCACCTCCTCCGACGGCCGGTAAGCGACTGGCTGAAATCATGTTTAGCTGTGAGCCACACCGGCTATTGCATCCGAGCACAAACGACAACGGCCGAATGTAATTTTGAGGTGTAAACGGGATAGGTGAGCGATTGTAGGGAGTAGAGAGAGACAGACGCACAGGTGGGGTGGGAAATGGCTGCATCAGAGTGTAGG
The DNA here is from genome assembly GCA_963082945.1 of Cerastis leucographa. Lineage (NCBI taxonomy): Eukaryota > Metazoa > Arthropoda > Insecta > Lepidoptera > Noctuidae > Cerastis > Cerastis leucographa. The sequence goes on from OY720366.1 coordinate 15,736,930, forward strand.
GGTTTTGTCTATGCAGGTTGGAGATTTAGAGTGCATTCGACCGAGAGGCGCCGACGAATGAAGACGCCTAGGGCGTTAGAAACCCTATCATTTTGTACTATTAATGAATTGATGTCTTCACTGGCCCGAATTGCGGCCAATTTTATTTAATAGTCAAAGACGATAAAGCAATTTTATGATAAATTGGTTTGGAATTGAGATAATTGTTTTATGTGGGCTGTAACCAGCAAGAGTGCGGTACAACTCTGCTTTATTTGACTGATGAAAAAAACGTTATGTGGTAATAAGTGAGTGATGATTTTATTGTTTAATGGTCTCTTTTGATAATGATCTGAAATATGGAGTATCGCTTACAAGGTTTCCCGCCAACTATGAAGGACTAAGGAAAATTGAGGACTTGGAACCATTTGAATAGCTTACCACCTGTACAGTGCTAGCTATACTTACCTTTTAGTAGTTTAGAACAGCTATGGAAATTAACCGAGTATGAGATAATGGCAGCAATTTTAATACTGAATGTAATGGACCTTTTACTGATACCTCATGGAAAATTAGAGCAGCGGTGGCCCAGTGGTGGCAGCCCTGACTTTAGAACAATAATCCGTAGGTTCGAACCCAGGCAGGCCCATTACTTTGTTTAATTTCTTGCATCACCGCTGCTCTCAAAACGTTGAAGGAAAACATCGTGAGGAAATCGGCATGTCCTAGAAGTAAAAATTCGAAGACATGTGACATCTACCAACCCGCACTAGGCCCGCGTGGTGGATTATGGCCCACTCCCTCTCATAGAGAGGAGGCCTGTGTCCCAGCAGTGGGAACATTATAGGCTAAAGACGATGATGATGGAAAATTTGCCCAACCCGGGAATCGAACCCAGAACTTCAAGCTCAGCAGTCACAATTGTGACCACTGGACAGGCAGTCTAGACAGCTGGAGGAGTCTGGTAGTCTGAAAACTATCTTAAACCAAAGACGTTCCAGCTGTCGTATTATATTTCGAGCAGCACCTACTTACATTTCCAATGTCCTGCTCTATTTATGCAGTTCGGAACACCTACAAGAGCGTATGATATTCAGGAAGCGCGAGTGATTTGCATGGACGTGGCTCGTATAGATTTTACATAAAACAAGTTCTGAGGCAGAAGTGTTGATGTGTTTTCTGATGCGTGTGTTGAGCTCGAATTGGGGGGTTGAAAAGTAATTGTACATTTTAATTTTCTTCTTCATCTTTGACCGTCGCCGTCGTTATGGTTAAGTCCGTGGCCCAAAAGTTTGAGAACCAGTCTTACCAAGGGATATTGTATTACCCAGTGCTAACTGTGGAGGTCAGGGAAAAGGCTAGGCAGATGATCATTAATTAAGGTACACTTCAAGTGACCAGACTGTTGGCTCTGCCTTCGGTCAAATAATTAGGATTGCCATTCAACGTGGCAATTAATGCTGCCAGTCTTCTGGGCACGTTCCCGGATGACGGCGCGATGTGAAGGAGTACTTTAACGTTTAAGTGTCCTATTCTCGTTGTTGGACTTTTATGTGTGTAGGTTTAGTTTTGGTATTATTTATCTAAAATTTACATGTTTAAAAATAATAACATAATCATATTTAGCTAAGTTATCATCACCACAATTTAGATTATTATGCCAACAAAAGAAGACTCTTTTCACTCTTAAAAACCGGGCGTGAAGGGTGTAGCGTCAAGCGACACGCGCGTTTTGAACCGACTTCTAAAAAGAAGGAGGTTGTGTATTCCTCCAGTACCTTGTATTTTTTTTTTCACATACAGTATGTTAGTTTAAACGAGGGACATATTCAAACCCATAATAGTACATGCTAACATGATACTAATAAAAATATAAACAAAAAAAAAACACTGATAAATAACAGACAGAACCATACTAAAATTTTCGCAAATGTCACGCAACGTGTATACACCCTTGCGCTAGCGACTTTATACTATCGCAGAACATGTGAGCGGGTCAATGACTCTTAGGTATAATCCATTTTCCAAAAGACAGTCCAAAATATCTAGGCACTAAACAAAACATAAAAAATTCTTCTATACAGGCTGACTTTGAATAAATGCGACAAAAAGAAATGGGAGCTTCAGTTACAGTAACATAGTAATTATAAACTGTTTTTTCTACAATCTAAATCGTTAAAAAAAATTACTTGATTATCGCTTTAAAATGGTCCATTGATGTTATTATCTTTATTTAAGTACGAATTATCGGTACTCCAGCAAAATAAATGAATATGCAAAATAAATAAGAAAAATTAAAGTATCAAAAAATCTCGTCCTACTCATCGCAGTGCACAATAATCCCGTTGCCGTTCATAGCGGTCATTTACCTAATTTTGCCTATTTTCTAGTAAGTATTGCGCGACGTTGCCAAACCTCGCATGAGCGCCAGCGCCGACGTCCCTTCCCGGCGACCGCCCCGCCCGCCGCCCACCCTTCCTTAGTTCATTAGTCGTCCCAAAACGTTTGTAGGTCACGGTCGCGCGCGCATTCCGCAAATCCTACTTTACGTATTGCGAATAATTTGTATTTTTGTCTTGTGTTTGTCATAACAATGCCTAGGACGAGACGAAATAGTTGTGAACCGTTAACAAACGTACAGTATCTTGATATTGTCGTGTGGTACAACACCGTAAGAAATCTACGTGAAACGCAGCGAATATTTCGGCTAAAATATCCTAATGTGGGAACCTTCATTGGGAAGAATTCTAAGAATCACTCAAAACATGCTGGACAGACGAGCTAAAAAATAAAAAATCAGGAGTGCATTCGAAACTGTAAAATCACAAACTTTAATTAATAAAACTTAAGGACAATTTGCGGCGCCCGTGATCAATTGTGTTTACAAAACTGAGGTGGACATTTTGAACAATTATTAAAATACACGTAAGTGTACTGATTTGATTTAGTGTAAATACTTAATAATTATTGTAAATACTGTGATTCCAACTTTTTAAATGCCAAAAATACAATAATTGATTTGTTGTTGTAACAAACATTATTCAGGTTATACCTCTTACTAAAACATTGTTTTACTATTTACTTTTATTGTATTTTTGATCGTCCTCAGCCGACAAAAGTATGAAGGGAAATTTGGTTTCACAAAATTTTTATTAATCGTGCGCGCGGGAAAGAGATGCGCGGGCGGCCGGGCGGACGGGGGCGCGGGGCGGCGCGATTCATTCATAGCGAGAATGTATACCTAAATCGTGCCCACTACGCGAAAACGGTAGTACGCGAAATTCTTTGATACTTTAATTATTTTAACGTTTTCCGTAACACTGTTAGATTCTTTTTTAATTTTACATTTGATATGTTCTAAATTTTGTTGACAACACGTATTATTTATTTAAATTTTTCGCATCTGTTCAATTTCACCCTGTATACGTTATAGGTTTTTTACATATTTGGGACGAGAATCGAATACTGAATACCCTCCCTTAATATGTCCCTCGTTTAACCTAACATACTGTATTTTCACCTATTTCTCTTTGACTACGATTTGAATACGTATTTCTTCTTCTTGGTCTATGTTGTTGTAAAGGTGATGGCTAACTTCTCGTTACAAAGTAAAATTATATTTTTTTCGCAGTTGCTTGACGAAGTAGCTCGTGGCAAAGCCGTAAAGATTAAATACCTTCAAGCATTTGCTTTCAAGTACTAATAGCTTACTCCTACAGCCATTCAAAATAGGTCCACATTCGAAGCAATTAGCGTTCTTGTCTTTCAGAATATTTACGAGGTGTCGGTATGTCTGTCCCGAGATATATCGTAAGTGAAGTGACCATCAGAGCGATATACGAGACGGGGTGTTTTGTGAAGTATTCTGGCTGTTACAGAAATGGGTTTATGAATATCAAAAGATTATTATGAAGTGGGTAGTAGTTCTACTTTAACTAAAAGGTGGTTTGGGATTTACTTTAGAGAATTTCTTCAATTTTCTACTTTCTTGCGACACTCGTAAAAGTGAATTCAGTTTTACTCCTGATATTCGTATTGAGAGAGAGAAATGTCAAAAATGAATAAGCTGAACGTAACCTACCGAAAAGCTACAACTCTCGGAGCTACTGAGAATGATCTCAAAAACCGACGCTCATTTACTCATAAGGGTACTTTAGCAATCGTTTATGGAGAAAATTGAATTAGAAATTGCTGAAAGTGTTGAATAAGAGCATTGTTGGTTGCAAACAAACTGGTAACAGTCTTCTTTTCCGTGGAGCACCATAGACTATATATTCCATCTGCTCGTTGAGTTGTATATACGGTTAAGCAGACGACAACCTCATATAGGTTGAACTGCGAGATGCCATTCAAAAAAAAAAAAAAAGAGTTGTATATATCATTGGATAGGTCGCCATTGTAGAGGGAAGAAGGTCGCAGACAAAACGTGATGACCTTAACGCTAGACCACCTAAAGCTTATACCTTACAATGTCGTCAGTGGTGTTTTGACAAGTCCGCTTTATGATCGGAGTTTTTCTGCCAAATTTGCACATCTTAGTCGCTTCTAGTAAAAAGCAGCTCACCAAAGCTCCACCAACCCTAGAGTCTGCAGTCGCTGTGGCCGAAATCGGCTAGATAGCGTAGGTAATTATCATCATAGGATAGCTGATAAAATCCAAGAGTTCTTTAAACGATAATAATTTTTATATAAACCTCATGTAATCACTTCACATCTTCTCATCTTTATCATATTATATCTTATCATAAAACGAGTAATACAGTAACATTATGGCCTATCATTATCTTCCCATACAATCTGTGGCATTAAACAACGGTTTTATTCAACCATCCCGCTTAACAGCTTACAGGGTGAGCAGAATAAGTAAATAGTGTAAGAAAAAATGTAACACTATCAAGTGTTGCAATAAAAACTGACTTCTTATGCTACAAAGTGTTGGACATGGTTTTAATGGTGCATGGTTGCAGCGCAAGCGGTATTGAAAAAAAAAAAAATTACTCAAAAATAATTAAGAAATTCCTTAGCTGCTATTGCACATGTTGGCAGTGTTGAAAATCCCGGTTACCATGGTAATGGCGTTTGTGACGAAACCAAGTGATAGTTGAAATTGAAACTGCCATGATTACTCGCTTTACAATGCGCTACATGGTAATCCTTCAAGTTGTTTGGTAGCTTATGTTAATTTTCTGCAAATGTCTCTTTTTGGAGAAGCTCTTGGCTAAAAGAATAACAGCCATCCTCAGGTCATCTTCAGGTTGACCCGTGGATAGGGTCGTTATATACCGAGTTTCCTCTCTGCCTCTTAAAGCACGTTAAGCCGTTGGTCCCAGCTGTAATTTGTAGATGTTTGACAATCGTCACAGGTAGCTTGTGGCCCGAAAGTCTGACAACCAGTCTTACCAAGGGGTATCGTATTACCCAGTGCCAACTGGGTATGGCGGTCAGATAGGCAGTCTCTCCATGTAAAATACTGATATTCAGCTGCATCCGGTTAGACTGGAAGCAGACTCCAACACAGTTGGAAAAATGCTAGGCAGATGATGATGTACTTTTGACTATTCAGTTCATCGTTATCTTTCATAGAAAGCCGTATCGTTTAGATCCTCAGGACCAACATACAGAATTTTCGATCTCCGAGTCTCGGAAGCGTGATTGAGATCATTATCAGTAGTTCAAAGGCGAGATTTCTTGTAGTTTTTCGGTAGCTTATGTTCAGCTTATTCATTTTTGACATTTCCGTCTTCAATCTCGCTGATAGAGTGACACTTTTTAACCGACTTCAAAAAGAAGGAGGTTCTATGTTCGACTGTATGTATGTTCACCGATTTCCCGACCGAAATTGTGGACCGATTTTAAAATAATTTATTTATGTTTTGCTCGGACAAAATTCGACGAATCTCTATCACTGGCACCCCACCTTTCCCGCCCACGTTCCAATACAGCACTCTCTCGATGTTTGCACGTTCCCCGGCTCGTGGGCGCGATCCTGATTTTATTGCCGAACGCTCTTACTTATGCAGTTCATTTTATTTCGCCGTTAAAGTGTGTCTGGCTGTACGGTTGTCTTCCATGTGCTGCCTGATTGGAAGTCGGTTTTTTGGTATGAAAAAAATGTATGACTGTATTGTTGTCGCTGTGTTTTTGTGTGGTCTACTCTTTCTTTCTTTATCGGGTGGTTAGTGCCTGTCCTTGTGTCAGCGCTTTTATGCCACCCATGGGCCTCTGACTGTACTTTACATGCTGCAGAGAATTGTTTCTCAGGCATGCTGGTTTCCTCACAATGTTTTCCTTCACCGAAGTACGTGATAATTATACAATATGCATATGAATCCGAAAAACCTGAGGCGGGTCTTAAGATCGAAGTCGAGACCTATAATGAATTGGCAATCAGACGGTCACACCACAAGGCTATCAGTTTTTTTTTTTGTTTAGTAACTAGAACAGATGATTTTACTGATACTATCGTCTACATTTCTTTTTAATTTTTCCTTTCGCAGGGCTGCTGGCAGAAAATTTATGTGAAATGATGGCAGTACCTTTGTACTCTAAAATTTTATGTTTTTTTTTCCTGTGTTGTCTATTGTGTGTACATAAATAGTAAAATAAATAAATAATTTAAAAGTAGCTGAGTAGTTTTAAGGCTTGCATTACATGCATAACGTCACGTCCTTATTTGCGAATTGATAGGCAGGGGTGATCATTTTGCGTATGATGCTGTGATATATATTCTTAATTAGGCCCATAACCTAACTATGTTCTATCATCATTCATCATTCTCTTTCGCTTGTCCTACTTTATTTGGGGTCGGCGCAGCATGGCTTCTACTTCCATACTTCTCTATTGCTGGTCATCTCATGAGACACCTCCTTTCTTGCCATATCATCATTCACACAGTCCATCCATCGTTTCTTTAGTCTTCCTCTAATCCTGTAACCATCCACATTCATACTCAAAACTTTCCTCACGACATTTTCCTCATTCCTCCGCATCACATGCCCATACCACGACAACCGATGGTCCATCACTGAGAATATTTAATGTTTGCCAGATACGAGTATTGAAGGCAAAGCTGCACTTTAGCCGTGTATGCTGTCAGAAGACCAGCGACACAGTTTTGGCCAAGTGTATCCCCTACAGTGGGTAGACGGTCTGTGGAGGATGAGGAAGATGAACCTTTAATGAGGCTTATACTACTGCGCCATAGTATCTCATTAAAACAACTCCAGAATTTCCATTACCACCCTGTCATAAGCATTGGTACAGTTTTTACGTACAAATGTACTGTGTGACATATAGTTACAGCTCCCGTTCATATCTACCGTCAGGCGTAAACGTACGTATGTCATAGAAGACAGCGACATGAAACGTAAACACTTTTAGTTTATATTATTTGTTTAGAAGTGTGACCTGAAGTGTTTCCAAGTGACGTAGATTCCTGTCGTTCTCACAGCAGTCTTGGAGTATGTATTCTCTATATTTATCAAGAAAGCTTTGCATTATAAGTGTCTAGATTAGAACACCCAAATCACAGATAATCAAGACTTTTTAATATTTCTCTTGAATCGGAATATACATATCGTCTGCAATAGCAATATCCACTATGCGATAGTTTTTATCAAAAGTGGCGGTTGCCAAGAGATGGCAGAAGAAATTGGAAGACCAGCAGCTAAATGGGTAGACGACAATAGAAAATTGTGGAGAAAAACTTGGATGACTCGAATAGACCTGGGGGGTTAATATGACCTCTTAAAAAATATTGTTTCAGTCTACTTCCAGAGTGGGAAAGAGATGGAGCTAGACGACCTGTATAGCTCCGTTTCTTTGTCATGTTTTAAGAAGTTATGGTAGGCCACCAGGGATGCATGATGCAAAAAAAGGAGGCATTATACCCTATTTACATTATATCCAATTGCACAAGGAAGCCAGGGATGACGTTGATGATGAAAAATATTTTATAAGTAGTTTCTGCCCACGGCTTCGCCCGCGTTTTTTCGATAATTATCCCGCGGGATCACACTACCGGGATAAAAAGTATCCTATGTGCTATTCCAGACTATTATCTATCCCTGTGCCAAATTTCATCCTGATCCATTCAGAAGTTTTTACGTGAAAGAGTAACAAACATCCATCCATCCATCCATACTTACAAACTTTCGCGTTTATAATATTAGTAGGACTAAGTCATAAGAATAAATAAACGAATGACTGAATTAATTCATAATATAACATCACACCTGTAATCCCCGAAGCATTAGGCAGAGATTTGCCTAATAGTACACCCATATTCCACCAGTTAAGTTTAAGTCCCACGCAATAGGGGGCGAGCCTATTGCCATCAACCGGGCATAAATACTGACTCTGTGGCTGGTACTGAGAAATTCCTGATGGAATAACCCAATAACAATTTGCCCGACCCGGGTATTGAACCCAGGAGGTCATGTTCAGCAGTCGTCGACCACTGGACCAATGAGGTAGACTTGCCGTATGAATTCATGCGTGAAATAACACGATACTCAAATCCCGCTTTTCTCTCTTCACTTTCACCACATCCAGATAATGTCGGAAGTCCGTTGTTTATGGTTCTGACTGTCCACGCATACGCACGAGCGTGATATTACGACATAATGGCTATATAACTATTGTTTATATACCGCTTACATAACTGCGAGTGACGTGCAGATGATACTGAATGAGCATGTTTTTGACCATAACAGCACGGGTAAGTGCAGTGCCGGATAACTAAAAATACCAAAATACGCGATAATAACATGAATACCCTTGTATTCCCTATCTTCCTCTTTGGTGCGGAGACATGGACATTGCATATGCAGGACCGACGCAAGATTGACGCCCTGGAGATGTGGTGTTGGAGACGCAAGCTCATGATAAGCTGGACCGCTCGTCGGACTAACGTGTCAATACTCAAAGAACTCAACATTAAACAGAGACTGTCTTTCTTTGTGCAATTGCGAATCGTCCGTTTCTTTGGGATTATTCCGAACCTGACCTGAAATCCTAACCCGGTTGCGGGTTAGGTTAGGAACTTGGAAAAAAATATAATATTTATTCCGAACGTAACCCTCTTCCTAACCTGACCCGATTTATCATTCCTATCATAACCCGAATTGCGATATGGTAGGTTTCCCGCTCCTCTTTCGCAGAATAAAAGGTACCTTTGTGTCAAACCAGAGTTTAATATTTACAAAACGTTATAAAATCTATTATCACATTAACAATTAAAGCAAACATTAATAAGTGCCTGTAGTATTCAATAATAACACAGAATCAACATGTATAATCAACAATATAATTTACATGAATGTAAAAATCACTTTAACATTTCTAAGGCGTGCCCTACAGTAATCTTTCCTTTCTTAACTTGACCAACAACGTACAAAATCCATAAATCTCTTTTAATGGAATGTTCACTCCTTTTTTCATTAAAAATATATTTTTTACAATGTTTAAGTCCGAATCACATTTCAGAGCATTTAAAACTGTCAATAGATTGCAGTTGCCTCCAATTTTTTTGTTAATCCTATTGTGCCAACCTTCAAGACAATTTGTTGTTCTGTGTCGTTCCTTGCTTACACACCAGATGTCAATTAACTTCTAATCTTTTAACCACTGCCTAAACATATAATCAGTGAATGAGTTTAATTTTTCATCAGAGTTCATAACGTCCAGAATGTAATTCCAACCATCATTTATTAAATTTCGGGGTAGAAGAGGCAAAGCAGTGCACAAAGCTACGGTTCGGTATTTGAGCTTATTTTTGTCTAATTTTAATTCTTTTGCTCGTTTCTTCACAGCTTTTGCCACCTACCATATCGCAATTCGGGTTATGATAGGAATGATAAATCGGGTCAGGTTAGGAAGAGGGTTACGTTCGGAATAAATATTATATTTTTTTCCAAGTTCCTAACCTAACCCGCAACCGGGTTAGGATTTCGGGTCAGGTTCGGAATAATCCTTTCTTTGGACACGTAAACCGCAACAAAGATTACATGGAGCGTTTGGTGATTAGGGTAGAGTCGAAGGCACGAGACCACGTGGTCGATCACCAACTCGATGGACCGACTCCATCAAATCTGTCACCAAGTTCCCGGTGGCAGAATGTGCTCGCCATGCGGCCATTAGAGAGTGCTAGAAAAGGATCGCAAAGGCAGCGACCGCAGTTAAGGGGTGACCCTCAATGACCACAACCACTAAGAGTGAACGACTAAAAAGAAGAACAATGGCGTGGAGACAAGCAATACGTCTGGTAAACGTACGTCTGGTAACTTGCTTTGAATTTTCAAAAACACTGCCTAAGTCATCTTCGTTATAGATAGGCTATCAAAATTTTTAAGTTTAAGTTCTACAAAAATTTATGTGAATACTAAATGGGAGCAGATTGTGATTTTTGGAGTTCTTTGTCGAGACTCCCAGCAGGCCGTTTTGGTGCTTAAGTTCAAAGATTTGATAATTTAACCAATATGGTACTTTATTGATGTTTCTACTGCCTTAGGTGGTCCTAAGTGCATAGTCAAAATCACAGCCATCAACGATAGTAATAATGGATAAGACAAAAAGTTTTGGATTTACAAAAGCTACCAAAATGCATAGGTCAAGCGTTTGAAAGTCGTTATAGAAATACGATACGCTTTGGCAGATTCGCCACTTTCGGACCACCTTCTGAAAGTTGGAATCTTTGAGAGAGGAAAACAGTTGTTTGAAGTCCCATGTAATAGGGAGCGAGCCTATTGCCATCAACCGGGCACAAATCCAGACTCCGTGGCTGCTACTGAGAAATTCCTGAGGAAACAACCTAATAACACTTTGCCCTACCCAGGAATTGAACCCAGGACCTCATGCTCAGCAGTCGCGATTGCGACCACTAGACCAACGAGGCAGACGGAAAATGTCATGAGAAAACTTCGGTTCGTTAATTCTTCGTATAAGAAGCAGACTTGTAGTAGGACAAGATAAAGCACGTCGGATTTAAGCCAAAATGATTATTTATTACTAGAGAGTCTTCAACCCCTTTTGATTTTTAGGGCAAGTAGATTAAATGTAGCGTTTTGCATCCGACTATTCTTTGATACCACTTGGATTGCCGCCAGATTTCCGTAGAATTTTATTCATAAAGCGGTGAAAATTTGGCGACTTGCATAATCCAGAAAATTGCGATGAAGTAAGTTGTTCAAAAGTCAGTTCTTTGGCTTCTTTTTATTGAAATTTTGTTAAGGCTGCAGAGAACTGACTAGCAAGAGATCGATAATCTGTTTGTATGAACCAACTACTATCACCGTCCGTCCGTCCTATGACGAAAGGCCGTGTCGACGGCGCGTTAGTGTTCCACGCTCGCCTCAAGGAGATGGCAGCAAATCGGAAGGGGTCCGAGAGGACCAATGCCTGCCAGCGCTGCGGGACTATTCTAAAGAGATACCGTGGCCCTGGAACACAAAGGGCTAAGAAGGAACATGGATGGGTTTTAGTCAGTACAAGTCTGACACTCCCTTCCGCTCCGCTCAGAGCGGGAGGGGACATTAGATTACTTCCCATCGGCAAAAAAAAACCTACTACTATCATGATAAGTGCCCACGCCACCTCACAGAGGGGACGCCTAAGTCCCGCCTTAATATTAACAGTCGCTTGGTTCGATCTTGAGGTTTTTGAGGAGCTCGTGGCTAAATAATAACAGCCGCACGGGTCGATCTTTAAGGCTAAGCCGCGCTTGCCGAGGTTGGTCCGTGAATAGGTGACCATAATTACATACCGAGTTTCCTCCGTGCCTCGGAAAGCACGTTAAGCCGTTGGTCCCGGCTGTCATTTGTAGATCTTTGACAGTCGTTACGAGAAGTCAGAAGCCAAAAGTCTGACATCTAGTCTTATCAAGGGGTATCGTATTACCCAGTTACTGGGTTGTGGAGGTCAGATAGGCAGTCGCTTCATGTAAAATACTGGTACTCAGTTGCATCCGGTTAGACTGGAAGCCGATCCCAAGATAGTTTGGGAAAAGGCTAGGCAGATACTGATGAGGTTTATTAAAATTTCATACGACTAATGAAAGGCCTTTTACCGACATTGAAACAAAAGCTAACATAGCTGGGTAAACGCTAGGCAGATACTGATGAGGTTTATTAAAATTTCATACGACTACGCCTTTTACCGACATTGAAACAAAAACGACCATTTTACCTACACATACTATTCAAGATACTGCGTGAGGTCATCATGCAACTTCATCACGTGTCAACTATTCCATCCAGCCCTTACAAAATACAGTAGCACTGATTAATTCATGAACCTTTTCAGAAACCGGCACGTCCCAAAGAAACCACGAAAGCAATAAAGAATTCACAAAAAATATCCAAACAGTTAACTAATTCCTAAGGGACAACAAGCAATTAGTGATGTACTACAATCTGTCGATACTAATTGACATTTGTTTTTTTTTACATTATAAAGACTTTTTTATTATTTAGCTCGTATTGTCCTACTCTTTAGCAAACACCTCCTCAATCAAAAAGGTTTGCAATTCGCGAGGAAGACAAGGCGTCCCACCATCCTCTCCTCGGTCTACCGGGACCCTGTTTAGCTGTCATTTTTAAAATCAAAACTTAAAATAAAAGAATCCAAGAGTAGCGTAACCAAAGCACTTCATCATGGAAATCGGTCGTGAGCCTTTTTAACGGATCCTTTTAAAAAACCGCAAACACTAGTGAATGATGTAAATTTTATTTGTTACCGTGAAGTCAGTAACAACTTGTTGAAGGTGCCGATGGATGAAAGAACGGCTTTCTTCACCATAGTGGTTTGTTGAGCTGCTAAGCACTATTAACCTAGCACTCGGTAATCTTTTTCCACCTGCTGGCCTGACCATAATACCAAGTATTTTTATCCTGCCAAGCTGCTGGATAAACTGGGACAAAATTTAGCCTACAATGTTCCTATTTCTCGAACAAAGCTCATGTAAAGGAACTCCATGACAGAGAGTAGGCCTGTTAAACACCCAAAGCGGTAAAGCATAGCAGACGTCAAAATCATGTCATCGATTTTTTTATAAGGCTCGCTGGTTTTCTTGAGACGTTTTTCTAGACCCTTTGGACTTCCTTGTTCACAACCTTTTAACCCAATTGAAAATATCGACAAGACCCTATCGATTTAGGCCATCACTACAAATCACTCAGCTCATTTACTGACCTAAACTCTCCGCGATAATGCGAACTAATGAAAGATCTTCGTAATTAGTTACGAGCTATCAATTATTTATAGTCCGGGACTGGGGCTACATAATAGATAAAGTCCGGAGTCCGGATGCCCGAGCCTGAGGGACAGACCCGAATGTTTTGGATAAAACGGGATTATCGGTGACAATTATTGACTCTGTTTTTGGGGGTTCGATTTGCGGTGATGGATTGTCGAGGCTGGAGGTTTGGACTAATTGGTATACTATCAGGGTAAACGATTAAAAGACGAAAAGCTTATGCCAATCTCGTTGAAAGTCGTTGGAAAAGTACGCAAACGCTTTGAAAGCCATTGCCACTTATTTAGGTATTCACATCATAAATTTGTAAAAATCGACAAAAAGTAGTGTTCTTCTAATATTCTTAGTACCTACAGTATTTTATTAGAACAAAACAGACGTTACAAAGTACTAGTGAGTATATTTTTTATGAATTAACAGGGGCAAAGATTGATATATAATACTCGTATTTTAATTATGAATGGTTCTCAGTCGGCATGAGGGTCTTAAAATATATCGATTAAAATTATAGGTATTTCTTAATATGGTCACTTAAGGGTCAGCTCACACCGAGACGCGACGCGACGCGACGCTGCGCGCACACTTTAAAAGAGCGATTCAAATTATAACTTTATTTACTACACGAAAAGATACACATTTAGAGTTAGTTTAGTATTCTGAATTCTCAAGGTGCGCGCAGCGTCGCGTCTCGGTGTGAGCTGACTCTAAGAAGCGCCACCTTTCTCTGTCAAAGTTAACTACAAGTCAAACACCACAAATACACCATGAAAAATAGATTTATAGCCATTCCCTAATGATTGTCATCACACATCTTTTATTAACGAGACAACCAATTCGCAAAAAAATTGAGATACATGAAATACAACACACACTTCACATCACAAAATCACAAAGAACGCACTGGTTTAAAGCTACTGTGGGAACAAAACCTCGACGCCCACCATCTTTCCCCACACATTGGTGGTCGACTCCCGCGCAGATTTACGAGTGACGTCATTATTCCGTTAAATAAAAAAAAATGTGCTCTTATACTTAGAAAAAATGCCGGTAATAATATTTCGTTATTATTTGTGGGCTCATAAAAGCGAAATTACACTTTCGAGTAGGCAGTGCAACTCATCCTATGGTGTCTCCTTGGTTTACTTACCTGGAATTTTTGTACAGGCGAATTTTAACCTTATATCCTTTATCATAAGGTTTTGTAATATTTTTGGGTGGTGAAATACACTGCTTGCCAAATCATTGACTCAGTCATTGTCTTCAGGACGTAAAGGTGTCAACAAAAAAATTGCAATACGGCAAAGTTATTTTACTGAGTGGGAAGTGTAAATCATTTTCTTATGTTAATTTATTTGCATCCTTTATTCCTTTGATTTTTTCAATTTGTCGCATGTCGATTGAGCTGACCTCAAAGAGATTTCTTGGCAAATCGGGGTAAGTATGGTTTTTTTACAATTTTATTGTGATTATACATCTTAATGATGATGATAACGCCTGCATAAAGGCAGTCGTACGAATTAGGGTCAATGCAAGGAATTTATTAAGTTTTTATAAAAATGGTCATTCAGTTGGTTCTTAAAACCAGTTTGAAAAAAAAGACTTGTAAACCCAAACCCACTTTAAAACCATGCTGTCATAATATTATCAGAGTACTGCTGTCCCTTTTATATGCATTTTATTACTTAAGGTGAAAAGGTAGATAAGGCCTCCAAGCTTCCGAAAATAACACCAAACGTTGTTCTCAACTAAAATAAACACTAAACTTCACCCATTCACACATCACAGGGACCTAAAATAAATCCCCTACCATTGTCTCCGATCCGTGCGAAATCGGCCGCGTGCAATTAGAAGCGACGCGCTCTAGAGTTATTGGCATTTAAATCACTGTCGACGTGTGTATTTCTCATCTACGGGACACAGAATAAAGACAATACAGAAGACCAGGTCTATAAATCCTGCGGAAATAGGTGCATACAGGGGTTCGGCACGTAGGGTCCATCATCAACCTGCTGCCTTCATCCCTATTTAATTGAGGTTGGCGCAGCATGTCTTTTTCTTCCATACGTTTTTCTCTTTAACTCAAACTCGGAGGAGGTGACTGCTGAGATTAACTCAGCAGTCACCTCCTCCTTATTTTTAGGGCTACATCACAATGACAATTTCCAAATGTATTTCCAACAAAACGATTGTTTAACACACACGTCACGAGTGCGTAGCGATTTCAGCTCGTGTGCGTAACATCTTCGCCGCGTTTGTTTGACGTGGGTGGTTGTCGTGAATATGTGTATGTAAGTGTGTAACACGTCGCGTTGTTGCGGCTAGCTCGTATCGCACCCGTGGAGAGCTAGTTTACAAATTACCTCTTTGGGAACACGCAGGCAAGTCGTCAGTGTTAAACGAATGCTCGTGGCGATTGCGTTTGGGCTTACTCTACGTGAAGCGTGTCTATGTGCATGTGTTTTTATGTTTACCGCTCGTCACATGGAGCTCTCAAACCAATGATAGTCGCGAGTGCGCTAGCACTCGCTGTACTTGAAGCATGTCTAACGCACGAGCGTGCGTTTTTGGTTTAAATATGAAGCAAGACTCTTTTGCCTATCTATTCTGTGCAAGATAATTCAATATGAATTACTAATACAAGTGGTAGGGGACCGGTTTCTATAGATTGATTTATTGAAAACTATTTGTATGAAAACTTCGTAATGCGATTATGTGCTGTAATTTGTTGATTGGCACATCAAATTGGATTAGGTTCTGTCTATTCATAGTCTTTGAAAATGTTATGCTATTTTGGGTTGGCTTTTCATAATATGCTTCTTTTATATTATGACTGGTTGATTATGTCTCGATGAATTTTCAACTTCTTGCGCTGAGTCTAGTGTTGAAACTTCAACAATCGTGATGGTTGATTTTTTCACATTTAGTTGTTAGTGAAAACGAACATAAAAGTGTAAACAAATCATCTACTATCATAATATCAGCCTAGCATTTTAACAATCGAACCAGATGCAGCTGAAAAATTAGTATTTTACCGTAAAACGTCTATCTACCTGATCTCTACGACACAGTTATTGGGTAATACGATATGACTTGATTTACTTCTGCCAAAGATCTACAAGTAACAGACGGGACCAACAGCTTAACGTGTGTTTTACGAAGCACAGAAGGACCTGGGTATATAATAGATGGTCACAAATCCACGGACCGACCTCGGCAAGCATTGTTTAACCTTGAAGAAAGACCCATCGAGTGTTATCATTTAACTACAAGCCTCCCCAATTCATATGTCTGTTCTGGCATGCCTACTTCCTAGTACAAGTTAGTGATGGCTTCAACATTGTTGAAACTCCCATCCAGGTCAGCATTATAATTATATTTATTGTATAAACAAACCATCAGAACGGAGACTTATTTACATTATATCATAACACTTATGACTGGTTTCGCTACATAGTATCAATTCCTGTGAAACTGAGCAGGCTATCGTCTGATAAGATAAATAAACAAGACGATTAGTCAAAGGATAATATTTCCGTTGCTAACTATGTAGCTGTTTATAAACTTTCTCATTCAGGAGATGGTACATATCATTACTTCCCAGAATTTGATCCTCAATGGCGACACTATCGAATCTTGTAATAAATAATAACAGGACTTTTTTTTTTTAAATGAACGCTTTCGATTCCTGGCTAGGAATATATTTACTAAACATTATTGATGCAGTTTTAGTTACCATCAAAATCTGGCTTGAGACTCCTTTGAGTATTTTCCGCTTTACCTCCTAATTTCGGATTTAACTATCTACACCCACTTCGAAAATTCACCTTGTATAATTAAGATTTTTATCGTTTTGCTTCCAGGGGGTTACTATGACGTCTTAAAGCAGTATTGTTTTAATCTTTTTCCAGTGTGGATAAGTAACAGAGCTATAGAGGACGTCTAGCGCCATCTCATTCCCACTCCGGAGAGTAAAACAATACTGCTTTAAGACGTCATGGTAGGCCATTTGGTAGTAAAATAAATAGTAAAGCTTGATTTTATTTGCGAGTTTATCTGGAAGAGATATTTCTCGACGGCATGTAGAGCCAAGTCAGACGCCCATGGGCGGCATAAAAACTACATGGAAAAGTCATACAGGATCAATATCAATTCAACCTGTATGACTCTTCTTACTAAGCAGCTTTGTCGTTAAAAAAAAATGATATCACCCAAAACGTTTGTCACCAGTTCTTTTCCATACAAAATTCACGCTAAACCCTTAGACTCATAAACACCATCTTTTAACAAATCTATTTATGATCTTCTTAAAACTCAAACCAATATCAACCATACTTTCCACGGTTTAAGGTAGAAAATCCAAATCCCAAGATTCGAAGACACCAGACACCCACGGGATAAAGAAGCATGTGAACTATAAAGAGAATTAAAAACTCAGTGACCAAAGGTATCTGGAGGTGTTCTAGTGAACAGCTGGCAAGACGGGCCAGTGAAGGGGTATTTTCGTGAAATCCCTCACCTTGCCAGGGTTAGCACGCTACTGTTTTCTATAGTCTGTTTGCTATAGTCGTTCAAATGAATAAAAAAAGCCATCGTCGCTAAAAAACAATAGAAAAAGACGAAAGGACATGATTTAATAATAACGCTTGTTATGTCATGTCAAGGAAACGAATTAAAGTTGTACAAGATGGCAATGATCGTCCATTATTATTTTAAGATCCGTTTCCAACTGCTGACAGAGTACTAACTTAAGAGACACGCCCATTTCCTTTGAATGACATAGATCTTGCGTGGGACATGAGTACAAGCAAACTTATTTTGGTGTTTGTCTATTCATAGATTAGCATTAAAATGATCTAAACATGGAACACAAGAAGGTATGTTTATGTTGTGCTCTTCGATTTTATGATGAACTAGTATGCATCACACGAGTGCAATCTTATGAATTACATACCAGTGCAAAGTATACATGACACTAAAAAATAACCAGCGAAATATGAACAAATCTGCGTGCGGTGTAATAGCGGGCGACCCCATTGCCATCAACCATAATAATAAATCTTGACTTCGCGACAGATATACTGATGAATAACCCAATGACATTTCCATTAAATTATTTGTTACTAAAATTTTAAAATATCAGTGCGTTTGTTAAATAAATCTATCATTGTTGTTTTTATAATAAAGACATTAACTTACAGCCAGCCCTGATACCAAGAGGGACATTTAACACTTATTGTGGTAGCAACAACAAAGCGGTGCCCGAACAAAAGGCCAGTTTGGGCTATAAATATCAAGATCCGTCGCCCTGGATGTGGCCTGAGCAATGCTATCGGATTTATTTATAGGGTTCAATAAAGAAATGGGTTTAAGTGTCCGACTGTTACCTTTTACAAACGCTAGTCTGATCTATTTTACTGTTTGAAAAGGCTGTTTCCATTCCGTCATTATATCAGAAGAAAATAATCAGAAACTTCTAATTTTGTCAATCCGTCGTAACGCATCTGCTATGGTGTGCTAAGTTATACGGCTTATAGTTGACGGTTGTTGTAAGGTAGTTTAAACTTAAAAATAACTGGTTTTTTTTTTAAATGTTATACAAGTTTTTGTTATAAACGAAGGTGGGCGAGGATTGAAATAATGCAACCGATACGTACAAGCTCATATATTGGACTGACGCAGCAGTCGTTTTCTTAAAACTAAGTTCCTTAAGTCTACCCTACTTATTTGGTTATGATAAATAAGTAGGTACCCACATAACATCCCTCCACCTTTAATTAGAAAAACTTCGTATAATCGACCACAGTTCTATGCCGTTTTGATCGAGTGTCGGGCTCCAGTTCTACGGAGGGAGCTAGAATCTGTTCCCTTTCAGCGGATTGATCGCCTTGATGAAGCACTGATGCAGGCGTTTCGGACTCAACTAGTAGTTCTTCATCAGCCACTTCAGATGGCAGCTGCCCGGAGCTAGTCGATTGTGATGGCATTACAAATGCGGGAACGATCTCATCGCATGACCCATCTTCCCTCCCTCTAAATTTGAGCAACTGATTTGCGTGTCTTTTCACTGTTTGATCCGATTCACTAAGTTGTACTAAGAACATTGTTTTGCCAATATATTTAATAATCTTGCCGCGTGACCAATAATGTTTTTGTTGATTATAAAGTTTCACTAAGACTTGGTCACCCACACTGAACGAAACTTTACGGCTACCACGATAATTGTCAATCTGCGAACACTGCTTAACTTTAACAGCTGTGTCGAGTGCTGCGTCGGATGGTGTCGTGGTGGTCGGCGTCAAAAGATCCAACCTACATCTCAACTTGTGACCGAACAAAACTTCTGCAGGAGATCTGTTTGTGGTCGAATGTTTGGAATTCCTATAATTAAGTAAAAATTCTGAGATTTTAATATTTAAATCTTTCAAACATGAACCTGATAACAAATATGATTTAATAGCTTTTTTAATAATCTTAACGTAACTCTCCGCTTGTCCGTTGCTAGCCGGATTGTAAGTTGGAGACGTTAAATGTGAAATATTGTTTCGAGTACAAAATTGTTTAAATTCATGAGAACAAAATGACGCGCCGTTGTCTGAGCAAATTGTATGAAATAAGCCAAATCGTGACATTACTTCGCAGAGCTTTTCTATAACTACTCGCGAATTACCACTCGATGAAACATCAAAACATTCCACCCATTTTGAATACGCATCCACTACAATTAAAAAAGTTTTGCCGTTAATCGGACCTAAAAAATCTATATGAACACGATGCCACGGCTGCGCAGGGAAAGGCCAAGGAGTGAGGGGGGTGCGCGGGGGCGAAGCGCGCTGCGATGCACAAACGCCGCACGCGCCGATGTGCTGTTCAATAGCGACAGACATGCCCGGCCACCAAAATCTATTGCGTGCCTCTTCTTTCACTTTTGTAATTCCTAAGTGACCTAAATGTAGCTCGTTTAATACTTTGTATCGCAGACTTGTAGGAATTACTAATCTGTGACCCCTCATGAGACAACCATTTTCTACGGATAGTTCAAATCGGTGGCTATAATAATCCTTAATTAACGGTTCTTTAATCTTATTTGGCCAACCATTTGACAAATAGTCAACGACGGTTGTTAAAACCTTATCTAATTTAAGTGCATTCCTGATATCTGTCGGCGACAAAAATCTTTCACCTTCGTAAACAAAACGAACATAACTAGATTTGTCCAGTAATGACTCATCACGCGCCGGGTGCGTGTCAGCCGTTTTAAAATCTTCAGCTACCGATCGACTTAAAAAATCAGCACAATTACGAACACTGCTTACGTATTCTATATTATAATTGTATGCGGATAGAAAAATAGCATAACGCTGTAAACGATTTGCTGATATCTCGGGAATGCCCTTGCTCGGATTAAAAATTGAAACGAGAGGTTTATGGTCGGTTCTTAAAACAAAAGGTTTTATTCGACCATATAAGTATTGATGGAATTTCCTGATTCCAAATATTATAGCAGTAGCCTCTTTTTGAATTTGGCTGTATCGTTTTTCTGCTGCATTCAGTGAACGGGAAATATACGAGATTGGTTTTTCTATACCACCTTCGACCTGCGATAACACAGCGCCTAACCCGCTTGGTGACGCATCAACCGTTACGATTAACAAAGCTTCCGGATTGAAATGTGCTAAGGTGGTATCAGAAACTAATGCGCGTTTAGCTGACGATACTGCTTCGTCATGTTTCTTAGTCCATAACCAAGGCTCATTTTTTTTAAGCAAATCGTGTAGTGGACTTAAAATCGATGATGCGTTTTTAATAAAATTGCGGTAGTAGTTGACCATGCCTAAAAATGATTTTAATTCTGTTGTATTAGTTGGAGTTCGACTTTGCAGAATTGCTTTTATTTTCTCCGGAGATTTGTGTATACCATTACGGTCAATGACAAAACCTAAGTAGGACACGGATTCTTGAAAGAAGGTGCATTTTTCTATGTTTAAAACTAAACCTGCTTCCTGTAACCTACGGAAGACTTCATTCAACCTTCTCATCATTTGATTTTTGTCCGCCCCACACACTAAAATATCATCAAGAAATAAAAGAGTACCATCTAGTCCTGACAGAAGCGCTTCCATATTACGCTGAAAAATCGCTGGCGCACTAGCCAGACCAAACACTAAGCGAGTAAACTTATATAACCCCTTATGAGTGTTTATGCAAGTGAGCATTTGTGACTTCTCATTTAGACATAACTGATTATATGCATGCGAAAGGTCTAATTTACTGAAAAACTTTCCGCCATGTAGTTTAGTAAACAGCTCGTCATACCTAGGTAATGGGTATTTATCTACAAGTAACTGTTTATTTATAGTCACAGAGTAGTCGGCACAGAGACGTATGGAACCATCCCGCTTTAAAACCGGCACTACTGGACTTGCATACTCCGCGTATTTCACTGGTACTAACACACCTAAATCTACAAGACGGTTAAGTTCCTTTTCCACACTTTCCCGAACAGCAAAAGGTAAAGGCCTAGCCTTAAAAAATATTGGCTTTGCGTCTGGTTTTAATGCTAAATCCACCTTAACGCCCTTAAAACAACCTAATTTATTTCCAAACAACTGTGGGTACTTCGAAGAATTAATCGATAAAAAATCGTTGCAGTTATTCAACGAGCATATTTGTAAGTTAAACCGAGAAAAGAAATCTCTGCCTAATAGGGGCGGGCCTCCGTTCCGCACAACATATACCCCTATTTTGAACGATTTGTTATTATAAGTGAACATGAGATTTATTTTACCTACAATATGTAACTTATCACCATTGTAACTATGCAAAATAAGATCACTGGCTTCCAACGTTATATTTAAAAAGTGTTTACGATACAATTGCTCAGAAATGACGGTTACTGGTGAACCCGTATCTATTTCAAAAATTTGCTCAATTCCATTAACACAAACAGATTCCCGCATCGGTTCTCCGCGAATAGTGCGGATACTATAGCACACATGCTTACCATCATCGTCTTCATCCCCACAGCACTCGACATAATGTTGTTTACTTATAGTTTGTTTACACATTCGCTTAAGATGTCCTTGAACGCCGCACTTTTTGCACTTATATCTCACAAACCGACACGTCGATGCCTCGTGACCCGCGTAGCCGCAGGCTGTGCACCCGCTGCCGCTGCCGCCCGCGCCATCTTGAGCGCGCTCGCCGCTAGCCGTGGGTGTTACTGCGCCTTGCACGTGGCGCGGCGCGCTTCTGCCGCGTGCTGTGCTAGGGTGTGCTGCCGTGTCCATCTTCATCACTTGAAGTGGTGCACTCATGTCTGCTTGTCGAGTTGTTTCTTGTGCCCCCATACGCGCACTGCGTACGGCTTCAGCAATTTCCAAGGCCTTGCTGAGCGACAACTCCGACATCGCCTTGGTAAATAACTTATCTCTCTCAGGTCCGGGTGCCATACCCAGCACAAAACGGTCGCGAAGCTGCTCATCAAGAATTAACGCCACGAACCCGCAGTGTATTGCTAATCCACGTACTCGTGCCGCCCATTCTGGCAATCCTTCGCCGACATGTTGCGTGGCACTGTGGAACTTATATCTTTCCGCGAACGTGCACTTTTTCAACTTGAAATGTCCATCCAATAAAGCTACTACTTCATCATAGCTCAAGGTACCGACCTGCCGCGGTAAAGCTAGATCACGAATCAATTTGTAACTTGATTCCGAGCAGTTGCTAAGTAGAATAGCTCGTCGTTTACAACCGGCTTTATCCACATCTACCCCAATTTCGTTTGCAAGAAACCACTGTTCGAGTCGTTCTTTATACAGTTGCCATTCTTGATGTTCATGGTTAAACACTGTTAATGTGCCGACCGAAACTGTAGCGGATACTTTTGCCATTTTACGATATACGCGTAACTTGTACTTTGACCTCGTCGCCAACTGTTATAAACGAAGGTGGGCGAGGATTGAAATAATGCAACCGATACGTACAAGCTCATATATTGGACTGACGCAGCAGTCGTTTTCTTAAAACTAAGTTCCTTAAGTCTACCCTACTTATTTGGTTATGATAAATAAGTAGGTACCCACATAACAGTTTTTTATTTGTTTTCTTTTTTTTTTAAGGAATATTTCACAATTAAATATTTAGAAATAAATAAAGAAAAATATATTTACAGAACAATGCATACTTTAACACTGCTTACGAACCCCCCAGATTTTATTAAAATGTCTCTAATGATAAAACCGTTGACCCGTTCTCTATTATGTTTTAAACGTGATTTTTATTTTTTAGTTATAGTAGTTACAAATAATAAAACAAACAAAATTTTATCATTAAACAAAAACGTAAAAAAAAAAACAAAATAAAAGCAAAATCAAGAGGTAATTCCATCGCCTTTATATCCCTGTTACCCTGATCCCAACAAAAGATTTCCACATTACGCCTGCCGACCTCAAGAAGGCCTTATCCGGAAGAGTCCACTTGTAATGTAAATACAGCATTGTGTAGAACTGAGAGGTGTTCCCGAAACACTTCGGACTGGACCCGATTGTTTCATAATGTCTGTTTTAATTTAGCGGATCTTGTGATTTGCAATAAGGATTTTGTTCAAGAGAAATTTAATTAAATATAGCTTTTGAAAATCTTGGTCAGTCAACGTAAAAGGTCACAAAATGATCAAACTTTTTAAAGTAAACATAAAGAAGTCCTTTAAAGAACTATGTTTAGTTTGACAAAAAAGTTGCGCAACATTGTTTCAGCAACATGTTATAAAGTTGCATAAACATGATGCTGGTTCATGTCACCTGTTTTGTAAATAAAGGAACATCGCCCGACACACAAAGTTGTTTGCAACAATGTAAGACCATTGTTGTTCAACATTGCTTTAAATTAACATGGGGTATTAGAAAACAAAAAATCGGAAACGTTTAGTTAAAATATAAATCTACTTAGACCCCAAGAAGGCCTTATGCGGAAGAGTCCACTTGTAATGTAAATACAGCATTGTGTAGAACTGAAAGGCGTTCCCGAAACACTTCGGGCTGGCCCCGATTGTTCCATAATCTCTGTTTTAATTTAGCGGGTCTTGTAATTTTGAAATAGAATTCTGTGTACTTGGGACAGGAAATAATGGATGTAAAGTGTTTCATGACAACGTTAAAAAGGCCAGGTAAAAATTTAAGAAGTCTAAGAACGCTACAAAACAAATGAGAATTTTAATATTAAAAAAAAAAAAGTGATTAATCCGGCACATAATGTCACAGAACGAAAACTTGAAGATATTTGAAATTTACCAACACGCACTGAGCCCGCGTGTTTGGCCCACTTACAGAGAGGATGCCTACTTCAGCAATACGAACGGCACATTAAATTATATGAGTTACTACAAAGCATTAAAGATCAATGTCCCTCAACACAATCTCCACAAAATTCTATACTAATACTTTTTGCACATTTCTGCAATACCACTTACACAACCCATAAAAGCTCACCATTATCATTTTTAAGGCATAAAAGAAAACCAGCATACATATGTAAATCTTAACCAAGGGTGCCTACGTCCAGTAACCCCTGAAGAAAATATTATGTCATCCTGACTCAGCATTACTAAAACCATTAGAAGATCCACAATAGGGAGTGGCGATACAAACACGAATAAATCTGAAGTGGGGAAAGATCATCCTTGTTGAGTGATGAATGATTTTAAAACGATCCTGAGATGCAATGACGAAGGAATTATGGATGTGGTATATTTTTTTAAACTAGGAATAATTTGGGTTTTGATTTTACTTACTAGTTCCATGTTAAAAGGTTGTATGTTTAGGCAACTATGGTTGCCGCCCGTTACGAACCCTCGCGCATTAGTTCAGTACGCCGTTCGAGGCATACTCTCGTCACCCCCGATGATGCTATAACCCTCTTACAGGAAAGTAGCAAAGAGACTAGTACTCTTAAAAAGTTTAGACACAAACCGCCGTCTTTCCGACCTCGCCGTCGAGGCCCGTCGCGACGTCCCGGTCTTTGCCCTCCCCGACCCTCGCTCGAGCCAGCCCGCGATGCTGTGCCAGTAGTTTTAAATCAGTCCCAAAATAATGATATCATTCAGATCCAGCCTGTCCCCATGCAGTCCTCCCCCAGCGACGCCCTAAGCCGAGGCTCGTACCCCACAGGGGGTGCCCTTAGCGTGTAGTCACTTAGTTTGTAAGTTTTTATGCTCTGGCTGGAGGCCTTACTCTCAAGGCATCCACAGGATAGTCCGGTTAAGCAGACGACAACCTCATAGGCTGAACTGCGAGACGCTATTCACAAAAAAAAAGCAACTATGGTTGCAAAAAAGAGGGGTTTTTTTTTATACACACAGTATTTTACATGGAGCGTCTGCCTATCTGAACTCACAACCCAGTTAGTACTGGGTAACACGATACCTACGAGACGGTACGATTCGTAAGACTAGTAATTGGACTTTTGGGCCACTGACTGACTGACTGTTTTTCATAGTTAAAGACCTATGAATGAAGCTAATTGCGTAGGTGTGTGATTAAACGGGAAATAGATTCCACAATTCCTCCAGAAATAAATTTAGCTAAGTGAACTTTAGAAAACAAAAACCTCCTCCAAAGCACTCCAATTTTTACAAGTATGTACTCCGTAATATTCATTGGATTGTCGAAAATAATAAATCTACAGGTTTGCGGATATCGTATCAAGTTTATGTGGTCGTTAGCCTTTTTTTTATTATTGTTCTTGAATTTTTGGACCACAATGAAATGTACGAAAAATGTCTCCGACCTTTATAAGATGAGCAGCATTTGTGTTTATTTAGAGGATCTTTTTCGGGCTCATAATAAGTTGAGGTTTTTAGTATTACTATTATTTTTGTGGTCAGTACAGTTGATGCCGTTCTTAGTCCAAATTATAGGTTTTCTTATATCACAGTCTTGTATATATTGGTAATTTTTGAAATTATGTACTGTCATCCTCGCATTTAGGTACTTAACAACAATTAATGAATTCGAAACATTACTAACTTTGGATGTATTTATTACGCCTGTCATCATTATGACTGACAAATAGACTTTTTCATTTCATAATGAACTGAAAGAATTTTGTTCAATGGGACATTAAATTTTGGCAAGACAAACAATTAAGTGATTGCCTATCTCTCCGTTTAAAACAATTCTCTACGCTACTGAAGTTTTTCTTCTTTAGATTTTAATACAAGATATTGTGTGCACGGGTAGTTACTTTCAAACTTGACGATACAAACTGCTGACAAGGACTAAAAACTTTCATGACAATGACAGAAAATGTAGACCAGGTAACTAAAGCTTTTGCCATAAGAACTTTACAGTAATTCCCTAGAATATTTTGTTAATACCTTCAAAAAAAAATAGTTTAAATCCCATTAATCGAGATTCATATTTAAAACGTATACCATTTATTATATTCTCGAATAAAAAGTATGAGCAAATAAATAATAAAATAGACTTATAAATAAATAGAGTTGCCTTCACAAGTCGGGCTTATTCTTGTCGAATCTATTTGAATAGGCCGTACCCGACTGTTCCAAGCCGTAAGGATGCGTTCATAATTTTTTTTTTTTAGTTTTGTAGGTTTGGAGCATGCAACTTATAAACTTTTTAGTTTTGTATTTATCCAATAAAATTCGTATTTACTTAGGGGGAAAGTTGCATTATGTGACTCCATATAGGGATTTTTTTATTGGTAAAGTCTTTTTGAGAGCAGCGGTGGCCGAGTGGTGGCAGCCCCGACATACGAGTAATTAAGCCGTGGGTTCTAACCCAGGCAGGCGCATTACTTGGTGAAATTTATTTCACTAAGAACGGAGAAGGAAAATATCATGAGGATTTGATAGTTTGTAATGTCCTAGAAACAAAAATTCGAAGACATGTGACATCTATCAGTCCGCACTGAGCCCGCGTTGTGGATTACAGCCCCTCTCTCTCATAGAGAGGAGGCCTATGTCCCAGCAGTGGGAACATTATAGGCTGATGATGATGATGATGATGAAAGTTTTTTTAATTTTCCACTGAACACTTTAACTTGATAAAAGGATACTAGACTGCCTCGTTGGTCTTTTGGTCGCAAATACAACTGCCGAGTATGAGGACTTGGGTTCGATTTTCAGGTCGAGCAAAGTGTTATTGGTTTTTTTCCTATAAAACATAACAAACCAAATTTGGGTGTGCCATTAGGTACACCTTTGCTTAACCCTTCTTGGATTACAGGCGTGATGTTTTGGTATGTTTGAAGCCTCTAGGCTTTTAGAGGTTTCCAAAAAGGGTATGTTCAGGTGGCCTACCGTGACGTCTTAAAACAATATTGTTTTACTCCATTTCCAGTGTGGGGAAGAGATGGCGCTAGACACCCTGTATAGCTACGTCTCTTTCCCACACTGAAATAAGAGTAAAACAATACTGCTTTAAGACGTCATGGTAGGCCAGCAGGCTGGTGATTCAGTATATTTTACAATCAAGCACGTTTCTTATCCAAATCAAAAGCATTCATTTCCTCATGAATTGTTTTTATTCATTCGCTTTTCACTGTGAACTACCCTTAGTTGAAAAACAGAAATGTATCCAAAATGACATTCCGGTTGGCTAACCGGGTTCTATCGGGACGGGTCACTTTATATTAACCATACGATTTAAATGGGACTCCTAGACCCCAGTCCCAGTGAAAAGTTGGCTTTTTGCGGCTTCTCGGACCCCTATAAAGAGTTAAGACCGAATTTGTAGTTTGATATTAATGTACAATTTAAAAGGTTGTTTCTTAAAACGTGTTTTAATTATTCTAAAATGTTAATTGGGTATTTGAGGTTTTTATTTTGTGGTTTTGCTTTTAAACCGTTTAGCAAGAGATTCTTTTTTGAATTTCGTTTCTTTCTTTCTATGTGCGGCAGTTTATAAAATATCTAGTCATTTATGATAACAATGATTAAATTTGTTAGATGACACGAGCCCTCGCCGTACGAAGGTTGCACGAAACACAGGCATGAAAGGAACTCGGTATAATGGGTGCTAAAGAGACTTAACTAAGCCAAAAGGCACTTCTTCCCTCTGTCATTAAGATCATTTTTTGTCCTAGACCATGCCTGGGAACCTTCTAGTTACGGAGATATTTTTGGGTGAAACTTTTTCACATGTTTTTTTTTTCTTTCAAGTTTTTAATGTCAAAACCTTACTTTAAATACTTCCACGACCGAATTTCTTTAGTCCTACCATAAAACGTGATTTTTCACCCCAAAAATAAAGTCTTTTCTCCGAAATTATTTTTGCGTAGAGTTACTAAGTTTGCTGTCCACCACTGCTCTTAAAAACGGTAAAAGAAAACAGCGTGAGGAAACCGGGATGCCCTAGAACTAAAAATTCGAAGACATGTGATATCTACCAACCCGCACTGGGCCCGCGTGGTGGATTACAGCACACTCCCTCTCATAGAGAAGAGGCCTGTGTCCCAGCAGTGGGAACATTATAGGCTGATGATGATGATCATAGGTGGCATTACACACCGCTCTAAGCTATTCGTACTACTCGTCAACCTATACGACCGCGGATTGCCGTCAATCCGGCGATAAACGTAATACCTGTACACGAAATCGGCTTACTATAAAATGGCATGACATGTGTTATTTTATCGTCCAATGGAAAGACCTCACACAGTACGTCACCACGACCACAAACAGTCGTCACATAGACCAGAATGCTAAGATAAAATTATATTCTACAAGCATAACAAACATCATTATCACAATACATGATAACATCATCTGCCTAGCCTAGTCTTTTTTCAAATTTATTGGGATCGGCTTTCAGTCTTATCGGATGCAGTTAAATACCAGTATTTACCATGGTGCATTCCGAGGTACGGAGGAAACTTGGTATACCGTTACCTCATATTTTGTAACCATATTATTCTTAACACAGCCTATCCATCGTTGCTTTGGTTTTTCCCACTTTTATAGCACACATGAAAATACTACTGACTGATTCATCTTGGGGTCGGCTTCCAGTCTAAGCGGATGAATTTGAGTACCAGTAGGTACTTTACATGAAACGACTGCCTATCTGACCTCCACAACTCAGTAACTGGGTAATACTATACCCCTTGGTAAGACTGTATGTCAGACTATTAGACTGACTACTCGTAACGATTGCCAAAGATCTACAAATAACAGACAGAGACCAACGGCTTAACGTGCTTTCCGAGGCACGAAGGAAACTCGGTATGTCATTATGGTCACCCATCCACTGACCAACCTCGGCAAGCACGGTTTAACCTTAAAGACCGTGAGGCTGTTATTATTTAGCCACGAGCTCCTCACTACTAACTGATTACCAGTTATCTAAACTCTCCGGCTTAAAAACCAAAGACGTCACAAAGTAAGCCGCTACGATCAACACAACCGGCTGTCCGTCTAGTCGCTGCCATACTCGTCTTGGCCACATCTTCTACTACGGCTATGCTATTATGATCGTGGCGGAATAGTCCATAAAGTTTCTAAGGTCTTCCGCGACGAATTTGAAGGGAAATAGTCGAGGAGTCAGGGAGATCCATAGCGTTGCGTTATGCGAAGTCAAATATAACACCTTACAGCCAAGCAGCGGACAACGATGACTAGCGCCGCGGGCGGCTGAAGTACAGGGTGTTTGATAGCGTGGTAGATGAAATATTGTTATATATATTGATAACTTTATAGTAGGGGGGATATTATATTACAGTCAAAACTGGTTATCGGACAAAACCACTTTTGACCAGTGACAATCAAATCCTTACAAAGTTAAATGGCGTTTTCTCTAATAAAAATATTTTGTTTGAGAACGCCTCACTTATGAATTACCTAGAATTACTACAACACGATGTTTTTCAAAGGGTCCCAAAAAAAATTAACAACCTAATGAGTTTCAAGTAAATGTTAGTAATTTTTAAAATGGTTTTTAACCGTTCAAAAGTAGTTTTGACCAATTATTAACATTTTTGACTGTGACATTTACAAAACTAATTTTCTGATTATAGCAATCCAAAACATTAATACGAGATATTTTAAAAAGTAAAGCAACGATTGGAAAGGCTATCTAAATATTTTATTTTCATCTTGAAATAGGATTTTGTTTGGGACAATAAAAGGATACAAGTTAAACTATCAACAAACTTTCTTATAACTAAATTTCAGCCTGTGCCAATGTCCAGCTGAAAATCAGCATCGGGCACTAGCTGCTCGGCAATTTGCTGAACTGGGCCTTTTTGGCGCAGCCGTGAGACACACAATTATTATTTATTTTTTTCCCTATTTTGATATATTTTTAGGATTTTACATTGTATTGTGTCACGGGCCAAATATATTTTTTTTCTTTCTTTCTAAATAAAATAATATTTATTTATTAGGTTTCATAAAAAAAAATGCATGAAATACGCCAACACGCGAAATGAAAAAATACCTTAATTTCATATGCCACATGAACTGTAAAACAACTTGATTAAACTAATACTAGTAGGTACAGAATAGTCCATTTCGTTGCCCCTTTCGTAACACCCTATACACAGAATGTAAGCTTATAATGTGAAGGAGCAAGCGATCGAGCGATAAAACGAGATATAAGCGATTTTATTCAGTGCCCAGCATTTGATTTATATCTATATTGTGAGAGCGAGCCACTGACTATAAAATAAAATACTACCTGGTATACGGAACCTGTTAATTTTGAGTTTGTAAGGTATACAAACTATAGGTTTTGTTGTGCGTGTTATATTAGGTTTGTTTTTCTTGTTTTAAATGTCGATGCCAATGGCTGGTGATAGAGAATAAGTAATGAGTTAATATCAAACTTTGTTTTGCGTTTACAAACATTTAAACTCACACACACAAACAGCCAGACCCGGAACAACTATCTGTTGGCCATACAAATGTTTGTTCCGTTCGGGGATCGAACCCGTGACACGCAGCGCAGCAGGCGATCGCTCAACCACTGCGCCAACCGTGCAACACTTAGATAACATCTAGAGGGACTCATGGCTAAAGAATAGCTCATGGCTAAATAATAAAAGCCGCACGGGTCGATCTTCAAGGTTAAGCCGTGCTTGCCGATGTCGGTCCGTGCATGGGTGACCATAATTACATACCGAGTTTCCTCCGTGCCTCGAAGGCACGTTAAGCCGTTGGTCCCGGCTGTCATTTGTAAATCTTCGACAGTCGTTATGAGTACTCAGAAGCCAAAAAGTCTGACATCCAGTCTTACCAAGGGTATCAACCCAGTTACTGGGTTGTGGAGGTCAGATAGGCAGGCCCTTCATGTGAAATACTGGTACTCAGCTGCATTCTGTTAGACTAGAAACCGACCCCAAAATAGGCTAGGCAGATGATGAAGTAGCAGTGAGACACACAACAAAATTAATCAAAACTCCTAATCTACCTTCTATTAAAAAAAAAAACAATCCGCAAGACTAAGTAATCTCTTTCACATAGAGAAACACAGAAACATTCGATCAAAAACTCGTATGGCATCTCTTTGATTACATTTTTCCAAATGCTACCTGAAAACTTTTTAACACACTTTGATTGGAAATTGCTGTTGAGCCCCATGAAACTTTGTTTTACAGTCTTTTCACAGTGATGGCAACCTAATAACAACGTATTGCTATGGACATAAAGTTCACTTTGATTTTGCACTGATGCAAGGGCTGAGGTAAATTAATCGTGGCAGAATAACTGCAAACAAATAGATAGACAAATTGATTTCTTTTTCTGAGCCACAAGATACAAGCGATGCTAAGTTTGTGGTTCACCGTTCAAAATTATTACATAATATCAGAACATAACATCACGCCTGTAGGCTCAGAGGGGTACGCAGATGTGTACAGTACACCCACATTTTGATAGTTAGGTATGTTAAGTTCCATTTTATGGGAGATAAGCCTTATATCATGACATGTATTGTTAACAATGTAAAATAAATTAATAGCAAATATTTGAATAGGACATTAAAGAATCTGAATGTTTTAAATAAAAATCACCCTATTCTGTAGCTAAAGTTATTTTTCAGGTTTTTTGTGTTTTTGAAGTCGGTTTTAATTTTTCCAAAAAAGTTTATTTTCTATTTTTAAGACTGGTCTCTGACATGCAAAAAAAACAGTTTACTAGCTCGCAATGAATCTCCTAAATACAACTCTGTACCATGCCCGCTATACACATCTAGTTTTATGACAAGTGTTTGAATAGAAACATATCCGATCCATTACAAACCCCAAGAAGTAAACTAAAACTAACTGTGTCCGAATGAAGATATCGCTAAACCCTTAAGGAAGCCGCTGGATGTCCAATTAATTAGGAGTCCGATCGCGATATCAACGGTTGCTATTAATCAGGAGATCGACATTGATAGCCAGCGCTTACTAACGGCCACACAATGTGGATGAACTAGGGTGGCAGATATTGGAGGAAATGGTAAGTGTGTTTAATGTAATCGAACTGTTCAACGACTTGAATTGATTTCAGAAGTTTTGATTCTGAACTTATGATTGAAGATCGATATTGGTGGTCAGCGCCCACACAATGTGGATGTACTAGCGTGGCAGATATCGGTGGCACTGGTAAGTGTGTTTAATGTAACGATTTGAATTGATTGTAAAAGTTACAGAAATGTAGGCTTCTCAACATATGGTAAAAAAGCGCATTGGTGGACAGCGCTTGCTTACGGCCACACAATGTGGATGTACTGGGGTAGCAGATATTGGAGGAAGCTGTAAGTGTGTTTAACGTTATCATACAGTTTTGCGATTTGAATTGATTTTAACCGACTTCTACAAAAGGAAGTGGTTTAATTTGACCAGCCCCTATTGTTTTTGTGCATTTCAGCAGCAATTTATGTTTCTTAATTCTACGGCTATCTATAAGACCCACTTGCACCAGCAACCACTAAATGCGGTAATGCTAAACGTATTTAAAATGTTTCTGTCAAATGTTTTAAGATGATAGGGACATAATAATATTTTAATCATTATCACCAAAATGAGCCGTAAGAATTTTTGGAGACTGAAAAAATAATTAAATCAGAAAAAATATAAATAACAACTTTGCTGAGGATTTTAAATTGCTTGGTTTCGTTAACTGCAAAATCCATAAAGCCAACATGTTCGTCTCATATCGCATGCATTCGTCATGTTCGGGTTATCAAGACGACACAGACCTTTGTTGAATCCTGTTACACTTTGCCAAAGCGTACCTAAAGGTGACAACTCAAACAAAGAATCCTGTGCAAGCAAAACTGACAATACTTGACTAAGCGCCAAATCAGAGAGTAAAAAGACCAAAGTACATCTTCAACGCTTTACAAGTGTCTTTACCACCAGTGTCAGGTGAAATTGATCATGTTTCGCCATCTTTAAGGTCCCATCGTGCAAAGACCAGTGTTTTGATATCCCTAATGGCACCGGTTACCCGTTAAACTTCTGGTTTAAGATGTGATACGATCTCGGTTCATTCGAGCCGGCAGAAACCACCTTACAACTGAATTGTTAATTAATTATACGTATAAATGTGCAACTGGTTTTACTGAAGTGCTCTGCACTGTATTTTGTTTTGTTTTTTTGCACGATGGATCTGGCTACTGTTTTTGAGGGACTGAGTTTTATAATGTGGTTGTGGAATGTTGAAAGCGTTTTTTGAAGATTCTCAAATGTGTTGATGGGTAATTAATTAGTTTATCAATAGGATGACCGCGATATTTGATCTTTTTTTTACTGCTGAACAATTGTTTGTATTTTTTTAGAGATGAAATTAAGGTATAGCATATGTTTAAATAATATACAAATACACTGTATTTTTCCATCTCTCTCATTTATCATTCATCTTCTCTCATTTAATTGAATTAACCACCAAGTGAATTCGCGGCCAAACGAACCTATAATTACAACGAAAAAAAATAACGTGTCACTTAAAAGAAAATTACGGCCATTAAAAACACGAAAAATATCTGGCCGTCAACGGGTTCCACCCATTACCAGTATCAAGGAGTATCACCTGATTAAATACTCGAACTTTTTGCTCGGAACCGCTTCCAAATTCAAATTAAGACGTTAAAAGCGACCTGGAGCGATGCTAATGACAAGTTCCTTTTTTATTTTTGCATAAACCCGTGGGAGGTACAATTTAATTCATCGATAATGGACTTTAAGCTTTCAATTTAGGTTCAACTTTTGTTACGATTCTAATTTGTGCTAAAGTCTCATTGTCATGGATTTAAAAAAAAAAAAACTTTTACAGATAGATACCAGGCCTACTCTCAATGTGAGGGAGTGGGCTGTAATTCACCACGCGGGCCTTCAAAACCGGTGATGGAAAACATCATGAGGAAACCGGCGGCATGTCTAAGAACTAAAAATGGATGCGTTTATTGGTAATTATTTTATCCGATTTATATTTTAAATTTTGAAATTTTAATCTATATTTTTAAATTTTGTACTAATAACCAAAATAATCAATAAAAGTAATCAATAAAAACCCAAAATAATCTTCCAGCAATACGGTATGTCCGTATTGCTGGAAGATTATTTTGGGTTTTGCCTAAATCAATCTGAAAATGTTCAAATATTTGGATGTAGGAAGTTTTAGAATAAATCTGCGATAAATTCTTCGTTCCACTCCCTAATTAAGGCAACTATTTCAACCACATAGGTAACGACGATTAAAAAAACTAAATATTTGATCACATTAAAGTAACAAATTAAGGTCACCTGTGAAAAATAACAGCGATACATCTCAGTCTCAAGTTATTTAAAAGTTAATAGTTTAATTTATTCGTGTGCGTTCGTTAAGATTCAGGTTTTTTAATTAAGACGTCTTGTTTCCAGTGATTAAGGACTTTTATGCTTTTTATCATTTTGTTCCCAATACGTACTTACCACCTAAAAATAATCCTTATTTCTAAAGCCTTATAGTTTATTTTTTAATGGGAAAGTTTCACGTTCGTGGAAGACGTGTGTGATAGTGCTCCTTTTCTTTTTTTTTCGAAGAAAAATGTCTCGAATTACAATAAGTAATGGCGGCTCATGTTAATTTGTCGAATTCTTGTGTTTAACTTCAATTTATAAAATTATTTAATGAGGTAAGTACATACCTATGTCCTATCTAAACGGAGATAATTGGAAACTCATTCGCGGAGTTATTTTAATAAAACGGTTTGCAAAAGCAAGAAATTGTCATGACATTGCTAAAACCAAATAATTATACTAATTTTCCTGACGTTTTCCCGACTTTGTTGGGATCGGCTTCCAGTCGGTTTATATTTTTTTATTATGTTTTATTTTTTTTATGTAATTTTAGCGAGACTAATAAATACTTTTTCTTTCTTACAGCCTGACTGGCTACAGCTGAATACCAGTCATTTCCATGGAGCGACTGCTATCTCACCTGCACAACCCAGTTACTGAGTAATATATAAATTTGTTGTTAACATTGATATAATAAATTTATTTTTAAAATATTAAGTCAATCGTCACTAAAATTACTTTCTAAAATTAAATATTTACTTTTTTTTATATTATTATAGACATTAGTTACTGTGACAAAGACAAGCACCAAAAGATCCTATTAGTCTAGTCTATTTTACAGTCAATCTATATTTCACAAACCACTACATCCCATAACAAAATGCACACACCAATATTTAGTCCAGAACCTAGTCTTTACATCTATTACAATGTGATTACAAATAAGTGAAATTGAAGTGTCTGTTTGTAATATTAAAATAATCGCTTTTTACTACATGCATGCATACCATAATGAATGTATATACGGCACATATACCAAAATAACATTTTTTTTTACAATTTTTGTCTGTCTGTCTGTGTGTTCCGTCTAATCTCTGGAACGGCTGGACCAATTTTGACGGGACTTTTTCACTGCCAGATAGTTGATGGAATAAGAAGTAACTTAGGCTACTTCTATT
The DNA here is from genome assembly GCA_963082945.1 of Cerastis leucographa. Lineage (NCBI taxonomy): Eukaryota > Metazoa > Arthropoda > Insecta > Lepidoptera > Noctuidae > Cerastis > Cerastis leucographa. The sequence continues at coordinate 15,773,119 of OY720366.1, forward strand.
TTAGAAAATTCTAATTCCACGCGGACGAAGTCGCAGGCACAGCTAGTTCAATATAAATCTATCCAGCATTCGATTACATCTATCTAGTGTATCGCAGAATAGATTATCTGGAGCCGGGGTGAGCACAAAGGATGGTGGCAACCTCGTTGTACCATTGATTGGGGAGCCAGTGTTTTAAATAACGCAGAAGCTGTGGGAAATTGATGTGTTTTGAGGTTGGTGATGGATTTTGCGTAGAAACGCGGTGCTGGACTATGTTTGGTAACAAATATGTAGTAGCATGCAGAAAGAAAAATAAAATGTATTTGCATCATATAATAGTTACAGACTTCTGTAACATAACAAAACGTAGCAGTTTACAACTAACACTTTTTCGTATTTCCAAAAATATCAAAAAAAAAAAAATACTAGCTATTGCCTGACTTCGTTCGCGTGGAAATTTTTATGAGTTGTAAAATAGATATTTGTTTGAGATGAAAAGTACATAAAGGGTGTAAAACACCTCTTAACGAAGCCAAAAGGCACTGGTTTTCCCTGTCCTTGCGATCATTTTTTTGTTCTACACCATACCTGGGAACCTTCTAGTTACGGAGATATTAGGGGTCAAAGTTCCAACTTTTTAACAAGTATTTTTTTTTAAATACAAGTTTTTAATGTAAGATTTTTTACTTTAAACACCTCCACGACCCCGGTACTATTCAATCCGTCCATCAGCACAATTTTTTGAGTGCGTTACATTCAGTTCTACCACAAAACATGATTTTACACCCCCCAAAAAAAAGTCGTTTCCCAATAATATTTTTTGCGTAAAGTTACTTAGTTTCATGTACAGAATGCTTGGTTGACGGCTTCGTGATGAGGTGATTTACACGGTGTATTAGCTGATTCTCAGGCCTACCCGATATGCACACACACAAAATTTCATACAAATCGATTCAGCCGTTTCGGAGGAGTTTGGTAACAAACACCGCGACATCAGAATTTTATATATTAGAAGATCTATCTGAATCTAAAACGCAATATTCAGACTTTATGATAATGGCCGCAAGAAAAAAATACTTATGAATGAATCGTCAAATTAATGAAAAGGAATGTTGGGAAACTCTGTACGAATGCAAAAAAGCAACTGATTTCTTTTCTTCTTCGTCTTTGCACACTTTCCCCTATCGTAACCTGACGGTGACGTTACCTCATAATCATGGCCAGCATCCTAAGTGTGTGACAGGGTCTCACCAGAGGTATACCTCTCAGTGAGACCATGTAAAATACTGATATTCAGCGGCTTCCGATTAGACTCAAAGTCAACTTCAAATTTGTTAGGAAAAGACTAGACAGATCATGATTTAAAGGTGACTAGCCCTCTTTTAATCAGGCAGCAAGATGCATCACGGTCTCCTGTTATCAAGCCTGTATTCCCCGTAAGGTCAGGCAGAGGTGTACTTAATACACATGTTGGATCCGGTCATTTTTACGGACAGAAAATGAATCGGCAAGCGCGCCAAAGGTGGCATCACGCATCCTACTTAACGTACTAGTCTACACACACCTAAGCGCGCTTCTACAGAGTCGTGGTGTTTTGGGCTCGCAGCAACGAGGACAATGAGTGTCTGATCGCGGCGGAGTAAAGACGTCCTGTAACTGTATCCCGACTCATGGTGCCTAGTGTTATTGTGTTGGATTGTAATTTCAAGTAATTTGTTAGCAAGCAGTGTACCGTGTGTCGTGTGTGTTTTCATAGCACGAAATCCATGTTCTGCCCACATGATGACCGAGTCTAACGGAATAAATCCTCCTCGATACGACACACATAAAACTCATGTTTCGCCATTTATGTTTTTAAGTCCCATGGGGGGCGAGCCTATTGCCATCAACCAGGCATATATATAGACTCCGTGGCTGCTACTGCGAAATTCCTGAAGAAAATAACACCAATAACACTTTGCCCGAGCTGAAATTAAACCCAGGACTACTAAACCAACAAGTCGGTCTCCTGCACGTCTCATCATCATCTGCCTAGCCTTTTCCCAAACTATCTTAGGGTCGGCTTCCAGTCTAACCGGATGCAGCTGAGTACCAGTATTTTACATGAAGCGACTGCCTATCTAACCTCCACAACCCAGTAACTGGGTAATACGATACCCCTTCGTAAGACTGGATGTCAGTCTTTTTTTGCTTCTGACTACTCGTAACGACTGTCAAAGATCTATTAATGACAGCCGGGACCAACGGTTTAACGTGCTTTCCGAGGCTCGGAGGAAAGTCGGTATGTAATTATGGTCACCCATCCACGGAGCAAACCTTGGCAAACACGGCATAACGTTAAAGATTGCGCAGCTTTTATTATTTAGCCACGAGCTAAACGTCTGTAGTATTTTTTACCAAGAGCCACAAAGTAACATTTAGTCGTCAAATAAAGCCATACATAATGCATAGTAACTAGAAATATCCAGTATATGAGTTATGACTAGAGACATAATAGTCGTAAGTCTTGTTGCCGACTGCACTCGCATTGTGCTAAATCGCTTACACAAGTTTTAACAGGACTCATTTACATAAAATGATTTAATATATTTGTAAGGGCTTGGCCATGTTTCAAAAGCAGAGTATATTCATAGTTCGATACTAATACAAGGTGTTGTTTTGCATCCTCGTCAAATTCAAGGAGGTAACTATGTTAATGATTCTCGTCCCGAACCAATAATAAAATGGTTAGGTAACTTTTTTTTTTTCTTATTTACGGAATTCGGTAAGTGTGAACCACCCGTGTTTTAAACGCGGCCTGTCTGGTTCTTGCCCTATAACCTCGCTTACGCTCATACAAACAATCTCAAACGTTGATTCGATAATTTCTTATTCCTTAACCACGTTAAGGGGGTTATTCTCAAATATTGTCAAACATAAAAAAAAAAACAAAAAAAACTGCGTTTATTAATAATTAACTTGGTACCGTAATTTTAATTGATTATTTATGTCTTTTGTGACCAACTCCTGAAATTTGACGAGGATGCAAAACAACACCTTGTATAAAATATCATCAATGTGAAAGTGATTCTGTTCGTCTGTTACTTTTGCTGAAAGAATCTCGGTGATAGTTACAATGGTGTACGGGGACCTGATGGCCTAACGTAACGTCTTAAAGCAGTATTGTTTTAATCTTTTTCCAGAGTGGGAAAGAGACAGCGCTAGACGTCCTCTATAGCTCCGTCTCTTTCCCACACCTTCTTTCTTTCTTTTCTTTTTCTATAGCCTTTGTAAATACGCGCCCGGGAGGTAGGTCGAGCTAAAGTACGACAAAATGGAACATTAAACAATTTACCTTAATTTTGGTATTTATTTATGTACACACAAAATACTTGAAAAGACGGTACATTAAGATATGAGAGCACAAAGGTACTGCTTATTTCAAACGAAATTTCTTGCAGCAGACCTGCGAGAGGAAAGTGGGATTAGAAATGTAGACACAGTGTGTAGAAAGGACGAAACAGGAAAATTTAAATGAGAGCTTAAAAAAAAGATATACCTTTATAAAATAAACATACTTACATACAAATTAAAAAAAAGTAAATAATACCAGTTGACAGCGTTGAGGAGGAGTTTTTTGACGCCCTTTTATAATCTGTTGTTATTTAAGTTTTAGTTATCTAGTTTTAAAAATAATATTAATTTGTAAAATATAAAAAATAAGTTAGTATAAGGATCATTTTAAGCATCTGTAACTTGTACCTTCTTTTTGTGCAAATAAAAATTTATATTTATACCTCTACGATATATTAGAATATTACAGTATAGAGGAAAGGTAATGCTCTTTAACTTGCTTTTTGAAGAAAAATTAAGTGTTACAGTGTCGAATGTTAGGCGGACGTGAGTTCCACAAACGTAGTGCGTGAACGGAGAAGGAGTAAGAGTAGAATTCAGATTTATAGGATGGGAATTAAGATGGTGCCTAAGGTGGGATCTACACAGAGCATCAGAAGAACGGGTAAAACAAAAACGATCACGCAGGTAGCTGGGATATGCTGGATTATAAAGGATGTTGTATAGGAGACATAATATTCGAGTGTTCTTGCGAAGATGGATAGAAAGCCAATTGAATTCCTGGCGTAAATGAGAAACATGGTAATATTTCCTGAGATCAAACACAAAACGCATACAAAGATTTTGCAACCGCTCAAGCTTATTCAACAGCTCCTCGATGGCATCCAAATAGCAGGCATCAGCGTAATCAATGATCGATGAATCAGAGAATTTATGCTTTAATTCTAGAGGGATTAGAATGTTCTAATTGCTCTGCAGGGCAGATGTTGGACTAGTTACCAAACTCATATCGGCCAAAGCCGCGCCCAAACGCTAGTATTACATAGGTTTGTAATATATTCAGTTCGGGAACGGTAATGTTTGTATTTGTAATGTATGTTCACTGATAAGATTATTTTGTTCCGTGTTGTTTGTTTTATAAATTTATTGGTAATTATTTTGTAATAACATTATGTAAACTAATTAGAAATTATGTAAATTCATTCGCTGTTATTTAATAATCGTTTGTAGGTATGCATATAAACTTTTTGAACAGGATACATACAAGGTATAAGTTTTTAAACTGACATGGTCACTAACACTATTAATAACACTTGCAACGGGATATTTACCATGTGTATTATTTGTTTCGAGTTCCCGATATTTCGGCGCTGTTGCAAACGCCATGATCACGGATAAAACAGTCAGTTTTTTTTTTTTTTATCGGGAACTCGAAACAAATAATACACATGGTAAATATCCCGTTGCAAGTGTTATTATTACATACAAGGTGTAAAGTTATTCTTCAGGAAGCCGTCAACCCAGCATTATGTTACATCAAACTGAGGCACTATGCGAAAATGATTGCTGGGAAACGACTTTCTTTTGGTGAAAACCGTTAACGTTTCACCACAAGCAACAATGTTTGTAGCTAGTTTTTTTTTAAAATTGCGATGGGTTTGCTCTTGACTCTAGTCTAGGTCAGAGATGATTGAGACAAAGCTGCTACATTTTTCTCATCATCATCATGATTGTTCTTACTCAGTTGTTAAGCTGGATGGAAAAAGAATAAAATACCCATCAAAATGGAAAAACAATTTCAGGGCGTCAAAAAATTCGTCCTCATCATTGTCGGTAGAAAAAGTGCCAAGAAAGCTGGCAGCATACATCGGATGGTGATGCTAATTCTTTAGCCAAAAAAAAGGCCAGCAGCCTGGTCACATGAAGAGTCGACCAACCTCCTGGCGAATCTATACAATACAAATAAATAAAATTGAAGTGTCTGTTTGTAATAATTAAATAACCACTTTTAATAACATGCATGTTTATCTATATACGGTACATATACTAAAATAACATTTTTTACAATTTTTTGTCTCTCGGTCTGTCTGTTTGTTCCGGCTAATCTCTGGACCGGCTGGACCGATTTTGACGGGACTTTCACTGGCAGATAACTGATGTAATAAAGAGTAACTTAGGCTACTTCTTAAATTTCACGCGGACGAAGTCGCGGGCACAGGTAGTAATAATTAATTCTTACTTTGTATCCTTTACTTAACCATAATTTATTAATTTGTTTCGTTCACTTGTTATGTTCTATTATGACTAGTGACCAAAGCCTTAAAACCGTCAACTAAAACCTGTGTATCCACATCCTTACGCACAAATACATCCGGGTGGTACACACGTAAGCCACCTACTGCGTAACCAACGGTCTCAGTTATGTACTACGCCTTATATTTGAATAACTACCATGTACTGGTGTGTGTACTGCCTTATAGTTAAGCTATTATGGACATTACAATTATGAACAGTAGCTGGTTGTATTTTGTTTGCTGTTTAGTACCTTATGCGTTAAGCACCATAGAGCAATAGAGAATTAATCTTCTAACCGTGCTGAGCCGAGTTCAAAGGTTGAGTTCGAGGTGGCCTTTGTCAAATGGAAAAAAATACAGACGTTACTTCTTTACAATCGTTACTCACCTATTTTACCCCTGTTGGCCACCTTTGTTATAGAATGGAACTCCTGTACAATTCCCACCGCTTCTAGACCTGACCGCTTAGGCTATGCATGCAGAACTTCTAAATTCAATGACAGACAAGATAATTTTAGATTTTCATCAATTTCTGAACATCAAAAATATATTTTTTAACTTTAAATATTCTTTATTAAATAATATTTAAAAAAACATTTCAAAATATAAAAAAAAATTGTAGCTCACCGGCATCGGAAACAGGATCCGAGTCACCGGGTGGGCACTGGTCACGGTTCTTGAGAGAAGAGCCTCCTAACAATACGCGCCGTGTCCAGAAGTCCAGACAGATCCAGCTGCCAAGCGAAAACCTCCTCTGACGTTGGTCAAGGCTTTTAGCTATTAAGCTATTGGCCGACACGACTATCGGCACAATGACTGCTGTACTCAAGTCCCACATGTCGACAACCTTGCTAGCCAGATCTAGATACTGGAATGGCTTATCTTCCTCTACTTTCACGAGGTTCTCGTTAGATTTTTATTATTAAGAGCCACGTAATATTACCGTTGTTTCCTCTCTCACATGTGTCAGCACTGTCTTCTCTTTCTTCTTAGTCATTATTATCAAGTTTCAATATTTTATATTAACAGATAAAGTACTATAATATAAAACATTACAAATTAGTCTCAATTTCAACAACATCATAAACTCACGCATCTTAGTGTGAAAAACACACAAAGAATTATAAGGACAACTCGTCACAATACAAAGTATTTATCAAGGACTCGCTAATTAATATCGTAAAGCACGTTGTTTGTTTAAAACATAAACTTACTTTGTCAGAATTCGCGGGTTTCTGTTTTTTCTTGTTTATTTTGTTAATATGTGGGTGTTCAAAGTAACACTTCTTTGCGTGAGAGTTTGTTTAATCAAACATTTTTTTTTGTGACTTTATCGGTTTTTTTGCTTGCGTTGCTGAACATAATATAACGGTATTTGTCCCGTGCGGTACGTAATAAAAACCGGCCAAGTGCGATTTGGAGTCGCGCACGAAGGGTTCCGTACCAATATTTATAAAAACGAGAAAAATATCAGTTTTTTGTATGGGAGCCCCTTTTTTTTTTTTTTTTTGCGGATGGGAAATCATCAAATGACTTCTCCCGCTCTGGGCGGAGCGGGAGGGAGTGTCAGACTTGACTGACTAAAACCCACCCATGTTCCTTCTAAGCCCTTTGTGTTCCAGGGCCGCGGTATCTCTTTCGAACAACCCGCAGCCCTGGCAGGCATCGGCCCTCTCGGGCCCCTTCCTGTTTGCTGACATCTCCTCCTTGAGGCGCGCGTGGAACACGTACGCGCCGTCGACACGGCCTGTCGTCATGAGACGGACGGACGGTGAGCTAGCCCATTACTCACCGTCCACAGGCTCGCGCCTACGGTGGCCGGGGGCCACTGGTTGCCCCCCGACGCCCGGGGCGTCTCCCGCGGCGGCTGGAACGTGAGGTTCTCTCCCTCTCACGTTCCGCCACCTCCTTCGCTAGCATGACTGCTTCGCAGAAGGAGGCGACGGCTTCCCATTCCCTCTCGCTCCGGACCATGGATTGAACCAGGGCCGGACGCGAGAGGTCACCGCCGCCAATCGCCGCTACGAGGACACGGCGGTGCTCAGCCCAAGCGGGGCAGAGCTCCACGGTGTGCTCCACCGTGTCCTCCGGCCGATCCTCGCAATGGTAACACCCGGGCGTTTCCTCCCGCCCGATTCGGTGCAGGAACTTCCCGAAACAGCCCCCCCCCCTGGAAGCCCTTAAATATTTATTTTATACTGTTTTTAGTATTTGTTGTTAAAGCATCAAAAGAAATACATAATCTGTAGAAATTTCAACTCGCTACCTATCACGGTTCATGAGATACAGCCTGGTGACAGACGGACGGACGGACCGTTTGACCCTTTGGGTACGGAACCCTAAAAACAAATACCCCGTTCTTGTTTTTGCCTTAGTTATTTTGAAAAGCAGACTTAAGAAAAGTAAAAATACACTTAACAAAGCTAAAAGGCACTTGTTTTATCCGTCATTGTGTTTTTTTTTCGTTCTGGACCATACCTGGGAACCTTCTAGTTACAGAAATATTAGGGATCAAAATTCCAACTATTTCACAAGTTTTTTTTTTATACCTACTACTTTACCTTAAATACTTCCCCAAAGTCCTCAATGCATCTTTCAGCTCAATATATTGAGTGCGTTACATTGATTCTTACCGCTAAAAGTAGGTATTTCTTGTTTAGTTTTTATTTTTATATTTGTTTTTCTTTTTTTTTTAATATTGTGTGTACTTGTGGCAATTGCGCCAATAAACGTTTTTTTTTTCTTTCTTTCAAATTTTTGATTTTGTACTCAAAAAAAAGGAGTACCCAGCTTACATCGTTGCGTGGAGTTACTAAGTTCGATGTTGAGAATGCTTGGTTGTCGGCATCATGAAGGGTCCTTTTATTTACACCTTGTATACCTACCATCAGTCAATGGGAGGTATATATATGACCTTGAATTATGCCGTCAGCTTAAAAAAAAAAAATGCGCCTCACTATCCACCCCACCATATAGTGATGTAAATAAGTGTTAAAATACGTTTATGTTAAGTATGTGCGCGCTGTACGGATAAGCATGTGTTCGGGACGGAACGCACTGGTGGGCCAGACCGGTTCGCCATTATACCCTTCGCTTTGGCCACCGCGTGGGTAGGGTTAGGAGAGCAGTTTGCGATCATTTGGATTTTTTTAATGACCAGGACCAGGATCAGGTCTTCTAAACTGCATTCAAGCAGTGTCAATGTCATGCGCGTTAACCCTAGAGTGGGCCCGCTATGAGCATTTCGCAGCCCTGGCCAAAAAAACGTTAATTATTCGCAAAACAATTGAGTATGCGGTTTTTAGTTTTAGTTGCCCTCACTTTCATTCACAACTCGTGCTGAAAGGCTAAACACCATCAGTGCGTGAGGAGTCGCAAGAGGAGGAGTTTCTTACCATAGGTCGTCGCCAGGCGGCAATTTGCTCACCACACGCCTTCTCACGAAGTAAAAATTGTGACAAATATTTTTTGCAAAGCTGAAATGGGCACTTTATAAAACTAAAGAAAGCATGGAAATTAAACGTACACATAGGTACTTTTAATGTATATTCTGTATGTATAATTTAATTACCTACCTATTAAACAAAACCCGTTAAAACTGATAGGAAAAATTAAAATCTTAACTTGAAAATCAGGTACGTCCTTTTGTTGGATGAAAAAATTTGATCTGAGTGTCGTCTGGTCTGAATTAGTATTTAATCACAAATTATTCTGATTTTTTATTTACAAGATTAAATTCCATACTGTCTTCGCATTCGCCTGAACATGCGAACCGTACCGCAGTCCGCAGCCGTATCCGCTAAAATAAAAGCTGAACAAGGTCTGTGACCTTTAACTGGATTCAATGCGCACGCATAATCATCTCGTCATCAATATCTTAATTATGAACTTATGTGGGAAGGGATCGGTTCCATTCCGCCTTTGCAGAGCCTGATTCACGGAGTTGAGAATGTTGAGATCTGGTCTTGAGCGGTTTATCGTTCAAAAATGTATTCGTTTTTTCATCTAATAAACTGCTAACATTAGGGGAAGTTCCTAATGCAGTAGCTTGGTCCTTAATTAAACTATCTTATATCATCTTCTCATGTCCCAATTTAAGTGCGGTTAGCATGTCTTCTTCTTCCATACTTCTCTATGACTTGACATCTCATCAGACACCGTTGCATTAAACTATCTTTATTAACATAATAATATATACAATGTTATTTTTGTTTATTCATTCAGAAAGCAGGAAAATAAATCGATCCTGTCTGCAGTGTCATTTGATGCGTGCAAGGCGCGCGTTAATGGCGCTTAAAATATTTGTTCTGACTTTGTAAAGGTTCAAGGTATTTTTTTGCGAAGGACCGGAAACTGATAGGATTCTCTGTAACTCTATGATATTGGGAACGATCGGCAATGTCATCATCTACTAAAGAACCAAAGTTCAACAAACTTATCTGTGCCGGCGGGAAACAGAACTAAAATAAATGTACCAGGTTTGACATATCGATGCAAATTTATTGACAAACAATGCCACCTTGAACTGCACGCTTAATGTCGTCAATATTCAATTATCGTTGGCGCTTTTGTAACATTGACAGAACGCATTATGGTAAACAATCTTGAAATTGATTTGAAAAAACAGGATGGCGTCATTCGTTCCTATTTTGGCTACGTGAAGAAACGAGCTTTTGCCACCAACAACCCAGGCAGGCCCATTACTTTGTGTAATTTATTTAATCACCGATTCTCTCAAAAACGGTGAAGGAAAACGTCATGAGGAAACCGACATGTCCTAGAACTAAAAATTCGAAGACATGTGACATCTACCAACCCGTATTGGGTCCGCGTGGTGGATTACAGCCCACTTCTTCTCATAGAGAAGGGGCCTGTGTCCCAGCAGTGGGAACATTATAGGCTGATGATGATGATGATGATGAAGAAACGGTTCAGTAGACTTACAATAGAAAGCAGTCGTGTCACTGCAGCCTGTCATTTCAATTGGGCGGAACCTTCTCTTTGGTGGAACAACTTTTCACGCTTATGTTCTGAGCAAGGTTGAAAAGTGATCGACTATCAGTGAGTGCGGTAGTACCTTAAAATAAACATTATAGTATACTATAGTATACTATAGTATAGCTATAGTATTATAGCTATACTATAGTGTTTATTTTAAAAGTATTTTTATAAAACAATTTAATATAATGAATGATTGATTAGTTTTAAACACGTCTTAAAGCACCACATGACACCAACAACATTAATTTGTTATTGTGGGTTTATTCAATTGAAAGATGACACACTTTGGTATCTGACAATCATTAATCTATATCTTTGTAATGATCTGCGAAAAATTCCCTGGATCACGATGGAACGATGGTCCCATGGAAAAAAAATATCGGTTTCATGGTCCTTTCTCCATAAATTGTTTTTAAGGTTTTAAGTAAGGATAAATTTTCGGAAACAGTGATTCGTTTGCGAAATTTATTTTATTATTGGAAAGCTACATTATCCCCGAGTGTCATACATACATTTGAAACGTTTCCTTGGGTTAATTTGCGTTTATAACAGGAGTATAGTTGTAAATAAACAGTTTTAACCCACAATCCGTGGTTTAAAACTCGTTTTAAAATTGTTTGAAACTCGTTTTAAATTTGTTGAAAACGGTTTAAAACCACGACCACGTGGGCCGTACATTGATTACGTTTTACATTAAAAATTAAATTTAAAAGGCTAATTGAAATCATTTATTATTTTTATGAATACATGTGATGTAAGTAAGTGCTTATACTACATTTTATGATTAGACAGACTGAAAATAATCATGATAATTATGCACATTTGTTAAAATAAAACGGTCTCTCCGCATTTTTATTAGGCAACCGAAATCTTATTCGGTCTAGATCACTTCATGTGAAACGCCAGAGCATTCTATTAAAAAAAAAAAACATTTTATACCATTATTAAACCGCTGAGTGTGGTTTTAAATAGTTTTAAAATAAAAAGACGGTTTAAAAGCAAATGGTTTATAACAGATAAGTGAGTCGTCAATTTTTAATTCCCATGACCAAAACATGCAAGGCAGCATAGAATAACATGATTGATCGAATCGTTAAATATTCATAAATATATTTAACAACGTACAACCGGTAAGAGCCTCATTGTCACCATAAAACCCATGTTTTATACAAACACAGCTTCTAACATACCGCTAAAAGTAAATTTACTTAACAAAACGGTTCTGTTGATACAACGAGGGATAAACGGCGTGAATGTACTGTGGGTTTTGTCAATATTTTGGAGAGTTATCTTTTTATAATAACGCATTTTATCCATTGCAAGTGGTCAACTCACGGAGGCAACCGCGAATCATTATCACAATGATCCGCGATTACTCTTTAGTTATGGACTCATGATCAATGCTGCCTATTTCAGATTTTGTTTTTAAAGTATCGTGATCCTCTTCAAGTTTATAACCTAATACATGATATTCTAACTTTTATTTTACAAGTTGATAACAGTATATATATGTACCCACTTTGACCTCCACTTTGTAATCGATTTGTTGCAATTTAACTAAGCTCCATCTCAAATTGACAAAATTAAGCATCGCCAAAGTAAATTTACATTATTACGAGAAAGATTTAGTTCTTATTCTTTTTTCTCTTCTTCTATCTACCTTCCACAGACTAAAAATTATGATAATCTCAATCTACCCACAGCAAAAGTCCTTGAAAATCCACACAACCATCCATGCTCATCTGGCGTCACCCTACACACAGACAAACAAACAAAGAGACAAAACTCGATATTTTAACGAGGGCCTCGTTTTAAATTTATAATGCCACCTACTGTATTCAACACTCACCGACTACCAATTTTGCAACGACTGTATAAGAGAAGCCGATGCTGCTTGCAAAGATAGAAATAAGGACGTATTATGATTGCCTGGAATTTTTCTTTGAAGATTGTGTAAATAGTCGAGATAATGCTAATGGTTGAAGTAAAGCTGTTTGTGTTTTATTTGCTGAAGAAAGAAACTCGAGAGCCTTTGCAGTTCTGTGAAAAGAAATAGACTTTATGAATGCTAATGCTATTAATAATTCGATAGTCGATTGCCTGTGTAAAGGACGATATGACTAGAAAGAAGTAACTGCTGAAATGACGAGTAATAGATGATACGTATAGGAGAATAAGAAATGTGGTGAGGAGTGTAAATAGCCTACACCTTAGCTGGGTTGTTTTTAAGAACAACGAAAAGAAAAATGGCCGAATTTCAAAAAAAAAAATACAAAAAAATCAAGTCCTATTGATGAATTTCGAGAAACCCATACCAGTACATCGATTTGCAGTAAGCCCACGTACCTGGATAACCTGAGACTCCACTCAGACCGTGATGGGAATTCGCGAAGACTCCTTCGTGAGCGCGTGGGTACTTGGAAGGCTGCCGGCCGGCGAGCCAAATCTTCCTAAATCCACCGGTGGGATGGTTGAAACTCCAAAAATCAACACTGCACTATAAGTTCTCAATGAAGCACAGATGCAGGTCCATTTATTTTACGAGTATCCTCAAGGTTTCACAAAAGGGGAATTTTTCTTTGCGGAGCCGTATATCTCGCACGCAAAACGAACGGCGGCGGTAAACGGAAGTTGTTCAACAACAACTTCAGGTCAGTTGCGAGCGTCTCGGAGGAAACACTCGATACGCATCCAATGGGCGCTGCGATGCTAAGTAATTGGCGAAAGGATTCATCAAAAAGACACCTAATTGTTACTTTTTTTATAATAGATAGCTGAATATAATATTATGCATAGTGTGGAAAATTCCTATTTTATTTTTATTCATCATCATCATCATATCAGCCGTAGGACGTCCACTGCTGGACATAGGCCTCCCCCATGGATTTCCAACAGGACCGGTTGGAAGCGGCCTGCGCCCAGCGTCTTCCGGCTACCTTGACTAGGTCGTCGGTCCACCTAGCTGGTGGACGTCCTACGCTGCGCTTGCCGGTCCGCGGTCTCCACTCCAGGACCTTCCGGCCCCATCGGCCATCGATCCTGCGCACTATGTGGCCAGCCCACTGCCATTTTAACTTGCCAATCCGCTGGACTATGTCGGTTGCTCTCGTTCGTCTACGGACCTCCTCATTTCTGATTCGATCTCGTAGAGAAATCCCAAGCATAGCCCTCTCCATGGCTCGTTGCGCGACTGCTTCTCCATTAGGCCCATAGTGAGAGACCACGTTTCTGTTCCGTATGTCATGACTGGCAACACACATTGATTGAAGACCTTTGTCTTCAAGCACTGAGGTATTTTTGACGAGAAGACGAACGCTGCCCATCCGAGTTGGATTCGGCGATTGGCCTCCTTCTCAAAGTTGGACCTACCTAGTTGGTCTGTTTGTCCTAGGTAGACGTACGAGTCTACAACTTCAAGAACCGAGCCTGCAACAGATATTGGGGTGGGCACAACATGGGCGTTAGACATAACTTTCGTCTTATCCATGTTCATTTTAAGGCCCACCCGTTGCGAAACTCGATTGAGGTCTTCGAGCATCGTACTGAGTTCCTCCATTGACTTAGCCATGACTACGATGTCATCGGCAAACCGTAAGTGAGTGATGTATTCGCCATTGATGTTGATGCCGTGTCCTTGCCATTCCAATTATTTAAATTTTTATTCATTTAATTGAAAATATTTGCTATTGCAAAGAAGGCATTGACGCTTCACCAAAATGCTTTGTCCGCCTAAAATAAATTTGTAAAAACTCAGGTTAATCATAATGAGACATTCAAGAGTACGTGCTTCAATACAATGTTTTTTTTTTTTTTTTTTTATTAAAGAACGGTGCCTCACACAAGGCACTGCTATGTGTCCTATATCGTGGGAACGTTTAGACACATTTAAACTGACACTCATACTAACAGCAAAATTGTGCGAAGTACTAGTTGTTCAACAATTAAGTTGGAAATGATTTAAATAGACCTTCCACCAACAAAAAGGCGTGCATAGACTATTTCAATCACCATTTTTACAATACTTCTTAGTACATAACATAGATTACACCAATAACCACAATTTACAAAACCGTCCAAACAAAACAGCCAGAAATCCAAACCACCACCATCCGGACATCCAATACTCAACAAAGTCCCTTTTATTGTCCGTAACAGTCGCACTAAATCACATGAAACCCACATCAAATCAGCAGCTGAACCTAGCATTAATCTGCACTAAGTCGCTATAATTCCCCTTAAGAACAACACAGAACACCATAAAAGCGATTGAAGTGGCATTTGCGCCTACAAAATGCATAAGCCTCCCTTAAAGGCCATTATTGTGCTGAACAAATCATGGTATTACTTTCAACTAGGTGGTGGATTTACATTTGCTTGGTGAATTGATTGTGGGCATTGCGGGGTATGGCTGTATTTGATTTTGGGTTTGTTTTAATTTGCATATATGAGTTTGGATTTTGTCAGTTTTTTCGTGAGGTTGAGTTAAACCGTTTAATCGATGTTAATTATTTAAAGCAGCCGCTCTCCTGGCAATGTCATTTAAGCTCCAAAGGTAGCACTTAGCACTGTACTAGGTGTTGATATAACTTTATTTGTGATTCCTCTGACAAGTGAAACGACGAAATAAAATCAACAAATATAAATTTTAACTAACTTAACATTTTTCCCGACAAATCTCAAGAGAAACATCTTCAAACAAACCGCTTCTTTTCAACCACATAAAGTAAACCTATACATTTACAAAATCACATATAAGGCATATCATACCCACAGACTTATTATTAGTAGCGGTGTCCAAAGCAAGGCCGGCGGCGTGCACGCGTACTTATAAATCAAGTTATTCGTTACGCCCCAACCGCATTGTCCTCGCCTCGTGGTAGAAAAGAGCAAAAAAGCATACGAAAGCAAAGGAATATATCGAAAATCGAGCACGTCAAAAATTTATTCCGATTGAATCGAAAACGAATTCGGATGCGTCCGCGCACGGTAATGCTGCGGGGACTTTTGATTGCCTGACGTTTTTGGGAGAACCGCTTATCTTTTTAAATAAGTTGAAAGTTGATTCGAAAGTCGGAAGATTGGGAAAAGAGGCTGATTATAATAAGGTGTATTGATAATATTGCTGATATTGATAGATTGCTTAGTACTGGTATCTCCGTAAAATCTCCTTATATGACTAACTACCTCGCTGATTTGCATTTCAAGAGCTATGCATCCTGTTCTTTTATGTTTTCTCCCATCACAGTTACTAACATTCTTCTAGACAAGTTAGTCGGTGAAATCTTAGGAATGAGTTATGTGAGTCTATTGTCTTCTTCAGGTATCACATGGTCCAATTTTCTTTTTATTCCTGGCATTTCGTGTACATTGCTCTGTCTCAGCTGGATGGATTTTTATCTAATTAGGTTGTCCAAGAGTTGTATCGTTAGTTTTGAATTTGAATGTCAAATACCGATGGACGGGCTGTGTCATAGATGATAAGGTTGTACAGAGGCTGACTACTAAGGTGACGACTGTCAGAGAAGTATAGAGGAAGATGACATACTGCGCCGACCCCAAATTAAATGTGATAAGTGCAAAATAATTATGAATTTGTCCAAGACTTACAATTTTACAAGTACCGACTCCCTGATAAAATCAAGAACTTTGCTCATTATAATGACATAAGCATAACAAACATAAAACGTACCTGTTAAAAGCACCCGTATCGTTACGCCATACTGTAAGGTAACGAGCAGGAGCTGCGTCGATCAGAACAATGGGAAGTATGGAAGTATCGATGGCACTTGTCAAAAATAAAAATGTTCCAACTGACCGCCGGGAACGATAAGTCTTTGTTCATTATTTGGGTTCGTGTATGGGGAATAAGGTATATGGTTGGTCTTTTAGTTTTTTTAATAATAAAAATATTTTGGAGAATGTGCAGTTTTATGCTCCGAAGGCTTGTTTTGTCCATCTTCGAATTTGTTGACTGGCTGATAATGTATTGTCGAGTAATGATAACAGCCCCGTCTTAGGTCGTGGCCTCGAACGCAGGCAGGATTTTCATCATCATCATCATTCCGGACATCAGACCGGAATCATCTACTGCGGGGTACAGGCCTCCAGTTTCTTCTGCTACTCTTCTTTGTGCGCCCCTTATCCATCGGTTTCGTTCTTGAAGAAATTGTCAACCCAACGTGCTTTTGGACGGTAAGATTTCTTCTCTCAAAACAGTGACGAAAATCATCCTGAGGAAACTGGCATGTCTTTAAGTCCGAATACACTAACCTGAACTGGGATCTCCTGGTGAATAACGGCCCACTGTCTCTCACGTGAACGAAATCGGAATGCTATCCACCATCATCATATGGGACCATTTTCCCAAATATGTTGGGGTCTGCTTCCAGTCTAACAGGATGCAGTAACACCAGTAGTATCTGACCTCAACAATACCCTTTGATAAGACTGGTTATCAGACTTTTGGGCCACTGTCTGTGACGACTTTAATAGATCTATAAATGGCTTAACGTGCCCTAAAGATGGACCCAAGTGGATGTAGCCACGAGCTCTTCCAATGTATGTTATGTTATACCACCAAACAAACAATGATTGTGTTGCTGAAATAATTGAAGACGAAGGAATTACATCCAACTCACATATTTTGTTGAAAGAAGTAGGAGTTAAGCTTATCGTTGCTGAAGTTCTTACACAATGTAAGTCAAAAATTGCAACTTTAGAAGAGAGTGAACCAGTTCCATTATTATACGAGGACCTAGGTAATATTAAAAAGGAACGGTCTAAAGAAAGACTCAAGCTGTGGCGAGAAATAGTTTCCCTAACCAACCCATTTGTGAAACCTGCTGAAAATCACCCACCTGGACAGAAGTTGCCATGGCTGACCTGGAAGACTTTGAATTGACTCCGGACACAGGTTGGCCGAATCCAGAGTAACCTGTTCAGGTGAAGATTCGTAGATGACTCTGCTCTGGGGTGTAAATGTGGTGCTGCACCACAAACGATGGAAGATCTGATATTGTGACCTGCCTGTCCTGTTGCTTGCACATCACAGGAGCTGATGGACGCTACTGAAAGTGCCAAACTTGTCGCCAAATTTTGGGTTGACCCAATTTGAATTGTTATCGTCACGCTAAGAAGAAGAAGAAAAGGATAATAAAAATTCATTCTTTTTTATTTGTGTCTACTTCTAATTATATAGAGCTTGCTTGCTTGCTTGTTTCTGATTGGCTGAAACAACGCGTCTGCCTGCGATTCTTCTAGTAAACAAGTTCAAAATATCAAAACTGCCAAAAATTTACTTACGTGGTGTTAGAACTTCATCGATGTCATGCGAAATTGGACAGGATTAAGCACAGAGCTCGTCGAAATATTAAACATTCCATACGCATAGCTTAGCAAAAAAAAATACAAAACTGCCAACCTGAATATAATTATTATACAGAACAATGGAGTATCAATGGCATCATCATCTGCCTAGCCTTTTCCCAAACTATCTTGGGGTCGGCTTCCAGTCTAACCGGATGCAGCTGAGTACCAGTATTTTACATGAAGCGACTGCCTCTCTGACCTCCACAACCCAGTAACTGGGTAATACGATACATCTTGGTAAGACTGGATGTCACACTTTTTGGCTTCTGACTACTCGTAACGACTGTCAAAGATCTACAAATGATAGCCGCGACCAACGGCTTAACGTGCTTTCCGAGGCACGGAGGAAACTCGGTATGTAATTATGGTCACCCATCCACGGACCAACCTCGGCAAGCACGGCTTAACCTTAAGGATCGACCCGGGCGGCTGTTATTATTTAGCCACGAGCTCCTCAATGGAGTATCAATGGCATTTGATACAAAAAAAAATATATAAATAACTTAGCTACCAAACACGCTAAAATGGCTTTGTTCAGGTTTGAGCGCGGGAACTACGATTTTTGATGAAAATTCTATATAATTTTAAAGTTTTTGAATGTATGGGACCTAAAATACATTTATACAACTATTGGAATCGTATATCTCCATACTTAGTATGTATGAATGGGATACATAAATCGAGGAGTCGACTTTGAAGTATCTTAGAAGAAACATACGTCTTATCAGAATGTGATATTCGGTAAAAAAAAACTTAGAAGTGCACACATTTTTAGATTGGATGACAATGCAGAGTTAGGGGAGTAACGTCATCCTTTAAAGCGGACTTACAAATCTGGCGAACTAGTTTTGTGCATTCCTATGATATGGGTATTAAATGAAAGGGTTTTCTGAGAAAAATACGAGAAATGACGTGCCTCGATAGGTGTCATCATCATCAGCCTATATTGTTCCCACTGCTGGGACGCAGGCCTCCTCTTTATGAGAGGGAATGGGCTGTAATCCACCACGCGGGCCCAGTGCGGGTTGGTAGATGTCACATGTCTTCGAATTTTTAGTTCTAGGACATGCCGGTTTCCTCACGATGTTTTCCTTCACCGTTTTGAGAGCAGCGGTGATGAAATAAATTACACAAAGTAATGCGCCTGCCTGGGTTCGAACCTATGACTTACTGCTCGTAAGTCGGGGCTGCTACCACTGGGCCACCGCTGTTACCCTCGAAAGGTGTAAACGTCAAGAATAAGCAAAATCTCAGATTTTACTGCGGTAAAATAATCTCATATAGTACCCAAGGAATTTCTTAAAGGCATTATCTGCCTTTACAGGTCTTAATCCCTCCGGTCCTAACAACCTCAACAAGATAATCTGAATAATCGACTATTTTGCTCTACATTACAAATCATACCTCCTACACCTATGTTTAACAAACACGCAACATATTACTTCTCTTTCAATAATACAATTTCAGAGCTAATCTCAATTCCAAAACTGCAAACTATGTAGAACCATACCTTATTAGGGCAGGGATGGCTTGAACATTATAGCGATTACAAGACCAAATTACCACGACCCCTGAAACTCAGAACAATTTGTGGACCTCAATGTAATTGCCACTTATGTTTCGAGTTCTCATGGGTCTTGATACATTGGTCGTGTTACAGGAATAAAATATGGCCGATATAGGAGTGGATAGGCGACAACAATGGACGTTCGGAATTTAAAATTGCGCGTAAAATTTAGGGCTGCGCGTGCACAGGGTTACTTTTTTTATTTTTTTTATTCTGGATTTTAAATTGATCAGGTTGTAGTTTCACTGCACCTTGCGAAATGGGAATTGTCTTAAATGTCCGAAATAGCTTATTATACTGCTTAAACCACTTGTAAGTCAAGACTTGCATTTGTCGAACATTTTTCTCTGTTTAGAAAAATGAATATTCACGTTATTATTGTTTTATACTAGGTACTAACAAGAACATAATTTCAAGCCTGATTTTATTGACGGGTTAGGCAATAGTATCCATCATCTCGCCTCGCCTCATCAATATTTCGCCAGTTATTTTTAAGTACCATCGAATAGCGCGATGGAATGGCATAAATTTAGACGCTGTTTCTGAGCAATTCCTGATAGAAAAACTCAATAACACTTTTCTCGACCTAACAATCAGACCCAAGACATCATGTTCAGCAGACCAATCCAATTATTATAGGTACGAAGTCTATCGTTTGTGTAGTTTTTTTGCACCAAAATAAAGCACAAACTTTTTACGATTAAAGTCAAAAATCAATCAAAATCAAAATATTTTGATTTCACATAGGCCTACATGGGCACTTTTAAAACGTCAACAAAAAAGGTGCACGGTTCGGGTTGGTCGTTTCCTATGGAGAAGAACCGGCAAGAAACTCCATGGTTGCTCTTTTAAAATCATTTGGTTTAACAATATTTTTATGTTACAGCGTTAGTACATACATAAGTATGGGAGGATATCGTAGGCCCGACAATAAGTCGTTGCTTACTACAAAACGTAGAACAAGATAAAAGTTACCAAGGATCTAGGAATCTAAAAAGCCTACAATGTCCACACATTCACAAAAAATCGGTAAAAACAAATGAAAAAAGAGTCTATACAACAACAAAAAAAAAAGAAAATATTACAAAAAGACTAGATTAAACAAATGACACAAATGTTGTCATCAGTGCTGCAACTATTCTAAACAGAAGGTGTAATGATTTTAAAAAAAATACTATTGTAAAACATTGATTAAAAAGACGAAAGAATGAAAAAGAAAACACAAAAAATAAGATTGAGAATAGTTAGAGACATCCACACATCTGTGTCGTATATGTGCTACCAGGGAAGCCGCATGTGCTAAGGGATGAAGGCCAAAAAGAAGGCCAAACTTCTCTATCTTCAACGTAGTCCTTAATTTTGTAATATGCTTTTTTAATTAGGACACGTTTGATACAATTTTTAAACTTTCCATCGGTCAGTTCTGTAACTGACTTCGGCAACTTATTATTAAAGCGTATACTATTTATAAGAAATGCGACTTGCTAGTTTTAGTTAATCTGAATTTGGGTATTACAATTTCGTGTTTACTGCGTGTATTTATATTATGGAAGTCGCTTCTAATTTTGAAAAGTCCTCGGTTTTTGCGGACATGTAAAATACATTCTAAAATATAAAGTGAAGGCAGAGTCAGTATATCGATTTCTTTAAATTTTTCTCTAAGGGACTCGCGAGGACCCATTTTGTAGATGGCGCGGACTGCCCTCTTTTGCAGTATGAAAATTGAATCAACGTCTGCTGCCGATCCCCACAGCAGAATGCCATAGGACATAATACTATGGAAATAAGCGTAGTATACTAACCTAGCTCTGGCTACATCAGTTAACTGCCTTATTTTACTAACTGCATAGGCAGCTGAGCTTAACCTTCCCGAAAGAGCTCTAATGTGCGCACCCCACTGCAGTTTAGAATCGATAGTAATTCCCAAGAATACAGTCTCCGCTATAACATCAAGTTTTTTGCCGTCCAGATTTAAATTTAGGTCACGTTGTGGTACATTTGGTAAAGGAAACTTAAGATAGTAATTCCCAAGAATACAGTCTCCGCTATAACATCAAGTTTTTTGCCGTCCAGATTTAAATTTAGGTCACGTTGTGGTACATTTGGTAAAGGAAACTTAAGACATTTTGTTTTGTTCGTATTCAGTAAAAGATTGTTGGCTGCGAACCATTTTGAGAGAACAGTCAGGCTTTCATTGACATGTAAGACGTCCGTATCTTTTCTATCAATTTTAAAAATTAGAGAAGTGTCGTCAGCAAAAATATAATTATATCCGAAAATTTGGACATCATATAAGGGAGATCATTGATATAAACAAGAAACAGGAAATTAATCCTTTTTATTTCACTTATTTTTATTTGTAGTTGTAACTGAGAAAGCTTATTAGAAATGCCAATATTTTATTTGCTATAGAAAATATATAAAAAGGAATTAGGCATTTAAATAGTAACTTTTATAACTGTCGTTTTAGAAAATTTATGGTAATTTTAGGAATTTAAAAATAATCTTTGTATTAATCAGAGCAACACAATTGTTTATTTCCAATTCCTAAAATTCCCATAAATTGTCATATACATATATTTAATGCAGCTTCTTGATATTATATTCCATTTATTGTAACCCGACTTCACGCACTGCTTAGTATTGGGTCTCTTTACTTGTTTGCCTCATCCAGGAAAATATTATCTATCATACCCCAAAGAAAAGACATTAAAACACTCACAAATAAAAACAACAATACTCCTATAATATCCAGGGCTCACCATCCTTTCATTACTCAAATCCATAGACAAGGCACTATACACAAGCCAGCAGCACTTTTAAAAGCAAAACTGATCACCGTCGTTCCAACTGAGCGTCGTTCCATCATCAGTCTTCCAGCCAGTAATTACTGAAATGGATATTATTGGTTTGTACGCAGCTCACTATAAATCACTCCGGAATCTGTGACGTTGCATCAATAGTTCAGTAAAATGGTTCGAATGTGTTCTGGATTTAAGTTGGTGGAAGATTTTGTTTCGATTTTTAAAATAAAAAGAGTATGAGTTTTTTTTTCTTAAATCTGTCTTAGCAGCCAGAGGTCCATAAAAAGATTAGAAAAGTTTTATTTATAATAAAACTTTTTTTTCTTAAAGGAGGAAATAGGTTTTAGCGTTGACAAGGATCGGGGTTTATTTTATTAGAATTTGAAAGATTTGCTTTGTCCAGATACACACACATACCTAAAATAATGTTATATTCTAGTGCATTTAACTATATGCATATATACAGGGTGTAACGGAAAGGGTGTATACATCCTTAAGGGTGTGCTACAGACCATCAAACTGAACATGTTTATCAACACAAAAAAAAATTGCAGGAAAAAAAAAATTCTGCTGCCGATACATTTGGGTCGAATAGGTATTGTAATTTTCTATGGGGCAGCAGATTTTTTTTTGCTGAAAAACATGTTTTATGATGAGAAACATGTTCAGTTTGATGGTCTGCAGCACACCCTTAAGGATGTATATACCCTTTCCGTTACACCCTGTATATCAATAATTAATAACACAAAAAACATTGGATTCAGTGCATCACAGAGCATTGCAATGCTCGGTCAATAGTGCGTGACGTCTTAATTTCAATACTTGTGGTTCCAAAACTATAAACATTTAAGATAGCCAAAAAATTATAAAGTCATCTACTACATTTTTTGATATGAGTATTTTTTTAAGTGTATTTTATTCCATCTAAAGTTTCGTAATCAATTTCTCTGCCACAAAAGCAGTCAATTTTAAATCATCGACAGACCCTCAACAGAAACCATTATCTCTCATAGTTTTCGTTTTAAATATCTGTTAATACAATTCCTTTGCGAAATGATGGATAGTTGCCATTTCAAGTAGCTCTCCTTTTAAATTATTATCCTGCGTTTTATCTTTAGCTGTTTCATTTTCAACCTTGGCTGTTGCAAAATAGAGTTTATTTTCATCGAGATTGTCACAGAGATTTCTTCTCTTGGACCCTGTGACAACTCTATGGATGATCTGTCAATACGGAGACTGTAGAATTTATCTTAGTTTGAAGTATACGTCTGCGGGGAGGTGAAATTGCTTCGGTTATTATCGGAGTTCTTTAAAAATGTATTGGAATGTTGGCAGTTTTTCGTTTTGTGTTTAGGTTGACGCTGTAAAGAATTTTTCGCTGAGATTTCTTTTATTCAGCTTAGATATCTTCGGTATAAGAATTGATTGATGAAGCATTGAATCATATTTATGATAAGTTGTTGAGTATCGTCTTGGTTTATCAAGATCATAATTTTAATGTAATCGGGTTGTTTGCAATAGGCTAATGCATTCGTAATATAAGGTACAGTTACTCATAGGTGGAATATTATGTAACGTTATTACCTATATCCTAAACAAACATGTATTTCCTTGATTATACAGGGTGAATTGCTCAAGAGGGCGTGGATTGCCGTATCCGAAACTTTGAGGAACAGCGAAAAATACTCAAAGGAGTCTTGAGCCCGATTTCGATAAAAACTAAAACTACAGTTTTAGTTCACATGGTCATTGGATTTTTGAAAAATCAATATCTACCTATACATACCTACCTTTATATTCTAGCCAGGAATCCAACCCGTTGATTTTTTAAATCAAAATTGGCTAGTAAGGACCAAATACTAGGAAGTAATAAGTAATGACAAACGGCAAACGAAAGAAAGAGTTCATTTTTTGATAAAATACGTAGAGAGAGAGTAGGTGGGCCAGTGGTGGCAGACCCGGCTTACAAGCAGTAAGCCGTCGGTTCGAACCTAGGCAGGCACATTACTATGTGTAATTTATTTCATCACCGCTGCTCTCAAAAACGGTGAAGGAAAACATCTTGAGGAAACCGGCATGTCCCAGAACTATAAATTCGAACACATGTGACCATCTACCAACACGCACTGGGCCTGAGTGGTAGATTACTGCCCACTCCCTCTCATAAGCTTGTTTCCCAGTAATGGGAACATTAAATGATGATGATGCAAACAGTTAGTAGCAATCAACGAAACGTTGCTGATAAATGAGGCAGGTTAGAAGAATTTTTAGTATTTGTATTCTAATATTGACCACCCGTAGTAAAAAATGCTCTTTTGGTACCAGCCCTATACAAAAATGTTGTATAAGTAAAAGCAATGGTATCATGGTCTAGTGCTAGTTGTCGCTCGTTATGAGTCGCCGGCGCAAATCTAGGATTACGTCTGCGCGTCTCACAGACGCCGACGCGAATCGCTGTGTACGACACTTAGTAATGGTTGTCTGTTTTATGTTATTGATATTTTTTGACTTTTTTCTTGTTTTGTTCAGCTATGTATGTATGTTGTTGAATGGATCAGTCGTCAGCCGCTAAGCAGCATTTTGTGATCCTCGTTGTAGGTGACACTGAAATATCAAGTAGTTGGTTCATGAGTTATATTACAACGCCGTTTTTGAATTACTTAGACAATACTTTGGACATTGTTAAAAGTGACTACTGCCGCCGCATGAAGATAACAATTAGCTATTTAAATAACAGACAGAGCCCACATAATATCGATCTGGGACAAAATGCCAAAGACGAATGAAAACTAAAACATGAACCGTATTTTGTTTTTGACTTTTAACTTTCGTTGCCATACAAATTAATTACATAGCAGAAATAATAATAATTGGCAACCGCTTTTTATGCGTCAATATAAATTTAATAGTTATTTGTGCAACAAGAGAGCAAAGTCGTTTTTTGCTGCGAGTGCTGATTTTGAATCCTGAGCAAGCGAAGGATTCAACGATTGAATCACGAGCGTAGCGAGTGATTCTAAAGCTGAATCCTGAGCGTGGCGAGGGATTCAAAGGCACGAGATGCAAAAAACTTTGCTCTCGTGTAACACACATAACTTTTCACTTCAGCAGCGAGAACACTTTAGGAGATAAAATAATAAACAGGAATTGATTGAAATAACTATTTATTGTGAATCAAAATAATTAAAATTATAGATGATCACCTCGTCTGTGATAAATCTAAAAAATAAGATACCAACACGGTCTCCGAAAAACTGCTTGCGCCCTTTGTAAGTCTCGTTGAAGACATGGTATGCTTTCAGATATTTCTTACGAGCCTTCTCAGGTAGGAACTTAATTCTGCATTAATAACTGTCTTGTTGTTTTAACTCTTCCGGTGTTACAATACTGTTCTCGTCGCTAGTTTCACTCATATTTTACGAGTATTTTAATATTTTTAACTTTCAACTCTTTACGCCAGCAATTTTTTTTCTCGCTCGTTTATTTAAATTAAGGCGTGTTCGGAAATAGCAACCATGATATTTTATTATTCAAAATATATTACGTAACATTATTGAAACTAGAAATAAATATTTACAGGTTAAATATCAGTTTTATATGCAGTAAATACTTATTTTCGTTTAAATACAACAATAAGTTAAAAATTCAATAAATTACATTAAAAGACATAATTTTTGCAAAATCTCTTTAGTACGAAATTCCGAACGTGTTCGAATTCAAAAACGGAACTTCAAAAGGGCTGGTCTTTGTCTCTCTCTCCTTCTAATGGGCGGGAAAGAGATAGAGTGTGAATGTTTCGAATTGTATGATCAAACCCAAGGCTGAATAAGATAATCGGGGCTTTCTGAAAAAAATAATTAAAAAGTTACTTTGTCTCACTCAGTGAGCAAAATCGCATTTTGCTCACTGATTTCAGGCAGCAAAACCTACAGGTTTGAGCTACTGAAGTGGAAAAATATTTTTTGGTAGGTATTGTCAATCAAATACATTTTTCAGCGACTTCTAAAAAAGGAGGTGGTTTTATTTTCTATCAGCATATTTTTTTGCTCATGTATTTACTTCGATTTCTCCGTGATTTCTGGTCCGATTCAAGTGATTCTTTTTTTATTTGGTAAAGAAGCTTGCGCGGTGGTAATTTTAGTAACTTTGCTTCGATAGGTATTTTATGAGTTATCTTCTTTAATTTGCATTTTTTCTTCTCCGTCTTTTAATTTCTGCATCATCGTGAGCGCTGATAGCTGTTCACTATATATGCCCTTTATGGAATCCTTCTTAGACGACATCTTCCAATCACTTAGTAGCTCTTATTACGAGAGCAGCGCTGTTTCAGTGGGGGCAGCCCCGA
The DNA here is from genome assembly GCA_963082945.1 of Cerastis leucographa. NCBI lineage: Eukaryota > Metazoa > Arthropoda > Insecta > Lepidoptera > Noctuidae > Cerastis > Cerastis leucographa. The sequence continues at coordinate 15,799,813 of OY720366.1, forward strand.
CTGACGAGCAATAAGCCGTGGGTTCGAACCCAGGCAGGTGCATTACTTTGTGTAATTTATTTCATCACCGCTGCACTCAATAACGGTGAAGGAAAACATCGTGAGGAAACCGGCATGTCCTAGAACTAAAAATTCGAAGACATGTGACATCTACCAACCCGCACTGGGCCCGCGTGGTAGATTACAGCCCACTCCCTCTCATAGAGAGGAGGCCTGTGTCCTAGCTGTGGAAACATTATAGGCTGATTATAATGATGATGACTTATTAGCTCTGACTCACCATACACATTGCACGGATCAATGCAATATTTGCCATGCAGACGCAGACCAGTGATTGCGTTATGATGTCATTATTGAGCTCAGGTTGAACCACTAATCTCTGTGTTGCAATAGTTATGACCTCGTATAGTACACTATCTAATTCTGAGGTTTCTTTGACCATTAACATTAAAGTGAATTCAGATAGAAACCAAATTGCAAGGATGTTATGCGCGTCAAAGGCATTTCAGAGATACTTTAAAAAGTAAACACAATCAGTGTTATTTTCTTGTGGTGCATTAATTTTGTATACGTTGTTTTTGGCTACTGGAGTATCTTCTCTCTTCTTGCGGGTATCAGCACGCGTAGCATGACCGCCGTAGAAACCGGCTATGTCGACGGAAGAATCGACAAACTGACACATTGTCATTGTATCTATCATTGTGTCGATTCTTCCGTAGACAAAAGTTGTTTCTATAGTGGTCATGCTACGAGTGCTGGGCTGGGTATAAGAATAGACCTCTTCATCGGATTTTACACAAACACAATCTGCAATTAGTGATCTGTTTTACCAAGTACCTACAGTTAGTAATATATTTATCTCATTGACCAAAGGATAAACTGCATAAAATTCAGCCCACCTGTATAAACTATAAAACATAAAGAATTGTTATTAGTGGTCCAACTACGAAGTAACTTCATACTTCTTCAGTCATAATAAAAATATATTGTTTAGAAAATTTCTAAACGAAACACCGCGCAAGGAATCTGGATCAGAAGTTAATTTCAAAAGTTTAAATACTTTTAAAAGAAGTAAACGTCAGGACTGATCAACCATGTTACCGTATAGTTTATCTTAAATTAACTATCTGACGTTAGTGCTTTACTGACGCTGTGTAAGAGAGCTCAGCTAAGTATCTGTTAAATTCATGGCAAAAAATAATACTCTATACTAATATTATTTCGTGAGATAAGGCGTAAAGAAAACGGCGCAAATGTAAAAGACAGACAGACGCCTGTCTGTTTCTTTTCACGTCTTTAACGGCTGAAGGGATTTGAAGAAAATATTATACGCTTTTGATAGACTATGACCGGGTTTAGATCATAGGATACTTCTTATCCCGGCAATACGTTTCCGTGGAGTAATTTACATTTGACGTCATTTTGAGGTAAATGGAAAGACGAGCGGTTACAAGCATTTTCGTATTAATAAACGCCATCTTATAATTTTAAGAGCTCAAAGAATCGAAGTAAGTTTTAGACACCCTACAACATCGAAATGGTTTCGGAAACAGCATGGGTTAATTTTTACTTAACACACTGAATTGACAAACGAAGTTCAAAGGACAGTGTTTAGCCGATATTACAAGCTCACTAGTATATCTGACATGACGTTCGGTTAGAACACGAGTGACGGCCTCGGGACGTGACGTCAGCATTAACCTTTGACTGCTGAAGCGATGACTGCAATGTCATTGGCAAAGTGCTGTTCGTTGGTGCCAACTAGTCTAGTACTCCTATAGATTACGTACTTACTTAATACGTGTCCTCGCCTGGCGTAGGTTAACGCCAATAGCTTTGGAAAGTTAGTTCGACGACACGGTTGGCGCAGTGGTTGAGCGATCGACTGCTGCGCTGCGTGTCGCGGGTTCGATCCCCGCACGGAACAAATATTTGTATGGCCTAGTTTCCTCCGTGCATCGGAAAACGCGTTAAGCCATTGGTCCCGACTGTCATTTGTAGATCTTTGGCAGTCGTTACGAGTAGTCAGAAGCCAAAAGTCTGACATCCAGTCTTACCAAAGGGTATCATATTACCCAGTTACTGGGTTGTGGAGGTCAGATAGGCAGTCACTTCATGTAAAATACTGGTATTTAGCTGCATCCAGTTAGACTGGACCCTAAGATAGTTTAGAAAAGGCTAGGCAGATGATGATTATTAAGTATTTGTTTAAGTATTTTTTTATGATGACCGTGATGACAATTTAGGGACATCGGACTCGATGTTCCTAAATTGTCATTACTGCGTTGGTTTTTGGTAGGTATCTACCAATGTTTTATAAGATAAACACGGAACTTCTACATAAAAGTAGAATCTAACTTCATATTGCAGAATTTCTGCAGATCCTTGCAAAAATATTACGAAATCATAATATCTTTAATATTAACCGTATATTTGAGCAGCATACCGTCTATATTATGACACAGTCGGTAAATTACCGCAGCAACATAATATTAACGCGTTGCGTGCTTCTGATAGCTCAAGGAATTACTCAATACGCTAAGATACAGTATGTGTTAGGAATTCAGATAAATAATAATTATTTAGTATTGAGGAGCTCATGGCTCATAATAACAAACGGTCGGGTCGGGTAAGCTGCGCTTGCCTAGGTTGGTCCATGGATGGGTAACCACCCATTACATATTGAATTTCCTTCGTGCCTCGAGCCGTTGGTCCCGGCTGTCAATTGTAGATATTTGAAGATGATACAGGTTGTCAGTGGCCCGAAAGTCTGACAACCAGTCTTACCAAGGGGTATCGTTTATCACAGTACTAACTGGGTGGTGGTCAGAAAGGCAGTAGGTCCATGTAAAATACTGGTATTTAGCTGCATCTGGTAATACTGGAAGCCGACCCCAACATATTTGGGAAAAGGCTAGGCAGATGATGGACAATAATCTACGAACCAAAGGTATTTTGTGAAACATAAACTACATAACTTTTGCCAGAATAGAAGAAAACCCATTGCCATCAAACGGCCACAAATCCAGACTCCGTGTCTATTACTGATATTCTCCGCCTCATGCTCTCTTAAAACACATGTTTCGATAGCGAAAAAGCTGTGCTCTTCCTGTTACATAGTTGTAAGCCAGACCCATTTCTTATATTAATTCCAGGCGTTGTATGGTCACGCCATCTTGCGTGACGTCGCCGCAATTACATGTAGGGGAGTACGTATTAGTGTGTCTGATTCATTATATTGCTTTTGGTCTGATTTTCATTGATCTAACTTTTGTTTTCTTTGCTTTGTTTATTGGGTGGCAAATTACTATTAACAGGGCTTGAACAATTTTCATCGCTTCCAAATTGTTCCGTATTTCTATAATGACTTTCAACGGGATTGACTGATTGATATAATATTTTTATATTAAATATTTTGAGCGTGTTTGGTCATTTCAATTCATTTCTGACTTTTTAAACATCGCTCATGGCCTGACACTTTTTTGCTATCTCCAAAAAACGAACCTGGTTTAAAAAAAAGTTATATTATATTTTATGTTCTATTTAGGTCCAAATCTGAATTAGAGCATTTTACCAAAATGTCATGCATTCTTCTTTCATTCACTCCGTTTTCTTCTTCAGAATCAAAAACATAACATTACTCTCCCAAGCATCTGCCCCCAAAACAAACACGCATATACTACATTACTCTGAATAAATATTTCAACTGGAAGTGTCTCAGTGTTGACTCGGGGCTAAAATGTTAGCGATCAGCCGATTGCTGTTTTAAGATCTTATGTAAATAACTCCGTACGGAGGCGCAAGTTTGTCGTGCTACCGTTGGTCTTGGTATTCGAGAGGATTTAAGAAAAGGGGAGAAGGTATTGAGCTTCGTATACTCGTGTATGAAGACCTGGAGATGAAATTTTTAATTTGTTTGGCTATGTGCATTTGTGAAGAGAAATTTGATGGGGGAAGAGTTGGGAAGTGATGGATGAGGCGTTAGTGTCGGCAGCAGCTGGATAAGAAAGTGAATTGATTTCATTGCGATATATCCTACTAGTCCGTATTATGATACAGATAGGCATAATTATACGGACTTGATAAAACATTATTATGTGAGACAATTTGTGTACCCAAAATATCGAAAGTTTACCTTTTCAGTATTTTTAATGTTTCTGTAGCGACCCACAAAAATACTACAGCGCCATCTATAACACGACGGAAGAACTAAAATAAATTTCCAACAAGTCGCAAGCAAAGTTTACCTCGACTTAAGACTATATAGAAAAATCCGACAACAACTGTCGGGCAGTTCTTTCTTTCTTTTTCTTTTTTTCCTTTTTTTAAAAAACGTTGCCCCACACTAGGAATTTCACCTGTATCGTGGGTGCGTTCACAAACATTTAAACTCACATACACAAACAGCCAGACCCGGAACAACTATCTGTAGGCCATACAAATATTTGTTCCGTGCGGGGATCGAACCCGTGACACGTAGCGCAGCAGTCGAACGCTCAACCACTGCGCCAACCGTGTCGTCAACCAGTCAGTCAGTCGTGTCAGTTGCCCACCAGACATAATACCAGTCTAATCGGAGAATTCTCCCTTTTCTACGGATTACTAAGGAACTTGACACTCTGTTCCTCACACCCCTAAATGTCTACCATTATTAGCGAGGCTCACGTTTAGCAGTAAACTCCACGAAAGCTGAAGCTTATATTCAAATACCAATATTATCTAATACAAGGTGTTGTTTTGCATCCTGGTCAAATTCAAGGAGGTTACTATGCTAATGATTCTCGTCCCGAATCAATAATAAAATAGGTAGGTAATTTTTATTTTTTCATTTATTTACGGAAATCGGTAAGTGTGAACCACCCGTGTTTTAAACGCGGCTCGTCTGGTTCTTGCCCTATAACCTCGCCAACACACATACAAATAATTTCAAACGTTTATTCGATAATTTCATATTCCCTAAACCACGTTAAGGGGATTATTCTGAAATATTGTCAAACTTAAACAACCAAAAAAATCAGCGTTTATTAATAATAAACTAGAAAACGTATTTTTAATTGATTATTTATGTCTTTTGTGACAACCTCCTGAAATTTGACGAGGTTGCAAATCAACACCTTGTATACCATATCCACACTCCTTATTTCCTGGAAGCCTCTTGAAAAATCGATGCCACCACCGCCGGCGCCTTTTCCGTGTTTATCTTAGAATATTTTTGCAGATTTATAGAGTAATCTTCGGTCTGTATTGCTCACTCTTTGGTTTAAGATAAGTGAGATGTTAGGACCATGGTACGCCATAGTGTGTTCGATGTTATGAGGCCGTATATAGAGTAGAGTTATTTTAAAGATGCGCTTGTAAAAATGAATGGTTTTTATGGCTGATAGTGTTGTGTTAAAATGTTGTGCTTTTTTCCTTGATCAAAACTTTTGGCTTTTATGTACTAGTTACTTTATGGGTATGTTATATCGGTAATTAATTTTGCCAAATCCTTAGACTTACGAATGAATTTGTTCCAAGAACTTTCGTGTATAAGCGTCTATGAGCAAAAATTTGTGATGATTTTCAGATTTATTAAAAGGCCACAATATATTCGAAAAGGTCAGGCTGCGTACGATGTGATCAAAATTGACATTCCTGAACAGCCCTTGTTAGTCCTTTTTTGAAAAATGAAAGTGGGCCCCCGCCTGAAATACTCCTTTCTGTAACGTTTCAAAGTATACCTTTAGCGTTTTCTCATGACGCCCTACCTCCTTCGCTAACATGTTTTCATACTGAATATGTTTGCTGAAAAACCTCTCTCTCTCTTCCCTCCACCATTATTGTTAATTTCAAACTCATCTTCTCACAAAACAGATCGTGCTGCATAAAACAATCCTAAAGGTCATCTACGCTCCATCCCTTTCTACCACTCAGCACGGAACCCATCCAGTAAATCCTCACTATCTTCTAAAAACAATCGCTTGGCAGATATTGCCTCATTTGAATTTAATTAACCTCTCGTGTTTATTTAATAGGCGCAGTACTAAGATTTTATTCGGTTCCTTAACTCGTGTGGGTAGTTATAAATGAACCCGTTTGTGCAGTTAAGCGAATGTAATTTCGTATGTAATGGTGCGATGTAATTTTTAGGATTTGTAATGGAGTGGGCCTTGGTTGTAGACCTTGGTTGTTAGTTAGTTAGGATTGTATTTGATTTGGACTTGTGACGTTGTAATAAAACAATGTGAGGTTGACGATTTAGTTAATATTGGTCGAATTTTGTTTTGATTTCAATTTTGTTTTGTGAAAGTTTGTTGCATTTGTGTTATTTGAACCGAAAACCTAGTTACTAGTTTTTCTTTTAACATAAAACTAAGTCCCATGAAATAGAGGTCGAGCCTATCCAAATTCTTTAATATACTGAAATTTAGCGGCTTCGCTCGCGTTTAGATCAGAAAGTATTAAAATTTGAAGGATTAAGAAGTAGTAGAAGGGCTGAGGCTTGTAATATTTAAATAGATATATTATGTATTATTCATCATATTCCTACCCTTGTCTCATGTTATTTGGGGTCGGCCGCAACACGTTTTTTTCTTCCATTCGCTTCTGTCATCCGTAAAGCTATAATTTACTCCTGTTTCTTATTGATAACAAGCTTATGCCCGCGGCGTCGCCCGCGTGAAGTTCGATAATTGTCCCACGGGAACATACTATCGGGATAAAAAGTATCCTATGTGTTAATACAGGTTATAAACTACCCGTGTGCCAAATTTCATCCAAATCCATTCAGCAGTTTTTGCGTGAAAGAGCAACAAACATCGATCCATCCATCCATCCTCACAAACTTTCGCATTTATAATATTAGTAGGATTAAAAGAAAGAGAAGTAAATGATATAGCCTGACGATAGTTAGATAGAAAGTTCTTTTATTTTTTAATTTTAGATATCTTATAATTTCTTGTTTAAATTTTACTTTATTTTTGTACACCACTTTTACCATTTTTTTTTATTTGTAATTGAAGAGCGGGGCCTTCTAGCACAGGTATATAATTTACTTAAAAGGAGGTCCCTATGTAAGATTTACTGTAAAAGTTGTACAAGTTTCTGCAATAAACCTTTTTTTTTTTTTTATTTATTTATTTATAGTGGAATGATTTCCTCACACAAGCCATCTATCGTTTTCTTGGTCTCTCTCTCCCTTTTCCATCCATCATCAGGTATTGCTTAATGTACACCATCATCTGCCTAGCCTTTTCCCAAACTATCTTGGGGTCGGCTTTCAGTCTAACTGGATGCAGCTGAGTGCCAGTATTCTACATGAAGCGACTGCCTATCTGACCTCCACAACTGGGTTATACGATACCCCTTGGTAAGACTGGGTATCAGATTTTTGGCTTCTGACTACTCGTAACGACTGTCAGAGATCTAAAACTGACAGCAGAATGGCTAAATCAACACCATAAACACCTATTCATAAACACCTTCGCGGTTTCGAGTAAGTGTTAAGTTCTATTAATTCCAATAGCCATTTAAGATTTTTTCTCCAAAATGAAACTGCGCCTTCTAATCATACACCACACACAACACCAGAAATGTCCATTTCAAAAAAAAAAACGAGACGTTACATCCATTCAGCAAAACGCCTTTCAGAATCCCCTAAATCATACCATTGAAAGCTAAAAACTCTTCCGTGCCATTGGCGTTAGTGGCATTATGAAAGGCTCTGGCAAATATTCTGGCAACATTAGCATATGAATGATACAGGGTAAAAAAGTGGCGCCCCCCGCTTCAGGTGGCGTGTCCCGACCGGAAATAGGTTCGAGCGCAGCCACCGTAAGCTTCCTTTAGAGATAGGGCGTATTGGACTGCGTTTTGTGAATGGTGTTGATTTTTCCATTGATTTTTGGGTAGTTTCGGTGGTGAGTTTCGATAGGTATGGTTTTAGAAGGGTTAAAAGGAAATATAGTATGATAAATACATTCATTTTGATAATCATATACATCTGACAAAACTTTTTTTTTTAATTTTGTATCTTCTTTTACCTGAAATATTGGAGTTTCTAGTCTAACCACATACTGTATTTTACATTGAGCGACAGCCTATCTCATAACTAAAATCATTCCCTTACAGTGTTTTTAACTGTTTAACTGCTTTTTCATTCATACCGACGTACCTAAGAATTTAGATAATTCTCATTAATTTATCATGACACCAAAATTAAAAAAAAAACAATTCCCATGATGATGCAGTAGTTTGTCACGTTATAATAAATAAGGTAACACTATGCATTTAATCTATTGCTCATAAAGTAGTTAACTATTTCTAAATGAATGTTCACAAAAATGTATTTCTTCTATCTTTTCAAGAAAAAGTTAATAAACCTTCGTTACCCATAAAGAAATATTTTCTGCACTCAATAATTTTCTTGCTAATGATTTTACGCAGCACTCTACGTTGTATGGTGCAGCAGATTGATGCAATTCATAAACTGTTGGGTGTAAGTTATCTATACATCTATACATACATCTATACAAAAAAAGTGTCTGGCTATGCTATGCATGCTATGCATGCTATGCATGCTATACATGCTATGCTGTTCATATTTTACTGGCCGTCACTTGTTTGGTAAAGTATGAGGTTGCAGTTGTACCCCTTTTTATAGCTTGGAAGAAAATAGTGTGTCTGGAATTAAGCCCTTCCTGTTTATTTTTAGTGACACTGCAACCGCAAAACTAAATTTGTTTTTCATAGTAAGTTAATGAAAAAAATTACTGCTGCAGTTTGGTGAAAAAGACCCATATTTCAAAAATTTAATTTATCAATCTTATTCAAACCAATTTACATTAAAAGTTTTTTGTACGTTCTACATCTCAATTTTTTTTTCAGAATTTTGCTCCTCTTACTTTATAAATAAGAGGGGGGGGGGGAGGCCACACGTTTTACTACTTTGGAAGTGTCTAGCTTTCAAACGATGGACTTTGAAAAAAAATGTTATAGGAACCTAAATGTCATTTTTAAAGACCTACCTTTAGACACCCCGCACGTATAGGTTTGTTTTTTTTTTCAGTTGCGTGTGGGGAGGGTATGTCCTTAATCTATTTTTTTTGACGTGACAACGTCTTATAAATTGGTTTGCCGGGTGACACTTCAAGAAACTGCGTTACGCTCCGCTCACGTTATGCGCTCACAATGAGAGCGAGTGAGAGGCACGCGTCCCTTCCACTCGGGCATGGTTAGCCCGCCTAAGAGCGAGAGAGACAGACATAAAAAGTGAAAGGCACGCGTCCCTTTCGTTGTCACGTAAAACTTTCGCCCGTATACCGACTTTACAGGCAACCAATTTTTTTCGGAATAAAGTGGCTGTGACATATGGACAGACAGACATGACGAATCTATAAGGGTTAAATTTTTTGCCATTCGGCTACGGAACCCTAAAAAGAAAAAAAAAAATTGGTTGCCTGTAAAGTCGGTATACTGGCGAAAGTTTTACGTGACAACGACTTTGAGTGGTAAAATAATTTTAATGTGAATATTCATTCGTATAGTAGGAAGTAGGATGAAATAATAGTAACAATTTAAAACATTTATTTGCGCGTGTTTTTCACTTTTTATGTCTGTCTCTCTCGCTCTTAGGCGGGCTAACCATGCCCGAGTGGAAGGGACGCGTGCCTCTCACTCGCTCTCATTGTGAGCGCATAACGTGAGCGGAGCGTAACGCAGTTTCTTGAAGTGTCACCCGGCAAACCAATTTATAAGACGTTGTCACGTCAAAAATATTGCCATCACATGCAAACGCATGTGGGGAAACCCCCACATGCAAAGCAAATCAACTGCAGATAAATCGCTGACCGCTCATGACTCAAATGCAACCCCACAAAGACCATGCGGGGCACGTCTCACCCCGGAACGACGCGACTGCGCTGATTTCAGTCCCTTTTTACTTTCTCAATGATAGATAGATTCGATTCTTTTATTAGAGGTGCACCGTTCTTTCAACGGTATCCTTTTGTTACGGTCTTCGGTGCAGTGGCGCTCTATTTTTGCACTTTAAAGAGGTGTAATTGAATCTGAGGTTTATTTGAACAGGTACCTATCTTGTTAAGGTGTGGCAGTGTGTTTGTGTAGTACGTAAGTAAAGTGAACGAAAATTGTAGTAAACTGTCAAATTGTTACACTTACCTAGAGTGTGAGATTTCATTCCGAAAACCAATTGTAGTAAATGTCAAATTGCTATACCTACCTAGAGTGTGAGATTTTATTCCGAAAACCAATTGTAGTAAACTGTCAAATTGTTATACCTACCTAGAGTAAATAGTAAATTTTATTTCATAAAAAAGGAGATTGTAGTACATGAGGCATACACAAAGTTATACGTATAAGTTTTTACAATTTCAATCACAATCTGGTGGGTGGAGTTCTGCTTTCCTAGCTAGGTTATAGAATAACCTGTATTAAGGAAAAACAGTCCCTGTCCCTTACAAAAAGTTACAATAAACTAGTCCAAAGGTAATTTACTACAATAATGTTTATAATTGAATACGTGCGAGTGTGTGTGTGTGTGTGATTGTTTGTATTTGTGTAAGTGGTATGTGTGAGTGTACGAGTGTGTGTGATGAATTGAGAGAGAGAGTATGTTTGTTTTGTTTGAAATCGTATATAGTAATATTAGATCTGACACTGTTACTGTAACTTAACGAGATAATTTTCTGTTTCAACATAGCTTTTATTTTGAAGAAATGAACGTAGAACCTTTTTACACTTAAAGTTAGATAATCCGTAGATCAAGCAGATTTTGTTAAATTTATTGTACAGAGTCGGACCTAAGTAATTACAAAATTTACTTGCAAAGGATGTGCGAACCTGTGGAAGAGTGCAAATTAAGTCTTTCCTACGCTTTGTTACTATTTTATAAGGGGTTTTGCGGTGCTGTAGGAGAACTGTTTGAAGGATGAAGTGTTGTCGAACGTTAAGAACATTACATATACTATACAATAGATCAGTTAGGAAACATGATAGGTCTCGAAGTAGCTACTTTCAGTATCGCTCTGTGTGCGATCTCGAGTGTTTTTAGTATAGTTTTCGCAACGTAGTATGAAATTTCATTCCGAAAAGCATTTGAGGTCAACAACATGAGGTCCCGGGGTCGATTCCCAGGTCGGGCAAAGTGTTATTGGACTTTTCCATCAGGGGGGTTACTATGACGCTTAAACCATTATTGTTCCTATTCCAGAGTGGGAAAGAGATGGAGCTAGACGACCTGTATAGCTCCGTCTCTTTTTCACTCTGGAATAAGAATTGAACAATAATGTTTTAAGACGTCATGATACGCCACCAGGAATTTTTCAGTAGCAACCATGGATGTGTGATCTATTACTCGCCACTTCTTCTTCCCAGCTAAAACACTAGGAAGTGGCGAAGAACGGGCGTTTTGGGGGACTGTCTCTTGTAATTTTGGCGTTCAAAAAGTGCTGATTATCAGCCTAGTTTGAATAAATGACTTTTGATTTGATTTTGATTTGATTACATGGGACTTAAACATAAGTGGTAAAATGTGGGTGTTAGCTACACCACTACTTATTCCGTCTGGGATTACAGGCGTGATGTTATGTTATAATTAAATTAATTAAAACAGATATCGAATTAGCAAGCAAAACCGGCTAATTAATCTGGTTATTTACAGGAACATATTTTTGATTATTTCTTTTAATATTACGACGTTGGTAGCAGTGGAGGCAAAGTGGCTCTTTTTTTTACGAATGGGAAATCATCAAATTACCCTTCCCGCTCTGGGCGGAGCGAAAGGGAGTGTCAGACTTGTACTGACTAAAACCGATCCATGTTCCTTTTTAGCCCTTTGTGTTCCTGGGCCGCGGTATCTCTTTCGAACAGTCCCACAGCCCTGGCAGGCATCGACACTCTCGGACCTCTTGCAATTTGCTGACATCTCCTTGAACGTGCTGTCGACACGGCCTCAGTCATAAGACGGACGAACGGTGAGCTAGCCCATTACTCACCGTCCACAGGCCCGCGCCCGCTTGTGTGGATGGGGCAGGCACAGTGACCCTTGCTTCCGTTTTGTAATAAGAATAAATAATAAAATTTATTTTACAAACTGAAAAGGCTAAAGTCGGTGGCAAAAAAGTAAATGAAACAAACAAGTCACCGACTGCCGAAACTAAAATTATTTGCCACTTTTTAGTGTTTTATGGAAGTCGGTTATTTTTTTTTTGTAAAAAAGTTTTTATTTTAGCCTTTTCAGCTGTGGTATCTCACTTTAATCCTAGTCAAGTATAATTTTTACATTGTAACTAGACCAAACTATATTAATTTTTTATGGAACCAAATGGCAGGTATTCAACATCAAACTAAAGAAGAATCACGCAAATCGGATCATAAATCTCAGCGTAATCGGTGTATACACCTGGAAAGTGCATACCGTTACAATTCCAACAAGCCCAAACACAGCTAAGATTCATTGCCTTGTTATGGAGTTCCGAAGCCGACAGGCTTCGGTTCTTGGATTCATCATCAGATCTCATGGTAGAATGGTTCTTATTGGACGTAAATGCTTTACTTGTTGTAGAAAATACCAAAATCACTGTACGTTTTTCTATAAAATTTGAAGAATTCCCTCGATTTCGCCAAGATTCCATCATCAGATCCCGACTTGGTGACTATGGGACCATTTGGGAAGTATACCCTTTCCAACAAAAAAAGAATTTTCCAAATCGGTTGGCAAGCGACGGAGTACCTAATGCGCGAACAAACATAAAAAAAAAAAAAAATACAAATATCCGAATTGAGAACCTCCTCCTTTTTAGAAGTCGGTTAAAAAGTGTACATTTATGCGCAGTAGTATTTATTTTTCATACAATGGTATGATTAGTACTTACAGGTAAACTAAAACTAAAACATATTCAAAAGTTGCAATTAATGATAGTTCAATTCAGATGTTTGGTAGCGACCTGTAGATCGTGGTAATCGTTGTTTTTGAAGTGAAACTTCTTATGCGACTTCCAACAAGTTTAACGCTACTATGGAGGGGGAATATTTTCTAAAACTCACTAAGAGATGGCAGTTTTACAAGACTTGTTTAGGACTACGTAGTTCTACTAGGTACGCAAGATGGCGTGCAAAGAGTCATGCATTCGACTCTTTGGTGTGACCAGCCTTCGCTCAATTTCCATGAGTAGAATAACCTCGATAAACTTATGTAACAAAAATAATACAACAAGAAAACAACAAAACATTATTTAGAAGCCCAATAAAATAACGAGAGTGAATGCGTGGCACTCAAACGCACGTTTCACTTCTTCTGCGCGGAGGGACTCCACGCATTTTTTTTTTTTAATTTATTTCAATACCACTGCTTTCTGCTTTAGCCCAAACTATCTTGGGGTCGGCTTCCAGTCTAACCGGATGCAGCTGAGTACCAGTATTTTACATGGAGCAACTGCCTATCTGACCCGCACAACCCAATAACTGGGATTTACGATGCCCTTTGGTTAGACTGGATGTCAGACTTTTGGCTTCTGACTAGTCGTAATGACTGCCATATATCTACAAATGACAGCCGGGAACAACAAAACCACACAAAAATAAAGTCAACACCAAAATATTCCCTGTACCAATATACTCCATTGTGTCCAAGTTAATTCAATAGACATGAAAACTGCATCAAATCATTAAGAACTTCAGTTAAAAAGAACACAGTTTTATTCCTGTGACCACTCGCTTATCGATTTGTATTTAAATAAGTGAAAAGTGCTACTTTAACCCAATCTGGGTTAACTAAAGAGTTTTATGTCCGTTTTCATCATCGGTACAATTACGCTTATAATCCTCGAAGGCTTAGGCAGACATCATGTACCCATTTGTACACCCACATTTGCTCAGTTAATGTTGTCCCCATGTAATAGGAGGCAAGCCTATTGCCATCAACCGGGCACAAGTAAGCCGTGGGTTCGAACCCAGGCAGGCGCATTACTTTGTGCAATTTATTTCATCACCGCTGCCCTCAATAACGGTGAACGAAAACATCGTGAGGAACCCGGCACATCCTAGAACTAAAAATTCGAAGACTAGTGACATCTACCAACCCGCACTGGGCCCGCGTGGTGGAATACAGTCCACTGCCTCTCATAGGAAGGAGGCCTGTGTCCCAGCAGTGGGAACATTATAGGCTGATGATGATGATGATGGGCACAAATCCAGACTCTGTGACTGCTACTGAGAAATTCATTATGAAGAAACTGACTAAGACTTTGCCCGAGCTGAGAATCGAACCGAACAATTAAAAAAGAGTGCTGCTTACCCACCCTATCTGGGTTAACAAAAGAGGTTTAAAACAATTTCCACCATCAATAATTAAAAAACTTATTGATTTTGAACATTGGTTCAGCGTCGAGAGTTTTAATTCCAACAGTGTAATACATATTTGGGCATTCATTTAGGTGTCAATTCAGATAATGTAAACGGGCATTATTGTGTGTGCCTCGTTGATCTAGTGGTCCAAAACGCGACTATTATGAATCAATAGACATCTATTGCTTTATCTAAAAGCACAGTCCCATCAAAATGTTTACCAAACACATCAATGGACGTTGAAGCATGTCTAAATATCAGTCGCCGTGAACAAGGCATATCTTAGAAACGAGGTTACTATGGGAACGTCTAGACGGGGTGATCCATCACAATACGACTGAAACGGAGAAAAAGTGGTTTCACTTTCTTACTCAGGTTGGTATTGTGTTAGCTGAGTTGATAGGTCAATCAATCTAGTGGCTTATTCGCTTTGGCCGATACCTATACGGAACTAAGCCTGCTTCGTTGGTCTATTAGTCCCTAGCGCGACTAGGGAGCATGAGGTTCCGGGTTCGAATCCGAGGTCGAAAAAAAATGGTTTTGTTTTAACTAAATAGAAAATGTAACTGACTGCCTGTATACTAAAGTAAAAAGAAAAAAAACCTATATATTAAATTGAGCATGTTGTATTTGCAATAAACAAAAAAAAAATGATGAACTCACGTAGACTTAAGTAGTTTAAGTAATCTTAAGGATTAAACATTGTGTCTAATGCTGGAGCACTATTAGAATAAGTTAATTAACAAACAAAAAAAAAAGCAAACAAATAAAGAAAATCAAATAACGGCGTTGTTACGTATGAGATTTTGTCCCTCTTAAGGTAACGGAACAAAGTCCCAGACGCAAGGTGGGATAGTATTGGTATCAAAGGAAACAACAAACTGTCCTAAATAACATAACTTTAATCATAGTACACAAGCATATTTAAATGACCGTAAGATAATTTATAATTAACAAGAGGCAAGGTAATAACAGTCAATTAAAGATAAAGCCAGCCAGCGTACAGTTTAGTTGGTAGAACTAGGGTTGTGGGGGGTTGGAGATAACCTTAGTACTGTCCCTTGATCTTTAAACGTTTAAATTATATCACTCAAGGTACAACCTTCCAGTTTTTTATGGAGTATTAACAATAAGTAAATGGGCGCCAGGGACTGGAAGAGTCCCGGATCCCGGAGCCGACGAAGATGTGTCTATTATGCTTCCAGTAGGCTTCCAGTTAAGCGCAGGGGTCGAACCCGGGGTCCTCTAATTAAATTTGGTACTAAGCCCGGCTTCTTGTTTAGAAGACCGGACAGGTGTAATCTGGGTTCTGGTTAGAACCGGTAGAAAGTAGGAAAATAAGTTGTAGAAAGAAAAAACCGTCCCGCCTGCGCTAGGTCGCTAGGCGGACTCTGCCACTGCACAGTCGTCTCCCCAGGAGGCGTTGAGTGGACTCGAGGAACGGGTCTCGCGTCCAGGCCCCAGAGGCGCCTCTAGATCCTGGCGGCGAGACGAATCTCTCGAGTTGCCTCACCTGGAATCGACAATACGGGGCCCCATGACATAAAGGAAACTAAGGTACTTTCCTTGAGAGGGAATAGAGGTGACCGAGCTAGGGAACCGATGGTCTGAAAACCTTAGCCGGTTAATATGCCTGTGGCCAATACACCACAATAGGCTTCGACTTTGGTTTGCCTAACCCCCGTGATGGGACAATAAGAAATAGGATTAGCCATGGGGCGTGTAATACTCACGGTTGAACAATAGTGAAATCACTTGGCTGTGGGATTCGACCGGCTGGAGAACGGGTCCGCCTGTTTGATGGTGAATCCTCCTTAACACATGGAATCCTGTAACGAATATCCTGGGATCACTACAATATCCTTTTAACGACCAGAGAAGGACTCTGAGAGCACTTTCCGACACTAATGCACCCAAAATCCTTACCTTTTTAAAACATGAATTTAATTTGGTGTGTTCACCGAAGCGCGTTCAATCGCAAAAAGACGCCACTGACTTGTCTCTGGTAGTCACTTCCTCTAACCAAAATTCGGCGGAACACTTAGAAAATGTCCCATCGTCCAGGTAAAACTTTAAAGAGCCGTGATGACAGAATCACTACATCAAGATATTTAATTCTTGAAAATGCCTAACGACTGTCCAACATGACGTTTACACTCTGAAACAAATAACCCCCATCGAAATCCAAGCTAACAAACTCCTTATTTCTCATTTCCAACAATATAGATGGTCTTGAGTGGGTTACCATTCCCCTGATTCCTTCGGCGAATTCAAAATGTATAACCTTGCAACACTCAAACCAGAGATTAAAGATGGATTACGTTCCCCCGAACCTTCCAGAATAAAGTCTATATAAAAAAACTAATTTTGTTTCCGTTTACGGTAAAAAGACTAAAAATTATTAAGAATAGACGATATTAGTTCGATGGCTTCCAAACAATATGCTAATAAGTAAATTAATCGTTATCGATTAAAATTACCAAGGCGGATCTACAACCGCTAGATGTCGCCTCCAACTGTCAGACACTGACGTTTAGCTGAATGACATCTGGACCGACAACAAGCAATTGTCTTTCAATTACAATAAAATATATCTAATTTATTGTGAAAACCCGTTTAATTGGGTTTTGGAATGTGATTTAGTTTCAGAAAGTGTTACTAAGGAGTCCAGTGACGAAGTGCCGATGAAAGGATGACTCTTTCCATAAACCACAAGCCAAAATCATTTGCGAAAACTACAATGAACATTTCGCTTGGAAACCATTGAGATCAATATTGGAAACCTATCAATATACAACGTACGCAGGTAAATGTTAGGTACCAAAAAAAACAACGTAACAGCGTGGACCACCATGTCTGCGGTAGTAAATACTCATTAAAAAAAAAAACCGAGGTCGGGTTTGCCATCAAGAATTTCGTAGTCGCAGACACAGTCTGGATTGATGCCCGGATGATGGCAATAGGCTCGCCCCTTTAACATGAGACTTAAACATAACTGGCAAAATGTCTGAGTACGTTTGGTCCACCTCTGCCTTACCCTTCGAAGATTACGTTTTTTAAAGTATTGATTAAATACAAGGTGTTGTTTTGCATCCTCTTCAAATTCAAGGAAGTAACTATGCTAATGATTCTCGTCCCGAATCATTAATAAAATGAGTAGGTAATATTTATTTATTTTTTTATTTACGGAAATCGGTAAGTGTGAACCACCCATGTTTTAGACGCGGTCCGCCTGATTCTCGCCTTATAACCGCACTTTCACACACAAACAATCTGAAACGTTTATTCGATTATTTCTTATTCCCTCAACCACGATAAGGGGGTTATTCTGAAATACTGACAAAAATAAACAAGCAAAAAAATCTGCGTTTTTTAATAATTTAGCTGGGTACCGTAATTTTAATTGATTAATTATGTCATTTGCGAAAACCTCCTGAAATTTGTCGAGGATGCAAAACAACACTTTGTATTTATTGATCCCGAGCTCTAAGATGTAGTCCTATCTTTAGAGAAGGATACAGCTATCTGATTGATCAATCAAAATGCACAGTATCACCTGAAATTCACGTAGCTGTTCATCATTCTCTTGTCCTGTATGCGAATTTATTTGGGGTCAGCGCATCATTGTCTTCTTCTTCCATAGCTCTCATCATCTCAGCAGTAACCTTCTGTCTTGCCATATCATCCTTCCGAAAGCATCAAAGAGACTTGCCCGCAGCATCACTAGACTGAAACAGGACAAAATTCGCAGCAAGATCATAGGTATTATAATCGGCCACTGTCCCCTGAATAAACACCTATTTACTATAGGTGTGACGGATAGCCCTCTGTGCAGAGGATGCATGGAGGCGGAAGAAACACCACAGCACGTGCTATTGGAGTGCAGAAGCGTGGCAGATCAACGGGCACGGACTTTTCAATAGTCGGCATCGCTCCCGGAGGCCTGCAGCAGCCTGAAAAGGCTGCTAGCTTTCTGGGAGGACCTGGGATGGTTGGAGTAACTAGAAGATTTTGTATACGTACAATGACCCAATAAAGAGGCTAAGTGCGGAAACAGCCCCGCTAACCTAACCTAAACTAATTATCCTTCATCCAGTCCATCCATCGTTGCTTTGGTCTTGCCCTACTCTTAAAGCCATGTTCACCTACCTACTAATCTAGACCATTATGATTATTTGCAGAACCCGCGATTCGGTATTCATGTTACAGGAATCGGAAAATAGTAGGGGGCGTTCCTGAAAACGTGACCAGATTTTTATCAGTACATAAAATTATATTCTAGTCATAAATTCAGCCTGTGTCTCGCACTTTACAACAGTGCATACAGATAATTTAAATGGCTCAAATCCTGAATAAGATATAATTCTCTTGTGATTCGTTGCAAAATTTGTTTTGTTTACAAAGATTCATGTGGTTATTTTGAATGAGAAAGCTTCACGAGAATGTACAGACGGCGACAATTCAAGCAATATATATCCAGTATAACCTGACCTTACTTTGTATAAGCTTGCCGTATTGTGAGAGTTCAGTTTAATTTAGTTTTTCATTGCTTGTTTGGAACATTTGCAGTAAGATCCTATGTGAGTTTGTTAGACACATAAAAAACGTTGTTTTTCAGATCGTCTTTCAATTATAAAAAAAAAAAATTAAAGAAAACGATTGATTCGATTTCGTTAATTTTGATAATTTTGTATAATGATAATTGATCAAATTTATTCATTTTGATAATTTTGTAAAATGATAATTGATCAAATTTATTCATTTTGATAATTTTGTATAATAAGTATTTGTTACCTGCACTGTTTCACTACCAAGAACTGCCCCAATGGATGGAAACATGATTAATTAGATCATTATTGAACTTTTCAATCAGTCTTACCAATTGGTATAGGATAGCCCTATAATAACTGGGTTGTGGAGGTCAGATAGGAATCTGCTCCGTTTAAAATACTGGTAATCAGTTGCATTCGGTTAGATTGGAAGCCGACCCTAACAAACATCGTTGGGAAGAAATCAAAAAATGAAAATCAAAACTCATTTATTCAAACTAGGCTGATGATCAGCACTTTTTGAACGTAAAAAAGGCTAGGCTGATGATGATGAATGAACTTTTCAAAACAACTCACAAGTTTTGACACATCACACACAAAGTTGTTTCTTTATCCTTTACCAACCATTTCATACTTCCTTAGCCACAAAACCAACATTTAATTTAAACAGCTTAAAATTACGACTTAAACCGACACGACAAGCAAGAATTCCCCTGCGACTACCCGACTGGTCGCAGTGCCGTTGCGTTACGATTTATTTGCGTCGGAGTGAGGCGCACTCATTTATCGGCCCAATAAAATAAATCAGGCGCGTTTAGCTTGGCGACGTTTACGCGCAGTTGACACGTCGTTGTCGGTTAGGCTGGGTGCAGACGTACGATTTTTGTGTTGACTGTGATTTTTAAGATATTTCTGGGTATGATTTGTTCAGTCTTTACAAGATTTCCAGTTAAGTCTAACACAAATATTTCTTCAAAATATCGATTTTCAATAACAACAGTACCTACTAGTACTGAATCAAGCCGGGTCTGTGTAGTTGTTTATGGTGGATTCCCTCTTGCAGAGAGGAGTCCTGTACCACCTTTTTTTTTCGGATGGGAAATCTACAAATAACTGCTCCCGCTCCGGGCGGAACGGAAGGGAGTTTCAGACTTGTACTGACAAAAAACCCATCCATGTTCCCTCTTAGCCCTTTGTGTTCCAGGGCCACGGTATCTCTTTCGAACAGTTCTAAAGCCCTGGCAGGCATCGGCCCTGTCGGACCCCTTCCGATTTGCTGACATCTCCTTGAGGCGCGCGTGGAACGCGAACGCACCGTCGCCACGGCCTGTCGGCATAAGACGGACGGAAAGTACTGTGCCCCTTTCAGTGGAAAAATAAAGGTCTAATTAGTCTTTAGCTACAGAACTAAAATAAAAACGCCAGTAACTAATAAGATTGCTATCATAAATGTCTACTTTGTCTAACATACCAATACCACCAGCAACTATATCATGACACTTTAATAAATTATTATAGCTCCTAATAATCTTTACTTCGTCACAAAGTAGTCTACGCTTTTGTGAGGGATTCTACCAAAAACATCCAAATCGCATTACAAAAAAAAACGCAACTCATGCAAGCAGCCTAATCTGTAGAAATCTCGGCTCAAAATAGCCTTGTTTCCAACATTCTGACTGACTCAAATTATTAGGATATCCACGTTACCTAACAATTCACATGTTTTTTGTTTACATTCCTTCACAATATACGGTTTCCCGTTTTTGATGTGATTATTAAACGTTTATTTTGTCGTCTCTGTTTTTGGATTTCTTGGATTCCTTCTTTGTGATTATTTTGTTGGTTATCTACCTATCTAAGATTAGCATTTTAATTGACCAATTAATTAATAGTTTTGTTGTTGCTTTCTTGCATATTACGAAACAAAAAGTAAAAATAAAAAAATAAAACTTTTATTTTACTACTTACATTATTTTCAAACGATAATTTACATAGTTACAATATGAAAAGGTGTACCTTAAACTATAATAAAAATGTTTCTTTTTTGTTTTAAATAGTAGTCGCCTCCTTGGCGTAGGCATCTCCCAATTTTTCTCCTCTAAATAAAAAATCAAAGTAAAAATAATTTATTTGACTGAATTTCAGCACTATTTGAAGTTAAAATTTAATTAGACAGACAACTAAAACCCCGCCTTCACGTCTTCTTAGTTTTTAAGCTTTATAATAATCAAAATCTCCATTGATAAACGCTACGAAATGCTTCCCTGAAACGAACGTTCAACCCAAAACAAAAGCAACATTCAGCTTTCCAGTCCCCCTATCAGTTCCAAAACCCATGTACTATTATTTGAAAGCATTTCAGCATAAACTCGGCCAGGATTCTATTCCTACATCCCTTTGCACTCCAACCAATATCCCAATTTCATATGTGAAGCAAGAACGTTCCAACCCACCTCAAAACACGATACATTCCAAAAATCCCTTGGATACCCATCAAAATTTGCATCTAACCACGCAAGACAATCACTTACCCTAAGTAATTGGCAAGCACCGTTTAGATAACCAATCAAAGGCTCGTGACCTCAAAGACGAGCTCGAACCATTCGAAAACGAACCTAAACCACTAGATACTAAACCTCAAAGTGTTTTAGCAGAAGATCCTGAGATGTAGGTAATTCCGAGATGGGAGCAAACGTAAAGGCCAGATATCGGCCTAACAGCGTAATTGAATATCGAGCTTGAACCACGATTGACCGAGATATGGAAAATTCCGACTTGATTTGTGCCTGTGGAGTCGTTTTTATGGATCTGGAATGGCTATGAAGTGGTCTAGAATTTATTATTCCATCTACAGATGAACGATATGTTTCGTAGATTGGAGGGTTAGAGCTTCACTTATTGGGCTCAAACTCAAAGCATTTGTTTTAATTAGACCGTTACAGGCACGTCTACGGTCAAAAGCAAAAGGATGAAGCTATAATATCATCATCATCAGCCTATAATGTTCCCACTGCTGGGACACAGGCCTCCTCTCTATGAGAGGGAGTGGGCTGTAATCCACCACGCAGGCCCAGTACGGGTTGGTTTATGTCACATGTCTTTGAATTTTTAGTTCTTGGACATGCCGGTTTCCTCACGATGTTTTCCTTCACCGTTTTTGAGAGCAGCGGTGATGAAATAAATTACTCAAAGTAATGCGCCTGTCTGGGTTTGAACCCACGGCTCACTGCTAGTAAGTTGGGGCTGCCACCACGCAATGAAGCTATAATAGTCGAGTCACAAAACATAATAACTTGTAAAAGTACCGTAGTTGCCTAAGTACCTATAATTCCCTGGTAACTTTGGATTTTACATTAAATATCAGTGTAGGAAGTCATAAATCAAATAATATGTTGCGTCTTATTAACACTTAGAAGTACAAACTAAGCGCTTTAGTTCGAGGAGTAAGTAAGTATTGTACAAAGTTAGGTAGGAATTATTTATAAGTACATATATCTATATATTTTTATATATCTTTATTTCTCTTCAAAAAGCAAGTCAAAGAACATTACCTTTCCTCTATACAGTAATATTCTGATATATATTAAAGGTATATTTTTACGTCTATTTTTATTTATATATGTGTATTTATTTGTATGTATGTTTATTTTATATAGGTATTAAGTTTGTTTTAAGCTCTTATTTTTATTTTCCTGTTTTATCTTTTCTACACACTGTGTCTACATTTCTATTCCAACTTTCCTCTCGCAGGTCTGCTGGAAGAAATTTCTTTTGAAATAAGCTGTACCTTTGTGCTCTTGTATCTTAATGTATTGTCCTGTTAAGTGTTATGTGTGTACATAAATAAATAAATACATAAATATCTATTTGGTTCTACGTCGTTGGTAGAATGGTCGGAAGCGCGACTGCTGAGCATTAGATCTTAGGTTCGATTCCTGAGTCAGGCAATGTGTTATTGGGTTTTTCCAATAGGTTGTTCTAAGTAGCAGCGAAAGAGTTTGGATTTGTGCCCGGTTGATGGCAATAGAATCGCCCCTATTACATGGTTGATGGCAATAGAATCGCCCCTATTACATGGGGACTTAAGTCCAAACATGCATTACATCCATACGTACATTTCGCCAGTTATGTTTTAAAACATCATCATCAGCCTATAATGTTCTTGCTGGAACTCAGGCCTCCTCTCTATGAGAGGGAGTGGGCTGTAATCCACCACACGGGCCCAGTGCGGGTTGGTTGATGTCACATGTCTTCGAATTTTTAGTTCTAGGACATGCCGGTTTCCTCACGATGTTTTCCTTCACCGTTTTTGAGAGCAGCGGTGATGAAATAAATTACACAAAGTAATGTGCCTGCCTGGGTTCGAAACCGCGGCTTACTGCTCGTAATTTGCAGTTGCCACCACCGAGCCATTGCTGCTCTTTTAAAACATTACTGGCATAAATGTGAATGTACTATTAGGTACACTTCTGCCTAACCGTCCCCGCATTACAGGCGTGATGTTCTGTTACCTAATTCAACCAAAAGAAATATATAACCTACCTTTGTTGACCATACCTTAAGAAAAGATTTTATGAAATGAAAATATGCAATGGCGGATCAATTCAGTTGAAAGTATTTAATAGAGAAATGAAATTTAAAAAAAAACCTTCAACCTATTACAATACTGTTTTTGTTCCATCAAATAACTGCAGAAGTTCTTTTAATAAAATTTTATCTAGATTGCCTGTGCCATGAAATTATGCTCTGTCTGAATAATTTCTTTCGAGAGAGTAAAGTTGAGTTTTTTTTTAATACTTACTGTAATGTTTTAGTACTGTCGACAAGACTTTCTTAATTTTTGTGTTTCTTAAATTTATTATCAACTTACCTACATACATGGTATAGGTAATTGGCATTGGCATGGTGTAGGCAAAAAAAATCGCACACCTTGATTTTATTTTGGTAAAGCTGGTATTTTTTTTTAAGAATATAATGTTACACTAGCTGCTGCCCGTGACTTCGTTCGCTTGGAAATTTTGATGGGTTTTAGGGGTACCTATGAAAAATAAAAATTGGCCGATTGTCAGACCTACCCGATATGCACACAAAACTTCATCCGAATCGGTTCAGCCGTTTCGGAGGAGTTTGGTAGCAAACACGAGACACCAGAATTTTATACATTAAATTGACTTTTTTTTTTTGTTGATTTGAAGCTTTTAACCATCCTCTAACTTCTAATATTTTGTTGGTCTCAAGTGTACTTTTTCCCATGGAGGCAGAAATCACAGAACACCACCTGCTTCGATTATTACACATCCTTTTGCCTCGTCTACGTTCATACATCTAGTCACACACAAACGTTGGTAGCGAGAATATCAGTAATAAGGTCACCGTTTTGCCTTTTAGGGCGTAACTCCTAACACTTTCATTCACAATTCCGATGTAAATGCATTTTGATAAATTCTTCATGTCTTAGATTAAAAATACAAATTCGTTACTATTATTTTGCGTATTTAATAGCTTCAAATGCACTATTATTATAATTTCAAATTTTATTGAAGAAAACAAAGATAGTGTGGGACACAACTTGCGTCGATACTCTTGCACCATCACATCTTCCAAGCTCATTGTGCTGCGAATAACCTCAAACGGCGGAAATATAGTAACCTTTGTGGTAACTATATTTTCGAGCCGTTTGGGTTTGAAAGTCTGGGGCCGTGGGATCCGCGTGCTAAGAGCATTTTTAAAGAAATTTCTAAACGCCTAGTTGATACTTCCCGTGACCCAAGGGCTGGGTTTTACCTTAGCCAGAGGCTATGTATTGCCATACAACTTGGCAATGCCGCCAGTCTTTTGGGCACGTTACCAGCTGACAGATTTGAGGAGGAGTTTTTTGACGCCCTATTATAATTTGTTTTTATTTTAGTTATTTAATTGTCTAGTTGCTAATTGTTTTAATGTATACAGTTAGTTGCAAAGTGTTAAATAAGGTACTAAAATAGAAAAAAATAATTATTTTTAAAAGTTCTTAAAAAATAACTACTAATTGAAAGAAAGAAAAAGTAGGTATTTATTCGTCTCGCACATAACAAAACAAAATGATTAAACTAACAATAAAACAAAATTATACAAAATTGATGACCAACCCTAATCCACAAAAGTAAACGTCAAATTATACTGATTCTGTTCCACTCAAAATTTTACGTCCCAACCCCAAAATTTCTAAGAACATGCATTATTCAACCGTATTAATATTTAATATTCCTTTGACAGTGGAATCAGTTGCGTTGCCAACGGTACTGGTTACTAAATATGATCAGGTCAGCATTTAAGTAAAAGCGCTGGTAAGCGGACCTCGGTAACTGAGTCGAGTGGCTTCCTACAAATAAAAATCTATTGTTCGCTCACTAGATTACTTGAGGAGGTAATTTCGATGTGTGGATGCGGTATGTGTGAGGAGGCAAACGAATTTGGAGTTAAAAATAAAAGTTCTAGAAAGAAATCATTCCACTCCGCTACTGAATGTCGAAGTTTGAAATGTCGACGTATGTTAGTTCTAAAGTACAAGATCTCGATGTACGCCAGTTCGAAAGTTCACTGGACCGAAGTATGCAAGGCCGACGTATCGTTAGTTAGAAAGCATAATTGTTAAAGAGCGAGCGAAGCGAGCTCTGGACTTGGGGCACCCCGACTCGGACATCCCCTTCGTGTTAGGTTACTGTAAACCCTGCAGACAGAAATAGGAGCCCCGCGTAGCGGGGCTACGTCGACTATGCTTTTAGGGTTTCTAACTAACGATACGTTGGCCTTGCATACGTCGCTCCAGTGAACTTTCGAACTGGCGTACATCGAGATCCTGTACTTTAGAACTAACATACGTCGACATTTCAAACTTCGACATTCAGTAGCGGAGTCAAATCATTCATATACACGGATGATTTGTTTCTGTAACTTTCATTTTTTTAAGGAACGTGTTTGTGAAAGACTTGTTTGAAGAACCACTGATTCAAATGATTCCAAATTACCCTTGAACAAAGAGAAGGCATATGTTCCAGCAGTGGGAAATTTTGGTGAAAAGAAGTGGCACTGGTGCAGGTAAGCAGAAAAATAAGTAGAATTGGCAGTAATTCTAGAAATCGAAATTAAATAATTACCTAAATCCCTTGGTGTAGCAATTATGTAGAGATGATTGGTACCTTCTATGTAAAATACAGGTATTCAGCTGCATCCGATAAGACTGGAAGCCAAGCCCAAAATAATTGGGAAAAGGTTTCATTTGGTAGGTAATAACAGCGACTTACTTATATCCAACTATTACACTAGAACATTATTTAAGTCTACTCTAAATTTGTCACTATTCTAGTTTTATTTGTTCCATTTAGTGTAAAAAAACACACAAATATCTATATATATTTATTTACGTATTATATTTATATTATACATGGTTATGTACATATATGAAGTAGATAACTTTACTTTTGTTATTTAATAATTTTTTGTAGTACACCACTGACTACCCTCTTTTTTATTTTTATTCCATAATATCCATCCAAAGGTTGTTTAGAAGATATCGCTATAAGCGATAAAACCGCTGTTGTAACCATAAAATTATTAGTTATGTTTGATTTTTGGTGTACATTAAAGTTTTATTCTATTCTGCTTAGTAGTATAATTGTGTTATTTATAATGAGTGACTTAATTTTCGCATAGTAAACTATTTTTCATGTTTTTTTTTTCTTGTGTTCAAAACATCAAATATGCTTATGTTTCTTCTTCACTCACGTTCTTTCCAGTTCTATTTGTAGTCCAATCCATTCTAATGGCCAACGAAGGGGCCTTAATAAACAAATGTGAAAATAATTGAAGCTACTGACATTATTTGTTTACGAATAACTACGTTGTTAGTATCGTTAGGGTCTTATGATTGTGGATATGGGTCGATGTTTCATTGTGGTTTGTTTTGGTTTATACTAGTTTCTTTTTTAGGGTTCCGTACCCAAAGGGTCAAAAGGGACCCTATTACTGAGACTTCGCTGTCCGTCCGTCCGTCCGTCCGTCCGTCTGTCACCAGGCTGTATCTCATGAACCGTGATAGGTAGCTAGTTGAAATTTCTACAGATTATGTATTTCTGTTGATGCTATAACAGCAAATACTAAAAACCGAATAAAATAAATATTTAAGGGGGTTCCCATACAAAACAGTGTTTTTTTTTGCTAGTTTTTATAAATACGGGTACGGAACCCTTCGTGTGCGAGTCCGACTCGCACTTGGCCGATTTTTTAATGTTTCAAGTGTAAATAAAGTTAAATTGTAGAATTTATATATTGATATATATTTATAGTATTTTATATATCCTTAGGATGTCTTATTATTTTTTTTTTTACATATGGACACCTGCCACTGTTTGCCTCTGCATCGCCCAAAGGTTGACTGGTAGAAAATGCCCATGGCATTAAGTCCGCCTCGGTACATTGTAATTGAAGTGTTAAATAAATGTAACGTACACCCAAGAACTCGTGGATCTTCAGTCCAGACCGTAGATAGGTGACCTTTAACATCGCTATGTAAAATATTGATACTCAGCCGTATCTGGAAATTCAGGCAGCTGACCTAATTTAGTACAGTTAAAGGATGAGATTGGGTTAACCAATGTGATCATTGCTCAAACACAATTACTTCAGATATAAGAATGGCTTACTGCACTAAAGTCCCACTCAAGGCACCCACAGGATGGCTGCGGGTTGTTCGAAATAGATACCGTGGCCCTGGAACACAAAGGGCTAAGAAGAAACATGGATGCGTTTCAGGCAGTCAAGTCTGACACTCCCTCCCGCTCCGCCCAGAGCGGGAGAAGTCATTTGATGATTTCCCATCCTAAAAAAAAAAAAAAAAGGCACCCACAGGATATTCCGGTTAAGCAGACGACAACCTCCTTGGTTGAACTACGGGAAGCCATACACAAAAAAAAATACTATAACCTAACTTTTGTGCCTGGTGAATGGGACTTTACTTTACAGTATATACATATAAAATCACGCCTTTTTCCCTCGATCCGTACTTACTCCTTTTGCTTTGTCCACGTTCATACCTGGTCATATCCTTGCAAATACAACGCACTTCTCCTTTATGAAGAACTGTAATTCATATACTCACCTATTCATCTAACTCATTAATATTAATGACGGACTTTCAACAACAATAATTTCGCTATAAATCACAAAGTATGTTTTGTAGTTTTATTATTGACAAGCTGTGCCCGCGACATCGTCCGTGTGGAATTGGAATTTTCTAAAATAGAAGTATCCTCAGTTACTCCTTATTACATCAGTTATCCCCCGTCAAAATTGGTCCAGCCGTTCCAGAGATTAGCCGGAACAAACAGACAGACAGCCAAAACTTGTAAAAATTGTTATTTTGGTATATGTACCGTATATACATTCATTATGCATGTAGTAAAAAGCTGTTATTTTAATATTACAAACAGACACTTCAATTTTATTTATTTGTAGTATGTAGTATAGACAACTTACAGCAAGCAATACAAAAGTTATGACGATCAAATCCCCTCAATATTGTGTAAGGTAATTACTTCGCATTATAACCCATTAAATTGTTTCCCATAGTTACCCCATTTCATTGCAATGGCTATCTATTAGTCCCTCTAATGACAGTTATGCGTGATATTTCAATATAATAAAACATTAGTATGAATTTTCACATGAGAACTTCAAATATTTGTATTAAACTTTTATGCTTTTGTTCCCAAATAAAATAGGCTGGTTGATTGCATTTGGTCGTTTGGTCTGTAAAAGCAAAAAAAAGGAATACAAAAGTGTATAAAAACAATGAAGTAAATAACGTTTGTTTAGCTTTTAGTGAGATTGGATATCAAAATACTAGCAGATACCACACAACGGAGTAACGCAACGTCCGTATAAATAGTGCTATTTTTAAATGCCTACCATTGACTGCCTGATTGTCGTTGTTGTTGCAAACACTGCTACTGAGCTTGAGTGGAGTTGGACTCCCTAGAAAGTGGTTTGAAGAAAAAAAAACCATTTAAAAAAACATGTGACAAATGACATTTGCGCTACCAAGACGAATCTAAAAGTAAATCGAATAATTTATCGAAATCGGTTCATCCGTTAAGGAGTACGAAGGAAAAAAGAAACATGCATACATGTATACAGGTCAAACACATAACCCTCCCTTTGGGATTCGCCGCAGTCGGGTAAAAAAGTATGCCATAGAGGAACTTCTGAACAAAAAAATTAATTGAAAATCAGTTATTTATTAGCCTGTAGTCTTCCACAATGACCATCATCATCTGCCTAGCCTTTTCCCAAACTATTTTGGGGTCGGCTTCCAGTCTAACTGGATGAAGCTGAGTACCAGTATTTTACATGAAGCGACTGCCTATCTGACATCCACAACCTAACTAACTGGGTAATATGATACCCTTGGTAAGACTGGATGTCAGACTTTTGGCTTCTGACTACTCGTAACGACTGTCAAAGATCTAGAAATAACAGCCGGGACCAACGGCTTAACGAGCTTTCCGAGGCACGGAGGAAACTCGGCAATCCACAATGACCCTATAGGTATAAAAAAAAACAACTTTTAGACCTTACAACTTATGTACCTATGAGGTAAAGAACTTAGCTTTTACTTTAGTACTTATTTAAATCTACGCTTAAGGGTAGATATTATGGGGTGCTGAGTCAGAAAACCTCCCCGTGCGCCTAGTGGCTGCTAGTCCCTCTCGATACGTCTGGAGGGAACAGCAGCTGCTAGGACGGTGCACCCCGGGCGCCGGCGGTGTCCTTCCCCGAGGAGTGGGAAGAGATTCCCATTCTCCGGGAAATGTCACTGCCGGTGGCAAATATTCTGACGTGGAGGGGTCCAACCCGGACCAACGCGGCGTTTCTCCGCGTGACCCTCTGAAAAGCAGAGGGCACAGCGGAGGAGCAAGGGCGGGCTCGGTGTGCACTCACCCTGCCTCCGAGCAGACAGTGAGGGACGTAGTCCTTCGCTGTCCCCGTCGTTCTCGTAATCCCATCATCGGAGTGTCGTGGATCACGTCTCGCGGCTTCGATCGGGACCGAGGGTCTTGGCTTAACCACCCGGACCGCGAGGTAGAAAACCTCTATAAAAAGTTACCCCGAATCTCAAGCGGCGGCGCACCGTGAGGGGATGTATGGCTGACGGGTGTTCCCATGGAACAATCAGTCTCTAGTGCGACCCCCGCCAGGGTACCAGCCGACCCCCTGGCGGGTTATAAATGTCAAAGGCTTATCCGGGTACAGGGGGCACTGCCCGGATGGACCTCGTATTTCCCCCACACTCGTGGGACCAATATGATAAAACATTTAAAAAATAAAAATCATGCCGGTGACGGCAAAGAGAGGGAGAGGAGGGATGCGGGGTCGGAGTCCGACGCCGCGTCCAGAGAGGTGAGTGCGGGAAGCTCGGAGAGCTCCCGCTGCGCGAGGATCGGGGCTGCTGCGGAGGACCGCAAGCGGTCTAGACCGAAAGGCGACTACGAGTCGTCTTCCGAAGAGGAGTTGGCCTCGGCTCCTAAGATTTCAACCAGCAGGCGTGGTGGAATCAGGGGCAAGGGGAGGGGGCTCTCGGCTTCCGAGAGATCGGGAGCGGCCGGTCGCGGGCAGGCCCTTCCGGACTCCGGTGCAAAGGAGGTGGATGAAACTGGCAGCTCCGATGCGGAGCGTAAGGCCAGGTTTGTTAAGGAAGTGGAAGCTGCCATAAGGGTAGTGGCCTTAAAAAAGTTAACCTCGAAAAAACTCGGGGCCATACCTGCGGCTTCCGCCAACATCATGGCGGCAGTGGAGGCTATGTATCCTCCACCAGGGGAAGTGGCCAAACTGCGGGCGGAGGTCGCCCGCCTGACGGCCGCCACGGATTTTCTCCATGAGGAGAATCTTAAGCTCCGGGCAGACCTGACCGGTCTGCGTGAGTCCGGCTCCCAAGAGGTGCCCCAACAGCGGCAGAACCAGTCCATGCCTGTGGAGGACCAGGTTCAGCAACTGGTTCGGCAGGAGCTGGCTGCCTTCCAGGCGCGGTTCTCCGTCCTGGAGGGCATTGTCTTGCGCCCTCCGCTGGCGGCAAACAAGGCGGCCGCTGGCCCGGGGGCGGGCTCGGGCCCGAATGCGACCCCGGGCCCGAGGGTTGTCCCGGGCCCGAATGCGAATGCGACCCCGGGCCCGAGGGTGGTCCCGGGCCTGAATGCGAATGCGACCCCGGGCCCGAGGGTGGTCCCGGGCCCGAAGGCGGCCTCATATGCGGCTGCTACGGCTGCCACTTCCGGACCAGGGCAGTCTGGCCAGTCCTCCGGCAGGACTAGGCCGGCCCCTGGAAAGGCAGCTCCGGCAAAACCGAAAGCGGCCCAGCAGAGGAAGGGCAAAGCGGCTCCTCAGGCGCTGAATGTGCCAGCGCCAGCAGCAAGGCAGCTGCAGCTACCGCCGCCCCCCCCGTCCGCTAATCCTCCCGTGGCCGAAGCCGAGTGGCAGGTGGTCGGGGAAAGGAGGAAGGGGAGAAAGGCGGCCAAAAAAGCCCACAATGAGGAGCGAAGGCGTCAGCGCAAGGCGCGAGGCGTCGCGGCTCGACTCCGCGCCCCGAAGACCGCAGCTGTAGTGATCACGCTACAGCCAGAAGCGGAAAAGAGGGGCGTGTCCTACCGCGACGTCCTCGCGAAGGCGAAGGCGACGGTGGATCTCGCAGAGCTCGGGATCACTGGGGGACTCCGGCTTAAAGTCACCGCGACAGGGGCTAGAGCGCTGGAGATCCCCGGTGGAAATAGTGGCCCGTCCGCTGACGCTCTGGCTGAAAAGTTCAGAGCGTCCCTAGATGCAGATGAGGCCCGAGTGTCCAGGCCCGTCAGATGCGCAGACCTGCGCATCCTGGGCCTGGACGACTCTGTGACCCAGGAGGAGGTGGTCGCCGCCGTCACCAGGTCTGGTGGGTGCCCTGCTGAGCAGGTCAGGGCAGGCACCCTACGTCCAGACCACTCGGGCATGCGAACCGTTATGGTAAGCTGCCCTGTGACGGCGGCGCGAACAATCGTGGAGGCTGGAAGGCTCCTGGTGGGCTGGGTGTCAGCGCAGGTGAAGCTGCTGGAGCCCCGACCTCTGAGGTGTTACCGGTGCTTTGTGGGGCACCACGTAAGTTGTCGATGCACCTCGGAGGTGGACTGCAGCGGAGACTGCTTCCGATGCGGTCAGCCCGGTCATATGGCCGCGGCTTGCTCTGCCACCCCGCACTGCACTGCATGTGCGGCAGCGGGCAAACCGGCCGATCACCGGGCAGGGGGCAGGGCCTGCGCACCACCCACCAAGTCTAGGGGCAAGGGAAGGCCTTCAGCCACCGCCTCCACCGTCGCTACCGCCGCAGCCGCCGCCACTGCTGCGCCCACCGCTGCCGTCAGCACCGCCGCCGCAACAACTGCTGCGGGGCCCTCACAGGGGGCCCGGGAGGGGGCTGAAATGGAGTGCCAATAATGGCCCCATTACGCCTCCTCCAGGCGAACATCAACCACTGTCGCTGTGCTCAGGATTTGTTGCTCCAGAGCATGGCGGAGTGGTTGATTAACGTCGCCGTGGTCGCTGAGCCGTACTTTGTCCCGCCCAGGGAAGACTGGGTGGAGGACCTGAGCGGCTCAGTGGCCATAATTTCGTCGGCCGCCGCCGGTACCCCGACCCTTGAGAGTGTCAGGAAGGGTCCGGGTTGCGTAGCAGCACGGTTCGGGGAGATCGTCGTAGCGGGAGTCTACTTCTCCCCGAGCCGAACTCTCGCCGAGTTCCACAACTCCCTCATGGAGTTGAGTGTCGTCATCCGAAACTATTCCCTCCCCGTGCTTGTGCTCGGGGACTTCAATGCCAAAAACTTGGCTTGGGGTTCTCGTTGCACAGATGTGCGGGGTAGGATGGTGGAGGACTGGGCTCTGGAGGTGGGCCTGGTCGTCCTAAATCGGGGTTCTGTCCCCACGTGTGTGCGGATGCGGGGCGAGTCGGTGGTGGACATCTCGTTCGCTAGCCCCGCTCTGTCACCGCGTGTCGTTGACTGGCGCGTTATGGAGGGGGTGGAGACCTATTCCGACCACCGGTACATCCGGTTCGATGTCTCCGCCCAGGACTCAAGCGCGCCGGTCTCACAGGCCCCGAGTGGTCCGCGTTGGGCGCTGAAGCAGCTGGACCGGGAGCTCCTCCTGGAAGCCTCGATAGTGCAGGCCTGGGTGACATCACCGAACAGGCCTGCCGACATCAACAACGAGGCAGGGTGGTTCCAGGAGGCCATGTCCGACATATGCGACGTGGCAATGCCCCGAGTTCGGCCAGGACGCGCCCGGCGTCAGGTGTACTGGTGGTCGCGAGAGCTGAAGTCTCTGCGCGAGGCGTGCGTCGCCGCGCGGCACCTGTACGCCAGGCATCGCAGGCTCCGCATCCGCCCTACGGATGCGGCAGCCATTGAGGCGGAGCTGTACGAGGGATACAGAGCAGCGAAGACCGCCCTCCAAGAGGCTGTCCAGCGGGCCAGGGACCTGGGCCGCGAGGAGATGCTGGAGACTCTCGACAGAGATCCGTGGGGGCGCCCGTACAAGATGGTGCGGGACAAACTCCGCACCTGGGCCCCCCCGCTGACGCAGAGTCTCCGCCCTCAGCTCGTGGAGGACGTGGTGAGCGCTCTGTTCCCTCTGCGAGGGGAACATCCTCCCCCGCCTATGGCTCCGCCGCTTGCGGTGCCAGAAGTGGACCACAACGAGGACGATGACGACATTCCCGAAGTGACCGGGGTAGACCTGAGAGTGGCGGTAGGCAGGCTTAAAGCCAAAAATACCGCCCCGGGACCCGATGGCTTGCCTGGCAAAGCCTGGGTCCTGGCCTCGGAGGCTCTCGGGCCCCGACTGGAAGGGCTCTTAAGCGCATGCCTGGAGAGAGGCCAGTTCCCGCTTCGTTGGAAGACGGGGAAGCTGGTCCTCATCCGGAAGCCGGGGCGCCCTGCGGACTCTCCGTCCGCATACCGGCCCATTGTGTTGCTCGACGAGGTGGGCAAGCTCTTTGAAAGAGTCATTGCGAACCGCCTCGCCGGGCACCTTGTGGGGATGGGGCCGGACCTAGCGGAACACCAATTTGGTTTCCGCAGGGGGCGCTCGACGGTGGACGCCATCATGCGCGTGAGGGCTCTCACGACGGGGGATGCAGTGTCTCGGGGTGGGGTCGTCTTGGCGGTGTCTCTTGACATCGCCAACGCCTTCAACACCATGCCCTGGAGCTGCATAAAGGAGGCACTCCGGTATCACCGGGTGCCGACCTACCTTCGTCGTGTGGTCGGGGACTACCTGACGGACAGGGCCGTCATCTACCCTGGTCGCAATGGAGAGTGGAACCGGCGAGAGATGTCGTGCGGTGTTCCACAGGGATCGGTTCTGGGGCCGCCCTTGTGGAACATCGGCTACGACTGGGTGCTGCGCGCCGACCTCCCTAGCGGTGTCAGCGTTGTTTGCTACGCTGACGACACGCTGGTGCTGGCACAGGGGAGGTCGCACGAGGCGGCGGCCGAACTTATGACACGCGGGGTTGCGATAGTCGTGGAGAGAATCCGGCAACTGGGTCTCGAGGTGGCATTGCACAAGTCCGAGGCCATGTGCTTTCATGGGCCTCGGAATGCGCCACCGTCGGGATCCACACTGACGGTAGGAGGGGTTCCCATCGGCGTCGAGTCGACACTAAAGTACCTAGGGCTTGTCCTCGACAGCCGGTGGAACTTCGTTGAGCACTTCCGACGTTTGGCCCCAAAACTGGAACGGGCAGGGGCTGCATTCAAGCGGCTCTTGCCCAACCTGGGGGGTCCAAACGCCTCCTGCCGGAGGCTCTACGCGGGGGTCGTGCGGTCCATGGCCCTTTATGGGGCCCCGGTGTGGGCGCGTTCTTTGAGGCGGCGAGCCGCCCATTACTTAAACGCGCCCCAGAAGGTTGTAGCCGTAAGGCTGATCCGGGGGTACCGCACGATCTCCGGCGAGGCGGCGAGCCTCTTGGCCGGATTGCCGCCATGGGATCTGGAGGCGATGGTCCTCGCGCGCCTGCATGAATGGCGCGCGGAGGCACTACGCTGGGGGGAAACTCCGCTGCCGCGGCAAATTGTCGCTCAGCGGACAGACCTCCGGCACGATCTCATGGCGACATGGAGACAGCGACTGTCGCAACCACGTGCAGGGCACGCCACAATAGTGGCGATAAGTCCCCTCTTTGAGGAGTGGCTAGAGAGGCGGCACGGCGCCCTCACCTTCCGCCTGACGCAGGTCCTCACCGGACACGGTTGTTTCGGGAGGTTCCTGCACCGAATCGGGCGGGAGGAAACGCCCGGGTGTTACCACTGCGAGGATCGGCCGGAGGACACGGTGGAGCACACCGTGGAGCTCTGCCCCGCTTGGGCTGAGCACCGCCGTGTCCTCGTAGCGGCGATTGGCGGCGGCGACCTCTCGCGTCCGGCCCTGGTTCAATCCATGGTCCGGAGCGAGAGGGAATGGGATGCCGTCGCCTCCTTCTGCGAAGCAGTCATGCTAGCGAAGGAGGTGGCGGAACGTGAGAGGGAGAGAACCTCACGTCCCAGCCGCCGCGGGAGACGCCCCGGGCGTCGGGGGGCAACCAGTGGCCCCCGGCCACCGTAGGCGCGAGCCTGTGGACGGTGAGTAATGGGCTAGCTCACCGTCCGTCCGTCTCATGACGACAGGCCGTGTCGACGGCGCGTACGTGTTCCACGCGCGCCTCAAGGAGATGTCAGCAAACCAGAAGGGGTCCGAAAGGGCCGATGCCTGCCAGGGCTGCGGGTTGTTCGAAAGAGATACCGCGGCACTGGAACACAAAGGGCGAAGAAGGAACATGGGTGGGTTTTAGTCAGTACAAGTCTGACACTCCCTCCCGCTCCGCCCAGAGCGGGAGAAGTCATTTGATGATTTCCCATCCGGAAAAAAAAAAAAAAAAAAAAAAAAAAGGGTAGATATTATTATTTAAACTCATTAATGTTTCCTCTATAAGTAAATCAGTAATTCTTTTGAAAAATTCTGTATTTTCAACCGTGTAAGTAACTAAACGTAGAAACTACCACCGACCCAATTTCATCGATCAAACTGTAACAAAATAAGAAGTCATGTTTAATAAAACGGTGCGCCATTATCCGTTCCGTTACAAACGTATCTTTACCAATTAGCGACCGTGCACTGTTCGGTCCGATAGATTGGACCGTGTGAATGATTATGTTTATTTTCTGTAGTCTATACTTGGAGTGTGGTGTATTGGCCATGTTATGTGTGCAGTTGGCAAAAATGGTAGGGGAAAAGTTTAGCAAATTAATTTTTGAATTAAGATAATGATATAAGTAACTAAAATTGATCTCAATAATTATAAAAAATACGTAATATAATATAATTTGGTTCTTAATATTTAATATTGATCTCAATCATAAATAATATTGATGTATTGATGTTGTTTTATGTTATTACAATGTCTGTAATTTTATTGTTATCTTGTATTTGTAATAAGCGTGTCACTCTATAATTTTATCTTATAATTAGAAATGATTGTACCTATATCATTAATTTAAATAAAAGTTAATTTTAAGAAATACTTATATTGCTGTTCCCTAACAGGGTCCATAACATTGTTCTTAGCTTTAAGCATTTTATAACACCTGTATAACATTGTGGAACGCAATTCGTATGCATGAACAGGAATATGAAAAAAAAAATATCGCTATCAGCGATAAGACTGGCATTGTAACCATAAAATCAAAACTATCTTTGATGAACAATCATCATCATTATCTGCCTAGCCTTTTTCCAAAACTATCTTGGGATCGGCTCCTAGTCTAACCAGATGCAGCTGAGTACCAGTAGTTTAAATGGAGTGACTGCCTATTTGACCTCCACAACCCAGTAACTGGGTAATACGATACCCTTTGGTAAGACTAGATGTCAGACTTTTGTCTTCTGACTACTCGTAACGACTGTCGAAGATCTGCAAATGACAGCCCGGGCCAACGGCTTAACGTGAAAATGTTAAGCCGTTCTAAAGAGATCAAATATTCGTATATCGGTTTTATTTACCAGTCCACATTGAGCCATTGTGGAAGTGAGAACGTGTGATGATATTTTTTATTTCTGTACCTTAATTTATTTAGTTCTGCTCATTTTACCATCTACTCAAACGTTTGCTAATACAGCCAGTTCACCTATGCTTACATAAGTAACTTTCACTCAACAAAATATTTAATTACTAATTAAAAAGTATAATTACAAACATCCAAGCATGTTGTTATACGAGCCACAGATACTCAGTAAACCAAAGCAAAACTAACCAGAGTTAATGACGCATCACAAGGTGAAATCATCAAAATAAATAAATACCGCAAAAGCACACTTGACCGACGAAAGTTATTTGTAAACTTCTCGAATGTTTTCCGAGAAACTAAAGGAACGTCGAACGGCGTAAAAGGCATTTGGTAGTGCATTTTAGGACCGCACCCAGACTTTTAGTACTCATCTTAGTGTTAACTGCA
Source organism: Cerastis leucographa (assembly GCA_963082945.1). Lineage (NCBI taxonomy): Eukaryota > Metazoa > Arthropoda > Insecta > Lepidoptera > Noctuidae > Cerastis > Cerastis leucographa. Next base: position 15,837,256 of record OY720366.1, read on the forward strand.
GCTGTATAGCTTTGTTGAAAAGGAACGGTAAAAAACAATATTGTTGAATATTTTTAAGAGTATTTTTATTGACTCATTCAGCTTTGATTAATAGTAACAAAATGATATGGACGTCAGCTAATTAAGAACTTCTTGATTAAACAAAAATATTAAAGAAAAGAAAAAAATAAATAAACACGTTGCTTATTTTTATATGAGTTTTGATAACACCTATAATGTACTTCTTTAATCCATTTTAACATATTAATATATAAAACTCAGATTAGTTTAATTTAAAATGCAACTTGAAATACAGGCGATCCATTGTAAGCATAGATGTACCTAGCCTTAAATATTTTTGCTGCAACCATTTAACTTTTTAATCACCTCCATTAAAAAAGTTATTCACACGATATTCTAAATTAGTACACCATTTTTTGTCAAAAACTGTTTCTAGGATCGTTTTTGCATATAAAAGACCACATTAATTAAATCAAACACATGAAGTAATTTCGGTTTTTTCTTCGATGCCAATGTATTTTTTTCTAGTTTTTTTTTTCAATGCCAATTCAGACATTCGTGACTACATTGATTGATCCATTATTGATAAGAAATGCTCTTATTTCGAATGTAATTGATCGACACTGAGATAAGCTCAACGCGTTAACTTTGTTTTTTGTTTTTAATGGTGTTTGTTCCGATATGCAATATCGGGCTTCTATTGTTTGTCGGGTTTGTCCTATTTTAATGGACTCCCGAATTCCAAATGGTTTTTGGTCGATATTTTTTATGATCGGAGTAGACATCCTCTATGCATCCCTATTATGCAATTTACGGCACGGTTGGCGCATTGGCTACTGCGATGCTTGTCACGGGTTCGATCACCTAACATTTATTTGTATGACCTAGGCAGTTGTTTCGCGTCTGGCTGTTTGTGTAAGTTTTAATTTTTGGAAACGTACCCACAATTCAGGAGAAGTTCCTAGTGTGGGGCAAAGTTTATTCAACAAAATGGTTTTTGATCTCTTACCATGGAAACACCGGACTTCTGAACAGTATCTCAGATAATGTTCTCAATTCTAAACAGTGAAAACCTCAGTTCATGGTGACCGTACAAGTAGTATTTGCAGTATTATTTACAGCTTGACTCCACTTACAAAATAATTTACGAACTTTTATTTTTTAAGTAATACATTCGAAGCAGACACAGCTCGTGGCTACATAATAACAGCCGCACAGGATCGATCTATAAGGTTAAGCCGTGCTTGTCGATGTTGGTCCGTGGATGGGTGACCATAATTGCATACCGAGTTGCATACCTCCGTGCCTCGGAAAGCACGTTAAGCCGTTGGTCCCGGCTGTCATTAATAGATCTTTGACAGTCGTTACGAGGAGTCAGAAGCCAAAAGACTGACATCCAGTCTTACTAAGGGGTATCGTATTACCCAGTTACTGGGTTGTAGAGGTCAGATAAGCAGTCGCTTCATGTAAAATACTGGTACTCAGCAGCATCCAGTTAGACTGGAAGCCGACCCCAAGATAGTTTGGAAAAAGGCTAGGCAGATGATGATGACATTCGAAGTACACATGACGCTACTGGGAACCTATTTTTACAGCTTCACAAAACATCGTGCTACGTACATCGTAACTACTAAAATCCGCTTCAAAATCATTTTCATAGTTAAAATGAATAACGCAGCTAGATAGATAGATTGCACGAGAACCGACTTCCATTTTTATAATGCTTCGATAATATTTAAACTATCTATCCTATCAATACACTAAAACATCCAGAGAAACTATTTTTTTCACACAGCAGACCCAAATAAAACGCTTACCGACACCATTAACAATTTATCTTCGATACATCTATGTTTAGAGATGAGTTAACACTTTTGACCATGATCGCATCTGCCTAAAACGTTTGGCTGGCGCAGTGATACGGTTTAAATAAAGGTTATTTGAATTTCGACACCTTTTCGTTATAGCTTTTAATTATTTGTTATTATGGTTCTTGAAGTAGCTGCTATTAAGACCTGGACTCCACCAAAGCAGAGAATTGCGATGATGTGTGAAGCAGAGAGGAAACGACATGTTTAGGATCCATTATTGCTGTGCGGAGATGCGTACTTGCAAGACCGGAGCAGAGATGTATGTGCAGGCTAAGTGGCCGCAGGACATCGCTCACTGCACACGTCTCTTCTCGTCTCCGGTGTGCACTGTTTCCTGCGTGGCCTACACAAATATGAGACATCTATACGAGTGTCCACTTTCCGTATTTCGGGCCTTAGCTTCAACCGCAAACCGAATGGTTTCTATGTAACACTATGAAAACGCTCCTGTACAGACAGCGTCAGTATGTGCTAACCCCTCAAGTTTTAAAATGTTACATTGCTACAACATTGAATTCGTTTCGAATAATCCAAAGAATACTTTCAAAAAGAGAATTCCAGAACGACGTCAACAAAGATGCAAGCATTTATACCTTAAGCTTACAGCGTAAAGTGTTAACACTCTAAACAGCTGCTACACTCAATATTTCCCGAGTCTAGGTCTGTCGATATTTCATAACATAACTGTCACAATCCCGTGTTAGGAAAAGATAGGGGTGTTACTGTCCTCGGCACAGCTTGTCGATACAGTAGGGTTATAAGAGGCTTATAAGAGTCTTGTATTTGTGATAATTTTTGTCTTAAAGTGAGGTAGGTATTTTGTGTTCGTTTCAAACAAAGATTGTTGTTTAAACACAGCTAATTAATAGTAGCAATGCAGTGTATTAGAAGGGTATCTAAGCTTGTAGCTAGAACATATAATATCAACGGCAGAATCAGGAAGGGGCTTAATTTGAGAAGAAAGGACTTTCACCCTTTAGAAGTTCTTCTTTGGTTTTTTTGTTCCCTGATCATTATAATTTTGATTTCTACAAAATTCTAGTGTATCGGTTTCTTCTAAGCAAGCGTGCTCGGACCCTGATCGACTAAACGCAAGACTATTTAGTTTTAAAAAAAGTCCTAAGTAAACGCAACTTCTCCCGAACTTTTATTTTTATTTTTATTTGAGATGGGTTTGCTCTTGACTCTAGTCCAGGTCAGAGATGACAGAGACAAAATTGACGATGAACTTTTATGTCTAGGTAACGTCTTATCTTTCGAATAAATTTTATAATTTTCACAATTATGTCATTTTTATTCGCAGGATTGTGCTTGGGACACAGTTTGGTCGAATCGACCCCTAACAATCCAATTTGTCCTGCAAGTTTCACATTCGTCCACGTTTTCCGACGGAAAAAAACCTAACCCACATACCGCAGCCCTAAAGGCAACTAAAAACAAACAATGTTTTCAGCTGAAAACAAAGTAGAAATTCAATTTGCTGTGTCCCCGACAAAAACTGTTGGACAAAACGTACGTAGCGCCCATATTTGGGGCGTACCCGCAAACAAAGCAACAATAAAATATGTAGCATATACACATAGGAGGAAATTTATCGGAAACCGCGGTACGGGAACGGTAGTGTGCATGTCGGAACATGCATTCGATTGGGGCCTTAACATTTGTTGTAGTCACCTTAATGGGTTTTGTGTGAGGATTGATCACTTTGTAGATTTGAATTTGTCGGTCGGTCATAAGCGGCTATCGCCTTTAAGTGTAAGTGAAATATTTAAATGGTTAAATTCGTCAAACCGCATGTAAAGGTGGTCACGATGCTGTTTCTTTGACAACTGTAATAGGTCATCATGGCACTTGAAACAGCGTCGAAATATCGGGGACTCACAATAATTGAAAATTTCGGAAGATATCTCGTAAGTGACAGTCTAAGTTTAGGTTCAAACCAAACAGTATTTGAACTGTATTAAGATTTCTTGTCTCACTCATTCACACTGAAAATTGTATCTATCTTTGCGAAAACTCATTCGTTTTAGTATGGACACTTTTTGACACGCAACTGAAGTACGGTGCGGCGAATTAAACGAATGAGTTTAAATCTATAGTATTATCAGTCTCTTATAAATTATTAACTACACTTTGATACTATGCTGAAAGCAAGAATCGGCTAGATTCTGGACACAAGGAACTGATCGTCATGATTATACTTAAGGGATGCTATAATATGTCAAGACTTTTAAATTGTGACGTTTCATCATCGGACTACCAGACGTACGGCGATGCGCCATCGGTACATGGTGGACATCCCACCTATACGCACTAAGCGGTTTGGGAATACTTTTACTATGCGTACCGCTAACGAGTGGAATTCCCTGCCGGAATCTGTGTTTCCCGATAGCTACAATCTAGGGGTCTTTAAGTCAAGAGTGAATAGGATTTTTCTAGGCAAGCGTGCTTCACCATCGACCACATCATCGCTTACCATCAAGTGAGATAGTGGTCAAGTACGAGCCTATTGATAATAATAAAAAAAAGTAAAGCAAACTTCCTTCTAATGCTTTTGTGTTAAAAAATCTTTTGCTGATCAGTACCGGTTGTTATGTGTTTGCTATAAATAAATAAAAAACTCCACACTGGTTATTAACATCACAAGAATCTTCAAAGTCGCTGGAAACACCTGGATAAGAGACGCACAGAAACGGGAATTGTGGCAGAAAGAAGGGGAGGCCTATGCCCAGCAGGGGGTGATTCCGGGCACAAAAATCAAAATATTTTATTTATATAGGCCAACATGGGCACTTATAAAACGACAAAAGGTGCACGGTTCGGATTGGTAGTTTCCTATGGAGAAGAACCGGCACTAGAAGACACTCTCTATGGTTACTCATATAAAATCATTTGGTTTACAATATTTGAATGATAAAGCGTTAGTACTGAAGTATGGGAGGACAGCGTAGGCCCAACAATAAGTCGTTGCTTACTACAAAAGGTAGAACAAGACAAGATAATAAAAAAAATGCTGATATGATAATGATGATGATCACACAAAATTACGGGACTACTGTATTTGTTACGGTTACAAAATTTTGATTAAACAACCATCCTAATTATCTCAAATTTCCAGCTAAAAATAAAATCATTTCACCGAAACCGATGGTACCGCCTTCACTATAACGCAACCAATCAAAATTCCACCCCAACACCTTTATTTAAAGTCCAATTTCTATTCAGAGTCCAATCGTTTGAATTTCACACATCAAAAATTCTAGAAATACCAGCGAGTCCACGCAACGGTGAAAATAATTAATTTCAACCAAATCCATTACCGCTGAGTGCTTCTCTATAAAACTGTTGGCTTAACAATAATTCTGTGCTCTTTAATAATCATAGTGCTATAAGCTTTGTACCGGTTTGTTTGTTTCAAAGCAGTTATTTTGATAACTGTTAATTAATTGGCTAGTTATATTTACAATGGAATCTTTGCTGTATTTTGCTGTCTTTTTAACCCCCGACCAAAAAATAGGGGTGTTATAAGTTGGACATGTGTATCTGTGTGTCTGTCTGTGGCATCGTAGCTCCTTAACCGTTTCGTTTGAAAGGTGTTTTAATCGAGAGTGTTCTTAGCTATGTTTCGAGCAAATCTGCTCAGCCGTTTATAGGTCATCACCTCTTGTCTAGTTAAAGGAAAATAAACAACTTCCACAGGTCTGGTCGATTCAAAATTTGAAATCTAGTTACTTGTCACCATGTATATCGCCGGGGAGGGACTGCACCCCCCGCACCCCCCTTAAAGGGAGTGCTCAGGGTTTTTTTTTATTAATAACTTTCCTTGTTTTCGTTAATTAGCGAGAAGAGGTGCAACACCAAGAAAAGTGGAAGCAAATTAAAAAAAAACCCGACACAAAAAAACCTCTAAAAAACCAAAAATAAATTAATCCAAGCGTCGTAGCGTTGGGGAACCGCTAAGTAGACCACTTAGTACAAGCACAAAACAAAGCAGTTCCCCGACGCTACGACGCTTGGATTAATAAATTTTGGTTTTTAGAGGTGTTTTTTTGAGTGGCGTGTTTTTTAAATTAAATTTTTGACAAAATAAGTTCAAAATTGTTTAACCTACTTCGATACAACTGCTATGCAGAAAGCAAGAATAACCTAGATCCTGGACACAAAATACTAATCGTTGTGACTATACTTATGGGAAATGACAGGACTATCAATTGTCTGCTTCGTTAGACTTGTGGTCACAAGCACTTCTGCGAGCATGAGGTCCTGTGTTCGATTAGCCGGTCGAGAAAAGTGTTATTGGGTTTTTCCGACAGGAATATCTCAGTAGCAGCCACGGAGTCTGGATTTCTGCCCAGTAGATCGCAATCTTTAACTCAAACTCAAGCATTTATTTCAATTAGACCATTACAGGCACTTTTGAAAGTCAAAATACATAAAAAAAAACGCGAAGCTACAGTCCCAGTCACTAGGCATAATAACTTGTTAAAGTACCGTAGTTGCCCATTCCAAAGCGTAGATCTCTATGGAGAAAAATGGGCAAGAAACTCCATGGACACTCTTTTAAATCAAAATATGTTACAAAATCTTGGTTACATCATTCATGTTAAGAATTACAAATATGTGAGAACGATGTAGAAATACGGGCAAGTTAAGAACGTCCAGAGTAAAATAAACCGAGGCAGCTAAGAGATGACCAGTCACAACTGACAGCGCTCGTTCACGAACATGACGCATGTATCAGCCATCATTCAACTCAACCATATTGGAGGGAACTAAATGACCCGACATACCCGCCACCATCAGCATGACATTCACTCAACCACCAGGGTAGATTCACGTCAAAGAAAAATTTAGGCTCGCATATTACATTGCACTTAAATAACTGGCAAAATGTGGGTGTAATATAAGGCACACTTCTGCCTTACCATTTGGGAATTACAGGCGTGATTGTATGATATTTCATTTAATTTGTAATTATAAAATAAAAAAATAAAATTCGTGTATTTCAGGTCCTTGACCCATATTAGTAACACAACAATACAAATACACTTTAGTCAATATTCATGCGATAAAAAATAAAGTAATTATTAAAATAAAACAAAAAAAAAATATATGACAATGAAGTTATGTCAGCAGCAAAAATAATATCCTTATGATATGAAATCAATTGATGTCAAAAGGCACAAAATAAAATAAAAACAGAATTAGATAATTATTATTATTCATAATGGAGTCGTTGCTGTATTAAGTTAACAGTATTTCCAGGTACCTTCTTCGCAGTTTGATTCCGAGAAGGGAACTCTCTCAAAGACTTGTTATTTACTCTCTGTATCTTTTCAGTTCTCAAAGTATCCGCCATAATTACCATTTACATATAATATGTACAAATTATGATTAGTTTAAGACTCTTTTAATGTATGTTCAAGATTCCGCGTGGATCTTCTACGTATACGTAAAAGTATCTGTTCATAACATTCATATAACGATCACACCATCAATCCAACGCCTGACAGGTGGTAGCAATATCCTCCGCGCGCCAATCAATCTAGCACTGCATACAGACACAGAAAAGGCAAACACGTAAGCGTATCTCGACTCACATCACAACCTATCGCAGTTCATTGCTAGTCATGTGCTTGTCCCGAGCTCCGCTACAAATACCCTCTCATCCTCCTTCTACATTAAGACTGATCCAGCCACCTTTTAAAGGTCGTCGGTCTGCCTATCTGGGGTCCTCATTTGCCTGCCTTTTCGTTAGCTTGGATTCTGCTGAATACCATCATTTTACATGAAGCGACTGCCTTGCTCACCTCCACAACCCAGTTAGTACTAGGTAATACGATACCCCTTTTTTTTTTTTAAGTGTGGGAAATCATCAAATAACTTTTCCCGCTCTGGGCAGAGCGGGAGGGAGTGTCAGACTTGTACTGACTAAAACCCATCCATGTTCCTTCTTTGCCCTTTGTGTTCCAGGGCCGCGGTATCTCTTTCGAACAACCCGCAGCCCTGGCAGGCATCGGCCCTCTCAGACCCCTTCCGATTTGCTGACATCTCTTTGAGGCGCGCGTGGAACACAAACGCGCCGTCGGCACGGCCTGTCGTCATAAGACGGACGGACGGTGAGCTGGCCCATTACTCACCGTCCACAGGCCTGCGCCTACGGTGGCCGGGGGCCACTGGTTGCCCCCCAACGCCCGGGGCGTCTACCGTGGCGGCTGGGACGTGAGGTTCTCTCCCTCTCACGTTCCGCCACCTCCTCGCAGAAGGAGGCGACGGCATCCCATTCCGTCTCCCTCCGGACCATGGATTGAACCAGGGCCGGACGCGAGAGGTCGCCGCCGCCAATCGCCGCTACGAGGACACGGCGGTGCTCAGCCCAAGCGGGGCAGAGCTCCACGGTGTGCTCCACCGTGTCCTCCGGCCCTGGACCTGGTCCATTGTCTCTTTAGCTTGGTAGCTTTATTACAGTCAATGTCAATATAGACGCAAACGTTTGCAGATTTTGAAACGAACGACAGTCACGAATTCACTTTTTATATCCCATGTGTTAAGTGCCTAACCTAGCATCACTGTTTTTGTGCCACCCATGGCCCTCTGGCTTGGCTTTACGAATGCATATAATACTCTTTCTTCTCTTTCACGTCTGCAGTAAAATTTCGAAGCTGGCTTAGCGAAGTACCCCGCTTTACCTGACTCATGTTCTTATTGTTTGCTTTGCAAAATGATAATGGTAATGCAGGCATGCAGGTATTGCAGGACACCGTACGAAGTTTCAATAGAAAAAAAAGAGGTCAAAATATAATAGATTTTTGGCCGATGTATGGCCTACCCTTCGTAAAATCTGTCTATATTTGTGCCTATGTATGTTTCGGTCGTTGTTCGGAGCAGACCTTTTGTACCTAACTATTTCGTGGTGTAGGCCTGTATTTGATTGTCTCTTTTTTGAAACAAGTTCCATTGCGAAGTTTTGATGAAACACGCTATTCGGCGGTTTTGGGGTTCAGATGCGCACTTGCGTTTGTTCCATTAGGTGGGTTTGGACGTTGGCAGGTTTTGGGAATATTCTGGAATTTACTCTGATCGAATTTTCCGTTTCGCAGCTCTAGGATTCCCGTATTGTTCACGGAATTAAAGGTTTTATGGTCCTGTCCTTTTTTGTCACTCAGAACCGTCTTTAGGTAGAGCGAAAAAACGAGCGTGCTGTCGATCACATTGTCGATAGTATTTCACGTCGTCGATGCTGCTACGAACCTCATTAAACCCATAAGCTTCATGTTTATTAAAGGCATTGTTTGTCCGATAGTCATCCTATCGTTAAGATTTCGTGCCCAATTCAGGTATTCTTTCTGTCATAGTAATTTATTTTTTTAGTCCTTTGACCATTTACCTAAGAGTGGGAGCTTGATTAAGTTGAATGGAGATGAATTGATGGCCGACGTCGAATGTCAATTCAAAAATAGTTTGTTTTGAGCTAAGTGCTAAAATACTCGTCTACTAGTGTTGTTTTTATTAACACTCAAATATTCGCGTCAGAGGAACTCTCATAGTAAGTCCGATACAGGATAAGTTAGCTGAAACACGACTGCAATGACACGGCACAAGGCGACTGTCATGAGAAGAACGGTAGATCACATGACCAGGAAAGTCCAACACCGAAGACGAATTGGAAGAACTTACATATAGGTCTGTAGTTAAGAAACACTGAGTATTTAGCGATATTGACCCAATAACGCCCCAAAAAAAGAGATCTTTGAAGATGAACGATACGGGGAGCTGGCCCCAAATCACGATGGGATAAAGTGACAAGAAGAAGAAGAGTTTTTCATTCCCCATCGACAGTAAGAAACAACTCTTAATCCAATGCACTTCCAATTTTCTCAAGGACAAAATTTCCAAACACCATATCAACAGTACATTGGTATATCTGCAGTAAGCTTATAAATTTATCCGCACAAAGGTTGTAGGAATCCTTGCGTACTTCCTCGTGGCTCGGGGCTCAAAGAGCTAGATCGCGATAACGCGAGCAGACGGGGTCCCGTACGTGGCTTATGCTAGAGTGAACAATTTATGTGTTTTAATTTAAGTTTTGGATTGAATAACGGCTTGGATGTGGTTTCGTGGAGTCTAGCGTTTGGTGTTTATTTTTTTGGATTAATTCGACGGTATTCAAGTGGCGTAAAAATAGATTTATTAAGTTGTGGTCGTGGGCATCAAATTAAAGATATAACTTTCTACTTGTATTTATCTTTGTACTTGTCTTAGTATTTCTATTTTTAACCCCCGACCAAAAAAGAGGGGTGTTATATGTATCTGTGTATCTGTGTATCTGTGTGTCTGTCTGTGGTATCGTAGCTCCTAAACGGATGAACCGATTTTGATATAATTGGTTTCGTTTGAAAGGTGTTTTAATCGAGAGTGTTCTTAGCTGTGTTTCGAGAAAATCTGCTCAGCCGGTTGAAGGTTATCATCTCTTTTCTAGTTGAAGGGAAATAAACAACTGCCACAGGTCTGGTCGATTGGAAATTTGAAATCTTGTTACTTAGCCATGAACATCGCCGGGGGGGGAATGCATCCCCCCCACTCCCCCCTAAAAGCTCGGGTTTTTTAACTAATAACTTTCGTTGTTTTCTTTAATTAGCGAGAAGAGGCGCAACACCGAGAACAAGACAGTCAAGGCTAAGATAAAATAATATAAGTTTAAAAAGCATGAAATAAAAATTAAATTAAAAATTTAAAAAACCCCCGACACAAAAAACCTCTAAAAAATCATAAATAAAATAATCCAAGCGTCGTAGCGTCGGGGGACCGCTAAGTAGATCGCTTAGTACAAGCACAAAACAAAGCGGACACCCGACGCTACGACGCTTGGATTATTTTATTTATGATTTTTTAGAGGTTTTTTGTGTCGGGGTTTTTTTCTTGTTTCCTTTTACTGCCTCGTTGGTCGATGTTATTGAGTTTTTCTATCAAGCATTTCTCAGTAGCAGCCACAAGTCCAGGCGGACTTGTGCCCGGATGATGGCAATAGGCTCGCCCCTTATTACATGGGACTTAAAACTAACTGGTGAAATGAGGGTGTAGGTACTATTATGTACAGCTCTGCTTTTCCCTTCGCGGATTACAGGCGTGATGTTATGGTATATTGTTCTACTTTTATATATACAGTCAAGTACCTACTTAAACTCAAACTCAAAGCATTTATTTCAATTAAACCATTACAGACACTTTTGAAAGTCAAAAAAAAAAAAAACGCGAATCTACAGTCCCAGTCATAAGGCATAATAACTTGTGAAAGTACTGTAGTTGCCCATTCCGTAGCGTAGATCTCTATGGAGAAGAATGGGCAAGAAACTCCATGGACACTCTTTTAAATCAAAATATGTTACAAAATCTTGCTTACATCATTCATGTTAAGATTTACAAGTATGTTAGAACGATGTAGAAATACGGGCAAGTTAAGAACGTCCAGAGTAAAAGATTCAATCAGTTATTAAAAAAATAAAGTAATTAAAATAAACCGTGGTAGCTAAGAGATGACCAGTCACAACTGACAGCGCCCGTTCACGAACATGACGCATGTATCAGCCATCATTCAACTCAACCATTTTGAAGGGAACTAAATGACCCTACACACCCGCCACCATCAGCGTGATAATTAAGTGAGCATGACATTCACTCAACCACCAGCCACCAGGGTAATTAAGCGTCAATGAAAGATGTAGGTACTCATTTAATGGTAGCTTTACAGTACATAGTACTCACACATGTGCTATGCAATTATATAATACTAAGAGATTGAATCTAAACAATGCAAATATATTTTTACAATCTTCTGCAGCTTTCACAATAACTACACTTGGTAAATCAGATGATTCTTACCTATTGTAGTTTGTTCGTAAATTTCCTCATTGACGTAACCTCATCGTTATGCTAGATTACTATTAGGACTATTATAAGTAGACGATATGACGTGTTGCTTTCTAGTAATCAATCAATGATACTTAACATATTTCTATAGTTGACATAATTATTATCTACACTCTACGCGTGGTGCTTCATTTTAATCTGTCATGTTACTTGAGTCGTCCACCAAAAGATGTTTTACTTTTTTATACAATTGGAATAACATCATCATTTGGGGTCGGTGCAGAACGTCTTCATCATCCATATATTTCTTACTTACGGAAATTGGTAACTCTAACCACCCGTGTTTTCGTCGCGGCCCGTCTGATTCTCGCCCTATAACCGCGCTTCTACACATACAAACAATCTCAAACGTTTATTTGTTGATTTCTTATTCTCTAAACCACGTTAAGGGGGTTATTCTGAAATACTGACAAACTTCAACAACCAAAAAAATCTGCGTTTATTAATAATTAACTAGGTACCGTAATTTTAATTGATTATTTATGTCTTTTGTGACAACCTTCTGAATTTTGACGAGCATGCAAAACAACACCTTGTATACTAAAGGTCTTTCAAAGATAGTTTTCATGAGCACCAATATATTTAAGGTCGCGAAATGCATGAAAAAGAATTTTTTTTTCCATGTTTCTTCACATTTTATTTTCATGGCAATATCCCACATAAACCGATCCAAACTAGCTGACCGCGCTCTCATATAGCCTAATGGCCAGAGGCTAAATCTTCACATGGTGTTTTACAGTCTCAGTCAATAGGAGCCTCTTCTAGCTTTAATCGTAAAAGTAGTGCTGCATTCGTGCAGTGAGAGAGAATGAATAATGGCTGGTTTTAGGCTAGATGTCATTAGATTTATTATCTACTAGCTTATGCCCACGGGTTCGCTCGCGTTTTGTTCACTAATTGTCCCACGGGATCGAACTATGGGGATAAAAAGTATTCTATGCGTTTATCCAGGTTATTACCTGGATAAACGCATAGAATACTTTTATTTAATAAGCTATCTGTGTGACAAATTTCATTCAAATCCATTCAGTATTTTTTGCGTGAAAGAATAACAAGCATCCAGACATCCTCACAAAATATCTCATTTAAAATATTAGCAGGATTGGATAAAATAGTCTATAGGTGGCATCGTGTTTAATGGCTAATCTTTATTGATAGTCTGCTTAAATCAAGTGAAACTACGCGGATATTAGACCAGTGTAACTCTTTTTAAACCCCGACCAAAAAAGAGGGGTGTTATAAGTTTGATGTATGTATCTGTGTGTCTACCTGTGGCATCGTAGCTTCTAAGCCGATGAACCGATTTTGATACAATAAGTTTAAAAAGCATGAAATAAAAAATAAATTTAATATTTGTAAGCTCACCGACAGATAAAACCTCAAAAAAAAACAAAAAAAAAAAAAAAAAACAAGCGTCGTAGCGACGGGGGATCGCTAAGTAGACCGCATAGCACAAACAAAAAACAAAGCGGACCCCCGACGCTACGACGCTTGGATTCATTTTATTTAGCCTAATAACCCTTTAGCTTGTACTTTGGGTTGTTCTTGGTAAGAGATATACGTAATTTAAATATATAAATAAATGACCTCAAGTAAAGTGTGTGTTTGAGCTCGCCATCACCGCCTGACCATCACTGCTCTGCGGATTGAGACGCTGGATTTAAATATTGAAATTCTGCATTAAAGTAAATTATAACTTCTTCCTTTTTCGTATGATTAGTGGCTTTCCCGGTGTCAGAGTTTTTATGCCACCTACGGGGCCTCTGACTTGGCTTAAATTATAACCAACTTCATCAATCAACTGCCGATTGTAATATTTATATATGATGTATATATTATGTTGCATTTCGTTTTCTATCTTGGATTGATACTTTCAGGCATCGTTCAGAACAATGTAATTACAAACCTATTGTTCAGACAATACAGCTACGTGTTGAAACAACACAATCAAAAACAATAAATTATAAAAACTTTTATAAATACGTAACAACTACAACAAAATCAATCACAAAAATTTCGCCACCACTGCCATGACAATAAGTGTCAAAGAAGCATCTAGTCCGTATCCACTGCTGGCTGTAGGTGTCAAGTAACCATACCTCCTAGCCTGAAATATAAGTTCCAGGATAGAGTCCATGACTTCTAAATTGTTGGGTAGGATCTGATCAGCCGGGAGGTTGAATCCATATGTTCCATTGTCCCGAAGTTCGTAGCAGTAGACGAGGGGGACTTTTAAACGTTCTTTTACCCAGTCGACACTGCCTCCAGTTGCTTTGTCTGAAAATTATGAATTATGTTTATAAGATTTTTGGTTTGTATCAATATTCTTCTTCTCAGCGTGTCGATATCTAACAGACAGATGTGTTGCTGGGGCGTTTGTTCCGCCACTTCTTCTTCCCAGCTAAAGCAACAAATGGCGAAGGGCGGGCGTTTCAGGGGACTGTCTCTTGTAATTTTGACGTTTAAAAAGTGCTAATTTGTATAAATGACATTTCATTTAGATTTTGATGACAATTTAAATTGAGTCAGCCCAAAATTTGGCGACGAGTTTTGCAAAGAAAACCAACAGGACAGACAGGACACGATATCAAGTGTTTCGGTAGTTTGTTGGGGAAACCCGTCTAACACTCCAGGACAGAATCATCTCTGAATCTTTGTATTTATATTAACATAACACGACCACACGCCTGCTGAGCTGACGAGTAATGGAAAAAACGTATGGAAAAAGGAAATCATGCTAGGCTGACCCCAGTTAAATTAGAATTAGAAGAATAGAATTAGAAAAGAATGATAAGGACATCACGCCTCAAATCCACGAAGAGATTTTTTTTAAACTTTCCCCCTACTCTAAGAATTACTCCTGTATCGTGGGGGCGTTTACAAACAGTTAAACTCACATTATACACAAACAGCCAGACCCGGAACAACTATCTGTAGGCCTTACAATTATTTGCTCCATGCGGGGATCGAACCCGCGACACGCAGCGCAGCAGTCAATCGCTTAGCACTACGCCAACCGTGCCGTCCGTGCTGTCGAGTTAGGCAGAGGAGACACCAACATTTTGCTAGTACATTATGTTTAAGTAGATGGCGAGCCTATTGCCATAAATTGGGCCACATATGACCTGGGAATACACACCACACCGGGTCGCAAATAATTATTCTCAATTAGCTATTTCAAGTTAAAAAAAAATCCTGAAGTCGAGGAATGAAAGTCTAATCAAACGAGTAGAATATTAGATTGTCGTGGACATTAATTTTCTTATAATTTCACGAACCTCAGACAATTTTTTTTTTTTTTTTTTGTGAATGGCATCTCGCAGTTCAACCTATGAGGTTGTCATTTGCTTAACCGGACTATCCTGTGGGTGCCTTAAGAGGAAGGCCTCCAGCCAGGGCATAAAAACTTACAAACTAAGCGACTGCACGCTAAGGGCACCCCCTGTGGGGTACGAACCTCGGCTTAGGGCGTCGCTGGGGGAGGACTGCATGGGGACAGGCTGGATCTGAATGGTATCATTATTTAGGGGCTGATTTAAAACTACTGGCACAGCATCGCGGGCTGGCTCGAGCGAGGCTCGGGGAGGGCATGGACCGCGACGTCGCGACGGACCTCGACGGCGACTTCGGAAAGATGGCGGTTTGAGTCGGAACTTTTTAAAAGTGCTAGTCTCTTTGCTACTCTCCTGGAGGAGGGTGATAGCATCATCTGGAGTGACGAGGGTATGCCTAGGACGGCGTACTGTACTAATGCGCGAGGGTTCGTAACGGGCGGCCACTGCGATCAGGGGATTACGGTGCTTAATGGCGTTATCGAAGAAACGCTTCGATAGACGTTTCATAAACTGAAGGACGGTAGGCATTCTAAGGTCTACGTGTAGACGGTCGTTACGGACATAAAAAGGGGCTCCCGTGACTCTACGTAAGAACCGGTTCTGCAAAGTTTGCATCCTATGGATGTACTTAGGCTTGGTGTGAGCGTACACGCTTGGCTTGCTTCTCCCAAGGGATAGGCTTACCGTACATAGTGATCGGGCTGAGACAAAATATCTTTAACCTTGACCTACTTTATATATGATACGGAACCCTTAGATAAATTATTGAATTACTCACAGATGGCTTCGGCTATATTCCCTGTTCGATATTGAGTTCCATATCTGACCGACAAAGCACCCATAGCGCGGATGCCGATGTTCATCTGGAAATTAAGTATCATTATCATCATCATTTCAGCCAAAAGACGTCCACTGCTGGACATAGGCCTCCCCCAAGTGTCGCCTCATTGACTGGTTCCATGCGACTCGCATCCAGCGGATCCCCGAAACCTTCACCAGGTCATCGGTCCACCTAGTGGGAGGCCTTCCAACGCAACCTCTGCTGGTTAGCGGGTGGCATTCCAGAACTTTTCAGCCCCATCGGCTATCCGTTCTGCGAGCAATGTGCCCCGCCCACTGCCTCTTAAGTTTGGCAATTCTTCGGGCTACGTCGGTAACCTTGGTTCTCTTGCGGATTAAGAATTAATTATGGATATTAGGATAAAAGGGTAAACTGATCATCATCATCTGCCTAGCCTTTTTCCAACAATCTTGTGGTCGGCTTCTAGTCTAATTGGATGCAGCTGAATACCAGTATTTTATATGAAGCAACTGTCTATTAATTGACCTCCACAACCCAGATAGAATCCAGTAATACGATACCCCTTGTTATAACTAAATTTCTGTACGAAATCGAATCTGGGATTATTACGTTGCAGACGACTGCTCCCGGTGAGGGAGAGCCTTTACTCGACTAATGGCAGGGAACAGCTGATTTGAAACCAGCAGAATAGTTTCAGCACCTTTACTAAAAATTGTTTTTATAAGTAACCCTTTCAGTGTTTTCAGCTATCTTAATTTCAACTTCAGTACGGTAAGGTAGGAGAGCAGCGGTAGCCCAGTGGTGGCAGCCCCGACTTACGAGCAGCAAGTCGTTGGTTCGAACCCAGACAGGCGCATTACTTTGTGTAATTTATTTCATCACCGATGCTCTCAAAACGGTAAAAGAAAACATCGTAAGGAAACCGGCATGTCCTAGAACAAAACATTCGAAAGCATGTGACATCTACCAACCCGCACTGAGCCCGCGTGGTGGATTAAAGCCCGCTCCCTCTCATTAAGAGGAGGCCTGTGTATCAGCAGTGAGAACATAATAGGCTGATGATGATGATGATGACAGTAAGGTTTGTCAAAGAGATTTAAAAGATTCATAAAGCGGACATTGGGAAAACTTTTATACAAATTTTTAATCCCGAATAATTTCGAGTTTGAGACACAGGCAACCTGACATCAGACAGAGGGACTTGTTACTAAGTAGTAACAAGTATTGGATTACGATTTCCTTCATCTTGTCCCGTGTATCGCTTGTAAATATGTAAATATCTTTGGGTATTGTACAAAAAACTCACAGCATCTTCATAGTTAGCCAGCGGTTCCGTAGTATTTCCAAAAGGTAGCAGTAGCAACTGGCTGTACGAATGGAAGGACAGGTACATATCGATCTTGTCACCAATAGACTCTATAAATGTTGACAGGGTCCTGCTTTCCGGCTCCGAGAATGGTCCCAAGCCTGCGTAGTCATCTCTTGCAGGATTGACGCTTGCACCTTCAGCTGTTGATAGAAAAGTTATAGTTTCATTAAAATTGATTTTATCATTATCATTAATAATATCCACTGTAGGACATAATAGGTCTTTCTTAAGTTGGAAGGGGCAGGGTAGCTCGCAAAATTCGCTCTTTTATTTTCTCACGATTTTTGCAATTTGCCGCAGTATGTTGAATAAAATATGATTCAGAATTATAATTATTAAAATCATTAATACGATATCATTACGGTTATTTAGTCCCATTGAGTGACTATTATTTCTAAGATTTATGTTGTATTGTAAAATGTTTAACTTTGAATAAAAATATTGTCATGATATCCTGGCGCTTCCACCATTGCTGAACTGATTTTACTTTTTACATTCAACGGATTTCAGCTACTTTTACTAGATGTGACAAGTCATCGATATCAAATTGATCGACCACTTTTAATCGAATGTTTTATGAGTTGACAGTCAGAATGCGCAATAACACAATAAGCTCAAAAACTATAATTGCTGATGTGGGCAATAAGACTGCTGATTTTAAGTGATATTGAGCAAGCCATGACTGTAGAATGCATCAAGACCGATGGGGCCTGAGTTGTCACGGAGTGGGTGCTAGAAGACGGGTTTCATCACCGAGGGAGGCCTAGGAAACGCTAGCGAAACGACTTAGAGGCGACAACTTAAAACCGGAGAGAAGACAAAACAGGCGAAAAAAAGAACCAATATTATGAAAAGGCCCTCGGACGCTGCCATATTCGAAGTGAAGTATCAAAATAAATTACCAAGCCAGTTATTATTCCAATTTCTGTTCAAGTCTACGCCATACTGTTCGTTATTAACAGGACGCCTGTTTTTACGCCACATTCTATCCTGGAATTCAAAAGGAACATTATTAGCAATGCAACTTTATTAAATATTAACTAAAGCGTTATTAAAATTGCAAGAATTCAATTTGCAAAGAAGGTTAGATAAGTCATTCGTAGGCGATTTTCACACGACACCGCTGCGCACTTAGGAGGCAGCAAACAAATGTATTGCCGGTGCGCCGCGCGGAGAAGCGGTGAGCGTCGCTCGCCCGCGCGTTCGGACAATGCACGTGTGTTAGGCATCAACGGATATGAAATCCGTTGATGCTAGCCAATGCGACGTGAGACCCATTTTTCGGCACGACCGCGAGTAAACACAGCGAGACATCAATCTATACATTTCCAGTATTATATAATATAACCTCGCTTTGCATTCCCCGTATTTCGCATTTCCTGTACAGTGAGAGATCTACATAAACTGCTTTTGCATAGCTTGATTAGTCGTCGTACGCACGACCGGTATCGTATGGGAATCGCTTTATATTATTATATTGAGTTAGAGGTGATAACTGCGCCAGCAATTTTATCCCGAGCGATCAAACTCAGTTATAATGTCATGTTTGTTACATCATTATACCCAGCCTTTTCTTAACTGTGTTGGGGTAGGCTGCCAGTCAAGTTGGATGCAAACTGCACTAGTATTTTACATTTAGCGACTGCCTATCTGACGTCCACAACCCAGCTACTGTGTTACACGATAAATAAAAGACTGGCTGTCAGACTTTAGGGCTTCTGAGTACACATAACGACTGTAGATCTGAAAGACTATAACTGACTGACTGAAAGATCTATAAGATCCGGGAACAAAGAATAATCGTATTAAACTCGGCATGTTTATTTACGTAATAATTGCTATCACCTATAGCTCGTATAACCAGCAGCAAAATGATTCAACTTACGTGTTCATGACTGTAAACATAACCATCGGGATTTGTGACAGGAAATATATACCAGTCAAAACCAGTAGCAGCAGCTCTTGTCTCTCCAAAATCACTGGTCAGCAGCTCATTGGCGATAAAGTTGACGGTCGCTGGCGATATCCATTCCCTTGAGTGGATTCCACCTTCTAGGAAGATCGCCTTTCTTCCTTCTCCATGCGATATTTTGAACCCTTTGATTTCTCGTCCCTCAAATGTAGTGCCTCCTATGATCACAGTGACCAATCCAGAGTACCTTTGCGCTAAGTCTTCGATCCATGCATTAATGTCTTCTAAACGATAGTAGCCCGTCCATAACATACTTTTAAGGTTGCTTCTTGAGTACGTGTGCACTGTTTCTTTATCCATTGCTCTGTCAACATTAATTGAGTATTAAAGTATTAATTTAGTATTGTAATTACCTAATCGATTGCATTGGGATATATGGCATTGATACGATTTAAATTTTATTGACTAAGTCTTTATTGCTTTTTATATTTAAGCAAATGGAAGATTTGAGTTTGAATGAATGTAAGCCTGTAATGTGGGCAGTCAAAATTGTGTCAGCACAGAACTGAGCCTCTTTTTTGAAACACCAAAACAAACTTATGGACTGTGTGAGAAATGATATGCTCAGAAAAGAAGACTAACAGAGAAGTCTTGAAGAAAAGACATGCTGCGTCGACCCCAAATAAATTGGGACAAGTGCAAGCAGGAGAATAATGTTGATGACACTCATTTATAAAATTTGTCATTGTACTTACTCTTGAATATTTGCCACCGTTATATCGAAATGGACATTTTTAGACTTCAAAATATTTTCAAGCTCACTTTTGTCTTCAGGACTCGAAAGAATATTAACATATTCAGCTGAAGCAGCTGGATGCGTCCAGAAATCATATCTATGGTCATTTTCTTCCAATTCTTGAAGCAATTTTATATGTTCAGCATTTTTTGGAAAAACTTTGTACAAAGTATAGTTGTCAAAACGAACTTTTTCACACAAAACATTAGGTAATATTAAAACTATACCTAATATCAGAAACTTAAACATGTTTAATTTTGTTATCGTGTACAATATTTACGAAATCGACTGTTTTCTTCGGACTGAATTCATTTATAATTTATCTGGTGAATGTGAAGTGGCAATAAATAATCTTGAAATGTTGACTGTAGTACGTATAAACGTTTTTGTGATAACAAAATACCTATGTATTAGGTTGATTTATCTACGCGATGTAGATAACATTTCATTAATCTAGATATTTTACAACATCAGAGGTGCATAGACCATCACCAACCTATAGTAGACGGAAGCTAAACAAAACAATCATAGAATGCAGTCAAGTTTGTTCGCATTCAAGTGCCATTGAGAGCAGCGCCCAGTGGTGTCAGCCCCGACTTACGAGCAGTAAGCCGTGGTTTCAAACCCAGGCAGGCGCATTACCTACTTTGTGTAATTTATTTCATCACCGCTGTTCTCAAAAACGGTGAAGGAAAACATCATAAGGAAACTGGCAATTCCTAGAACTAAAAATTCGAAGACATGTGACATCTACCAACCCGCACTGGGCCCGCGTGGTGGATTACAGGCCACTCCTTCTCATAGAAAGGAGGACTGTGTCCCAGCAGTGGGAACATTTTAGGATGATGATGATGAAAGTGCCTTTGCTTCGTATACCAATACCCTAAAACCGTCATAAGAAAACCGGTCGGATCTCGTAAACCCAAATAATAACACACACAGAAGAGGCCTGTGTCTAGATCATCATTGTCTTTATCCGAAATTCTGAAAACCAATCTTAAACATTGGGGTATCGTAAGTAACTGGATTGTGGAGGTCAGATAGGCAATTCTTCCATGTATAATATTATAGTATTCTGCTGCATCCAGTTAGACTGGAAGGTGACCCCAATATAGTTAAACAAAGGGCGGGCAGGTGACGAGTAGAGAGTACGTTTCTATTCTACCATACAATTTCAATTTCAATTAGCCTTTATTTCTGATGCTGTACATGCAATTACATTTCCATCATACACCGTGTAAATCACCTCATCACGAAGCCGTCAACCAAGCATTCTGTACATGAAACTAAGTAACTTTACGCAAAAATTATTGCTGGAAAACGACTTTTTTTTTTGGGGGGTGTAAAATCATGTTTTGTGGTAGAACTCAATGTAACGCACTCAACACATTGTGCTGATGGACGGATTAAATAGTACGGGGGTCGTGGAGGTGTTTAAAGTAAAAATCTTACATTAAAAACTTGTATTAAAAAAAATACCTGTCAAAAAGTTGGAACTTTGACCCCTAATATCTCCGTAACTAGAAGGTTCTCAGGTGTGGTGTAGAACAAAAAAATGATCGCAATGACAGGGAGAACTAGTGCCTTTCGGCTTCGTTAAGAGGTGTTTTACATTCTTTATTAAAAACAAATTCTTATTTACTAACATAATTACAAGTTTTGCCCGATTTAATTTTCATTACATTAATTTACATTCCATTCATTCACATTTCATGCATTTGTTAATTATATTTTTTATTATCAAAATTAAAAATAAAATTCGTTACCTATACATTATTTAGTTTCATTAATTATTGTTAAATTATTATTAATCATAGACATCGGTAACATTGGTATCAGCTTAGCATTCTACCATACACAGATACATAAATTGACGCCTCTATCCCAGCGGGGGTAGGTGAAAACCACAGAACGCCACTTGCTACGATTCATACATACTCCTTCCGCCTCGTCCACTGAGTACATCTCCTTCTGGTCGTATACGCACGCCTGTTTCGAGAACTACTCTACCAACAGTCATCTGCCTATCCTTTTCGCTACTATGTTCGGGTCGGCTCCCAGTCTAACCAGATGCAGCTGAATACCAATATTTTTCATGGAACAACTGCCCATCTGACCTTCAAAATCCAGTTTGTACTGGGTAATACGATACCCTTTGGAAAGACTGGTTGCCAGACTTTCGGGCCACTGACTATCTATCACGACTGTCAAAGATGATACCCGGGACCAACGGCATGTTATGGATGGTCACCCAACCACGGACCATCCTAGACAAGCAGGGTCCAACCTGAAGATCGTGAATGGGCGCTGTCAGTTGTGACTGGTCATCTCTTAGCTGCCACGGTTTATTTTAAGTACTTTATTTTTAATTTCTGATTTAATCTTTTACTCTGGACGCTCTTAACTTGCCCGTATTATGATTGATGTAACCAAGATTTTGTAACATATTTTGATTTAAAAGAGTGTCCATGGAGTTTCTTGCCCATTCTTCTCCATAGAGATCTACGCTACGGAATGGGCAACTACATAACTTTCAGAAGTTATTATACCTTGTGACGGGACTGTAGCTTCGCGTTTATTTTGTTTTTTTTTTTGACTTCGCTCTAGCAGCTGTTATTATTTAGCCATGAGTTCCTCGGCCTGTGTCTAGATAGGTGTTGATAATCCTATGCTCAAAGTATGTAAAACTCAAACATGACATTGTGGTTTTTCATCAATATATTTAATAAACTAATTAGGCTGATAATGCTAATAAATCACACAATCTTCAGACTGATTATCATCACACTATCTTGGCTTGTGTCAAAAATACGAAGATACTGTACTATCCAATAATCATCAAAGTCTGCATATGTATGCAGACTTTAATACTTGATTATTTTATAGTATTAGAGTCAGGGGCCCTAAATCTTAGGTAATAAATGTATTATAGACACATGTAATATTCATAGAAATAAAACATTAAAATTAATGGGTTAGTTCACGTTTTGAGTTGTTTATAGCCTTCGAGAACTATCTGTTACCAAGAGAGTGGTGTAAAATAGTTGAGAGGTCGAGAAAATAAAATTGAAACTAGAAATGTGCAATAACCTTGTTTTATGGTGCAGCATCGTTAGCAGAGCTAATTAGTAGAGGTCACGTTTGATTTAAGCATGGGAAAGTTTAAATAAAATCGAGCTTGAATATTCTTGAAATTTCACTTCTTTCTTTTTTGCGTGGTTAGGACTTAAACTGGTGTCGGAGTTGTACATGCCGCCTATAAGCCTCTAACTTGGCTTTACGTGCCGTCGAGATATAATATCTCTTAGGCAAGCTGGTTTGGTCTCCTCACGATGTTTTCCTTCACTGAAGGAAGTGATAATTATACAATACGCACATGAATCCGAAAAATCAGAGATGCGTGTCTTGGGTTCGATCTCGCGACCAATGACTTGGCAGTCCGACGGTCACACACACTATCTAGACCAGGCAGCGGTTTGCCTAACTGTATACCGACCCACTCTACACTGACTCTCTGAATAGGTATACAGTTTGCTCTTCAACTACAAAGGCAAACTGCGATCAAACTCAGAGCTACTCCGGTCTGGGTACAGATATACAGTTTGGCAATACGCGACCAGGGATGGCGCACAAATAGCAAATGGCACGCGTGCCATTGGTGGCACACGACACAATATTTTGAGCACGTCATTGATATTAACCATATTTTCATCTATGGGCTGCGCTCATTCTACTAAAAGTAACCTCTTATAACCCTAATTTAAGTTATTTGTCATCAAATCTGCAACACGGAAGTCACACTAATGTTACTTTTATTTAAATTACACATATAACAGAAACATTTCATACTATACAGTTCCAAAAGTTGTTTTTGGTAGTACCTAAATTAAGAATAAAGACTTTAGTTTTCCTAACAATCACTAAGTCAAAATTATTTGGCGGTTACATGTATCGCCTCATCAAACATTTCTTTAGAAAAAATGGCACGTTGATCCCTAAAGGTTCGCCACCCCTGACCTAGACACTATCAGTGCTACATCACATTCATTGAAATTACAATCACTGTTTTAAACTTTCACGGTTTTTATCTTAACTTATACTATTACTGGATTGCCATGACACATAACCGCCAAAAGTGGAGAGATTTGGAAGAGATCTAAACTCAGCATTGGGTGGCCAAGGTTTGAAGAAGAAGAAGAAACTATCACTTACGGGATATCTTCCATGATTAAACCAAAACAATAAATAATTATGAAACGTAGTCCCGTAATTTTTAGAATAAGTTCTAATGGCAATCACTTTTAAAATTACCTAAATATTTTATCAGAAACTGCAAAAAAATAAAACAATAAGAAGGCTTTTAAGAAAAATAATAAGAAAGCCAGAAAAAAACAAAACTACTATAAAAACATATTTAATATCAAATCAAAACTTCATCGTTTACATTATCTACAAGAACAATTTCACAACGACAGCAAGATACAATACAATTGATAAACTAAAGGCGCTTGCGCTACTGGCCCTGTACGGGACCATGTACCCGTATCTCTTGGCCTGGAATACCATCTCTATGACGGAGTCCGTAGTTTCTTCTCCGGTAGGTTTGATCTGATCGGCAGGGAGCAAATGCCCGTAGACTCCTCTGTCACGAAGCTCGTAGCAGTATGCCAAGGGAATGTGGAGGCGTTCCTTCACCCAGTCAACGCTAGTACCGGTTGCAAAATCTGGAATGGTAAAAAACATAACATCATGCCTTGTAATTCCCGGATAAGCAGACGTGTACGTGTATTTTGCGAGTTCTGTGTATGTCCCATCTCCCATGTAATAGGGGCGAGCCAATTCCTATAAACAGGGCAAAAATACAGACTACGGCACTGCTAATTAACAGTTTCTATGTTACATTATATACATCATTGACAAATTACAAATACATCTAAAATAATAAAATATGTACAAGTATAAAAATTACGCTGTAAACAGAAAAAGTGCCCAAAACGCTGTCCGCATTGCCACGTAGGATGGCAATGCTGATTCGTTGGGCAAAAAGAAGGCCAGCCCTCTGTTCACGTGAAGAGTCAACCAACCGCTTGGCGATATCCCGAAACTCAAGGTGGGCACTCGGGTCCCATGGCCTTTGTGTTTCAACCCCTAACGGCTCAAACACATAATTACCAACTAAGTTATTGTACTTGCACCGTTTTCAGCTAATTTTCAATTAAACTCCTGATGGAAAAACTCAATAAAACTTTGCCAGACCCAGGAATTTAACTCCCTCATGCTTAGCAGTCACGCTTGTGGCCACTAGATTAGAGGATCTAGAGACAGTCTGGCAATAGTAAGAAACAGATAACAGTTATCATCTGCCAAACTTTTTCCCAGCTATATTGGGGTTGGATTCCAGTCTAACCAGATGCAGCTGAATACCACCTATTTTACATGAAGAGGCTGCCTATGTCTCCTCCAGTTACTGGGTAATACGGTAAGGTGGTTGCCAGAGTTTCATGTTCTACCCGCAACGACTTTCAAAGATCTAAAAATGACAGTCGAGACCAACTACGCACGGAGGAGCTCAATATGTGATGGATGATCCCCAACTCACGGAAAAACCACGCGGCGTGTATCTCGGAAGTATAGGTGACTATTACTTTTAATAAATAAATAAATCATTTATTCTGGACCAAACACTTTGTTAAGATTTTATAAACCCACCAAACTGCGTGACAGTTTGTCGGTGGGATTAGTCGCTATTAATGTGGGAACTGTTACTTACAAATCGCCTCTGCAATATTTCCGATGGTATACGGTGTGCCATGTTTGAAGGCTAAGGCTCCTAGGGCACGTCTTCCGATCCTCATCTGAAAATTAAAATGAGTATTTTTTGCTCAATCTGTTTATTGGTTGTATATCCGAAACTACAACGTTTTTCATAAACTTGTCCATTATCATCATCATCAGCCTAATAATGTTCCCACTGCTGGGACACAGGCCTCCTCTCTATGAGAGGGAGTGGGCTGTAATCTACCACGCGGGCCCAGTGCGGGTTGGTAGATGTCATGTGAATATGTCTTCGAATTTTTAGTTCTAGGAACATGCCGGTTTCCTTACAATGTTTTCTTTCACCGTTTTTGAGGGCAGCGGTGATGAAATAAATTACACAAAGTAATGCGCGCCTGCTTGGGTTCGAACCCACAGCTCGTAAGTCGGGGCTGCCACCACTTGGCCACTGCACTCGGTGCAACTTGTCTATAGTATTTTTTATTTTTAGAAACCATTTCATACAGCCTACTTTTGTTGTCTTCATTGCCATGATCAAACTCAACCTATGGAGGAGGATAAATAGCTACACAAATTCAGTATTATACGTGATTTTTGACAGCAGCATTCAAATTCTAGAATAATTAATTACTGAATTCAAGACAAAAGTCAGCGTTTTGATGTCCCTTATTACAACCTGTATTGTTTAAAACTACTCACCGCATCATAATAATTGGCCAACGGTTCGGTAGTGTTTCCAAAAGGCAGAAGTAGAATTTGACCCGAAGAATGAAAGGACAGATACAGGTCAATCTTGTCGGCCATATTCGCAATGTAGGTTGATAGGGACCTGGTTTCAATCTCCGAGAACGGTCCTGGTCCAGCATAGACGTTACTTGATGCGTTTAAGCTGACACTGAAACCTTTTTAAACAAAAAGTTTTGTTAAATAAACTTTTATTTCAGACAACCAACATACACAGAAGGTTAGTAAAAGAAACTTATAAATTACTAGCTGTTGCCCGCGGCTTCGTTCGCTTGGAAATTTTGATGGGTTTTAGGGGTATGAAAAATAGATGTTGGCGGATTCTCAGACCTACCCGATATGCACACAAAATTCCATACAAATCGGTTCAGCCGTTTCGGAGGAGTTTGGTAACAAACACGGTGACGTGACGCTAGAATTTTATATACCTACTAGCTTATGCCCGCGGCGTCGCCCGCGTGGAGTTCGATAATTGTCCCACGGGTACATACTAAATCGGGATACAAATGGTATCCTATGTGTAAATCCAGGTTTAAGGTTATAGATTACCCGTGTCCCAAATTTCATCCAAATCCACTCAGTAGTTTTTGCGTGAAAGAGTAACAAACATCCATCCATCCTCACAAACTTTCGCATTTATAATATTAGTAGGATTAGATGTCTGTTACAAATTATTTATAACAAAAATCAAAATCAAAAGTCATTTATTCAAACTAGGCTGATAATCAGCACTTTTTGAACGTCAAAGACACAAGTTTTTTGTTTGAGATGCATAATATACAAACAATATCCCCAAATATCGGGGAGTCGTATCACCCTGCTATAAGCTTATATTATGACGTTTGAGAAAATAAAGAAAGAAATGAGTTTGTTAGAGGAAGTTCACAAAAGAAGCGCCAGTTACAGAAAAGAAAGGAATTGTCTATCTTGGTATGGACTTGTGATGAGGGATGAATCTGTGGCGGAACATCACTTGCACCACCACCTTACAATTTGAAGAAAACCGCTAGCGCTTATGATCTTGTACCGCGGTCGAAAATCAGGTGATGTGTTGTTATTCATCAAGTACGGACGCACCGGCCTTACACGCGCAGCAGGCACACGACGGGTGCGTGATAATTGTACCGCGGCGGCCGGCTGCGACCTCGAACGCTTGGGCGACGGCGTGATCAAGACTCTGCGTGCGCGCGCGACGGGCTACGGACACCAGTGGTCTTCCAACTAGCTAGCTTACCGGTCGCGCCGCGCTTCCAATATTGTTTTGCTTTCATTGCTATTATAATCTGAGTGTTTGTACTGTTCATCCATAATATATATAATTCTCATCATTCTATAATAATATCATTCATTTCTAAAGTTTCTCACCTTCATTCTTCCCGCTTCATTTCGCACGCTATATTAGCCCTTAGCAACCTTACTATACGGGTCGAATTCCCGTGTAGTGTTAGTAAGTTATACCACATAACGTTACTACATTGGTGACCCCTGACGTTCGCGCTTACTGAAGATTCGAGTGCAGCAAGGAAGGAGCAAGCAGTTGCAGTGAAGCACGAAGAGTGGCTGCTGTTTGTTTACATCGGAGCGAGAAAAAAATAGGTTGTTGTTCAAAACATAAGCGGTGAGCGATTTTTATTATATTGAAACATGTCCGATACCGAAGCTTTTGCCGATGCTGACGCTAAAGGAGCAGTCCCTGCTGTGCTCGGAGAAGTATCAAAAGTAGGACTGCCATTACGCTGTCCACCATTTTGTCCAGAGGAACCGGCTTTATGGTTCGCCCAACTGGAGGGCCAATTTATCCTGTCAAGGATAACCAGCGACACCACCAAATTTTATTTCGTGACTACACAGCTAGAAACAAAATATGCACTACAGGTAAAGGACATCATTACTAATCCTCCGGAAACAAACAAGTACGAAAAATTGAAAAGTGAGCTAATTAATCGCCTGTCAGCCTCACAGGAAAAGCGGATTCAGCAGCTGTTGATTCATGAGGAGCTAGGCGACCGTAAGCCATCTCAGTTTCTTCGGCACCTGCAAAACCTAGCGGGACCTGCTGGAGCGTCAGATTTTGTGAAGAGTCTGTGGACTAACCGCTTGCCACAAAATATACAAACAGTTATTGCTTCACAGATTGCAGACTTACAGGTAGAGAAACTGGCCGAGATTGCTGACAGGGTGCACGAAATAGTACCATCCACTCCACAAGTTGCTGCCACCTCAGCCACTACCAGCACTTCAGCAGACTTGCTCAAGCAAGTAAGCGAGCTCACAAGGCAAGTTGCACTACTGACGTCACAGAGGAACGGACATTGGAGAGGACGTTCCCGCTCACGCTCACAATCCCGCCGAAACCAAAAAAGGTATGACCGCGATCGCTCTAGAACACAACAACCACCACCAAATCACCCACATTGCTTCTACCACTACACCTTCGGAGAAAAAGCAAACAAATGTAAGCAACCCTGCACATACACGTCGGAAAACTCAAAGGGCGGTCGCAAGTAGCGGCTAACGACTGCCCCACTTCAACAGGCCGTTTATTCATAACCGACCGGACTACGAAAATGCAGTTCCTTGTGGACACTGGCTCAGACTTGTGCGTTTTCCCTCGATCGGCAGTAAAAACGCCTGTCATTCAATCTAAATTTGACCTGATCGCTGCCAATAACACTGTGATACACACGTACGGACCAATACAGCTACGACTTAACTTAGGTCTCAGAAGGGACTACACGTGGAAATTCACAGTAGCAGATGTATCACGACCTATCATAGGGGTCGACTTTCTTAGTTTCTACAACTTACTTGTAGACTGCAGAAACCAGCGCTTGATAGACAACACAACGGCACTATCAGTTTCAGGAGCTCATTGCAAGTCAACAGACGATATTGCATCCGTGAAGGCTGTAGTTGGCGACACAGACTACCATGAAATTCTTCGTGAGTATCCAGAAATTACGCGACCACCAGGAACACATTTAACAAGTAAGCATAACACGTTGCACCACATAAGGACAACTCCAGGTCCACCAGTAGCAAGCAAACCACGACGCCTTGATCCTGCTCGAACTTTAGCTGCTAAGAAGGAGTTTGAAGAAATGTTATTGAGTGGCGTGGCCAGACGTTCGGAGAGTGCCTGGTCCGCTCCACTTCACCTGGTTAGGAAGAAAGACGATGGATGGAGACCATGCGGCGACTACAGAGCACTAAATGCAAGAACGATACCCGACAGGTACCCCATCCGCCATATTCATGACTTCTCCTACCAGCTGTCGGGGTGTGCAGTATTTTCCACCATAGATCTGGTCAAAGCGTACAATCAAATAGCCATCAACCCAGACGACATTCCAAAGACTGCCATCACTACACCATTTGGTCTTTACGAGTTCCTATACATGACCTTTGGTTTGAGGAACGCTGCCCAAACCTTCCAAAGGTTCATTGACGAAGTGCTGCTTGGTTTGGACTTCTGCTACGGATATATTGACGACATCCTCGTATTTTCACAAACACCAAACCAGCATAAACAGCATTTACGGCAACTGTTCGACCGCTTGAAAAGCTACGGAATAGTAGTAAACACATCAAAGTGTAACATAGGGCACTCGGAGGTAACATTCCTGGGATACAGTGTGTCAGCCGCAGGGACAAAACCTCTTGGGACCAAGACACAAGCCATACAGGAGTATCCAGTCCCTAAAACAGTCAAGGAGCTGCGTCGATTCATGGGTATGATAAATTTTTATCGCCGATTTGTCCCAAACGCAGCTAAACTCCAAGCCCCATTGAATGCTGTCCTAGCTGGCCCCAAAATAAAAGGAGCACATCCTGTCGACATGACTCCAGAACTTCTGAAGGCTTTCGAAGACACTAAGACTTCATTATGCAACGCAACTCTTCTCGCTCATCCAGATACATCAGCGGAATTGGCTATAATCACTGATGCGTCTGATACCGCCATCGGTGCGGTGCTCCAACAACGAAAAGGAGCCGACTGGGAACCTTTAGCTTTCTACTCCCACAAACTTAGTGGTGCTCAGAAGAAATACAGCCCATACGACCGCGAATTGTTAGCGGCGTATGAAGCAGTAAAATACTTTCGGCATATGGTTGAGGCCAGGAACTTTGCCATCTTTACCGACCATAAGCCACTAGTGTTCGCCTTCAAAACCAACAGAGACAGCCATTCGCCAAGACAATTCAGGTACCTAGATTTCATAGGGCAATTCACTACTGACATACGCTACATACCTGGCAGAGAAAATGTCGTCGCTGATGCATTGTCACGGGTCGAGGAGGTATATTAGCCCTCACACGCTATATTAGCCCTTAGCAACCTTACTATACGGGTCGAATTCCCGTGTAGTGTTAGTAAGTTATACCACATAACATTACTACAAATCTTAAGTGACTAAAACAGTGATGATTATAAATGAGGATGGATGGAGAGGGAGAGGA
Source organism: Cerastis leucographa (assembly GCA_963082945.1). NCBI lineage: Eukaryota > Metazoa > Arthropoda > Insecta > Lepidoptera > Noctuidae > Cerastis > Cerastis leucographa. Next base: position 15,868,248 of record OY720366.1, read on the forward strand.
AGACCAAGGAAACGATGAATAGATGGCGTGAGCAATGTTATGAAAAAAAAATGAGTATATGATAGGGTGTCGTGAACGGGCGCTGTCAGTTGTGACTGGTCATCTCTTAGCTGCCACGGTTTATTTTAATTACTTTATTTTTATTTACTGATTTAATCTTTTACTCTGGACGCTCTTAACTTGCCCGTATTTCTACATTGTTCTCACATATTTGTAATTCTTAACATGAATGATGTAACCAAGATTTTGTAACATATTTTGATTTAAAAGAGTGTCCATGGAGTTTCTTGCCTATTCTTCTCCATAGAGATCTACGCTATGGAATGGGCTACTACAGTACTTTCATAAGTTATTATGCCTAGTGACTGGGACTGTAGCTTCGCGTTTTTTTTTGTTTTTTTTTTTTTTGACTTTCAAAAGTGTCTGTAATGGTCTAATTGGAATAAATGCTTTGACTTTGTCGTTTGATGATGGTCCCTTGGTCCATCAGCTAGTTTGTAACTTTACAATGAACTCTCCTAATTGGTGCATGCAAAAAATGCGTTTCTGTACTCTGTTGACCGTTGAGGAGTTCCCTCATCTGGACTCAATTTTGGGTATAGATAAGTTCATGATTATATGTATAAAATTATACTGTCATCGAACCTAAACCAGGATGTACAATATTAACTTCGTACGGTGAGAAGAAGTTGTTGTGATTAAGTATGAGTTTCCTTGTATTTGAGTTTGAGTTCTTGAATCAAGTTGCCCGTATACCAATTATAAAAGCGTGGCATAGCTAACTCTTAACTATTCCTAAAGATGAGAACCAAAAACTTCGGAGAGTGTTTATTTGTTTTTTTTTTTTCGCTTCATTTTTGTGTCTTGCCCTTATCCCAATTATTACTTCACCTCATCAGACACCTCCTTGCTAGCCATATCATAGACAATCCTTCCTTCGTTTCTCTGGTCTTCCTTTAATTTTATAGTAATCAACACAAAACATGGTTCTGCTTAAAGAAACTGCGTTTTTAAGAAAAAAAAAAAAACTTAAATTCAACCATTTTTATTTTTACTTTATTTAATATAAATTCAACTGAAACAAAGATATTTTCATTTGCATCTCGCAAAATAATGCAAAACGGTTCCCCCTTGCTCTCTAGATGGCGTTGACGTCGAATTAGAAGTCGCTATGGTTTCGTTACATCTGCGAGTACACCAACGCTCGGTACAATAAATTTCTTAGCCTAAACTGCCTATGGACATAGGCCTCTCTAATTAATATTTTTGTCAGTTATACTACACGAGAGTGTTGTTATAGCTCTCTAATACTATGCCTGAAACTATCATATATACATATAATATAGCAGTTTTCTAATGACCGTGACGTCGACGTTATTTCAAAGAAAAGCCCGTTTCAACTTCAATGATACAGTTCGTAAGCTAAAGATTATCAAGATAAATAATACAACTAAGATTAAAAAAATCAAATACGGCACGTTTGGCGTTGGCGCAGTGGTTGAGCAATCGACTACTGCGCTGCGTGTTGCGGGTTCGATCCCCGCACGGATCAAATATTTGGTCTGGCTGTTTATGTATGTGAGTTTAAATGTTTGTAAACGCACCCACGATACAGCAGAAATTCCTAGTGTGGGGCAAAGATTTAAAAAATATTGACAGTAGGTTGAAATCGTTTATTCATCATCATGATTCTCCAGCATTTTTCACCACTTTTTGGGGTTAAGTTGAAATTATCTTGTATACGACCATGCCAAAAATTTAATCACTATAGGTATTATTTTATATACAGGTGGCGAAATATGGCACTAAAAAATGACTGAAACCCATTTTTGAAATTATCTTTTATGTTGCTGCATGATTATTTTGCCCAGTAGTAGTAATGCCGGTTTTTTCAATACAATTTCAAAAACATTTAGGTACCAATAGCGCCCTTTTTTGAAGATTTCGGTAGGCGGTTGGATCATGGGCCTGATTCATAGGCAGAGTACTTCTCGATACGCCTCGCATTGTGAGGAGCTTCCTGTCTCCGTAGTCCTAACCACCGGTAGCTTGGACCCTGCTCGCAACACCGGCAAACCACTATTTGAAGTGAAACTTTTAATGCGACTTCCAACAAGGTTGTGTTAAACGTTTAACGCTACCATAGAAGGAGTATGTAAGCACTGTGGCGTTAAAAGTTCAACGCTCGTGGGGAGGGGGAATAGAAACAGACAGAGCTAGAGTGAATACGTGGCAATCGAAGTTTCACTTCTCCCGCGCGGAGGGACTCCACGCACTATTTTTTTTTGCCACCAAAATATAAAGATAATTTTTACTTACCTAGCCAATTGTCATTCCAGTTCCTGTTAAGATCCACACCGAACTGGTTACCGAATGGACGTCTGTTCTTACGCCATAATCTGAACTACAAAGAACGATATACAAATATAAAATACTAGCTTATGCCCGCGGCGTAGCCCGCATGAAGTTCGATAAGTGTCTCACGGGAACATACTATCGGGATAAAAAGTATGTGTGTTAATCCTTTACTTATACAATAAAATCATCACGCCGGTAATCACCGGAGGGTTAGGCAGGGGTGTACCTTGTTTTGTTTTATTCTCATGTATTAGGGGGCGAGCCTAATGCCAACAACCATGGGTACAAATCTAGACTCTGTGGCTGCTACTGTCAATTTCGCCCGATCTTGGAATAGAACCCAGAATCTTATGCTCAGCAGTCACGGTTACGGCTAAAGTTCTTTCTAATTTGACATCATTACAATAATGAAAAATACTTACTCCGTTAACATCATGAGTCCAAACATAACCATCAGGATTCGTCACAGGGAAGATATACCAATCAAAATCACGAGTTACAGACTTTTTCTCCTCATCATCGCTATACAGCAACTCATTAATGATATAATTAGTTGTCGCTGGCGCGATCCATTCCCTTGCATGAATGCCACTTTCTATGAACACTGCCCTTCTGCCAGGTCCATGAGAGATCTTAATACCCTTGATGATTCGACCTTCGTACGATGTTCCACCTTCTATGATGGATACTTCATCAAAATATGCAGCAAGGTCATCAAGCCAGGCGTATGTGTCCTCTAAGTTGTAGTATCTATCCCATCTCATACTTTTGACGTTGTTTCTGGTGTATTTCCCTTTCTTTTCATTGTCGATTAGCCTGTAAAATTTATTTGGGTCGATGTCACAGTCAAAACTGGTAATTAGTAAAAACTACTTCTGACTGGTGAAAACCATTTTAACAATAACTAAAATTTACTTAGAAACTTCTTGGGTTGTTTGTAACCATTTGAAAAACGTCAAAACAACATATTGTAGTCATTCTAGGTAATTATAACTGAGGCGCTCTCTAACAAAATATGTTTAATAGACAAAGCGCCATTTAATTTAATAAGGCTTTTGACTGTCACCGGTCAAAAGTAGTTTAGTCCGATTTACAGTTTTGACTGCAACATCAACATTTTTATTGAGTTCATTATCAGTTTCGAAGATTACTTAGATAAACTGTCTGGCCTTCGCTTCTGTAATTAGGTTTGTGTTGGTACTGTTATTGACTATTTTACCACAATAGTTTCAGTTAAATTAGTTTACAAAACCATCATCTTGAAAAATCGGTTTTTGTAGGATCTCTAAATTAGTTCCGATTTAAAGCGTTTACACCTTACGGCATTTCATACAAACTTTCAATTCCATGATTCCCGAAATGACTGAACCGATTCAAATGAAACTTAATACGCATAAGCACGATACATAGTCCTAAAAAGTTACTACAAACATTTGCACGCCGTAAACGCTCATAGCTGGTTGTCAACAGATGTGGCGGAAATCGTATCTAGGGACTATAAAATAATCTTTTAGAATTTATTATTTTGACTTAAATACTTGCAAGCATACAATCATACCTTTATCATCATTCTCCTCGCTACATCCCAATTTATTTGGGGTCGGCGCAGCATGTCTTCTTCACTCCACTCCACTCCACTTCTCTATTACTCGTCATCTCATCAGTCACCTCCTTTCTAGCCGTAATAATTATATCCTCTACACAGTCCATCATTCTATTTAAGTTCATCATATTTTTTGTAGATTCTTTTATGTGGATCCTTCCAAAACCAGCCAAAGTTTTTAATTTAACATTTTAGTTGTGGTATCCCACCCAAATCCTTGTCAAGTATCAATTTTGTATTGAAACTAGAAAATATTAGAACATCATACAGACGAAGAAGAAAAAATGCATATTTTACAGGTAAACTCAAAAAGTTTAAATACTTTGTCTCTGTCATCTCTGATCTAGACTAGAGTCAAGAGCAAACCCATAAATTAAATAAAAAAAAGGATTGTGTGGTTTTATGAAACCACGGTAAAAGTGAAACTTTTTTTCACACTATAGACATTTAACTAAAAAAAAATGGGAGCGCCTTTCACTTTATCCCCACTCCGCGGCCGAGCGTCACGCGACATGCAACACACAGACGAAAAAGTTCGAGACGATGTAATAAAAATTTCACTTTAAAAAAGAAACAATTTTTATGTGACCACAGTGCGAGCATTTTCTACCAAATGAAAAAATAATCACTTAATACGGACTAGTATTCACGGAGAAATCGATGAACACACATGAAAAAAAAAACTGCATATTATAGCTAGCCCAGATTGTCCCACTGCTGGGCCAAGGGCTACCTACATCTCTTCCAACGGTCATGATTCCATGCTACTTCCTTCCAATTCTCAAGGAAGACATCCAGTTCGTCCCGCCTAAGATGTCGGTTAAAAAAAAAACTACTTACTCTTGAATATTCGGGACGGTGACAACAAAATCAATTCCATGGTCTCCCAAAAAATTCTCCAGATCATGTTTTAGTTCAGGTTTGGACACAACATTGATGTAATCTGCAGTTGGTACTGGATCATCCCAAAAATCATACTCAGTTCCGGAATTATGCAAATCTGCAAGTATTTTAATTTCTTCTAAACTTTTCGGTACCACTTTGTATAACGCATAGTTATCGAACCGAAATGATTCACTTGGAACACTAAAAATTAAAATAGTTAAAATAGAAAATATTTTTAACGACATTTTTGGTTGTCCACTAGATTGGGACTGTGAACCCCAAATAATTTAGATACGGACTGAAATAATGAACGTGAATGATATCGTAAGGTAAATACAACGGCACTTCATTTTTATGAGTGTGTTGCGTTATTAGATATATTAGATATTAAATCGATTGAACGTGTGTTCTTTTGTGTTATTTATTATGTTTGTGAAGGATTTATATTTGAAAACAAACTTAACTTTTTTAGCACGAATTAAACAGCAGCATCAATAGCACCGTGGGTATGATTGCTGATTGGCAGGAATGATTTATTGTGAATTATTGATCCAGAGTTTTAGCCGGAGTTCTGTAGCAATAATTCATAACTTGTTTTTAATTAATCTAATATATACTAATAATAAAGCTTAAGAGTTTGTTTGTTTGCATGAACGCATAATCTCAGGAACTACTGATCCAATTTGAACCTTTGACGAAGAAGAATCCCAAGTAATATGGGACAACGGCAAGAAGACGTTGCTGATGAACTCAATTATAGTCGAGTTAATTAGATCCTAACTGGGCTAGGTGGATTAGAAGTATTAAGCCATGTTGTCTCTACTAGTTTTATCTTATATTTATCTTATACTGGGTGGCCGTGGACGTGGGGAATCCATCTGTTTAATGACGTCATTATTTAGACCACCCAGCATATGCACGTTAAGTAAGTTGTGACGACTAATTCTGGAATGGCGACCGTGAACCAGAAGACGATGCGTTGGAAGGCCTCCTACTAGGTGGACCGCTGACCTTGTGAAGGTTGCGGGGATCCGGTGGATGCGAGTCGCACGGGACTGGTCAATGTGGCGACACTTGGGGGAGGCCTATGTCCAGCAGTGGACGTCTTTCGGCTGAAATGATGATGATGATGATGACTGATTGTGTACATTTGTGAAGGAAATAGGTCAAAACATATTACGTGCAAATGTGATACTTCTTCTTCTTGTTCTTGTCGTATCGATGATACTACATTTACTGCAGCATCAGAGGCGTTATTTAGGTCGTCGAGAGTGCAGGTGAATGGACACCTTGGACACTCCAGCAGGTGGGGCATAGTTTGATCCGGCGCGCCACTTATTTTTGACAAAATAATAAAATTGCCTAAATAAAACATGTACTGACGTTGTAAGTTGGTGCCTGTTGAGGCGCAGCCATATGCATAGCTAGTGTATTATAATATGTGGAATATCAGGCCAATGCTGGTTTGTAGCAAATGTAATCTCTTAGAAATTTAGTGTTTTATAAGTTGATTATATTTTTGCAAGTCATTATCTGCCTAGAATTTTTCCAACTACATATGTTGCAGTCAGGTAAATGATAAATGATGTTTATTTTGCAAATAGGTTTTTACAAACACTTTTACACGTCATTATTCTTTTAAAACTAGATGGGGCCGGTGTTTCGTACCTGACTAGTCTGAGAAGAAACAGCCGAAACAAACTCAGAGGTTCTCTGTTAACTTGTTACTCTTTTAATGTCCAGACATTGCTAAATTTACATGAGGACTATGCAGATTAGTGTGTGAAATGGTCTTTTGAAGAAAGAACCACACAGATTTGAGTGGACCTGTCCAGCCTACTTGTAGTACTTTACATGGAGCGACTGCCTATTAGACCTCCACAACCCTGTTTGTACTGGGTAATACGATACCCCTTGGTAAGACTGGTTGTCAAACTTACGAGCCACTGCTGCCTGCAACGATTGTCACTAAGCTACAAATGACAGCCGGGACCAATGACTTAACGTGTTTTCCGAGGCACGGAGGAAACTCGGTATGTAACCGGCGGTACCCCATCCACGGACCAACCTAGGCAAGCGCGGTATAAACTTAGATCGATCCGAGAGGGTCCTCTTTAAGTTTAAAAGTTACTATTAGTAAAATTCGCATAAGTACTGGGTAGATTATTTAAATTTTGATAATTCTAACTATCCTAACTAATATAATAAATGCGAAAGTAAGTTTGTTTGTTACCTTTTCACGACTAAACGTCTGATCAGATCTTAATGAAATTTCGCAAGAAGATAGATTTCAACCTGGGGAAGGACATAGGCTATATATCATCACGCTACGACCAATAGGAGCGGAGCAGCAATGAAAAATGTTGCGAAAACAGGGAAAAGTGACGCAGACGAAGTTGCGCGGGACAGCTAGTACCTAATATTATAAATGCGAAAGTAAGTTTGTTTGTTACGCTTTCACGCGAAAACTACTCAACCGATCATCATGAAACTTTGTACACATATTCTTGCAGGTACTAGAAGTAACATAGGTTATATGTCATCACGCTACGACCAATAGAAGCGGAGCAGCAATGAAAAATGTTGCGAAAACGGGGAAAATGTGACGCAGACAAAGTTGCGCGGGTCAGCTAGTTTTTAAATAAATGGAAGGGTAAGTATGGTATTTATGACGTCTTAGCATTGAAACACGCCACTCTAGATTTAATTTATTTCGCTGTGTATCGTATTCAAAAATAAACATTAAAATCATCATCATCTGCCTAGCCTTTTCCCAAAACTTTGTTAGAGTCAGCTTTCAGTCTAACCGGATGCAGCTGAGTATCAGTATTTTACATGAAGCGACTGCCTATTTGACCTCCACAACCCAGTGTCTGAGTAATACGGAACCCCTTGTTAAGACTGGATGTCGGACTTTTGGCTTCTGACTACAGTAATTGTAACGACTGTCAAAGATCTACAAATGACAACTGGGACCAATGGCTTAACGTGCTTTCCGAGGCACGGAGGAAACTCGGTATGTAATTGTGGTTACCCATCCACGGACCAACCTCGGCAAGCACGGCTTGACCTTGAAGATCGACCCGTGCGGCTGTTATTATCTAGCCACAAGTTCCTCTTAATAAACATTAAAATATAAACTTTAATCAATGGAATTATTAAACTATAAAAAAATATCATATTCATATCTTTATGGCGAGATTGTCTGGCTGAATTTTATTGCGGTCATCTATATCATAGGTATAGATTATTATAATTTTATCATAGATTGCGCTGTATTTATGGTTTTTAGGGTTCCGTACCCAAAGGGTCAAACGGGACCCTATTATTGAGACTTCGCTGTCCGTCTGTCACCAGGCTGTATCTCATAAACCGTGATAGGTAGCCAGATGAAATTTCTACAGATTGTGTATTTCTGTTGCCGCTATAACAAAAAATACTAAAAACAGAATAAAATCAATATTTAAGGGGAGCTCCCATATAAAAAAGTGATTTTTTGGTCGTACTTATAAATAATGGTACGGACCCCTTCGTGTGCGAGTCCGACTCGCACTTGGCCAATTTTTTTTTTTCGTGTAGTACCTAAACTGTGTGGTCATTCTTTAGATATTTGGTAATGTCAAGTACTAGTTTGGTTATTCAAGGGATCTTCTATAAGTCAGCTATGAAATTAAAGTCATCACTTTGCGTGACGTGGGAATCGAATCCAGGTATCCTTGCGAACATCACGTCTTTTCTGTACAAGCATGCAATCTCAGTACTTTGGCTATGTTGAGTACCTAGGTATCCCAACAGTGTGAATGTTTTTATGTTTAATCTAGTTTACTTTACAAAAAGCTCGTGGAATTAATAATAACAGCCGCATAGGTCGATCTTCAAGGTCGATCTTCTTTATTTGAAAGTGGCGCCCGTTACAGAAAAGATGAAAGGGAGTCGTCTGTCTTGGTATGGACATGTGATGAGGAGGGATGGAACACATGTGACTAAAAGAGTGATGAATATAAATGTGGATGGATGGAGAGGGAGAGGAAGACCAAAGAAAAGATGAATGGATTGTGTGAAAAATGATATGAAGGAAAAAGGAATAAATGATAGCATGACGAATGACAGAGGAGAATGGAGGAAAGAGACGAGTTGCGCCGACCCCAAATAAAATGGGACAAGGGCAGGAAGATGATGAGGTCGATCTTCAAGGTTAAGCCACTCTTGCCAAGATCGGTCTGTAGATGGGTGACCATAATTACATACCGAGTTTCCTCCGTGCCGTGCCTTGTGAAAGCACGTTCAATTTATTTCTAGATCTTTAAAAGTCGTAACAGGTAATCAGTGGCCCGAAAGTCTGTTAACCAGTCTCACCAAGGGGTACCGTATTATCCAGTACTTACTGGGTTGTGGAGGTCAGATAGGCAGTTGCTTTATCTAAAATACTGGTATTCAGCTGCATCTGATAAAACTGGAAGCGGATTCCAATAAAGATGGGAAAAGGCTAGGCAGATCTTTGTGTAGTTTACGACTATTTAAATTTTCAATTACTGATCATTACTACAAAGCATGAAGTCCATTCACATTTCTTGAATTGAAACGTTATATCGGTGAAAAAATGAAAAGTGAATCGTTCTGTCGGTGAACCGTTCAACGGCGAAGCGAGTGTCGGAGAAATGTTTCAGAATCCACATTTCAACATCAATCGGGCACACATCCAGACTTAGTTTCTACTAAAAAAATCCTGATGAGAAAATACATTAACAATTTGCTCGAACTGGGAATCGAACCTAAGACCTCATGCTCAGCAGTCGTACTTACTACCTCTACACCTACGAGGCGAAAATTTTATAAGTACTGGGGGGTTTACTTTGACGCTTAAAACATTATTGTTCCATTAATATTCCAGAGTGGGAAAGAGATGGAGCTAGACGACCTGTATAGCTCCGTCTCTTTTTCACTCTGGAATAAGAATGGAACAATAATGTTTTAAGACGTCATGGTACGCCACCTGATAGGTTGGCGCAATTATATGCTCTATGCTTAGAAATAGACACCAAAGCAAATAAAATACCAAAAATATATCTCCAAAATTACTTTTTAATTATTTATTTATAATTTACAGAACATTAATCAACCTGGCTTCCCTGATGATAGCTAGAAGGGAATCGAAGGTTTCTTCAGCTGTGGGGGTTATCTGGTTCGCTGGTAAGGTGTACCCCCAAGATCCGGTATCTCTGAGAAGATAGGTGGCAGCTACTGGAGGATTGTAGCGGTACTTCGCCCAGTCTACCGAGGATCCGGTTGCGCCGTCTGAAAACGAAGATAGTAATCCATACTAATATTATAAATTCGACAGTAACTCTGTTTGTTATTAAATTTTTACGATTAAACGGTTGATGATATCGTAATGAAATTTAGCAAGAAGAAAGATTATATTCTATGTCTAGATGGAGATAGGCTATTTTTTTTCACACACATCCTTTTAACATTTTCACGCAAACGAAGTCGCGGGCAACAGCTAGTAGTCTATAATTCTAGATTATGCCCGCTGCTTCGCCAGCGTCATCATCTGCCTAGCCTTTTCCCAAACTCTCTTGGGGTCGGCTTCCAGTCTAACCGGATGCAGCTGAGTACCAGTATTTTACATGAAGCGACTGCCTATCTGACCTCCACAACCCAGTAACTGGGTAATACGATATACCCCTTGGTAAGACTGCATGTCAGACTTTTTTTGGCTTCTGACTACTCGTAACGACTGTCAAAGATCTACAAATGACAGCCGGGACCAACGGCTTAACGTGCTTTCCGAGGCACAGAGGAAACTCGGTATGTAATGATGGTCACCCATCCACGGACCAACCTCGGCAAGCACGGCTTAACCTTAAAGATCGACTCGGGCGGCTGTTATTATTTAGCCACGAGCTCCTCCGAGCTGCTTCGCCAGCGTGTAGTTCGATAATTATCTCACAGGATTGACTACGTTAATCGACTACTGTGAGGAAACCGGCATGCCCTAGAACCAAAAATTCGAAGACATGTGACATCTACCAACCCGCACTGGGCCCGCGTGTTGGATTACAGCCCACTCCCTCTCATAAAAGAGGAGGCCTGTGTCACAGCAGTGGGAACATTAAAGGCTAATGATGATGATGATGATGATTGACCACCGGGTAAAAAGTATCCTATGTCCTATGTATTAATCCTGGTTATAAACTATCTGTGTGCCAAATACAAATCCGTTCATATAGTTTTGCATGAAACAGTATCTAACATCTAACAAACACTAACACTACAGGCCTGATGTCCCCAAAGGGTTAGGGAGACGTCTATCTACACCCACATTTCGCCAGTTATGTTTAAGTTTCGTGTAATAAGGGGCGAACCTATTCTCATCAACCCTGCAACGGTTCCTGAGAAATTCGTGATGAAAAAAAATCCGTCCACACGTTCCCCGAACTTGCGACCACTACACTAACTAAAAAGGAGAGATAAGGAAGAAGAGAAGTATTAATAAGTGATTTTCTTACTGTGCACATTTCTTGAGGTACCGACTCTGTAGAATGTTTCGTAGCGGACATTCAAAGAACCCATGGCTCTTCTTCCGATGGTGAGCTGGAAACCAAATCAATGTATACAGTCTCATTTTTTTTACAACACGCCATCATCTGCCTAGCCTTTTCCCAACAATATTGTGGTCGACATCTAGTCTAACCGTATGCAGATCAATGCCAGTATTTTACATGGAGCTGGCTATCGAACCTCCACAACCCAATTGACACTCAAAATATGTTTCCCCTTGGTAAGGCTGTTGTCAGACTTTCGGGCCACTGACTAAAATTACTGTTTAATTCCGGCCCCCCAAAATGTCCGAAATAGGCAATTAAATCACTTTACATGAATCAAGCCGCCTATTCTTTTCGAAATATGCTGGGGTCTGCTTCCAGTCATAATGAATGAGGAGCGTTAGGCAGAAGATGATAAAAGTGTCCTCAATAGTCGCGAAATAAGTCAGTACAAAATAAACTTACCATCTGATTATAATTGAAAAGCGGAACGGTAGAAAACGCAAAAGGAATGAGTAGACGCTGTCCAAAAGACCGGAAAGACAAGAATCCAACTAGAGTATGGTTGGTTACAATCGTGTCGATGTAGTTGGATATAGATCTAGTCTCTGCTTCCGAGAAGGGACCAAGACCAATGTAGTTGGTATCAGTAGGAGTATGGCTGCCGCCGCTTGCTGAAAGAAAAAAAAAATATTACCTATCCAGTTTAAAATCCTTCTGAGTAGAATAAGAGGCAGTCACAATAACATCCTGAAAGCTGTGGCGGCCGATACTTCCTCCACCACAGTAAGGCAATTGGTGAGAAGACTCATACCCTAGTATTTCGTGTTATAGCTGCTGGTTCTCTGATTAATTTGTCTTTAGTTAAGTTACAAACAATACTGTTTAAGTGCAAACCTGTTACTAACAATTTATGGTTCTCATAGTTGTCCGACGAAATAAAATGATATGATTTCTTTTTTAATATTACATGATAAGAAGTGATCGATTGTTACACAGGGTGGAACGGACAAAGGCTAAATAATCTCGTTTTACGGTACGACTCAATGTAACGCACCCGAAAACCTTAACTGAACCTTTTTTTTTTTTTTTTCCGGATGGGGAATCATCAAATGACTTCTCCCGCTCTGGGCGGAGCGGGAGGAAGTGTCAGGCTTGTACTGACTAAAACCCACCCATGTTCCTTCTTCGCCCTTTGTGTTCCAGGGCCGCGGTATCTCTTTCGAACAACTCGCAGCCCTGGCAGGCATCGGCCCTCTCGGACCCCTTCCGGTTTGCTGACATCTCCTTGAGGCGCGCGTGGAACACGTACGCGCCGTCGACACGGCCTGTCGTCATAAGACGGACGGACGGTGAGCTAGCCCATTACTCACCGTCCACAGGCACCTCAACTGAACCTTGACCCCGAATATAGAACAATAACAAAAATATTGCAATGGCGGGGAGAACCAGTGCCTTTGGGCTTCGTTAAGGGTATTTTCAAACCCATTAGATTAAAAACATTCTTTTTTATGGCGTTTCGATGGACACCTACATTGAATCGGCCGAGAAATAAATGCATTGATAAAGTTATTCACTCTAGCCCGGCCAGCACGGGAACACAAGATGATCACAAGCAAAGAGAGGCCTGTATTTAATAGTGGATAGAGTCAGGCTGTGGTTGGTGATGTTTTGAGTAATATAGAAATACTTACTTCCCCATTGCGAGTTCCAGTTCTTAGACAGATCAACACCAATAGAAATGCCACCACTAGTAGTTATGGTAGGTTCACGGTTCTTCATCCAAAGCCTCACCTGGACAATTTAGAAAAACATAATATTATTGTGTATAAAATATGTAACAAAGAAACAAGATTCCTAGTTCATGAGTTAAGACGAACGGAGTGTTTTAGCTCAACAGAAATATGACTATCGTATCCAGAAATGAAAAAGGATAAGTTTATTGACTAAAGCATATTTAAGAACAATGGCAAATCCAAACTGGGCCCGCGTGGTGGGTCACAGCTCATTCTATCTAATAGAAATCTGTGTCCCAACAATGCGAATATGTTAAGCTGTTTATACTATGCTACATTGGCCGACCCAACAGTCAGATGAGTAGACAGCCTACATAAAGATCGTGGGGAAAGACTCGGTTGGAGCAGAGAAGAAGAGCATGCTAAAAAGTCCGTGATCATGGCGTTTGCAACAGCGCCAAATATCGGGAACTCGAAACAAATAATACACATGGTAGATATCCCGTTGCAAGTGTTATTAATATAAATGCTAAAAAAGTCTAATTGAGAAGAGTATTGGAGTTCCTTGGTCGGTCTTCTCCGTAGAGATACGCTACGCTTTGGAACGGCAACTAAAGTACTTTCACAGTTCATGCCTTGTGTCTGTCGGAGTGTAGCGTCATCTTTTTTTTAAAATACATAATTCAGAAGTGCCTATTCGTACCTAATAAATAATTTTGATTTTCACTTAATTTGAGGCTTCAAGGGCCCACTCCAGAAAAACTGACAGCAGTGTATACAACTCAGCAATGATGCAGCAATGATGTATACTTACTCTGTCTTGAGAATACTGGAAACCATCCGGATTAGTCAGCGGGAAGATGTACCAAACGAAATCCCGGGCGGCAGCTCTGATTTCGTTATCAGTGTTAAAGATCAGCTGGTTTGCGACGTAAGTCAAGACGGTCGGAGATAGCCAGTCCGCACCCAGCTCACCGGCATGCAGTACGAATGCTCGGGTACCAGTACCATGGCTTATTCTGATTCCTGTTATGTTTCTACCTGAAATGGAACAATGCTTATCAATATAAGTTTTTTATTCCTGTGTGAATTTTTAAATTCGGTTTGATTTTTATCCCATCACTAATGTAGATAGTTTTTCATCTATTTTTAACGAATTTACCTTCATGAGTCTGTCCCACGGTGACAACAGTGACTATGTTACTATGATTTCTGCCCAAATATTCAAACCACCCATAAATATCTTCAATAGTTTGATAGTTCGTCCAGTAAAGCTCATTGCTGGTATCACGTTTTTTTCTGCCATGGAGCTGGGCGTCGAATGCTCTGAAACATGTAAATTGGATTAAAAATCATTTGCTTCAACGATGCTTACATTTGATTGCTGGAGCTCATCAAAATCATTTTGTTCCCTGGTTGTAACGCTGCATAGTGTTTAGATAAGTGTTTTCCTGTACAATTATTGAAGGTAATATATATTTATTTTGTAGCGATCCCAAGCGCAGCCTGCTGAGCAAGAGATTCGGATCCTCCCTTTTGTCCCTGGTCGTGCAAAGTGTTGTTGAGTTTTCCAATAAGCAATTTCTGTAGCAGCCACGGAGTCTGGAATTGTGTTCGTTTGACGGCAATAGGCTTGCCCCCTATAATATCAACTGTTAGATGTACCTCTACCAAACTCTTCGACGACTGGAGGCAAGAAGTTATGTTTTGTTAAAATTACTTGGCAAAAAAGGTGTGAATGGTTTCTCTGTCTTTATCAGGGCACCAACTATCGCTTCTTATACATAACTTTATTATTTGTATCTTATTTCTGTGTTAGAAAGAGATGCTACTGTACGGAGCGCATAGCTCTGTCTCTTTCCCACGTTGAATTTAGATTCCAGTAATAAAATATATTAAGATGTGGTCATATCAGTAACTGACAAATGTATGTCATGGTTTCGGGGTCATAGAAAATATACTCATTATCTTTACTGCAACAATAATAAAGAAGTAAAAAAATCTTTTGAGAGAAATATCTGTAAAATTCTTAGAAGTTCATTAATTTAGTGAAATAGCAAACATGTTTACTATCACAGATACAAAACCACAAAACAAAGTGAATGGATAAAACTTAGCAAAAGTAACTCTAGTTAACAAAATTACAAATACTTCTCCCTGCTAAGTCATATTAAAGTTCAAAATGAGCACAGAACGCAGTAACTCAATATAAAAAGAAGCTAGTCGATAAAAATCACAGTATCATCATAATTCTTCGGCCAGTGACCCGCTTTATTATAGAATATTGACATAAAGTTAAGTAATACTCACTCCTGAATATTTTTCAACATAAGTTCAGACCGAATGCTGTGTTTCTTCAAAGAATGTTCGAATTCATCTTGCAATTCTGGTGGAGAAACCACACTGACACTCTCTCCTACTTGAGTAGGAGGCTTCCAGAAGTCTAGCTTCACATTTTTCTTCATCAAATCGTGTAAAAACTTTAAATCTTCTTCATTCTCCGGATGCACTTTGTATAACGAAAAATTATCATATCTCACTTTTTCTGCTGTTACTATTACCACTAAAACACTAATTAAAATCAGTTTTAAAATCATTTTTAATTATTTCTTATTAACATTCCGCGTCAACTGAAAGAATTTCATTTAGAAATCAATTGTTATCATCATACTGTTTTATTCTATAATCCCTTCATTTTGAATTTATCATCTTATTGAATTGGAATAAGATTCTTTTTCGATTGTTTCTTATCATAAAAGAGTGTTTTTGATAAATATGCTTAAATAGACCTATCTTATCGATTTGTGCCATTTAATCGGTTTTGAAATGATAGCTTAATCTGATTAGCACTGATATATATTAGCATTACTGAGTAAGAACGTATCTCAAGATTATAGATAAATTTTATTAAAATTACATACATATTTAGTTCAACTTAATGAATGATAGATGTCATGGCAATCAAAAAATCCTAAATGAAGAATTTCATTTAATCATGCAACTTCTTAAATTTAACTTTTGTTTTAAAAGATTCTTTAACGTCATCATCATTTATTTATTTTACTAGTTTTGAACACAGAGTAAACAACACAGAAAAAAAAAATGGGTTGCACTCCGGGAGTGCCGGCAGAAGTGAAAACTTGAATATTAACGTTGTGCATTTTGGATATTTTGGAATGGTTAAGGAATAACGAATTTTCGATCGACACACGAGTTATCATTTTTTGCCCATCACAAAAGTGCACAACGCCGCTAAAGAAGTTTTCACTTCAAAAAAACATAAAATATTAGAGTACAAAGGTACTGCTTATTTCATATGAAATTTCTGCCAGCAGACCTGCGAAAGGAGAAATGGAATATCTACTTAATGTAAGCAAGAAGTAAGTGAATATTTACAATAACTGAATTATGAAGAAACTGAGTTATTATTAGACAGGAATTAGAATGTAAGATTTTAAATCGATAAAATCATTTTAGATAAAAGACGCTCGTAATGTCACACACCCTTTTTTTACGGTTGGAAAATCATCAAATGACCGCTCCCGCTCTGTGCGGAGCGGAAGGGAGTGTCAGACTTGTACTGACTAAAACCCATCCATGTTCCTTCTTAGCCCCCGCTTCGAATAGTCCCGCAACCCTGGCAGGATCTCACACACCTTCACACACGCCTCCACACTCATCTGTACACAGACGTACAGATGGGTCTTTTCTATTCTATTTTTAATTATGGCATGTAGAGCCGATGTCGACTATTCTGCCAATGTCGAAAGTGACTTGGATAAGCAAGTGTATATACAAAAAGTGGTACAAGAACAGAATATATAAGGAAAAAAAAAAAAAAAACTGACGATAATTTGGACTTAATGTAGGTACAGATAGGTCATTAATTAATTGTTTAAACTGCCATGGTCACTAACACTTTCAATCGAGTTGTGAGTGACAGCGCAAAAAAACGAACAAGAAAGAGGGTAGACCGATTTGTCTGCTCATAAACACCTACCTGCAATAACTTCAGTTTATCCGTAATCATGGAGTTTGCTACAGCGCTGAAATATCGGGAACTCGAAACAAATAGTAATATATATAATAGCATGGTAAATATACCGCTACAAATTTTATTGATAGGTCATTATTTTTTAATTATGATATTATAGGTAATATTAATTTAAAAATTACTTTTTAGCTCAATCCTCATCTAGTCTCATTCAGCTTTAAACACAATATCTGTATTAAAATTGAACGCTAGTGAAGTGCATATAAACACAAAATAATCTGGCTGTATGAGGTAGTTCATAAATAAATTATACTATTTCCATTTTAACCATTCATAATGAAAATCACAAGAATTTTAATCAAATAATTATTGTGAAAGCAAAATCCAATATAATCCTAGGAAATATTTACCTATGCAAGCGTTAACAATAAATTACATGTTCGGATAAATTTTGGTTTGGTCAGTATGAAAATACAGATTCGTTTATGAATTTATCAGATAAAACGTTTTGTATCACCTTGGAAGGTTAGGCAAAACTACAAACATATTAGCGCACCCATTTAACCAGTTATGTATTTAACATCGAGCCTACCATCACGCGAACACACCTCAAAACGGTGAAGGAAAACATCGTGAGGAAACCGGCAGTCCTAGAACTAAAAATTCGAAGACATGTGACGTCTACCAACCCGCACTGGGCCCGCGTGGTGGATTTCAGCCCACTCCCTCTCATAGAGAGGAGGCCTGTGGTCTAGCAGTGGGAACATTATAGGCTGATGATGATCATGATGATGAATAGACCTTCAGACTCAGTGGTTACCACTAAGAAATCCGTGATTAAAATACTCAATAATACTTAAGCCGACCTGGGAATCAAACTCAAGACCTCATGCTTAGCAGTACCTGGCATTTGCCACCACTATGCCAACAAGACAGTCTCCACCTCATCTTTTAGTATACTCAAACCTAACTATGTTTCAACGACCTCTAAATTACCCGACAAACTACAAGACGCACATTTATTTACTCCAAAATTAACACTTCATAAAATAATGTGACATAAAGTTGCACACGAGCGACTGTACGTTCTGCGACATGGCGTGGTCATCGCTAATTGTGATTAATAGTCGCACCGCTGTCGACGTCATTTGTCTTCGCGTCGCACTGGCCAGTTTACTTTCTACTGTGCAAGTTTGCGCCGGTGTAGACGAACGACTAAGTGACGTTTTGTGTAATGAGATTTTAAATTGTTTGGATTTCTGTTGGTGGAACTTTGGAAGGTTAGGTATGGGGCTTGTTTTGATGTAGATTTTTTAGCGGTAAACAACTTGAATTCATATTCTTTTTTTATCTTTTGGCAGAAGATTATTTGTTGAATTGACGTTATGCTGTCTTGCGAGTGGTTTTAATGTTTTCGGTTTTTTTTTGCCATAAATAATACTAGACTAGACTTACGCTATCTGCTTCAGGAACAGTTTGACATTGCCGTTGGGTAAGGCACCTTAATAAATGGCGTTCAAGCACATGCAAAAGAAATGTGGGTCGTCCGGCGGCGAGATGTGTAGACGATGATTCCCCTGATGGTAACAATGATCATCATCATCATCTGCCTAGCCTTTTCCCAAACTATCTTGGGGTCGGCTTCCAGTCTAACCGAACGCAGCTAAGTTCCAGTATTTTACATGAAGCGACTGTCTATCTGACCTCCACAACCCAGTAACTGGGTAAAGACTTTTGGCTTCTGACTACTCGTAACGACTGTCAAAAATCTACAAATAACAGCCAGGACCAACGGCTTAACGTGCTTTCCGGGGCACGGAAAAAACTTGGTGTGTAATTATGGTCACCCATCCACGGCAAGTACGGCTTAACCTTAAAGATCGACCCGTGCGGCTGTTATTATTTAGCCACGAGCTCCTCGATGGTAACGATAATCATCGGGGGAAAAACCTGGATGAGGCTGGAACAGGACAATGGAGATTGGCAGAAAAAAAGAGGCTATTTTATACTGAAAATGTATTGCTTAATAAGTCACCGTGTGTCCTAGTAATCGCCAGACATTAAAAACCAATTTCAAACACACAAAATCTCAATCTAGACTTCAAACTATCAAATTATTCATCTCAAACACCAAGGTATTAAAACCCGATCGCCCGTCTACTCAGCCAACCGCAATGAAGTTAAATCCACCGCTTAAACCACGTAATTATTGCACGCTCGATCCGTCGGCTGAAACTAAAGTAATGTGTTTTGTACACGAAGCAAATGAACTAAAACCGGTTTTAGAATCGAATTAAACATCACTATGTAATCCTGTGGTTACTGCTGTTGTAATTTTGAACTCTAACGCCTACGCCTACGGTCTTATTGTGGGTAGATTGTATTAAGTTGTTGCGAAATTGAGTGAAATAATGCTGAGATTTAAACACATGACTGTTTTCGTAGTAGATATTTTATCGGTTTTAAAATCTAAGACACTAGCTAGTTTTTCATGGAGGAACGGTTCATTTAATGTCATCTGCACTATCTTACGGCGACATAATTATATAATTATATATATATTTAGTTGAATTCAGCTTTTGTCCACTGTAAACAAAAGTTATGTATCAAGCATCCGTTCAACTTTCCGCGGCTGAAGAGATGCGTCTGTAACCTCTCTTTCTTCTAGTCGTATTTCTCCAAGCTGAATAAGTATTGTTAGTCCCTAGATCTGCTTCTTTATCTTCAGAACAATGTAGAACATCAAAAGAATCTATGGTTCTTTAAATTACAGTTTGTTTCTATTTTTAACTAAATCAACCAAGCTATACAAAACCAGTATATGCGAATCTCTCTTACTGGGAATCTATACAAAACGAGGCCGAGTTATCTGATATTCCATATTTAAATAATATATTGTTTACTAGTCTTGTTCCAAAATCTTTTTTTTTTTGGAATAGGTAGGTATTACCTAGATTATCCTTGATTAGCCTCATCATCATACTCTTGCCCTTACCCCAATTCATTTGGGGTCGGCGCTGCACGTCTTCTTCTTTCATACTTCTCTATTACTCGTCATCTCATCAGACACCTTCTTTCTTGCCATATCCTTGCCACAGTCCATCCATCATGTATTTGGTCTTCTGCTTTGATTAGGCTTTTAGGTGGCAAAGTGGGAGCATAAATTCTGTTACATTTTATGTACTTTAATTATATTTTAAAGTACACTGTAATGTTATTTACATTTATGTTAC
Source organism: Cerastis leucographa (assembly GCA_963082945.1). NCBI lineage: Eukaryota > Metazoa > Arthropoda > Insecta > Lepidoptera > Noctuidae > Cerastis > Cerastis leucographa. The sequence continues at coordinate 15,888,605 of OY720366.1, forward strand.
TTGTTTTGTGTTTCAATAAGATTTATTCATCAACCAAACTAAAAACTAAATTTAAAATAATAAGATTCACAATAACTTTATTTAAATGTAAATATTATTTTCTAACAAACAGAACTTTCTTAACAAAATTTATGACAGAAGACCTCAGGCTAAAAGGCTCTATGGTTCTCAATATTTATGAGAATTTCTGAACCGTTTAATTTGAGAAATTAATTTTAAATAAAGCTTTTGTTGACCTCAATGTCGTGACTTCAATAATTTGGTTTTTAAAACAGTCTGAGATAAAAATGGAGCATTCAAAGAAAGATTTACATTTAATTTTTTTGAGATGTAACTGATTGTATAAGAATTTGTACTTAAATAATCATGCATCTCATCATTCGCCTGACCTTGTCCCAATTTATTTGGGGTTGGCGCGGCATATCTCCTTCTTCCATACTCTTTTACTCGTCATCTCATCAGAGAGCTCCTTTCTTGCCATATCATCCTTCACACAGTCCATCCATTGTTTCGTTGGTCTTCCTCTACTCTTATACCCATCCACATTCATACTCAAAATTTTCCTCACGACATTTTCCTTATTTAAATTATGATAAATCCGTTTCGAGATATTAATTCGTTTAATTCCATGCTCGTTTTCTTTTCATTTGTCATTATCGTTTAGTGTGTCAACATCTTTAATTGTTATGAAAGAAATTGTCTTGTGAATTTTATCAACCATTTAAAACAACAACGTTTTAGTAGTTTCAATATATTCTTTATCCAATCTATTCTAGTCTACATGCTCATTTACTCTTCATTCATTATCATTATTTTGTGTGGCAACATCTTAACTAGCTTTACTTGCGTAAATTTCAAAGCACATTCAATATAGTTTTACCGAGGTTTTCAAGATGTCGTTGCAATAACTGAGAACGTTTAAAGAGGTAACTGTTATCATCATTATGATAACGTTTCAGTCACCTCTTGAAATGTTCTCAGTTGGTCTTTTAACAAACGTTATTTATAATGATGAATCACGTTTGTTGGAAACACCTTGGAAATACAGAATAGAATAAATTTTGTCCAACCTGGAAAGCTCTGTCGTTTGTCCCAAAATGAAGTATAGAATAGATGATTTTTACAAGGACTAGGTTTTCAGTTATTTTAAATAAAACTACTAAACGGTTGCTTTAAAAAAAACGTACTTAATGATATTGATAAAGAAAAAGTCAGTCTCAAATAGAAGCCTCATGTAGTAGTGGGCGAGGGTATTGTCATCAACAAACACTAGTCATTATTCATAGACCCAACGAGTGCTACTGAAAAAATCCTCCAATAAACACCCAATAATATTTTACCCGACCTTGTAATCATACCCAGAACCAGACGGTTGCAACTTAAGACCACTAGACCATAGAACCAGACATGAACACTCCACATTAATCCTTCACTGTACCATTATCCAAACTACTAATTGCAAATTCTAGTAACTCAGAACTAACTCCTTAAATAGTCTGCGTCCATATAAATTATTTAGTCGCACATTTATTTCCATCACCCGCCACGTCCTGACCAGAAACATGTAAAACAATGACATCAACTTGAAGTGTAAATTACATAGTACATTTATCAGCTACGTCTCTGCCTGCCACAATAATACGGTTGACTTCATCTTCTAATAATTCTCTTTGTCTTGTTCGGTCGTCGTTTGCCGTTTTTTCTTGGGGTGCAAGTTGTAAACTTATGCGTTGCGCTCGCTGTATTGCCGTTGTCCCCACTATCCTTGTCCCCACTGGTGGGGACAACGGGAATCGATTTAAATAATTAAACCCCCCAGTTTTGTCCCTACCAGTGGGCCCACTAAACTAGAAATCTCATACAACCGCATCCACATAATTATATTCGATTATTATGCAGCTCGAAATGAAGGTAACACTTCTTCATGATTTTGGTCTCCTAGTAGTATGTGAGACTTTTATCTTTTAGTGTATGACGTAGGTACCTATTACATCTAATACATAAAGTTAATTCCCACTGCCGTGCCGTCATGATTAAGGTTTGCTTCATACCTTCATTTTTCTGATCTCTTAGTAGTTCGTTGATACCTCACCGCTAGGAATCTCGCACAGCCAAATTTATATTTCTATTATCATGCGGCATGCAATGGTAACACTTCTTTATGATTCTAGCCTTCTGGTAGTCTGTGAGACTATTATCCCCCTTATTTTTCTTTATTTTCATCTCCCATGGGGAGATTGTGAAGAAGTTTTCCCTAAGCCTCGCTGTGCAAGTGTGCACAGCAGCACGTGAACACTGTGCGGGTGGTGGCTGCGTTCTCAGTTGGGCGCAAGGAGGGCCTGCGCGGCCCCCCTATACTCTCCGCGCGGCGGTCGTAACTATGACTCGCGTCTTTTCTGAGATCATTTGGTGGGTGGACAGAGTCCCCGCTCTGAGCGCTCGCGACCCCAATGACTAACTGTAACCTACTGACCCACCCGCTTCCGCTCCTTCCTTACATCGACCTCCATCAGCCGTACATCACGACATGTCGTTAGGGGCAGGAGGTGGCCCAATAAATCAGGGGACGTCGTCTGTGCCATCCGCTTGCACTCACTAATGCGAGTCCGGGTAATGAATGAGATCAGGTCTCTGATTGTCGCTTTTTAGATTTTACAGACTTTGTTATATTTACGGACGTTATGCTTGAAGTGGTTGGTTTGTCTGCTAGTTACGTATGTTTTAGGCAGAGGTTTCATAGAGGATGGTACAGAAGTTATCGTGAACTTAGTATGGAAAAAATATCACTATCATCAATAATATATAATATGATTTTATACAATTTCAAATTTGTAGTCTGGGCCGACTTATTAAAGATTACCATCAATAAACACGCTAAAAAAGAAAGATAGTATACTCGTAGTTCCCTATAATACACCAAGGTATGAAATCGGCACACTTCTCTATAGTTCTACTATAGATTTACTAATATTGTGATTTAATTATACATTATACATTCAAAATTTTAACTTTATATTTTAATTATTATCTTCTCCTTTCTAAAACGCTCCTCAACTATCGTTGAGGAGCTGAACCATTAGAATTAGATGGAACTCACAAAAATTCTTCCAACGAAAGTTGTTTGTTAGCGGCTCTCATCGTAAGTACAACAATAACCCAATTCTCCAGCTGTTCCAGCAATTAGAACAGGTCAACAAACAACGAACGCGTTTCATTTTTCAGTGCAACACTGCCAATTTTAAAGCGAAAATGTCGCCAATAAATTCCTTTAATCCAATACTCGACATACGACAGCGCGTAAAACTAATTCAGATTTTCATAATATTGAATTTGTTTTGTACTGCCTTTTAATTAACTAACTTTAAATGGTTTTCGTCTTTTAGATGTAGATAATCGAATTATTTTACAATATTATCACGCCATAATGCGTAAGAAAGCGACTTCCCTATTGCAACGCTTGCGCAATACTCGTAACGGCATCCTGAAAGTGATTGTTGGCAGACCGGACTGCCCCATCCAAAGGCGTTGGGTGGAGGTAGCTATAGGTAGCTATAAGTAAATAAATAAAGGACTAATAATACTAACATAGCATATAAGAATAATCATTTACTAACACACTAACCATTTATGGACTATGTAATGGGTCTGAAATAAAGATATTATATTTTTTTTTATTTATTTATATTAATAAATCTATTATCAACTGCCTATCTTAGATTGGAAGCTGATCCCAATATATGTAGTTTGGGAAGACCAAACTAAATTCGGATCAGCTTCCAGTCTAAACGGATGCAACTGCCTGTCTGACCTCTATAACCCAGCAACTGGGTAATACTTTACCCCTTACTAAGACTAGTTGTCAGACTTTCGGGCTTCTGACTACTCGTAACGACTGTCAAAGATCTACAAATGACAGCCGGGACCAACGGCTTAACGTGCTTTACGAGGCACGGAGGAAACTCGGTATGTAATAATGGTCACCCATCCAAAGAACGACCTTGACAAACGCGGCTTAACCTTAGAGATCGACCCGTGCGGCTGTTATTATTTATCCACGAGCTCTTCAATCCACGGATAATAAATCTGTTAATCCAAATAAATACGAAGTATTTAGATCCCAATTAGAGTATTTGGCAGTATGCCAATATGATAGCCAGAACAACACGATGCATAGCAATTGGTCGAATTAAGCGAAAGTTAGATGGATGTACTGCGGTTGCTACGTAAAACCTTAATGGGTTTGATACAATGAAAAGTGTGACGCCGATGCCGCCATTTTCCATTATACAATGGCGCTGGGAAATTATGATTTTCATTTTGTAATAAATCGGAAATGCTCAACATAGTGATGGATTTATTTCATTTGACCTGTATTGAAAATGGTTGCTGAACTGGGCAATTTGACTTAGAGCATTTACGACATTTCATACAAACTATCAAGTCCTTATTTCCTGAAACGACTGACCGATTTTAATGAAACTTTATACGCATATCAAGATACACAGGTCTCAAATTTTTATTAAAAACATTTTGTAAATATAGAGTAACAGCTAAATTATACCGATTATAAATTATCTATAGAAAGAGAAAGTTCCAATTATATATTTTTTTAAAGGCAATTTGAAAATGTTTATAATAACTTTTTAGACTTATGTATCCTGCTTATGCGTATTAAGTTTCATTAAAATCGCTTCAGTCATTTCGGAAAATAAGGACTTCAAAGTTGGTATGAAATGCGGTAAGCTGTAAACGCTCGTAAGCTGTGAACTATATACGTTACTTAGCCCGTGCTTTGACTTAGTGGCATGATTAATATCGATAAAAATCTCGGCATCATTGTCTTCTGAAATAAATAAACATATAACTCTGAATGAGCAGCAGAAATGCTGTATTATGAGACTAATCATGACTTCTCGTTATCGTTCTTGCTTTTGTAATTAAGAATCACATAGATAAAACACAAGGTTTAATCTCTATTCATACTGCAAAAAGGGAAACGAGTGAAACATGCTTTTAGTGCTAACAATATTTCGGACTAGCCTAACGAAACAGATAAGTACAGAAGTTCAATAGGGATGGTAACTTATTTTTTTTTTATTTGTCTATCGGGTAGATTAATAAAAAGTATTTGACACGTATTTTTTCTTTTTTCACGTAATCGTAAAATTACGGAGATATTTTGAATTGAAATGGCGCATGACGTCACGGCTCCGTACATTTTATACCTAGTTGTGACGTAGTGAGCCCCCACTCTCCAACTTTAATGCGTTGTAACTAAGTATTTTTTTGTTAACTTGTTAAAACAAAAAATACGTATCTAATATTTTTGTATTACCTGATTGACGGACTAAATAGAATTTCGTTTTCTTTACCCAGTCATCATCCCTATTCCTTACAGCGAGCGAATACTACTGCTAAACTATAAACCTACACGATGATTTCTGGATATTATAAACTGTCTCCGAACCTCGTGGTTAAATATCAACAGCCGTTCGGGTCGATCTTTAAGTTCAACCGCGCTTGCTCCGTAGCTAGTCCGTTGCTAGGTTGGTCCGTAGATGGGTGACCACCGTAGATGGGTGACATTACATAACGAAGTCACGAGGTCAGATAGGCAGACGCTCAAAAATACTGGTATTCAGCTGGTTAGACTGGAATCTGCCCCACTTATTTGCGAAAAGGTTTGGCAGATCATCGCTGGTCACACCCACTTCTAGTCGCTTGTCGTATGTTTACGTTGCGCGAGTTATGTGACACGCTCCGAACAATAAAATTGTTTCATAATTTTGTTTTTTCGCTGTCGCCGTTTCATGACATGAACGCATGTCGGTCGAGCGTCTTCGGTGAAGGCACTCGCTGTACATGACGCATGTCTAATTGACTAAGTGGGAGCATTTTCGTTCGCTAAATGGAACCGAACAGCTGGCCTAGCATGACCGCCGTAGAAACGGGCTATGTCTACGGAAGAATCGACAATTTGACAGATATTTCTATCGTCCCAAGCATGGCGATATTAAGAATGTAGAAAAGAAATGTTTCTTTTCTTCAGTCGACACAAGTCTACAACGTCGAGCATGACGACCATATTTTCTCTTCTTTTGACATTTGGGGTAGAAACATTACTTCTGATAAATGTCAAACTAGTCTCATTAAAAACTAAATACGAGAAATACGTTTCGTGGTTGCGTTGAGTTACGTTAAAAAGGTTGAAATGTTATGTAAAATATTTAGGTTTAATTTGGCGAAAAAGATCCAGGCCTAAATCCAGGATGCAGCAACACCATCCCGCCCACGAATAATGAAAAACTCGTGCAATTGGCAACTTTTTTTTGTTAACTAAACGTAATAATATTCAGGGAATATAAACATCACGTGATACGTCCCCGTTGCTATGGAAAGAATTTCTGTATATGTCTTCGTAGAAACGCGAGTCGACGGGGCGCGCCATGCTCGGCCAGAAGAAATGTAAAGTTGTATAGAAAAGATTTCTTGTCGTTTCTTGGTAGAATAGAGATAGAACGGTCATGCTAGGGGGGCTGAAGAAGACATGCTACAATGGTCCCAAATAAATTGAGTTGAGTGTAAGAGAACGACAATGAAGACATGGAACTGAACTTACCTTCTGGAGTTATTTTGTGCTATCCACCTGACCTAGATTCGAGACAGAAAAAAATACATGACTGCATTTCGTTTGTGTACATCCGTGTCGCGAGAACAATATCGGCAATGCACTGATGAAAAGTTCCGTCGTGTTAGAAATGGCTTAATGCTGCTGCAGTTAAATTCATTCTCTATTTTCGCCAATCTTTAATTTATGATATTTTCAAAACTAGTGCAAGGGAGTTATAGTAGATAGACCATTCTCGTTTCTTTCCGATTCCCAGTGTGTTTGTCCCCGTGGCATAATTTCCTGTCTCCAAAACGTGGCCAAAAGCTAGTAGTAATTAAAAATTTAAAAACAGTTAACATGTCACACAAACAAAAATCACAAAATATTTTTTCCATTGCTACAATTAGAACCAGCAGTATCACCGCAGATGGTGCAAAATTCATGACCTCGAAGTGGTTGGCTGTTTACTCAAACTGCGCTCTAAGGTTCTTGGCAGCATTCCAAGCCAAGACTAATTAATTGGGACACCAAGACACTTCCGTGCCGTCTTAGAGCCATTTTAAGAAGTTAAATTTTTTAAGTGCATTAAGTCTATCCCGATTATACGTTCTTAGCCTTGCAGTTGTTTTCGCAAGAAGATCTTAATTGATTAAATGTGTTTGTGTATTCTACTCTTTATTGGACTGGCTAAAATCAAAGAGTTATGACGTCATTGAAACTTTTTTACATAGTATCGTGTGATAAGTTAACGATAAGCGACATACACCCAAGTACGCCCACATGCACACACACCACATAGACACATACCCTCCTAGATTTAAGACGAATTTGTTTTGTATGTAAACTCCTACATTATTATTGTTTCTAGTTTAAGAAGAGCAGTGTCTCCCAGAACAGGTGTTTCATACTTAAAAGGTCATACTTAAAAGGAGGCCTTTATGTAAGATTATATGTATATGTGGATGTTTGTAAAGTTTTCAAATGATCTGTGATCCTGCTCTGGGCGGAGCGAAAAGTGTCAGACTTGTACTGACTAAAACCTATCCATGTTCCTTGTTAGCCCTTTGTGTTCCAGAGCCACGGTATCTCTTTCGAACAGTCCCGCAGCCCTGGCAGGCATCGCCCCTCTCGGACCCCTTCCGATTTGCTGACATCTCCTTGTGGTGCGCGTAGAACACAAACGCGCCATCGATACGGCCTGTCGTAATAAGACGGACGGACAGTGAGCTAACCCATTACTCACCGTCTACAGGCCCGCGCCTACGGTGACCGGGGGGCACTGAGTAGCCCCCGACGCCCTGGGCGTCTCCTGCGGCGCCTATACCTGAGACCACGACTTATGATAGTGGGAGGATCCGTGTGGTTTTAGTCGGTACGTCTTCCCAGATGGTTTATATACCATAAAAAATTCCACATGGAGAAAAAAACTTGCTTGTTTCGCTGGAAACATAGAATGCAAAAAACGCTTCTTAGTACAGGACACTTTCTGATTCTAGACCAGTCGTGACTTGTTAGTTTCACCTCTAAAGTCTCGTCATCTGCCAGCCTTTTCCCACCTATGTTGAGGGGTTCCATTCTAACCGAATGCAGCTGAATACCACAATATTTTACATGAATATTTAACATGAAGCGACTGCCAATATTATGACCTCCCTCTGACTTTCAGGTAATTGACTACCAGTTATGACTGTTAAAGATCTACAAATGACAGCCAAAACGCCTTCCTCCAAAGTCTAATGATACATTTTATCAGCGGAAAAACAAATGCTAGTGTTTATAATCAGAACGAATCAAAAGTCAGCACGTTTTGCCATCACAGAAAAAATCTGATAAAAATTCCAACGTGAGTTTTTTAACTTCACAAATTAATATTTCCTGTAGCTGCTGGAAAACAATTTTAATTGAGACGCCGAAGTTAGAAATAATTTCTATTTCTTCTTCTTATTAGCGAACGGTGCAACTTTCCAATTTATTTCATAAAATCAACTTGGTTTATTGGCTTGTTAACATTACAAGCGTGTTTGTTAAACTTTGAAAACAGAAGAGGTAAAAATCTAAGTAATTAACGAGCATCTATTGTTTTTCCGACCTTTTTACGGAAAGTGAAATAAACAAATGAAAAGTCATTGGCTATTGTTGAACTCTTATGAGGATTTAGATAAATCTGTAGCCTGTTAATATTCTAGTACTTGTTTACTTTTTTACCCTTTTACTTTTAAAGTTCCTACCACCGTTCCAAAATAACTTTATGATAATTTCACCAAAAGCTTCTAAAATTCCAGAGAATATTTAGTCCAGGATGACGTCAACTCTTGCTAAAGATTGTAGGAGGTGTGGAAAAATCAGTGGTGTGACAAACGAGAAAAAAATTCCTGTTAGTCACACTGGTGTGATAATCTGGTGTGACTACGAGTCGGCAATGGATTAAAGAAACAGGGGATTAAACAGGGATGACTGTGGATAAAACAAGACTTATATGCTTGGTCTAAACCCGGTTTTTTTTTATGACTATTATCTTGTTGGTCATGCTGTGCCATCAAATTATTTGCTCGATGATTTTGCCTTGAGCAGTTTGATTTTTATTAAGTTCCATCATTACTTTTACTCTGACATCTGTAAGACAACAGCAACTTTATTGCGACGAAATAAAAACCATCGTTATTTTGACAGACTTGTCAGTGATAGCAACTCAATACTAACCTTATATTAATGACGGTAAAGGTCGCTTTGATTTTGACAGTGATGCAAAGTTAAGGGCAATTAACTGCGAAACTAACACCCATATTCTAAAAAATGATCTTCAATGATCTTCCCAAATCCATTTTTGAATTAAGTAGACCGTTGTTGCCATGACAATAGGTGAAAACATCAACCAAATCGTATTCATAGAATTTCTTGGCCGCAATTAGTGGATCTTCGAATAAGGTACCTCCTCTAGCTATCTATCTCTGTCAAACCCATAGCTGCATTCTGCTTTAATCAATTTTAAAGATGTATGGCGTTTATATGTCGATTTATAAACAAACAGGGTGGAATGTAGGCGTAGTTATTCCGATTTATGTTCAGTTCATGACTAAGAATACTAGTGTTAATAATATTATTACCACTTTGAGTGTTCGAGGTGGCGCTGCTTGTCAAGAAAAACTTCATCGATATGTCAAACTTGTAACATTTATTTAAGTTTACGGTGTTTTCAGGGCTGCACAGATAAGTTAGCTGAAATGTATCTACTTTATTTCCGGAGAAGCTGTCAAATAAACAATTGACCAAATTTCCCGTATTGCTTGAAATAAATTCCTATTCTTATTCGAATACAAAATTCAAGTAAGTAGGTTAAATAAAACGATAAACTTAATACACTCCGCTGTCCCGGTTCCAACACTGTACAAAGACGTTTGGAGTGCCAGAAGGACCACTCGGGCTTTGGCAAGGATCCCGCTGTATCTTTAAATTTTCTGCTTAATCCACAGCATTTTCAAGTGATTATTAAAGTTAACGAGATTCTTTGCAGTACTGTGCAGCTTTGTTTAACATTGGTGTGGTAAGTTTCATGGTTTTTTGATAGCATCTTAATGCAATCGGAATGAGTAAGTCCTAAGTTTGATTTTCAGGTTGGGTAAAGCGTTATTGGGTAGTTCCATCAGGAATTTTTCAATAGCAGCCAGAAGTTTGGATTTGTGTTCGATTGATGGTATTAAGTGTGCCCCCCTGAAGAAGAAACAAAGAAACTTGGACGAAAACAAAGTGGCGTGGGTGTGCCGCCCATACACTTTTGCCCACTATCCTTTGTATATGTATAGTACATACAAAGGATAGTGGGCAAAAGTGAATGGTTACACCTCTGTCTAACATTCATGTAGTATAGGATTTACATTAGCATGTTACGTTAAAAGATTATCTTGTTGGAATATTTTGGTCAAACCAAACCCAACGTGGCCACGTCTTTACAGCTTCATTTTAAACCGGCAAGTGAAATGAGGCGTGCATAAAATTAACAAAGCAAAACGTTCTGGGACTTTGTAAATTATTGTTATTGCTCATTCATTTATTATTTTATTTTTATTTTTTGGATATTGTTGAGAGGTTTGTGGGTGTTTACCACTGGTTGCTATATTGATGACTTCTTTGACACAGCATATATTTTTTTTCTTTCACACAGCATAACATCACATCGCACCTGTAATCCTCGAAGGGGTAGGCAGAGGTGAACCAGATTATAGTTCACCCATTTTTGCCAAGAAATTTTCTAGGAAGATAAATCCACTCTCTAATCAATTAATAAAATTCTATCATATCCGGTGGCAGAAATCACATAATATTTTGATTAAAATGAAAAGTCTTAATCCATATTACTTAACATTTAATTAGTAGCACTACTTTTAAATATTTTTGCAACTATTAAAAAAAAAAACATAGAATCCACGTGTGACATCCATGGAAGTGACATTTTAATCGTAAATGCCGCTTTTTTATACCCTTAATTTCTGATTATAAAATACAATGATATACCTTCTAGATAGCGGTTACAATAGTTCATTATTTCCAAAAATGGCGTTGTGTTGGTTGTCTGTATTCGTTCAGAAATTGTGTTCACTGATCTAATGAATTTTGGCTGCTATTTTTTTTTGCGTTTTTTAGGTACTTTATTACATGTAATCGTGAAATAAAATCAATGAGTTTCTTTATTTGAGAAAATGTACTTCATTTTATTTTTGGTCTCCATCATCCTAAATCGTCTTTGCACACGACATGGAGGCGACTTTTTCGTCTTTTTTTAGGGTGATTTAAAGTATACAGGGTGACTGGATCTGGACCCACCATAGCTAATTCACGTATAGAGGAGGTCATTTGCTAATTATTATTAGACCTCACTTTCCTTAGCTAAAGTTTTATATTTTTATTGATTTTTTTCAAAATTTCACATTCAAACATTCATAACTTATTGTATTCATTATTTTAGTATTCTTTTATTCAATATTTGTTTTTTGACACCAATGCACATTTTATTTTTGATGAAATAAGAATGGTTCCAATACGCCAACCTGTATTTGAACCTACCATTTTCAAGCCGCAAGTCGGGGCTATTACCACTGAGCCACAACCACTCAATTAGTCTTAAATATTGATTTGGCAATTTAACATACAATCGAATAATAATATTACCCCATTTTGATTAAACACGTGTATTGATTATGTCGAACCATTTCAATAGAAGACAAAGCAACTGATATACTTGCGCAATCTTACATCTAAAGCAAACCAACGCAAAGCCGGTATAATTAGTCGAATCATTAATAATAATAGAAATCGTATTCAAATTGAGATATAAGCAACAGTCCAATAAATAACAGTAAGCAATTAATTCCGACACAAAAGGAAATGCAACGCCCTTCAATTAACACGACACAATGCAAATGAAACCGTAACTTTATGTAGTACAGTTGAAAATTGGCCGTCAATAATACGATTCCACCCACGCTATATTAAGTTCTATAAAACACCGTCTATTGTAGGTTGAACTATTGGTTCTGCATATTTTGTTGGAGCTGAAAAGAAGGGGATAGGTCAGGTTAAAGTGGGGGATTGTACCAAAATAAATGACAGTAGATCACGTGATCTGACGATTTGTCGTGACGGCTAAACGATTACACGGATCATTAGTCATATTACCACCTTTTGATAACATCATTTTGGGGTTAACATCACAGGATTCGCTACTGATTATTTTTTATTTATTCCTTTTATAGTAAAAGGTTCGCGTGTTGCGTGCGTCTTCTGATTGTAATCGGTGATTGGGTAATTTTTTACATGATATTTTTTTGTTTAAGGGATATGATCAGAAAACTTTTATGTTCTTATTTTTGATAGTCGTATGTCATGGTGATTTTTTATAAAGTCGTATGTCATGGTGATTTTTTACATGGGTTTGGCTAGAGCATACGAAACGGGTTTTCGGTATAGTAAAACCCGGTTTTTCACACTTTTACTATAGGACCGAAAACCGTTTTGTATGCCTTTGTTTTGGCCAATAAGTGTAAAGGTGTGGTCACACCAAGCAGAATGCCTGCGGGCAACGGACTGTGATAAATATTTCGATTTTCAGTTTGAACTTCAAAACATGGCTCTAAAAAATTTTATGAAAATAAGATTATAGATCCGTTTCGTTTTGGATCTCGGGATATTGCCCCCCTTCGTCTCCAAAGCTAAAACATTAGGACGTGTGTTCACACACGTTCTAGTGTGTGTTCACACACGTCCTAGTGTTTTTTAGGTGGGTTTTTTAGGATTCTATATACAAGGCGTTGTTTTGCATTCTCGTCAAAATTCAGAAGATTGTCACAAAAGACTTAAATAATTAATTTAAATAACAGTACCTAGTTATTTGTTAATTAACGCTGATTATTTTGGTTCTTTAAGTTTGTCAGTATATCAGAATAACCCCCTTGGCGTGGTTTCACCATCATCATCATCAGCCTATAATGTTCCCACTGCTGGGACACAGGCCTTCTCTCTATGAGTGGGAGTGGGCTGTAATCCACCACGCGGGCCCAGTGCGGGTTGGTAGATGTCACATGTCTTCGGATTTTGAGTTCTAGGACTGTTAAGGAAAACATTTCCTTCACCGTTTTATTTTTGATGCGGGTCGAAAATCATTAGCATAGTTACCTCCTTGAATTTGACGAGGATGCAAAACAACACCTTGTATAATTGTTTAACGTCCGAAAAGAGCTGATTCTCAACCTTATTAGTCACAGGGACCTCTTACACTACGCAGCCATGACCGCCACTGTTGGTCAGACTGGCTGCTATCTTGAAAGAACATGATCGGCATGACCCCAACCGTGCGACCAAATTTTCTTCCTGTTTAGAGCTTCTGCGGCCAAAATGTGGTCATGGCCGCGTTGTGCGCAAGTACCCACGACTTTTCACTATCAATCAATCAATTAAATTAAACACAATTCAACCAAACCGCACTATAATAAATAGTAGTACATTAAAAACTATCACAAAATCGTTCAAAATATTGTGGCGTCCGGCGGAGTCGTAGGATTCTTGAAGCTTTTTATATGCAGTATCAATATTATAGGTATTATTTCTGGGTGTCAACAGTGAAAGTATCCCATCTAAGGTCTCCTTGCAGGTTGGTAGGATCTGGTGTGGGGGTAAAGCAAAGCCATAAAACCCACTGTCCCGTAACTCGAATGTAACAACATAACTGTAAACAAAATATTTTTATGTGAACTCAAAGGGGATGCTAAGCGGGATGTGTGCTAGCTGTTACGCGAATGGATAAAATGAGATGTCATGTTCGTGAACGGGCGCTGTCAGTTGTGACTGGTCATCTCTTAGCTGCCACGGTTTATTTTAATTACTTTATTTTTAATTACTGATTTAATCTTTTACTCTGGACGCTCTTAACTTGCCCGTATTTCTACATTGTTCTCACATATTTGTAATTCTTAACATGAATGATGTAACCAAGATTTTGTAACATATTTTGATTTAAAAGAGTGTCCATGGAGTTTCTTGCCCGTTCTTCTCCATAGAGATCTACGCTACGGAATGGGCAACTACAGTACTTTCATAAGTTATTATGCCTTGTGACTGGGACTGTAGCTTCGCGTTTTATTTTGTTTTTTTTTGACTTTCAAAAGTGCCTGTAATGGTCTAATTGAAATAAAAGCTTTGACTTTGACTTTGAGAACTTAGTAGATTAGAGGAAGTCTGAAAGTGGTGCCGCAGACTGAAAAGTTGAGTGGTAATCGATTGTCGTGGTATGGGCATGTGATGCGGAGGAATGAGAAAAATGTCGCGAGGAAATTTTTGAGTATGAATGTGGATGGGTATTTATAAGAGAGGAGAAAGACCAAAGAAACGATGGATGGACTGTCAGGTATTTCTCCAGGACTTCGTCGAGTTTCATTGTCTCGGCAGTTTTCTGGCGGTCGCTACTCTTGAGTTGGTGGTTGCTGTTGGTTTTCAGGAGTTACAAAGTGCTGCTGAACCACTTAAGACCACTAGGACTGTAGCTTCGCGTTTTATTTTGTTTTTTGACTTTTAAAAGTGTCTGTAATGGTCTAATTGAAATAAATGCTTTGACTTGACTTGAACAATGTTTGATACTTACGGTACGTGTAATGCCTTTTTGACCCAACAACCACTGACCCCAGAAGTGGCATACCCTGTTGAAACAAATAATTATTTCGTATTAATCAGTAGTTAGTAAAAGGCATTACTTTAATTAATCTTCTTATAATTTCCATTCGTTGACTACTGAGCTTGAGGTACTTGGTTTAATTTTAGGGTCGAGAAGTGTCGATAAGGAATCTCTCCGTCACGGCCTCGGAGTCTATACTTGTGCCCGGTTGATGTGTTATGTCATGGCTTCGATTCGTATGGATTTTTCCCGTACAATGAGAGATCTTGATTGGTCGCCGCTCGTTCCCTAATATAATAGCTGCGAGCAATTTCGATGAAACTCTCGCCACTCGTTTCAGTCGACCAGTGTATTTGCCAAACCTAAAAACGATTCAAAACTCTTACCAACTGTATCGTACGCTGTGCCAACAGTGTACTTGGTTTTAAATCTAGATGCAAGTTTGGGAACGGCTTCCATGCACATTTCTTTCTGGAAACCACAATTTAAGTTAACATTAAATGTTAACTTAAATAAGAGGCCCGTTTTTGCACTTTGGCAACGAACACTAAAAAGGTTACTGGAATACTGATATTAAAATTTAATTAATTAAGTGCAAAAACGAGACTCTTATAGATTCGTCCTGTCCATCTGTATCTCATAGCAATTTTATTTCGAGATTGTTGGCACTACACACTTAAAAGGGGTCGGAAGATTTTTGTATGAAAGAACTTTGATGGCTTATATCTCCGAAACGTGACACTTTAGAAGATTTTGTCTAATACGATACTTGTTTGAATTGATGCCAGCTATCGTTTCGTTTCAAGTTTTATCAGTGGCCGCTATTTTGAAAATAATTAAAAATAGCGGATTTTAGGCAGGCCATATCTGTCCAAGTCCTTTGGAAGCTGGTGTCTTCTATAAACCGCTACACAAAAGTGATGTGAAATTATGAATAAAAAACCAGCGAAGTGGTATTCGGAATCGTTCACAAAGGGTTCCGTAGCACCAAATAGTATAAACAATACTTTTAACACTCATACATAGGTCAATTTAACTCAATAGCAAAACTAAATTTGTTTTACATACGCTGATGAAAAACCAAGTTATTGCTGCAGTTTCACGAAAAAGTCCCATAATTATCTCAATAGCGAAATATTTCTGAAATTTAAACCTGATATTATATCTATGACTTTTTCATTCTGAAATGAACTTAATTTAAGCTGCAAAAAAGTTAATGTTCCTTTAAGTGGAAATAACATAAACAAGGATACTCACAACTTCCTGAAAGTTTTCTAGATGTTTCTTGGAATAGGCATATGGTATAATCATGTATTGCCCATAAGAATGGAAAGCTAAATAGTACTCTATTTTTCCTTTCTTTGTCATCAAAAAGTTTTTCATCGCTCTGGTTTCTTTTTCAGAGAACGCTTTTGGGCCACAATATGTATCCGAAGACTTAATAGAACTGACGCCCACAGCTAAATTAAAACGAAGATAAATTATTATTTGATTCCTAAAGTGCTTCCTTAACGAACCTATTCATTCCACCTGCTGAAAATCACCCCACCTGGACATGACATTTGTTTTGGCTGACCCCGAAGTCATTAAACATACCCTGGACGGAACTTGGCCGAAGCAAAGAAAGACCATAATGGGACAGAATGCTGAGCTGTGAAGCAGTTGGATGAAAAACGATTGCATGCAGCGGAGTTGAGAACGTTGAGATGAATGTGTGAAGCGACAAAAATAGATAAAGCAAGGAATTAGTAGATAAGAGGAAGTTTAAAAGTGTCGCCAGTTACAGAGAAGTTCATAAGGAGTCGTCTGTCTAAGTATGGACAAGTGATAATATAACACATGTTACTAAAAGAGTTATCACCATAAATGTTGACAGATGCATTGTGTTAGGAACGATGCAGGATATGATGCTGTAAAATCTGAAGCAAAGTAATGAACGAAGAAAACGTGTTGCGCTGACTCCAAGTAGAATAGGACAAGTGCAGGAATATGATGATGATTACGTTGTGATTACCATAAAAGTACCCGCCAATGTGAAACGATTCCAGCGCGGAATTCGCATGCGGCAACTATTAAATAACTTACATGGAGGTGAGTTTTATACAGAAAGAGAACTTGCAACCACTATTGCGGTTGAGGATAGGGTTAGTGGTAGAAAGACCTATAATACTGTAATCTTTATAATTAATCTATGTAAGTTTTTTCTGCCCTCAAAAACGGTGAAGGAAAACATCGTGAGGAAACCGGCATGTCCTAGAACTAAAAACTCGAAGACATGTGACATCTACCAACCCGCACTGGGCCCGCGTGTTGGATTACAGCCCACTCCCTCTCATAGAGAGGAGGCCTGTGTCCCAGCAGTGGGAACATAATAGGCAATGATGAAGATGAAGTTTTTGTAAAAACTTACTTCCGAACTCAACGTCGAAATTTCGGTTCAAATCTGTGCCCAATTCGTTACAATTTTTTCTCCAAAGCCGATCCTGAAATGTAGGTATTATTATTAAAAGATAACTGATAGCTTAGTGGTGTAACCGTCGGACTACCAAGTCTTAGATCTGTAGTTCGAACTTAAGGCACGCACCTTTGATTTTTCGGATTCATATGCCTTTTGTATAATTAATCCTCACGGGCATGCTGGTTTCCTCAAGATATTTTCCAGTGAAGGAAGATAGCATGTCTGTGAGCGATAATTACTGCCGACGACACAGCCATGATGGCAAGTAAAAAGAATCCTAAGCTTGCCACAGAGCAACTACAACAAGGCCTGGACGCTATTAAAAAGTAGCTCCAAAAGTAGAGGATTAAAGCTAGCGCAACAAAGTCAGAGCAGATTACATTCACAATTCGGAGAAAAATTACACTCCTTTATGCCTTGAAAACTCCACATTACCGCACAAAGACAGTGTAAGGCATGCACCTGGATCGCCGTTTGAGTTGGAACCAGCATATAAATAAAAAGAGAGAAGAACTCAACATATGGCACAGAAACCTCTAATGGATGCTGGGTCGCAATAGCAAGTTATCGATAGATAACAAACTCTTGATATACAAGTCCATATTAAAACCAACTTGGACATTATGGCATTCAGCTCTGGGCTGTGCAAGTAATTCAAAAATCGCAGTATTGCAAAGAATGCAGAACGTAATATTTAGAACAATAGCGCAAGTTCCGTGGTTCACTAGTAATTCCGAAATCCATGCACACCTAAATATTACACTATAAAAAAGAAATACAAGCCTCTATAGAAAATCCCCCAAAAGTACTTGCGGCGAGTCTAATGAAGCGCAGCTATTAAAAACGTCTTAAGAGAAAAGACATACTGTAGTCGAACACCTTTGCAAAAATTCTTTGAATAGGTGTCCTCGCTGGGAAGGCACTTGATCTGACAAAACCCCTCAAAATATCTGCTTATAATAGACTTCTGGTTGCAGATCAGCACCGAAATAAAAATGTAAAGCCAAGTCGAAAACCCATGAGCAGCATTAAATCTCTGACATCAGGTAAGGTACTAACCACACGTTATAGAAGAAGAAAAAATAGAGAAAACTTAAAAAAAAATATTACGAAGAAAAATATATGCGCGGTTCGAGCTTGGAACCTATGACTTGGCAGTCCGATAGTCACACGACTGGGCTATAACTGCTTATTTCTGGCTAAACTGAACTGAATCCCATGAAGACTTACGACGCGACTACTCATATTAATTGTTAATAATGATTAGAAAGTCATTCATCAACTGAACTAGTCGGTGCAATTGTCTAACGTCACGCCACCGGTACGCGAGTCGCTTCAATTTCCCTCCCCTGATCAAATCTTTATATCCCTCGTCTAATCTCTACTTACACTCGTATAGCTATATTCATATCCATCAGGGTTCAGAACAGGCACTAAATACCATTCATAACTCAATGCCACTTCCCTGAGTAGTTTGTTATCTGAATTCTTGGAGTGCATAATTTGGTGTATGAGATAGGTCACGAAGGCCGGTGCAATCCACTCCCTAGCGTGGATACCGCCTTCTATTATCACCCTGGACCTGGAGCATAAAGATAATCATCCTATAATGTTCCTATTCCTTGAACCGAGGCGTCCTCACTGTTATAATGAGTAGAAGTAGGTTCTTTCAAAAGAGTAACGATGGAGTTTCTTGCCCATTTTTCTCCATAGAAACTATCTTTGCGAATGGTCAACTATAATCAATTCAGCTTCTGTGTGAAGTTTGACTTTTAAAAGTATCATATTGATATAATAATTTGACTTCTTTTGATGTCCGGTGCTGCCCAGGGTCAATGACAGCCAGGACCAACGGTTAAACATGCTTTCTGAATCTTAGAAGCGGTACGTGGTAGATGATAACTAATCCATGGAGTAACTTCGGCAAGCATAGCTTACCCTTTTTTTTTTTGGAACGAAGTTCCTTATCGCGCGTTGTGAAAGGGGGCTAGACGGAATAAATTCTTACGAAAAGTTGTCACGACACTTTTTGCTATAGTAAGCTATTGTAAGCTTTATTTCTTTAAGATAAAGTTGAAATTTCCTTAAATTACGTACAATTGGGGTGTGTATGTGAGTAAGGATAGATATGATTATTATTTTGAGTAACCGAACTACAAAGTACAAATTCGGTTGTGCAGTTAAGTAAGACGTATTGCTTCGAATTAAGGATTAATCTTCCTTAAATTAAATATTTTATTTTTCGCACACTAACTTAAATCTAAAATGTATTGATATTATGTACGTGAAAGGAACTTCGTTCCATCCGGGTGTCCCTTGACACCTCTCAAGTTTTTTTTTTTTCGTATTGGAAATCATCTAATGACTCCTCCCGCTCTAGGCGGAGCGGAAGGGAGTGTCAGACTTGTATTGACTAAAACCCATCCATGTTCCTTCTTAACCCTTTGTGTTCCAGGGCCGCGGTATCTCTTTCGAACAGTCCCGCAGCCCTGGAAGGCATCGGCCCTCTCGGACCCCTTTCGATTTGCTGACATCTCATTGAGGCGCGCGTGGAACACGAACGCGTCGTCGACACGGCCTTTCGTCATAGGACGGAAGGACAATGAGCTAGAGCTTACCCTACCCTTCATTAGTCAAAACGCGCTGTCATTCTATAGCCACGAGCAATCCAAGTGTGGCAGTAAGTCAATATTCAAAATCAAAATCAAAATCAAAATCAAAATCAAAATATTTTTATTTCACATAGGCCTACATGGGCACTTGTAAAACGTCGACAAAAAGGTGCTCGGTTCGGGTTGGTCGTTTCCTATGGAGAAGAACCGGCAAGAAACTCCATGGTTACTCTTTTAAAATAATTTGGCTTTACAATTTTTCTATGTTACAGCAGTGGCACTTAAGTATGAGTGGACATCGTAGGCCCGACAATAAGTCGTTGCTTACTACAAAACGTAGAACAAGATAAAAAGTTACCAAGGATCTAGGAATCTATAAGGTGTGAATGTCCATACATTTACAAACAATCGGTAAATAAGAAAGAGAGTCTATACAAAAAAAAAAGATATTGCAAAAAGACTAGATTAAACAAGTGACACAAATGTTGTCATCCGTGCTGTAGCTATTCTAAACAAAATGGTGTAATGATTAGGAAACTATTGTAAAACATCTGATTAAAAATAATAAAAAAATAAAAAAGTAAATAAAAAAAAAAACAAAATAAAAATAAGATTGAGAATAGTTAGAGACATCTACACATTTGTGCCGTTTTATGAGCTACCAGGGAAGCCGCATGTGCGTAGGGGCTCAGGCCAAACTTCTCTATCTTCAACGTAGTCCTTAATTTTGTAATATGCTTTTTTAATTAGGACACGTTTGATATAATTTTTAAACTTTCCATCGGTCAGTTCTGTAACTGACTTCGGCAACTTATTATAAAAGCGTATACTGTTTATAAGAAACGACTTGCTAGTTTTTGTTAATCTAAATTTTGGTATTACAATTTCGTGTTTACTGCGCGTGTTTATATTGTGGAAGTCGCTTCTAATTTTGAAAAGTCCTCGGTTTTTGCGGACATATAAAATACATTCTAAAATATAGAGTGAAGGCAGAGTCAGTATATCGATTTCTTTAAATTTTTCTCTGAGGGACTCGCGAGGACCCATTTTATAGATGGCGCGGACTGCCCTCTTTTGCAGTATGAAAATTGATTCAACGTCTGCTGCCGATCCCCACAGCAGAATGCCATAGGACATATTACTATGGAAATAAGCGTAGTATACTAACCTAGATGTGGCTACATCGGTTAACTGCCTTATTTTCCTAACTGCATAGGCAGCTGAGCTTAACCTTCCCGAAAGAGCTCTAATGTGCGCGCCCCACTGCAGTTTTGAATCGATAGTAATCCCCAAGAATACAGTTTCCGCTATGACATCAAGTTTTTTGCCGTCAAGATTTAAATTTAGGTCACGTTGTGGTACATTTGGTAAAGAAAACTTAAGACATTTTGTTTTATTCGTATTCAGTAAAAGATTGTTGGCTGCGAACCATTTTGAGAGAATAGTTAAGCTTTCGTTGACATGTAAGACGTCCGTATCTTTTCTATGAATTTTAAAAATTAGCGAGGTGTCATCAGCAAATAGAATTATATTCGAAAATTTGGCCATCATATAAGGGAGGTCATTAATATAAACAAGAAACAGGAAAGGACCGAGAATTGAACCTTGGGGCACGCCCATCTTGACTATAGACCCGCAGGACGTCGCCCCATTTACATTTACTTTTTGTTGCCTGTTTGATAAATAAGAAAGAACAAGATCAGCAGCTTGTCCACGAATTCCGTAGTGGTGTAATTTACAGATCAGTGTGTTATGGTCGACGCAGTCGAACGCTTTTGAGAGGTCACAGAAGATGCCAATAGCATCCTGGGACTTCTCCCAGGATTCCAAAATGTAACTGATGAGTTTTACTCCCGCGTCCGTTGTCGACCTACCCTTCGTGAAACCAAACTGCTGACCATGCAGTATCCTATTAGAATTGAAGTGTGACAACATCTGGTCCAGCATGATTTTTTCATAGATTTTACTAAATGCTGGAAGCACAGATATAGGTCTATAATTAGAGGGATCACTCTTACAACCTGATTTGAAAATTGGTACTACTTTACTATGTTTCATCAAGTCAGGAAACTTGCCACTGTCCAAACATTGATTGAATATGCCTGCTAAGACAGGAGCAATTGAATCAATAATGTTTTCAAGAACCTTGACTGATATCCCCCATAAGTCTTCAGTATTTTTTATATTGAGACTTTTGAATGCGTTTTTAATTGTATCAATACATACTGGTTTAAATTTAAAGTTAGGTAAGTCCTTAGTAAAGTTCTCTTTAAGAAGGGCTTCAGCTAGTTTAGCTGAAGAGGGGAGAGATTTCGTAACCTCTAACGGAATGTTGGCAAAAAAATTGTCTAGAGTTTCAGCGACTTCTAGCTTATCACAAATGGTTTTATTATCTATTTTCAAAGTCAGTTCATTCTTATCTCGTTGTTGCGTCTTTCCTGTTTCTCTGTTAATTACCTGCCACACGGTTTTTATTTTATTCTTAGAAATACCGATTTTATTGCTTATTAATTTAGATTTTGCCTGAGCGCAGACACTTTTGAATATTTTTGAATAGTTTCTAACATAAGTGTGAAAGACTTGATCTGAGGTTAGAGATTTTTCGTGATATAAATTGTATAAAATATCTCTGCTTTTTCTTATTCCCGCAGTGGCCCATTCGCTAAATTTAGACTTTGAGTTGACTTTAACTTTTTTTATAGGACACGTTTTATTAAATTCCTGGCAAACTGTAGAAAATAAAATATCGTAGTTTATATTGGGATCTTCTAAATCAAAACTAGCGTCAGCAAGATTGCTAAGAACATTATTATTAAAAGATTTTAATTTATTTTTAGAGAGAGGTCTTATCTGAATTGATTTAACTAAGTGTAACTTTTTTTTTAACTCAAAAGATACAAGTTGACCAGTATGGTCTGACCTAACGCCACTAATTAATGAAGACTCTTTTACTGTGCAATTAGTAAATATATTATCTATGCATGTAGCTGAGGTTGTTGTTATTCTAGTTGCTTCGCTAAATAAATATTTTAAGTTGAAGGATTTAAACAATGAGACCAGCTTACATTTTTCTGGTGAATTGACTAACAGATCAATATTTAAGTCACCACAAACAAAAACTAATTTATTATCTGTGAAAAGTTTACTTAATATTTCTTCCATTGTGATTAAAAATAATGTCAAGTTTGATGCTGGTGGTCTATACACACATAAGACAGTATGACCCTCAACCTCCGCACATGCTACCTCACATAAGCGATCAACAGAGTAAGCAGTGATATCCTTCCTCTCCTTATATCTGAGACAGCTATTACAAAGTATCAGGGTACCACCACCCACTGATGATCTGTTGTACGCACTGGCAACTGAAAAATTATTTACATTAAACAGCATCCTATCTGGTTTTAACCAAGTTTCACTAAAACATAAAATATCCATGTGGTATTTATCTACTAACATTTCCACGTCTAAAATTTTGCCGGAGAAGCGATTTATATTCTGGTGATAGAGTAAAATATTGTTACCAGGCTTCTCTTTTGTCGGCTCTAATAGTTTAAAGAATGTATAACAGTATTATTGGAGACACAAGATAATACTGTTTCATCACTTAACCTAGTCTCAGTTAAATCATCAATAACTGCGTGTATAAAAAATGCTAAAAGTGAAGCCAAAAAATGTCGACTTTTTTTGGCAAGAAACATATGTTCCCGAATCAAAACAAAATCTCTAACAAAATTGTTAGTATCAAAAAACAATAGACGGTCACTATGACGACACGATAAAATATGCATCAAGTTATTTAGAGAAGAAATATAATCATTTTCCTGATCAAGTAAATTGTCCGAGTATGGCAATGCACATAAAATTAATTTGCCTAATCTTAACTTAAGTAAAGTGTCGATACCATTAACTATGTCCCTTTTTGAGATACTCAGACTATTTCCAATTAAAAGTACAACTATGGTCTGCTCATTCAATTGAGTGTGTTGAATTTTATTAATGAGCTCATTAAAATGTAGATTATGGTGACAATGGTTCACTACTGTGTGTTTAGACCGGTTATTTAATAAAGATCCAAAGCCTGTTCCTATTCTATCAGAATACACTAAGATATTACTTTGGATGGGGTTCACAGTTGCTGGAGTATGATTTAATATGGGTACAGCGATAGGAGCAACATGCTGTGACATGAGAGGTGGCGGAGGGGCAGCACAACTGCAGGTGAGATTATTAGTCAGTGACTCATACCTTTCTGCGTTATACTTCACCAGGTCCACCAGCTCACATGCCTCCTGCATACGCTCACTCAACATCTGTTGGCTACACTCATATTTATAGAAAATTTCCTTAAGTGTATTTTCCCTATTCAGTAATTCCCTTTGTAGGTTCTGTATGTCAACATCATACATTTGTTTGCTGGTTTCTAAGCTACTGTTACATATATTTAATTGTTTTTCTAAATTTCTAGATTCTCTTCTGAGTTTAACATTATATTTATACACACTTTGAGTTTTTAAAAGTTTCTTATACTTCTTTATACTTTTGTTGATTTTAATATACTTCTTAATTTTAATATGACTACTTAGAATTGGACATTTAGTTAAGGTATCGTCCCCCGTTAGGTCTATAGTGATGGTGGGCTGCTCACACTCCAGTCCGGATACACTATCCATCAGCTCATCGTACAGGTTGTTGGTGTTACAAACCTCTTCACTGGTTCTCTGAGAGTTGATGGAGGTAATGGTGTTGTGTGCCTCGCTCAGTTTTACTTCCAGTTCAGAAATTTGTTTCAGCGCCTGGTCATGAGTGTCATGGCATTGCTGAAAATCTGACACTAGTCGACGAAGATGGTGATGCTGGTCCAGTATATCAACGTGCTGGGTGTGAAGTTCTGCAAGCTGGCTCTTTAGTTGTGTGTTTTTGGTCACTATCAATTCAATCTCAACTTCACTTTCTTCTCGTTCCCGCAGCAGCTTGCTGCACTCATTTCTACATAAATCCAGCTCTCTCAGCGCTGCTTTGAGTTTGTCGCTCATGTCACGAACAGTAGCTCCACGGGTCATCATGTTGACTGATTACCTCAAGCGACACCTGAAATGTGACAGGACACAGCTGAGTATGTGAAGAGAATATTATGTTAGAAGAAAACTTGAGGAAGTTATAAAGTGAGAATGCAAAGGAAGAATTAAACAAAAAACAAAAATAAAAGGATGAAGTTATAGATTATGAGAAAATGAAGGTATATGAAAAAACAAAACTAAAAATATAGAAAAGCTATTGGATTTAATATACTCAGACTTTTTACAGTTGAAACTGTAAATAATAACTATTTTAATTTTTATACTGATTGCTAGACTAGTTAATTTTTCTACAAGGAATGGTAAAGAACATGAGTTTAAATGGGAACCAAGTCTATTTGCCTATTTTACATAATTATGAATTAAGTGGTTTACTTATAATATTTACAGCATATTATAGACAAATATTTTGTGTGTAGTAGGGTTTGTAGTGATATTTCATGTCTGGGGCAGGTGTTTGCGTCCTCAATTTTACTTCCACAAATTGTCAAGCAAAATGAGACATGAACGTAGCCGATGTGTACTGGACGTCGCTCAGAGCCCTGAGCAGTGTTTGAGTGATGTATAGTGTGTAAATAAGACAGCATTAATAAGTAAATTAGAACAGAATACTCTCCCGGTTCGAAGAATTCAAATCCACAGTCCAAACGTTGACAGCCGGTAGATGACTTAGCGAAATATCGATTGATATGAGTTATCACAATTTAAACAGGTCACAAACACTACGTGTGTCACTTTATACATTGATTCTAATATAAACAAAAGATTTAACACAAACTAAACACAATAAAACAATATTTTAAAAATAAATTAGCTACGAGGTCGTTTTTTCACGACCAGTCGCTAGTGTTGCCAGCGCAAAAAAAAAAAATTAAGTATTCCCCCGGAAGACACTTCTGACTACCAGATAGTATGAGGGTTTACATACATACGAGTACATTTGCATCCATAAACTTTCACCTCGTCCACGTTCATACACTTGATGAGAGCACTACACACCTGACCTTTCAGAAGAACCACACTAATAAAGTCAGTGTATGCCCTTCTGGGGTGTCCTCTCCCGGTATGGCCGCTCACATCGCCTTGTAATTACCTACCCTTTATTAGTCGCCTTTTACCTATTCTCTTCACATGACCAAACGATCTAAGCCAACATAGGGTTTACCTCGCTTTATTCCCTTTTAAAAGAATTTTGACAGCCATAATGTCTCTTTTCTCTTCAGTCTTTCCGATGCTCTGAACTTTAATTTCTACGGGATTGTACTTCTGTAAGTCCTTCAGCCACTGGTAAATGTCATCTACTCGGAAGTAGTTGTTCCAGTCGAAGGAATCCATGTTCCTACGGATGTAAGTTTTGACTGTCTGCATGTCAAAGGCCCTGGAAAAAAGTTTGAGATATTTTTATTTAAGTAGCGGAATTTTTCGGAAGTTTCTATAACTAATCATAGAATGTTTGTTGGTCTAGCAGTCACAAGCGCTGCTATTGAGTATGATGTTATGAGTAGAACTCCACGACGTTTTGCCCGCCCGTTTTGGCGGCGGGCAAAACGTCGTGGAGTTCTCTTTACCAGAAAAGTCTCTGAAGCAGTCCATAGCTCAGGTTGATAGCAAAAAGCTCGTCCTCTGTCACACAGGATATAAGATAACTGGCAAAATATAAATATAGAACTAGATACAACTTCACCTAATATTTAGGGGATAGTGGATTAATTATAGGTGTGATGTTATAGAATGCACAATGCCAGATAGTAGAACTCTGTGCCAGTGTCTCTGTTCCCTAGTTTGACATATCCCCGTCAACCTTCGAAGCAAGAGTAAACAGGCAAATTAAAAAAATAAGTAAAGAGCTGCAGGCAGAACACGAAAATAAATCCAGAAAATAAATCTAGAAATACTGTTTTAAGATTTTATAGTTTACAGCTAAACTGACATTCTCATTTACGGGATATTTTCCGCGATTTAACTGTGTTTGTTTTGTCGTGACTGTATAACGAGTTCCAGTAGTGCGCGTAAAAGATTAAAAAAGGGGGTAGGCAGATTTGTCTGCAACATGACTCCTCCCGCTCTGGGCGGAGCGGAAGGTAGTGTCAGACTTGTACTGACTAAAACCTACACATGTTCCTTCTTCGCCCTTTGTGTTCCAGGGCCGCTGTATCTCTTTCGAACAACCCGCAGCCCGACGGGTTAGGCCTAATAGCACTTTTTTTTCGCCAGTTATTTTTAGGGCTCATGAAATAGGGGGCGAGCCTACGCCTTCAACCGGGCACAAATCCAGTCTTCGTGACTGCTACTGAGAAGTTCCAAAAGAAAAATCCAAAAACACTTTGTCCGCCCTAGAAAACAAACACAGGACCTCATCCCAAGTAATACGCACAACCAATATCTAGAGACATTCTGTTTATCTTTATCAAAATTTTAATCATGTAATGTAATTTAGATATACGCGTACCAGACAGGATTCTTGATACGATAAAAGACTTAATATTTATTAATTATTATTAACCGTTCACTCGTGGCCGTGTCCTCGACGAGTTCGTGGCTAAATTATAAAATCCACACAGATTGATCTTCAAACTTAGGCCGCGCTTGCCTAGGTCAGTCAGAGGATGGATGACCATCATACCAGGTTTCCTCCGTGCCTTGGAAAGCGCTCCTAGCTGTCATTTGTAGACCTTTGACAGTCGTTACAGGTAGTCTGTAGCTCGAAAGATTGACAACCAGTCTTTTCAAGGGGGTACCGTATTATTATATAATAATAATCATTTTATATCAGGCAACTAAGACCCATAGATAAAATACAAAAATAATCATACAACAATAATAAACTAATACATATCTAAAACCATGATTAAACTATGACTGCACACGTAACATCGTCGGCGTCGTGTTTCGCTGCGTGGTGTCGCATAGCCGTCCTCGGAAACGTCGATATACGACACCTCTCGGCCAAAAGTCAACTTTTAAGCAGAACTGCAGATGTTGGGTTGGAAATCGTACCACGAACGACTTAAAGTTGATGTTGTGACGCGATTCCAACCTTTCGGCCCTCAGAGTCCAGTCGGTTTTTAGTTTCACATACTGCACGACATCCTCAACCGTCGTGAGGTGATGCAGACGCGAAATGTACAGCTGCGTCGTAGGCACAGCAGGGCGCAGCAACATGTTGGGACCAGTCGGTGCGGTACCACACTGGTTACGAGAACAGGGCTTCTTCTTCTTCCTTTCCACTTTAGTGTAACCCTCCTCGTCAACATGGCTGCTAACTGGGTTTTGGAGGTCAGATAGGCAGTCGCTCCATGTAAAATACTGCATTCAGCTGCATCCGGTTAGAGTGGAAGCCGACCCCAACACAGTTGAGAAAAGGCTAAGCAGATGATGACTCGGTACTTTGTACTACCTATCTTAGACTTTTCATCACAATCATCATATAGATAGTATGTTGCGTCATGTTCGTGAACGGGCGCTGTCAGTTGTGACTGGTCATCTCTTAGCTGCCACGGTTTATTTTAATTACTTTATTTTTGAATTACTGATTATTTTTTTTACTCTGGACGCTCTTAACTTGCACGTATTTCCACATCTTTCTCACATATTTATAATTCTCAACATGAATGATGTAACCAAGATTTTGTAACATATTTTGATTTAAAAGAGTGTCCATGGAGTTTCTTGCCCATCCTTCCCCATAGATCTACGCTTTGGATTGGGCAACTACAGTACTTTCACAAGTTATTATGCCTTGTGACTGGGACTGTAGCTTCGCGTTTTTATTTTGTTTTTTGACTTTCAAAACTGCCTGTAATGGTTTAATTAAAATAAATGCATTGAGTTTGAGATACTGTCTATACTTGACAGAGGACTATATCCAGTAGTGAGTAAATTCAAGATGTAGGTGGTGACGATGGATTAGAACCAGACTAGTTAGCCAAAAAACTAAAAAAGGAATCTTACTTC
Organism: Cerastis leucographa; assembly: GCA_963082945.1. Taxonomy (NCBI): domain Eukaryota; kingdom Metazoa; phylum Arthropoda; class Insecta; order Lepidoptera; family Noctuidae; genus Cerastis; species Cerastis leucographa. The sequence goes on from OY720366.1 coordinate 15,917,475, forward strand.
TGAACATCATCCATAATGGTTGTTACGTATAACCCGTGTCTTCTCGCTTCGGCCAAGAAAACTGGCTTAACTTGAGGATTAACCACAAACTCCACGGGTTTAAACACAACCCCAGGTTCTCTCCAGTAATTAACATCAAACTCCTGGCTCAGTTTCTTATAATATTCCAACTCAGTTTCGGTTGACGGAATCCCTCTAAATAAAGTATAATTACTATATAACTTTTTACAAAAACATACATATAAACAAAACGTAAATACGAAAAAACATGGTAACATAGTTGTCTGCATTTTAGCTAAACTTTGATTTACAGTTTTCTCGAAATATATATATTTTTTTGATATAATTTTCCACGGCCAAGATTTTACATTTTTGCTTACGTCACTTGTCAAGTGACGTATGCAAATGACGTAAGCAACTTGACAGCGTTTATCAATTTGTGACCATAAATAATGCATAAACTTAAAGAAATTCAGTTACAACTATTTACAAAAAAGGATAGCTTACTTAATGCAATAGTCGCAACAGCATCCTGAGGGCTATGGCGCTCTAATTGTATTTTTGTTTGTGCAGCCGGTATTTTTTACTAGCACCAGATAATAAGTTATATATAAGGTAACTAAAACTCTATGATATTTTTGTGTCCAAAATAAAATATCATCATCTGCCTAGCCTTTTCCCGAACTTTATTGGGTTCGGCTTCCAGTCTCACCGGATGCAGCTGGGTATCAGTATTTTATATGAGGCTTCTGCTTATCTGACCTCCACAACCCAGTGACTTGGTAATACGAAACCCCTTGGTAAGACTGGATGTCAGATTTTCGGCTTCTGACTACTTGTAACGACTGTCAAAGATCTACAAATGACAGCCGGGAGAAACGGCTTAACGTGCTTTACGAGGCACTGAGGAAACCCATCCACAAACCGACCTCGGCGAACACGGCTTAACCTTGAAGATCGACTCGTGCGGCTGTTTTTATTTAGCCACGAGTTCCTCCGAAATAAACTATATTCAAATCTATTCAATTACTGTATCTAACTCAGCTGTTCTTGGCAACCTAGTGGTGTCAACAGCTCCGTTTTAAGTGAAGTAAGACCTGGTTTTAAGCCGAGAGAGGTGCCTCATTCATCGTCACTCCTCCATAACATGCATCTGTCCAGCATGTTTTTTCCTTCCATGACTTATCTATTACTCGTCATTTCGTTATCTTGTTATTTATTTTAGAACCACTGCTCTCAAAATGATGAAGAGAAACTTCGTCAATAATTCAAAGACATCCGAGGACCGACTTTGCTCACGCACGGAGTATTATGGCCCTCTTTGTCTCACACATAGGGAGAAGGCAAAACAGGTGGCCTTCCATAACGTCTTAAAACATTATTGTTCTACTATTTCCAGTGTGGGAAAGAGATGGCGCTAGACATCCTGTATAGCTTTGTCTCTTTCCTACACAGGAATAAGAGTAAAACAATACTTCTTCAAGACGTCATGGTAGACCAGCAGGTATGATGATATTGCACGTCTTTTATCTCCAGTACTGATAAATAAGATAAAACCTTTTGAAACAACGGTTTTAATCAGCTAAATAGATGTGTCATAATGACAGATAGAATAACAACGTTATTTTTAATACTATAGAAACTCCAAGGAGTTTCTTTATCACTACAAGTACCAATGTAATAATAGGTACAGAAGGCAGTTAAACCTCTTGATAACACTAAAGTTCATAAATTAGTGCACCAGTGTAGCCACTGGAACCGTCTTTAGACAATGAAGTAACCTTTATGGTCTTAGGGTAAGTACAAACAGAGCAGCAAGATACTCCGCCAGTGTTAATGAACAAATTATTGATAACGAACTTAAAAACAATGCAAAATAGAGTTCAAATCAGCGTGTAAGAGAATCATTTCGTAGGGTATACTTTCACGTGTGTTTCCCGCAGCAAGGGGACACGACGCGAGAACGCTCGGAAATGCTCGCGTCGGCGCTTGCCACAGAAAATAACAGTAAATATCCCTACCTTAATATACCCACAGACACGTTTCTAAAGAAGGCTTTCAAATTTTTATTCGCAGTTTTACACACTCACAAATACAAACACACACTAATTGGCTAATATTTCAGTAGTAGTCTGGAGTTTGTAAATATCGGAACGATACCCCTGTGCCTCGGAAAGCACGTTAAGCCGTTGGTGGTGCGCCTGATCCCTCTCCGGTCGTGTCGGATTGCCGTCCCATCGGACTATGAGAGTGAGGGAACAGAGAGTGCACCTGTGCATGCGCACACACTTGTGCACTATAATATCCCCCGCGCCGATGGCTAATCTCCACCAAGATTGGCCGCCGTGATCAAAAAAAGAGTATTCTGTATGTTATTATTTTATAGTGACGTTGCTAGTACCTTCCTTGTGGCATAATTATTTTACTCTTACTACTACCCAAGCAGTCGCCCGAATTTTTAAACATCAGCTGCATCCGCCTGTCTGTATGTACCCTTACAGTTGGTGCTTGGCCAAAACCCGAGTAGGGGCTTCTCGGTTGCCGTAACGACGGCCACCTGTGTCGTTACCCCCTGATTTGTATCCGTTAAGATAATCATGATTAGAATTATCCCAACCAAGCGTTTAGTTGGCTTTCCAGCCGGATTCCAGCGAAACGCAAATGAGAAGAGAAATGTATTGTAAAACACCAATGGAAGTTTTTCAACTGACATGGTAACTAATACTTTCATTTATTGGAAACTCATAACAAATAGCCCGGTAAATAACCCGTTTACAGTGTAACTAATAATACCAATAGAATTTCTTTATTTACGCTTCTTACTTCCGCTTAGCTTTAGTAGAAACGGTTGAGCAGAGAGGAGAAGAGATGCCTCATATTTGTTCACAGACAATTACAAGACTAGGTGGGCAAGCGGGCGGTGCACAGCCGACGCGACGAGACGTGAGCGGTCTGCTGTGAGCGGTTGCTCGAGCTTTACATATCTCTGCTTCGCACATCTCTGCACAGCTGCGGTAGATACACCCTCGCTCTTAAGCATCTCTTTCCCTCTTCGCTTAGCATATCTCCGCACATTTTCCGTGCACCCTTTGTGCTGCTCACCCCCGCTTCGCTGGGGGGAGGACAGCATTGAAAATCCTGGATCGGATCAAGAGATCACGTGATAATTCACGCTTGTCTAATTACCTCCATCAGTCAGTATATCCAATGGTTTGTTGCTCACACATTTGCCCGATCCAAAATAGTATGCAATGGTTTCTCGCTTACATATTTGGGCCCGATTTTATTGAAACATACCACTCGATCGCCAGTTATCGTGCGACTCGTAAGCACTTGTAGCTCAAAACAGGATTAAAATTAAAAAAAAAAAAAAACAACTAAGTACCTAAAACAACATGAGACAAAACATTTATTTTAAAAGTAAAATAATATAAACAAAACAAAATAACATAAAAATTGCCCCTTTCAACTCTTGGGCTCTATTATCACTGAAGAGGTCCAGTTTGACCCGTTTAGGTTTTGCGGTCATGATCTCTGTGAGGCCAATCACAGCCTCTTCACATGTTCCGAGGATCTCGGAAGCCGGAAGGGCGTAGCCGTAGTTCCCCTGGTCGCGAAGCAGGAATGTGAAGACGTATCTGCGAACGAAGGTGGTCAATTTAAAAAGGATAAAAGGAAAGGATTGGCCACGAAATCGGTTTGACCGATCAAGGAGCCCCGTATATGGAATGAAAGCGTTTTATTTCTAGATGCCATTTGTTATTAGTGCGCCAAAAACTATTACTGATACATCAGCATTCAACCCTTTTTACAGCGCTCTTTTTCATCATTTCAGCCGAAAGACGTCCATTGCTGGCCATAGGCCTCACCCAAGTGTCACAGCATAGACCGGTCCCGTGCGACTCGCATACACAGGATCCATCGTTTTATAAAAAAAAAAACATATAAAATCCATGCTTAATAATATAAATGCGCAAGTAACATGTTTGTTACCTTTTCACGACTAAATAGCTGACTGGATCATAATGAAATTAGACAAGGAGATAGATTAAATCCTGGGGAAGGACACAGCCTATCTTTTTAGTTTTTTCTTACACAAACACACATCATTTCCACGCAAACAAAGTCACAAGCATCAGCTAGGTTTTCTTTTCATAAAAAAATAATATTACCTTGTACCAATCGTCCTTTTTACCCAACTTTCAGTATTACCGGAAATCTGTTGGCCTGTAAAAAAAAATATAAGTAAATTAAATTCACAAAAAAAAACGGGTTGCATTCAGGGAGTGCCGGAAGAAGTGAAAACTTGAAAATTATTAATGATGTGCATTTTTGATATTTTGGAGTGGTAAGAGAATAATTTTGCACGAATTGCTTTAATTATAAGTTTATAAGTACTATCATTTATGAGGTAAAATCAATGACGTATGTCGGCGTGAGCAAATTATTACGACTTAAAACGAAACGGAACGCTCTGTGACATCATCGCACCACTCAGTGAATCAGGCGAGTTGTGGAAGGGGTCGGCCTTTATAATACGGAGCGCCGAGCGATGCGGGGCATTCAAATTCTAGCGAGCGACCCGTCCACAACTCTAATTGTGACACGGTTCACGCCTGAATCATATTATCATCAGTTTAAATTTAATTATTGTTTTAATTCATTATTTTGTAATCATTTTTAAATTCGTATTAAAATGTTTTGATTTAATATTGATTTTCTTTAAAAATAATGGCAAATGACCATTCTCAACATGACATGGACCCCGTAAGAATTCAGTGTCCGTCACCGATAATCCAGTCCGGCCATACTCGCGCCGAAATCAGAAGCGGGATCAACCGGGACATATCTTCGGTCCCATCCACCCTCAATGATGGAGAAACGGATGGCTCTAGCACAAAACAGATGCTGGCCACGGGTGATAAATAAGACTGTAGCTCCGACGCGAAGACCAAGATTACGTGACATCTATATAGCATCCTACAATCCAGATGGTGATGTCCCAATTCGAGACTGGTGCGAGCACGTCGATCGAGCCAAAGCACACCGGGAGTTGGCTGACCACGAAGTTTGTATTAAGATAGCGAGTCTATTGCAAGGACGAGCCAAGACTATTGGTGATGCGTGGCTTGTAAAATCACCTGTCTGGAGGGAGATGCGAGAAGCATTGATACAAACGTTCGAACCTGAAGCACGTTACTCCACTGATGTCCATAAGGTGAGCAACTTCTAATTTGATGTCTAATCTAGCAGAATCGATAACCGAAGGTGGCATAGTTGAAAACGAGTGATAAGCGGCAATAAAGATACTGACGCTGTGGAAGCCATTGCATTGTATTGTATAGCGGGCTGGTTTCCGCAACTCCACGTCTAAAGCGCGTATTTTGCGTACGGGTGGGAACTTTATTCGATCCACCCTAGTTCCCCGAGGGTTACCGAAGTACTTTGCCCTCTAAGTTGCAACCTCTAGGCAGTGTAGAAGCACGTGGGCTGCTGTCTCGTTTTTCTCCATGCAGGCTCTGCACAATGGGCTATCTGTGACTCCTAGGACAAGGAGGTGTTTATTAAAGGAGCTGTGCCCAGTGATGGCGGCTGTGACTGTGCGGAGCTGTAGCTTTGTCAGCCGGAGAGCTCGCTTGGTAAAGCGGCCGTCTATAGTAGGAAGTGCTTCCTTGGCCTGCCTACACTCACCGTGGTGTTGCCACAGTTTGTGGTGTTGTTCATTGGTGCATTTCCTTACCAGAGTTCGTAGATACCCGAAGGACAGTGGCAGGAGTCTGGACCCACTGCTGCCATGCTCGAACCCGTTCTGGCGAGTTCGTCCGCTGCATCGTTGCCCCGGGAATCGCTGTGACCTTTAATCCGTTGTATGGCTATGTTGTTGTGATTACCGACCTGGTTTAGGCGCTGGTGACACTCTTATATTAACCCGGAGTCGACCGTGTGGTTGTCTAGTGCTAACAGTTCAGCCCTGCTGTCTAAAAGTATGCGAATAGTAGTCCTCAACCTTTCTTGCTAGGATGGCTGATGCGGCTAGGGAAATACCCGTGCATTCTGCCTGAAATACCGTGTTATAGACCCACAGTGTTATGGCTATATGTATTTTGAGATCCTTCGTGAAGATCCGCAGCTCAGCTGGATTTAACCCCTCACAGCAGTGGTCCTCATGGAGCTGGATCTTGTACTTTTGTCGAATATAAATTGTTTGGGTAAATGATAAATGATGTTTATTTTGCAAGTAGGTTTTTACAAACACTTTTACACGTCATTTTTTTTTAAACTATTTGGGGCCGGTGTTTTGTACCTGACTACTCTGAGAAGAAACAGCCGAAACAAACTCAGAGGTTCTCTGTTAACTTGCTACTCTTTTAAAGTCCAGACATTCCTCAATGAGGACTATGCAGATTAGTATCTGAAATGGTCTTTTGAAGAAAGAACCACACAGATTTGAGTGGACCTGTCCAGTCAGTGCAAGCATTTGTCAGTTATCGTGTAGCTCGACTCTGGTACTAGATCGTTTATGGCTCTCACCAGGGGGAACTCGTTGTAGAATCCTTCCAGTACCGCGGTGTATTGCGTGTCTTTTTACACCAGAGTTGAAAGTGTTCTGAGGCGTGCGGCCGCCATTGTTGCTTCTAGTTGTATGAACAGATGGAGCGGCGGAAGCTCCAACATGGCTTTAAGAGCAACTGTCTGAGTGGACCTCATGCAGCCTATAATTGCCATGCAGGCAAGCCTCTGCATGCGTTGAAGTTTGTACGATGCTGAGACTAGTGTGATGCGTGGCCACCAGACCACTGCCCCGTACGAGATCATGGGACGGATCAACACACAGTATAGACAAAGTATCATTTTGGGGGATAGGCCCCACTTCTTACCTATCATCCTCCTGTACTGCCAGAGGGTGATGCATGCCCTGTTAATTTTGTTGTGTAAGTGACTGCTCCAGTTTTACTTACTGTCTAGGATGACTCCCAAGTGTTTGACTTCGGTAGCTGACTGAAGTTCTGTATCGAATAATTTAGGTAGGCGATAAGGCCCTACAGTTCGTTTATGGGTAAACATGACTAATTCAGTTTTAGTGGGATTGACTGAAAGGTCGTATTCCCTGCACCATCCACAATGCGTAGCGCCTGTTGAAGCCGTTATTGGCTGCATGGATAATGAGTATCTTTGCTCAAAATTGCTGTCCAGTAAGTGCACAACTGTCCCCGAATTAATTTCTGTTGCAGCCACAATCAGGCCACAAGAACCACGCCGAGGCAAACCGCCTGCCAAACGGCCCAGGCTTAGGAACGATCAAGAAGAACCGATAGTATGCTTCAAGTGTGGCAAGACAGTTCAAGCAAATTGCAACAAAGCAAATGGCAAACTGAACGACCCAAAGCCATTACTGAGCGAAAACACCAGAGAGGAGTCTGGGATTCGAACGGAACGCCCAAAACTCAAATGGAATTATTGCAACAAAACTGGACACATTGAAGAGAAATGTTTTAGGAAGATGACAAACGAAGCTGAAAAAGTCAATGTAGCACTGGAACATGACGAAATACTTACCCCAATGGCATTGGATAAAGAATGTTTTCGCTGTCATTACGTTTCACATTGTCGATGATCAAGAAACACCATATGATCTAATGATTTGAACTGAAATCATAAAAGGCACTGGCTTGGATATTCTGGTTACTTAACAAAATGCTTAAGTAGTAAGAAGCTCGCCTTCTACGGTTCAAGCTACTGAGGACGCTTTAAGCAATTTGGATACCGATTTCACTAATGAAGAGGAAAACTAACTACTATTACCTATATAACACTATTCAGAGGAAGACCAAACTAAGTGGCACATGACCAGCTACGGTTAGCACCGAAACTTGGAGAATGCATCGACCAGGGTACCGTGTCGGCGAAAGATGAGTCTATAACATTGGAAGGTGAACTCAAGTTAAGTTACATTTACACTATTTGCATTTTGTACCCGTGTTCTGTAATGACTGTTCTGTATTTAAGTTTGTTGAGGACATGGGCCTCCAAACATTTTATTTGATATGGTTTGTTGAGGACAGGGGCCTCCAAACCATGAGACTGATATAATTTGTTGACGGCAGAGGCCTCCAAATTTTTGATGCCGTTATTAAGAGTTCGTTGAGGACGGAGGGCCTCCTTGCTCTTAGTAATGTGTTTGAGTTGTAGCCATTTCATATTATTATTGAGATTTCGTTGAGGCCGGAGGCCTCCTTTCTCTTGATAATATGTTTGGTTGATGTTAATAACACCAGTTTGTTGAGGACAGGGGCCTCCAAACTGAGACTGATAAAATTTGTTGAGGGCAGGTGCCTCCGAATTTTTGATGCTGTTATTAAGAGTTCGTTGAGGACGGAGGGCCTCCTTGCTCTTAGTAATGTGTTTGAGTTGTAGCCATTTCATGTTATTATTGAGATTTCGTTGAGGCCGGAGGCCTCCTTTCTCTTAATAATATGTTTGGTTGATGTTAATCACACCAGTTTGTTGAGGACAGGGGCCTCCAAACTGAGACTGATAAAATTTGTTGAGGGCAGGTGCCTCCGAATTTTTTATGCTGTTATTGAGAGTTCGTTGAGGACGGAGGGCCTCCTTGCTCTTAATAATGTGTTTGAGTTATGGCCATTTCATGTTATTATTGAGATTTCGTTGAGGCCAGAGGCCTCCTTTCTCTTAATAATATGTTTGGTTGATGTTAATAACACCAGTTTGTTGAGGACAGGGGCCTCCAAACTGAGACTGATAAAATTTGTTGAGGACAGGGGCCTCCGAATTTTTGATGCTGTTATTAAGAGTTCGTTGAGGACGAAGGGCCTCCTTGCTCTTAGTAATGTGTTTGAGTTATGGCCATTTCATGTTATTATTGAGATTTCGTTGAGGCCGGAGGCCTCCTTTCTCTTAATAATATGTTTGGTTGATGTTAATAACACCAGTTTGTTGAGGACAGGGGCCTCCAAACTGAGACTGATAAAATTTGTTGAGGACAGGGGCCTCCGAATTTTTGATGCTGTTATTAAGAGTTCGTTGAGGACAGGGGCCTCCTTGCTCTTAGTAATGTGTTTGAGTTGTAACCATTTCATGTTATTATTGAGATTTTGTTGAGGCCAGGGGCCTCCTTTCTCTTGATAATATGTTTGGTTGTAGGCAAAGATGACCCGTTCATTGTGATAGTTGTGTGATTTTTTGATACTGTGGTATCTTTTCTCTTATTGCAGAGTTATGAGGTCAGTGACGACCTTTTAGCAGAATGGCCGTGTCGGCGTGAGCAAATTATTACGACTTAAAACGAAACGGAACGCTCTGTGACATCATCGCACCACTCAGTGAATCAGGCGAGTTGTGGAAGGGGTCGGCCTTTATAATACGGAGCGCCGAGCGATGCGGGGCATTCAAATTCTAGCGAGCGACCCGTCCACAACTCTAATTGTGACACGGTTCACGCCTGAATCATATTATCATCAGTTTAAATTTAATTATTGTTTTAATTCATTATTTTGTAATCATTTTTAAATTCGTATTAAAATGTTTTGATTTAATATTGATTTTCTTTAAAAATAATGGCAAATGACCATTCTCAACATGACATGGACCCCGTAAGAATTCAGTGTCCGTCACCGATAATCCAGTCCGGCCATACTCGCGCCGAAACGTATTATAAATAGACGCGTCATGCATGAACATCATGGCACTGGAAAACAGCGTAAATACCTATAGGTAGCTAGACAGCTAAATAGACGCACGAAGAGAGGGAAGGAAAATTAAATGTCATCTACGGAATTCCTGTTGTTAGAAAGAGATAAATATATTTCTTTAATTGCATTGTCATTCTGTGCTCCATGCTCATTGGCCGAGCGCGTACAAAAGCACGTGACTTACCTCAGGCGTCAGCCGCCATTAAAGGCACCGAAAAAAATAAAATACATTTTTACTTGATACTTACCCTGTATGAAATGATATTTTTTTATCTTTCACAGCTGCAGTATAATTAAAACATTTCCTAAAAATACAAGACGGCATTTTCTTTTCTTATTAAGAGAACTTTTTCAAGTAAGGTAATTGAATATCACGTACGGCCGCGGCGCTGGTTCGTACGTGACTAAATGTCACTCCGGCGAGTACCTTAGTATCATCTTGCCACTACAGAGCGCGGGCAACGTATCTATAGTTTATATATCATTGGGTAAAATACAATATTCATTTATTGCGCTATCGCACACAAACATGACAATTTATATTACAAACTTCAGACTTCAGAACTATTACAATACGTCTTACGAATTTAACCTCTTTGGAGAAACCGAAGGTTTTGTTTGTGCATAAGACGATTATCCAGTTTTGGAAACCCAAACTCAAAAAGACAGATGTCATAAAGTTCAAATTCCTTCGTAACCTAATGTCAATCCGTCTTACTAATTTTCCAGTTTTGGAAACCCAAACTCAAATGACAGATGCCATAAAGTTCAAATTCCTTCGCAACCTACGTGACCTGACGACCACGTGTCCTGACGCGGGACCTGACGCGATTTTTTTTTTTTACCCTTCACAAAAGTGCACAACGCCGTTAAAAAAGTTTTCACTGCAAAAAACTTTGTGTAAATAACAATATAGCACATTTTCACACTCACCCAAAGTGTCATAGTTGGTGCCGATACCGTATTTTTTGCCGTACGTTTTATACATACTCACGATTGCCTGTTTACCAATATTTTCCTGAAAAAAGACCTTCATGCTAATCAATAAAGAAAAAAAAATCTAAAGTTCGTATGAATTTCAGATATCCTTTTAAAAAATCATGTAGCGTATGTTTAAAAGGAAGTGATACAAATTTTGTTTACGACAACTAGGGCTCAAGAGTTGAAAAATCGTTTATTCAGACGACCATATGTCAGCAGCTACAACAGTAAGGAGGGTGAAAATGTTCCCACAAAAACTGCACAACCGGGATAAAAAGTAACCTTTATTCTAACCTACATGATTACATACGGAACCGAAACGTAGTCGCTCACAATGGGCCTCATCAGAAGGCTTAAAGTCACCCAAAGGGCAATGGAGAGGGCTATGCTCGGAGTTTCCTTGCGTGATCGAATCAGAAATGAGGACATCCGCAAGAGAACCAAGGTTAACGACGTAGCCCGAAGAATTGCCAAACTTAAGTGGCAGTGGGCAGGGCACATTGCTCGCAGAACGGATGGGCGATGGGGCCGAAAAGTTCTGGAATGGCGACCGCGAACCGGAAGACGAAGCGTTGGAAGGCCTCCCACTAGGTCGACCGATGACCTGGTGAAGGTTGCGGGGATCCGCTGGATGCGAAGCGCATGGAACCGGTCAATGTGGCGTCACTTGGGGGAGGCCTATGTCCACCAGTGGACGTCTTTCGGCTGAAATGATGATGATGATCCTAACCTAGGTCCTGGTATATCATTTTGCCAAATTTTTGTTGAAAGTCGTTTCGCTGCTATGGTATAAAAACATAATAGGCAGACTAATTTTATTTTTGCATTTTTACTATTAGTAAAGGACGGAGTCATAATCATCTGCCTAACCTTTTCCCAACTATATTGGGGTCGGTTTCCTCTCTAACTGGATGGAGCTGAATACCAGTATTTTACATGGAGCGACTGCCTATCTGACCTCCACAACCCAGTTAGCACTGGGTATGGGTAATACGTGGCGTTATTCCTAAATAAGACTGGTCGTCAGACTTTTGGGCCACTGACTACCAGTAACGACTGTCATAGATCTACAAATGACAGCCAGGACAAACGTGCTTTCCGAGGAAACTCGGTGTGTAATGGGTGATCACCTGATCACCGAGCGGCTGTTATTATTTAGCCACGAGCTCCAGTATAGCACGGACTATGGATCCGTAAACCCAAAAGTAACCATGCTGAGACGATGGCATAGGAATAACTAGGAACTTGACTGAATGGGATAGGTTCGCTAACTGTGACAGTAGGATCAGGTGACGGACTTGGGTATTGGGTATTATTGGGTAACTTCAAGGCCTGAATTGTCGTCTCGTGGTGATTTGCGCGCCTCTCAGAAAGAAGTTTAAGTCATTAAGAGGCTAACAGGCCCCTCCGCCCGACTCATAATGGAACACATTCACGAGGATTTACAGAAGTAAAACAAAAAATAAAACTGCGACCAAGAACACCAGACCAGCACCGCGGTGGCGGCCGGTGAGCGTTTCATGCAAGTCAAGGCATCATCCTCGGCATATAATGTTCCCAGTGCTGGGATACAGGCCTCCTCTCAATGAGTGGGATTTAATCTACCACGCAGGCCCAATGTGGCCATTTGATGATTTCCCAACAAAAAAAAAAAAAAAAAGGCCCAGTGTGGGTTGGTAGATTCACATGTCTTCGAATTTTTAGTTCCAGGACTTCGAATTTTTAATCACGATGTTTTGCTTCACCGTTTTGAGAGCAGCGGTGATGAAATAAATTACACAAAGTATGCCCTTGCCTGGGTTCGATCCTACGACTTACTACTCGTAAGTCGGGGCTGCCACCACTGGGCCACCGCTCCTCTCGGGCCACTGCTGCTCTCTTGCAATTTGGTGGCAGTTTAATTGCTCAGTTTGGGGAATGATATCCTGATAAACGTGAGGGGTGGTTCGAAGTGGCGCGAGAAAAGAGTTCGTGGAAGGACTTGGGGGAGCCATTGCCCAGCAGTGGGACAGTACAGTCTAAATAAAAAAGCGCAATATAAACTGGTTAACATGGAAAAAAAATAAAAAAAGGTACAAACCATCTCGCGGAAATTGTCAAGGTGATTTATCCTATCAGAGTAGGGTATGATAAGTTGTTGGCCGTAAGCATGAACCGCAAAATAAAATTTAAGTTTATAATTCTGTTTATGTATAAAGTTTCTCAGTGCTTTCGTTTCTGGCTCAGAAAAAGGGCGATTTCCACAGTAGTAATCGTCTTTGGGATTTTTACTTGAACCGAATTCTGAAAAGAAAGAAATAAAATAATTATTATAAAATATGTAGGTACCTACATTGAGCGGTTGTGCGTTGTTTCATCGCTAATTGTTAAATCGAATTTTGTTTCACATACATTGTTTCTCATATTATCATTTCATAGAATAATCAATACGCAGACTACTTACTTTGAAGAAATTTAAATCATCGATTTTTGTTTCAAATAAAGTTTAATGTTAGAATATTCATATCATAGAATAACAAATCAAATATTATTTATCCCCATATTGGTTGTTTCACATAAAACTTATTACAAAGAATAACATTTTAATCGAGTTTTAAAATTCAAACCTTTGAAAAATGCATACCCTCCTACAAAATTACAACACCGGGTTCACAAAAATAATGCGGGTAAATTATTGTCAAGCAGGAAAACAATCTTGTTATTCTGACTAATGGTGTCCATGCCTGTTGCATGCAGCATGCAGCAAGCATGCAACTTGCAGCATGCATGCAAGCAACCATGCAACTTGCAGCATGCATGCAAGCATGTAACATGCAACAGGCAAGGTTTCAGTCACAGGTCCGGCGCTGCGGGGCTCCGGCGGCCCCACGCAAGTTTATCGTCGCAGATGGTATTAACGCTCACCACCGCAGCTTCGGCTTGCTGGCCGGCAAGCCGGCCAGCCTCAGCCGCGGCGGCGTTCTTTAGAAACCACCTGCTCCTCAACTCGCGGGCCGCCTCATCCCTCCGCGCCTACGCGGGCTTAAATTACACTCTAGGGGTAGGGCAAACAAGACTACGTGGAGTCTGTTTTGCAGCCATTCGTTTCTGTCACTAACTTTTGTAGTACAACATATTGACTTTTAAAGACAATATTTTAATTTAAGGTTAATAATTTCGTTGAAATAAAATACCATGGAAACATACATCGAACAAACAATATTCGTTGAAAAATAATTCTGCTGTTTGATAAGTTGGTCAAATAAAAAAATGTGATTGTAAAATTCTTTGAATTGTGTTTCTGTAAAATATTTTTCATTCAAATAAATAGTAGTCGAAACAAAAATATTTAAAATAAAAATACGGGGACTAAATATTATGTGAAACATTTTCTGGGAAACGAAATTCTGTCAAATTTCTGTCTGCGAAACAAGGTGACACCACATTGAGCATTTAGAAAGCTTAAAGTTACGACACCCATTGCTTAGGCCAACTCGTGTTGCTTAGGCAACTTTACCGAGTTGCTGGACAGACAGATTTCTGACAATGTCCATAAACACCATTGCCTTAAAACATAATAGGTAATTAAGGATCTCGCGCATTATGCGGCCATAACTACGGCCATAACTAACTAAAGCGGCCGTTCATGCGACAAGTTGCGGCAGTGGCCGCGTAGTACGCGAGGTCCCTTAGTATCTAAAATGAAGATTTCGAAGCTTATAACTTGGCTACTGAGAAGGGTTCCCTACGATATCTTCCAAAAGGGATCCCTTCTTTTCGCATAATGTTCTTTGTCCTAATATACTTTGACATAACGATTTTGGCACAATTTGTTTTGGCATAATAATACTTCGGCATAATTTTTTTAGGCATACATTTTATGTTGGCATAATCATCTTAAAGACTAATTTGTTTTGGCATAAATTTGATTCGCATAACGTTAGTAGGCCTAATGACTATTAGCATAATAATATTTAGGCATACAATTAATACAAGGTGTTGTTTTGCATCCTCGTTAAATTCAAGGAGGTAACTATGCTTATGCTTCTCGTCCCGAATCAATAATAAAATGGGTAGGCAATTTTTCTTTTTACGTAAATCGGTAAGTGTGAACTACCCGTGTTTTAAACGCGGCCCGTCTAGTTCTTGCCTTATAACCTCGCTTACACACATACAAACTATCTCAAACGTTTATTTCATTATTTCTTAGTCCCTAAACCACGTTAAGCGGGTTATTCTGAAATACTGACAAAATTTCGTGACCACGAACTGAAATTTGACGAGGTTGCAAAACAACACCATGAATAAAAACAATTTTTATGCAAATGATTCATTATACATGACATTATGTAACTTAAACGATTTTTCAATCGCGAGATAACTTTTATCTGAAGAATATATTAGATGTTTTGACAGTTTTTGTATAAAAAAATATGTCAATCAGTTAACTTCTATTATGAGAAATAAATATGGCGGTTATTCCTCAGATAGAAGTTAATTGATTGAAATAGTGGTCCTTAATTATGTATAATTTATATATGCTGTGCAACAAAAGTTAGTGACAGAACCGAATTGCTGCAAAACCGACTCCACGTGGTCTTGTTTGTCCTACCCCGAGTGTAATTTAAAATCGCGTAGGCGCGTAGGGGCGAGGCGGGCCGCGGACTGAGGAGCAGGCGGCTGAGGCTGGCCGGCGAAGCCGGCCAACAAGCCGAAGCTGCGGTGGTGAGCGAAAGCCGTCTGCGACGATTAGCACGCGTGGGGCCGCCAGAGGCCCGCAGCGCCGGAGCTGTGACAGAAACCCTGCCTGCTGCATGTTGCATGCTCCCTTGAATGCTGCATGCTTGCTTGCATGCTGCATGCTTGCTTGTTTGCTTCATGCTTGCTTGCATGCTGTATGCTTGCTTGCTTCATGCTTTCTACAGCGAAAAAAAAACCCAAATACCTATAAAAATATTTTAATATCATTATGCGTAAATAAATATAAATTTATGCTTTAGGATATTATACTTAAAAAAGTTATGCTTTAGAACTTTATGCTTACTAAATTTATGCTTTAGAATATTATGCTTAATCATTATTATGGTTACAGAAATTATGCTTAAAAATTATGCGTAAGCTGTTATGCGGAATTATATTATGCGAAAATATAATTATGCCAAACAATATTATGCTAAGTTATATTAGGTCTTAAAATTTTATGCAAATGGATAGGGAACCCTTCCAAAATACTTACTTCCCCAATTGTAGTCAAAATTCCTATTAAGGTCAACGCCAGTTGCATTTTTGTTTTTTATATTCCTTCGATTTTTTCTCCACATACGATCCTAGAACAAAAATTTGTTGCAATAGCACTAGTACCACCACCATCATCATCTTTCTGCCCTTGTCTTATGTTTTTTGGGGTCGGCCCAATACGTTTTTTTCTTTTTTTCTTCCCTGCCATTAACATAAAACGAGAGCTGCGGTGGTCCAGTGGTGGCAGACCCGACTTACGAACAGTAAGCCATGGGTGTGAACCCAGGCAGGCGCATTACTTTGTGTAATTTATTTCATCACCGCTGCCCTCAAAAACGGGGAAGGAAAACATCGTAAGGAAACCGGCATGTCCTAAAACTAAAAATTCGAAGACATGTGACATCTACCAAGCCGCACTGGGCCCGCGTGGTGGATTACAGCCCACTCCCTCTCATAGAGAGGCGGCCTGTGTCCCAGTAGTGGGACATTATAGGCCGATGATGATTAATATAAAACATAAATATAACTCACCTCTCTTTGACTATACTCATAACCATCAGGATTGACAATAGGTATGAGATGCCAGTGGTACTGTTTTGACAATCCATAGAATCGCTTATGCATGTTGTTCTGTTGGCCTAACAATACACTCACTAGATATGTCACCAATTCAACTGCAATCCACTCGTGACCATGGATTCCACCTTCAACGATCACTTTTTGTTTAGCCTGAGGTGAATGTTTGACAGAGAAAGCATATATATCTCTTCCTTCAACAGACTTTCCAATTGATGTCAATTTCGTTATATTAGAATACCGCTCAGCCATGTCTGTGAGCCACAGATAGGTGTCCCCTAAACTGTGATAGTATTTCCATGTATAACCATCTATTTTTGATCGAAGATATTGTTTTATATGTTGATTGTCAAATGCTCTAAAAAAGATATGAATAATTAAGTTGAGAATCAGAATAAGCAAGCTGAAGTGGCAATGGGCCGGCCATATTAACCGTAGCACCGATGACCGTTGGGGTAGACATGTTCTTGAGTGGACGCACTTAAGCTCGATGGAGCGACGATCTTCGCAGGGCGGCTGGTAGCAACTGGATGAGTATTGCCGAGAATCGAATTAAGTGGTGTGCGAATGGAGAGGCCTCTGTCCAGCAGTGGACTGTGATATGGCTTATGATGATGAATTAAGTTGATGCAATAATGGCTGATAAGACTAACAACAGAATCGCAGAGTTGGAAACATTAAAATTATGAAGGTGTTTAGTTAGTACCTATATATTGGCTAAACATTTAGTGACTTAATATTAAGGAGTAACTTAGGCTTACTTTTATTTTAGAAAAAGGGTTCCGTGCAAAAAATTTAAGCCTTTGATATTGTTAACAAAATCCGATTTAAATAGAGGATTAATATTTTATATTAATTTTACGCGGATGAAGATCGCGTGGGATTGCTAGTTATTGATAAAGTCATATCAACGCTTACCTTTGCACATCATCCATTTTTTCATGGGTTTTCAAATCGAAATGACGTGCTCTTTTTATAAAGAGTTTTTTATCTTCAGGACTTACTATACAATGAACTTCTTGACCCAATAACTTAGGTTTTTTCCAAAATACGACATTCATGTATTTCTGTTGTTCTAAGTTTTTTAAAAATTTCACCTGGTCTGCTCGCGTCGGAGTGGTAAAGAATAAAGTAAAGTTGTCATATCGTTTACTCTGACAGATTCTTACGTTGTATAAAAGGATAATTATCATTGCAACGGTCTTTGCGGTCATTTTGATTATGTAATTTTACGATAATTTCCATGTGTATAGCTTTTGATTTGTTACGCGAAATTCTGACGTTTCTTGGTTTTCTGATGGTGACATTTAAAATTTCTTCGTCGATCATTGTCATATCTATCAGAAAGGTGAGGTTTTATTGATTGGTTTTTTTTTGGGTGAGGATACGCTGCTGTTTTCGACGTTTTGGGGCGCTCCCTCATCGGAGTATTTTCTTGTAGGTAATGTAATAATCCATGCAATGTAATGCAATTGCTCGCAGAACGGATGGCCGATGGGGCCGGAAAATTCTGGAATGGCGACCGCGAACCGGAAGACGATGCGTTAGAAGGCTTCCCACTAGGTGGACCGATGACCTGGTGAAGGTTGCGGGAATCCGCTGGATGCGAGTCGCACGGGACCGGTAAATGTGGCGACACTTGAGGGAGGCCTATGTCCAGCAGTGGACGTCTTTCGGCTGAAAGGATGATGAATGATGATGATGATGAATAAATAATCCATGATTTGATTTTGTTCAGAAAGTTATAAGTTTTGGTGGAGCAAAATATTTCATTATTTTAATTCTGGAGGAGCTCGTGGCTAAATTATAACACACTCGTGCTTGCGGAGGTTGGTCCGTGGATGGGTGACCATCATTAAATACATACCGAGTTTCTTTCGTGCCTCGGAAAGTACTTTAAGCCATTGGTCCCGGCTGTCATCTTTGACAGGTGTTATGAGTAGTCATAAGCCGAATGTCTGACATCCAGTCTTACCAAAAGGTCAGATAGGCAGTCGCTTCATGTAAAATACTGATACTCAGCTGCATCTGGTTAGAAGAGAGCAGCGGTGGCCCAGTGGTGGCAGCCCCGACTTACGAGCAGTAAGCCGTGGGTTCGAACCCAGGCAGGCGCATTACTTTGTGTAATTAATTCATCACCGCTGCCCTCAAAAACGGTGAAGGAAAACATCGTGAGGAAACCGGCATGTCCTAGAACTAAAAATTCGAAGACATGTGACATCTACCAACACGCACTGGGCTCGCGTGGTAGATTACAGCCCACTCCCTCTCATAGAGAGGAGGCTTGTGTCCCAGCAGTGGGAACATAATAGGCTAATGATGATCTGGTTAGAATGGAAGCCGTCCCCAATAAAGTTTGTGAAAAGGCTTGGTAGATGATGATAAAGTAGAAATGTCTGATACTGTCAGATTTTAAGAATACCCAAAATCGAAATTAAATTTTATCAGAAATCCTTCTCCCAGTCTTCAACACCAAATAAACGTTCTTTAACCACTTGAAGTTGGATTACTCCATAATTTCTAAAATGTTCCCTTTTATAGTAAAACTTTGGAATCCTTTTAAGTATCTGTCACTTGGCGGTAGGACAGCTGATTAAGAAGTTAAATAAAAATGTAGCCGGCAGACGTGTAATAGGAAAAGTTTGTTCTGACGTTTCTAACTTGGCAGTTTTTACTGATCATTTCTTTTGGTAGGTGTTGATTGGTTAAGCTTTTTTTTCCAAGTTTATTCAATCAACCTCTTGGGTTTCGCGAGTGGACACAGTGAGTTTCGTGTATCGGGAAAAGAATCGAGCTGTGAGTGACAGTGGTAGTGGTACGGGGTGCAAAAAACGAACAAGAAAGAGTGTAGACCGATTTGTCTGCTCATAAACACCCACACAAACTGAAGTTATTGCAACTTCAGTTTATCCGTGATCCTGGAACTGAAACTAAATAATAAACATGGTAAATGTCCCGTTACATGTGTTATTGATAGTAATCTAACAAAAGTTGTGTCAAGGAAGAGTACTGCCTCATTCTTCGATCTAGATTACTTTGATTGAAATCCTCTTTAGTATATTGTACGTTACTCTTTCTCACAAAACCTACTGAACGGTTTTGGATGTTTAACTTGAGCCTATTTTTCATCTGAAGCCACGGGTTTTAAGCTAGTATATAACACACCAGCCATTGTGACACCCTCTTGTCTACTATTACAAAATACTTGTAAATTGTATGGTGTACACAGTAAAGAGTATTCTATCTACATCTTAACATCATCAGCAGAACATTTTTACCCATCTGTCACGAAAAACCTTACCTTCCAATCCATTAGCACTTTCCAGTTAATATAATCTCACTTCAGGCGACTCTGCTATCATAATTTAATTAACTGGGAGTATCAAGACTGTTGCAGTTGCAAGCAGTTGGACTCATTAAAAGTTGTGTTACTTAAGGGATCCTGTACGCTTGTTCGGGTCGGCATGAAACGGCGGATAAGAAGAAGAAAGAAAAAAAATTTATTTGTCGCATGGACACGACGCTTTTTTTGAAATATTTAGTTGGTGTTGTAAAAAAGACGATTCAGTTTATTAGAGGCCTTTCTATTTTCCCGTGGCTTACATATAAAATAGAGAAATAAAGGTTCTGTGGCCAAGTAAAAAAAATGCGGCTAGATTTATAATTTCCCAGTAAAATACACATAAATGTTTTATCCTATGGCGTTAGCCAAAACTAACGCTGCCATATTTATTATTAAACCAGCGATTGCCCGCAGCTTGGTTTGCGTAAACTTAGAATTTGACAATTACCGTATGATAAGAAAGTTATTGTTGTTTTTCTCGGGATCAGTACTTTTTTTTCAGGATGAAAGGTACCCTACGTTTCTGTACACCTGACAACGTATATGCAAAATTTCAGGACGTTCGGTATTTCTGTGGTATAGGCGTGAAGAAGTAACAAAGTTACTTTCGCATTTATGATATTAGTTAGGATACAATTTCATCAAACGAAAAATTACAAATGTTTACCACTTACTCTGAAATAGCTAGATATTTATGTGTAATGACTTCTTGTTCTTCAATATTGTTCACCAAATACTGATGAATTAAATACCCGGCAAGTGTGTAGCATTCCTTATGAAAATAAGGATACCAACTGTCGGCGGTAACTTTTGGAATAATGTGCCGAGTTGCTTTTGTTTCTCTGTCGCTTATTTATATATTTGATTTTGTCTCGTTTCATCGCGTAATTCTTAGGCAGAGGTTGGGATTTGTAACCTGGTCTAGAGATTTTTGAAGTGAAAACTTTTTTATCGGCGTTGTGCACTTTTGTGTTGGGTAAAAATGTTAAACATGCGTCAGAACACGTGTCCGTCAGGTCACGTGTCCTGCCGCGAGTCTTGTATTAGTATGTATTATCGAGTATTGTATTTAACCACATCAATGAGAATACTTTTATACTGATAATTAAAGCAATTCCTGCAAAATTATTCCCTAACCATTCCAAAATATCAAAAATGCACAACGTTAATATTCTGCCGGCACTCCCGGAGTGCAACCCGTTTTGTTTTTAGAAGTAAGGACTCTTTTCGAATTTTGTTGAAATAGTGTTCAAATTTCTCGATGACTGCCTCTTTGGTCTCTAGTGGTTACGACCGCGACTGCTCAGCATGAGGACCGGAGTTTGATAACCGGGTCGGGATATTGTTATTGGGTTTTTTTCATTAGGTACAGTCGGTTAACACTTATCAATATTACACCAAGTTTTGTGCTGATCAGTATGATCTGATGTTATATTGTTTTGCGAATTTGTGTAACCATTGATGAAAATATTGTTATGTCTTTTACTCCAGTCTGTGTATGGATCGTATCTAAAACTAAGACGTCTTATAATTTTGTATAGCGACTTTCGTTGCTGACCGTTCATATGTATTTCTTAGTAACAGCCACGGAGCCTTGACTTGTGCCCGATTGATGGCAATAGACTCGCCCTCTATTACATCAGACTTAAACATAACTGGCGAAATTTGTGTACTATTAGGTACACCGCTGCCTAACAATAGCATACATGGACATTTCTGAAAAGTCAAAAGATAGAAGCAAAGTTCTTTTTGGTCTTATGGAGAAGAATCGGCAAGAATTTCCATGGCTACACTCAATACCAATAAACCACAAGAAAGGCCGCACAATTCCTCAAGACAAACGGCCAATATTCCACTTCATTACAAGATCAGTCTAATTATTATTAAAATATACAAAAAGCCCAATCCCCCTTAAGTGGTGGGGAGTGTGTCCCAATTGCTCCGGATTTATTGTTACCCTATAAATCAGCTTGCCCTTTTCTGCTCCATTAAATATCATGGAAAATATCTAATAAGGCGGAATAATTTTGCGAGGTTCGCCTATCTGTTTTGTTTTCTCTTTATTTTTCTTTGCAGATTATGTACATAGCTTCTTAGATGGTATAAACTTTGATGGTCAATTTAATTCAATGAGAGTGGTGAATGAGAGATTAAAGATTAAAAACTGAATTCATTATCATCATCTGCCTAGCCTTTTCCCAAACTATGTTGGGGTCGGCTTCCAGTCTAACCGGACGCAGCTGAGTACCAGTATTTTACATGAAGCGACTGCCTATCTGACTTCCACAACCCAGTAACTGGGTAATACTATACGCCTTAAGGCTGGGTGTCAAACTCTTGGCTTCTGACTACTCTAAACAACGTCAAAGATCTACAAATGACAGCCGGGACCAACGGCTTAACGTGCTTTCTGAGGCGCGGAGGAAAGTCGTTATGTAATTATGGTCACCCATCCACGGACCGATCTCAACAAGCACGACATAACCTTAAAGATCGACCCGTGCGGCTTTTATTATTTTGCCACGAGTTCTTCGCGAATTTATCGATTATAGAAACAGAATGATGTTTAAAAAAAATGTTGAGCATTTGATAACACGCATGAGTTTGAATGTGGATAAGAGAGGAAGGCCAAACAAGCGATTGATGGACTGTGTGAAGGATGATATGGAAAGAAAGCAGGTCTCTGATGAGAAGATTAGTGTTAGAAAAGAATGGAAGAAGAAGACATGCGGCGCCTACCCCAAATTAATTTGGATAAGGGCACGAGAATTACGTTTAATGGTACATGCCACAAGTACACACAATATACAAGGTGTTGTTTTGCATTCTTGTTAAATTCAAGGAGGTAACTATGCTAATGATTCTCGTCCCAAATCAATAATAAAATGGGTAGGTACGTATTTTTTTTTTCTTATTTACGGAATTCGGTAAGTGTGAAACACCCGTGTTTTAAACGTGGCCCTTCTGGTTCTTGCCCTATAACCTCGCTTACACACATACAAACAATCTCAAACGTTTAAGTGATAATTTCTAATTCCCTAAACCACGTTAATGGAGTTATTCTGAAATATTGACAAACTTAAACAACCAAAAAAAATCAGCATTTATTAATAATTAACTAGATACTTACCGTAATTTTAATTGATTATTTATATCTTTTGGGACCACCTCCTGAAATTTGACGAGGATGCATAACAACACCTTGTATAAAAAAATGGAAATAATTAAATATTTATTTCGTTCTGTTTTTAGTATTTGTTGTTATAGCAGCAACAGAAATACATAATCTGTAGAAATTTCAACTGGCTAACTATCACGGCTCATGAGATACAGCCTGGTGACAGACGGACAGCGAAGTCTCAGTAATAGGGTACGGAACCCTAATAATAGTGTCCCGTTTGACCCATTGGGTACCGAACTGTAAAAACCAATTCTAATAATTCACCTTGAAAATTCGTCGTACGCCAAAAAAGCCCTAAAGAACAATTAATAAAATTCAAAATAACAATATCTCATGCTAATCACAATACATTAGTTAACTAGTAAGGGCGTGTATACACGGGTAATCAACTAAAACAATGGACATATTTCACTGGCGCTATATGAGATGTGATCTATACGCGTAATGCGTCATGTCTGACACTCCCCTAAACAGAAACTACCCGAGTGACAGTGTGGTGGTATTTTCCTAGTTTAGCATTTTTTTATTTGGTACATTACTGCATATTATAAACTCACCACTTTTGACCGGTTTTTGTTAAAACCTTATTACTAAGAATTACTGCAAAACGATGTTTTTCAACGGGTCACAAATAAACCTAACAACCAAAAAAATGAGTTTCTGTTTACATGTTAGTTATTGTTAAAATAGTTTTAACCGGTCAAAAGTAGTTTTACCTAATTAACAGTTTTGACAGTGAGAGCTATAAGAACAAAATGCTGTAATGATGTGTGCTAGGTATTAAAAAGTAGTCATAAACGTTAAAAACCTAGTATGAGTTTCGGGATCCCTTCTTTTCGCATAATGTAATTGTTACGCATTTTGCCTTTAGTAAATTTATTTAACAAAAATTCAATGAAGTTTTAAATCAAAAAACTAGTTGAAAAGGTTCTTCAACTAACTTTTAACTATGTACAATATTTCGTTTTGTGTTAGAAAACTAACCCCAATGAAAAGTAACGATACAGTAACAAGCCGATACGAAATGCCTAGTCATACTAATATAATTTTAGTTAGCAACGTAATGACTTGATATGACTAACCCAAGGATAGGTTCATGAATTTCAGCTGAAAATTACTATACGTTTTTGTATTAAAGCGTGTTTTATGAAACTATGTCCAAACAGTATATGTAATTATTCATAATCCAGAAATAGGTGGCTTGACGATCTGTCCCCGTATTCACAAACTCTTGGATCCGATTTCGATTCGGAAAGTCGTCGAGATAGACATCACACTCGCTTTCGTAAAGCCAAAACAAGATAGAAATACGACTTATCGAATCGAAATCGAATCCGAGCGTTTGAGAATAGGGGACGCGTACCGCGAGGGCTTGTTCGAGGAGGCACGGGAAAACAGTTCATGGAGGGAATTGGGGAAGGCCTTTGTCCAGCAGTGGAATAAAAATGGTAATCTATTTATTTTAATATTATAAAGAGGTAAAGTTTGTACGTTTGGATATAAGGGTAATCTTCCGAACTTCTCATGCAATCCCGAAAATACTTGCGCTGGTGTGAAACTACATTATCTCCGACTATCCTAGGTTATATTTAAAACGTTCCCGTGGGATGTCACGAGCCAAGCCGCGAGAAAAAACGATAGTAACCGTAAATATTCATTATTGTTCACATGTAAGAAATGCTATGAACAGAGATCTCTGTCAACACATTTTTCGTAGATGTCTCGATCCATAGGAAGCACTTCATAGGGATCGAGACATCTACGAAAAAGGTTTTCTATCAACAAAGTTTTCGGCGAAACGTGCTATCTAGGAATAGAGATTGCTATTAACTTCGCTTTCTACATGTAGTTGTATCGTACAAGCGTGTTTCTATCTTATTTATTTTTATTTATTTATTAAAGGTCTACCAACAATTGTTCACACTGGATACAGCGACATAATACATTCTTAAAATTAAATTACAGTGCAACAATTACTTATAGGTAAACACCACATGCACAGAACAGTAAATTCGGAAGATAAGCTAACTTAGTCTTAGTAAGTACTAAGCGCCAATATTCAATAAAATTAAATTAAACTTGAAATAGTAAAATAACAGAATAATGACAAAATTGATTGAAAATGAAATTAAATAAAAATATAATTTATGAAAATGAACACATTATGTAGTAAAAGCTAAATTAAAATTAGATTACAGTAAATTGATAAAATTGATGCTTTAGAGAGATCGACATAAAATTAAAATTCATTAAATAAAATTGATGCTAAAAGATCGACATAAAGTTAAAATCCAATGATTAAAATTGAAAACTTGGTAAATTTACTTAAAATTAAAATTCATTGAATAAAATTGATAGTTAAACATATAAATAACAAACAAAAATAAAAAGAGACATATACGCATATATAAAATTATAGAATTAAAATTATAAAATCAAGAACAATGGTAAAATTGACACAATGGAATATTAATAATAATTGACTGTGATTAGGGGTTGCTTGGTAAACGTGTAAGGATGGCTTTAAGTTTAGCAAGAGAGTCAAAGTGGAGATCAATAACATCACTGTAGCCATTAACTGCCTTACACATTCTTGCAACAGGCGAATTGGATCCCAAAACCGTTCTTCTAAATGGCGTACAAAGAGGTGTGATTGCACTACGCGGGATTCTAGAGGGTGCACGAAAACTGAAAAGGGAAAGTAAACTAGGACAATCTATTCTATGTTTAAAAATTTTGTAAGCAAACATTGCATCCACAAAGTGTCTACGTCTGTCTAGTGAGATCATGTTAAAATGCTTCAGTCTTTTACTATAGGAACGTACTTTTTTGGCAATTCCATTGGAAAATGCGAGATGCCATGCGAAGCGTTTCTGGACTCGTTCAAGTCGCAGTGAATGTGTGGCGTAGTGAGGGCGCCAAACCACACTGTTATATTCTAGGATGCTACGAATGAGACTATTATACAGCAGTATTTTGGTTCTGTTGTGACGAAAGGTTTTACAATTTCTTAAGACGAACCCTAACATTTTCGAAGCTCTTTTTATAATACTATCGAGGTGTGGTGTGAAAGTTAACTTCTTGTCAAACAGTACACCGAGGTCCTTTATTGTTTCAACTTCCTTAATTTCGACTCCGGCTATGTGGTAACTACCGCGTATTGGGATGTTCCTTCTAGTAAATTTAACATGGTAACATTTTTTGGGATCTTAGGTTCCACAATCTTTTATTTTTGTTGCAGTTTTGGTAAGTGATCATTAGGTGTCACTAAATAATTACTACGTTTTTGTCAATTTAGCAAAATGTGTTTTTGTTTCTTTGTTACCGTCCTTTATTTCCAGAACTCTATATACATTCCATTTTTTATTTCCATTTTCATTATGTTTTTACAAATACTTGTGAAACCATGATTCATCCATAATAATAAATCTCTGCACTGATTGACCAACTATTAATGTGATTGACAGAATTGTTCCAATTCTAACACTTTTTTCCTGATTTACATACTTAATTATACCTTTGACATGACTGTTAAAATTTTGCTATTATTAGTCTAACATTTTTTTTTTAATTTTTTCGTAATTTAATGATTTGATATTTAAATTTATCAGATAAAAAAAATATAATTACTATTTAAATTTGGAATTTGATATTATTTGCATGCCCATGTGACGGTAGAATATGGTGGACTCTAATAAATAATAAAACATCTATGTACAAATCACCCATGTTTGCAAAGAAATAAATAATTTGATTTGATCATTACCATCTATGTAATTTTTATGTATAGCCCTCCCCTTTTTTCTGCCACACTACGGGTAGTGTGGTATACTGTGCGTCCTTTATACAGGTGTTCCCCTCGACTTTGACCTTGAAATTTGTGAAATCGTGATTAATTCCCAATAAATAAATGACGCGTAAGTTTCCACAACAACCTCTGTTTCTGACGTGTTATGTTAATAAATCTTCCGTAATACAATTCATTGATAAATAATTATTTAAAAAGGTTTTCCTAATGGAGTCGCGTTGCGCATTTAGGATGAAAATAATTATTAGATAATATTTAAGTTTTCAAGGAGGAGCTCGTGGCTAAATAATTACAGCCGCACGGGTCGATCTTTAAGGTTAAGCCGTGCTTGCCGAGGTTGGTCCGTGGATGGGTGACCATAGTTACATACCGAGTTTCCTCCGTGCCTCGGAAAGCACGTTAAGCCTTTGCTCCCGGCTGTCATTTGCAGATCTTTGACAGTCGTTACGAGTAGTCAGAAGCTAAAAGTCTGACATCCAGTCTTACTAAGGGGTATTACCCAGTTACTGGGTTGTGGAGGTCAGATAGGCAGTCGCTTCATGTAAAATACTGATACTCAGCTGCATCAAGTTAGACTGGAAGCCGACCACCAGATAGTTGGGAAAAGGCTAAGCAGACGATGACTTATATTTTCATAAAAATATTCCAGATACACTAGTCGCAAGTGGTACAGTACTGCTGAGCATTAAGCCTCATTTACACGATGCAAGAACTTGCATGCAAGTTTCACTACATTGCTGTTTTTGTTTGATTAACTGAATTCATTGCCTGTCAATAGTCTGCAATGTAATGAAACTTGCATGCAATCAAAAAAAATGGGGGTCTTCAAGTCAAGAGTGAATAGGTTTCTTCTAGGCAAGCGTGCTTCACCGTCGACCACATCATCGCTTACCATCAGGTGAGATAGTGGTCAAACGCGAGCCTATTTATAATAAAAAAAAAAAAAAAAAAAAAAATGCAAGTTCTTGCATCGTGTAAATGAGGCTTTAGTTCTTGGATTTGATTCCTGGGTCGGGCAAAGTACTATTAGGTTATTCCATCAGCAATATTTCTGAAGCAGCCACGGATTGTGGATTTATTGAATCGCCAATAAATCTGGATTACCGCCCAATAATAAAAGCTGGTCCGCTCAATTAAATAAACAGATTTTATAAACGACCCCATTTTAATGGCTGAAAGAAAAATGTTTGGTTCAATGGCTTTTAAATTCAGGAGAAAATTGTTTATTGACGAAAATTGTGAGAGGTTGTTTTTATTGTGAAAGAGTTCTATCCAATATGTTTTATATAAATAAAGCTATTGTTTTTATTTCCGTACCCAAGGGGTCAAATGGGATGGGAAGCCATCGCCTCCTTCTGCAAAGCAGTCATGCTAGCGAAGGAGGTGGCGGAACGTGAGAGGGAGAGAACCTCACGTCCCAGCCGCCGCGGGAGACGCCCCGGGCGTCGGGGGGCAACCAGTGGCCCCCGGCCACCGTAGGCGCGAGCCTGTGAACGGTGAGTAATGGGCTAGCTCACCGTCTGTCCGTCTCATGACGACAGGCCGTGTCGACGGCGCGTACGTGTTCCACGCGCGCATCAAGGAGATGTCAGCAACCGGAAGGGGTCCGAAAGGGCCGATGCCTGCCAGGGCTGCGGATTGTTCGAAAGAGATACCGCGGCCCTGGAACACAAAGGGCTAAGAAGGAACATGGGTGGGTTTTAGTCAGTCAAGTCTGACACTCCCTCCCGCTCCGCCCAGAGCGGGAGAAGTCATGAGATTTCTCATCCGCAAAAAAAAAAAAAGTGGGTCAAATGGGACCCTATTACAGAGACTTCGCCGTCCGTCTGTCACCAGGTTGTTGTATCTCATGTACCGTGATAGTTAGCCAGTTGAAATTTCTACAGATTTTGTATTTCTGTTGATGCTATAACAACACATACTAAAAACAGAATAAAATAAATATTTAAGGGGGCTCACATACAGCAAAATGAGTTTTTTTGCTTGTTTTTATAAATAATGGTACGGAACTCGTCGTGCGCCAGTCCGAATAACACTTGGCCGGTTTTTTTTTCTCTAACTGCCAAATTAGATGTTACTAACAAATAAAGTAGGTTAGGTTGACTGGTAGAAAATGCCTACGGCATAAAGTCCGCCTCTGTACTATGTGCTTGAAGTGTTAAATAAATAAATAAGTACAGTTCTCCCAGATACTTTGTTAAATATTCGTGAAAAGTGTATCGTCATCGTCATGCGCCATGCGCAAAACATGCGTGTACCTACAATTAAAAACAAAATTGGTTGCCTGTAAAGTCAGTATACGGGCGAAAGTTTTACGTGACAACGACTTTGAGTGGTAAAATAATTTTAATGTGAATATTCATTCGTATAGTAGGAAGAAGGATGAAATAATAGTAACAATTTAAAACATTTATTTATACAAAGAATTATATTTAAAACATTAATTTATACAAAGAATCTCGCACTGAATTTCATATTAACAAAATTTTATTTTTACCTTTACACATACATACGTATTTATATACATATATAGAGGCACGCGTCCCTTCCACTCGGGCATGGTTAGCCCGCCTAAGAGCGAGAGAGACAGACATAAAAAGTGAAAGGCACGCGTGCCTCTCACTCGCTCTCATTGTGAGCGCATAACGTGAGCGGAGCGTAACGCAGTTTCTTGAAGTGTCACCCGGCAAACCAATTTATAAGACGTTGTCACGTCAAAACAAGTGGTGGGCTTAGCACAAAAAACATAGTCAAAAAAAAATGATTCTAGGGTTGGACTACTACTAGACTTAACCAACTTCGTTGCAGGCTTGATAACGTTGTAGCTTTATAACGGTTTATAATTACACTTACACTGGCACCCCGCAATCACGACGCTTGCAACAGCGTCGAAATATCGGGAGCAATAAACAATAAACACGGAAGATATCCCGTAAGTTACAATGTAATTTTTTTTATTTAACTTTTCCTTAAATAAAGTTTCAATAGAAACCCAGATCGATTTTATATAGATCTTATACAGGTGTAACAAAAAAAATATCTGCTGACTCATACAAAATTACGATATCGACCCTAATGCATGGGGCAGCTGACATTTTTTCGCTATTACGATGTTTGACCGATGGAGAAACATGTTCAGTTTGATGGTCTGTAGCACACCCCTATAAGTATATAATATATCCTGTCTGTAACAGCCTGTTTAGACTAATTCATCTATTACATTTGACTTATAGGTACTATAATTTGCAAGCGTAGATTAGCTACTACGTGGCACGTCTGTGACCTCTGTCATCCACAAAAAAATATTACAGGGCATCAACATGAAAAAAAAAAAGCTAAAACTTTCAAATTCCGAAACTCAAAACTAAAACCATATTCTTACCGCATAGTGGTGATCTAATTCCTAAAGCAGTTTATAAACTAAGCACGGATCGGGGCAACTTTCGGCCGCACTAACAATTCGGATGGGCGAACTTCAATCTGACTAAAATTCTGGCATCCTTGTGGCGTTACCAAATAGTTTCGCTTGAAACAATTCCTTATTAATCCCGAACTATGCTGCAAGGTCGCTTGTTAGCTTCTTTGTGTGACGGTGGTGTGGTTTTGGAAAGATTTTGGTACTTTTAACGATGTTTTATTTATTTATTTAACTATTTATGTACACTAAATACAGAAAAGAAGAAAGGAAAAAGAAATACGTACGTAAGGTGATGCTTTTTTGATATTTAATTTTGTAATATTATTTAAAAATGTAAATTATATGTTAAGAACTGAATTAAGGAAATATAAATACAATAAAATAAAAACTTATGCAACTATCACGGAATGGAAAGATAATGTTCTTTCACCGTTCTCTTCAAAACTGCAATAGTTGGTTTTAGTGTTTAAAGTAGAGCTGGGTCAGATTCTTACCAAGAAGCTTTAGTAATAACATGGATATTATACCATTGTTGGGAAGTTTGAAAATTATAACTTACCTAAAAAGATTTTTATTTGTTTATTAAAAAGGTTTTAACCAAAACTCTGCATTTATTTTTTTATCATAAATGGATTGATAATTTGATATCGTTAATTTGTTTACGTCACTAATTATAAAAAAAAAATGATTTTTGTTTAATTAAAGCTGTTTTTTTAATAGATTGGTAGCAGGATTTAGGATAACCACCTAGGAAATTTGTCTACACTGTTTCAAAAACAGAAGTTTACTTACTTGGGATCTTTGCTAAAAAAATCTATACTAACTCATAAAGTTCTCACCTCTGCAGTCCATTTTCCCACAACTTCATCAAACTAGTCTATAAATTATACCAAAACTCAACTGATTAACCAAAACTGTTAACATTAACCCAAACAAAAAAATTTGGAGGAAGTAACAAAGTTTCACAAAATTACCTCGGAGCGCCATTTTAGTGGCCCCAAGACGATGCAAGAATTTCCGAGGAAAAAAATATAACTTTAACTTAGGGGTGTGAAATGCATTTGAAGTGATTTGTGGCTTGGAGATGCAACGCGGGGTAGGAATTTTGGAATTCCTACGTTATCTTATTGCTAAATCCGAGAGGCAGGAATGTTGACAGAGGGTGGAAGTATTTAAACTAAATAAGTAAGGATTATGAGGTATTTTTATTTGTCATTATCTGCCTAGCCTTTTCCCAAACTATGTTGAGGTCGGCTTCCAGTCTAACCGGATGCAGCTGAGTACCAGTATTTTACATGGAGCGACTGCCTATCTGACCTCCACAACCCAGTAACTGGATAACACGATACCCCTTAGTAAGACTGGATGTCAGACTTTTGGCTATTCGTAACGACTGTCAAAGATCTACAAATGACAGCCGGGACCAACGGCTTAACGTGCTCTCCGGGGCTCGGAGGAAACTCGATTATGAGGTATGTGATTATGGTCACCCATCCACGGACCAACCTCGACAAGCACGGCTTAATCTTAAAGACCGACCCGCGTGGTTGTTATTATTTAATATTTATTCCTGGGTCATCCCACTGCTGGGCAAAGGTCTCTCCCCATGACTTCCAATTTTCTCGATCCAGGGCCAATGTGGACCACTGGTCGTTGGTCTTGTCCAGCACGCGTAGCATGACCACTGTAGAAACGAGTTTTGTCTACAGACGAATTGACATATAAATGACAGATAGACAATGACAATGTGTCAGTTTGTCGATTCTTCGTCGACATAGCCCGTTTCTACCGCGGTCATGCTACTCGTGCAGCTCGTTCCGCCATCTTCTATGAGGTCTGCCACGATATACATTTGTATAGTTTTTAGGAACCTTATTTTTGTCTGTCTGCGCACAGAGGTCTAGTCTACAATAATGTGTCCCGTGCCAATGGCTAATCTTCGCTGAGATTGGCCGCCGTGACCGAAAACGGTCAGGAAGAGTTATATTATTGCTATTATTATTTTTGATTTATGTTATTATTTTCATCGTCTAAAACATAAAAAAAGAAAAAAAAATGTAAAAAATAGTAGCCCACCGGCATCGGGAACAGGGTCCGGGCTACCGGTGGTCAAGACTCTTGAAAGAAGAACCTCCTAACAATACGTGCCGTGTCCAGAAATACTGCTTTGTGAATCAAGCCCGTGATCCAGCTGCCAAGCGAACGACTCAAGAGATTTTGGTCGAAGCTTTTGACTATTAAGCCATTGGCCGACACGACTATCGGCACAATGACTGCTGTACTCACGTCCCAAATTTCGACAACCTCACGTGCCAGATCTAGACTTAAATTGTTTTTTTTTTATTTTATTTTTTTATTTATATGCTGCCAGCTAGCGTAAAAGTTCCATCATAATCATGTCCTGATTTGATAACTACTGTCGAGCGCCCTGTCGACCCACTGTTCCAACTATAATAAATCGCTGACTAGTCTACCGCCTTCACTCATTCAATCAATATATTTCGCATAGGAAAAGCTTCATTACCTTACCACGTGATTCAAAAACGCAATCATTGCCAACATTATAAGGTCTTTCTTCCCTACCCTCAAAATCAAAAACGACGCAAATGCTATCCAATCTCACAGAATTCTCACCCTAACGGCTTCAAACGTAGAGCTGTTAATGGCTCAAAATCGAATCGTCATTTTTTATGTTTCAGTGCCAAGGTGGAATAATGACAGTAATAAATCATATGGATCGTTAGGCACGTTCCCCTAGTGTTGGGTTCGATTCCCGGCCGAAATGGTATCATCTGTCAATGGGCCTGGGTGACTTGACACGACCAGCTAATGGAGTAGCCGTGTTTAGGAACAATGGTAACAATTATGTGTAGATATGTCGTATTTTATTTTGGCTGAATATTGGATTAAAATCGTACTAAAATTATAAATGCGAAAGTTTGTGAGGATGGATGGATGGAGGGATGTTTGTTACTCTTTCACGCAAAAACTACTGAATGGATTTGGATTAAATTTGGCACACGGGTAGATTATAACCTGGCTTAATACATAGGATACTTTTTATCCCAATAGTATGTTCCCGTGGGACAATTATCGAACTCTACGCGGGCGGCGCCGCGGGCATAAGCTTGTACATAATATTAATATTATCACGCCAGTAATCTCGGAAGGATAAGGCAGAGGACCTTCAAGTCACATGTAATAGGGGCGAACCTATTGCCATCAACCGTGCACAAATCCAGAATCCGTGGCTGCCACTGACAAATTCCTGATGGAAAAACCATGGAATCAGACCCAGGACATTATGCTGATTTCAGAAAATATTATTCTTGATTTGAACCTTGTAAACCATGTCAGCCCATAAGAACTAGCATGAAAACACTTATTTGAATCGTAAACGTAGGTACTTGATCTATACTTTAATATTATAAATGCGAATGTCACTCTGTTTGTTTGTATGTTTGTTTGTTTGTTACCTTTTCACGACTAAACGGCTGATCGGATCTTTATAAAGTTTGGCAAGAAGATAGATTTCAACCTGGGGAAGAACATAGGCTATATATCATCACGCTACGACCAATAGGAGCGGAGCAGCAATGAAAAATGTTGCGAAAACGGGGAAAATTTGTCGCAGACGAAGTTGCGCGGGACAGCTAGTAATATTATAAATGCGAATGTCACTCTGTTTGTTTGTATGTTTGTTTGTTTGTTACCTTTTCACGACTAAACGGCTGATCGGATCTTCATGAAATTTTCAACCTGGGGAAGGACATAGGCTATATATCATCACGCTACGACCAATAGGAGCGGAGCAGAAAAATGTTGCGGAAACGGGGAAAATTTGTCGCAGACGAAGTTGCGCGGGACAGCTAGTTTTTAATAAATAAGTGAATTTTCAATAAACTAATTAAATTTCCTTCACAATTTTCCCTGACTTTACAACATAATTAATAATCTCAAGTTTACTGCAAAATCCTTCTGGCTTCTTGAAAAATATTTTTTTTCAGTTAGTATCTGCGATTATCACATGTTTATAAACAATATACCTACATCATGTCAATCACCTCTCACGAATAAAACAACAAGAACTAAACTAGACAAATTTAACTAACAGTTCTTAAAAAACTCCGCAATCTGTCACACTAAAACGCATCCATTCCACCACAACAAAAATAATAGCAAAAATATAAAAAAGACAGATGTACGACATTTAACTCGCACATAACACCTATTCTGAAACAGGAAGCCGATCGACTTCCCCTCGAGTTGCGGAGAAAGAAACAAGACTAACAAACAAACATAATTGATGGGGGAACGACGTCCCATTTCATCAGCTGTCCTCAAACGATGACATTTGAGATGAGGTTTAAAATAGTTTCGTTTTTATGGGACGATTTGTCGTTAGTCGTCGATGCGATTGGTCGTGTCGTATTCCAATTCCTGAAGCTGGGTATTAGTATGGGTCATACAACTTTACTAGTAGGCTTCTTTAAGAAAAAAATAAAATTCTACAAACCGTAAAAGTACAAATGATTTTTTTTAAGCACAGGTTACCTATGACACTAAGATATTCAAACGTTATTTGTATGTAATCTTTTTATTTTTCATTATGTTATCTGTTTATTTTCGTCTAGACATTATAATATGTTAAACGTTAATCAAAGACTTTATATTATGCACGTAAGCATATTAACAGTAACTTAGTAAGATACATGTCACTGTAATGATGCAATAAATATTATTTTTATATGATTTAAAAGCAACTTTACTGTTTATCCCCAAACGAATTATACCTTGAAACAAAACTTACATGAATATTCGGAGACATCAACTGTTTTATTTGCACAATTACTTCAAAATCCATCCATACTAATATTAATAAGGGCGAAACTAAGTCTGTCCCTCTGGTATCTATTGAACGGATTTTGATGGTGAAACCAGAACCGTGATACTTGTTCCACGGTAATGCATCCAAAGCCACGTGAATAAGCATCATCATCATCGTTCTCCAGCTCTTATCTCAAATTATTTGGGGTCGGCGCAGCATGTCTTCTTCTTCCATACTTCTCTATTACTTGTCATCTCATGAGACACCTCCTTTCTTGCCATATCATCCTTAATACAGCCATCATTGATATCCATCATTTCTTTGGTCTTTTTACGCGAATAAACATGTGACTCATAAAACATCTTTTAACTTATTAAAATTTCAGCCATCGCACCATATACAAGTCTTCTGCAACAGAACGTATCCAGCTTAGCCGGCGACCATTTTGAAAGCTTTTCATTTCAGTTTGTTATTATAGCAATAGTTTTACTAATGTCCGTTTATTTGTCATACAAAACAGTTACACCTCGTCAAGTTTCAGTTATTTTTAAGTATTCATTTTAAGTTTGTTCGCATATGGTGACAAAATAATATTATTTTGTCGTGACTAGACTTATTAATTTATTTTAAATACTAGTTTTTAGGGTTCCCTAAAAACGGGGTCAAACGGGATCCTTTTACTGAGACTTCGCTGTCCGTCCATCCGTCCGTACGTCTGTCACTAGACTGTGTCTCATGAACCGAGATATTTCAGGGGGCTCCCATATAAAAAAGATGTTTTTTTGCTCGTTTTTAGAAAAAAATTGGTACGGAACACTTCGTGCGAGAGTCCGACTCGCACTTGGCCGGTTTTTTATTTCGAGTGACTGTCTATCTGACCTCCATAGCTCAGTTACTGGGTAATAAGATACCCCTTGATAAAACTAGTAAAGCTGGTATCGTCATGTAATAAAAAAAAATAAAAAAACTTTTTTTTTTTTATTACATGACGATACCAGCTTTTAGGTTGAGTTTCCAAATTCGGAACCAAAAATCGCTTCCTATCTTTAATTTAAATATAAAAAATAGATTTGTATTTCTAGAACGAGTTATACACTATTTCGAATAAGTTCGTCCTTCGATATTGTAATTTAAGAATGGAAATGAGTGCGATAATAGATAAAATGAATGAGTGCATATTGAGTGTCAGTAACTAGAAAATTAATAGTGCAGCCAGCAGAAATTATGATACTTTCAAAGATATTGTTATTTATAAATATATTATTTTCTCACATCATCTCTCTTCCGCGCGGTCGAACGGAGGCGGAAAGGCAAATGTAATGGCGGTGAGTGCTGCTTCTCCACGCGGTCGGGCTTCGTCGTGTGAGAATCGTCTTAATCCTCTTTCAATAACAAAGTGAAACAGCTGGCCCACCATGACGTCTTAAATCAGTATTGTTTTAATCTTATTTAAGTGTGGGAAAGAGACAGCACTATAAAGGACGTCTAGCGCCATCTCTTTCCTATTTTGGAATAAGATTAAAACAATACTGCTTCATGACGTCATGATAACCCTCGAGGATTGTACCTCACTTAGGTCTCATGATTCAACGAAATTATTATGAAGAATAGCCAACAGTATTACTTATCGGATCTTTGAAAAAAATGGGGGGCCCTATTTAACCCCTTTATAGGATGAATTTTTGAAATATTTTGTAAGTCAACGATACGATACGATATTAAAAGAACTTTATTAAAATACATATGATCACTGTTCAATTAACTCTCGGGTTGAGTCGTTGGACTCAAACCGAGAGTTAATTAAATAGTGATCAGTTGATCGTGACCAGTTGATCGTGATCAGTTGATCGTGATCAGTAGATCGTGATCAGTTGATCGTGATCAGTTGATCGTGATCAGTTGATCCTGTTCAGTATATCGTGATCAGTTGATCGAGATCAGTTGATCGAGATCAGTTGATCGAGATCAGTTGATCGTGATCTCTTGTTCAGTGATGACACAACGAATTAATTAGCTGTTTAGATATTGTCAAACGTCAGAGCACTGTTTACCCTGTCCTGTAAAGGTAGGATTGTAAAAGAAACTTACAGACATGAATTTCAGAAAATCTAATCTGTAATAAAAGAAGCTGTCTCAAGAAGCGGAGCAGCGGCGCAAACAATTGCGAAGTTTATATTTGCAATCGGCGAGTGTCGAGAACTGCGCGATGCCTATCTGCTTCGATCCTATTATTGATCGAAGCCTATCTGGCTTAATGTGGATGAAGTTATGCGGTAAATATCAAGAAAAATAAAAATAAGGCGTGGAATCCCTCCGCGCGGAAGAAGTGAAACTTCGTAATACTACACGCATACATTCGAGTCACTCTCGTTATTTTATTGAGCTTCTAAATAATATTTTGTTGTTTTCTTGTTGTATTATTTTTACTGCATAAGTTTATCGAGGTTATTCTACTCATGGAAATTGAGCGAAGGCTGGTCACACCGAAGAGTCGAATGCATGACTGTTTGCACGCCATCTTGCGTACCTAGTAGAACTACGTGATCACAAATCTTGCAATACTGCCATCTCTTAGTGAGTTTTAGTAAATATTAATATGAATAAAAGAAAACAATAAAATTAAAATAAAAGCGCTTATTATGTACCTATATATGCAGCATTCACCATAGTGAAAACAACATAACATTCTAGAATACATATATGAGAATACGATTCTAACATTGTTGTTTTTGTTTCTGGTTTACCTGCTTTATGATACCGAGTAGGTTTTATGCATATGATCTTTTTGAAGGTTAAAAAAAGGCCAGCATGCTTCCATCTCATAGTAACATCGCTTGAAGTACCTTTAATGAATTCTTGAAAATCTCATTCATTTTAGTTACTCAGTAATTCAAAAACCTGAACAATACACTAACAAATAGACCTTACGCAGAAGTTATATTTAAAAGCAAGATACGATTTTATTTGGAACGCAATACGCATAGTTATTTTGGTTCCATTCAACATAACCTCACAAAATACAAAAACACAGTATTAATAATCCAAGAGAAATTAATTATAAAACGAAAATAAAGTGTTCTATGTCTTATCTAAGATGTTTTGTTCGCAAATTGTAAGCAAACTTGCTACGCTGACAAATAATTTACGTTTGAAAGTTTTTGGTGTTATTTGCATTAGTGTATTGTTCAGGCTTTTCAATTGCGGAGTAACTAACTACAATGAATGAGATTTTCAAGAATTCATTGCAAGTAATGTTACTATGAGATAAATGTTTGTAAAAACATTGTGTGGGGTGGACTCTTCAAAGAAGCATGCTTGACTTTTTTTGACCTCTATGCATCCGACCTCAAAAAGGTCGTATGCGTAGAGGTCAAATCGTTCTGTTTGTGAGTTCTGAACCGGTTCGACGGGTGACGTCATGCCGCTGCGCAGATTTGCCCGTTTCGGATGAACCTGTCCTTTATGATGGAGTACAAAATGCACTGCGATAGGCTGAGGTAATCAATGGTGTACGTGTGAACTCGTTGGCCAGGGATTCTAAACGTAGTCTTCAGAGAGTACTGGATTACCTCGGACATATTGCGCGAAAAGGATCCTTACATCTTTAAGGTCACCCTGAAAAAGAAACGACCGAGATGATGGAAGGGAAAAGGTCAAGGTGAAGAAGCCTTGGACAATGGTTTGACCAAGTAGAACAACACCTAGACACCAAGAACTTTGATGTACTACAACAAACTGAAAATCATCACAAACGGAGCGTCGCCTTCAAAATGGTTAGTCTGGTACATCACGATGCTCAGCTGGGTTCGATTCCCAGGACGGGCAAAGTGTTATTGGGTTTTTCCATCAAAAAATTTCTCAGTAGCAGTAACGGAGTCTGGTTTTGTGCCAGATTGATGGCAAATGGCTCGCCCCCTATTACATGGGACTTAACACGTTTCCTGCGGCAAGTAAAATCATAATACTTCATCTGGTGCGGCGGCGGGTCAAAATGCGCCCCCAATGATTTTTCCGCCAGTGCGTGGTAGGTCTTTCTCGACCCACCAGTACTAGGATAGATTAAATTGCTAAATATTTGCGAAAACATAATGTATACAATGTTTTTTTTGTACTGTTAGAATGACCTTGAACCCAACTTCCTTAGGTTTGATTCGCCCCGGGATCTGCCAAACAGGAAATGAGAAATAAAAGAAGGAAAATGGCAGGCCAATATCGACCTGAACCGCACTAGAAAGTATTTTTAGTAGTGATGGGACAGAGAAAAATTAGGGGATATCGAAAATAAAACAGAATTATCGAAAAAAAACTGAAAAATGTTATTTATTTACTTATGCCTGTCTTTAAAACATGTCACACAAAGGTTTTGGTTGCACTTCCAGCAATATTTTTTTATTTTTTTCACTTTTTTTTTTGCTTCGGTACTGGTATAGGTTTTCCGCAGTCTGTCGTAGCACCCTGCACAATTTCTTCGTTTAGCGCATATCTCAAGTACATGCTCATTGTCCTTAGGGTTTACTAGATTTTCTGAAATGTTTTTTTTTTTCTGCAGTTTTCTGCTCAGTTTTCCGTGCAGATTTGTTTGCCAATTCTTTTTATTTTTTTTCGTGGGAAATATTTCTTCACTGCTGTCACTATCACTATCTATAACTGCAGGGCGAATAACTCTATTTTCCAAAATTTGAATTTTTCTGTTATTGCTAGCCATTGTTGATTATGTCGAACGAACGCTACGTCAGATCAGCTAGACAGCACAACACTAACTAGCGGGGCGCGCTCTGTGCGGTATCGGGTCGCTGGCTGCCTGTTGGGACGGCGGGCCGAAATAGGCCCACTGCCGCACTCAGCGAAAGTTTTTCACCGCCAGTGCGTGGTAGGCCGATAAAAGCCTGCCGTAATGTTTGATGGCGAACACCTACAGTTTCGACCACAAGCTGAAATATATATTTTTCCCTGTCGAACTCCTACAAACACCTGAGATAATCGTTCCGCACAGGCGAGAGGAACATAGTTTTCTTCGTCCGCACCAGCTGAAGTACCGCGGCAGGCCGAAATGTGCCTGCTACGCAGTGAGCGTGTTAAAACATAACTGGTTCAATGTGGGTGTATTATTTAAACCGTTACCTACCTTTCATTCAATCACCTGAACCTTGTGGGTGGGTGGACTCTTCAAACAAGCATACTTGACTTGGCTTGATTTGGTTCAGAACTCACGCTCAGAACAATTTGATCTCTATGCATCTGTCCTTTTTGAGGTCAGATGCATAGAGGTCAAATCGTTCTGCGGATAAAGGTGAAAATGTTCCAAGTACAGTTCTGCTAGGTCGATAACAGAAAAAACATATTCTCCACTATTTTGCAAATTTCATCGAAATCGTTTGAGCGTAATTTGGGAACGTAATTAAAAATTTATATAAATACAACTATTGCTCATTTAATAGTGTAGGATATTACGTAATTTAGTAGTGATATTTATAATAATTAAGAAGTCGATAATGATGATACCCGGCGATGATTATAGTGCGATATCTTGGACGATCATTTATCAAAATCAAAAACATAATATCCGCGATACTTAGCTGAGTTTACATATTTATAAAAATACTAGCTGTCCCGCGCAACTTCGTCTGCGTCAAATTTTCCCCGCTTTCGCAACATTTTTGATTGCTGCTCCGCTCCTATTGATCGTAGCGTGATGATATATAGCCTATGTCTTTCCCCAGGTTGAAATCTATCTTCTTACCAAATTTCATTAACATCCGATCAGCCGTTTAGTCATGAAAAGGTAACAAACAAACAAACAAACATACAAACAAACAAACAAACAAACAGAGTGACATTCGCATTTATAATATTAGTATGGATATAATAATGAATCCCTAGTTCCCTTGGTCACGCCATAACTTGAGGACTACTTAACCGATTTAATTCATCTTTATTTTAAACGTTTATAATACTTTGTAGAAGGTTTTTAGGTAGGTAGTAGGTAAGTAGGTAGGTAATAGGTAGTACTTAGGTAGGTCCGTAGTAGGCAGGTAGGTAGTGGGTAGGTAGATAAGTAGTAGGTAGGAACAAGTGCATTGCAACGCATGCTGGGCTACTACAGCATAAAATCATTTGATCAGATAACACACGTAACATCAATTACACGTATCGGTTATCTTGATTCAATATGGCCGTAGCAATAGGAACAACCACTTAGACATTCACAGCGGAGCGCCTAGACTCAATTATAGCTACCGTATCGAAACCAGACGGAAATGTATGCCTAGCACGAAATTCTTGGAAATACCGCTCGAGATTAAGATTCCTAGTATGATATTATAGTT
Organism: Cerastis leucographa; assembly: GCA_963082945.1. Lineage (NCBI taxonomy): Eukaryota > Metazoa > Arthropoda > Insecta > Lepidoptera > Noctuidae > Cerastis > Cerastis leucographa. The sequence continues at coordinate 15,958,863 of OY720366.1, forward strand.
GTATACTTGTAGTATTGCGGTTTGGGTTGATCAAAACCGTCATCGGTAGAACTGTGCTCGTGCCTGATCAAACTAAAATTAGTCATTTAAACTCGTATATTCCAGCAATTTAGTCCGCGTTGAGTTCGACAGTCTTTCCAAGGAATCATGCCAAAAAGTCCCATGTGTTAATCCATGTTATAAACTACCTGTGTACCAAATTTCATAAAAATCTGTTCAGTAGATTTTGCGTGAAAGAGTAAACAAACAAACATCCTCGTAATTAAGACTAAACATTTTTTTAAATGGTGCACCACACTAGGAATTCTCCTGTATCGTGGGTGCGTTTACAAATATTGAAACTCACATACACAAACAGACCCGGAACAACTATCTGTAGGCCATAGAAATATTTTTTCCGTGCGGGGAACCCGCGACACGCAGCGCTGCAGTCCATCGCTCAACCACTGTGGCAAACGTGCCGTCAAAATTGAAAAACTAACAGAAAATATTCAAGACAGACATCCCACCCCTCCTCACTTCATCAATCCAGAAGAACACCTTCCTCCTGGGCAGGAACTGCAGTGCAGCCAATCTGGAAATCTTTTAACCGTTTGCGGACCCAAGTTGACCGCTGTAGAAATAATCTGGACAAGTGGGTGTATCCTCGACCCGTACCAAATACAATGCCAGTGTGGAGGCCCTCTGCAGTATATGCCCCACCAACTTTCTTGCCCATCCTGCGGTGTGATTCTGTAAGACCTCACTTGGAACTTCGAATCTGAACCCGCTGTGAGTTTCTTGATTGGCATTCTAAAAACCCGTTTGATAATTTGAATTTACACTAGCGCCACCTCTACAAGCGTGTCGGCGAGTTGAACTAAATTAACAGGGAGATTTTGACAGATAAAGTATGAGATGACGTAAGAAGTGGCATTCTGTAAGGTAATTCCCCCGTCACTTCGACGCTCCCTTGGCTACAAAATCAAGGTCATTTTCAACCTTACGCGAAGTGACAGTGGATAGCGATGTGAGATGTGAGTTGACGTCTGAATTTTACAGAATCGACGTACTGGACAACCATCTGCACGTTTTAAGCGAAGCCAACGAAAGAGATGTGCATGTGGCTTCATACTAGTTGGTTATTAATTGAGTCCATCGAGACGCACAGATGAAGAAAAGCTCCATTTTCACTCTTTTGCTACGGTATCCTAATAATGAATGCAGTAAAAGTGGTTAATCGTTAGTAGGTAATTAATTAGTTTGCGAGGTTTAAAAATAATTAACTTTCGAGATTTATCAATTGTTTTAATTAACAAGCCCTTGTTCAATTTTTTCTATAAAAGATACATAATTGAACCAATTTGTCTTCTTTGATCAGTCTATTTATTTCCATCACTTTGGTTCAGTGTTGTCTTAAACGCGACGCTGTTATTGCAAATTGTTGTGCATTATGCTATGACTAATGCTATGAATATTTTTTTTTGAAAACAAAAACACAAGGTTCAGGTCATTGAATAAAAGGTAGGTAACGGCTTTTAAATAATACACCTACATTGAAGCAGTTATGTTTTAAGTCCCAGTTAATAAGGGGCGAGCCATTTCACATCAATCTGGCACAAAACCAGACTCCGTGACCGCTACTGAGAAATTTCTGATGGAAAAACCTAATTACATTTTCCCGACCTGGGAATCCAACCCAGCTGAGCATCGTGATGTAGCCGACTAAACAGTTTGAAGGCGACGCTCCGTTTCGGATGATGTTCAGTGTGTTGTAGTACATCAAAGTTCTTGGTGTCTAGGTGTTGTTCCACTTGGTCAAACCATTGTCCAAGGCTTCTTCACCTACTGCGAGGATCGCCCGGAGGACACGGTGGAGCACACCGTGGAGCTCTGCTCCGCTTGGTCTGAGCACCGCCGTGTCCTCGTAGTGGCTCTCGCGCTCGGCTCTGATCTTTTTCCTCCCATCATCTCGGTCGTTTCTTTTTCAGGGTGACCTTAAAGTTGGAAGGATCCTTTTCGCGCAATATCTCCGAAGTATTCTAGTACTCTCTGAAGACCGATACGTTTAGAATCCTTAGCCAAGGAGTTCTCACGTACACCATTGATTACCTCAGCCTATCGCAGTGCATTTTGTGCTCCATCATATAGGACAGGTTTGTCCAAAACAGGCAAATCTGCGCGGCGGCATGACGTCACCCGTCGAACCGGTTGCAGTTCCAACTTTTTATGACTTATGACACCGGCGCGCGCGCAGACAAGCGAATTAAAGATATATAATTTAAGCAATTTGTCGTCTTTGATCAGTCTATTTCCATCAATTTTGTTCTGTGATGTCTTAAACGCAACGCTGTTATCAAATTGTTGTGCATTGTGACTCGAAGTTCAGGTGATTGAAAGTAAGGTAAGTAATTTAAATAAATTCTGGCTCATATTTGGACAAACACTGATATTCATTTTGGCCAACCAGGCTAGTTTTAGAATCCACATTTTTGGCAATAACATCCCAAAATTTGTAACTCGAACAATGATCTTAATAATTCGTTTACGAGAACAATATTTATTTTGTAGTTTCTATCTTATTGAAAACATAATAGTGAACATCGAATATTGTTTCAGAACCCAAAATGTCTCCGCAGGGATCTATTAATCATGAAATACGATGCACTGAAGATCTAAATGATAAAGCGATCACAACTCTTGAAAAATTGGATGTTCTACAAAAGGCTGGTCCTAGGAAATATGAAATCGTATACAAAAACATATTTGTATTCGGTTATTTGCATGCTGCTGCTTTCTATGGACTAAATCTTTGTTTTACAGAAGCAAAATGGCTAACAATTGTGTTTGGTAAGTCTTCTTCTTTTTGTGTGGTTAGTGCATAACTTGTGTCAAAGTTTTTATATCGCCCATGGGCCTCTGACTTGACTTTACATGCCGTCGAGAAACATCTCTCAGGTATGCAGGTGTCGTTTTGATGTTTTCCTTAACCGAAGCTAGTGTTAATTATACAATGCGCACATGAATCCGAAAAATCTGAGGTGCGTGCCTTCTGTCTAGGGTTCGAAGTTGTCGTTGCCGACTCGTAGTCACACCAGATTATCACACCAGTATGTGACCTATGACTTGGCAATCTGACGATCATACTCACACTCACTCTACGAATGCGAATGTGTGCGTGGCTGTTATTTCGAGTAGTGCGTAGAGTACCGATATAGTTTAGTAGTGTGAGTGTGAGAGATAAGTAACCCAGGCAGGGTTACTTATCTCCTCAGCAGACTGTACCTAGTGAGCAATATACTGATAGGTTTTCATGAACTTTTGCAACAACGAACGTCGTGATAATAAACTTTCAAGGTAACGTAAATCGCGGTAATGAACTTCGCAATTACGACGTACACCCTATAAAGTGGTCTAAAACATCAATAACGACCTAAAATACACATAAGCCTTTGAAAGAAAGGACTGAAAGTCATGGTGAGAGGTCTTTGCCTAGCAGTAGAATGATGTAAGCTACAGTCACGTAGTTATAAGCCACCAACCATTCGTCTGCGTCACATTTTCCCCGTTTTCGCAACATTTTTCATTGCTGCTCCGCTCCTATTCGTCGTAGCGTGATGATATATAGCCTATGTCCTTCCCCAGGTTGAAATCTATGTTCTTGCCAAATTTCATTAAGATCCGATCAGCCGTTTGGTCGTGAAAAGGTAACAAACAAACAAACAAACAGAGTGACATTCGCATTTATAATATTAGTATGGAAGTATGGATAGTATGGATGTTCTGTTCCTTTACAGCTTACCTATCATACGTCGCAGCCACAATCGGGGTCACAGCCGGGGCTCACCGCCTCTGGTCCCACAAGGCTTTCAAAGCCAAGCTACCCTTACAAATCCTCCTCATGGTCTTTCTCTCTATCGCCAACCAGAGGGCAACCCATTGGGTCAGAGACCATAGGGTACACCATAAGTACAGTGACACGGATGCTGATCCTCATAATGCTAGCAGGGGATTCTTCTACTCACATTTGGGATGGCTCTTCGTGAAGAAGCATCCTGAAGTTAAAAAACGTGGAAAGCTGATGGATTTGTCTGATTTATACAGCAATCCTGTTCTGATGTTCCAACATAGGTAAGCAGTTTACGTTGTTAGTTAGTCAAATCAAATCAAATCAAAATCATTTATTTCAAGTAAGCCAATTACAGGCACTTTTGAATAGTCAAACAACAATAAAAATGAAGCTACAGTCCCAGTCACAAGATATAATAACTGTGAAAGTACTGTAGTTGCCCATTCCAAAGCGTAGATCTCTATGGAGAAGAATGGGCAAGAAACTCCATGGACACTCTTTTAAATCAGAATCTTGTTACAAAAACCTTGGTTACATCATTCATGTTGAGATGGTACATTATGTGAGAACGATGTAGCAAGACAGAAACACAAAGACAAAAGTGTCCATAGTAAAATAATAAATAAAAAAAAGACAAATAAAAAATAAAATAATAATAGTTAGTAATAATAATAATAGTTTATGATCTCAGCGGGCCAAACGAAGAATAAAACGTTCGTCGTTGTCCGAAGAAAGGATGGACTGTTTGAAAGATGATATGGGATGACTAGTAGTATTAGACAAGTATGGAACAATTTATTGGGATAAGTGTATGGAAATAGTGATGATTATAATCTTTTTCTTTGTAGCTGGCTTTATAGTTTTCATTGTCTCAAAATACTGCCACTGCCACGGCGTCGGTAGTAGCGCCAAGGTCACTTTAATTACTTGTTTTGCTAGAATATGATATTTTTAATTTAGAATGAACCAAAAAAATATATTGAACAGTTCCAGTTGTTACTACTGCTTCTTCATTTCTAATTTAACTGCGATTTTAATGAATTCATCAGTTTTTGTCAACCTTATCTAAAATGCAGGTATGATCGATTCGTTCCTTGCGAATATTGCCATCATCTTTTTTTTCGTGACCTTTATTGAAGACATAAGTTTTATTGGGGACGTTGCACTGGTCCTCATATTTAGCGAGAGGCACATGACTAGATGACATAGCGACGCCAGGGTAAGGCTAATGCCCAGCAATGGACGTGTTTCAGCTGATATCATGATAAAACTCACAATATTAATATTTATTTTCATATTCCAGGTACGCCAAACAGCTCATTCCTACAATTTGCTTTGTGATACCTACATTGATCCCCATCTTTGTTTGGGGCGAAACCTTCAACACTGCTTGGCACCTCGTCATCATGCGTTACGTCTTCAACTTCCACGTTTTCTTCTTAGTGAACAGTGCTGCCCACATCTTTGGCAATAAGCCTTATGATAAGAACATTTTATCCAGTGAAAGCAAGATTGTTGCCTTGGCAACGTTCGGCGAGGGGTTCCACAACTACCATCATATTTTTCCTTGGGATTACCGAAGTGCTGAATTGGGGAATACTTGGTTTAATTATACAAAGTTGTTCATTGATTTGGCTGCAGCTGTTGGTTGGGCTTATGACTTGAAGATTGTACCTGATGATATTGTAAGAAAAAGGGCACTAAGGTCTGGTGATGGCTCTCATCACTCAAACGTTGAAAAAGAGAAATAAACGTTTTATCAATAGTGATACAGTCTTAATTTGTCACACATACTGCTCTTTACCAATATTGTTATTTTTATACTAACGTGAGCTATTTTAAATTTCGTACTTTCAGTTTTGTTTTTTGTAGTTTTATTTATCAGCTAAATCCTATTTAGGTTTTTGTCTTGGAATTATAAACATATATTTTTTGTTATATAAAGGAACTTAGCTACATAATTAATGATGGATGGAGAGGGAGAAGGAGAGGAAGAGCAACGGAAACAATTGATGGATTATATGAGAAATAATGAGAAAGAAAAAGTAGTAAATGATAGCGCAGAATGGAAGAAAAAAACGTACCGCCGACCCCACGTGACATGGGACAAGGGTAGGAAGATGATGTTTAATCAGTAACTAAGCAAGTGGCAAATCAAAATACTAGCTAGAGAGAAGAGGGAGTTGTGTCTTTTAAAATGACTAATATAAGGGAGCATCTGTCATGAAGATGTTATACTAATAGTTAAGGGATAAGGTCAGAAATTATGGTGGGGACAAAATGTCAAAAAATATCAAGGGACCAACGTTCTTTATATTTCTTCTCTTATGGTTCGTATCAATACGGGCAGACAGCAAAAAGCAGACACTGATAGATTCTACATCAGTACATTATCTATCAGGGACTTGTGTGCGGTACGAAGGTCGCATGTTGTTTTTGTACCATCATCAACCAACAGCAGCCCAATGCTGGACATAGACCTCTTAAATCGCACGCCACTTAAGAGCGTTTATACCTTACCGCTTTTCATACAAACTTTTAAATCCTTATTTTCCGAAATGACTGAACCGATTTAAATGAACTTTATACGCATAAGCAGGATACATAGGTCTAAAAAGTAATTAAAAAATATTTTCAAAATGTATTTTAAAAAAAGAGATAATTGGAATTTTCTGTTTCTATAGAAAATTAATAATCGGTCTAATTTAAGTGTAACACTATTTTTCGAAAATGTTTTTTTAGTAAATTTAAGATCTGTGTATCCTGCTTATGTGTACGAAGATTCATTAAAATCGTTTCAGTCATTTCGGAAAATAAGGACTTGAAAGTTTGTATGAAATGTCGGAAGGTGTAAACGCTCTTAACTCGATTCTCGGCCACTCTCATCTAGTTGCTACCAGCCACCCTGCGAAGATCGTCCCTCGACCTAGCCTGAAGGCGTTCCACAAAAATATTACCAAATTTTACCATAACGTAACTCCTTGTTATTCTCAAAGAGTAAGAAAGAGGAGTACCTACCAATAAGGGATCGGACTGGGTAAAGAAAACGACATTCTATTTTGTCCGTCGGACAGGTAATACAAAAATATTAGACATGTATTTTTTGTTTTATCAAAATATCAAAAAATTACTTAGTTAAAACTCATTAAAGTTGGAGAGTGGGGGCTTACTACGACACAAGTAGGTATAAAACTTACCTACATGTGACGTCGTGAGCCATTTCAACTCAATATATCTCCGTAATTTTATGACCACGTGAAAGAAGAAAAAATACGTGTCCAATACTTTTCAATAAACTACCCGACGGACAAAGAAAAAAAAAAATAGGATTATCCCCTATCCAAAATTCACCAGTTGTGTTCGTAGAAATTGCATTTAAAAGAAAAAATGTTTCCCAATCATCAGTTTAAAATATACCTACCCTCCCACGTATCATGAAGTAACCATTCGAATTTAAATACCACATAAAACTTCTTCCGCCATACATTTAAAATACCATAACACATATTTTTCATATTAAATGTTCCAGATGTCATTAACAACTAAAAACTCATTATTTCATCATTAAATTTATTTAAAAGTAGTGTCGCCATCGTCATAACGGGATACGGACATTCCCACTTTAGAACATCGTATATCATAATTTGAATATCAAAATAAAACTATGGGAACAAGATCCGGTTACAATACTCTTTGATGGTCACTTTACTAATTATAACAAATAACCTTCCTTTTATACAAGAATATAAATAGATTATCTTTAACTCTATAAAATTATTTCAGGTTCCGTACTTAAGATTTAGGGAATTTGACTTCGCAACTATTGATTCGATTCTAACACTATCTATAAAAACAATTACATCAAAGGGTTTACTTGAGTAGAAGTCATTATTTAAGATTTAAGATTTTTATTATTTAGTTTAATTAGTTATTGCTTGAAGTTAGAACTGTCAAAATTTAGAATCCTTAGCATTACTTTCTTTGACAGTTCTTACTTCGTTTAAATTCTTGTATAATGCATAAAAATTTTTGGCTCGGCTGGGCAGCATTTGGGTATCTTCTCGTCCAACTCACTGCAGTGTCTCAAGATGAAAGTCTATGACCAGTGTGTGTTTCCAGTGAATACATATGGGACCGAAACGTGGTCGTTTACAATGGGCGTCATCGGAAGGCTCGGAGTTTTCCTTGCGTGATCAAATCAGAAATGAGGACATCCGCAAGAGAACCAAAGTTACCGACGTAGCCTGAAGAATTTCCAAACTTATGTGGCAGTGGGTAGGGCACATTGCTCGCAGAGCGGATGACCGATGGGGCCGAAAAGTTTTGGAATGGCGACCGCGAACCGGAAGATGATGCGTTGGAAGGCATCTTACTAGGTGGACCGATGACCTGGTGGAGGTTGCGGGAATCAGCTGGTTGCGAGTCGCACGGGACCAGTCAATGTGGCGACACTTGGGGGAGGCCTAAGTCTAGCAGTGGACGTCTTTCGACTGAAAAGATGCATAAAAATGTTTGCAGAAGTAATTACTTAAACTCAAGTCCCTAATTACTGCAACTTGAATACGGGTAGAAATTCTCTCACTTATGGATTTACATTTTCTCTGAATGTCATCGACAATATTTAAAACGTTCACGCGGCATGATTTCTAACGTGGTACTTGCAAATGAAGCCGCTGGCAAAAGCTATTTTTTAAATATGATAGATTTACTTGTAATATGAAAAGACTTGTTTCAAGATTGAGTGAAAAATCTCCGGAGAATTTCCCTCAAGATTTGCATACTAAATATTCTGTTCCGTTTTCTCATAATTCGTAGAAAGATATTTCTTTTACATGATTTTATTATTAAAGAGACCATTATTTTATTAAAGATCTAATGGTTGAATGATAAGAGGTGTGAGTGGCAACACCAGGGGGGTTACTATGACGCCTTAATGCAGCATTTTTTTAATCTTATTCCAGTGTGGGAAAGAGACGGAGCTATAGAGGATGTCTAGCGCCATCTCTTTCCCACTCGGAAATAAGATTAAAGCAATACTGGTTTAAGACGTCATGCTAGGCCACCAGGACGCCCTAGAAGGACCAACAATGACCTTATTGGTGAAGGTTTTCCAGAGAAGTCAGGTGCGTAGTACTTGCCCAGCGTGCGTGTATGACCATCAAATGTATGAACGTGAACGATCCAAAAGGAGGAGGTATGTATGGTTCGTTGCAGGTTGTCTTCTGTGGTTTCTGCCTATTCCTGTTAGAAAAAGGCAGTGAGTGTATGTAGGTATACAAAGTTTAAAGTTAAAAAAAAAAACAGAGATATTTTAAATTATTTTATAAAGATTAGCCATGAGAAACGTTTTCAAAATTAGTATTCTTTTATTCCGCCACAGAACCCCAAAAACCACGAAATCTATTCCAGCATAAAATTTTAAAGCCCCAATAAACGAGTGTGCCAGTTATTTATTAGTATTATAATACGTTTAGACATTAACTGTGTTATTAAGCTATTTTTAACTAACAAGACAACCACTGTAACCCGACCTCCCGACTTGCTTAATCACCGCAGAAAGAACGATCTTTATAATCTGGACGACTAGTTTAAACGATGTCTAGAAGACTACAGCTGATGTTTGCAGTCAGAGACCAAAGTATATTGGTTCTTCAGCAAATTGGTTCCAAGTAATGTTTAGTTTCGACTCATTAACGACTTTCAAATGATTGATGAATGTGAGGAAGGGTTGTCTGGGGTGCTCTGATTCTTATTTTAGATCTTAGTTTTGCTTTAGTTTAGTTTGCTTGCAATTTGTACGTTAGAGATTTGTACTTACGAATTTAGCTTTAGGTGCATCAAAATGGCATGTAAGAGTAGCTGTAATTTGTACTAGAATTAACATAATTATACTTGTATACAAGGTGTTGTTTTGTATCCTCGTCAAATTCAAGGAAGTAAATCTCGTCGCGAATCAATAATAAAATGGGTAGGATTAATTACGAAAATCGCTAAGTGTACCTGTGTTCTAAACGAGGGCCGTCTGTATTTCGCCCAATAACGGCGCTTCCACACATACAAACAATGTCAAACGTTTATTCGATACTTTCTAAAGCACGTTATGGTGGTTATTCTGAAATACTGACAAACATAAACAACCAAAAAAATCAGCGTTTATCAATGATTAACTAGGTACCGTAATTTTAATTGATTATTTTTTTAGATTGTGAAAACCTCCTGAATTTTGACGAGGATGCAAAACAACTTCTTGTATAAAGGAGCTTGTGGCTAAATAATATCAGCCAATCGAGTCGATCTTTTATTTAAGCTGAGCTTACTTAGGTTGGTCCGTGGATGAGTTTCCTCCGTGCCTCGGAAAGTTGCTCCTGGCTGGTATTTGTAGATCTTTGACAGTCTGTACAGGTAGTCAGTGGCCCGAAAGTCTGACAACCAGTCTTACTAAGGGGTATTGTATAACATTATATTAGCCAGGTTGTGGAGGTTAGATTGGCAGTCTGCCCATCTTAAATACTGGTCCTCAGTTGCATCTGGTTGGACTGACATAACTAACATAGTTGGGAAAAGGCTAGGCGGATGATGATGATAATTTGCATAATAATATTCCCACTGTTGGGACAAACGCTCCTTGACCACTTTCGATATCAAATCCCATTGTTTCAAAATCAAAATATTTTATTTTACATAAGCCTACATGGGCACTTATAAATCGTCGACAAAAGGTGCACGGATCGGGTTGGTCGTTTCCTATGGAGAAGAACCGGCAAGAAACTCCATGGTTACTCTAAATCATTTGGTTTTACAATATTTGAATGTTACAGCGTTAGCACTTAAGTATGGGAGGACAGCGTAGGTCCGACAATAAGTCGTTGCTTACTACAAAAGTTAGAATAAGATAAAGCAAAAAAAATATATAAATTTAAAACGCCTTCAATGATAACACATTCTCAAAAAAATAGGTAAATAAAGAAGAATCTACACAAGAGTAAAAATAAAATATTATAAGAAGTGAAAAATTAAACAATAGGGGACAATCCTATTTCTTTTTCCATGTCCGTCGGGTAGTTTATTGAAAAGTATTGGACACGTATTTTTTCTTTTTTCACGTGGTCATAAAATTACGGATATATATTGAGTTGAAATGGCGCATGACGTCACATGTAGGTAAGTTTTATACCCACTTGTGACGTAGTAAGCCCCCACTCTCAAACTTTAATGATTTCTAACTAAGTAATTTTTTGATATTTTGATAAAACAAAAAATACGTGTCTAATATTTTTGTATTACCTGTCTGACGGACAAAATAGAATGTCGTTTTCTTTACCCAGTCCGATCCCCTATTGACACAAATGTTGTCATCAATGCTGTTTCGCAGGTTTCATTAAGGTCAAACTAGCTGCCGCATTGACAATAAGATTGTTCCTACACGTACAAGTGATATTCAACCTTATGATAGAGCATAAGAAGTCGAAAATTTTCAGGTTCTTTGAAGAATATTTTTATTATATTTATAAATGGTTTTCTGATATTGTTAACCTTTCAACATAAAAAAAGTAGGAGTGACGTAATATCTTCTAAAGAGTTTAATTTTACGCAACGTTTGAGAGGAAAACAATAAAAAAGGTATCATTACCAAATATTATCATATAAATTGAATATGTCTCGTTCACAGTGAAAAGGTATGGAGACATCTTCTCGAAAGATTTTGTGATTTTGTTTCTGAAAACAAAATGTGTCCATGTTGTATTCATTGTTATTTTGATTTTCATACTCTTTAAAACGGGAATAGTGGTGAATTGAATATATAGAAGATAATTATGGCTTTTGTAGTCACTACAAGCTTGGTTTCCCACTACCGGGCGTAGCTTTTTCCAAGGTGTCAACCTCACTGTGGTCATGTTGCTTTTAATAAATAAATAAATAATAAATAAATAATTGGATGGTCCTCTTTTTTTCATTTATACGTTTAAGTCACGCTGTTTGTGACAATTCTTCCTATACTCTTCCTTACTTCACTCACTAGGTTTCTTTTAGATAAGTAGACCGCGCACGTTAGGATTTGTCATGCGATTTCAGCAACGCGTCTCATTGAGCGACTCGTTTATTATAGTTTACCTTTCTGTCTTTGATGTTTTTAATTATTTATTGGCCTACATGATTAATCCTCCCGTTACATTTAGTTCTATGAAAACAAGATTTAAAGACACAAACAAATAATTTTTAGTTTTCCTTTAATTAACATTTTCACCACTGGGATATGCACCACATAGATCCTCGTACAATCTTCAACAACCTCTCTTTCTACGTGATTTTTAGCTGTAACTAATAAAATAAAAAAAAACTTGTTTTTCTTTTGTTCGACTCCATGCCTCCCCTGTTATACCCGACCGCGCACGTTATGATTTGTGTGTGTGACGTGTCATGTGATTTCAGCGACGCGTCACATTGAGTCGACTCGTTTATTATTGTTTACCTTTCTGTCTTTGAGGGTAGGCAGGGTATTTTTAATAACGGCTGAAGGGTTGGTATGTTATGTGTCTTTATGTCAAGTGGGGTAGGCTCCCAGATGGTGGGTAATTAGAATTGAGATACGTTGAATGGAATGTGTTTGTAACTGTTTTTTAGGGTTCCGTACCTCGAGAGAAAAAAACGGAACCCTTATAGGATCACTTTGTTGTCCGTCCGTCTGTCTGTCTGTCAAGACCCTTTTTCTCAGGAACGCGTGGAGGTATCAAGCTGGAATTTATATCGAATACTCAAGTCTACTGTCCCTTGGAGCTGTGAGAAAATCAAACTTCTAAGCCAATGCAATAGAATAGAAAAAGATACATCCGATTATGCCGCATCTTTCCGCAAATTTTCGACACTCGCAAGGGAATCAAAACCTACAGGGTACTTCCCGTGAACTCAGAATCTTGAAATTTGGTACAAAGCAACGTCTTATAGCACAGATAAAGGAAAAATTGCGAAAACCGTAAATTTTTTGTAACATCATATAATAAAAATATTTTAATAATTACTGTTTTAAAAGTACGGAACCCTCGGTCCGCCAGTCCGACTCGCACTTGGCCGGTTTTTTCCTTTTCAGTGTGTCTTTTTTTATATTATGTGAAACAAAATCCACACGTGTCTGTGTCAAACTCTTGAGACAACTGCTTAGAATAGGACAGTCTTTGAGTAGATCCACGTCTCTACTCGAGGCCTGGACTCCACCAAATCGGGGACGAGTGGAGTGGAGAGGAGAAAAGCAAAGTTCAACCAATCTGTAGGAGATTGGTTGAACTTTGCTTTTCTCCTCTCCTGACTAGAAGGTCAGTCAAGTCACAATACTTGGCGACTGTCTTTTCTTTACACCTGACATAATAACCCACACAGTTAGGCATGGGAATGGGGTGTGTTCTAAATGGACCACAAAAAAAAAACAACAGCCTCTATAAACATCTTTAATCCTTTACATCAAAGCAACAAATAAACCTAGCACACACAGCATAAAACTGAACACCGCCCTTCCTCCAGAACCAGTTTGGAAATTAATATTATGTGTACCATAGTATCCCATTCCTCGAGTCACTTTCTCCATTTCCACCAAGCCAGCCATGATCTCCTGGTTGTTCGGTATGATTTGCGCAGCAGGCAGGAGGAAGCCGTACTCTCCAACATCCCGAAGTTCAAAGAGGTAGACTATTGGGATCTCTGCTTCTCCTTTTACCCAGTCGAAGCTAGAACCACTTACTGGGTCTGAAAAAAGTAACAAAACTAGTGTCAGAAATGAAATCTATGCTCGATTTATGTTTAGAGTTTTTTTTTTCTTATTAAATGTGTTAAAGAAACAAGAAGGATATTAATTGATACTAGTTTAGATTTTCGTTCAAAGCAAATCTCATTTAGTTAGAAAACAGGCTGATTTTACAAAATACAAAAAAAAAATAGAAATTCAAAGCCCCTCCCCCAGATAAATTATGACCTAGCTAAATCGATTCGCCTCCATCAGCCCCTATATTGCAACTTTTATCAAAATCGTTAGAGTAGTGTTTGAGAACGTGATTACAAATATAAACAAATATAGCTCATTTAACAGTAAGTATAGGATAAGATTTTGTAACTTACACAAAATATCAGAGGATGTACCAACTCTGTAATCAGTCCCATGTTGAGCATGCAGCTTATCCATTCCCCTGATAGCAATCTCGTACTGTAATTATAAAAAAAAAAATTGTATGCACATTTAATGATGCATTGCATACACAGAACAATTTGGTAAATGGAGATCCGAAAACGGCATGAGAATCACAATGCCAAAAAAGTACTTGAATTTTTGGGCTCAACAAATAAGATATTATGTTAATTCTTTATGTAACTTGAAGTACGTGTTGGTTACATGGCTTGGCTAAATGGGTTTGCAGTTGGCCGCAACTCGCCAGATTTGACCTAGAAGAAACCGATTCTCTCAAACCTACAGACTTCGTCTTCTCGAAAAAGAACGGATTGTGACACTTAATATATCTCACGCTATTTTCCTTCGCCGTGTTGAGAACAGTAGTGAAGAAATAAATAAAATACACAAAATAAAGAGCCTTGGTTATGACCTAGATTAATAAGTTGAGGCTTTTACTGCAGGTCGAGGAGCATATAAGAGGAAATTTGAAAGTGGCGCCTGTTACAGGACATTAATGAGGAGGGATGAAACGCATGTAACGAAAAGAGTGAGGGATATGAATGTTGATGAATAGAGAGGATAGAAAAAGAAAAGAAGAGATAGATGGATTTAGAGTAAAAGTGGGATGATATGAAAGGTAAAGTATAATGAAATATAAAAAATATATGAAATATAAATAATAAGTAGAATGCAAGAAGAAAACGTGCTACTGACCCCAAGTAGGATGGTTCGAGGGCAAAAAGATGATGATAATAATATGGATATATAAATAACTAGCTGTCCCGCGCAACTTCGTCTGCGTCACATTTTTGCAACAATTTTCATTGCTGCTCCACTCCTATTGGTCGTAGCGTGATGATATATAGCCTATGTCCTTCCCCAGGTTAAAATCTATCTTCTTGCCAAATTTAATTAAGATCCGATCAGCCGTTTAGTCGTGAAAAGGTAACATACAAACAAACAAACAAACAGAGTGACTTTCGCATTTATAATATTAAGTATGGATTTGGATATAATATACTAACCATGTCTGTATAGTTGGGAGCTTTCAGAACATCCCATCCTTCCAAATGGCTGTAAGGAACCAACACCATCTGAGACCACGAATGGAAAGCAAAATAGTAGACCATATGGCCTTGTGCTTTTATAGTAGTGACGTAGTTGGCGATTGCTCGAGATTCGGGTTCCGAGAATTTTGTAGGTCCAGCGTATGTTTCAGCACAGGGGTTTTGGGAAGCTCCTATTGCTGCAAGAGTAAGAACAATAGACGATAATTATTTATCAAATGCACAACTACAGTCTTTTTAAGGATATTTACCTCTGACATAAATCTTATGACATCGAGGATAAAGCTCACTGTACAGTAAAGTGTGCGCTCCAAATGCCAATGAGTGGACAGGACGCCAAAATGAACTAACAAGATTTTATTATCGGTCTAATATAACTATAACACTAATTTTCGAAAATGTTTTTAGTAACTTTTTAGACCTATGTATCCTGCTTATGTGTATGAAGTTTCATTAAAATCGTTTCGGTCATTTCGGAAAACAAGAACTTGAAAGTTTGTATGAAATGAGTAAGGCGTAAGCTCTCTTAAGAGCAGGCCGCCTTAAGCCGTCAATTTCAGTTTTTTTGCATCATAGTATGAGAACACAGCGATATGCCTATTGCCATCAACCTGGCACTAATCCAGGCTGCTACTGAGAAATTCCTATTGGAAAAACCAATTAAAATTTTGCTCGACCCGGGAATCGAAACCGGGACCTAGTACTCAGCCGTCACGATTGCGCCCAATAAACTAACGATGCAGTCCTATATTTTAAGCAAAGATAACAAACATTTTCAAATTATCTACATAATTATAACCGATAATATTAATTGAAGATGATAAGACTCATTTTAGTCCACGAGTCCTAACTTAATCCATTTAGATGCCTGGTTATTGCTCAATTGTGTCAATATACGTAGTCAGGACGTAATCAGACACAATATCTGATAATTTTAGAAGCTTATCATAAGTCTGGGTGATAAAATTCCAGCAGTGGTCAGGTTAAAAAGAGTGTCCATGGAGTTTCTTGCCCATTCTTCTCTATAGAGATCTACGCTTTGGAATGGGCAACTACAGTATTTTCACAGTTATTATGTCTTGTAACTGTAGCTTTATTAGGGTTCCGTACCTCAAAAGCAAAAAACGGAACCCTTATAGGATCACTTTGCTGTCCGTCCGTCTGTCTGTCTGTCTGTCAAGACCCTTTTCCTCAGAAACGCATGGAGGTATCAAGCTGGAATTTATATCAAATATTCAGGTCTACTGTTTCATGGAGCTGTGAAAAAATCAAACTTCTAAGCCAACGCAATCAAAAGATACAGCCGTTTTTGCCGCAAATTTCCGCTAATTTTCGACACTCGCAAGGGAATCAAAACCTACAGGGTACTTCCCGTGAACTCATAAACTTGAAATTTGGTACAAAGCAAACGTCTTATAGCAAGATAAAGGAAAAACTGAAAAAACCGTATTTTTTAAAATAAATACGGTTTTCGCCATTTTTTCTTTTAATATTTTTAATAATTTTCAAAATCGAATTTTCTACAGGTTTGTACAGAACCCTCGGTGCGCGAGTCAGACTCGCACTTGGCCGGTTTTTTTTATTGTTGTTCGACTATTCAAAAGTGCCTGTAACTGGCCTACTTGAAATAAATGATTTTGATTTGATGGGGTTATGGCTAACACAAAAAGCATTTTTATCAATTTGTTCTTTTAGAACATAACATAACGTAACATCACGCATGTTATCCCCAAAGGGTGGGCAGAGTCGAAATGCTAACAGTACATTTTGCCAGTTATATTTCAAGTTCCATATATGTAATAGGGGGCGAGCCAATTACCTTCAACAGGGCATAAATCCAGACTCAATGACAGCTACTAAGAAATTCCTGAACACTTGATTAATAATAACTTACTACGTTTATGACTTTTGATATAGATTATCTGGTTCATGCTACCAACAAGTTATAGTCAAAAGCCGCTTGTCATTAAAATATTTAAAAACAATACTTACACATCCAAACGAATCCAAAGTTTCTGTTTAAGTCTATTCCATTACTGATATCACCACACGATGTTACGTGATTCATTCCATTTCTATTCTTCCTCCACATTCTATTCTGTAATCAAATAATAAACTCAAGCAAAACATTCAAACCCATAAGCAAGAAAGAAAAGCCTTTCCCCAACTTTATTGGGGTCAGCTTCGAATCTAACTAGATGGAACTGAATACCAGCATTAACATGGAGCGACGGCCTATCTGACCTCCACAACCCAGTTAGTACTGGGTAATGCGATACCCTTTCGTAAGACTGGTTGTCTGATTTGCAGGCCGACTACTTGTAACGACTGCCAAAGATTTACAAATGACAGCCGAGACCAACGGCTTAAGACCCTTCTCCGTACAAACGTATTCCGCTGTTTTCTTCGTGGATAATGCGTCTAGAGTAATGATTTGTTTCCAAAAAATCTAGGTCTTATTAATACATGCCCCTATCATTTCCTCTTTTTCAAAACATAATCCCTAAAATAATTATGACAATCCAAAAACCCTGAAAAAAGCCGCTATTTTTACCGCCATTTTCAGACGACTATCAGACAAATAAGATGAGGTTAAAAAAAAATAAAAAAAAAAATAATAGAAGCATCGATATACTTTTCCTCTAAATTTTGATATAAGAGTTATTTAGATCAGTTTAGATTTGAAGAAGGAAACAGCGGAATACAAAACGTCTTTTGGTCACGATTTTGTAGGTAAAATCAGCGTGAGTTGCAGTATTACGACGCACCCCTTATCACTTTTACGACGGCAATAGTTTCTTCAAATACCTATTCTTCAAATTCCTCGAGCCTAGAGTCCCCTCTTAACGTGCTTTCCGAAGCACGGAGGAAACTCGGTAGTAATGTGTGTAGAAATACAGACTTAAATAATACTTACATTAGTAAACGTGTAGCTATAGCCATCAGGGTTGACAACAGGAAAGAGATGCCACACAATGTTATCAGCTATCAATCTGACATCAGGATCAGTACTAGTCAAGAACTCATTGATGATATAAGTCACTGTCGCAGGAGAGATCCATTCTCTTGCGTGGATGCCGCCTTCAATCATACCAATGATAGGATTGTTAAGCTTTCTGAAGTCGATTTTGACTCCCCTAAGCGGTCTGTTTTCATTCGACTGGCCTATTGTGACAAGAGTGACTACATCGGGGTAATCTTCAGCTAGTTTGTCGAGCCAAGCGAAGATTTCATCTAAGGACTGGTAGTAAGTCCAATCATAGTTCGCACTTCGGGTTAGAGGCCGTCTTAGCTGGGCATTGATTTGTCTGGAAGTACAGAAGTTTTATGATTTTAGCTGCCAACATTCTTCTTTACTATAAAGCTTACGCTTATACGCCTAGCCATAAAAAGAAGGAAACTATACTATTTATCGTCTCGATTCAGGATCTTTTTATTTATTTCACAAGAATTAATTTTACTTAAAAAAACAAGGTACTTACTCATGCACATCTTCGATTACAACTTTAAGTGGAATGTTGACACTTTTGAAGTAATTCTCGAAATCTTCTTGTTTCTCTGGTGCCACCATCATTCTAACATCACTGTCAACAGCTACAATATCACTCCAAAAATCATAAAGATTTTGTTTTTTAATGTCCATAATTATTTGAACTTCAGTATCGGAACCAGGTACTATTTTGTACACTTTATAATCCTTATAGCTAACATATTCTGCATTAATTGCAGTTGCTATTGCTATCACTAAAAATAACCCTTTTAATATCATTGTGTACACCTCTTTGGTACGTTCCAAATGAAATGAATGCTTTCATGGATAATTTGATTAATCTTTGGCTTTATGTTTGATAGTGCCATTATCTTTTAGTTATGGATTTATTTCGTTGATAACTTGTTTTATCATTTTATAGTAGTGTTTTGGAATTAGTTCAGGGTAGTAAAACGTTTATGTTACGAATAAATTATTTATTGATAAACTTATTGGAAATTTCATTTCAGAAGACATTACAATGCATATTTTTTGTTTCAAGTAACATAATGGGTTTTTTAACTGAAGGTTAATAAAATTTCATTGAACTTAGATCCTTGTCACATTTTAACGATACAAATGATGCCGCGTCAGCAACGTACAAATCTGAATAATTATAAATTGATAAAAACAGCTCACATCTATTTCAGTACTTTATATGACAAATGTATGTGGATTATACCATAAGTAATCAGTATTTTTAAAAAGGACACATGCCTGTTTCCAGTGGAATAAGGTTTAATTTATTATTAGGATAATGTCCATTGAGTATTATAATAACACAATTACTGTGAATTTAGAAAATGTATAAGAATACAAATTGATAAGTAAAACTATACGGACAAATAGCGTACTTTAGGATGTTACCAATCGATCGATCGTCGATCAACGCCATGGATCGATGGTAGAATGGACTAATCGACGTCGATCGATAGTTTCTTTTAGGTAAACTAGCTATCGATCGATCGTCGACTAATCCATTCTACCATCGATCGATGGCATTGATCGACGATCGATCGATTGGTGAGGTAACACCTTTACTGAAGTCTCTGTCTATTGTCAGCAGTAAGTTTGATTCATCGAACTTAAAGTATTTGTGTCCGTATCTGCACGTAATTTATCCACAAAATTTTGACGGGGCCTTTTTACAGCTATCAAAACACAATATTTACACTTTGGATACACGGGGACACATTAGGCTTTCCATTTCTATTGGAAATTATTGCCTCAATTTGTTTAGATTACCCATACGGATGAGAGATCCGTATAAACTGGTTTCACATCGCTCGATTGGTCGTGACCAATCGAGTTGGTACGCACCGTGGTGCATACCTACTTATTTAAACAATGCAACCAAGACACCTAGTAACAAAATAGAAGTAGAAAAGAACACGCCATGAGCCGCAGCTGTGACACTAAATTCTGGAACATATCCCAGTCTTTGGGTATTTTTTCCCATTTCTACTAGAGCATCCATGGTTTCCAAACCAGTTGGGATGATCTGATTGGCTGGAAGAAGGAATCCGAACTCTCCAAGGTCACGAAGCTCTATTAGATAGGTGATAGGAACCTTCACTGCGTACTTGACCCAATCGAAGCTGGCACCACTCATGGGGTCTGGAATAAAATAGAAGTATTATGGGAGACTGCTTCGCTAGTCTAGTAGTTTGCAAACGTGACTTTTGCTGAGGGTGAGGTACTTGGTTCGACTCCCAGTTCTGGCAAATTGTTATTGGGTTTTAAAAACAACGTTGACGGTACGGTTGGCGCAGTGGTTGAGCGATTGACTGCTGCGCTGCGTGTCGCGAGTTCGATACCCGCACGGAACAAATATTTGTATGGTCTAAAGATAGTTGTTCTGGGTCTGGCTGTTTATGTATGTGAGTTTAAATGTTTGTAAACGCACCCACGATACAGGAGAAATTCCTATTGTGGGGCTAAGTTTTTTTATTTAAAAAAAAAAAACAAGGAATTTCTCAGTAGCTGCCACGGAGTTCGAATTACTGCCCGGTTGATGGAAATAGGCTCACCCCCTTTTACATAGGATGAAAACAGAGTTGGCTATATATGGTATACTATTAGGTACTCCTAACCAAACCCTTCGGGGATTACAGGCGTGATAATATGATTTTACATTATTATGGGAAATGAATAAAACTCTTAAGAAGGTATCACATCTGCCTAGCCTTTTCCCAAGTATGTTGGGGTCGGCTTTCAGTCTAACCGCTTGCAGCTGAATATTAGTATTTTACATGGAGCGACTGCCTATCTAACCTCCAGAAACCACTATCTTAAAAGCATAAAAACCACCTTACATTCTTATCAATAAATTTGACGTGAGAGTCTACGCAAAGTTATATTATAGCAGCGATAATGACGGTACTTCTTCCAAGTTGGTTGTCTTCAACAAGATCTAATACTTTTCTGTAGCTTTATTCAATTCCTAAAGACCTAAATGTATAATGTTTTTACACAAATAAAAAAATATTCTATTCTATTCTATTCTGTTGAAGGTTGTTGCAGAAATAAGAGACGCTTTCAAAGCAATTGCCATTGCAGTGCTTGTCTAGGCCCTATGGTATATCATACTGCGTTAACTCAGTAGTCTTTTGCTTTATTTTATCGAAATTTTGAGTCATGACACAAAGAAGCTTGCGAGACGAAGTTGATGGGTTCTATCTAAACTGGAAGAAAGATGCGCGAGTTCACGGGGTAATAAAAAAAATGGAGGGAAGCTCTTACAGGAGTGGGACAGAGCAGACTCGGAAAAAAACGTCTGTGATACATTTATCTTCCATTCACCTCTATCAGTAGTCTTAGAGATCATTTTCTTCCTTAACCAATATAATTCTATTCAACTTAATTTTTTGATTGGTCTCCAACTTAACCCTTTTCATAATTTATGACTAGGGTAAAAGATCTTTTTAACAATCAAACTATCTTTTATTTATAACCTCATTTGATTGCGCCAGTCAAGCATTCATACAAACCTTTCTTGCCACGACTTTCTCATCCATGAAATAAGAAGAGTTTTATTATTATGGCTTTTTCCATCTACTTATTAAATACATTTTTTAATATAAAATGACTAACTGATATACAATATCAGTCATCTGTGTCCCACTGCAGGGCAAAGGCCTCTGCTGTACCTGGTATTTATTTTAAGATGAATTTTGAGGAAAAGATTGAACTTACACATAACATTAGCAGACAATCCAACTCGGTAGTTAGTTCCATATCGTTTTGTCAAGGCATCAGCTCCTCTTATTGCGATTTCATACTGAAAAGCAAAACAAGGCATCAGTTATTGTTCATAAAGACTGCATAAACCTTATTACATATGTCGGAGCCGGTCATTAGTACGGACAGAAAATGAATCGAAAGCGCGCCAAAGGTGTCGTCACGCGACCTACTTACCAGTCTACCCCCACCTAAGCGCACTTTTACAGAGTCGTGATGTTTCTTGCTCGCTGCAGTCAGTGTCTGATCGCGGCGGAGTCAAGACGTCCCGAAACTGTATCCCGATTCATTGTGCCTAGTGTTACTGTGTTGGATTGTAATTTCAAGTAATTTGTTAGTTCGATACTAGCAGTGTACCGTGTGCAGTGTGTGTTCTCATAGCACGAAACCCATGTTCTGCTCACATGGTGACCGAGTCTAACGGAATAAATCACCCCTCACTACGACACATACAATATGTACATTATTTACAAACCACAAATAGATATAAAACAATTATACTTGCACAAGTATCAAAATTACAGGGCGTCAAAAAATTCGTCCACACCGCTGTCAATAGGAAAAGTGCCTAGAAGGCTGGCCATGTTACGTTGGATGGCAATGCTGATTCTTGACTTATTATTTAGTATTAATAGAAGTATGAAAGAAGTAGACATGTTGCGCCGACCCCAGAAAAAATGGGTCAAGGGCAAAAAAATGATGATTGATGAACATGAGAGTTATTTAGTACTAGCTGTCCCGCGCAACTTCGTCTGCATCAAATTTTCCCCGTTTCTCAACATTTTTCATTGCTGCTCCGCTTATAATTAATTGGTCGTAGCGTGATGATATATAGCCTATGTGCTTCCCCAGGTTAAAATCTATTTTCTTGCCAAATTTCATTAAGAGCCAATCAGCGATTTAGTCGTGAGAAGGTAACAAACAAACAAACAAATACACGGTGTAAATCACCTCATCACAAAGCCGTCAACCAAGCATTCTGTACATGAAACTAAGTAACTTTACGCAAAAATAATTTCTGGGAAACTACTTTTTTTTAGGGGATGTAAAATCATGTTTTGAGGTAGAACTCAATGTAACGCACTCAAAACATTGTGCTGATGGACGGATTGAATAGTACGGGGGTCGTGGAAGTATTTAAGGTAAAAATCTTACATTAAAAACTTGTATTTAAAAAAATACTTGTCAAAAAGTTGGAACTTTGACCCCTAATATCTCCGTAACTAGACGGTTCCCAGGTATGGTGTAGAACAAAAAAATGATCGCAATGACATGGAGAACCAGTGCCTTTCGGCTTCGTTAAGAGGTGTTTTACACCCTTTATACAAACAAACAGAGTGACATTCGCATTTATAATATTAGTATGGAAGTGTGTCACTACTATTAATACTAACTACTAACACTATTT
This sequence comes from Cerastis leucographa, assembly GCA_963082945.1. Taxonomy (NCBI): domain Eukaryota; kingdom Metazoa; phylum Arthropoda; class Insecta; order Lepidoptera; family Noctuidae; genus Cerastis; species Cerastis leucographa. Next base: position 15,982,089 of record OY720366.1, read on the forward strand.
TTGACGCAGTCGCCTCAGTGGTTTAGTAGTAGCAAGCGCAAATGCTGAGCATTAGGTTGGTTCGACTTCCAGGTTGGGCGAAGTGTAATTGGAGTTTTCCATCAAGAATATCTTAGTGGCACCAACGAATAAAAACATGTAAAAGGCTTTGACCCTATTATGATCAATATTTATGGCAATCCATCACACATATAGAATCAACAGTATAAATATAAATTATCAACAGTTCATTGTAAACATTAAGGCCCGGCCTCCACCAAAGCGGAGAGGAGATGTGCAAGATTAAACCAAACACAGAAAGATGAGAGGCTAGATGTAGATATCAACAATTATGATTGGTCAGTTTCGGCACATCTCCTCTGCACTCGTCTCGTCTCCGCTTTGGTGGAGTGTGGGCCTAAAAGACTGTCACACCCTTATGTAAAAAAAAGAAGAAAATCTTACCATATCAGGATAATTTCCAGAAAGCAACGCATCTTCATTACGCTCCACATGACTGTAAGGAATGATGATGAGCTGAGTGTAGGAATGGAAGGCGATGTAATAGATAATGTCTCCTTTCTCGTTCAGTTGTTGCACGTATTGGGCAATTGCTCTTGATTCAGGCTCTGAGAAAGCTCGAGGACCAGCGAATGTGTTGACACAAGAGTCGTTAGATGCTCCAACAGCTGAAAATTTTAAATAAGGTATAGTTATAATAGTTGTTTGTTCATTACAGGAACTGAAAGACGCTACGAAAGCACCAAACTAGTTGCTCAGTTCTGGGGTGACACACTTTAGATTGCCATCGACACGCTTAGAACAAGAATTTTTTTTTTGTTATGAGATTATTTCTTTGAGATTGTTAACTTTTGCAAGAATAAAAGGCATTTTTATATTTTACCAACAAGAGATTAAAAAAAACAGACTTAAATGCTTCTATTATTCAATACACGAAATTATCAAGCAGCATTTTAGCCCACTTGGAGGGTTTATTCCAGAAATCCCCACCAACAAATGCCCAACGGTGGGGATTGTTTTTTTCTCCAGTATTAACTTTCGCTAAATTTATCCCTTCCAAACATAATGTAGTTCTTCTTTGTCTTCTTAGTGTCACTGGCACGACAATTTTTATATCAGTGGGATAGGCGGTGAAGCATAGTTTGCGACACAGCTGTACAACCACCCAGTCCAGCGACGGTTCAAGGACTTCCAGGTGGACCGTGTTTGAGGTGTGTCTCTATATGTTTACATATAGATAAACATATAGAGGTATGATAATTCTCGAGTTTAAAAATAAGTTGGTATTGAAAACTCATTTTAATTATAAACTTACTCATCCATTCAAAATCAAAGTTCCTATTGAGATCCACACCATGGCTCATATCGTTGTTTACGTTTTCTGCACAAACTTTAACACTTTCTGGACTACGATTTTTTCTCCACATACGGTTCTGTAAATGTCATTTGATTTCATAAATATGCACAATCATAATAATGTATAACAACCTTGTGAAAGAGAAGACAAAAATAAAAAATTTAATCTTTCCCCAAAACCCTGATCATCCCACTGCTGCACCGGAGGGACACAGATGCAGCTTAATACCCGGATTTTACATGTAGCGACTGCCTATTTGACCTCCAAACTTCCTCAGCCCAGTTAGTTCTGGGCAATATAGCCCCCTTAGTAAGTTAGTCTGGCTGTCACTTGCTGGTGACTTTCAGGCCACTGACTACCTGTAACGACTGTCAAGGATCTACAATAAATGACAGCCGGGACCAACGGCTTGACGGAAAGTCGGTAAGTAATGGGCGTGTCACCCATTCACAGACCAACCTAGACAAGCGAGGCTATCGCTAAGCGAGATAGAAGATTAAACCGAGCGGCTCTTATTATTTAGCAACGAGCTCCATCTCTCACTCGGTAACAGTGTTTGAATTTTTGGTTTTAAGACATGCTGGTGTCCCTTCGCCATATTCATATTCATTTATTTTGTGAATGTGTAACATAGTAACCCATTAAATGAATTATAATTCGCCTATAGAATCTATTCATATTTAATTAGTTTCCCTAGCAGTGTTTCTAAATACAATAAATTAACAAACATTTGAATCTGCCGTACTAGTAATTGATCAACTATTAAAACCAAACATACTAACATGAGTAAACGTATAAGAATAACCATCAGGATTCACAACTGGAAAGATATGCCATTCAAAACCTTCTGCCAAAGCTCTAATTTCAGTGTTGTTACTGGTCAAGAACTCCTTTATGATCCAGGTCACAGTTGCAGCAGAAATCCATTCACGCGCATGAAGAGTGCCTTCTAATACTCCAAATAATGGATTTACTCTCTCTGGGTGATGATTGAGAATGATTCCTTTGATCTCTCTGTCTTCTACAGACCGGCCCATGACGACAGTTCTGGCAACCAAGGGATGGGTTTCTTGTAATTCATCAAGCCACCTGTAGATGTCTTCAAGAGTGTGGTATTCGGACCAGGAGTATGAAAGGTAAGATTGGGAAGATCTTATGTTGGCTGGATTGAGTTGGTCGTCTATTGCTCTGAAATCAGAATACTGTCTGAGATAGATGGATTGAATGTGGTTTATTGTGAATTGTTTGCTGCACGTTTTTTACAGAAATATTAAAAGGGTATCATCGACAGTCATGGTATGGACATATGATGAAGAGTGACGAATCGAATCGCATGTGACTAATAGAGTGATGAATATAAATGTTGATGGATGAAGAAGAAGAGGAAAATCAAGGAATTGATGAATGGATGGTGTAAGGAACGATATGAAAGAAAAAGTAAATGATATCGTGACAGTTGACAAAGAAGAATGGAAGAAAAAACCGTGTTGCGCCGTCCCCAAGTAACATGCGTCAAGGGCAGAAGATGATGAGTTTGCTGCACGTAAGTAAGTCGTAGCAATTAATTAACGAAAATGTCCTTTACTGCTACGGCAAAAGGTCAATATTTAAACAAAAAAGAGCAACTGTTCTGTTGAACGTGTACATTAAATAAAGAACAAAGCTCGAACACAACATAATGAGATACGTATGCACGACGACCAATCAAGCTATGCAAAGATAAATTAAAGGTGATCTCTTATTATACGGAAACCTCATACAAAGCGAGGTCAAGTTATACTAGATTTACAAATATTTTGACGTTTTGCCGTGTGTACTCTTTTTGGGATACTTTGAAGGTAACGTGTGAAGGTTGTCTTTTAATACGAAAAACAATACCTACTTGGTGACTTTTATTTTAGTTTGGATAAAAATTAGCCTTAAATTTTGACTTACCTTTGAATGTTATTGATTATAATTTTTGCTTCGATCTTTGCATTAGCCAAGTGTCTGACGAACTCTTCGCGTTTTTCTGGTGAAACCATCACTCTGGCTTCTTGGGTAGCTTTGAAACTTTCGTCCCAGAATTCGCCAACATTATTTGCTTGTATTTCTTCTAACACTTTCACATCATTGTCATCCTTTGGCACTATTTTATATAACGTGTATCCGTCGTAACTTTTCTTAACTGCGGCACTCACAATAGTTAAAATCGTAAAAAAAAATACAATATTTTTCGTATTCATTTTGATTTTGGTACAGACATCAAGTGCGGTAGTCACACATTTGATGATAATATTAAATACTTAGCATTGATAGTAACCACATTATCTGATAAGATTTAGACTATCATAGAAAATTACAGAAATATTATCATGTAATTCAATGAGTTGCGGATTTTTTTATTTTACTTATCTCAAATTTTAATTAATATTTAAAACATCGGTCAGGTCCTGTCAATCGTATGAAGATGGTGGTAGAATGAATACGCCTTTACTAGTATCAACAACTGTATTTTTAAACTAGTACACATAGATACCTAAATAGAAGACAAAACTTGGCGCTTATATCAGTAGCAAGCTTAATATACGACCCAATATGTAATTAACAAAGATTAATTTCCCACGCAAAAACTTTTGGTTCTTCCAAAATAAGCATGCCGTTTTGGCGGGAACACTGAAAATCCACCTTTCTTTTTTTTTATTTGACACATGTCAAAAATTTGACCAAAGAGTTTTTATAAACTCTTTGGTCATAACAAATAGATTAATCTAAATCACAACAAATCTTATTATTATTTAGAAATCATGACAGTGGAGACAGAATTATATTTAAAATATTAGATTAAACATTATACGCATAAAGTGAATTGGGTTGCAAAAATCGACTGTGCCTAGGTTGTCATCATCTGCCTAGCCTTTTCTCTTTTTGGGCTTGGACTCCAGCCTAACGGTTGTAGATAAATACCAGTATTTTACATGTTCTGACTTCCACAACCCACTTTTTGGGTAAATCGTTCATCATCCACAGCCTGAATTTACTTACTGCTGGGTATAGGCCTCTATTTTCTTGTACCAATCTCCACTATTCTGTAAGAAATACAATAGGGGGATGGTCACATTTTTACGGGTAGGTTATTGAAAAGTATTGGACAAGTATTTTTTCTTTTTTCACGTGGTCATAAAATTACGGAGATATATTGAGTTGCAATGGCGCATGACGTCACATGTAGGTAATTTTTATACCTACTTGCGACGTAGTGAGCCCCCACTCTCCAACTTTAATGAGTTATAACTAAGTAATTTTTTGATATTTTGATAAAACAAAAAATACGTGTCTAATATTTTTGTATTACCTGTCTGACGGACAAAATAGAATGTCGTTTTCTTTACCCAGTCTTCACCGTTATTGTCCTTGGTAAAACTGGTTGCATTAAAATAATAAAAACTCCTAACAAAAGGAAAACGAGCATTCAAACAATATAAACCGGGTACTATTCATAAAGGAATTTCGAATTTAATTTTATAAACTATGAAATCGTATAAACAGAATAAAATACAAGATTGTTCGACAACAGTCCGTGCTAACTTTTGCTAACTTACATTTTCTTATACTTTAGTCCGTACTGCTTCGTCTTAAGGGTCTGTTTTGTTTGGCTCGGGTTGTAGTATTGTTAGCGAGGGTTCTCTTTTACTTGGTGTAGCTGTCTTCCTGTACAATTGCTTGTGGTACATCTGTAGTTGTTTGTAGGAACTTATGCACAATGAGAATTACTTTGGCATATTTATTCGTTTGTTTATTTTTATATTTCAGTGTAACGAAAAATTGTCGATTTTACGTTGAATAGCTGCTAACCTGACAGATTTTCACGTTTTCTTGAGTCAACATAGGCGATTATCACACGTAACCGCTATCGAGTGGTAAAGCGTATCTTCCGACACATTGGTTTATAAGAAATCCGCAATAATTTCCCAACTTTGCTGGAGACGGCTTCCAGTCTAACCAGATGCAGCTGAATACCAGTATTTTATATAGAGCAACTGCCTATCTGATCACACAACCCAGTTGGCACTGGGTAATAGGATATCCCTTGGTAAGACTGCTTGTCAGACTTTCGGACCACTGACTACTTGTCATACCTTTAAAAAACTGCAAAAATGACAGCCGGGACCAACGGCTAAACGTGATTTCCAAAGCACGGAGGAAACTTAGTTTTTAAAGCATGATCACCCATCCACGGACCAACCTAGGCAAGTACAGTTTAACCTGAAAATCGCTCCTAGCGGCTCTTATTTTGCCACGAGCCCCATTTAGGCTAAACATTTGACGATAAAAATGCGCAAAAAAAAACACTGTTACAAGATCCAAACTCCCATTGTATAAAGCCCCTTACGCACTTGCCGTAGCTCGCTCCCTGGGTGGGTCAGAGCGGCACAATTATATTTATCGCCGCGTACGGCCGTGTCGTTGGTCCACGCATAAATCAGCGCACGTACGATGCCGATGTGACGTGTCGTCGATCGCGAATCGCAGCGACTAACTTGCAATGGGAACGGTCTTTTACATTTGCTATTTTGCCTTTGTAATATCGTATATTACTCGTGTGTCATTTCGTTTATTGATTACTTGAAAGGTAGTTTAGTTTATTTATTAATAATTATCAAAATTACATGTCAAGTATAGCCATAAAAATACAATAAGAGCACAAATCATTAAAGGAGCATACAATACAAATATAATAATTAAAATACAAATTAGAATGAAAATACAAATTATAATAAATTAATAACTACTCGAGAAATATAATAACAATATAGACCAATCGTTGTCAACAAAAAATAAACATTATCAATTCAAATACCTAAAACCATTATTTTAGGTCATATAATGCGTGTTCGGTTAGCCAGCCTTTTAGTTTACGTTTGAAACCATTATCAGACGTCGAACTCAAAATATCATCTGGTAGATGGTTGTATACCGCTGGACCCATTATATGTATCAACTTTCCAGACTTAGATAGGGTGTGTGGGCAACCAGCTAATTTATTTCTACCACGAGTACAGTAGTCATGCCTATCGCTACGTTTCCTATATTCGTTTAAATGTTCCCTAACATATACCACCGCCTGCAATATCACCATAGCGGGAACTGTCAGTATTTCTTATTTTCTAAAGAGTGGTCTCGCGGTTGCATCCCATTGCGACCGTGTAATGGCTCTTACGGCACGCTTCTGCATCCTGAAGGCTCGCTCCCAATCCGCAGCTCGGCCCCAGAACTCAACGCCGTACTGAAGGACTGAGTGTACCAACGCGAAGTAACACCCTCTCAACATTTTACGCGGAAGCGTTTGCGCTAATCGCTCCAGAGCGAAGCATGCTCGTCCAAGTTTGCCGCACATTTTGTCAATATGTGGCCCCCAAGTGAGAGAACTGTCCAGTTCGAAGCCGAGAAATGTGGTAACTTCCACCTGTTCGACTACACTGCTTCCTACTCGAACTGACAGGTACACAGGTACAGGTATTTATTGTTAGTTATGTTTGATACCTCTGCCTGAACAAAATATATATCAACATAATTATAATTTTAAACGTCGAGCTTGCTGAGTATGTACAAGTGGGGCAACGTTTGTTAAAAGAAAAAAAAATTACAAATAATTATGCCTTAATTATTAGGATACCAAATTTTTTTGTAACTTTGTTGTCATATTCTTAGTCTCATCATCTGCCTAGCCTTTTCCTAAACTAACTTGGGGTCGGCTTCCAGTCTAACCGGATGCAGCTGAGTACCAGTATTTTACATGAAGCGACTGCCTATCTGACCTCCACAACCCAGTTAGAACTGGGTAATACGATACCCCTTGGTAAGTCTGACATTTCTTTTTTTTTCTTGTAAAATTTTCACTTCGTGTTTTCGATTTTCGTTCTTCTTTTTCCAGATAAATGTCACGTCATAAATGACAGAAAAGAACATTTACGATAATATTTATGCCTTCTGTTTGCACTGTAGCTCGGAATCGGTTTATTTGAAATAAATGTTTTTAGTTTTAGTTGAGTTTCAGATTGTATGTTCCGAATACGCTTTTATTAGCTCTACTTGTTACTAACTATAAAAAAGATGTTAAATTTGAACTACTTTCCGGTTTCTTAATTAGCTGATATTTTGAATACTTATATGCTTAGTTTGGATAACAATGCATGCTTAGCTAAATGATGTTATTCTAAATCAAATTCGGTGTACTCCTAAAGATGGCGGATGGCATATCATTATGGGTATCAAAGGAAAGATTTTGCGGAGAAGAATATACAAAAAGAGTTTTTTTGGAACTATAGTTTAATTTTTCCAATAAATTGCGTCACTCAATACTGTTCTCCAGGTAAACTAAAACTAAAAGTTACTGAAGCCAAGACGATTAGTGCAAAGAGAGTAATGAATAATGTAATCAGATTTTCCCTCTCAATAGGCTCTGTTAGGAAATTAAATCTACAATAGCCATACATCTAATAATTTAATCCACTATTATTAGGTTCTAAATCAATGGGTCAGCAAATTGAATTCAAGTAGGCACCTGATTAACTACTTGCTAAATTAATTTTGCTTGGATAATAATATTCCTGTTTGTGTTGTGAACAGACATGAGCCATACACCCGTTTTTTTACCCATTTGAAATCATCAAATGACCCCCTCCGCTCTGGGCGGAGCGGGAGGGAGAGTCTCAGGCTTGTACTGACTAAAACCCATCCATGTTTTTTCTTAGCCCTTTGTGTTCCAGGGCCACGGTATTTCTTTCGAACAGTCCCGCAGCCCTGGCAGGTATGAGCAATACAGCTAAACCCAGATGGAACAGAGATAGGTGGTATTGAACAGCAAAGATTGCTGGCTTTGTAAGGGTTTTCTATCTTTAGTACTGATCTAGATGTATGAACGTAGACGTGACAAAAGGATTGTGTAGGTGGAATAGGGATGGTGACTCATTTTTTTTATTTGTCTATCGAGTAGATAAAAAAAATGTGACACGTATTTTTTCTTTTTTCACGTAATCGTAAAATTATTAAAAAGTATGTGACACGTATTTTTTCTTTTTTCACGTAATCGTAAAATTACGGAGATATTTTGAGTTGAAATAGCGCATGACGTCACGGCTCAGTACATTTTATACCTAGTTGTGACGTAGTGAGCCCCCACTCTCCAACTTTAATGCGTTTTAACTAAGTATTTTTTTGTAAACTTGATAAAACAAAAAATACGTATCTAATATTTTTGTATTACCTGATTGACGGACAAAATAGAATTTCGTTTTCTTTACCCAGTCATCATCCATTCTGTAACTTCTGCTCCCGTGAGAAAAAGACGTAAATTTGTAGTTTAGAAAAGAATTATTTTTGATTATGTTGCCACCACCGACTGTTTTAATTTTTTCCTTTTGTAAACTCTCGATCTGTATTGGTGTCTAAGTTGCAGGTTTTTCCTAGTTTGTAATCTTTTCAGCAATTAAGCTTTTTTAAAGTGAAACTTTTATTACATTGTCTCAAACTTTTTCGTCTGTGTAGTATCCGCGCTAAAGTGTGAAAAAAGTTTCACTTTTACCGCGGTTTCATAAAACCACAAAATCCTTTTTTTTTGTATTTAAGTACAGTTCATCTTTTATCAGCATCTGCATCGTCAAAAACGAGAGACTGAAAAAATGCCAATAATTTTCCGAGCATTTTATCTTTCAACAACGACTTCCAACAAGATTGACGTAAGCTTTTCATGGATGTTGCTTGTCTAAATAGAAAATTATTTTATTTTAGTTGCAACTTATTTTTGACTTTCCCATCACCGTTTTCAGTGAAAGAATATCACTTTCCATAGGTTCTCAGAACCATTTCTTGCTCTATTTCTATTAACCCAAAATATAATGATTTTCAATAGCTCTCCTTCCAACATTTATGATTTCCCCATAAAGGGCTGGGCAGGAACAAAATAATTTACGATCAGCCCAGGACCGCTTAATCAGTGTTTGGTTCATTGTTAACTCGCTGTACGCGGAATAATGGTGCTATTGTCTCTTAGTATCGCGATAAGTTTGTGGTTCAAGTTGTAGACTTACGCTGTTATTTAAATTTAATTTAATTTAATTTAATTTATTTATTTAATTCAGGTCCGTGACCCATATAAAACAAAAATAATAAAATATAAACAAAAATAAATAAAAATCCAAACATAAATTATTGAACAGCTTTCAAAGACACACACAGCTTTCAGATTTTACACTTACATTAGATAAAATTATTGAATTCAATTAAAAAGTAAAATTAAAAATAAATAAATAGAAATTAATGTCAAATTAAAATAAATGTCAAATAAAAATAAATGTCAAGCAATTGAAAACAGTTTATGCGGATTTTTATTGAACCCAGGCCCGATATACGGGTGCATGTAAGGCCTGCCAGTGCTTCATGAAAGGTCCGTCCAACCTGTTGGCGACAACGGCAAGAAGACTGTTGCTGCTGCCCCGCACTCTACTCGCTATCGAGGTCGCCCTCTTGCGCATGCTGGCATAAAAACAGTCAATGCGGACGTTTGCGAACATTCCCGATGCGCTGCAGAAGCGAGGCAGCCGCAGCAGTGCCCTCAGCGCATTATTATATTGAACGCGGAGAGCGCTGTAGGATTTCTGCAAATATGACACCCACAGACTACTCGTATAAAAAGATGTGCAGTAGGCTCGAAACAAGGTGATCTTCACATCCTTGGAGCTACGAGCAAAGAGATATTATTGATAGAGTAGATATTTCTTTGAAAACTTCCTAAATACTCAGAGTTGTGTGTCATGAAAGTTGACTGCCTCTTTGGTTTAGTGGTCTTTAGCACTACAATCAATCATGCAATCTCCGCGGGAGACGCCACGGGCATCGGGAGCCACCGTAGGCGCGGGTCTGTTGTCGGTGAGTATTGGGCTAGCTCACCGTCCGTCCGACGGCGCGTTCGTATTTCACGCGCGCCTCAAGGAGATGTCAGCAAATCGAAAGGGGTCCGAGAGGGCCGATGCCTGCCAGGGTTGCGGGACTGTTCGAAAGAGATACCGTGGCCCTGGAACACAAAGGGCTAAGAAGGAACATGGATGGGTTTTAGTCAGTACAAGTCTGTCACTCCCTTCTGCTCCGCCCAGAGCGGAAGGAATCATTTGATAATTTCCCACCTGAAAAAAAATAAGGGTACGAATCTCTGACGAACAAATGCCCAGGCCCTGCTGAGATTGGCCACCGTGTTGTTTCCCTATAAAAAGGAATGGACGATGGATGAATGGATGAGCCATCCATCGTCCATTCCCACCAATGTGATTGATCGGTTTCCGCACATCTTCCATCCAATCCGTTCGTCTCCACTTTGGTGGAGTCCGGGAAGAAGGCAACCCAGTGCATTTTTGACTTCTTCGTAATCGTCATCTGCTTCGTTGGTCAAGTGGTTGCAAGTGCGACTGCTGAGCTTGAGGACCTGGATTCGATTACCGAGTCGGGCAAAATGTTATTGCGTTTTTCCATTAGGAATTTGTCAGTAGCAGCCACGGAGTCTGGATTATTGCCTATTTGATTGCAATAAGCTCGCCCCCCCCTCTTACAAGTGACTTAAAAATAACTGGCGAAATGTGAGTGTAGTAAATCAAAACCAAAATCATCATCATCATCAGCCTATAATGTTCCCACTACTGGGACACAGGCCTCCTCTCCTATGAGAGGGAGTGGGCTGTAATCCACCACGCAGGCCCAGTGCGGGTTGGTAGATGTCACATGTCTTCGTATTTTTGGTTCTAGGACATGCCGGTTTCCTCACGATGTTTTCCTTCACCGTTTTGAGAGCAGTGATGATGAAATACATTACACAAAGTAATGCGCCTGCCTGGGTTCGAACCCACGGCTTACTGCTCGTGCTGCGGGGCTGCCACCACTGGGCCACTGCCGCTCTCAAAATCAAAAGTCATTTCTTCAAACTAGGCTGATAATCAGCACTTTTTGAACGTCAAAACTACAAGAGACAGTCCCCCAAAACGCCCGCCGTTCGCCACTTCCTAGTGTTTTAGCTGGGAAGAAGAAATGGCGGAACAAACTCCCCAGCAACACATCTGTCTGTTAGGTTAGAAGAACCAGATTCTATACAATAGTGTTCAAGTTTATATAAACAAGGAATCCATTACATCAAATTAATGCCACATGTCAGCTAGCACACACCAATAATAAAATAAAATATTAAAAATTTACTTAAGAATACTATTAGGAATACCTCTGCCTAACCCTTCGGTGAGTACAGGCGTGATTTTATGTTATGTAATCGTTGATAGAATGTCACTTTGGATAGTCTGATGATGACCTGTCTAGGGGATCGGACTGGGTAAAGAAAACGACATTCTATTTTGTCCGTCAGACAGGTAATACGAAAATTTTAGACACGTATTTTTTGTTTTATCAAAATATCAAAAAACTAGCTGTCCCCAGCATGCGTTGCAATGCACTTTTTACCTACCCTATCTACCTACCTACCATACCCTACCCTACCCTACCTACCTACCCTACCCTACCCTACCTACCTACCCTACCCTACCTACCTACCCTACCCTACCAGTCCTACCTACCTTACCCTACCTACCTACCTACCTACCTACCCTACCCTACCTTTCTCACCTTTTAAACCTTCCCCGGACTACGAAAAACATTTTAAAACCAAAATCAGCCAAATTGGTTCAGCCGTTCTCGAGTTTTAGCGAGAATAACGAACAGCAATTGATTTTTATTTATATATATATAATATATATAGAAGAAGAAGATTACTTAGTTAAAACTCATTAAAGTTGGAGAGTGGGGGCTCACTACGTCACAAATAGCTATAAAAATTACCTACATGTGACGTCATGCGCCATTTCAACTCAATATATCTCCGTAATTTTATGACTACGTGAAAAAAGAAAAAAATACGTGTCTACTACTTTTGAATAATCAACCCGACGGACAAAGAAAAAAAAATGTGATCATCCCCTATTCTCAATTCTTTATTGCTTTCATTCCTCACCATACAAGTAACACAGAATCTGAGCTGACCACTGTACACTTCAACCAAGAAAACTCGCTAACACTCGTACATTATACACCACACAAGTTTCTCTATCAAAGCTCCCTGTATCGAGCTTGTTCGAGTCGCATATACGTTGCTCTCAAATTGATTTTATACTGATAATACAACGGGTCCGATTCGACACTGCCGATATGTTTAAGGCTTAATTAATTTGTTGAGAAAATATTAGCGTATTTTCTTAGTACTGTTATTGATGTTTATTAAAGTTTTCGAATATGCAGCGGGTTGTGGTAACGGTTACACCACTATTTTAGATTGAATGTCATAGTACATAAACGAGGTGTTGTTTTGCATCCTCGTCAAATTCAAGGAGGTAACTGTGTTCATGATTCTCGTCCCGAATCAATAATAAAATGGGTAGGTAATTTTTATTTATTTTCTTATTTACGGAAATCGGTAAGTGTCAACCACCCGTGTTTTAAACGCGGCCAGTCTGATTCTCGCCCAATAACCGCGCTTCCATACTTACAAACAATCTCAAATGTTTATTCGATAATTTCTTATTCCCTAAACCACGCTAAGGGGGTTATTCTGAAATACTGACTAACTTAAACAACCAAAAAGATCAGCGTTTATTTATAATCAACTAGGTATCGTAATTTTCATTAATTATTTATGTCTTTTGTGACAACCTCCTAAATTTTGACGAGAATGCAAAACAACACTTTGTATAAACGTTGAAGATTGGCATCACCTCACTTTATTTTTACACGCTTTTATTAGTTCCACCTGGTGGCCTAACATGACGTCCTAAAGCAGTATTGTTTTAATCTTATTTCAGAGTGGGAAAGAGACGGAGCTATAGAGGACGTCTAGCGCCATCTCTTTCCCACACTGGAATAAGATTAAATAACACTGCTTTAAGGCGTCATAGTAACACCCTGTATCTAGCGTATTATATAAAAAAATCTTAGAAGTTTTTATGTTAGTTTGGATGATGATACATGGTAGCTAAACTATTTACTTTCTTTATTTTACCGTTACTTTTACTGTATTTTTGGAAACTAGGCGTACTAACAGAGTAATTAATAAATAAATAATAAATTTATTTTATCATCACAAACATTACAGTGAACAGGAATTATTTAATCTAAGACACAGGTAAACATTTCGTCAGGTATCAAAGGCTCTATTCCTTAATATCCATGATAAATAAATTAAAAATTCAAAAGTCAACAAACTCAAAACCACAGTAATACCTACTTTCCTCATTACAAACGCAAATGTAAAGTTAATTGACACCGAAACAGCTGAAAGGTGCTTCATTTAACATTTTCTCCTGAATAGCTTTTGAAAAAGGCATGAATAGGTCTTCAGAGCTCCAAAACTCTGTAATTACAAACCTGGCCGAAATAATACAGCAAAAATGATAACATAAAAAAATGATAGCACAGCGAAAATGAGGTAAAAAGTAATATTATAGAAGAGAAAGGTATTTCTGTGTGAAAATGCTTTCTTTCTCCCATTTACATTCATTATAATCTTAATCTTGAGTCCTTTCAAGCTTGGCTCGGTCATAGTTTTTATGTCCTTATATAATTAAAAATCCTATCCAGTTGAGCTCGTAGTGAAACTCCGCTACTACTTACACATTTTACGAGACCGAAAATAATGATATTTTACATAAGCCAAGGAAAGCAGTTCAGTCTAAACAAGCGGTATCGTATTACCCAGTACTAACTGGGTTGTGGAGGTCAGATAGGCAGTCGCTCCATGTAAAATACTGGTATTCAGCTGCATCTAGTTAGACTTGAAGCCGACCCCAACATTAATAGATTCCTAGAAGCTTGTTAACTTTTTATTTTGTTCCTTGGGGTCCGTCTTAACAAGAGTTGTAGTCTTACCCGCATTTGGCCAGTCATATTTAAGTTCCACCGAATCTTTCGGGACATCGCCAAGCGGTTAGTCGACTCTTAACCTTGATTAGACGGCGATCGAAGAATCAGGATTCGCATCCAATGACGCAATGCTGCCAGGCTTCTAGGCACAATTCCTGATAACAGCTATGTTGACGAATTTTTTGACGTCCTTTAATGCTTTTTAATTCAATTCTATTTGTACATATTTATATACATATTATTAACATTTTTAAATATTTTTACAAATTAGTGCATTTTTATATATTATTATTTTAAATTTCGTTATAGATTGTTATGTTAATATTCATAAACAAAAAATCCTTGATTGTTGAAAAAACTATTTTGTTCCATGTAATTGGAGATGAGCTCATTGTAATCAACCAGCCACAAATTCAGACATGCTACTACTGGGAAATTCCAGACAAAAAAACCATTAACAATCCAGCCCGGCTCGGGAATCCAGTTCACTAAGCCAATGAGGCAAAGACGAGGAGACAGACATGGCGAGCAATGGAGACCTAAGGCCAACAGTGTGTGTTCACTAACTGTTATGTAGCACGCAAGTCTTTCTAACACGCTAGTAAATAGAACTCATATTTCCTTCGATACACCAAAACTCGAACGTCAAAAGGACCAATAGTAAAGGACGCAGGTGTGACGTTTTTAAAGGTATTACGGACGGCTTAGCTTGACTTTATGACGTCATTGTTAGCCGTAAACGTCATTACGAGCCTCTAGGCTTAAGAAGGCGGAAAATTTAAAGAGAGAGCGAAAAATTAATTGTTTATTTCAATTTGAAGGTAGGTGTTTTGTGAGTAAATCCCATTTGGTTACTTTCCCATTCGGACAAGTAAAAAAAATACTATCACAAAAGTGCGGATTTGTATCTTATCTTTAATAGGAAGGAGTGACATTCTATCATCAATAAGGGGAAAATTCAACAAATTTAACTTTAAATACAAAAAACAAATGAAAAGAAAAAAACATAGTTTATCAATCAATATTGAACGCGTTTCCAAAGTTTCGCGTCCGTGCTGTTAACTTTTGAGGAGTTCTATCGTATAGAGGCGATCCTGGCTGAAAGACTAAGTGATGTCTGTCATAAAAATGTATTATCACCAGAACCTAAGGTGTGCCCAAATTTTCAGGTCAATCGGTTACGGGAAAACTGGTCAGAAATTCAGTTGCAAGATTTGACCAATATATACTAACTAACCAACCAACTAAATATCAAGGCCAGCCAAATAAAAGCTTATAAATACCAAACGCTTTGATAGCGATTGCTTCTTATCTGGGCTCTCTGAATTAAAATAAAAAATCATCAATAAAAACCAGTTTTAAGGGAGAACATTCCATTTATTTACATTTGAACTCGAACATTTTGTATCTGTAAATCATCTGTCGGTTTGAGTTAATATATTTTATGATGGCCAATGGCTTGGCACGCGACGATGGAAAAAGACTGGGCAACATGTCTTTGTTTCCTTGGAAAATTGGTAGGCCTTTAATAGGGGACGCATCTTTCGTCGATTCTCTTGCACCATCACATCTTCCAAGCTCATCGAGCTATGCTGACGCTGCATTTGCGGCTGCGGAAAACCTCAAGCGGCGTAAATATAGTAACCTTTGTGGTAACTATATTTTCGAGCCGTTTGGGGTTGAAACTCTGGGGCCGTGAGGCCGAGTGCTCACAGCCTTTTTAAGGAAATTTCTAAACGCCTAGTTGATGCTTTCCGTGATCCAAGGGCTGGGTTTTACCTTGGCCAGAGGCTAAGTATTGCCATACAACGTGGCAACGCCGCCAGTCTCTTGGTCAAGTTACCAGCTGACAGCGTTGAGGAGGAGTTTTGGACGCCCTTTTATAATTTGTTGCTAATTTAGTTTTAATTGTAATAATGAATGTAGTTAGCAATCGAAAAATAATAATGATTTCATGAATGTTTCTAATTGTAAAGATTGGGTATTAGAGGAGAATTAAACGCGTGTAACATACATAGGTATAGGCAAATTTAGAACATAGCTTATACACTACATAATATTATGATAACAATTTTATCAAATAGTTGCAATAACTGTAAATCCTCCAACTGCAAACGTCAAGCGTAAACTCAGTTTACATGAGCGAGTGTCTATTTATAGTCTCAGGACAAGAGAGAAAAATATATAAAAAATGATGTCCCACTATTTGTACATGAAGTTTAATTATATACATCATACTGTGTAAAATACACAGAAAAACTTCAAAAACACGTTCATTACTCCCGCCCAAAACACAATTCTTCTGCCGCGTCATATTTTGTCTGACTACCCTATCAAAACCGGCTGAAACAAAGCCTCCGACTTTTTGTTTCAGTCATATCGCTTTGTTCGAGATACCAGTCCATACGGTATACCAAAAATAGAGGAAAAAATACTCGAAATTGACCAACCAGAACTGTGAGTCGGTATAGCAATGTTTTTGTGTGTTTTAGCAAACTGTGTACCAGATTTTGTTATGTTCCTTTGAGCGGAACACCTTTATCTGTCGTTTAGATGTAAGGAAAAGTCACGAATAAAAGTATACTGTTTTTTTTTAACGGTTTTCTACACACTAGGAATTTCTCCTGTATCGTGGTTACAAACATTTAAACTCACATACACAAACAGCCAAACTCGGAAAAACTATCTGTAGGCCATAGAAATATTAGTTCCGTGCGGGGATCGAACTCGCGACACGCAGCGCAGCAGTCGATCGCTCAACCTCTGCGCCAACCGTGCCGTCACTATGTAAGTTCACCTTTCAGGAATAGAACACCTTTGGTTACGTTAAGCCGTTGGTCCCTGCAGTCAATTGTAGATCTCTGACCGATTCTGTCTGATTCTAATCAGTGGCCCACAAAGTCTGACAACCAGTATTAGTAGTACCAAGGGGTATCCTATTACCCAGTAATAACTGGGTTGTAGAGGTCACATAAAGGTAGTCGCTCCATGTAAAATACTGGATTCAGCTGCAGCCGGTTAGACTGGAAGCCGATCCCATAGTTGGGAAAAGGCTAGGCAGATGATGAAGCGCTTTTCTTACAGAGTACAACATTTCTCAAATACTCTCAAAACTACATCAAGCTCTCTTCTCTTCTTTTTTTAAAACATGTCCCTACACTTGGATTATCCTCTGTATCAGTGGTGCTTTTACAAACATTCAAACTCACATACACAAACAACCAGACCCGGAACAACTATCTGTACGCCACACAAATATTTGTTCCGTGCGTCAATCGCTCAACCACTGTGCGAACCGTGCCGTCAAGACATTCTTGCCATATAGAAAAATCGATAGTTCTTGAATAGCTATGATTATTATCAGTGCAGGCTGAAGTCTGTAGCAGGAACAGAAGACACTATGAATATTTTCTAAACATCAAAATAACAAACAAGTATGTGCATAGTGCCGCCAACATATGAATTTCAAAACATATTGATAAAATCAGTTTAAAAAAAGGAGCAAGCCATTCGAACGAAGTGCACAGAGCGGCAACAAACAATAGGACGGACGCGTGATTTACGCTCTACACGGATATTGTTGAAATTCGCATCGATACAGCTTTTGTTTCGCCGTCTGCCTTCTTATCGCCTCTTAGGGATGGGACTGTCGATACTTTTACTGTGTTTATACTTTCACTTTGATTTATTGGTGTGCTTTACCTTTTTTTGGTGAGCAGTGTTTTTTTTTAAGTTATGTATTGTTGAAATTGGCTTATCGAATTTAAGTGTTTATTTTTATTGTGATGTAGACTTTAATTTAAGATAGATTTTTTAATTAAAATCGTGTCCATCATTGTATGTATGTTATGTATGTATGTGGTGCAACAAAACTTACTTTTATATGGATATCAGACTTGATTTACAGGATTCTAACATAAAATTAAATTAACAATGATTACAAAAATCACTAAAAAACTTTGTTTTTTATTTGCCATGGGTTTGTTCTTGACTGTAGTCTAGGTCAGAGATGACAGACATAAAGTCGACAATGGTACGAGCTTACCCAGAAGAAGCTTTTTCAAACTTTTGACTTTTTAATGGTGACCAACAATTAAATGACATATTTTACCATTCTTAACGCCACTATTTAATTGAACAGTGGGGTGTCCTGTGTAGTTACTGCCTACACCGATAGGAAAAAAAAAACGTGAGTTGACGTAATTTGTTTCTAAATATTTTAATCCCTATTTATACAGTTTTGCGGTTTGAGGTGATATTAGTAAATAAAAAAAACTAATGAAATGGTTGTATGCAACACAGCCAAAAAAAACAAATATGGCTATGCTAATGATACCAAAAGAGAAACATTTTTGAATGCATATCCAAAACAAATCTCCTTTGGTGGTGGGATTTTTAACTGTCCGTTTTAGACTTGTGTTTACAACATGAAATCTTTTGCGATTGCTTCTGCTCTTTCTTCATTTTAAGGCAGTATCTTCAGTTACCTACATAGTTCGGAGTTTGATTACATGTTTAGATTTCGTACTTATACATGCGTACTTACACACCGGTATATTTGTTATTGTTTAGAACGTATCGATAAAGTGAACCTCGATAACCAAAAACATCGATTATCACATTATAACATCCCTACAATAGAACAGTGTGCCCGCATGGTGCATCGCTAGGACAAAATATTAAACGCATTCCTATGCCGCATGGTCCGATGTTTTGGTTCACATTTATGATATCTAGTAAAGATCTATGTTCTAAGCATGGAAGAAAATGTTCTATTGACTTTAGCGCGTGTTTGCCATATAATTGTATCAGTTGTAGGTACTTACTTCTAACTTCGCTTTTACTCGTATGCAAGGTGTGGTATATGTACAAGGCGACATATAGAGCAAATAGTACCAGTAAAACATGGCCTATCTTTCATTTATGGATTTCCCCTACAATCACAGATCTGCTTATACTGGTTATTAAAGCTTGAATGGTCTCCGTGCGTGCTTGTTCACGACAAGTCTTTCACGAAACGTCTTGTCAAAAAGAACACGTATTACGCTGTTTTTGACAAAATTATATCTAGTCTAAATGTTAATTTGTACACCTATTTTTGCAAGTTTTTCATGCCTATAACTTGTTTTAAGGGTTTAAACCAGGAGCTCCCATGCAGGGAAAGCATTAGTATTGATTTGTCCTATGTTTTCATCTTCCGTATGCAACGTCTACAATAAACTTTAAATGAGAAGATTCTATGAAAATTATGTAAACTGATCTAAAAACAGCTTTAGTTTTAGCCATCCTACCTTTTTCCACATTTCCAAAGCCCACACTGAAAACAGCAGAAAAATATTCGTAAATAAAAAAAAAATATGACATTTCGGTCGGTGCCATAAACTACCGTTTTCGCGGCAAAATAATGAGTTGATAACATGCACACATAAATTGAAACTGACTGTTAACGGTTCGATGTCGAAACTGTTCGTTGTTTGTTTAAAGGTTGTGTTACACGGGCTCTTTAGTCAACTGACCCCACATAGGAAGGACCCGCGGGTCCACTTGACCTGTGCTTGTTCGCTTGGATGTGATGATGCTCTTGGTATCTTCTGCGACTTGTCCAAGGCCTTCGATTGCGTGCAGCATGAAACGCTTATCAGGAAACTATACCATTATGGTATGAGGGACAAGGCTCTAGACCTTCTGACTTCTTATTTAAATAACAGAACTCAGAGGGTTGATGTTAATGGCAAGAGATCTTCAGGGTCTGCGGTCTCTATGGGCGTCCCACAGGGCTCAATTCTAGGTCCATTCTTATTTTTAATATATATAAATGACTTACCCTATCACGTTGGGGATAATCACAGGATTGTATTGTTCGCGGATGACACATCTTTCATTTTTAAAATTAAACGTCAATCAGCAAACTTTGACGAAGTGAACAATGCACTATCTAAGGTTGTCCATTGGTTCAATGTAAATAATCTACTCCTGAATGGAAAAAAGACCAAATTGATAAAATTCTCAACTCCTAATGTGAGGCAGTTATGTACAAATGTTCAACTTAATGGAATAGAGTTGGATCCTGTTGAGTCAACAGTTTTTCTTGGAATAACTATTGATTCAAAATTACAGTGGGGCCCACATATTGAAACATTGTCAAAAAAACTTAGTTCAGCCGCCTACGCTGTCAAGAAAATTAGGCAGGTTACTGATGTTGATACGGCCAGAATTGTTTATTTCAGTTATTTTCATAGCGTCATGTCTTATGGGATTCTTCTCTGGGGTGCCTGTGCGGACATCGACGCTATCTTTGTTCTACAGAAAAGGGCTGTTAGGGCCATTTACAATCTAGGTCCTAGGGATTCCCTCCGAGAGAAATTCAAAGAGATGAATATTCTGACCGTAGCCTCTCAATTCATTTTTGAAAATTTACTGTATGTTCATAAAAATATATCAAATTTTAAGAAAATGTCCGATATTCATAGCTTGAATACTAGGAATAAGCACAACCTCGCTGTACATCGCACTCGCCTCCACAGAATAGGCAACTCATTCATGGGCCAATGTATAAGATTTTACAATAAACTTCCCATTGACATTAGAAATTTATCAATCAACCGATTTAAAATTTGCATTAAAACCAAACTATGTAAGAAAGGGTACTATAAAATAATTGATTATTTAGATGACAAAAAGGCCTGGGATTGAACTGCTCGCTCTGCTAAGCGTTATGTAATTATTATTCAATATTGACAAAAAAAAAACTGATATATCCTATTGTATATTTCCTTTTTTAATTAATTATTTCCTTTTTTTATTAATTAATTAATTATAATTTTGACATTATACTTAATTATTATCCTATTTTCAAATTATAATTTAATTCTTTGTAAAACATAAAACATATTGTACATGTTTTATAACAGACTTTGATTCCTGAGTTTGTTTCGCCATTTCTTCTCAGGGTAGTCAAATACGAAATGTCGAAAAAATTGGGTCGACACCCAATCTAGCTTATGTTTAAAATGTGATGACGTGTAAAAGTGATTCTTACATCCTATTTACTGAATAAACAATTTCATTTCATTTCATTTCATTTCATTTCATTTCATTTCATCATCTGCCTAGCCTTTTCCTTATTATGGTAGGATCGACTTTCAATCTAACCAGATTCATCTGGATATCAGTATTTAACATGGAGCGACTGCTTATCTGAGCTCCACAACCCAGTAACTGGGTACCTAACAATACCCTTTAGTAAGACTGGAACTCAGACTTTCGGCTTCTGGCTATCTTGATGTTTTGGCACAAGTTCACTCGATAATCATTATGTAATACTATATTTTTACCAAATTTCTCAGCCTCTAAGTCTGGTTTGTGCGCGATGGCTAGGCTCACCCACGGAGCTTAAACATATTTGGCGAAATTAAGGTTTACTGTGTAGGTGCACATCTGGCTTAATCTTTGAGGAATCCAGGCGTGATGTTTTGTACTATTTACGTTTATGTTCTTACCTATTACGTACAATATTTTCCCCATATCAATATTAATAAGGGGTCTCAGAAAACTTCCCCGCACGTGTGTAACAGGCCGATATTTTTTTTTCATTTATTATCCGCAATGGTTGCAACTTGTTCACGTTGCTCCCTTATAATTTGATTAATGGATGAAATTGTAGCAATTATTGTTATTTACTTCTGTGACTGTCTGTTTTCCATGTCTGTATTTATCATATTACTTATCTGCCGCGTTGGTTGGGTTGTTCCATTAGAAATTTCGCAGTCGTAGCCCGGAGTTTGGAACTTGGCAGTATGATACCCCCCCGTGCCTCGGAAAGCACGTTAAGTCGTTGGTCCTGCGCCTGATCTCTCTGCCCTCGTGTCGGATTGCCGTCCCATCGAACGATGAGAGTAGAGGAACAGAGAGTGCACCTGTACCAGCGCACACAGCTGTTCACTATAATACCTCCCTCGCCGATGGCTATAATCTCCACCAAGATTAGCGGCCGTGACGGAAAACGGTCCTGAGGACTATTATTACTTAAATGTACTTTCAGCAAAAGGGGGTTTTAATAAAACGTCCTGTTTTCATTTAAAATAGATCTCAGCACAGCCTTCGAGCAACGTGACGTCATCATAATCTTCCACAAGCTTTCGGGCAGCTAGTCAAACAGCCAGACAGCTAAAAAGGCTATCCTTAACAATGAGCACGCAGCAGAAGCACTTTCCTGAACCCTGGTCAGCACCTTTAGCCTCATCAAGCGACCTTGGCACAGCACACTGCACTTTCGGTCAATTGAGAGCTTGAAATCCTCTCCCGCTCAACGCCTACCTTACTTAATAGATATGTTATTGCTTATTTCAACATCCTATGGGAGTACGTTCATCCATGTTGCGTGGTACGATTACCGCCAATATAGCACTTAGAGGTTATTTTCACTCATACCGACAGGGGGGCATTATATTTCCTATGATGGTGTCTCAAGTGAACATACTACTCGGTACAGAGATGGAGCATCTTAGGAGGCAATTTTTGTATTTTTAAGAATAACCTCTCAGATAAAATCGTCTAGGTAAAACCTCAAATTGACAAAATTCTCACATTGATGATTTGGTGAATTGATGATATTTATTACGGACTAGCTTAGGCACGCGGCTTCGTTCGCGGAAATTATCGCACGGAAACGTTTTAAATATAGCCTATGACAATTGGGGATAATGCAGCTTCATATTAGTGAAAGAAATTCCGGGATCAGATCAGGAGTTTGGAAGATTACTCCAAACAAGACCCATTGACCCAAAATCACAAACACACAAACCTCTTTAAAATATGATTCATCGTCTGCCTAATTTTTCCTAACTTTGTTAGAGTCGGCTTCCAGTGTAACCGGAGACACCTGAATACAGCTTCTTAGACTATCATTTAGTTTAAAAAAAAATGAGTCCTTCCATTTTCGCCCCCCACAATACTCGCCACATATGGTGACACCCTGTAGTCGATAGAAAGCCTAGCAGACAACGGTAATCTAATTTCGTCCTAGCTGAACAGTGATGCACTTAGCGTGGACAAAGAGTTTTTATATGGAATTCATGTCGATGACAATTTACGTGTCTGTTTTTTCCCCTCCCTATTACGTCGTTTTAGACATTTTGTCTGATATTTTTTAGAAAACTTTTGCTGCCGGGTAAAATAAAATGGAATATCAGTACGCAATTTTCAAATCAAATCAAATCAAACTTTTTATTTCAGACCATGGATCCATATAGTGTTAGTATAAACTTATCCTACATTAGTAAATAACAAATCACATGAACTTACTAATTGGCTACATGCACATGTGCACGCACATGTCTGCCAGCCCAGAGTCTAATAAAAGGTCCGTCAACCTTGTCCGCCAGTGTAGCTAAAATACTGTTAGGGCTACCCCTGAATCGCCGCAACATCGATGCACACCGTTTGCGTATGATGGCATGAAAGTCATCTATTCGCGCTTCCGCGAACATGCCCGATGCACTGCAATTTTGGTGATAATGGCTTTGGTACCACAAGGTGGAGGTGTGAAAAACAGGGTGTACAGTTCTTATTTCCGTACAGAAAAGGAAAGATCCTTCGACCAAGCCTAGGAGTCCGTATGAGTGTTGTGTCTAGTAGGGTACTGCCCGATGTTTATAATCAAGTTTTTCTATATGTGTTTCACCGCGGGTAACTTTAATATAATTTGCGTCTTACCCATTCTTTTCGAATTATTTGTCGTCTGCAAACAAATTTAAATCAAAGGTTTTTTTTTGTTTTTTTTTTTTGAAAATCACGATAACATTTAAACTGTTATTAATTTATTTATTTTGATTTTAAAAAATTCCCCACACTAGGAATTTCTCCTGTATCGTGGGTGCGTTTACAAACATTAAAACTCACATACACAAACAGCCAGACCTGGAACAACTATCTGTAGGCCATACAAATATTTGTTCCGTGCGGGAATCGAACCCGCGACACGCAGTGCAGCAGTCGATCGCTCAGCCACTGCGCCAACCGTGCCGTCAATATGATGGAAGACTGAGATTTTCGGGCCACTGACTACCTACGACGTAACGATTATCTAAGATTTTCAAATTTTAATGTCAGCCGGGACAAACTGGCTTAACGTGCTTTCCGAGGCACGGACGAAACAAAAACAGTCCAAACCTGGGCCAGCGTGGCTTGACCTTAAGATTTATCCGAGCGGCTGTTATTATTTAGCCACGAGCCAATCTATTTCATTTTAAATACAATCACAAAAATCAATCAGTACCTAATAAAAACTCGACAAACGTACCTACATAGTCGAGTGAGCTATTGCGACATCTTGAAATCGTATTACTGACCTATTTTCGTTCAAAATTGAGTTCTAAAATTCAAAATGCAACCGTCGACCGGAAATGAATCCGTTGGCGGGAGTCTGTCGTGATACGGATCTGATGGAGCCGAGCGTCCAACATCCGGTCGGTTCCCGCCTTTATGGCTTCCAATTTTGAATCCGTCGTCTGACGGTAGGAACGGTCTCTTTTTTTTTAAAATTACGTGGCCATTTAGATTTTTGGTGATCGAATTTATGTGTTTTTTTACATGGAATGGAGGTTTATTATTTATGTATTAGGGGGTGAAAAAATGTTGGCTATCTTATTACATACGCATACTGCATTTGCTGAATAAAATACAAGAAAAACAAGGAAAATCATCATCCAAGAAAAACTTTTGAATTTGTTTACTATCTGAGATGCATCTGTTGCTCTAAAGTATCTTTAGTACTCACCCATCATTATCTTCAACATTTTGCCTTTATCCCAATTTTCCAAACTTCTCTATTACTCGTCATCTCATCAGACACCTCCTTTCTTGCCATATCATCCTTCACACAGTCCATCCGTCTTGTCTTTGGTCTTTCTTCCACATTCATACTCAAAACTTTTCAGCATTATTTCTTCAGTACATACACTTAGTATTCAAATCAATGTTCATATAAGCTCATTTTACCCGTATCTTCGTCGTATCAACAACTCTCTCTTTAATGATAACATTATCTGGATGGGACGTATCAACATTGGCACTACATTTCGAATTAAAGTTAAGTCCGTTTCCGGCAAAGATAAAACATCTCGCTCGTTCTTTGTCTATGTCTCCAAAAGCGACAGAGGAGTTGAGAATAAGCACATAACGAAACACCAATGTATCTTTGTATGATTTGAAGTCTTGTTATTAATTTGACGACACGGTTGGCCCAGTGGTTGAGCGTTTGACTGCTGCGCTGCGTGTCGCGGGTTCGTTACCCGCACGGAACAAATTTTTATGAACTGCAGGTATGCAGTTCATACAAATTTGTTCCGTGCGGGTATTTGTTGGTGCCTGCCGTGCCTTGTTCCGGGTCTGGCCGTTTGTGTATATGTGAGTTTGAATGTTTGTAAACGCACCCACGATACAGGAGAAATTCCTAGTGTGGGGCTACGTTTAAAAAAAAAATGGTCATTTTTAGTCATAAAAGTTTAAAATGTCACCAGTACTCAATGACAAAAAAACTAACTCAATGACATCACCATTTTGATTTCTAACAAGAAAAATATATAATCGTGTCGAATCCTATGTAAATAAAAATATTATAATAAAACAATATCTAGATATCTGATTCATCTTGGCTAACACGACAAATCACCAAACGAATTTATATCATTTTTGAATTTAGATTTATTAGATCGTTCTGTTTCTGCCAATCATGTTCTTCAACGATGATTTCAGCATGTTTGTTACAAAAAAGTTGCAAGTCGGCCTAAATGTTAATCTATACTTTTTCTATATATTTTTTAGCTGAAGAGTTTCTTTGTTTGGTCGAACGCGCTAATCTCGGGTTCTCATGTGCTATTGGTTCTAATTAAAAAACTCTTATACTGTTGGAATGTCCAGTTATCGACGAAGGCTATTTAACATCACGCTACGACCAATAAGGTGGAGACAATTTCGAGGATACGAAGTTCCGCGGGTCAGCCAGTATTTCATTATGAATCAGCCGCCATACGCTGATTGATATATAAAATATATAATAATATATTCAAC
This sequence comes from Cerastis leucographa, assembly GCA_963082945.1. Classification (NCBI taxonomy): domain Eukaryota; kingdom Metazoa; phylum Arthropoda; class Insecta; order Lepidoptera; family Noctuidae; genus Cerastis; species Cerastis leucographa. The sequence continues at coordinate 16,008,439 of OY720366.1, forward strand.
AATATATTCAATATATTATTATAATTCAACAGAATATATTCACAGTAAAACAGAGACTGACAAATAAACAAGCTCAATAGAAACAAAAACAAAATATCCCATCTCTTCAAAACTAGTTAACTCAAAGAAATCACATAACGTACAGTCGTCCACAAACACGACCCGTGGAGATTTAACGCCAACAGTTAGATAGGTATCAGCGGAATCTATTGCCGGGCGAAGAGTATGAACGCGCGACGTAAAGCGATATATGCGTAGACTATATCGAGAGATATTTATGTGTCCGACTGTACTTGCTCATTTGTTTGGAATAGTCTATGCGAAAAAGTGTGGGAATGATTTGACGTATTTTTTTACTAGGATGTGTTTCGATCAACTTGTTTTTACTTTTGTGTCTCTGGCACTACAGTATTTTTAACCGACTTCTAAAAAAACAAGAAAACGTTAGTGTATACCATTAGCATAATTTTTTAGGGTTTCGTATCCAAAGGGTCAGCCGGGACCCTATTACTGAGACTTCGCTGTCCGTCCGTCCGTCTGTCACCAGGCTGTATCTCATGAACCATGATAGGTGGCCAGTTGAAATTTCTACAGATAATGTATTTCTATTGATGCTATAACAACAAATACTAAAAACAAAATAAAATAAATGTATGGGGACTCCCATACAAAAAAGATTTTAGATTTTTTTGCTCGTTTTTATAAATAATGGTACGAACCCTTCGTGCGCGAGTCCGACTCGCACTTGGCCGGTTTTTAGGGTTCCGTAGCCGAGTGGCAAAAAACGGAACCCTTATAGATTCGTCATGTCTGTCTGTCTGTCTGTCCGTCCGTATCACAGCTACTTTATTCCGAAACTATTAGGACTACACAGCTGAAACCTGGTAGGTAGATGTATTCTGTGAACCGCATTATGATTTTTGTAAAAAAAATAAAAAAAAGTATAGATAAGGATATCCCCCCATACATGAAATTGAAACAAAAAAAACTATCAAACCTATACGTGTGTCATTATTATTGTTTGGGGCTATGGAACCCTGTGTGCGAGTAAGACTCGCACTTGGCCCGTTTTTTTCATTTATAATAATAATAATAATCCATTTATTTTCAGGTAACAACGACCCAGAGATAAATTCCTTAACCTAATTATACATACTATAACAATTGTGTTAGTATAAGAAACTTATTAACTTATTTATGATCACCGGTCCGATTTCAGTAATTCCTATTTTATTTCCGATTTTTATTTTATTAACTTTGCTTCGATACTTCATGAGTCCTCCATAATATCCTCCTCTATAATATGTATTTTTCTTTTTCATTCACGTGGATGATGTGGTAATAACTTTTAGTTACAATGTAAAATTGATACTACACGTAGATTTGTGTGAGATAACTTCCAACAAAAAAAAACTTTAGTTGCAGTAGTCGTTGGCAAAAATGACAAATGAAACAATAAATGTGTAATTTTTTTGGAAGACATTAATTGTTTTTTTTGCTCAAAAATTGTATAAAGGTAAATAAACAAGATGTTGTTTTGCATCCTCGTCGAATTCAAGGAGGTAAATATGCTAATAATTCTTGTCCCGAATCAATAATATTTTTTTCTTATTTACGGAAATCGGTAAGTGTGAACCACCCGTGTTTTAACGGGCCATCTGATTCTCGCCCTAAAACCGCGTTTCCACAAATACAAACAATCTCCAACGATTATTCGATAATTTCTTATCCCCTAAACCACGTTAAGAGGGTTATTCTGAAATACTGACAAACAAACATCCAAAAAAATCAGCGTTTATTAATATTTAATTATGTACAGTTATTTTAATGCATTACTAATGTATTTTGTGACAACCTCTTGAATTTTGACGAGGATGCAAAACAACACCTTGTATATTATTGGGCCTAAACTTTGCCACTACCACATCGTCTTCGGTCGCAGCGCAGACGTCACTTTGGCAGTTAGCTGCATGTTTGGGACTATTAACTCGTGCTATTATTTTCACAGTAGTAAGCAGTCACTAAAACGATAGTTATAAGTTCCATCTTTTTTTAAGTGAAACTTCTTATGCGACTTCCAACAGGTTTAACGTTCTAATGGAGGGAGAATATTTTCTATTACCTACTAAGAGATGGCGCTATCACAAGATTTGTGACTACGTAGTTCTACTAGGTACGCAAGATGGCGTGCAAACAGTTATGCATTCGACTCTTCGGTGTGACCAGCCTTCGCTCAATTTCCATGAGTAGAATAACCTCGATAAACTTATGTAATAAAAAGTGTACAACAATAAAACAATAAAATATTATTTAGAAGCTCAATAAAATAACGAGAGTGAATGCGTGACACTCGAACGCATGCGTGTAGTATTACGAAGTTTCACTTCTTCCGCGCGGAGGGACTCCACACACTATTTTTCTTTCTTTTTTAACCCCCGACCAAAAAAGAGGGGTGTTATAAGTTTGACGTGTTTTTTTAAACAGTGCCCTACACTAGGATTTTCTCCTGTATCGTGGATGCGTTTACGAACATTTAAACTCACATACACAAACAGCCAGACCCGGAACAACTATCAGTACGCCATACAAATATTTGTTCCGTGCGTGGATCGTACCCGCGACACGCAGCGCAGCACTCGATCGCTCAACCACTGCGCCAACCGTGCCGTCAGTAATACGTACTATATTAGATATTACTGACCTAATATATGTTTTTTACCTTTCTCCACAACAGTCTTACGGTTGGTCTTCGTTCGTTTTCTTGTGGTTAGTGCCTGACTTAGTGTCAGAGTTTTTATACCGCACATGGACCTCTGACTGGGCTTTGAATGCCGTCGAAAAATATCTCTCAGGCATACTGGTTTCCTCATAATGTTTCCTCCAAGCATGTCATAATTATACAATACACACTTGAATCCGAAAAATCTGAGATGAGTCTTGGGTTTGAACTCGAGACTTATGACTTGAAAGTCCGACGGTCACACCACTACGCTATCATTGCTAGTCAAGTTAGATGTAAAGACGAATACTGTTTTTTTTTCGTAAAAGAAAAGACCTATTATGCAATTACTAGGTGCTGCCCGCGACTTCGTTCGCGTGAAAATTTTGATTGGTTTTAGGGAAAATATATGTTGGCCAATTCTCCCCTACCCGGCCTACCCGGCCCGGTTTTAGACCTACCCGGTATGCACACAAAATTTCATACAAATAGGTTCAACTGTTTTGGAGGAGATTGGTAACAAACACCGCGACACGAGATTTTTTTATATTAGAAGATTACTATTAGCAAAAGCCGCGGTGAAATATTCTAAAATACAATAGACTGTAAAAGAAATCTTTAAAAACAGAACGGCGATCTAACAAGATTCTAAGTGGAATACTTCAGAGAAAAATCCAGAAACGGATGGAGCACGTAGTACTTACTTACCTACAAAATAATTCAGGTCACGAACTTAAACAGACGTAAAAATTACCCCTCAAGCTTTTTAAGTCTCGTCAAAACTGATCAACTTTCACACTCCGGGTAAGCGGTCGTAAACGCGCGCGTAAACGTAACTGGCACGATTAAGGTTTACGTTTCGTTTACGTTTACGGCTCTGCCGGGGACCATATTTACGTGTCGTAATTTTCATGTTTAATAATATGAAGAATGTGTTGGAGTTAAGTGTGATTCTTCTACCGAATGAGCAATATTTTTGGGTATCGTAAACACGACTTGATTGTATGTTTTAGTGTTCCAAATCTTTTTAATATGATTCGATATTTCTCAGCAATAAAGTATAACACAGATAGGTTGGGGACACCGATACTTAAACATGTGATTGTACTCATGATAACAATTAACTGTCCCAAAGATTTTTTTCTTTCTAAAAAGCATCACTTTTATCAAAATCACACAACAGCCATATGAAATTCGAAGTTTTGAGGCGAGCGGGTGCTCCACCGTGTGATCCACCCGTGTATTAAACGCGGCCAGTCTGATCATCGCCCTATAATCACACTTTTACACATATAAACTATCGCAAACGTTCATTCCATAATTTCTTATTCCAACTTATAATTTCTTATTTCTCTAAACCATGTTAAAGGGGTTTTTCCAGAAATACCGACAAACTTAAACAACAAAAAATGCAGCGTTTATTAATAATTAATTGATTATTTATGTTTTTTGTGACAATCTCATAAATTTTGACGAGGATGCAAAACAACACCTTGATTAATTACTTGCAAGTTTCATAATTTTAAGAATGAGTCTGCGTGCCTTGTCTATGAGACAGTCAAAGCCAAGTAAAGATTGATACACCATGGTCGGTCCTCCTTTCTTTTTTTTCTGATACCATACACTTGACCCTGCCTTAAAACTATATCTCCTAGACAATCAAGCGTGAATTATCAATTTTATCATACTTTACCATCAGATATTTAAAACTAACTCGGGCATAACATCTACATAATAAACTGCTGCGTCCATTTCATTGTCATGTCTACAATTCTATTCTTAATTCAAACTGACGTTGATCTGTTGCACAGGAGTTGGATTTGACACGTTCCATTCTGTTTGTGTGGGGCCACGAAGTTGCAGGGCTTGTTTGCTGATTTTGTCGTACTATATGTGATGCTACTTAATTTAAACGCTTGTTATCTCTATCTAGGCCATTGAATCGAATATAGAAAACTATGTTTCCACAAATAACACACAGCATCACACATCACATAACATCTCGCCTGTTAGGCCTTGTGGAGTAAGTTGAGCTGCAAAAAATCAAAATACTAATTAAATGTGCAAGTAGTATATTTAGTGCCCCAACTTTGTATGTGTCAGTTATGACATTTTAATAACAAATATAACTGTCATGATATTTCACAGGTTTTGATTCCATCATAATGTTTTATTTTGAGCTTGTGGGTGGTAATAACGGTCGATCTTTAAGGTTAAGCCGTGCTTGCCGAAGTTGGTCCGTGGATGGGTGACCATAATTACATGCCAAGATTCCTCCGTGCCTCGGAAAGCACGTTAAGCCGTTTTTTTTTTTTTTGTGAATGTCATCTCGCAGTTCAACCTATGAGGTTGTCGTCTGCTTAACCGGACTATCCTGTGGGTGCCTTAAGAGTAAGGCCTCCAGCCAGGGCATATAAACTTACAAACTAAGCGACTGCACGCCAAGGGCACCCCCTGTGGGGTACGAACCTCGGCTTAGGGCGTCGCTGGGGGAGGACTGCATGGGGACAGGCTAGATCTGAATGGTATCATTATTTAGGGGCTGATTTAAAACTACTGGCGCAGCATCGCGGGCTGGCTCGAGCGAGGGTCGGGGAGGGCATGGACCAGTACGTCGCGACGGACCTCGACGGCGAGGTCGGAAAGACGGCGGTTTGAGTCGGAACTTTTTAAGAGTGCTAGTCTCTTTGCTACTCTCCTGGAGGAGGGTGATAGCATCATCTGGAGTGACGAGGGTATGCCTAGGACGGCGTACTGTACTAATGCGCGAGGGTTCGTAACGGGCGGCCGCTGCGATCAGGGGATTACGGTGCTTAATGGCGTTATCGAAGAAACGCTTCGAAAGATGTTTCATAAACTGAAGGGACGTTAAGCCGTTGGTCTCGGCTGTCATTTATAGATCTTTGCCATACGTTACGAGTAGTCCGAAGCCAAAAGTCTGACATCCAGTCTTACCAAGGGGAAATTAATTATCCAGTTACTGGGTTGTGGAGGTCAGATAGCCAGTCTCTTCATGTAAAATACTGGTACTCAGCTGTATCCGGTTAGACACGGAAGGTGACTCCAAATTAGTTTGGGAAGAGGCTCGGCAGATGAAGAAATTGTTTTATTTTCCTTTATTATTTTGTACCCTGTCTGTATTTACGAGGAGGCCTTTTTCAAACAAAAATCCTTTTCCTAGAGACTGTGTACCTAAGTTATTCTTCGACAAGAACTAGAAGATAATAAAAGTAAAACCACATGCTATATACATTTTACCAACTCCTGTCACCCTGGAACTAAATATTTAAACCTTTAGATTTGCTCTACCGTGTCAAAAGATGGTCACCACTTTATCGCTTAGTATAGATTCCTGTACAACGAGAGATCCGCATAAACTGGTTGTGTAGCACATCTAAGGATTTAATTCCTTGTCACTAAAACACTTGAAGTTTCAAACACGGTCGCAACTTAGTTATGGTCATAAGGCCGGACTCGTTCCAACTTAGTTTATGCTCACCCCCGTAAAGTTAGTGTACATTATTGAGACAAACAAGATGGCTGTAATAAACATGTTGCTGAACTATGTTCTGCAACATTTTGCTTGATTAAACATTTTTATGAAGGAGGATTGTGTGAACATTATGTTTATAGACATTTTAATATAATGGATTTCTTCGAAAAACGCCTAATTCCGTAATTTATCAATATTTTGTTTTGGTTAGTGATAGTCTCAATCAAAATGGTAGACAATTTTATATTGACAAGAGAATATTACCTATGCGGGTCTATTAAAAATCTGTCATCTGCTTTTTGTTGACAAAACAAGATAAGTCTAATTAAATTACCGTCGAAAGACATTTTAACTGGCTGTTGAGTAAAGCACCGAGAATACAATTGTTTAAATCCTCCCTTTTGAAGTAAAACTTCTTATGCGACTTCCAACATGGTTGCGTTAAACATTTAACGCTACCATGGAGGGGGAATAGAAAGAGACCGAGCGAGAGTGAATGCTTGGCACTCGAACGCATGCGTGTAGTATTACAAAGTTTCACTTCTTCCGCGCGGAGGGACTCCACGCACTAATTTTTGTTTAGTTAGTTTGTTATAGTTAATTATAAATGAAAACTCCAACGTATTGGGTGCTGACATATACAGTATGTTAGGTTAAACGAGGGACATATTGAGGGAGGGTATTCAGTATTCGATTCTCGTCCCAAATATGTAAAAAACCTATAACGTATATAGAATAATTTTTAATGTTTTGTTTAGTGGCTAGATATTTTGGACTGTCCTAAGCCAGGTAAGTTTAAAGTATGAAGGGAAAATGGATTATACCTAAGAGTCATTGACCCGCTCACATGTTCTGCGATAGTATTAAGTCGCTAGCGCAAGGGTGTATACACGTTACGTGATATTTGCGAAAATTTTGGTATGGTTCTGTCTGTTATTTATCAGTGTTTTTTTTTGTTTATATTTTTATTAGTATCATGTTAGCATGTACTATTATGGGTTTGAATATGTCCCTCGTTTAAACTAACATACTGTATAGCGTTACTGGTAATTAGTGACTGTTATTTAAACACGTGATTTTACTCATGATAACAAAAAACTTTCCCAAAGAAACATTTTTATACTCATTCATTTTTATCACTCGAATACAACAGCCGTATGAAATTCGCGGGCGCGCGCCTGTGGCCTATCAGCTAATGAAAAAAGTAAATGTTTCTTTGGGAAAGCTGTTTGTTATCATGAGTATAATCACGTGTTTAAGTATCGGTCACTAATTTACCAGTCACCCTATACAAGGTGTTGTTTTGCAACCTCGTCAAATTTCAGGAGGTGGTCACGAAAGACATAAATAATCAATTAAAATTACGATACCTAGTAGGAATAGATAGTTCATTATTAATAAACGCTGATTTTTTTTAATTGTTTAAGTTTTTCAGTGTTTCAGAATAATCCCCTTAACGTGGTTTAGGGACTAAGAAATTATCGAATAAACGTTTGAGATTTTTTGTACGTGTGTAAGCGAGGTTATAAGGCAAGAACCAGACGGGCCGCGTTTTAAACAAGGGTGGTTCACACTTACCGATTTCCGTAAAAAAGAAAAAAAAGAAAAATTACCTACCTATTTTATTATTGATTCGGGACGAGAATCATTAGCATAGTTACCTCCTTGAATTTGACGAGGATGCAAAACAACACCTTGTATACACCGTGTAAATCACCTCATCACGAAGCCGTTAACCAAGCATTCTGTACATGAAACTAAGTAACTTTACGCAAAAAATATTGCTGGGAAACGACTTTTTTTTGGGGGGTGTAAAATCATGTTTTGTGGTAGAACTCAATGTAACGCACTCAAAACATTGTGCTGATGGACGGATTGAATAGTGCGGGGTTCGTGGAGATGTTAAAAGTAAAAATCTTACATTAAAAACTTGTATTTAAAAAAAATACTTGTCAAAAAGTTGGAACTTTGACCCCTAATATCTCCGTAACTAGAAGGTTCCCAGGTATGGTGTAGAACAAAAAAATGATCGCAATGACAGGGAGAACCAGTGCCTTTCGGCTTCGTTAAGAGGTGTTTTACATCCTTTATGTACTTAAGAATGAGAATCCTACTTAAGTATCGGTGATGATGGACATATAACTACAGTACTTTCATAAGTTTTTATGCCTTGTGACTGGGACTGTAGCTTCGCGTTTTTTTTTGACTTTCTAAAGTGCCTGTAATGTTCTAATTGAAATAAATGCTTTGACTTTGACTTTTGACTTATGTTACCTATTATTGTTCCTCATCATCATCCACAATCTGACTTCACCTACTGCTGGGTATAGGCTTTTATTTTCTTTTGCCTCTCTGTACTCGGGCCGATCTTCAGGGGAATCCGCGCTTGCCTAGGTGGGTCCGTGGATGGGTGACCACCCATTACATACCGAGTTTCCTCCGTGCCTCGGAAAGCACGTTAAGCAGTTGGTCGCGGCTGTCATTTGTAGATCTTTGACAGTCGTTCCAAGCCCAAAAGTCTGACAACCAGTCTTACCAAGGGGTATCGTATTATCCAGTACTAACTGGATTGTGGAGGTAAGATAGGCAGTCACTACAAAAATGCTGGTATTCAGATACATCCGATTAGACTGGAGGCCGACCCCAATATAGTTGGGTAAAGGCAGACAGATCTATCTCGCACGCTAGTCCATAAAACATAGATACAATCTTGCTTGCAGAATAGTTAAATCAAACTCTTCTGTTACCAATACAAGCATAAAAAATTACTTTTAAAGTATTGTATACAGCAGTATCTATACCGACTACGGATCACATTTTTGTACAATATTGGGACACGTACCTACAGTGTCACGTGCCATAGTGATGTTATCTTATCGATAAAAATAATATTCTTCGACATAATTATCTTGGTTATTATTATTTCTGTATTATCATAATGAGCTTGAATGTGAATGATGACTACTTAAATGATTGTGATATAGTTTTTATCTGGAGGATAATATGGTACAAGATAGATAGAAGATAATGTTTTAATTTATGCGTCTGGAAAACTTGTTATCTGGGACTTGGGTATATTGTTTTGATGGCTATGGTAAAGAATGATGGCAAAAATGGAGAAGTCTGATGAGATAACGAGTAATAGAGAAGTATAGAAGAAGACATGCTGCGCCGACCCCAAATAAATTGGGATAAGGGCGCAGGAGAAAGATGATGGGTAGGTTAAGGATTTTGTCGATCGTCTAATACTTTCTTCTCAATACTGACAATTGAGGACGAACCTTCAGACACAAGGCATTAGATGCGGCGTTGTCACCACTTCCATGCAAACCAAGCGTGTCACCATTTACTTGAACTATGAATAGAAAAGTGCAACTTTAAAGGCGGTCCATATCCAATGTAATATATTCTACGGCTAAATAATAACAGGCGCATGGAAAAGCTCGTGGCTAAATAATTACAGCCGTACGGGTCGATCTTTAAGGTTAAGCCGTGCTTGCCGAGGTTAGTCCGTGGATCGGTGACCATAATTACAAACCGAGTTTCCTGCATGCCTCAGAAAGCACGTTAAGCCGTTGGTCCCGACTGTCATTTGTAGATCTTTGACAGTCGTTACGATTAGTCAGAAGCCAAAAGTCAGACATCCAGTCTTACTAAGGGGTATAGTATTACCCAGTTACTAGGTTGTGAAGGTCAGATAGGCAGTCGCTTCATGTACAATACAGGTACTCAGCTGCATCCGGTTAGATTGGAAGCTGACCCCAAGATAGTTAGTTTGGGAAAAAAAGTACGGCAGGTGATCATCCAAAGTAATATAAATTCCATACTCTTTGCGATTGCATCAAGGAAGCAAACTGAAATCTAAACAAATAAGTAAAAAAGTATCTGTTTGTAATTTTAAGATAAAAGCTTTTTACTGAATGCATATAAAAGCATTAAAGGTACTTTAAAAAAAAATGTTTTATATTTTTGTCTTGCTGTCTGGTTGTTCTGGCTAATCACCTAAACGGTAGGACTGATTTTGACGGGACTTTTACTGGCTTATAACTGATGACTGATGATATAACTTAGACCACTTTTATCTTTTTAGAAAAAGGATTGCGTTCCGTGCTATAGTATCTGCCTACTACAGACACTTTATACTCACACTTATCATCCATATTCATACTTTTATTGGTTTTACATTGGCATTTTACCAATCGATTCATTTTTATAAATATTTTCTTTATATCCTTTGCTGTGACATGTTTACTTCAAATTTCAGATGTCATTTACTTTTATTTTTGATTGTTACCAGCCAAACTCTCTATGAAGGTTTCATTTAGATTATATATTACTAAAAATTATTCGTGAGTTCAATTGTTGTATTTTATAGTTAATTGCGAATATTTGCTGTGTAAAGATATTCTGAGTTATATTTATAGAAATATTATGTGCAAGGTTTTTGATCAATTGTTACTGGCTGTTTTTAATACTGGCAGGTTGCGTCTTACTAGAGCGCAGCAGTTTTGAATCTGAGAAATAAATTTGAAGGAAACATGTCACAACAAAGGATATAAAGAAAACATTTATAAAAATGAATCGATTGGTAAAATGCCAATGTAAAACCAATAAAAGTATGAATATGGATGATAAATGTGAGTATAAAGTGTCTGTAGTAGGCAGATACTATAGTGCAAAAAATTAAAACACTTTAAATTGGAAGTAAATTTTACAATCATTTCACAAGGACTGGGTGTCCTTGTGAAATTATTGCAGCTAGTAGGAGATAAAGTAAATTATTATAATGAATCTACAAACACCTTAAAACTTACTAAACAGGATCCTAAACATAAACATTGATTGCATATTACAAGACTCATAAAGTTAATTAGCTCAGACACTGTATCTAAAGACAATGTATCTAATCCTCAGTATATTAAGAAAAGGCAATATACTCATAAATTACGTTAACGCTGTGGAATCCAGTATAATAAAAGACGCAGTCTGTCTATAAGTCTATACAATACAAGCCGTTTGAAAGTAAATGAATTTGTTTGTCCATTAAATGTTGTTTAGTTGTAAATCTTGTGTAGACAGTATGGGGAGTATTTTATTGAATAAGTAATAAACCACATATATTTTATAATAGCAAACTATTAGCCAGTTGCGAGTCACAATTTCACAGTCACAAGAAATTCTGGCTCCGGATTGACTCATAGGTTTAGGTCTTATTAATACATGCCCCTATCATTTCTTTTTTTGCAAAACATAATCACTAAAAGAATTATGACAATCCAAAAACCCCAAAAAATAAACCCCATGTTCAGACGACTATCAGACAAATCAGATAAGTTTTTAACAAAAAAATAATAATAATAGAAGCATAGATAGTTATAAGATTAGTAGGTAAAATCAGCCTGAGCTGCAGTTGTCCCTTTCGCACTTTACGGGGGCTTGGTCGGGCGCAGCGCGACGGCAATAGATTCTTCAAATACCTATTCATCAAATTCCTCGGGGCTAGAGTCCCCAATTAAATTGTCCGTTTCTTCAAATCAGAACTATATTTTTTGATACTGGTATGAAATAGCTCCAACACTGCATTGCACTGCAAATTAACATTTGTGGGCCAATTTAATAAAAACAATTGTTCACCATACATTGAGGGTCTAGGAACAATGTAGCTGTTTTGGTGTATTTAACTGTAGTGCCTTATTTTGAACAATCCGTACGTGCATAATTTGATTGCTAAACAGGTATCATATACACATACATGTATTCATATATCATATTTATCATAGCTAGTAGTATGAAAAATAAAGATCTATTTAAAAAAAATACTTAAGAAACTCCGTGTTCATTCGCTAGAGTTTTGATAAGTGAGAAATAAAAATTCTATATAATTCGTCTTTCATTACGACAACAATACAGTCGAAAAGATAAAGTCCAGTCTAGACGAAAGTAATCAAAAGTTGTTCAATTTTTTTCAAACTTTCAATTCATACGAGGGTGTTTGAATAAATTATGTAGCTGTGAAAAAAACATTGAATTTATTCAAAACGTTAGGACCCAAACGAGGCGCAAACTAAACTTTTTATTTAACTGAAATAAAAAGGACTCAATTCTAAATTACACACAGTTTAATAAAATAAACTGTGTGCAAAAGCACCCCACTTCCACATTACCAGGAGTAATGGAAAATTATCCACATAAAACCCGTCAGAATTGATGAAGAACCGATGACAAAGTCATATTCTAAACTTCTGCTAATTTCCCCTGAGCTGGCTGATACGTTACGATGCCATAAAACATAATGAATTGTATCCAACGACGGTTTATAACCTGAATACATATTGCACATGAATTTGTAAAAGCGTTTCGTTCACATTTCTAAATGAGTTCCAGTTCTGGTTGCGTGTTGTTGTTTTTTTATTGGAATTGTTTTAATATTTTATTGGTTGTTTTTTTTATAGGCTGCCATTGTCAGATTCCGTGTTTTTTTTTTAATATTTGAATGAGGTTATAGTGGCAGTGATAGTTTTCACATGTTTTTTTTTAAGTGCAATTCGATGTTTATTTGTTTGAATGCGTAGAGATTTGTTTGATTTCGAATATGAAAGCAAAACTACAGAATATTACTGGCAGGAATAAATAGTAAGGAAAAGGTTTAGTATGAATGTAGATGGCTAGAGTCGAAGAAGACCAAAGAAACGATAGATGGACTGCGTGAAGGATGCTAATTATGGCTAGGAAGAAGGCGACTGCTGAAATGAAGAGTATGGAAGAAGCACACATGATGCATTGGACCTCAAATAAATTGGGATAAGGGCAAGAGAATGATGATGAAATCAGACAGTTTTTTTTTGTGTTCATACACAAAAAAACGTACGTACGTCACATCCATCGGTATCGATAAAACCATTTTTTTCCTCAGCACATCCCTAAACACTTACAACACGTCCTCCAAACACATGTGTGCCTCACAAATTGTTCGCAAAACATTCGCGAATTCGCAGCCATTTACATAATCTTAAATGCGGAACAATTTTACTTTCTTACGTTACGAGTTTATTTGCTGTGAATTATGAGGGTAATTAGAAAATTAGGAGTTTGTTTGAGTGATTAACTGTATTCCCTCGCTTTGTCGTGCAGGTGTCTTCACGGGTAGCTGATGGATTACTTCAGAAAGCAGAAGATTCTATAATACAATATCACTTTAGGAATCCATTAAAGGTGAAGCAGAGATGCACCTGCAGCCTGCAGTACACTGATATTTCACGTTGTTTTTTAAGACCTGTCATAGGAGCGAGCCTATTGACATTGGACCTAAGACGACCCCTGATCTTTTGACCAGCAATGCGAACTCAAAGGTATGGCGCAGGTGTTTTTTAACCCCCGACCAAAAAAGAGGTGTGTTTTTCGCATGCATATTGTAATAATTGGGTGTTAGCACTTTAGTCAACTGCATGCAAAAGAAAACGATCATACTTCTACGGTCATGTTTTTAAAACAGACGAGCAAGTTTTTTTTTTTAAACCCAACTAAAGTTATAAATAAGTGAGTTTCGTAGTTTGCCTAAACGGCTAAAATTTTACACACACACATGTAGACTATCACCTGGATGCATGGGATTTTATAATATTTTTAATACTGGTATCTAGTACACACACTCAGGTAGGATAATTTCTTCCAAGCGACCATGGAGATGCTCGAAAAGTCTTGTATTACATAAAGGGAAATAATAAACCGAGCGAATAAATAACATATGGACGACTGTTAATAAGATACTTCAATCCTAAACCGAGTGGCGTTAAATTATGTTTTTAAAAAAATGAGGTAGTAGCAGTGGAAAACAGATAATCTAAGCTAGTAACTAAAATTCCAAGTGACCGAATCAAAAACTACATCGAGCGAAAAAAATACTGACTGAGCGAAAAAAATACTAGGTGAGTGGACCGTAAAACCGATTTGAGTTCGTACATGAAGTACTTCAAAAAATACCGTTTTGGGATGTGTTTGTGATAATATCTTTTAATAATTTAATTATAATTTTCTTAATAATATCTTTAAATACTTCACTATAATTTGAGTTAATATTTTTTCTATTTTAGCATATTATTCATCTGAATATAGCAGATACGATTCGTTCGGATTGTACAAATTTAGGGGGCGGGGCGGAGCGACAAAGCGACAACGGTATGCAGCGCGGGAGTTCAGGTGCACTCGGGCGCGTTCGTATGACGTTATTTGTTATGGTCGCGGACTTGAGAGGGAGAACATAGGATGTAAGACTGCGGAACCTTGACTCGGCCAGGTTAGGTTCGAAGTGGATGGCGAGGTTTAGTGAGCGAGCGAAGTCAGTGAACTAAGACCTCCACCTCGTATTAGGTCACTTTAAATCCTTTAGACAGGAGCCATTACTTTTTTTTATTTTCCTATTTATACTACCCGTTCAAAACATATCTACAGACATAATCACCCCCCTCCCCGAACCCGGTTGTGACAGCGACGGTTTTCGCGTCGTCTTGTGAAGCTTAATGTGCTGTCCATTTTGTTTGCTGAATTATTATGCTGATCGTTCTGAATAACTTGTGCTTCAAATTATGTATCGTCTTTTAGGTCGCCTTTTTCTTTTCGTTTCTCGCTCTCAATCTTTCGCTCACTTAGTATCTCAGTAAGCCATAATTAGTATTTTTGACAGCCTGATTTTGAATTTGTAGTCGATCGTTTAAATACTTACAGACCTTCCTATTCCAGAACATTAGTTTTATGACGCTGCATTTCCAAAGGCATATGTACTTTTTTGATTCATTCGTTCATGAGCTATCAGAACAGTATCAATTAAATGTTTAGAGTGGCTTATTGGGGTAGATAAAATCGAAGAACCGACACAGCTCGGTAACTATCCAGTTTTGACCCCTAGTTAACTGAACTTAAGGTTGCTAATGATCTCTAGTATAACTTTTTTTAAGGAATAAGTCGACTTAGCCAGTTACCCCTGTATAATAATTATGTCTTGTAGCCGGACTGTAGCTTTTTTGTTTTTTGCTTCACTATTCAGAAGTGCCTATATATTTTTTTCCAGGAGTACGCTCCGGTGGTTAAATTTCTATCCTTCACACTTGAAGTCACATGGAAAGGCTAGTATTAAATAAAAAAAACTACTGCCAGGATGCTAGTGCTAGTCCAAGGAGATTCTAAGGGCAAGTTATATTTCATTCGCCCTTCCATTGCATCGGCGACGCTCTGTCAGTCCGTCTGTCAATATACGCAGTTACTCAAACATGACAGGGGTGGACTAGACGCGCGTTTTAGTTAGATATCTTTTGTGAGATTTTAATAAAAGAAAATAAAAGGGCAGGTCGTGCGTAGAACCCGTAAGCGACGTGCTGTGATCACTATGATCAGAACTATGAACGTGACGAGGCGAAAGGGGTACGTATACTAGGTTTGTAGCAGGTGGCGTTTTTTGGTGTTTGCCTACACCCTTAGGAAAAGGTATAAGATGAGGCTAGATTTGGAAATAAGTTGAGTCGTGAAAAGGTCATCAGACAATGTCGCTGAGTCCCTTTCGCATTTTATAATACACCAGCTGATGCCCACGGCTGCGCCCACGTGGAGTTATAACTTTTTGGGATCGTATAACTGGGATAACAATTATTTTACGTATTATTCCTGGCTGTAAACTATGTTTGCCGAATTTTGTTCCAATTCGTTAAGAATTTTTTGCGAGAAAGAGTTACAGACATCCATCCTCACGAACTTTCGCATGTATTAGTAGTATAGGTTAAAGTCAGGAAGAATGCACTATTTCTCAAAACCGTACTCCAATTATTTAACTCTCCCTCTTAATTTTTCTCCTAAAAATGTGATTTATAAAGATGAAAATTTAAAAAACCGCCCGTCTACCATACTTAAACGTTCAGAATCAGAGTAAAGTGCAAACTTAAATATTCATAACGGCAAATATGGAAAAATCTCGTCGGAACATTCTGGAACGCTAGTTATTTATGAGTTAGCACCGAGAAAACGGATATAATTCTGATTCAGAAATTTTGTAGTTCAAATAAAGTTGTATGTTAGAGTGAGGTAATAAATGTGGTTTGTTGAATCGGAAAATTATTTTTCAGGTGGCCTACCATGACGTCTCAAAACATTTTTGTTTTACTCCTTTTCCAGTGTGGGAAAGAGATGGCGGTAGTCGTCCTGTATAACTCCGTCTCTTTCCCACACTGGAATAAGAATAAACTAATACTGCTTTAAGACGTCATGGTAGGCCACCAGGTCACTTTTCGACCGTAAGTAACTTTCAAGCAAAAAAAATAAGATCTTTACAGTATTTATCATACATTTTTGGTCATAATTATCAAGGATGTGATGGGGTGGTGTGAGGAGCTCGTGGCAAAATAATAACAGCCCCCCACAGGTTAAACCACCGTTCTGCCGTGCCTCGGAAAAAACTTTTGTCAGTCGTTACAGGTAGTCAATGTCCTGAAAGTTTGACAACCGGTCTTTACCAAGAAGTATCGTATTCCTGCCAGGGCTGCGGGACTGTTCGAAAGAGATACCGCGGCCCTGGAACACAAAGGGCTAAGAAGGAACATGGATGGGTTTTAGTCAGTACAAGTCTGACACTCCCTTCCACTCCGCCCAGAGCGGGAAGAGTCAATTGATGATTTCCCATCCGAAAAAAAAAGGGTGTGGTATTACTCAGTACTAACTCAATGTAAAATGTAAAATACTGATATTTTACTGCATCTGGTTAGCCTGGAAGCCAACCCAAAGATAGTTGGGAAAGTCTAGTCAAATAATGATAAGACAGTGGGTCAGACCATAACACTGAACCAGTTTCTCCTTTGGATCAACATAGTACTTATGAAAAAATATTAATAAACTGCTCCATATATCTGGGTCAACTAAGTATTGAGGTCTGGTGTAGGATAGCTGATTATTTACCTCCAAGGCGGAGTCAGTATTTTTTTTAGTTTTTTTTTATGCTCCGCTCCTATTGATCGTCTATTGGTAGATACATAGGCTGTCCAACGTTGAAAGATTTTTTTAATTCGAACCAGTAGAGCTCGAGATCAACACGTTCAACCAAAAATCTCTTCAACTTTATAATATTATTAGTATAGATGAACAATGCATTAATAAAAGCACACGATTCAACATGGTAAAATAACGATTGAATATAAAATAGCCAGGTATTAAAAATTCTGTTCCTACCTCAAAGCTAAGAAGATCTTTTGTACTCAAAGGCAGCAAGTCTTAATAAAACCCATTATATTAAAGAATGGAATAAAAAGGCACCTTTCATGTTATTCAACTTGACTTGCATGTTTCCGAGAGAAAAATTATCTTCGCTTATTTTTCTTGTAAGAAACATTCACAACATTGCTTTAAAACATTCTTCATATTGGTAGTGTGATCGTGAAAGCAAGATCATTTGACTAAAGTCGACTTATGTTGCTCATCAGATAAAATCAATATGCATGTAGGGTTTTAAAAAACCGGCCAAGTGCGGGTCGGACTCGCACACACAGGGTGCCGTAAAACCAAACAATATAATAAAATGTTTTTAACGCTTCTTCATGATGTAAATTTACAAACAACAACTAAATATCAACTCTTATTCAAACCAATTTTACTTACAAGGTTATTTTTTTAATTTTCTTTGAAGCATTTTTTTTTTCAGAATTTTTCTTTTCTTACTGTAGTTATCAGAGAGGGGAGGAAGAAAGAATTTTTACGGATTTAGCAGAAAAAATCTCATCACTTAAGAAAAAAAAATGCATTACGTCTCTCGACATCACTTTTTTTAAGAGGAGTGTTTATCGAAATAGACACAGTTATATATAAAGATCTTTTTAAAATCCTCAGTTACGAAGCCTAGCTTTTGAAACTTGAGCGTTACGGTCTAAGTAATCTTGCGCTCAGTTTAGTAAAATTGTATTTGAATGATAGACAAGCAGCAAGTAAAAGTAAATGGTGTAAATTCAATGGGTTTCAAAGTAAAAATGGGTGTACCACAAGGTTCAAGATTGTGTCTATTCCTCTTTTTAGTAGATATTAATAACCTCCCCCATTTATTTAAAAACCAACCACAAATCAAATGGTGTTGTTTGCTGACAATACTTATTTAATATTTAGGTTAAACAGACGTGCCACAAACCTCGACCACGTAAATAACGCTCTAATGCAGGTCCGTAAGATTTACCAAATGTAGTGATTGTGACATAGTATTGAATCAAGAGAAACTTGAATTTTTCGATCATGTTCATAGGTATGGGGATCACGCTCGACTCAAGGCTACATTGGGGTCCTCATTTAACAACTCTTGCAGGACGGCTGAGTTCAGCAGCATATGCTGTTATGAGATGAGGCTAGATTTGGAAATAAGTTGAGTCGTGAAAAGGTCATCAGACAATGTCGCTGAGTCCCTTTCGCATTTTATAATACACCAGCTGATGCCCACGGCTGCGCCCACGTGGAGTTATAACTTTTTGGGATCGTATAACTGGGATAACAATTATTTTACGTATTATTCCTGGCTGTAAACTATCTGTTTGCCGAATTTTGTTCCAATTCGTTAAGAATTTTTTGCGAGAAAGAGTTACAGACATCCATCCTCACGAACTTTCGCATGTATTAGTAGTATAGGTTAAAGTCAGGAAGAATGCACTATTTCTCAAAACCGTACTCCAATTATTTAACTCTCCCTCTTAATTTTTCTCCTAAAAATGTGATTTATAAAGATGAAAATTTAAAAAACCGCCCGTCTACCATACTTAAACGTTCAGAATCAGAGTAAAGTGCAAACTTAAATATTCATAACGGCAAATATGGAAAAATCTCGTCGGAACATTCTGGAACGCTAGTTATTTATGAGTTAGCACCGAGAAAACGGATATAATTCTGATTCAGAAATTTTGTAGTTCAAATAAAGTTGTATGTTAGAGTGAGGTAATAAATGTGGTTTGTTGAATCGGAAAATTATTTTTCAGGTGGCCTACCATGACGTCTCAAAACATTTTTGTTTTACTCCTTTTCCAGTGTGGGAAAGAGATGGCGGTAGTCGTCCTGTATAACTCCGTCTCTTTCCCACACTGGAATAAGAATAAACTAATACTGCTTTAAGACGTCATGGTAGGCCACCAGGTCACTTTTCGACCGTAAGTAACTTTCAAGCAAAAAAAATAAGATCTTTACAGTATTTATCATACATTTTTGGTCATAATTATCAAGGATGTGATGGGGTGGTGTGAGGAGCTCGTGGCAAAATAATAACAGCCCCCCACAGGTTAAACCACCGTTCTGCCGTGCCTCGGAAAAAACTTTTGTCAGTCGTTACAGGTAGTCAATGTCCTGAAAGTTTGACAACCGGTCTTTACCAAGAAGTATCGTATTCCTGCCAGGGCTGCGGGACTGTTCGAAAGAGATACCGCGGCCCTGGAACACAAAGGGCTAAGAAGGAACATGGATGGGTTTTAGTCAGTACAAGTCTGACACTCCCTTCCACTCCGCCCAGAGCGGGAAGAGTCAATTGATGATTTCCCATCCGAAAAAAAAAGGGTGTGGTATTACCCAGTACTAACTCAATGTAAAATGTAAAATACTGATATTTTACTGCATCTGGTTAGCCTGGAAGCCAACCCAAAGATAGTTGGGAAAGTCTAGTCAAATAATGATAAGACAGTGGGTCAGACCATAACACTGAACCAGTTTCTCCTTTGGATCAACATAGTACTTATGAAAAAATATTAATAAACTGCTCCATATATCTGGGTCAACTAAGTATTGAGGTCTGGTGTAGGATAGCTGATTATTTACTTCCAAGGCGGAGTCAGTATTTTTTTTAGTTTTTTTTTATGCTCCGCTCCTATTGATCGTCTATTGGTAGATACATAGGCTGTCCAACGTTGAAAGATTTTTTTTAATTCGAACCAGTAGAGCTCGAGATCAACACGTTCAACCAAAAATCTCTTCAACTTTATAATATTATTAGTATAGATGAACAATGCATTAATAAAAGCACACGATTCAACATGGTAAAATAACGATTGAATATAAAATAGCCAGGTATTAAAAATTCTGTTCCTACCTCAAAGCTAAGAAGATCTTTTGTACTCAAAGGCAGCAAGTCTTAATAAAACCCGTTATATTAAAGAATGGAATAAAAAGGCACCTTTCATGTTATTCAACTTGACTTGCATGTTTCCGAGAGAAAAATTATCTTCGCTTATTTTTCTTGTAAGAAACGGTTATAGAACAGATGCTTTAAAACATTCTTCATATTGGTAGTGTGATCGTGAAAGCAAGGTCATTTGACTAAAGTCGACTTATGTTGCTCATCAGATAAAATCAATATGCATATAGGGTTTTAAAAAACCGGCCAAGTGCGGGTCGGACTCGCACACACAGGGTGCCGTAAAACCAAACAATATAATAAAATGTTTTTAACGCTTCTTCATGATGTAAATTTACAAACAACAACTAAATATCAACTCTTATTCAAACCAATTTTACTTACAAGGTTTTTTTTTTTAATTTTCTTTGAAGCATTTTTTTTTCAGAATTTTTCTTTTCTTACTGTAGTTATCAGAGAGGGGAGGAAGAAAGAATTTTTACGGATTTAGCAGAAAAAATCTCATCACTTAAGAAAAAAAATGCATTACGTCTCTCGATATCACTTTTTTGAAGAGGAGTGTTTATCGAAATAGACACAGTTATATATAAAGATCTTTTTAAAATCCTCAGTTACGAAGCCTAGCTTTTGAAACTTGAGCGTTACGGTCTAAGTAATCTTGCGCTCAGTTTAGTAAAATTGTATTTGAATGATAGACAAGCAGCAAGTAAAAGTAAATGGTGTAAATTCAATGGGTTTCAAAGTAAAAATGGGTGTACCACAAGGTTCGATATTGTGTCCTGTCCTCTTTTTAGTAGATATTAATGACCTCCCCCATTTATTTAAAAACCAACCACAAATCAAATAGTGTTGTTTGCTGACGATACCTATTTAATATTTAAGTTAAACAGACGTGCCACAAACCTGGACGACGTAAAAACGCTCTAATGCAGGTCCGTAAGATTTATTTACCAAATGCCAAATGAAGTGATTGTGAAATAGTATTGAATCAAGAGAAACTTGAATTTTTCGATCATGTGCATAGGTATGGGGATCACGTTCGACTCAAGGCTACATTGGGGTCCTCATTTAACAACTCTTGAGTTCAGCAGCATATGCTGTTAGAAAAATCTGTCAATTGTGTATCCGTCATTGATACTGATACTTGATCATTGATACTGCGAGGATAGTGTTTTAGTTATTTCATAGTATTTTGTCATACGGTTTTTTACTATGGGGACGGGCTCCAGACATCAAGTCTATATTTATTGTGCAGAAAAGAGACATCAGAGCCATGTATTATCTACGTAGGCGCGATTCTCTAGGAGAACTTTTTAAAGAAATTAACAACATGCTCACTCAAATGTTTCGCTGATGGTGGCGGGTGTGTCGGGTCATTCAGTTTTTTTCAATATGGTTGAGTTTAATGATGGCATATACATGCGTCATGTTCGTGAACGGGCGCTGTCAGTTGTGACTGGTTATCTCTTAAATGCCACAGTATATTTTTGAATTATTGATTTAAATTTTAAATCTGGATGCTCTTAACTTGCACGTATTTCTATATCATTCTCACATAATTATTTGTAATTCTCAACATGAATGATGTAAGATTTTGTAGCAATATTTTGATTAAAAAGAGTGTGCATGGAGTTTCATGCCCATTCTTCTCCATTGCGATCTACGGTTTGGAATGGGCAACAACAGTCCTTTGAAAAGTTATTATGCATTGTGACTTCGACTGTAGCTTCACGTTTTTTTTTGGTTTTTTCACTTTCAAAAGTGCCCGTAATGGTCTAATTGGAATGATTGCTTTGAATTCGAGTTTAATATTACTTTTAGCAAAATTCTTATCAAATTAAAAACTACAAGAACCTACTTTTATTTTATTGTAATACTACAAAGTTCATTCTTTTATTTTTCGTACCACGGCTCTAATACAAAATTACATGCATCGGCACCCACATCAAACCTTTTTTTACAAAAAAGCCTCAAACAGTAGCCGACCTAACCGGCTTTCACTCCAAGGCTATCATTTGAGGCTACAAATCACGCCTACGCAATAATTTATAGCCAACAATAACCTGATGTCTTAATACGAGCAACACTTTAATTATATTAGTATTGTCTATTAATTAAATGCTGACATGTTAATATTGCGTGTGGGTGTGGTTTTAACTTATGATTTTTTGTTTTGAGCTGTCATAGACTTTTTATTTAAAGTTGTGTAACTTCTAGCAAAGAAGTGCGTTTCAGTTTAAGGGGAGGTAATAAAGTAGCCTGCAAAATCCACTATTTTTAGGGTTCCGTACCCAAAGGGGTCAAACGGGACTGAGACTTCGCTGTGCTTCCGTCCATCCGTCTGTCACCAGGCTGTATCTCATGAACCGTGATAGTTAACTAGTTGTAGTAGTCTATAGATTATGTATTTCTGTTGCCGCTATATCAACAAATACTAAAAATAGAATAAAATATTTTTTTTAGGGGGCTCACATAAAAAAAGTGACTTTTTTGCTCGTTTTCGGTGTCAAAGTGTTTATTCGATGAAATCGTGAAGTTTGATGCTAAAATATAATTATTTAATTGGAAAATGAATTTCTTATAAGTTGAAAGAAAACGAAATAAATGATTGCGTGACGGTTGACAGGGGGAGAATGAAAGTTAAACAAGTGTTGGGCGGACCCCAATTAACATGGGGCCAAGGGTGGGAAGATGAGGAAGATAAATTTCACGAGCTACTCTGGCTTTTTCCCAAAAAAGAGAGATTTTGTAAAGTCCATCGATTACAGTTTTTTTTTTGCACCAACCCCGAAATATGACTTAAAAATGGATAAAACACGATCAAAATGTATGAAATCGATGATTTGTTTCAAGTTGTCGATGACAATGTATTAAATTTTCATAATTTACGTTTATTCCTTGTTTAACCTAAAATTGTAGACAAAGAACCTTAGCCACGTGTAAAACGCACAGCTAGCTACAAAACCAAAAAACTTTATCAAATCGAAATCTTACCTATCCATAACATACATGTTGTGCCCGCAGGAGCCACGCCCTGATAATAACTCAATGAGCTGACGTATCGGACATCTCGCTTTTAACTTAATTAAAATATTTCGTAATAAAGCTGTGTTTCTGGTTTAAAACCAATGTGTTTGTTAACTCTGAAAGGAGGTTTTTTTTATATATTCATACGTCAATTTAATATCAAAGAATGTTTACAATATATAGGTATCTCAATCAAATCTCGACCTTAATAACATCTGCCTAGCATTCCAGTCTAACCAGATGCAGATTAATACCAGTATTTTACGTAAAGTGACTGCCTATCTGATCTCCACAACCCAGTTTGTACTGGGTAACACAATACCCCTTGGTAAGACTGCATGGTTGTCAGTCTTTCGGGCTATTGACTACATGTAACGACTGTCAAAGATCTACAAATGAAAGCCGGGATCAACAGCTTAACGTGCTTTCGCAACCACGTAGGATACTTGGTATGTGATGGGTCAGTGCTTTCGTAACCACGTAGGATACTCGGTATGTACCTAATGGGCCGCCCATCCACGGACCAACCTAGGCAAGCACGGCTTAACCTAAACATCAACCCAAGTGGCTTTCGACCTTAGCACCTCCCTGTAATCGACTCCTTTTTAACCCCCGACCAAAAAAGAGGGGTGTTATAAGTTTGACGTGTGTATCTGTGTGTCTGTGTTGATAAAATTGGTGTCGTTTGAAAGGTATTTTAATCGAGAGTGTTTGTGTTTCGAGAAAATCTGCTCAGCCGTTTGAAGCTCATCACCTCTTTTCTAGTTGATGAAGGGATATAAACAACTTCTACGGGTCTGATCGATTCGAAATTTGAATTCTTGTCACTTGTAACCATGGGCATCGCCAGGGCGGGAGGCTGACCCCCCCCCCCCGCCTAAGAGCTAGAGTTTTTTTTTTAATTTTTAACTTTCTTTGTTTTCGTTAATTGGCGAGAAGAGACGCAACACTGAGAAAAGTGGAAGGAATGGGAGGAGACCTATTTCCAGGAGTGGGACAGACAAGGCTAAGAAAAAATAATTTCAGTTTAAAATGCATGAAATAAAAAATTTAAAAAACCCCCAACAGAAGCTCCTTTGTGCTGAGCGGTCTACTTAGCGGTCCCCCCACGCTAAGACGCTTTGATTAATTTTATTTTTGATTTTTTACAGGCATTTCAGACGGGGGTTTTTTAAAATTTAATTTTTAAAACAATTTCACGACGAAAGCTCATCTCCACAAAATATTTAACTACTAGCCTCTGCCCGCGGCTTCGCCCGCGTGGAGTTTGGGAAATTGCTCAAGTGTGCGTTACCCTCACAAAATAATGTCGAAAATAGTTATTTAAATGTTATAGGTAGTATCTACCTAGTCAGTAAGCCACTCAGGACTTTGAATTTTATAAAGGGTTTAATAGTCCATAAAACAGCACAAATGTGTGGATGTGTCTAACTATTCTCAATGTTATTTTTTTTTTATTTATTATTAAATTTTACCTTTATTTTGAATCAGATGTTTTACAATAGTTTCTGAATCATTACACCCTTTTGTCTAGAATAGTTACAGCACGGATGACAACATTTGTGTCACTTGTTTAATCTAGTCGTATAGCAATATCTTCTCTTTTTTTGTATAGACTCTTTTTCTTATTTACTGTTTTTTAGTAAATGTGTGGACATTGTAGGCCTTATAGATTGGTAACTTTTTATCTTGTTCTACGTTTTGTAGTAAGCAATGACTTATTGTCGGGCCTACGTTGTCCTCTCATACTTAAGTGCCAATGCTGTAACATAGAAACCCCAAAAGATTGTAGAAGATTGGAGAAGATTGTAGAGCCAAATGATTTTAAAAGAGTAACCATGTAGTTTCTTGCCGGTTCTTCTCCATAGGAAACGACCAACCCAAACCGAGCAACTTGTCGACGTTTTACAAGTGCCCATGTTGGCCTATGTGAAATAAAAATAAAAGAAAGGTTAAAAATGTACCTTAAATACCTCCAAGACCCAATTACTATTCAATGCATCCATCAGCACAATGTTTTGTGTGCGTTACATTGAGACAACCGTAAAACGAGATTTTTCACCAAAAAAAAAATCGTTTCTCAGCGAATTTTTTTGCGTAGAATGCATGATTGACGGCTTATATTTAAAGATTTTCTCCCATCTCTATAGGCCTTTTATTTCTAAATCCATTAACTGGTACCGGCTCCTATAAAACTATAAATTACAAAGAGAAAATATCGAGCAATCAATGTCATGAAAATAAAAAGGTTGTACGTGTATTTAATAACAGTAAAGTTTATGCGCCATAAGGAATTTATAGTTACGACCTTTTTAATTTCGAGCGTGTGATTTTAGAGATTTTTTGTGTTTATTGAATGTTTTGAAGAAGTTTTTATTTCAGAACCAAATATCATGCCTGGAATCCTAACCCAATATATAAAATAAACAAATTAAATAATAAAATTTGATAAGTTCCATGTAATAAGGCCTATTGCGAAAATCCGGGCATAAATCCATAATCTGTGTCAGTGACAAATTCGCGATAGAATCTAGCACGATCGCGCGGTTTAAACGAAACGTAAATACGTCGATCGATTTTGAATTAAAAATATCTATAAATTATTAAAAATTATTATGGTTTATTAATATTACATATTTACATTATTTACAGACTACAAATAAATATAAAATAAAAATAAAATATGTACAAGTATCAAAATTACAGGGCGTCAAAAAATTCGTCGACATCGCTGTCGACAGGAAAAGTGCCCAGAAGGCTGGCCGCATTGCCACGTTGGATGGCAATGCTGATTCTTTGACCAAAAAAGAGGCCAGCCCTCTGGTCCCGTGAAGCATCGACCAACCGCTTGGCGATATCCCGAAACACAAGATGGGCACTCGGGCCCCATGGCCCTAGTGTTTCAACCCCAAACGGCTCAAATACATAATTACCAATTAAATTATTGTATTTGCGCCGTTTAAGGTTTTCAGCACCTGCAGCAGCCGCACCAGCGCAGCTCACCGTGCTAGGAAGATGGGATGGCGCAAGGGTGTCGACGCAAGTCGCATCCCACACCAAAGGCCTACCCAACTTCCATGGCATTATGGTCATACCATCTGGTCTCTTCCCATCGACACGTGCCAAGTCATTGGGTTCTAAGACAGCTGGCACCCCGGCGGTGGCAAGAGCACGACGAATGAGATCATTAATGCTAGCGTGCCGCGCTATCCGACCTGCGCTCTTACTGCAGGAAAGGCCATGGTGTCATTATTAAAATAAAATTAAATATAAATATATATTAATTTAAAAATATAAATATTAATTTATAATATTAAATATAAAAACTTTAAAAATGTATTCATTTCTATGGATATGACTGATAAGAATGTATTCATTTCTATGGATATGACTGATTGTGTTTGTCGCAAACAATTTAACTATTATGCTAATTTCGATAAAAAAAATCGACGTATTTACACCGCGCGTCTCACGAACCCACAAAAAACATGCAATAGACTCATCAAGTTATCACCCAAGCTTAATCAGGTGTTAGCACCGAAATTAAATAAGTCAAAAAAAAAAAACAAATTAAATAAAACATAAATTAAAACAGAATTAAGTTTCCCAAAGATAAATCACCTAACGATACGACGTGTAATTATTGAAATATATATTTTTTTATTAAAGGGAATTAATGTTGTCGTGTTGTGTTCTATGGGCAATTTATGGGGGCATTGGCATTTAATGGTGAATGTTTTATTTCTGGGTTATGCAATATTGGTTTATGTTGGAGTTCATTTTTAAAAACCAGGTGTTTTCGTAGTATTATTGTAAAACGAGTAGCTGCCCGCCGATTTGTCTCGGTGTTTTATGTTATCATTTTTATTACGTATGTCCTGAATTAAAAGCAGGAAGCAAAAGGACATGGGGTATCCTTCTCCAGATCACAGGCTACATAATGGTATGGACCTGTCCGACAAATACAAAACAAATATAAAGTCATTCGATCTAAGATAAAGTTTTATGAAATAGTTATTAAGAGGGAACACGGTCTGCGAGGAATTTGAAAAATATGTACTGGAGAAACTATTACCGTCGCGTTGCTATTGTTTGCCCCCAGAGAGTGCGTTATGGACATCTGCAGCTCAGACTGATAATATCACAAAAATATTTTTTCCCCTCTGAAACTTTGACGATTCAATTATTTTTGTCATTTTTTAAAAAAGAGTATGTCTAGGTTTCTGTCAATTTATTTTATTGTAAAAACCTTTTCGATTTTGTGTAGTAGTTCTCTAATCACAGCTGTAAAAATTGGCCATTTTATGTAAATTTTGCCGGGTCATATTTTCTTTATTTATGAGTTTCTGCAAAAAAAAAAAAGAAAAAATAGTATCATAATATCATAGCATTTTAACTCGAATAATCCTCAGTACCAAAACTCATTTTAATGCATCCCAATTCATGCTTAAAATAAAAAAGGAATATAATAACCATAATTAAATATTTAAACAATTTCCATAATTAAATTCCTCATCTATCAATTTTGATTTACGACAAAATTTTCGTAAAGCGACATAAATGGCTATGGCCATTGCAGCCACATGATTGACCACCAAGGTCGCTGACCTGAAGTATATTCTCATTTTATTGGGTAATTATTTGTGTCGTGATTTATATAGGTGCTGTTAGATTCATGAGCTGAGGCCTGGTTAAGCTTGGACTATAGGAAAGTGGATACGAAGAAAATGTCTTCTTTTGGTTGTCAATTATTCATTGTTTTGCAAGATGATCAAGCTTTGAACTATTGGTTTTTACGTTAATATACTATAGTTTTTTGGTTGAAACTAATAAAAACCTACATTATGCAGTCTAGGTAAGTATTATATTATTTGTGTTTCTTCCTGTTAATATATTTTGATGGGCGTAGGTAATAGTGCCGACGAAAGTTATATATAATCAAGTTAAATTGTATGACTGAACTTTATTAGGTTTTAAATACGCTTCTCCAACTGCCATTTAAGTATCAAAAAATAAAACAGACAAAGAAAACATTTAAATTTTTCTCGTCATCAAAAATAGCCAGAAACTGCACAAGACATAGAAGCTTGGAAGAAGAAAAGGAAGGCCTTCATCCAGAACCCTAATCTGTTCAAAGTTAGAGTGAACAGGCGTCTTCTGGGTAAGCAAACACGACGAAGACAAAATCCACGATGGTACGAACCATCGTCGATTTTGTCTCTGTCATCTCTAACCTAGAATAGAGTCCAGAGCAAACCCATCGCAAATAAAATAAACAAATAAAAGTGGGATACGAAAGGCTAGGCTTATTAAAGTCAAAGTCAAAGCATTTATTTCAATTAGACCATTACAGGCACTTTTGAAAGTCAAAGAAAAACAAAATAAAACGCGAAGCTACAGTCCCAGTCACAAGACATAATAACATGAAAGTACTGTAGTTGCCCATTCCGTAGCGTAGATCTCTATGGAGAAGAACGGGCAAGAAACTCCATGGACACTCTTTTAAATCAGAATATGTTACAAAATCTTGGTTACATCATTCATGTTAAGAATTACAAATATGTGAGAACAATGTAGAAATACGTGCAAGTTAAGAGCGTCCAGAGTAAAAGATTAAATCAGTAA
Organism: Cerastis leucographa; assembly: GCA_963082945.1. NCBI lineage: Eukaryota > Metazoa > Arthropoda > Insecta > Lepidoptera > Noctuidae > Cerastis > Cerastis leucographa. The sequence goes on from OY720366.1 coordinate 16,037,428, forward strand.
TTAAAATAAACCGTGGCAGCTAAGAGATGACAGTCACAACTGACAGCGCTCGTTCACGAACATGACGCATGTATCAGCCATACTATTATTATATACTATTATTGGCCTCATATAATGTGATCAATGTCTGGACTTTAAAAGAGACAGTGACTTCTGTTTCGGCTGTTTCCTCTCAGATAAATGATAAATGATGTTTATTTTCCAAATAGGTTTTTACAAACACTTTTACACGTCTTTTTTTTTTTAAACTAGATGGTGCCGGTGTTTCGTACCTGACTACTCTGAGAAGAAACAACCGAAACAAACTCAGAGAGAGTAGTCAGGTATAAAACACTAGCCTCATCTAGTTTGAAAAAAAGACGACATGCATTTATCTAAGTTTTTAAACTGACATGGTTACTAACACTATCAATAACACTAGAACAACGAACAAGAAAGAGGTAAGACCGATTTTTCTGCTCATAAACACAAACACCCACCTGCAATAACTCCAGTTTATTTCAGCGCCGAAACATCGGGATCTCAAATCAAATAGTACGTAAACATGAAAAATATTCCGTTTCTAGTGTTATTAATATAATTTATCAAAATTTTCGTTCATTCGAAAACTTCTTATCCAACATCTAACTACTCTACACGTATTACACGCCAGCCACAAAGCCGACACAACGACGGACACTAAACTTGTTTGTCTCAATAAAACGTCGGCAGTTAATAGCGGGCACAACCGTGATCTATCGGTATTTATCACATTTTATCCTACGTAATTAAGGAGACATAATTGAATGGGATGTAAATCAATCTTGGAGGTTTTAGTGATGGTGATTTTGGGTTAATGGAGGAGAAAAGGTAATGCTGGTTTCTTGACGATGTTTAGTTTCTAAGGTTTCATACCGTTGATATATTTAAAAAAAAAAACGCTTTTTAATATTTTTTAATGAGCCATACACGCTAGGTTTATGCATGACAGGTTTTAAAGGCGACAGTATTTTTGTTCAAAATCAAAATCAATATTTAAAAGGCGACAGTTTTTTTTTTGTTCAGAGTATAGTTTAACGACATAATGTAGCTTATAATATTGAAACGTATATTTATTTATTATTTTCTTATAATTGCCAGATTATAATGGTTATATTAGCTAAGCCTTGCCTACCGGAAAAAATGGGATTTAACTTAATAGTACATTATGATATAAGTGCGGCAAGTTGAAAATTACAGCCGAGGCGATATTGCTAGCCCGAGCCGTAGGCGAGGGCTACATGAAAGCAGAGGCTGTAATTATCAAAGCGCACGTATGTCATACGACGTTTTATAACATATTTGCGAGGAAATAAATAAAACTCGGACCACATTTTCAAATAAAAACAAAACAGCGAAAAGAAAAGCGCGCGGAATAATTTTTACTTGTTCACAAATTATGAAATTAGCGATGCGCGCGCATTAGCGCTTTTTTTTTAAGGCAAGGGCACAGAAACAGCCAGTATTACTAATAAAGTAAATTAATATTTTTGTATTTTGTTACAGATAAATGGTTGTAATTTATGGTCCAAATTGATTAAATTAAAGAATTAAATGTTTATTTATTATATTTTATCTCCCAAGTTAATTTTATTCATAAAATGTTGACCACTTTTCTGACATAAAAACTCTTTGCTAAGATTTAAAAAAGTACCGTTCGTTTTAGACGGAGCATTATGATAAGCCGTGAGTTTTACTTTACATTACCGCACTAGTGCGTAATGCGCCACGTTGGATGGCAATGCCGATTCTTTGGCTGAAAAAAAGGCCAGCCCTGTGGTAACGTGAAGAGTTGATTAACCGCTTGGCGATATCCCGAAACACAAGGTCTCACTTGCGTACAACACAACATAGCGTCTATGGTCGGCTTTAGAATGTACTTTGGCAAACTTCTACGACTTAAGTTTACTATATTACATCTATTACGTTAACTTGCATAGTAGGGATCTGCTGATCACAAATCTAATCTAAAAAGTCCTTTGATACTTAGGATAAGGAAGCTCTTATTTTCTAAACATCCATCACTTTTTGTAGTAAAGATTTTAACTTAGTCACATAAAGACTACGATACTAAAAGGTTAAATCAGCATATGTCATCTGACTAGCCTTTTCCAAGACTTATTGCTGGAATCAGCTTCCAGTCTAATGGAAACGGGATGCAGCTAAATACCAGGGTTTTACATGGAGCGACTGCCTATCTGACCTCCACAACCCAAAGTACTAGTAATACGGTACTTTTCTGCGAGTTTCCTCTGTCCTTCGAAAAGCAAGTTAAGCCTTAAGCGCTTTAAGCTTAATGTGCCTTCCAAGGCGCAGAGGAAAATCAAAATGTAATGATGGTCACCCAACCACAGACCGACCTTAACAAACGCGGCTTAACCTTAAAGGTCGACCATCAGCACTATAAGGCGAAATCTACCCAAAAATGTTAGTTCCTCCGCGTAGTTCAAACCCTAATTAAAACTAACGCTTATTTATTCGACAATCCCCACCCTAACGATATAAAAGGACCAAATATCGATAATCGATTCACACCTCGATAAACCGTTACGTCCTTAACGATATAAAATAAAGGACCCAGCCCATAATTCCTTATCATGGCTAAACATAAATAACATCCCTTGTAAATACCCCATCTTAAATATATCGGGCACTTTATTTTGGCAATTAAACGATCATATTTTCAAATTAAGGGGACACCATAGGTGTCCGTAAATCCAGGAATAATCGTGAATTCAGGGCATTTTGGGGAGCGAAATTATCACGTTACTGAGTTTTGTTTAAGGTATAAGATTCAAACGATAATGCTCATGTGAAACTCTTCAACTTTCGTTCATGTATAACAATCGCTATATTTCTCTCAGATTTAAATGTCTGTATACAAAAAATAAAAATTTATCAAAATCGGTTCATCTTTTTAGGAGCTATTATGCTGCCGTCTAGACAAGGATACACACTTCAAAGTTTTAGAATCTTTCTTTTTTAGCCGTGGTTGACTTATTTATTAAAAATGAATCTAAAGAGAATCTTGGATGCAGTTGATCACCAGTATTTCACATGGAGTTAATGCTTATCTCCAGGACCCATCATCTGCCAAGCTTTTTCCTACAATTATGGGGTCGAATTTCAGTCTAACTGGATGCACCAGAATTCCAGTATCTTATATGGACAGACTCCATCTTGACCTCCACAATCCATAACCAAATTCCAGGTTGTACGATACCTCATGTGTTATTGTATACTTGTAGAACCAAACATATCTATGAATCTAAAGAGTAGCGATCTAGCGGTGCTAGATTTTAGAATTTGGCGTCTGCCACTTGTTCTCTCATGAGCTGCATGTTTATGTGTGTCCAGGTATACCAAATGAATTAAAAACATGAAATACAAGATTGTTTAAAATTAAAATATACAAATCTGCTTATAGTTTTTGCTGTGTTAAGGAGTTTCTGGAACATAAAATCGCATGATGACTGATTGTTTCGATATGCACGTAAATTTGCACCCATAAATCTATTACGCAAAATATGTTTGTTCACATTATTAACACTACCATCTTTTATACCATGTTTTAGCAAATAAGTGATATTTTATTCCAAATGATCGAAAAATTTAGTTTAGCTATTTTCTACGCTGTTACTTGCCATTGACCTACTTATTGAGAGCAGCGGTGGCCCAGTGGTGGCAGCCCCGACTTACGAGTAGTAAGCCGTGGGTTCGAACCCAGGCAGACGCATTACTTTGTGTAATTTATTTCATCACCGCTGCTCTCAAAAACGGTGAAGGAAAACATCATGAGGAAACCGGCATGCACTAGAACTAAACATTCAAACACATGTGATCTACCAAAACGCACTGTACTGTATAGTGCTGATAAAGCAAAAAAATATTTAAAAACGTAATCGCTTCAGCTTATGACTTGGGCATCAGTAAATCATGATAAATTGACTTTTACAATACGTTTTCGGTAATCTATTTGCGGATTAAAAGCGTTAAACGACATTGTTTTTCGAATATTACTTTGTTATGGGTTTCATTTTGTTTTTCAATTTTTTTCTGATAAATCTTTGTTTCGTGTTTTGTGTGAGGTTAGCCGTAAATGTTTCATTATATCCTATTTAAGGATCTGTGTTTTGATGTTACTTAACGCAGAGTAATATGATTAAAATTCGGCACATCTGAAAAGAGTATTCTGTTCATCATATCGCAAACCATGTACGGGCATATCCTTAAGTTCCTTCTAAAAACTAATATTGCTATAATTCTGAAAACAATAACTTAGTCAGGCTTTATTATGCCTACAAACACTACAGCAACACTCTCTTCATCAACTGCCTAGCCTTTTCTCAACTCTATTGGGGTCGGCTTCCAGTCTTACCGAATGCAGCTGAATACCAGTATTTTACATAGAGCGACTGCCTATCTGACCGCCACAACCCAGTTAGTACTGGGAAGTACGATACCCCTCGATAAGACAAGTTGTCAGACTTTCAGGCCACTGACACCACCTGTAACGACTGATAAAGATCTACTAATGACAGCCGGTACCAACGGCTTTCCGAGGCATGGAGGAAACTCGGTATGTAATGATGGTCACCCATCCACAGACCGCTCTTGGCAAGCGCAGCTTGACCTTGAAGATCGACCCGTGCGGCTGTTATTATTTAGCCACGAGCTCTTCTCACAAGAACTCTTTCTTGATCAAAGTAAATTCCATTCAAAAACTCTTTTCTAAACTGCAAAACAAAACATGCAAAAAGCGCAAACATTATTAATACTTCGATCAATTTCGTTTACTACAGTGCAGAAAATATGAAAAAAAAAACTGCAGAGTAAAGCCAAGTCTTTTGTTCCACGAATTTTACAAAAAAAAAACAGTTCTGAATAACCCCTTTGTTCACACATGGGTAGATGAATGGAATCCAAAATAATAATAATATTTTTTTCATTTTCCAATGAATATGGCTGCGCAACACTTTTCCGGTGGTTTATAAAGAAAATTCCTGTAGCGTAGTTAATTAAAATAGCCTGAAGTATAGGGTTTCAGTGTAAGCGATTTTTCGCTTTGTCAACACTTAGGTAGGTAATAGTTGCATCAGGGCTCCAGAGTGAAGAACCTCCTAACAATACGAGCCGTGCCCAGGAGTACCGCTTTCTTAATAAAGTCCTTGATCCAGCTGCCTAACACAGGTATTGATCGAAGCGATGGCAATTAATAATTATTAAGCGATTGGCTATTGCGCTGCGTGTCGCGGGTTCGATCCTCGAACGAAACAAATATTTGTATGACGTACAGCTAATTGTTCCGGGTCTGGCTGTTTGTGTATGAGAGTTTAAATTCTAAACGCACCCACGATACAGAAAACATTCTAGTGCAACATTTTTTTATACAAAAAAAAAACGCGCAGCGTTGACTAGAAGAAACGTGAACGACGACGTGCGATGAGCGGTGTGCGGAGATCGCTAAACTGGGCATAAATAGTCAGTACACTGTCTCTGCTTCGGTCTACTTAGGCAGAACGCAAACAGCATCTTCTCTCCGATTCGCACATCTCCACACGTGTCCGCTTTGGTGGAGTCCAGGCCCCAGCACTACTTTCATCTATTTCACAGCAGTCACTGCCGCAACATGACATGTGCTTAAAAAGCGAGTAGCTCGCCGTCGAGGGGGCCACATTATTCAAACAATATTTGGTCTTTTAAAATCGCCATCACTACGTCCAAACCCTATTAAACCAACAGTATAGGCAGGCGTGTCCGCGTTATTGAATTTCTGCAAAATTCCAAACACATGCCGCGAGGGTTCGAGTTTTAATTCATAAAGGTACGAACTGACGCCGCGTCGCGTGAACGTGTATCAACTAAGCTCGTGGGTTAATGAGATGAGATTCACTTATGAAGTATGTACGGGTTTTCATCAAAGTATGTATTGTTTTTTAACCTCTCCAACCTTGCGGCTAAACGGTAAAACACCCAGCCGGCCTCACAATGACGTCATCGAGCGTGTCAAGTGTCCTGCGCTCATAAAAAGCTTATCGCGCGAGTTCTATTAGCTCTTATCTCAAGCGGTAAACAGTTTCGGGTTCTTGATTAACGAGACCATGTATTACAATAGAAACAACTGTTTTATAACTACTTGAGAATTATAAACATCGCATAGAATTCAGAGAGCTCGCCGCAAACATACTGTTGTCGTAGTTTGTTTTTTTTTGGTAAAACTACTGAATCAATTTACACGAAACTTTAGATCTAACATAACAAATATACAAGTAATCTAATGACAGTGTTTTTTAGGAGTCCTACATAAATTATTCTTGCAAGATTCCAATTCAAACGTCCTATTAGAATCGGCCATTTTCTAACTGCGCAGTTCAATGCATGAAAATACTTGAAATATCAATAAATATGAATAAATATGCCTCGAATGCATGAAATTATGAATTATCACTATTTTTTCGCTTATTACTAATGTTTCCAAGACCATATTTCATTGTAAAAGAGTCAAATTCATATTTTCAATTTCGACTGACGAACTTCACAACAAAGGAATTTTTGGAGACATTTTTGGGTCAAAAACATAATTTTTAGATATTTTTTCCAGCAAATGACTATCTAAAAAGTTACATTATACACTAATAACATACTATACATTTACTTACCAAAGTTTAACAACACAAAACACAAAAAATTCACTGCATTCCAAAACAAAACACCACCGTTCCACACTGGCCGCCATGACTCATTTTGACAGTCGACAAAGACGCGTTTCTTTATTTTTTTAATAATTTTGTGCTGTTGTTAGGTTGGTATGTTTGGTTTCATTTTAATCGAACTCTAGTTGGCCAGAGACGTAAATTTTTACAAACGAATTAGACCCTTACTGTACGTACGATAAGGGTTTAAGTTTGCTTGTACGAGGCGTTCCCATATGGGAACCTCGGGGCTCAACCGAATTGTTCGGCGTTCCCATATGGGAACCACGGGGCTGGAGAGGTTAAAGGCTTTTTTTTCCTACAATAGACCTTTGCGCTTGGCCTCAACTTAGCCTGATGTGAAACGATGGTGGAGCACGCTTGCCTAAAGATCCGAAGACCAAAAATGTGGAAGAAAAGCGCTTTGCTCGGGTCCGTGGAACTTCAACAAAATAACCGCGACGCTTCGCCGTATCTCGCAGGTCAACCTGTGAGGCTGGCTTCTGCTTAACCCGGCTAATCTGTGGGTGCCTTGTGTGTAACGCCTCTAACTAGAGGAAGTATGTGTGGAAGATTTTTCAGGACTTTATTTAGTCTACTAGCTGTCTCGCGCAACTTCGTCTGCGTCATATTTTCCACGTTTTCGTAACATTTTTCATTGCTACTCCACTCCTATTGATCGTACCGTGATAGTATATAGCTTATAGCATTCCTCGATAAATAGGCTATCTAACACTGAAAGAGTTTTTTAGATCGGACCAGTAGTTTCTGAGATTAGCGCGTTCAAGCAAACAAACAAATAAACTCTCCAGCTTTATAATATTAGTATAGATACATAGATGGCTTCATTCATCAATTTAGCTGATAAAATCAAATTTATACAGGGTGTAAAGCGACCCTTCACAAAGCCGTCAACCAAGCATCCTGTACATCAAACTAAGTAACACTGCACATTTTTTTGCGGGGAAGCAACTTTTTTTTTTGGTGAAAAATATCACGATTTACGGTAGCCAGTGTATTTGTAGCTGTTAGGGCCTCCAAATTGACGCCATTACTATGTACTTTAAATATTTGTGATTGGATACTTGATTAGTTTCAATTATTAACTGCCAATAATGGATTTAGTTCAGAAGCGAGATTATTAGCAGTATAATGATAATCACTTAGGCAGGCGTAATTCAGCTATATTAGAAGATAATCAATTATTGATACTACTAAACTTAGGACTTAACTATTCATAATGTTATTACCTAATTCAGGGATTAAAGTGTAGATTATTAGTTCTACAAACAGTAATAAAAAATAAAAATAAAAAAAAAACCTTTTGGGAAACGTAATGATTGAACGAAAGCCTTTTTTTAATGACGGTAGGTGAATTGCAGAAAAAAAATGACACAATTTTTTTTAGCTTTCGTGTTTTTCTTTTTTTCAATAAAAAGTCCCATGAAAATTTGAGCACTATAAACCTCGTTTCACCTTTTGAGTATTTTTTGTCTAAATGCACTCAGCTATCAATTCCTTTCTTCTGCTTTAGGGTGAATTTCAACAAATGCCATTTTTTTTATCATATCGGTGAACTTTTTCATTTATATATTTTTTGTATATTTTTCAGGTTTAATGTAATCTTTAAGATAACAAATATCCCCAAATTTAATATCATCAACGTATCACTTAAGACTAAGGAGAAAATTCAGTTTGAATTCTGGTTTCCACCGATATGACAAACCGGCACCGAATTTTTTTTCTGTACACCGGTATGATAAGTTTATCCACCGAAATGATGTACATATCCAGCGATATAATGACCTATCACCCTTTGAACATCAAAAAATGAAATAGTTAGTAGGTACCTATATATTTTTACAAGGGTGACTTAGAACTGAAGACCTGAACTAAGGGTCTTATGTAAGTAGATCACATCCAAAGAGAACTGAGTTCTTAGAAATTCAGTTGCAATATATTTTTTTAAATGATGTACCTATTTTATTATATATACTTTCTTTTTTATTATATTTACTATAGGTACTATGAATTAAAAAAAATGTTTATTTTTATTATCATTGTCTTTGTAATAGTATTATACTTTACTTAACGAAATGATACGGGATCTACCGATATGATAAAACGAATCACCGAGATGATAAAATGATCTAGCGATATGATAAAGTAATCCACCGATGTGACAAAACTGTGCGTTGATCATGAATCAAAACACCGATATTAGATATAAGACACCGATTGGTTCTTTCGGTGTAAATAATCACATCGGTGGTAATAAAGACCACCGATTACAGCGATATGAGAACAGCGACGTGAGAAATAATACACTTTTTCGAAAATTAGAAAAAATGCATAATATCTAGGATAAATTCAATAACAGTCAATGAAGCTAATTTACTTACTACCTGTGTTAGAACCCAACAACAAAAATAAAACTACTCATTACACTAGAAAAATGCAACCACCGATACTATAAAATAATTGTCCGGGAGCAACTGAAATGGCGTACTTATGTTATTTGCGAGAATATGCAGCGATTTGACACAAATCCGTCCTGACTGCGCACTAGCACACACTAACGAGGAAAATAAAATTGGGGTGGGGACGCTGTCGGACTCGTCGATGTAAAGTTAGGTTTAAATTACTTTTGTCCAGCGATATGAGAACATTTTGCAGGACAGGTACGTTTGTGCCTCTCAGTAATAATAATCGTTAATTATGTAATAAAATATGCTATATATTAATAACAAAACTAATATTCTATAAAATAGAATAAGTTATATACTTAACTTACTTATTTCTATTAGTGTATAAGCTTTTTTGTTTGTAAAAAAAGTAGAGGGACAGCACCCCTTTTAAAAAAATAGAGGTTTATGAATTTATTTCAGCATTTGTAAATAGTCCTAGGCAAATTATATTTTTGTCACAACCCAATAACTACCTATTAAATACTAAAAAATATAATTCAGAACGATATTCCTTTTTTCAAATACTAATTTCACCGAAGACAAAAAAATAAGTCATTTGGGAAATTCACCCTTTAACTATACAAAAACCGAATGTCCTCCACATAACATTCAATGAAACGAACCACTAACGGCTCCAGTAAACGGGTACCCAATAGCGATAGTACGTAACAGGCTACCTAAATAAATACCTAATCCTCGGTCCGCTATTAAATTATTGTGGCCATATCGTAAACCCGCAACGTTCTAGCGATACAATATTTATTTTTATTAAGTCTGTGCTCGCACTGGTATGGGGAAACGCAGCGTTTTTTTGGATCGTCCCAAACATCAAGGCCTACCACCTATGAAGAAGCGTCTAGCTAACAACGTTTTTCTCAAGAACCTTACAATACAAAAACTTCCCGTATAAGTAAAATGGAAGGTATCTGTAAACACCGCTGCCGGCAGTCACTTTGTCAAATTATCAACTTGTTTCTATTCGTTCTTCTCGATAATCAAAATCCTAGCCAGATGCTTTGGTGTCGTTTTCCGTGAAAAATAAGAAAACAACAAAATGATGAATAGGTTACAGTGACAGGCTAGAATGAATTATGACGAATGATCAGGTGGTTATTAGCTACCTCATCATTATTATCGGCAGCCCTGTTCTACTCACTGCTAAGGCAATATAGGCCTTCATTATAGATTCTTTACTAAAGTCATGTGACTGCTCTAAGTACGCCGGATGTATTAAAGACTGACAAAAGTAATTCAAATATTTTTTTAATAATTTATCAAATTAAATGTACCTTTATTTTTTAAACTCTGGAGGTTAGCAATTAGCAATTTAGGTATATATTTTTGTTATTATAATGTTATTAGTGTGTAAACCTTCCTTAAATGTAAAAAAGAAACCGTTTTGTAGTTTAAAACTTAAGAGCCTAAATTAAACTTTATCTAGACCAGTCAAAATGATTTTAACCAAGGTTTATTCGTGCTACTGGCAGTAATGCTTAAAAAGTAATAATCAAATCAAATCAAAACATTTTTATTTTACATAGGCCTACAAGGGCACTTGTAAAACGTCGACAAAATGGTGCTCGGTTCGGGTTGGTCGTTTCCTATTGAGAAGAATCAGCAAGAAACTCCATGGTTACTCTTTTAAAATCATCGGGTTTTACAATATTTTTATGTTACAGCGGTAGTACTTAACGTAACCGTAACCGTAGCATCTGTCCCACCAAGTGCGTCGCATATATTTTTTCACGTCCCTCGTCTGCGGTCGTAACAGCAACTAATTGCTTTCGGAAACGCTTTATGTGATCGTATTTCACCTGAAAAAATGATTTATCCCAAACACACTGGATATATTCTTTGTCGCATTTTCGTCCAAAACAAATACGAGAAGCGTCGGACAGAATTTTCTATCCATTTATAGAATTTATTAAGCGAAAAGTGTGTTCTAGAAATGAGGACGGAATTTTGCCGTTGAAAAACTTGTTGTACTTTATTGAAAAGTTTTTGTCATGTTTTTATTGTGCGTATGAATGTGTGAAAATGTTTTTGGGCTGATGAATTTATTGTTATGCTTTGAAAAAATAATAATATGTGACATCCTGTCATGTTAGAGTTATTGCTTGATTAATAAAGCATGACGATTTATGATAGCTTATTATGTGGATGTTTTTCTTGGTATACACCGTGTAAATCACCTCATAACGAAGCCGTCAACCAAGCATTCTTGTACATGAAACTAAGTAACTTTATGTAAAAATTATTGCTGGGAAACGACTTTTTTTTGGGGGGTGTAAAATCATGTTTTGTGGTAGAACTCAATGTAACGCACTCGAAACATTGTGCTGATGGACGGATTGAATAGTACGGAGGTCGTGGAGGTGTTTAAAGTAAAAATCTTATATTAAAAACTTGTATTTAAAAAAATACTTGTCAAAAAGTTGGAACTTTGATCCCTAATATCTCCGTAACTAAAAGGTTTGGGAACCTTTTAGTATGGGTATGGTGTGGAACAAAAAAAATATCGCAATGATAGGGAGAACCAGTGCCTTTCGGCTTCGTTAAGAGGTGTTTTACACCCTTTATACAGATATATTTTCTAAATTACTTGCTACATTTTTTGTATTATTACTGTTCAATTAACAAATACATACTTACTTAGGTATTGGTGAGTTTTTTCAGAAAGAATTAGGTGGGTAATACTCGCCACTGTTCGTTTATGACTGTAGGATCGTAGACAAAGCACAAGAAGTATGTAAGGAAAGGAGTAGATGGCGTTCTGTGGTTTCTGCATACCCCCTCTGGGAAACAGTCAATACGGTATAACAATCACTAAACAGACAAATTTGCGACTTGTCAAATTTCAGAATGCACCCTAGTTTTTCACAAAGTACATAACATACTGAAATTCCCGACGGGTTAGGCCTAATAGCACCCATTTTTCGCCCGTTTGTTTTTAGGGCTCATGAAATAGGGGGCCAACTGGGTACAAATCCAGTCTTCGTGACTGCTACTGAAAAGTTCCAAAAGAAAAACCCAAAAACACTTTGCTCGCCCTAGAAAACGAACCCAGGACTTCATGCTCCACACTCGACTAACGAGGAAGTGTATAAAGAAATCAGCCAAAATATTTTTTATCAATATCGATCTACTCTACACTTCAGTCAAGAACAGCAGAACACACACTAAAGCCAGCCCCATACATCCCAACATTGTTGTGAGACATGTTGGCTTGCACGTACACTGCAGTGCAAACAACATTGGTTAATCCGTAGCCCCATCATCGAGTGGGCTGCTGGCGTGAAACTATCTGGAACCACGCCAGTTCTATTATCTTGTGTAATGTTACAGTTTGACTGCCATACAGTGTACATGTTGACGGCCTTTTGTGGGCAGGTGGGAACTTTATTTTGGTCATAAGTGTATTGGACACAGATTTGGTTTTATGACCGCTTGTAAATGGTTACGTTTAGTGTTAGTCTGCGTGCTAAAGTGAGTACCGGTTTTGCATGATCTTTAGAACAAATAATGTGTTTCATGCAAATTTGACGAGATGGGCTTACGTTTTAGTGTGAAGATAAATTATGATAGCAGTATAAATTACCAACAAAAACCCTGTTTAATATTAAAGTATTTTTCGCCTTGGAACTCCGACAGAGATGTTTCTAAAGGTGGATACAGACTTTGCAAGGCATGCGCCACGAACGGCGCACAACGAATGCCCCGGCCATACGGTGGCTCGCCCTCGCTCGTGCGTAACACATGCCTCGCCACGAATATAAAGGTACACACCTTGCGAGGCATTCGCTGTGCGTTGTTCGCGGCGCATGCCTCGCAATGTCTGTATACGGCCTTATACGGTTTAAAGGTGCGGGTATAAAAACGAAATTTTCTAAAATCGTAAGTGAAGGTTTATTTAAAAAAAAAAAAGAAGAAGACTTCTTAAGTGAATGATGGCGTGGTTGTTGACGGGGAATAGATAGAAAGATAATGATTTCATGTGATATCAAACTATCATCATCATCTGCCTGGCCTTTTCCCAGCTATGTTGGGATCGGCTTCCAGTCTGACCACATGCAGCTAAATACCAGTATTTAACAAACTTATCTACCTACAAAATATACTAACTGCATGTTCAAACACTACACATAAACTAATCCCAAGATAAAACCATCTTTACAAAACCAAACAAAAAACGTCCGACAAAGAAAGAAAAGAAAAAACGACGACATTCGACCATCTACTTTTAAATCAAAATGGCCGCGTAGACAAACATTTCCAGACAAGATGGATGACCTCGGAGGTCAGGAGGGCACTACAGCGATCCTCACTCGGAGGCAGGAAGCGAGGAAATGGCTGTGGCTTCCGGTCGTCGGGCGATGTGTAAAAATTGGTGGGGCGTTAATTTTTGCTGTTTAGGGTGTGTTTTGGGCTTCGTAGGTACTATCGCACCTCCGAAAAAATAGTGTAACATCTCAAAAAGTTAAAACGTTCAAGAGAAACAAAAATGTTCAAGTTATTTTTTTGTGGTTCGAATAGGTACCATGCATTTTTTTTAATGATACGTACATGTTATAATATTTATGAAAAAGTTATAAAAAGTGTTATTTAATGGAGTAATTAATTATTTTATATCACTATTTTCTATTCGTCGCAGAAGGAGGCTGTACAAAACGCTGACGTGACGACTTTGAGGCGTTGCAATGTAATACTGTGCTAATTACCAATTACTATTGATGAATTAGTGAAGTTACAGTCATGACTCTTTTTGAAAGTGTAAAGTGGGAAATGGCGATAGAAAACACGTAATTTTTCAAGTTATTACTGTATTTGATGAGGTGCGTCAAGTTTGGGTTGTACGTAAATTTTTATAAATGAATTGAACGTTAAAATAATTTTTATTTTAATAAAAAAGAAAGTGTTTATTCTTTGTTTCTTCCGTCTGTGTGTTTCTTAGGTTCTAGAGCTAGCTCACAGGCAAAACACTGACAGAAAACGTAAACTTTTTCTGTCAGTGTTTTTTCTCAGTACCTAGATAGGGTATAATGGGGTATTTTCACAGGTGATTTTTTCACTCAACTTAAGCTTTTCTAACAATAGGTTGAGGAGCTATACACGGTGTAAATAACCTCATCACGAAGCCGTCAACCAATCATTCTGTACATGAAACTAAGTAACTTTACGCAAAAATTATTGCTGGGAAACGACATTTTTTTGGGGGGTGTAAAATCATGTTTTGTTGTAGAAATCAATGTAACGCTCTCAAAACATTGTGCTGATGGACGGATTGAATAGTACGGGGGTTGTGGAGGTGTTTAAAGTAAAAATCTTACATTAAAAACTTGTATATTTATAAAAATACTTGTAAAAAATTTGGAACTTTGACCCCTAATATCTCCGTAACTAGAAGGTTCCCAGGTATGGTGTAGAACGAAAAAATGATCGCAATGACAGCGAGGACCAGTGCCTTTCGGCTTCGTTAAGAGGTGTTTTACACCCTTTATATTTTACCCTATGGTAAGACTGGTTGTCAGACTTTCGGGTCACTGCCAACCTTTAACAACTGTCCAATATCTTCATATGACAGCCAGGACCAACGGTTTAACGTGCTTTCTGAGGCACGGAGGAAACTCGGTATGTAATGGGTGGTCACCCATCCACAGATTGACCTAACCAAGAGCAACTTAACATAAGATTGATCCGATTGGCTGTTATTACTTAGCCACTCCTCCATTTTGATATCTTTGGTGATGAAATATTTTACAAAAAGAAAAATCCCTACCTAGGTTTAAACCCACAATCTATCACACGTAAGTCGAAATTACACTGCCGTTCCTTCCAGTTTACAAGGCAGTTTAAAAGCTTAACTATGGGAAGTTTTTAACCCACCACTTAAGAAAAGTTACTTAGTAAGGAGATCTCAGTATTAATTACTAACAGCTTACGAGATCAGCTGTAAAACAAGTTTAATTAAGAATTGTTTAAGCACCCCCAGTTGTTATTTTAACAGTGAACTGGGTTAGAAAAATATTTAAATAGTATTCTGTAGAACTTGTTATTTAATTTAGTTACGAGTGGCAATCGAAAGTAAGTTATAAGAGTAATACATATATTTAAAAAATATCAAATCAAATCACGAAAAACAACTTAACATTTAAAACAATTTATTACTTATATGCGTAAATGATCTCCTCATCTAGCCAGAATATCTATCATTCCAATTTGACTTAGTTTTTTATTAAAATATTTGACATAATAAATTGATAATTTAAAATAGGTCCAATTTAGCTGTAGCACTATTTTTCGTAAATGTTTTTATTTACGTTTTAGACCTATGTATCATGTTTATGCGCATGAAGTTCCATTAAAATCGGTACAGTCATTTTGGAAAATAAGGACTTGAAAGTTGGTATGAAATGTCGTAAGGCGTAAACGCTCATAAACTTAGATTTTTTTTTACTTAATAAGCATTTCCTTGTTTTCCTAATTATTTTATATCGAAATATTTTATTCGATGACTATAATCAACCCTATACTAATAAAACGCTCATTTTATTAACACCAAACGTTCTCCTGCAATAAACTGAAAATTCACAACCGACCTGACAAAAACCGCATTTTCATCCATAAAACCTTCATCCCATATACCACCAACATTTTTCAACAAACACACCAAGGTAAGTACTTACTTTCAGTACTACCTGAAAATAAAATTCGCCCCGTGTTTTCATTTCACGTATATATAAGAGCGCCATAATTTTCAGCAGCCATTTCACCTGCTAATCCAGTAACATCCGGTGCGGTTAGTGGAGGAAACGCGACGCTGTTTTCGGCTACTTCCTGTGACTTAGTGGTTTGTTGTACTCTGTTTTATTTTTATTCTGTGAAAGGAAAGGTCTGTTGATGTATTTCTTTTTTCTTAGTGGTGTCTTGTGATATATGGGGCTGTTTGAGTTAAAAGTATTTTGGGTCATATAGTGTGTTAAAATAAGAAATATGTTGAATTTTAGATCCATCTTCAGTAAAATAACCTCCTTCTATAAAACCGTTCATTCCCTATTAACCTTCTTTAAGGATATATTGGTTGGTCCGTTGATAATTATGATTGCGACAATCTATTACAAATAAAAGTGCTTACAACAACTTTCCGTGCCTCGGTCGCCTTAGTCAGGCTAGGCAGCGATTAGGTTATGAATTTTCCATGTTGCACCTTCCATTTATTGCAAGTTTCTTGGACTTTTGAATCATATAACGATATTAATGTTACACGATTTGATGTTACGCAGAAACCATTAGTATCAAAAGGTAAGCAAGGAAAACGCCGATTTTATGATTGCCGATTTATATAAAAAAGCAATGGAAGTGGTATCTTTAGTGATATTACATGCCTTTATGATTCAGAAAATACAAAACATCAATATTTGAAAGTAATAATATTTTGAATTCGGATAGTTATTATTTCATTAAGGCCGTGATAAAATTAAACTGTTTTTATTCGTTAATACTTGTCATCCAACCCGCACTGGGCCCGCGTGGTGGATTACAGCCCACTCCTTCTCATAGAGAAGCGGCCTGTGTCCCAGCAGTGGGAACATTATAGGCTGATGATGATGATGACTTGTCATCCTTCCATCAATAGTGTGGTTACCGTGTATGTGGTTAAAGAACTCGGTGCGGGCGCATGAAAAGCAGACAACATTTGGTTTTGTAATTAGTGGTATAGGTATTTTCATATTTCACATTATATATGGGGCCGTATTTTTATTACATAATTATAACACGACCATTTTCATGGTATAAATTTTATTGTTCAAATTGAAATGAAATGACAGTTAAACAGAATTTAGACTTGTATTGGCGATTTAATTGTATGCAGTAAAGTGCAAGTAACCATGTACCATCCATCTGCCATCTGCCTAGCCTTTTCACAAACTATCTTGGGGTCGGCTTCCAGTCTAATCGGATGCAGCTGAATACCAGTATTTTAGTACATGAAGCGACTGCCTATCCGTACAACCGAGTTAGTACTGGGTACGATACCCATTGGTTTTGTCGGAGTTGAGTTGAGTTTTGATTTAGGCCATCGACTTTTCATCCATCCTCTTGTTCTCATTTATTCAGTAGTAAAAGACACTTCAAACCCAATCGGTTTCAACCATTGTTTACTCAACTCTGGATCGCTTCCATTGGAACTAGATCTGCAAACTTTGATATTGTTCTGTTTCAATTAAGGCAAATTGTGCAATAAATTCGTTTGTCATGGCGAGATTTCCGATATAAATCAGGACTTATCTCAGTTATGTACCGAAAGGGGTTCAAAACTTTTGTGATTAACTATTACTGAGTTATTATTAACTGTTTGTCAGTATTGATAGCGTTTTAGGGTGGTTCGATGCAAATTAGTTGAGAAGTTCTGGGTATTAAAATGTTAGGGTTTAGGCAATTATCAGAATGGTGCAGTGCGGTAAACTAACGCCTCTTTCCATGGTGGTAGGCGGAAACCATGGTGCATGGTGGTAGGAAGGGGTGGTGGAGGAGCTCGTGGCTATATAATAACAGCCGCACGGGTCGATCTTTAAGTTTAAGCCGTGCTTGGCGAGGTTGGTCCGTGGATGGTCCGTGGTGGGATGGACCATAATTACATACCGAGTTTCCTTCGTGCCTCGGAAAGCACGTTAAGCCGTTGGTCCCGGCTGTCATTTTTAGATCTTTGACAATCGTTACGAGTAGCCAGAAGTCAAAAGTCTGACATCTATTCTTACCAAGAGGTATCGTATTGGACTGTATTACTTTACTCCGAAGTTCAAAATACCTATGTACGGTATAAATAAAGTTAGTTACTGGGTTGTGGAGGTCAGACAGGCAGTCGCTTCATGTAAAATACTGGTACTCAGTTGCACCCGGTTAGACTGGAAGCCGACCCCAAAATAGTTTGGGAAAAGGCTAGGCAGATGATGATGGTAGGCAGAAACCACAGAACGCCAGCTGTTTACCATCCTGTATATACTCCTTTCGCCTCGTCAACGGGCTTACATCTGGTCATATAGCTCACACCTGATATTTCTGAAGAATCTCACCAGTAAGGGATACGATATAATATTATGAAAAATATTAGTCTTTTCAAATTAGTAAGGTAAATTTTTAGGAAATAGGCATGTCTAAGAAACCAAAAATTAAAGAAGAAACGCATCATCTACCAACCCGCATTAGTAGATCGCAGCCCAGTCTCTTTCATAAAGAAGAGGCTGGGGTCCCAGTAGTGGGAAGATTATAAGCGGATTTTGTATAAGGTTTTGCTTAAATTTCCACAAGTTACTACTTTTGAAACAGACGGTACCTATCCAAATTTAAATATACCTACTTTTAAACCTCTTTGACCGTACGTCCGTTCCTAACCTAAAATTTTGCAGTAAGTGGTAAAAGCAGCATACCACTTACTGCAAAATTTTGCATGCCCCAAAGTGAAGTAAAGACCTGCAGTAATGCAGTGTTGTCTACAATGAAGAGCCATCAACTGTACCCAAACTACTTGCATAGCCACCGATGCGTTAACCAAGAGTTCTTGACAACGGAAACTAGAACAATGTTCTGAGCATATCAGTTCGTGTTTGAAGTATCTTGTATCGAAATAACTTCTGCATACAACTTTGTGAAGAAAACACTCATTACTTCACGCCCGTCGACGTGTTAGGCAGATGTATACAGTCACGTCTAATAATATGTATACACGCAGCAACTTTTACAGTGATTTCCTCCTACTGTATTGATTAAGCTTTTCACGAATATGGAATTTTGGAAGCCATACTATTACAAAATAGGTCTTATCTCAACGTAGAAACCGTAATTTCACGAGCAAATCACTTTTCAGTTTTGCTAACTGTATACATATTATATGACGTAACTGTAGTTACCAGGACACCCCATTTCGCCAGATATATTTAAGTTCCATGTACTAAGGGGCGAGCCTATTGCCATCAACCGGACACAAGTACAGACTCCGGGGCTGCTGCTAAGATTCCTTATGGAAAAACCTTCATGCCCTGTAGTTATGATCTTCCTGCCTATTTCCAACTATGTTGGATTCGGCAATCGGATGCAGTTGATTACCAGGATTTTAAAAATGCAAGGCTAAAAAGTTTAAACGCTAGTCATATGATGGAGACCACTGGTATGCAAAATTGGGAAAAAACATCGTGAGGAAACCGGCATGTCCTAGACCCAAAAATTCAAAGACTTGTGACATCCGCCAGTTGGCACGCGTGGTATAGACGGCCCAAGTTCATGTACTCGTATTTGTTTCAGAGCTGGAAATCACTGCACCAGCAGCGTCTGCTAATTAAATTCGTGACGTGCGTTGAGTGCAGAACACGGATCACCTCTAATCTCGTCAGTTTCTATAAGTACGTCTTCTTTTTCTTCCTACCTCTGTCCTACCTAAGGTGGGATCGGCGCTTCTAATTTACTGGCGCCAGGACAATCTGTCCTGTGTTGTCGGATCGGGCAGTTCTTCCTCCAATAGGAGCTTTGTCATTCTAGTCCGCTATACGTTCGTCCTTGGCAAGAAACTGTTTTATGGTGCCTCTTGCCAAAAACCTTCTACATGGATATGAGTTGTCATGGTCCACCTGAAATTCTTTAAATAGACCACGGATACAGGTTGGACGTAGCAAGGAAATCCTGATTCGATAAAGATTGGATGTGGAATTGGTGGATTTACCCTGGAGTGTAAATGTGGTGTGGTGACAAACGATAGGACACTTGATAAAGTGTTCTGCCTGTCTTGCTATTTGCACATCATAGGAACTGATGGACGATACTGAAACTGCCAAACTCGTCGCCAATTTTTGGTTTGAATCAATTTAGATGGCCATCGATTGTTTGTGAATGTGTGGACTTTGTAGGCCTTATAGTTTCCTAGATCCTTGGTAACTTTTTATCTTGTTCTACGTTTGTAGTAAGCAACGACTTATTGTCGGGTCTACCATGTCCTCTCATACTTAAGTACTATCGCTGTAACATAAAAATTTTGTGATTTTGATTTTGATGGATACCTCAAGAAGAAAATTGGCGTCGTAGTGCGACTAAGCGGTGATACGCTTAATTTATATTGAAAAAGAGAGTTCACTATGCCATCTTTGACACCAGACATCACCTTTACCCTGTGAACATCTACAACCTTGTCAACATATCGCTATCTGATCACAACAACACCTGTTGAGCCCTAAAATCCATTTAACACCGAACTATCCTCAAACTACCCAATATTTTCATGGTTTAAATCTTGCTAGTCCACATTTCGTCACGTTCTGTTACAGGTGGCATGGGAGACTGTTTGCTGACACTGTTTATGCAGGATTACTGGAGTGTGGGGAAGGCACGTGTGTAATGACCAAGTGCTGCTGTTTGCTGGGACTGTGTCAACTGGGTGCCATGTTTGGCTTTGTCAATATTATGGAGAATCTGTAATTTTAAGATTGTGACTGCAAAGACAGCCAAAATTTAAATGATTCCTACTAAGCTGTAAATCAGAATAATGATCTGATCATTCCACCCCTACCTCGTCATAATATGAACCTTCTTAAGTAAATAATTGGGCAAATAATTTTGATGTCGTTATTAACCTATAACTGTTTTTCCAATCATAGAGCCAAAGAAAGCTCGAAAAAATCGAAGAACACTTTTTTTTAGACAAGCTACTTGTTTACGGTTTTTAACATTTAGCTAACTTGTGATCAATGTTACTTTTAATTCTAGGTAAATTCCACTTTAAATTATTTCCGCAATTATTCTCCACCCACTTGGAAAGCTCACTTTTTGCTTCTTTCAGCAAAGTTTGTCCAGAACTCCAGACCAGATAATGTATTTCAGTGAGAAATTGTGTGACAAAGCTGTGACGCCAAATGTTATGTATATAAAGGTCTGTTTGCATTGAATTGTCGTCGCGATCTGATGCTGTTTATTTGACATTTGAATTCTTGAGAAAACAGAGAATTCTTCCATTTCGTTTTGTAAATACAACTCAAAATAAAACCTTTGGTTAGCCAGAGGTGTACCCTAATAATACTATTATTACACCTACCCACATTTTACCAATTATGTAAGACTGGCTGGAAGTCGACCCAACATTGGGAAATGGCTAGGCAGATGATGACGACTTTTGTGTATTATATGGAACTCTCATTTCCATTATTTTTTTTTTATCTTGTTCTACCTCTTGTAGTAAACAAAGATTTATTCTCCCATACTTAAGTACTAACGCTGTAACATACATATATTGTAAAACCATAATGATTTTAAAAGAGTAACCATGGAGTTTCTTGGCGATTCTTCTCCACATGAAACGACCAACCCGAACCGTGCACCTTTTGTCAACCTTTTATAAGCGCCCATGTAGATGCCTAAGAAAAATAAAATATTTTGATTTTATTCTCATCTAATTTTCCAATATTAGATCGCCAACTTGCAAGCCGCGCTTGAGACCTCTAGCTATATAACGAGGCAGTAAATTTTACAGCAGTGCAGTTACATTTTAATTGTTTTATTTTATTTCCCTCCCGTTTTTTTCCCGCGACACGCAGCGCAGCCACTGCGACAACCGTGTCGTCGTGTCGTCTTTATAACGATGATCCCGAACATAAACTTTAATGCCACCTATATAATTTCATACTCAATCAAAACAAAAATGCATTAAAATATGCTAACGTCATCCGTTGCATATTTCACGAAAATAAAAACAGGGGTTTAAATCTCTCTCGGGGGTGTAGAATCGGAATTACTGTTTCGTCCCTCACCCCATGTCGATTTTCAAAAAAATATGTCCCAACACATTCGGTGTTTGATAGGCGCATTGTCAAATTTATTGCTATTGCTTGCAGTACGTGATGTTTGTGCTAAAGTGAGACATTTTTGGTCCTACGGGACAAAATGTGTTTGTGTGTGTTGGTCTTTTTATTTCGGGAATATTTATTTGATCCCAGGTGTTATGTGTATGCTGTTAAATATGTAGTAAGTAGTACACATTTTACGTGGCTACCTATTTTTTTTATTGTATTGTATTGTATTGTATAACGGGCTGGTTTCCACAACTCTAAAACAAACGTCTAAAGCGCGTATTTTGCGTACGGATGGGAACATTATTCGAGCCACCCTAGTTCCCCGAGAAAGGCCAGCAGCTCCTTGATGTTGCTGATAGTCTTGCGGAGAGTACCTAGGTTACCGAAGTACTTTGCACTGTATGGCGCAACCTCTGAGCAGTGTAGAAGCACGGGTCCGTAGGTTACGCCCCCAGTGTGTTTTGCCCCCGTGGTGGAAGCCCCCGATTTCGTTTTAGTACTATAATATTTATTAGTTAAATATTTTTATCAAAAGTACAGTCAGATAGCAAAGTGTAACCTATTATAAAAAATGTCTAAGTCATGGTTCATTATTAAAATCAAAATCATAGTTTATTATTATAAATCTTTATTAACAATGTCGGTGTAACAAACGTTTGCTTATCTAATAATAGGTACTAATGGGTAATAATAGGTAATACGTAGGTACTTAATATGTAATAAAAATTAAATTAAATGTCTAATAAATAATAATAGGTATCTACGTAAATACAACTTTGATAACAAATAAAACCAAACATTAAAATAAAGCAACAATAACATGCAAAATCACAGATACGAAATTAAAAATCACAGTTTAAAATTAGGATTATTTTAAGTACTTATATACTATTTACGTACTAAGTATATAGGTAGGCATCTACTTAAATATTTAGAAGATTGGTAACAGAATGTTCAAACACTAAAATATAATAAAAACAATTAACATTTAAAATCACAGATAACAAAAGTAACAAAAGAAGAAAAACATAGTAAAAATATTAGGATGATTTGAACTTTGTAATTAAATTATGTAATTTAAGTCATTTATATGCAGTGACTATGGAGGTTACAACATTGATATAGATATAAAATTAAAATGTAGTAATTATGTAACAATAAACATGCAAAATCATTATTTTTAAGCTAAGTAAGTAGGTGATTATTTTTGCTTGACTTGCACATACGGACGGATTTGTTCCAAAAACTCCATAATTGTAATTTGTTTCTTTTCATATTTGTCTGTCAGCTTAGCAATGAGTTTGTCATTGATTATTGAAGATTTTTTCCTTTTACATATAGGACTGTCATTTCTTCGTAATCTGAAAGTATAAGATAAAGATTATTTACTAAGAGTAAAAAAAATGAATTACTGATATATTAAGCGTTATGTAAGTAATCAGCATTTTACCTCACTTGACCTGTGCTATACGTAGAAATATCAGTTGTTATAATTTCCAAAAACGATAATAATGATGGTTTTCGGCCCAGATAGCACTGAAGCCGTTGATTCCAGGCCTCCACTAAATTTGTGGTTCTATGTCGTTCTTTATAGCAACACCACTTTGAGATCATCCCCGGAGGCTCAAGCCATTGTTCAACGAAATAATCGTTGAATTGGGTGACTTTTTCATCGGGAATACTGAAAACAAAAATTATGATATATATGACATGTCGTATATACCTAAGCATTATTTTTATTTTTGCGTACTTATAAAAACAATCTATGAGCTGTTAAAACTTTAAAATAAAATGAAAATTTAAATTACCTGTTTTCCATTACGGAAAGCCAACCATCTTCTATATCTTCTTTAGGAAGAAATGCTAGACAGGTGCACAGTTTCACATACAATGTTGTTTCTTCGTGTGCCAATAAACCTAAAGACTTCGCTTTTCTGTAAATGGCTCTTTGGAAGTGAACATTACAGCCATGTATTGTGACCGCTGGCAATACCTCTTTTATTGCCAGCATTGTAGCTAATTCAAAATCTACAGTGAATTTCATGGGGCTGAAGTCCGGCACAGCTTCTTTAATTTTTTTAAACATGACTTCATATGTACTTTTTTCTTTATTAACTAGTAGCACATAAAATATAGGCACAATATTGGTTGCTTGTGCATCACTTCCCATATCTCCATGAATGGTAAATATTTGGTAAAATGGACCTGGACAACAATCAAATGTACCATCCCCGAAGTAGTGTTGTATATTTTTGATGTGTTTTAAAGCCTGTGCTGATACGAATACTATAATTCTGTTGTCGTTCTCACAGTAATCAACTAATAGATATTTTTGAAAAATCTCAGGTATAATGACTTCAGCTGGATTACGAAACTGTGTCTTTTCTACATTTAAGGCTTTCTTTCGAGAGTTGTATAACTGTTGCTTGATATTATTGAATTTGGGTATGTATTCATCGAAGGCTGTGTCTGTGTTTTTTAACTCGGCAAATTTTGTTTCAAATTTTTGTTGTATAGAGCTCGAGAAACTCGTTTTCACTTCCTTTTTTAATTTTTCCATAACAACTCTAACTTCATTTTTCATTAAGTTAGGTTGACACTCAGCATTATGACACTTTTGGATTTGTACATTGTCACTTTCTTCACTTAATTTTATAGAACCACTACACTTGCCATGTCTTTTATTTACGCATGTCCACACACTCGATTTATTATTTTTCCTATGAAGATTATAAGCAAATCCGACATGTAGTAACGTTCTTCCACCTAGTTTATTTGAAATTATTTTGTAATTGGTTTGTGCTAAACCCCGTGAAGGACCTGGACTTGCCATTTTGAGTTAACATGACCGACTAAACTTTCTTATCAGTAACATATTGCAACTATGTGGGAAAGGGATAGAAATAGTGCCCATCGCTATGTTTGCTATTTTCACTGTCCGTCACCCTGGACTCTATTGTTTTCAACCCTATCTTTCCCTTTCTTTGACTACCTATCTCTTTCTTTTAGAATTCGATCTGGCTATTGTGTAAAACCAGTTTGGCCGGGCGCGCCTCGTTTAGACAAAGTACAAAGTAATGCATCTAAAGTAAATAATTGTAATATAGTAATAAAGTGAATATCCTTGTAGCATGTTTATAGTATCCAATATTGTGTTAGTTAGAATACTTATTTAGTAAGTTTGTCTACGTATTTGGTTCCGAAACACTTTTTTCATCGTCTGTATCTAGTAAAAAATATTTTTATTTCGGCGAAATCAACTATAATAACTTAATTTAAAATCGTGGGCTTCCACCACGGGGGCAAAACACACCGGGGGCGTAACCCACGGACCCAGAAGCACGTGGGCTGCTGTCTCATCTTCCTTTGTGCAGGGCACAGTCGGCTATCTGTAGCTACCTATGTACGTAGAGTTATGAAATCTATGAAGACAGTCAAATTCAGCGTCTAAGAATATTCTTATCTTCTTTATCTTAATATCTTTATAATAATATCTTTATTCAGAAGCAAAAATGGGTCAAATACAAAATATAATCTTAATTAAACAAAGTAGGTCTCACAAAGTTCGATGCCTGTACTAGGATAATCCTGTATCACAGGCTGAAGGAGCTCTAACAATATACTAATTATAGGACAACAGATTTTTAAAACAATATTTAACATCTTAAAATGATCTAATTAGAATCATTTGATATAGTAAACCTAAATTAACTTAAACACTAAAACACGTAATAATACCAGGGAAAAATAAGCGTCAGCAGAAATATAAACTCGGTTAAAGTCCATGGATCAAAAAAATACCGTCAAAGCACTCTTGTTTGTTTTCGATTATTGCAGCTAGCGACTAATATACGTAGACAGCAAAAACTTGATGAGTAGGTCAACACAGTAGTCTCTTATTGTTGTGACATCGACAGGCGTATCAATGCGGAAGTCTGACCTAGAGTATGACGCTTTACGCGTCCCCATAGTCGATCGAGTTGATGTACCTGTATTCGGCTATTTTTCTAGCAGGGCACTCAGCGTCTCCCGTTTTGTGGTTATTGGGCTTTTTAAAGCGCGAGCAAGTTGCACATGTAGGTGACAGCGCTTTTTTCTTGCAATCGGACAACGAGTGCCCTGCTTCTCCACAGTGACCGCAAGTAGAGTTGACCTCTCTGCATGATTTGGCTGCATGACCATATTGCTGACATTTGTAACATCTGGTGACAAGTGTAAAATCTCTGACAGGGCAGGAAGTCCAATTTATAAAAAGCCTTTCTTGAGAAATTAGGGCTTTTCGAATCTTGCCTGGAACCTCGATAATGTAGTTACAGGTCATCGCATCTTTCTTTCCCGATTTGTGACTGAACTTAACCACGGTCAAAAAGGACTCCATTGACATCTCTGGAAACTTATCGGCTACATTCTGCTCGTAAATGTACCTCAGGACATCAGTATCACCCAAAGAGGTCGGCACTCCTACGACCGTAATCCGCGGTTTGCGCTTTTTGGGTTCATCGGCTGTAAGTCCAGATGTTGACAGGTGGACTGCTTGCTTTAGTTTATCAGCATCCTGTTTGGTTTCAGTGCTGATTATAACACCTCCATCTTTAGTTTTGCGGACTCCACGTACATGCAGCTTCATTTGATCAGGGCGTATAATTTGTTGCACGAGGTTTT
The DNA here is from genome assembly GCA_963082945.1 of Cerastis leucographa. Lineage (NCBI taxonomy): Eukaryota > Metazoa > Arthropoda > Insecta > Lepidoptera > Noctuidae > Cerastis > Cerastis leucographa. The sequence continues at coordinate 16,064,095 of OY720366.1, forward strand.
TGGTGTCGTCACTCGACTTTAATTTATCGCTGGGATAAATGGCTACAGAGCTCAAATTGTTTGGTCGAACGAAATCATTTGACCCCTTCTTTACCATGTCAGCAAACGATGCACTTCCCTTCTTACCAGAGACCTCAATTACCTGCTTCAGCTCCGAAATTTGATCCGTCAAGGTGCATTTTTCTTTAAGGTCATCGATAATCTTGACGGCTTGCAGGGCTTTCTGTTTCAGAGCTTGATATAGAACTGCCATTTGAGAGGTACCAGATTCTACTTTGCGGCATAGGTTAGTAATTTTCAGTTTCTGCTCCGAGTTGAGTTTGCCATCCGTGGCAATAGAGCAAACCTCATTTAGCTGCTGTTCAATTGATGACATCCATTTTTGGATATCTGGCGTGGAGACAACTGGTATGGAGAAGTCCGGCTGGAGGGTTTTTGCAGGCGAGACATTGGGTTGCACTGGACTACAGTTTGCCATTTTCCAACAGGTTCACTATGTAAATGTTTTCATTATTTACTAAAACTATACACTAAGCAAACAATTAAAAGGAGGTCACTGTTATTGTGTTAATGAAATATTGCTAAAGAGCACGTCTGTACGTTGCGAATGGTCGCGTTACTGTCTTAGACGCTGAGTTAGCCTGGGCAAGATAATGTGTAATGATGAATCATTCTCATGCATATTATTCAATTTATGCAGCTTGGCATCTTCTGCCATACTTCTCTGTTTTTGGTAATATGAGTACTCACCGCTTTTCTAGCTATTTCTTTAAAATTCTAGTAATTTTCCTTTTAGCTCTGCTTTCCACGTTGAGAACAATAGCATTGTGTCTTGTAAGTTCGAACGAATCCCTGGACTAACCTATAGGTATATCACGACATAATCTATCATTATCATAAACCAGGATGTACTATCTAGACATACATACAACAGTTTTTTACAGAAGCATTATTATGAAAGTATGTACGGTACTTAAGACATTTTTTGTGGTGGATTATAGGCTACTCCCTTAGCTACCCTCTTCTTATAGAAGAAGTTTGTGTCCCAGCAGTTGGACCATTGAAAGCGGGTTATGCTTTTTGCATCAAATATCTTAACCCTCCAAGAACTCGCAAACATTTTTCAAGCTGAGATAAGGTTTGATTTTTTCGCCTTTCTCACTGCACCACTGATGCTGTTTTTCATAACTTCCCATTAAAGATTGATAGCCTTAATAAAAACTATAGAAATTTATATTCTCCACAAGTTATTGGTGCAGACCTATAAAGTGCACATGCCGTTATTTTTGGAATACTTGCCATGGGAACGAATTTGCATTTGTGACGTATGTATCGAACGTGTTTGTTTCTAGATTTTTATAATATTACTAGTTATTGCCGGCGACCATCTTCCGCTTGAAATTATTATAAAATATTACTTCGATATTTAAATCGTATTTTATTATAACAATTTCAAGGGTTTAATTGGCACAAAACCCTAATATTTGTTTCTAAAATAAAAATTACCCTAGTTACTCCTTATAACATCAGCTATGTGCCAGTGAAAGTCCTGTCAAAATCGGTCCACCTTATTCGGAGATTAGCCGGAATAAAGAGACAGACAGATGAACGGACAGACAAGTTGTTTTTTTTTTTTTCTTAAATTATATATTTTCATAAGTGCATCCAGTAAAAAGCTGTTATTTTAAAATTACAAACAAAAATTTCAATTATAATATGTTTATGCGTGCACACAAGATTAAATCTATACATCAATGTAATTATAGAAGTCACTTCACATCACTTTTTAAAACAAAGACTTTTCGACTTCTCCAAACAGACAACCTTTTAAAAATATGACCGTAGCGTAGTCATAGCAACTGGCTTGCTTCATACTGTAGCCTGGTTTTATTATTTCAAACATAAACAAAACTGTTCGTTCATCCCCGGATGTTTGCTTTTACGACACCCGAAGGTGTTTCAAAAGCGCATGAAACTTTACCAGACTATACAGCATAAATAGTTTACTGTTCATTTATTTAATAAAATATTCAGCAAGCATCATCTAGTTAAACTCTTTCAAAAACAAAAATAATTAATTTCAGGACAGTGAATAACTTCATGTCCACTTTCGAACCAATGTGATGGTCGTAAAAAAATATAGGATCGTCTCGTTCACCTGTCACTCATATTTGTTCGAATAAAACAGTAGGCGTCCTTCACGAAAATCTGAAACCGATAGTTTCGTCAAAGAAAATGGACCTGATTGTTACGTGTTTTACTGACGCGAATTTACCCTGGTGGATGAGTGAATGCTCACTTAAATGTCACGCTTATGATGGCGGGTGAGTCGAGTCATTTAGTTCCTTTCAAAATGGTTGAGTTGAATGATGGCTGATACATGCGTCATGTTCGTGAACGGGCGCTGTCAGTTGGGTCGGTTCATCTTTTAGCTGCCACGGTTTATTTTAATTATTTTATTTTTGAATAACTAATTTAATCTCTTACTTTGGACGCTCTTAACTAGCCCGTATTTCTACATCGTTCTCACATATTTGTAATTCTTAACATGAATGATGTAACCAACATATTGTAACATATTTTGATTTAAAAGAGTGTCCATGAAGTGTCTTGCCCATTCTTCTCCATAGAGATCAACGCTTTGGAATGGGCAACTATCAGTACTATGACAAGTTATTATGCCTTGTGGCTGGGATTGTAGCGTCGATTTTTTTTTGTTTTTTGTCTTTCAAAAGTGTTTGTAATGGTCTATTTGAAATAAATGCTCTGAGTTTGAGTTAGTATGCCGGTTGCTTTGGTTAGCTCGCGGAGCATAGTAACTAACTAAGTCACTAGCACAAACGTGGTTGCCAAGTACAGAATAAATAGTTGATTATTAATGTACGACGATTACTGACGACACGGTTGGCACAGTGGTTGAGCGTTTGACTGCTGCGCTACGTGTCGCGGGTTCGATCCCCGCACGGAACAAATATTTGTATGGCCTACAGATATTTGTTTCGGGTCTGGCTGTTTGTGTATGTGAGTTTAAATGTTTGTGAACGCACCCACGATACAGCAAAAATTCCTAGTGTGGGGCAACGTTTTATTATAAAAAAAAAACCATAACGATAATCTTTTTTCTTGTTTCTCTTCTCTCTCTCTCTTCTCCAACCTTTGGCCCCCCAATGCTGAGTACACTCAGCAAAAGTGGAGAGATTTGGAAGAAACCTACAGGTCTCTCCACTTTTGGCTGATTTGTGTCATTGCTATTTCTTGTTAACTTTATACTATCGCTGCCATTTTGTTTTTCCACTTAAATTTCACAAAATTTGTTTAAAGAAAATCAACAGCGTTCTATGTATATTTAATTTAAGCGCCAAAATATCAATTATATACGTGAATGTCTGATGATAATATGGCACTAAAATTTTTAGGTTTATTTACCTGACTTCCCATATAAATACTACTAGACCTGCACGTTACAGGAGAGTTTCAAAATATCGTATTACTAAAGCACCGTGCGCACTACCTGAAATTTCGTTCCAAATATTCGAAACTAAAGGGATACAGGGGAAATGCAAAATCCCGACCAATTTCTAAACAGACTGTGTCTGGGCTGGTCGTTCCCTACTGGTAAATTCCAATAGCAGTATTTTACTTTGAATGTTTCTTATTGATTGAAACTTAGAATTATTTTATCACAAGCTAAGTAGGTACTCGATTGGATTTCCAATCGACAAGAATTATGAACTGCGATACAAACATTCATCCTTTAATTAACCTCTTTATGAAATGAATTATCAAAATTAATTATTTAGCGCTTTAGGTGTTTTTTTGCTATATTATGCAAAAAACCACCGGTTCTATCTGTGAATTAAAGATTTCACTTTAGTTCTAGAAAAAAAGCAATGCAAAGCATGTGCTCCTCCGTTTCACCCGCTTTTTTCTTTTTGCTTGTCTCCTAGGTGTCGTAGCGTATTGTTAATTAGCCTTAACCTTCCTCGAAAGCTGGGCTATCAAATGCAAAAATAACTCACAACTGACTGGTAGTTCCAGAGATTACCGCGTACAAACAAACAAAATCTTCAGCTGTATAAATAGGTGTGAAAGACCCCTTAAAAAATGCGAAAGGCAAAAGGTTCTCCCTGTCATTGCGATACTTTTAGTTACGAGTTAAATATTGAAGGTTTTTCCGTTTTTGTTTTTTTTTTGTGATTTTGTTTTTTTTTTTAGTTTTTTTTTTTTTGTAATTAAACTTTCAATGTTATAACTTTACTTTAAACACCTCCATTTCCCCTGTTCTATTCAACGCAACACAATGTTTAGGGTGCTTTACATTGAGTTTTACCAAAAGACATGATTTTTCACGAGAATTTAAAAAGACCAAAGCTTAGCAAAGTACAAATAAAATCTCATCAGCCATGGCAACCACGAACCCTTAGTACAGTCGTGTCCAGTCCACATGTAGGGGACACTTTTCTGTTCTTTGTTCCTCAATATGCTATTTACTCCGTTTTTGTAATGGACACACTCATATTAGGTTGAGCCCTCACTCGGAGTCTAGAAACATGGGATATGACAAATGAGTAGGTTACTTTGGTGGATCTTAGAGGAGCTCATGGCTAGATATTAAGTGCCACTCGGGGTTGATCTTCTGGCTAAGCCGCGTTTGTCTAGCGTTGGTCCGTCGATGTATGACCATACATTACATATCGAGTTTTCTCCGAGCCTCAGAAAGCACGTTAAGCCTTTGGTCAGGGCTGTCATTTGTAGACCTTTGACAGCCGTTACACGTAGCCAATGACCCAAAAGTCTGACAACCAGTCATACCAAAGAATACCTATCGTGTTACCCAGTTGCAACTGGGTTGTGTGTGGGATTAAAAATTATGGATAACACAAAATAAATTAAAGAAATATGTAAAAATAAAGAGCGCATTGATCTCCTCGGACTTATTCGAAACTCAGCAGCTGAAGAAGAATAAAAAAATAGTGCGTGGAGTCCCTCCGCGCGGAAGAAGTGAAACTTCGTACCTAACACTACAAGCATGCGTTCGAGTGTCACGCATTCACTCTCGTTATTTTGTTGAGCTTCTAAATAATATTTTATTGTTTTAATGTTGTATACTTTTTATTACATAAGTTTATCGAGGTTATTCTACTCATGGAAATTGAGCGAAGGCTGGTCACACCGAAGAGTCGAATGCATGACTGTTTGCACGCCATCTTGCGTACCTAGTAGAACTACGTAGTCACAAATCTTGTAATACCGCCATCTCTTAGTGGGTAATAGAAAATATTCCCCCTCCATTAGAACGTTAAATTTGTTGGAAGTCGCATAAGAAGTTTCACTTCAAAAACCGCAAATTAAGGTCTCTGATCATGTCAGAGGGACACTGGCGGGGCAGAGTCCGCCACTACCTCGACTGTCTCACAATACCTCGACTGTCTCACAAGTCGTGAGATAGTCGAGGTAGTATTTCGCGAATCAGCGCGTGAATTCAGATACATCAATTTAAATACCTAAAATTCACAGATATAAAACCGCAAGTGGAGTATCTTGACATTAATAAAATAAAATAAATAACAAAAATGTATTAAAAACAAAAGGTATAAAGTTAAATACAGTTTTCCTTAGTTCTTCGTTAAGTTTAACCATGATTTATGCCTGAACAAGGTAATCCTGTGTTTCAGGCGATTGGAGGTAACATTAATTGTATACTCACACACTCCATATTAATGTGATTGATTTGTATGTAAAAAATATTAAACCAACCCGCAAAAAATATTACAAAACTTACATCCAAATGTTATGTATGTGTGCATTTCAATTCTTCAGTCCTAGACTCGAGTCCTCATGTCCAGTTGATGCAAACTTTTGTTAGCATCTCATAAAGTACCAACGAGCTACTTTCACTGTAGCGAAATGAAAAGCTCTTCTTTATAGGCGCCCCGTTTATTTGCCTTCCATTTCGAGTTTACCTGGATTTTACTAGTGGTCCTTACGCCAGTAGGGGAGGACCAGATTTTTATTTCGTGTCATGTCTATGAATGAACTTCTATTGAAGGCGCTCGTGTCTTAATTATAACAGCCACACTGGTGAAACGAAGTTTACAGCTACATTTGTTTAGGTCGGTCCGCTGATGGGTGACCATGCATTACATAAAGAGATCCCTCCGTGCCGTTAATCCATATGTATGGACTGTCTGCTTCATACCTATGACAGTCGTTTATTGCAACTAAGGGATGTGGTTTGCAACCAAGGGATAATATATGGTGTTACCAAGTAACAAGTCCAAACCGGACATTGAAATCCAAAGGTTTGTTTTTCTTTATGCATTTATTTCGATGTCGTAATTAATACGGGCATTTATAGCTTCATTTAGGTATCATTAAAGCTTAAAAAACACAAAATTTCGCTAAAAATAATCAGCTAACGCATTCCTACCGCTCACGCTGAAAGCACTATAAGTATTTCTGCAAATCAGAAAACTCGTTAAAAAGCAATGTTCCACAAGCCTTAAGTATTTCAAAGCAAGATAAACTTCATAAAGCGAAATATGTGAGAGCGTCATCGCTCAGACAACTCTGGAGTTTCACTGGGAATCCAAAAGATTCTTCACAAGAACGGTGCGGGGTCGCGCGTTTCAGAACAACTTGTGTTTAGACAATGTGGCCCTAGCGCGAGCGCGCGGTGTATACGTAGCGTACAAACGATTTTTGAATCAAAAATACAATTAACCTATAGCATTTTTTAAAATTCTATGTGGTATAAGGCCCGGCGAGGCCCGGTATAAGGTTCCGGCGAGGCGGCGAGCCTCTTGGCCGGATTACCGCCATGGGATCTGGAGGCGATAGTCCTCGCGCGCCTGCACGAATGGCGCGCGGAGGCACTACGTCGGGGGGAAACTCCGCTGCCGCGGCAAATTGTCGCTCAGCGGACAGACCTCCGGCGTGATCTCATGGCGACATGGAGACAGCGACTGTCGCAACCACGTGCAGGGCACGCCACAATAGTGGCGATAAGTCCCCTCTTTGAGGAGTGGCTAGAGAGGCGGCACGGCGCCCTCACCTTCCGCCTGACGCAGGTCCTCACCGGACACGGTTGTTTCGGGAGGTTCCTGCACCGAATCGGGCGGGAGGAAACGCCCGGGTGTTACCATTGCGAGGATCGGCCGGAGGACACGGTGGAGCACACCGTGGAGCTCTGCCCCGCTTGGGCTGAGCACCGCCGTGTCCTCGTAGCGGCGATTGGCGGCGGCGACCTCTCGCGTCCGGCCCTGGTTCAATCCATGGTCCGGAGCGAGAGGGAATGGGATGCCGTCGCCTCCTTCTGCGAAGCAGTTATGCTAGCGAAGGAGGTGGCGGAACGTGAGAGGGAGAGAACCTCACGTCCCAGCCGCCGCGGGAGACGCCCCGGGCGTCGGGGGGCAACCAGTGGCCCCCGGCCACCGTAGGCGCGAGCCTGTGGACGGTGAGTAATGGGCTAGCTCACCGTCCGTCCGTCTCATGACGACAGGCCGTGTCGACGGCGCGTACGTGTTCCACGCGCGCCTCAAGGAGATGTCAGCAAACCAGAAGGGGTCCGAAAGGGCCGATGCCTGCCAGGGCTGCGGGTTGTTCGAAAGAGATACCGCGGCCCTGGAACAAAAAGGGCGAAGAAGGAACACGGGTGGGTTTTAGTCAGTACAAGTCTGACACTCCCTCCCGCTCCGCCCAGAGCGGGAGAAGTCATTTGATGATTTCCCATCCGGAAAAAAAAAAAAAAAAAAAGGCCCGGAGAATGATGATGTGAGCCCTTGACATATTGACATCAGCGAAGGAAAACATCGTGAGGAAGACTGGAATCGTAAGTCACAAGACTCTTTGACGCTTTTTCAAAGCATCTTGTGCAAACGTGGTGATCAATGCTCGTGCCTTCTCTGTATGAGGAGAGGCTTTGCCCAGCAGTGGGAAAGTAATAGGCTGATATAATAATACGATGATTAATATAAATATAGCTATATTTATATAGCTGTGGCGAGGTAGTGCATACCTACCTAACCCATACGTTCTACCTGCTGAGAGTCTCCCACCTGGACATGAGTTGCCATGGCTGACCTGGAAGTCTTTAAATATACTTCGGACCCAGGTTGGTTGCAGCAAGGAAAACCTGTTCAGGTGGAGAATCATATGGATTCTGCCTTGGAGTGTAAATGAGGTGCTGTCCCACAACCGATGCGGCACTTAATATTGTGTCCTGCGTGACCTGCTGTTTGTCCATTACAGGAACTGATGGACGCTACAGAGGGCGCCAAACTTGTGGCTCAATTCTGGGCCGACAGAATTTAGATTGCCATCGACACGCTCAGAAGAAGAATATTAGTATAGCCTTTTCTCAATAATGGAATTACGCAGAATAACTGTATCAGTATAAGTAACAGCATGTGAGACGAGTTTTATCAATTTTTAAATTGATTGCATTCGAGCGTGCGGCGCTAACGTCAGTTAAATACGAGCGATTTAACTGACGTTAGCGCCGCACGCTCGAATGCCCTGGCTGGAGCCCTTAAATTCTAGGCATCCACAGGATTAGACCGGTTAAGCAGAAGCCAGCCTCAGAGGCTGAACTGCGAGATACCATACATAAAAAAAAAAAAAAGCACGCTCGAACTTAGTATAACCTCTGAATTTCGAAGGGTGTTTGCCGTAGACTTGGATTTTGAAGCATGTGTTAATTTGAAACTGAATACAGCATCAGCGGTATACTTCCCTATGTAGGCGTGAAACAATCTCTTCACGTCTACATAGGGAAATATTTCATATTACTTTTATTTTTATATACAAAAACATATAGAAAAACAGCTTTCTAACTTCCATTTTTTGACATGACGTGTATGGTGAAAATTATTTAAGACGAAAAAAATTGAGAGGGCCTAAAAAACTAAACTTTAAAAGCGTTTCGTTTTATACGACTTTTTTCTTTTGTAGATCATGTCAATCCGATAATTTCTGCCTTTTACTTCATCGTTATTGCTCATAAAATTAATATCACTTAATTTGGGCTTTAAACAAAAAAAGATAGCAAAATATAAAGGTGAAGGAAATTGAGATCATTATAATCGCACCGTGCCGCAGATAAGTGTGAAACGTCTTAACAGCTAACGCCTAAAGCTGTTCCAACCGCGTAAATGGAAAAAGTTTGATTGTAAGATATTTTTTTGTCAGTCCATGATTTTTATTTTAGTAGGTAATGTACTTTGTCCTGTATTGCCTTGTTTTGTTGTTGGATACTTTTTATTTACTTCGTTTTGCTAGATATTGCAATATTACTGGAACAAGTTAAACCTAGAATATGTTTACGTTTCAGGAAACCAGACTTTCTTTGTAAGAATATTTGGACTTGCCTAAAAAATCTTTTTACTATTGTTTTCGAAACATTATTAAATGTTTTTGGTATCAGTAAGATCATCATCACTAAATTAAAAATTGAAAATATCACCAAAGCACTACTATTTACCATCAATACATGACATCACAAAGTATTTAACAATTAGTGTATTTTCCATATAGGCAAATAAATTGCGAAATCGACGAAAAAATGAACGTTGCATTTGGTTCGAAATAGGTCACTCTTTAAAAATATAGAACTAAAAATTACGAAATGTATGACAAACTGTTCGATTGAAACTCAAAGGCTTTGACATTTGTCCTTTGACACAGCTGTTGTGCTAATTGGGCCTGCGCGGATCCAATGTCACGTTGTTTGTTACTAAAATGCGAATTTTCAATCGAAAATAAAATGGTAAGCTGTTTGTAGGACTGAAATTATGTAGAAACTACGTAGGCAAAAATTACAGGTTGATTTTAATTGTCTAGATTTATAAAAAATATTTTTTGTCTAGATTTATTATAACCCTCAGGGGGTAATTTTTCGACTTGAGAGAAACTTTCTTTTCATTAAATTTTTTTTTGTCTAAATTTTGTTCCCTTATATTTCACAGGAGCTATAAATCGAACAAATCCCTGCGGTTCAACCTTGGAGTTTCAGAACGATAAAACCAAACATACTACATATGATGAAAAATTCCGAAGACGTCACCAACCACAAATCGCAGAAACAAAGACTTATCGGTAGATGACGACATTATGACGTTCTTTTCCGTCACCATAGAATCTGTCGAAACGTTTTAAATCATCAACATCTACCTACCCTTTACAAAACTATATTGGCCCCCTCCCAGACCCCCCGGATGCAGCTGAAAACCAGTGTTTTACTGTTTTTTGAAAAATAACATTGTCATAATTATGAGCTTTTTATCTACTCTCGTTTTTACCGCAGTCTTATAGTATTTATTATAATACCAACCCTTGTTCCCGATGCCAGTGAGCTAAAATTTTTTTATATTTTTAAAAGTTTAAAAAAAATTGTGTTTCTTATTTTTTTTATGTTTTTAGTCTGTAAGAAAATGACAAACGAAAATACCAGTCTATTACTGTCCTACTGCTGAGAAAAGACTTCTTGTCATACAGTGAAGGCGTGAGATTTCCTCATCACGCTTGCTCAAGACAGGTTGGAGATTTCAGACTTATGTGAATAATTATAAATCCAGGTGGCTTACCATGACGTCTAAGAACATTATTGTTTTACTCCTTTTCCAGTGTGGGAAAGAGATGGCGCCAGACATCCTGTATAGCTCCGTCGATACGAGTAAAATTATACTGCTTTAAGACGTCATGGCTGGTCAGCAGATGTCCTCACGATGTTTTGCTTCACCGACGTCTGTGATGTTCAAAAAAATATAATATTAACACATAAATTGAAACAGTCACATTTGAACTTTCCCGAATTTGAAACCGAAACTTCGTGCATGTGAGGCAAGCCATGTCAGTGCTTCAGGGATATCATGACACTTTTTCAAGTATCTGATAGGAAACATAATAACACATTCAAATGAAAAGGTACCTAATTATGATGACGTCTGTCTTTAAGCAACTAATTAGCAATGTAGTTTTATAACAAACAGGAAAAATTAAATTTGGTGCAGTACGAGTAGGTACATCTATATGAATAAGCATTTTAATAAGGTAAAATATGTGTGTTTATTTATCTGCTCAGCTCTGCTATCAGCTATACAAAAATATTTCAGTCCAGTCTGCTTGTATTGCCTGAAGTGGTTAGCTATTAAAAACATTATTTTAAAATTCGAAACTTAAAAGCGAATCAAAGATACTTGAATCTTGCTCAGTTGAAGTGCATGACAGGGAAGGTTAACTCTGAGTCAATTGTACAAACCGTTTAGGAGGAAGAAGAAGAAAAATATATCTAAGAATTAATGTGACTCGTAGTCAGTGGAAGAGAAAGACGGAGAATCCTACCTTAAAGTTAACTGTACACACGGTCCAGAAGGAAGAAGAAGAAAAGTGAAATCGTTTAAAGTGAAATTCGCCATGAGCGACTCGGAATTGATAATGACAGTTAGAAAGATCGTCGAAATCATTAGATTCGTGCTCTCACTAGCGACTACGGTATACGGAGTTTCGTCATGGTGTTTCCTTAAGAAATTTAGAAATTACAGGAACTATGTGTACCTAAATGCAGTTTTTACGATTTTACTCCGAACTGTAGAAGCTCGACTCAGCCAAGACTTGTTTTGGAATAATAAGGTTTCGGTTATTCGACCTAATACATTGGTTTTTTGGTTTATTGTATATATAGATGTTTACTTAATTTCTGTAAAAAGCAACTGGTTGGTAGTGATAAGCCATTTGTTTTATGTAGACTTCGTTAAAGTTTTCGATGGGCACATCCAAAGGAGATATTTAAAAAGTACCATCTTTGCCTGGGGTGTGCCTTTATTAACAAGCACTATTTTTGTCTTTGTGCTCAATTATTGGTGTTTTCATTCATATGGAACTCTAATTAATCGTTCTTTTAGTTTTGTAAGAGTCATGAGGAGTTCCAATTCAATTTTAGCGTTGATTGCTAATAGTATTTTATTCATTGTTATTGTATATTCAGTTTGTCGCACTTTCAATACGAGTGCTTCTAACATCTGGCGTCGCTTGTACATCGCCATTTTGATATTTATATTGAGTGACGTCATCATGTTATCTAATTACCTTGTAACTTTATTTCAAGAAATCCGGTCGCACACATCAATACAACTTTTGAATATATTTTTAAAAAACTTCAATGGATTCGTATTATCAATCTTTTTTATTGTTGTAAAGAGTAACCGGGAAATATGGTATGAATTTTATGTAACTAAATGTATGCATGAAATAATTCATCGTGAACCTGTTGTTTCCCGCCCGGCGGTACTTGATGTATAACAATCTACATGAATAGTTTTACTTTTTTTATTTTTTTTTTAAACATTGCCCCACACTAGGAATTACTCCTGTATCGAGGGTGCGTTTACAAACATTTAAACTCACATACACAAACAGCCAGACCCGGAACAACTATCTGTAGGCCATACATAATATATTTGTTCCGTGCGGGGAACGAACCCGTGACACGCAGCGCTGCAGTCGATTGCTCAACCACTGCGCCAACCGAGCCGTCAATGCGCCAACCGTGCCGTCAATGAGCCAACCGTGCCGTCAAATGAAGAAGTAAACTATGAAGAAGTAAAGTTTGTATGTTATCTATAGAACTAGTGATCCGAAATTTCTTTAACTAATGGAAAGCTTCGTTATCTCCGAGTGTCATGGGGGACCATGAACTGGCAAAAGCTAGTATTTTAAACAGGGCTGTAGAACTTATCAAGTACCTACCCGGTATTTTATGTAAAAATTAAACAATATTCAATGACTAAGTCCACACTGAACGAACTCATTGTCACCAAGAGCATGCCCTCACATAGATTTTATTACAAAAATCGTATGTAAATAATAACAGCAGCACTAGTCAGTTTTCAACGTTAAGCAGTACTTGTCGAGCTTGGTGACAATCTAATTGTCAATTTCCGTGCGAGAACTTCTGAAGTTTGAAGAATTGATCAAGTACCGTTGTTTCTAGTTATGTATGATAATTTTAATAAAGTATGATAATTTTATAAATGTATAACAGTTTATAAATGTATGAAATAACAAATAAATCTTTTATGTAATTTTATTAATTGATTGATCTATATATATAATAAAAAATAAAAAGAGAAGTCCTGACTGACTGATTGACTGACTCATCAACGCCCAGCCCAAACCCTCTGACGTAGAAAGTTGTAATTTTGCACAGAGGATCCCTTTATAATGTAGACAAGGAATAAGGAAGGATTTTTTGAAATTCAATTCCTAAGGGACTTAAATCGGGAATGAAAGTTTGTATGGAAAATTGTCATTTTTAAAGTTAGAAGGCTGATATTTCATATACAAGCTTCTGGTTAGAAATAAATAAATCCGTATTTTAGTGTTTTTCAGAATTTACCCCTAAGAGGGTGAGATAGGGGTTCCAAGTTTTTATGCGCATCAACGCCCAGCCCTACTAAACCTTGGACCTAGAATGCTGAAATTTTGCACAGAGGTTTCCTTTAAAATGTAGACAAAGAATAAGGAAGGATTTTTCGATATTCAACCCGTAAGGGATTTAAATAGGGGATAAAAGTTTGTATGGAAAATTGTCATTTTTAAAGTTAGAAGGCTGAAATTCCATATACAAGCTTCTGGTTAGAAATAAATAAATTCGTATTTTAGTGTTTTTGAGAATTTACCCCTAAGAGGGTGAGATAGGGGTTCAAAATTTTTATGCGGAATCCGCCATTTTTGCAGTAAGAAATATGACATTAAATATTGAAGTTTCTGAGCAAAAATAAATGAACACGTATTTCGTCGCTTTTGGAAATTCAACCCTAAAAGGGAGAAAAGGGGTTGAAACATTAGTAAAACAAAACTAGTCTGCACAGCTTGAAATTTACTATTTGTGTTTCTCGATTGAATTGATAAACACGTATCAATTTTTTTGGAAATTCCACCCCTCAGACGAAAACAGGGGTGGCATTTTTTTGTTTTTGTTTTGTAGTGTTAACACATTTGTATGGACAAATACGCTAAAAAAAACTTCATTTAAGTACACACTTCTAGGGAATCTGGGTCATTTGTGCGAAGGACACTTGCGGGAGCCCATTTACGCGAAAAGATATTTGCGCGCATGGACACTTGCGTGACAGACAATCGCGCGACTGGACATATGCGCGACTCAATGGCTTCATGGGTGTCGTTTTCGTAATTTTCGGGATCGCTGACCACATTGACGCTGAGGAAAACTTTCGGTTTTTCTTTCACGGGTGTCGTTTTTGTGGACTTCAGGGTCGCCGATAACGAAAATGATGGCCTCATTATCATTATCATCATTTAGCGCCAAAAGGAAACACCGCAAACGTCATTTACAAAGAAGTGCTAGGATAATTCATAGTTTTCCGGGTGTTAAAAAGATTGGTTTAATATGAGTATTTTTTAATTTAAAATATTGTAAGTTAGCTCACTTACACCATTACCTATATCGCTAGGTGGATGGATGACCGGGGCATTTGAGCTACGGCATCATCACCCGGAAACCATGTACAAAATAAATTCTGGTTCAACCCATTTAGGTCACTAACAACACAAAATGTAAAAAAAATACGCCGTAATAAGTATACATTTTTCTAACCTAAGTATGAATAATATTATCTGGCTTCTTACTTCGAAAAGCGCAGACTTTTACACAACTATTAAAATTTATCCTATACTTCTTACACTTACGCGCGAGCAAAGCCGCGGCCAACAACTATTATCTATAACATTTAAATGACTATTTTCGACATTATTTTGGGGGGGTTAACGCATACGTGGGCTATTGCCGAACTCCACGCGGGCGAAGCTGCGGGCAAAAGCTAGTTGTTAATAAATTGATCTAATAATTTGTAACATTGAATTGAATTGTTACGGTATCTGAGAGAAAGAGGGCTATCCTCTGTCCTAATGTTGCTGTGCCCGACAGGGTCCATACTGATCTCTTATTTGACAACACCATCACATATGAAATACAACAAATAATTGAGTAGTTTTAGAACAGCGGGGTCTCGTTATACATGTTTTTCATACTTAAAGTAGGCTTCTATGTAAGATTATATTACGTTATAATAAGTTTGTTAAGTTTTAAAATTTATAATTTACCTACCTGGTATCAATACTTATATTATACAGCTAAAGATTTTATTTGTTTGTTTGCTTGAACACGCTAATCTTTTGCCAAGCTTCTGATCCAATTTGAAAAAATCTTTCATAGCCCATTTATCAAGGAAAATCATTGTCCCATTGAATTTCGAATATGTTTGAATGAAGATATGTTTGTTTTTGGCTATCTGTATTAGGGCACAGAATCGCTGTATTTGAACCATAGATCAGACAACTATGTTATGATCCATACACATGTATGAATGTTAAACACCACCAACCAACCATGTTTAATCATTTTAAATATTAATGTTTTGCGCTGTATGTTTAATGTTTATCGTATTTTTTGTCAATTTGTATTAACGTCATGTCCTAATGACAAATAAATATTTTGTCTTTATTTCTTTTTAGTTAGTTTTATTTTGTCTTACCTATATTATAAAATTCGAAAGTTTGTGGAGAATGTATGGATGTTTGTTAATCTCACGCGAATACTACTGAACGGATTTTGACGAATTTTGGCACACAGGTAGTTGAAAACCTGGATTAATACAGAGGATCCTTTTTATCCTAGTAATACGATCCTGTCGGATAATTACCGAACTCCACACGTGCGAAGCCTCCAACACTCCACGCGTGTGTGTATGCATTGAATAGAACAGGGAGGTTACTATGACGTCTTAAAGCAGTATTGTTTTATTCTTACTCCAGTGTGGGAAAGAGACAGAGGTATAGAGGTCGTCTAGCGCAATCTCTTTTCCACTCTAGAATAAGATTAAAACAATAATGCTGAGACGAGACGTGAGACGTCATGGTAGGCCCCCCCTGGGGGCCAACCATGACGTCTTGAGGGTCTTGAGGGTCATGAGGGTGTCTTGTTTTTTTTTTCACTCTAAAAAGTGTTGGAACTCCAAGTCCTCCAAGTATAACTCCGTAACTAAAAGTCGGGGTCATCATCATCTCTCTATATCTTGTCACACTAAGTTGGGATCGGCTTCCAGTCTAATCAGATGATGCTGAATTCCAGTAGTTTACATGGAGCGATTGCTTATTACCGTTCACAATAGAGGTGCGGACTGGGTAAAGAAAACGACATTCTATTTTGTCCGTCAGACAGGTAATACAAAAATATTAGACACGTATTTTTTGTTTTATCATAATATCAAAAAATAACTTAATTAAAACTCATTAAAGTTGGAGAGTGGGGGCTTACTACGTCACACGTAGGTATAAAGGCGGAAACACACTTACATGTCGTGGCGTGTCGTGACGCGCCAGAAGCTATCGGTTTCATACATCGTTGCGACACGACACGCCATGAAAATATGTCCCTAACCATATTAAATGTATGAAACCGATTGCGTCACGACACGCCACGACATGTAAGTGTGTTTCCGGATTAAAACTTACCTACATGTGACTTCATGCGCCATTTCAACTCAATATACACACATCAACACGGTCTAGGGATATTTTTAAAAAAGCGAATTACTATCAATGTGTTAATTATTTATATGACATGTATATATTTAAAAGATACGTTATTTAATATTCTACCATTTTTTAATAATGGTTAAGGTACTTCGATTAAAATTTCAGGATTATATCGAAAAAAAATTAAGCATAGACGGAAACCGTTTAACTTTTAATTTATGAGTAAAAACTAAAAAAAAATCATTTAATTTGTGTTTATACAAATTTGTTGTTCCTGCAACGAGGCTCAAAAAAGTAGGGGGTACGTTCAGATGCCAATGTATACGTTTTTACAATAAGCTTCCGAGCCATATTCAAGCACTAAGCCTAAATAAATTCAAATCGTTTATAAAACGGAAGCTATGCCTGAAAGCCTACTATCATGTAAATCACTATCTCGAAGATAAAAAGGCTTGGGATTAAACTGCTCCAATGAAATTTGCTCTGTGAATGTCGAAATTCCGGACGTCGCTTGTTTACTGTTAATTCCTTATTTTATACACTGTGAAATTTTTATTTTTACTTTATTTTTTTACATTTTTTTTTTTATCATTATTATTTTTTTATTATTATTTTAGATGACATTTACCGATGTGACATGAATACTTATTTCAGTATTTTATTATTTTTTTTTTTTACTTAATTTTTTATGTGTTCTTATTATTTTTATGTGACATTTACTGATTTGACATTGATATTTACTTTTTTTTTATTATTATTGTGACATTTATAGAAATTCTTGTTTTTTTTTTTAAATTCATTTCGTATATTATTATTAATTACTTACATTTAATTATTGTGAATGTGAGGACCATGTAGGTCAATTTTTTTTTTTTTTCTCTTACCGCTGTCTGGCAGTTTGAGTACTTTAAGCGACCTACCCAAATGTCCTTTCTTTGGTATTGTTCGTCGTTGCGTTGAGCTCCTTGAGTTATAAGTTGAGCTACACGATAACTGACAAATGCTTGCACTGACTGGACAGGTCCACTCAAATCTGTGTGGTTCTTTCTTTAAAAGACCATCTCAGACACTAATCTGCATAGTCTTCATGTAAATTGAGCAATGTCTGGACTTTAAAAGAGCAACAAGTTAACAGAGAACCTCTGAGTTTGTTTCGGCTGTTTCTTCTCAGAGTAGTCAGGTACGAAACACCGGCCCCATCTAGTTTTAAAAAAAATGACGTGTAAAAGTGTTTGTAAAAACCTATTTGCAAAATAAACATCATTTATCATTTCATATAAACTTGAAGTTAGTAGTCTGAGAAAGCGCCCATGATGTTCATAACACATCGGCAACGATTCGGCATGCTCAGAACAAGGGTGTCAATGTCTTGCTGCGGAATATTGTCCCATGTCCTTCTGAGGTGCGCAAAAAGTTGATGTTCTGTAGCCAGATTTTCAGGAACTTCCTTCAGATCTCTTCTTTGCAGCATATCCCACTCATGCTCAATGGGATTTAGATCTGGCGATTGAGCCGGCCAGTCTAAGGCCCTAACATTGTGTGTATGTAACCAAGCTGCTACCGTTCTCGCCGTGTGTGCCCGGGCATTGTCGTGCATGAGCAGGAAATCAGCTCACCGTCCGTCCGTCTTATGACGACAGGCCGTATCGACGGCGCGTACGTGTTCCACGCGCGCCTCAAGGAGATGTCAGCAAACCGGAAGGGGTCCGAGAGGGCCGATGCCTGCCAGGGCTGCGGGTTGTTCGAAAGAGATACCGCGGCCCTGGAACACAAAGGGCGAAGAAGGAACATGGGTGGGTTTTAGTCAGTACAAGTCTGACACTCCCTCCCGCTCCGCCCAGAGCGGGAGAAGTCATTTGATGATTTCCCATCCGGAAAAAAAAAAAAAGGGTCAAAATTACGGGCCCCAGCACCTGTTGGACGTATCGTTCTGCCGTCATATTGCCCCGCACCCAAACGAGATCCGTCCGTCCTTCAAGACGAATTCCTGCCCAAACCATAATTGTTCCTCCTTGGTATGGGTGAACTTCCTGAGGGTTCTGAAGACGGCTCCATCGTCCAGGAACTCGCCAAACACGCGTCCTTCGTGAATCTGGATGGAAGCCGAACCTGGATTCATCCGTGAACAGCACATTGGACCATTGCTCACGGCCCCGGTCCACATGGTTCCGAACCCATTCTAATCGTCGTCCACGATTGCCTCTCCGTAAAGGTGGGACCCGGAGTGGTCTACGAGAGCGTAGATTGCTTTCATGCAGTCGCCTTCTTACAGTTTGGTCACTCACAAGCACTTGGTGTTCCACTCGCAGCCTTTGGACCAATTGAGTCGCCGTTGCATTTGGTTGAGCTCGCGCAGTAATTTGCAAAAATCGGTCTTGTCTGGGGGTAGTGATGCGACTTGGCCCCCGGTGCCTCTCCGCTACTTTACCTGTGGCACGATAGCGTGTCCACAATCTTGAAATTACATTTTGGTGGGTCCCTATGGCCTCAGCAACATTACGCTGAACAGACCCAGCTTCCAGCATTCCCACAGCTCGTAACATCTCCGCCCTCGTCAAATGTTGGCGTTGCATGGCTACAATACCTCAATTTTAACTTTATCTTTCGTTTAAAAATGATAAAAACTGTAACTAAACGTAATTCGTATTGTTTTCTAAATTTCGCACAAATGAAAATTCCCTCCTACACATCGAGACATTTTTATGCCACCGAAATAAAAGAATTTTCAAAAATTTGAATTTGGAATTAGTCTGAGATAAATTACAAACAAATCGGTGTATAAAAGATTCCAATGCGGCCAGTACTTTTCGAGTTATTTAATTGAGTATGAAATATCCCTAGACCGTGTTGATGTGTGTATCTCCGTAATTTTATGACCACGTGAAAAAAGAAAAAATACGTGTCCAATACTTTTCAATAAACAACCTGACGGATAAAGAAAAAAAACAATTGGATTATCCCCTATTGAGTTACTTAGTAATATGTTAAGAATAAAATGGTTGTCAAACTTTCGGTTCACTGACTACTTGTACGAATGTCAAAGATCTTCAAATGACAGCCGGGACCAACAGCTTATGCTGATTTTCGAGGCATGGGGGAACTCGGTATGTTATTGATGGTCACCAATCCACGGACCAACTTTAGCAAGAGCGGTTTTACCTTAAAAATTGACTCGTGTGACTGTTTTTATTAAACCTTGAGCTGCTCCATTGTACTTGTTGCAAACGTATACATTGTGGTTAAAGTAAGAAAATTTTAATAAAAAATAGTGCTTCCATGAATCTTCCTCTAAATCTTTTGCAATACAAATGTATTGCAAAATGACAATTTTTTCTAGTATCTGATAGGCAAAATAATAACATATTATTATTTACATGAATAGGTACCTAATTAGGATGACGTCTGTCTATAAGCAAGTAAATAGCAATGTAGGATTATCACAAACAGGAAAATTAATACTTGGTGCAGTACGAGTAGGTACATCTATATGAATAAGCATTTTAATAAGATTAAATGTGTGTGTCTATTTCTGGAGGTATACAAAAATATTTCAGTCCAGTCTGTTTGTATTGCCTGAAGTGGTTAGCTATTAAAAACATTATTTAAAATTCCAAACTTAAAGCGAATCAAATATACTTGAATCTTGCTCAGTTGAAGTGCATGGCGGGAAAGTTAACTCTGAGTCAATTGGACAAATCGTTTAGGAGGAAGAAGAAGAAAAAAATATCTAAGAATTAATGTGATTCGTGGTCAGTAGAAGAGAAAGACGGAAAATCCTACCTTAAAGTTAACGGTACACACGGTCCAGAAGGAAGAAGAAGAAAAGTGAAATCGTTTCAATTGAAATTCGCCATGAGCGACTCGGAATTGATAATGACAGTTGGCAAGATCGTCGGATTCACTAGGTTGGTGCTCACACTAGCGACTTCGGTATACGGAGTTACATCATGGTGTTTCCTGAAGAAGTTCAGAAGTTACAGGAACTATGTGTACCTAAATGCAGTTTTTGCGATTTTACTGCGAACTACAGTACAAAAACTCTGGACTGAAGTGTTTTCGAAAAATAAGATTTGGGTTATTCCACCTAATTCATGGTTTTTGTGGTTTGTTATTTATCTAGATATTTACTTAATTTCTGTAAAAAACAACTGGTTGGTAGTGATAAGCCATTTGTTTTATGTAGGCTTCGTTCAAGTTTTCGATGCGCACATCCACAGAAGATATTTAAAAAGTACCATCTTTGCCTGGGGTGTGCCTTCATTAACAAGTACTATTTTGGTCGTTGTGCATCATTATTGGATTTCTCATTCATCTGCACCTGTATTCAATCGTTCTTTTAATTTTATAAAACTCTTGCTGTGGTCCAATTCAATTTTAGCGTTGACAGCTAATAGTATTTTATTCATTGTTATTGTATATTCAGTTTGTCATAGTTTCATAACGAGTGCAAATACAGCTACTAACATCTGGCGTCGCTTGTACATCGCCATTTTGATATTTATATTGAGTGACGTCATCATGTTATCTAATTACCTAATCACTTTATTTCACGAAATCCAGTCGACAACAATACAACTTTTGGAAATATTTTTATTAAACTTCAATGGATTTGTATTATCAATTTTTTTGATGGTTGTTAAGAGTAACCGGGAAATTTGGTATGAATTTTATGTAACTAAATTAAAACGAAGATTGTCATTGACAGGGCGCGGTATCAACATGCATGAAAGGATTCATCGTGAACCTGTAGTTTCCCGCCCGGTGGTACTTGATGTATAACATCATCATCTTCCTGCCCTTGTCCCATTTTATTTGGGGTCGGCGCAACACGTCTCTTTTCTCCATACTCCTCTGTCATTCGTCATGTTATCATTTACTCCTTTTTCCTTCATATCATTTTTCACACATTCCATCCATCTTTTCTTTGGTCTTCCTCTCCCTCTCCATCCATCCACATTTATATTCATCACTCTTTTAGTCACATGTGTTCCATCCCTCCTCATCACATGTCCATACCAAGACAGACGACTCCCTTTCATCTTTTCTGTAATAGGTGACACTTTCAAACTTCCTCTTATATGCTCATTTCTAACTTTATCCATTTTAGTCACTTCACACATCCATCTCAACATTCTCATCTCTGCTGCATGCAATCTTTTTTCATCCGTTTTTTCACTTTTTGCCCAGCATTCCGATCCATACAGTACGACAGTATGTACTTGATGTATAACAATCTACATTAATAATTTTTCATCACACTTGCACGTAAACAGTGTCATAACATACAGGTTAACTTGGCTGTAATGCCCTATATAAAACCCTAGGGCGGTAAGTATTTTTTTTTTTTATTTACAGCACAGCATGACAGCACACAGGTCATGCAAGTTCAAGCAAGGAGTTTACACGCAATTGAAAAATTGTCTTAAAATTTAATGTTATTTAAACAGGAATTTCATTCAATCTCGCTACATGTTATTTAATTACTCAACTAATGTTCTAAAATCTAAATAATCGATAGTTTTTTGTATCAAAACGTCGATTCTTTTTTTTTATACTCCCTCATGGCTGTATGCCTAGGTAAGTCTTTGCCTTTAACGTTTCTGCTGAACAAAACATTTGTATAATCTGTGGTGTGGGCCAACAGCCCGCCATCCGCAAATCAGTTCACGTATTTCGTAATAATATGTGCTGACTTGTGTATATTTATAATTATTAACTCGCAAATGTGATGAAAAACATTGTATGTTTCACGGGCGTTACGGGAATTACGAACCTCGACTCAGAAAGCCCTCAGTCTTAGACTTCGGGCTTGTACTAGAGCCTCGATCGTAATTCCTTACTTACCGCCCTTAATACACAATATACTATTATAACACATTTGCTCGTAAAGGGCTTCTTATTTCACCAATTTCAGTATCGTAATGTATCTCATTACGCACTCGTGCGGTAATGTAATGTAAAACGCACGGTTTATCAAAATGCTCCGTCTAAAACGATCGGTACTTTTTTAAATCATAATAATCTTAGCAAGGAGCGTTTATGTCAGAAAAGTGGTCATCATTTTTAATAAAAATAACTTGGGAGATAAAATATAATAAATAAACATTTAATTCTTTAATTTAATTAATTTTGACCATAAATAACAACCATTTATCTGTAACAAAACACAAAAGTATTAATTTACTTTATTAGTAATACTGGCTGTTTCTGTGCATTTGCCTTAAAAAAAAAGCGCTGATGCGCGCGTACCGCTAATTTCATAATTTGTGAACTAGTAAAAATTATTCCGCGCGCTTTTTCTTTTCGCTGTATTGTTTTATTTGAAAATGTCGTCCGAGTTTTATTTATTTCCCCGCAAATATGTGATAAAACGTCGTATGACATACGTGCGCTTTGATAATTACAGCCTCTGCTTTCTTGTAGCCCTCGCCTACGGCTCGGGCTGTCAATATCGCCTCGGCTGTAATTTTCAACTTACCGCACCTATAAATCATAATGTACTGTTATAATAAAGAAGTAAAGTTTGAATGTGATCCTTAGAACTAGTGATAAAGAAAGCTTCGTTATCTCCGAGTGTCACGGGTACCATGAACCGGCAAAAGCTAGTATTTTAAACAGGGCTGAAGAACTTATCAAGTACCTACCCGGTATTTTATGTAACAATTAAACAATATTCAATGACTAAGTTCACACTGAACGAACTCATTGTCACCAAGAGCATTCCCTCACATAGCTTTTATTCCGAAAATCGTATGTAAATAATAACAGCAGCACTTGTCAGTCTTCAACGTTAAGCAGTGCTGGTCGAGCTTGGTGACAATCTAATTGTCAATTTCCGTGCGAGAATTTCCGAAGTTTGAAGAATTGATCAAGTACCGTTGTTTCTAGTTATGTATGAAAATTGCATTAATGTATGATAATTTTAATAACTTATGATCATTTTATAAATTAGCTGTTTCGCTTTTATTTAGGAGGAGCTCGTGGCTAAATAGTAACAGCCGCCCGGGTCGATCTTTAAGGTTAAGCCGTGCTTGCCGAGGTTGGTCCGTGGATGGGTGACCATAATTACATACCGAGTTTCCTCCGTGCCTCGGAAAGGACGTTAAGCCGTTGGTCCCGGCTGTCATTTGAAGATCTTTGACAGTCGTTACGAATAGTCAGAAGCCAAAAAGTCTGACATCCAGTCTTAGCAAGGGGTATCGTATTACCCAGTTACTGGGTTGTGGAGGTCAGATAGGCAGTCGCTTCATGTAAAATACTGGTACTCAGCTGCATCCGGTTAGACTGGAAGCCGATCCCAAGATAGTTTGGGAAAAGGCTAGGCAGATGATGATGATAATTTTATAAATATATGACAAAATAATCTATAATGTAATTTTGTTAATTGATTGATTGTTGATAAATTGATCTAATAATTTAAAACAATATTATTGAATTGTTACTGTTACTGAGATAAAGAGGACTATCCTCCCTCCTAATATTGCTGTGCCCGACAGGGTCCATACCGATCTCTTATTTGATAACACCATCTTTGTCGAATCTGATCTAAATCTTTGTATAATAAATAATATTTAGTATATAGTAGTTTTAGAAGAGAGGGGTCTCGTTACACATGTTTTTCATACATAAAGTAGGCTTCTATGTAAGATTACATTGTATTAATATTCCATTGTTTCAATTTTACCATTGTTCTTAATTTTATATATGCGTATATGGTTCTTTTTATTTTTGTTTGTTATTTTTATGTTTAATTATCAATTTTATTCAATGAATTTAATTTTAAGTAAATTTACCAAGTTTTCAATTTTAATCATTGGATTTTAATTTTATGTCGATCTTTTAGCATCAATTTTATTTAATGAATTTTAATTTTATGTCGATCTCTCTAAAGCATCAATTTTATCAATTTACTGTAATCTAATTTTAATTTGTCTTTTACTACATAATGTTGTCATTTTCATAAATTATATTTTAATTTAATTTAAATTTTCAATCAATTTTGTCATTATTCTGTTATTTTACTATTTCAAGTTTAATTTTATTTTATTGAATATTGGCGCTTAGTACTTACTACGTTAGCTTATCTTCCGAATTTACTGTTCTGTGCATGTGGTGTTTACCTATAAGTAATTGTTGCACTGTAATTTAATTTTAAGAATGTATTATGTCGCTGTATCCAGTGTGAACAATTGTTGGTAGACCTTTAATAAATAAATAAATTACATGTTATAGTAAGTTTGTTAAGTTCTAAAGTTTATAATTTACCTACCTGGTATCAATACTTATTAGTATTATAAAGCTGAAGAGTTTGCTTGAACGCGCTAATCTTAGGAACTACTGGTCCGATTTGAAAAATTCTTTCAATGTGAGATAGCCCATTTATCGAGGAAGGCTATAAGCTATATATCATCACGCTTCGACCAAAAGGAGCTGAGTGGTAATGAAAATGTTGCGAAAACGGTGAATATGTAACACAGACGAAGTTGCGCGGGACAGCTCGGCAGATATACGTATAAAGGGTGGAATTCTTCAATGCCACCTGGCGGGAAAGTACTCTAAACATTGTAGATTTTAGCGAAAATATTCCTTTATTAGTATAAAGAAACATAATACCTGCAATCAAAGATTTTCAAAAATTAGCTTGCCACACTCGGGAATCGAACCAGCTAAAATCCGAAACATTACACCCTGTACTTTTATGCTTTCGATCGATAGGGTCAATCATAAGGATCAAATCTCTCCAACAAACATTATAAATTAAATGAAAGGTTTTCTTTTCATTTTATTTATTCCTTTGTCCTTTTGAATTTCGAATATGTTTGAATCCAGATGTGTTTTTTTTTTTTAAATAAAGGAATATATATTTTGCTTTGAGTTAAATTTGCTATCTCCAGTATTTAGCGTAGTTTCGCTCCAGGTGTCATTGAATAAATCGACCATGTAAATACATTTAAACAATATACAGGGTGTAACGGAAAGGGTATATACATCCTTAAGGGTGTGCTACAGACCAACAAACTAAACATGTTTCTCAATATAAATTTTTTTTGCAGCAAAAAAAATATCTGCTGCCTATACATTTGGGTCGAATAGGTATTGTAATTTTCTATGGGGCAGCAGTTTTTTTTTTGCTGAAAAACATGTTTTATGATGAGGAACATGTTCAGTTTGATGGTCTGTATCACACCCTTAAGGATGTATATACCCTTTCCGTTACACCCTGTATAAGTAAAATACACATTGAACCAGTTTATTAAGAACTAGCGACCCGCCCCGGCTTCGCACGGGTGCAATGCTGATACTAAATACACTACATAAAAACTGTGAACGTTGTATATAAAAACAAAGCGGCCCGCTCTGGCTTCGCACGGGTATAAAATATATAGCCTATGTCACTCACAGAAAAAATGATGAATGAGAATCGATCCAGTAGTTTTAATTTATTCATTACTGCCCGTGGCCCGCACGCGTTAAATTTGGAGTAAAACAATTCCCCTTTCCCTATACCATGAAGATTTCCTGCTATCTTTGGAATATCTAAATTGATGCACTACATTTTTACTTGTTTACTTTTAACATTTTTACCTATTTATCTTATTTTTA
This sequence comes from Cerastis leucographa, assembly GCA_963082945.1. Taxonomy (NCBI): domain Eukaryota; kingdom Metazoa; phylum Arthropoda; class Insecta; order Lepidoptera; family Noctuidae; genus Cerastis; species Cerastis leucographa. The sequence goes on from OY720366.1 coordinate 16,090,252, forward strand.
TAACAATTTATATATTACAGAATGTCTTTATATACAACGTTCACAGCTTTCTTGTCATTAGACAATACAAATATCCCGCCCCGGCGGCCGGTACCGTCGCAAACGCTACGTCCTGCAATTTTTAAATCTGTAATATCTTCGAAAATATTCATTTAAATCATATGCTGTAAAGAGCCATATAGATCTATATTAAATCAACAATGTATTTAAGGTATTTAATTGGATAAGGATTAATGCTGTATTGGTTAAAATCGCTTCGTAAATTAGCCATTATTTGTCGTAAAAAGTAAATGACAAAAAAATGTTATTTTGATAAACCTCGTAGGGTTCAGCCTGCGTTTGCAAAGTAAGTGGAAAAAAATGTAATTATTTACGACATCACATTAGAAACCTCAAAAATAACAGTATTTCTCCACTATTCAATGGATGTTATTATACATAAATAAACCTTTCTCTTTAAGCACTCTATCTATTTTAAAAAATCGCATCAAAATCCGTTGCGTAGTTTTAAAGATTTAAGCATACATAGGGTCATAGAGACATAGGGACAGAGAAAGCGACTTTGTTTTATACTATGTAGTGACTTAGCAAATTGGCGTATGTTTTTTTAAAATAAGAATACACAAGTAGAGACGCTTTGATAACTTAAATATCATGAGCAAACATACCCAATGTTTCCTCAATAATGTTTTGGTGGAATCAACTGACTGGCTATTAGTATTTTTTTTTTAAATTTTTGTCTGTCTGTCTGTTTGTTCCGGCTAATCTCTGGAACGGCTGGACCGATTTTGACGGGACTTTCACTGGCAGATAGCTGATGTAATAAGGAATAACTTAGGCTACTTCTTAAATTACACGCGGACGAAGTCGCGGGCACAGCTAGTATGTTATAAAATGCGAAATTTTGTTGAGAATGGATGGATGTTTGTTACGCTTTTACGCGAAGACTACTGAACGGACTTGGATGAAATATTCAAAATCTTAAATGGGACTATATTTCTTGTCCCCAAAATTTATATTTGTCATCAAGTTGTATCGCCTAATAAATAGATCTATCGCCACGAAATATTTTAGTTCTCAGATAAAAAAAAGTGTTCCCAGGTATGAATTATCAAATTAATGTTGATGTATGTGTAAAATAAAATTGTAGTGCATTAAATGAATATAAACTTCGTTCTTATAATAATAATGTTATTAATTAAATAATAGCTTTGTACTCAGAATGGTAGATCTGTCACCAAATAAATCGATTATTAATCCCTGACTGCGATTCCTTTTTATTTGTTATTTTGTCTCCAATATAGTAGTTACATTTTATTTCGTTCAGTTATTAAAATAATAAGTAAGTAATACGTCAGTATTACGCGACGCGACGTTGCGCGCATACTTTTAAAGAGCGATTCAAAATATAACTTTATTTTCAACACGAAAAGATACACATTTCGTTAGAATACGTTGCGCAACATATTCTGAATTCTCACAAGTGCGCGCAGCGTCGCGTCGCGTCGCGTCTTGGCGTGAGCTGACTCTTAGGCAGACAAAATACTAAACTTTGAAAATGCATGAACTGACTTTGATGACTACAAAGTCTAATGAGATCCAATTTCCATTTGCTGAACGCAAATGGAGATTGGATCTACCGCACAATGTTGATTGGATGCATGGGAAATGCAACTGACCTGCGTTTTACAAAAATAATATGTGCAAACACATTACCGGATTAGCCATAATATGCTTAAAGCTGGCCAACCCCCCACCAGAAGCAAAAATTGTGCTTATCGGCCAGAAAAGAAACAGGGTGCGCCCTTCAAAAGCCAAACCAGCACTGATTATTCAGTGATTATTATTTTTATCAATACACATTGATTGTTTTGACTTTAATTAAGTGTTTTACTATTCTACTAGAAATTTTATTTAAATATATTTATTAAACACCTGTGGAAATTATGATCCTTGGGGGAGGCATATGTCCAGTTTAGTAGTAGACTCTTTTGGTTGAAATGATGATGACGACAACCCAATTTTTTTTTTTTTTTATGAAATTTTCTAGTGACATAAAATATGATTTATTGGTGATCTCTTTAAAGTACTTTGCTGAAATAATTATTAGGGCAGACTTATTATAATACATACAAAAACATTTATTTGGTACTAGACCCTATATCTCCATGATTTTAGGTGATTCATTGTGGAATTGATTTTATATTATTTGGTGACTAAATTTTGGTGACAAATCTACTATTTTGCGGGCAAACCCAATTATTTAAGAAACACAAAACTAATTAAATTGGCGATAGCTTTATTGATACCCAATCTTAAAAGGTAAAATACAATATGGATCTGATATTCACGATTTTGGTATAATAATGTTAGATGCCTGTACTAGGATAATCCTGTATCACAGGCTGCGGGAGCTCTAACAATATGCTATATGTAGGACAGTAGTTTTTACTTTAACATTTAAGATTACATAATTGCAAACTTATTTTAATTAACTTAAGCCCTACTATCTTAGAACTAAACACATATTTATTACAAGAAAGTATTTGCGTCAGCAGAATAATTATAAACTAGGTTACAAAAACACATTCGAGGCACTCTTGTGTATATTTGATATTTGCACCAGAAGACTATAATGATTTGATAATACAATAAAATAAATCGATGGAAAGTATGTCAGCGCAGTGGGCTTAAAAGAATTGATAAGAGTTAAGAAGCTAGTACTGCTATATATTGTTGCATTTTCCTGTTCATGATAAGACTTGGTAATAATTACATGGTATGACATAGTTTTAACTTATATGTTCCTGTAATGTTTAGGCAAAACACAAGCTGGGAGTATTTAGGAAAGATAAATGTTTTATTGTTGGTACCTATTAGCAACAAGTACAATAGAGCAGCTCAAGGTTAAATAAAAACAGTCGCACGGGTAAATTTTTGAGGTTAAACCACTCTTGCTGAAGTTGTTCTGTGGATGGGTGACCATCCATAATATATCTAGTTCCCCCGTGCCTCAAAAATTAGCTTAAGCTGTTGGCCCCGGCTGTAAATTTTAAGATCTTTGACAGTCGTACAAGTAGTCAGTGAACCGAACTGGATTGTGGACAGAACAGAAATCCCTCCGTTTCAAATACTTGTATTCAGCTACATCCAGTTAGACCGGAAGCCGATCTCAACTTAGTGTGGAAAGATATAGATGAATGATAATGACCCCGATTCTAGTAACGGACTTATTGGATAACAAAGTTCTAACTTTTTTACAAGTAAAAAATAAAATAGACTCCCTCATGACCCCTGGTGGCCTACCATGACGTCTTAAAGCAGTATTGTTTTAACTTATTTCAGAGTGGGAAAGAGATGGCGCTAGACGTCCTCTATAGCTCCGTCTCTTTCCCACACTGGAATAAGAATAAAACAATACTGCTTAAAGAGGTCATAGTAACCTCCCTGTTCTATTCAGGCGACGATAAGTGCCCTCGACCTTGAGCGAGTAAAAGTGCATGCGAAACGCTTCAACGCGCACCAAGATTATTCGAACAAACAACCCACCTTGATTTATCAAACACAATACAAATAAAAGTCGTATACTAAAATATGGGTTGTTAAATTGTCTTTCAGTTGGTCAAAGTTTCATGAAAATACGTCCGATAGTGTTTGCGTTATTATCGTTTTTTTGTCCGCGTTAGACATGAATTTGCAAATTAATTACACTATGTTATAAGAATATAATTTCACATTTTCACATATCAATTTATAAAGAAAATTGTTTAGTATAACATATATTTTTTTCAAATAAATAAAACTAGAAGTTTATACGTGATGTTCAATTTAAAATCATTAAAAGTCGTATATCTGCGCCTTCAATGCATCCATCAACACACGCGTGAGGTGTTGGAGGCTTCGCACGCGTGGAGTTCGGTAATTATCCCATATGATCGTACTACTAGGATAAAAAGTAAAGTATTACTGTGACAAAAATGTGGTGCACTATAACACGAAATAACTTTTGTGTGAGTTCTTACTTAGTATCTTTAAAATGAGATATACAGTATGTTAGGTTAAACGAGGGACATATTGAGGGAGGGTATTCAGTATTCGATTCTCGTCCCAAATATGTAAAAATCTTATATAGAAGAATATAGAAGAATTTTTAATGTTTTGTTTAGTGCCTAGATATTTTGGACTGTCCTAAGCCAGGTAAGTTTAAAGTATGAAGGGAAAATGGATTATACCTAAGAGTCATTGACCCGCTCACATGTTCTGCGATAGTATTAAGTCGCTAGCGCAAGGGTGTATACACGTTGCGTGACATTTGCGAAAATTTTGGTACGGTTCTGTCTGTTATTTATCAGTGTTTTTTTTTTGTTTATATTTTTATTAGTATCATGTTAGCATGTACTATTATGGGTTTGAATATGTCCCTCGTTTAAACTAACAAACTGTATATATCTTAAATATTAAATGTCTTATCACGAAATAAGTTAATAATACTTTTGAAATCCCATTTTTTTATTTGTAAGTTGTTGCGGTGAATTTGAGGCTTGGCGTGGAGGGCACGCACGTACGTTTATGCTCTGGCGTTCAAAAGGTTATGATTGACGATTGAAAGCATAAAAGTGCACGGTGTAATTTCTCGGATTTTAGCTGGTTCGATTCCCGAGTATAACAAGCTAATTTTCAAAAATCTTTGAATGCAGATATGATGTTTCTTTTTACAAATAAAGGAATATTTTCGCTTAAATTGGCTATCTACAGTGTTTAGAGTACTTTCCCTCCAGGTGGCATTAAAAATTTCACCCTTTATAAATCTGCTGAGATGTCCCGCGCAACTTCGTCTGCGTCACATTTTCCCCGTTTTCGCAACATTTTTCATTGCTGCTCCGCTCCTATTGGTCGTAGCGTAATTATTTATAGCCTATATTCTTCTATATTTAGATAAATGGGCTATCTCACACTGAAAGAAGTTTTCAAATCGACCCAGTAGTTCCTGAGATTAGCGCATTCAAGCAAACAAACTCTTCAGCTTTATAATATTATATTAGTACAGATACCAGTAGGTAAATTATAAATTCTAGAACTTAACAAACTTACTATAACATAATAATCTTACATAGAGGCCTCCCTATAAGTATGAAAAACATGTGTAACGAGACCCCGCTCTTCTAAAACCACTCAATACTCAATTATGTATGGCATTCCATATGTATTACAAAGATGGTGTTAACAAATAAATCTCTTATTTGATAACACAATCTTTAACGCGAGAGAATAGCCCTCTTTCTCTAAGTAACAGTAACAATTCAATAATGATTTTATAAATTATTAGAACAATTTATCAAAAATGAATCAATTAACAAAATTACATTATAAATTATTTTGCTATTTCATACATTTATATTTTTCACTAGATCGCGAAAAGTGGAAGGAGGGAAGGCAGGCCTTTGCCCTGTAGTGGGACAATATAGGCTTATAATAATAATACATTAATTATATAATTATCATACATTTATAAAATTATCATACTTTATTAAAATAATCATACACTAGCTGTCCCCGGCATGTGTTGCAATGCACTATTTACCTACCCTATCAACCTACCTACCATACCCTTACCTATCTACCTCCCTACCATACCCTATCCTACCCTACCTACCAACCTACCCTACCCTACCCTACCAACCTACCCTACCCTACCCTACCAACCTACCTACCCTACATGCCCTACCTACCTACCATACCCTACCCTACGTTGAAGACCGATAAGTGCTGCTGTTATTATTGACATACGATTTTTGGAATAAAAGCTATGTGAGGGAGTGCTCTTGGTGACAATGAGTTCGTTCAGTGTGGTTTTAGTCATTCAATATTGTTTAATTTTTACATAAAATACCGGTTAATTTTTACATAAAATACCGGGTAGTTACTTGATAAGTTCTTCAGCCCTGTTTAAAATGGGTGCGCCAAAGTTCACCTAAATTTTCAACTCCGATAATTGGAAATCCGAAAATGTTCTTCCTAATATTTTTCATCCTAACAATCACAATTCCTAACTACTCTGTCTCTAATGTTCATAATTCCGAAGCATTCAACTTCATAATGTCAGTAGCAATAAACATCTATTATACTTTTATTTGTTTTCCTATATTTTCTCAACATAACCATCTTTTATACTATTATTCAAAGTCATATCTTTTTTGTTAAGATTTCTTTTTATTTATTAAAGCGTCTTCTTTAATTTTATTTATAGCAGTGTTTACCTGCAAAGATATCTATAGGTTAGGTTAGGTTAGAACTGCGACCAACTACGCGCGAGCCGAGCGAGCGTAGCGAGCGGTGCCGCGGCAGCGGCCGGCCAGCGCTACCTCGAAATTGGTCGCAATATTTATCTCAGTATTTTTTTCATAGTGGGGGCACTATAACTATCATATTCTACCCACATATATTTTTTATTACACTTGGTAAATGTTTCTTTCTGAGTATGAGTTAAAATATTATGGTAATTATGTTTAGGGATATAAGCGTTATGATAAAAAACAGTAGGAGTTTAAATATATTTACATAATGATATTATTAATTAAAATTTTCGGAAATATGAGTGTTATGAACATCGCCGGTAGCACTACAAATAGTATGAATGAAAACTTTAGGATGAAATATTTTAGGAAGAGTGATCATTCGGATTAGAAATCATTAGGAAGAACAATTTCGGGTAAAGAACTTTAGGTGAGCCAATATGGACCCGTTTAAAATTCTAGCTTTTTTTGGTTTATGGTCGCCCGTGACACGCGGAGATAACGAAACTATTCCATTTGTAATAGGAAATTCGGTTCTAAAGATATCACACAAACTTTACTTCTTTATAATGAAATGACTAATGTAGATTGTTATACATCAAGTACTGCCGGGCGGGAAACTACAGGTTCACGATGAATTATTTCATGCAAGTTGATACCGCGCCTTGTCAACGACAATCTTCTTTTTAATTTAGTTACATAAAATTCATACCATATTTCCCGGTTACTCTTTACAACTATCAAAAAAATTGATAACACGAATCCATTGAAGTTTGTTAAAAATATATTCAAAAGTTGCATTGTTGTGGTCGACCGGATTTCTTGAAATAAAGTTACAAGGTAATTAGATAACATGATGACGTCACTCAATATAAATATCAAAACGGCGATGTACAAGCGACGCCAGATGTTAGGAGCTGTATTTGCATTTGTTTTGAAACTACGACAAACTGAATGTACACAAATAATGAATAAAATACTATTAGCTGTCAACGCTAAAATTGAATTAGAACTCTTCATGACTTTTACAAAATTAAAAGAACGATTTACAAGAGTTCCATACGAATGAAAAAACCAATAATTGAGTACAAAGACAAAAATAGTAGTTGTTAATAAAGGCACACCCCAGGCAAAGATGGTACTTTTCAAATATCTCCTTTGGATGTGCCCATCGAATACTTTAACGAAGTCTACATAAAACAAATGGCTTATCACTACCAACCAGTTGCTTTTTACAGAAATTAAGTAAACTTCTATATATACAATAAACCAAAAAACAAATGTATCAGGTCGAATAACCGAAACCTTATTATTCCAAAATAAGTCATTTTCGAGTCGAGCTTCTATAGTTCGGAGTAAAATCGTAAAAACTGCATTTAGGTACACATAGTTCCTGTAACTTCTGAACTTCTTCAGGAAACACCATGATGAAACTCCGTATACCGAAGCCGCTAGTGTGAGCACCAATCTAATGGTTCCGACGATCCTACTAACTGTCATTATCAATTTCAAGTCGAACATGGCGAATTTCACTTGAAACGATTTCACTTTTCTTCTTTCTTCTAGACCGTGTGTCCAGTTAACTTTCAAGGTAGGATTTTCAGTCTTTCTCTCCCACTGACTATGAGTCACATTAATTCTTTGATACTTTTTTCTTCTTCTTCCTCCTAAACAGTTTGTCCAATGGACTTGGAGTTAGCCTCCTCCCTGTCATGCACTTCCACTTAGCAATATTGAGTTTCTTTGATTCGCTTTTAAGTTTCGAATTTTTAAGTAATGTTTTTAATAGCTAACCACTTCAAGCTGACACACCACTTCTGGCAAACAGCCTGGACTGAAATATTTTTGTATACCTCCAGAGATAAACACAGATATTTTACGTACACCACATTTTAATTTTCCTGTTTGTTATAATACTACATTGCGTCATCCTAATTAAGTACCATGTAAATATGGCAACATAATAATGTTGCCTATCAGAAACCTAGAAAAAAGTGTCATGATGTCCATGAGGCACAGGGCTTGCCGCAAATGCACGAAGTTGCGGGTTCAAATTCGGGAATGTTCAAATGTGACTTTCAATTTATAATACCTATGTACTTATTATACAAGGTATTGTTTTGCATTCTCGACAAATTCAAGGAGGTAACCTTGCTAATGATTCTCGTCCCAAATCAATAGTAAAATAGGTAGGTATTTTTTTTTCTTATTTACGCAAATCGGTAAGTGTGAACCACCCGTGTTTTAAACGCGGCCCTTCTGATCCTCACCCTATTACCGCGCTTTCATACACACAAACAATCACAGACGTTAATTTGGTAATTTCTTATTCCCTATTTCGCGTTAAGGGGGTTATTCTGAAATACTGACACACTTAAACAACCAAATAAATCAGCTTTTATTAATAATTAAGTAGGTACCGCAATTTTAATTGATCATTCATGTGTTTTGTGACATCCTCTTGAATTTTGACGAGGATGCAAAACAACACCTTGAATTTTTTTGAACATCACAGACGTCGGTGAAGCAAAACATAGTGAGGACACCTGGACTTATAATTAATTGCATGAGTCTGAAATCTTCAAACCGTCTTGAGCAAGTGTGATGAGGAAAGCTCACGCCTTCATTGTATGACAAGAAGACTTTTCTCAACAGTAGGACAGTATTTGGCTGGTATTTTCGTTTATTCATTTTCTTACATACTAATTATATTTAAAAAAAAATAGAATGAAAATTATATTATAATTTTTAAAAATATAAAAAATAGGTAGCCCACCGGCATCGGGAACAAGGGCTGGTGTTGTACCGAATTCTATGAGAGTGCGGTAATAAAGAGAGTAGATAAAAAGTTCATAATAATGACAAAGTTATTTTCAAAAATCAGTAAAATACTGGTCAGCTGAATCCGTGGGGTTTGGGAGAGGTCCAACATAGTTTTGAAAAGGGTAGACATATGCTGATGATTTAAAACGTTTCTACAGATTCTATGGTGACGGAAAAGCACATACACATAATGTCGTCATCTACCGAATAAGCTTTGTTTCTGCAATTTGCGGTTGCTGACGACTTCGGAATTTTTCGTCATACCTATGTAATAATTGGTTTTAACTCGAAAGCTGAACCACATTGATTTGTTCGATTTATAGCTCCTGTGCAATTTAGGGAACAACATTTAGACAAAAAAAAAATGTGATGAAATGAAAATCTCTCTCAAGACGAAAAATTACCCCCTGAGGGTTATAATAAATTGTTGGTGTTTAAAAGTATTGCTGCTGAATAAATTGCAAAAGATTTAGGGGAAGATCCAAGGCAGCACTATTTTTAATTCAAATATTGTTATTTCTTCTGCATGGTATCCGTAAAGTACTGCTCTGCTGGTCTAATGGTTAAGTTCCTGATGGAAAAACTCAACTACATTTTGCCGGACTTGGGAACCAAACACTCCACCTCAATCGTAGCAGTCGTGCTTGTAACTACTAGTTGGCAAAAAAACTAATTTTGAAAAGTGCGCAAATAAGATCCCTGGCCAGTTATAATAAGGGTGAATGGATATAATAAAAAAAAGATTAATTTGTTATTTCATACATTTATAAACCGTCATACATTTACAAAATTATCATACTTTATTAAAATTATCATACATTAATGCAATTATCATACATTACTAGAAACAACGGTACTTGATCAATTCTTCAAACTTCGAAAGTTCTCGCACGGAAATTGACAATTAGATTGTCACCAAGCTCGACAAGTACTGCTTAACGTTGAAGACTGACTAGTGCTGCTGTTATTATGTACATACGATTTTTGTAATAAAAGCTTTGTGAGGGAATGCACTTGGTGACAATGAGTTCGTTCAGTGAAGACTTAGTCATTGAATATTATTTAATTTTTACATATAATACCGGGTAGGTACTTGATAAGTTCTTCAGCCCTGTTTAAAATACTAGCTTTTGCCGGTTCATGGTCCCCCGTGACACTCGGGGATAACGAAGCTTTCCATTTGTTAAAGAAATTTCTGATCACTAGTTCTATAGATAACATACAAACTTTACTTCTTCATAGTTTACTTCTTCATTTGACGGCATGGTTGGCGCATTGACAGCACGGTTGGCGCATTGACGGCTCGGTTGGCGCAGTGGTTGAGCAATCGACTGCAGCGCTGCGTGTCACGGGTTCGATCCCCGCACGGAACAAATATATTATGTATGGCCTACAGATAGTTGTTGCGGGTCTGGCTGTTTGTGTATGTGAGTTTAAATGTTTGTAATCGCACCCTCGATACAGGAGTAATTCCTAGTGTGGGACAATGTTTAAAAAAAAATAAAAAAATTGGTTGCCTGTAAAGTCGGTATACGGGCGAAAGTTTTACTAGTATTAGACTTTGAGTGGTAAAATAATTTTAATGTGAATATTCATTCGTATAGTAGGAAGAAGGATGAAATAATAGTAACAATTTAAAACATTTATTTATACAAAGAATTATATTTAAAACATTAATTTATACAAAGAATCTCGCACTGAATTTCATATTAACAAAATTTTATTTTTACCTTTACACATACATACGTATTTATATACAAATATACATATATAGCGGCACGCGTCCCTTCCACTCGGGCATGGTTAGCCCGCCTAAGAGCGAGAGAGACAGACATAAAAAGTGAAAGGCACGCGTGCCTCTCACTCGCTCTCATTGTGAGCGCATAACGTGAGCGGAGCGTAACGCAGTTTCTTGAAGTGTCACCCGGCAAACCAATTTATAAGACGTTGTTACGTCAAAAAACATATATTTTTTATAAATCTAGACAAATTAAATTAATAGGGACATTGACAGGGAACGTAGATCGCTGTCGGTACGCTGCAACATGCTGGCCCGCAGGTTTGTGCGATGTACGGAGGTGGTGAAAATTACTCTGTTTAAAGCTTTTTGCTCGTCACGTGCAGCGTGCGTACACGTGCAGCCTATGGACTAGTTGTAGTTTGCGTGCATATAGCGATCTACGGGTCCAGGTATAATAACGCGCTATCATTGAATGCAGATATTATGTTTCTTTTTACAAATAAAGGAATATTTTCGCTAAAATTGGCTATCTACAGTGTTAAGAGTACTTTCCCTCCAGGTGGCATTGAAAAAATTCACCCTTTATATCTGCTGAGATGTCCCGCGCAACTTCGTCTGCGTCACATTTTCCCCGTTTTCGCAACATTTTTCATTGCTGCTCCGCTCCTATTGGTCGTAGCGTCGTAGTATTTACCTACTGGTATCTATACTAATATAATATTATAAAGCTGAAGAGTTTGTTTGTTTGTTTGCTTGAATGCGCTAATCTCAGGAACTACTGAGTCGATTTAAACAATTCTTTCAGTGTGAGATAGCCCATTTATCTAGGAAGAATATAGGCTATATATCTTTACGCTACGACAAATAGGAGCGGAGTAGCAATGAAAAATGTTGCGAAAACGGAGAAAATGTAACGCAGACGAAGTTGCGCTGGACAACTACTTATTATCTATCTATTATTATTATTATTATATATATATATATATATATATATATATATATATATATATATATATAATATATAAATAAAAAGAGAAGTCCTGACTGACTGATTGACTGACTCATCAACGCCCAGCCCAAACCTTTGAACCTAGAAAGCTGAAATTTTGCACAGAGGTTCCCTTTATAATGTAGACAAGGAATAAGGAAGGATTTTTCGAAATTCAATCCCTAAGGACCTAAATAGGGGATGAAAGTTTGTATGGAAAATCGTCATTTTTAAAGTTAGAAGGCGAAATTTATACAAGCTTCTGGTTAAAAATAAATAAATAGATATTTTAGCGTTTTCGAGAAATTACCCCCTAACAGGGTGAGATGGGGGTTCAAAGTTTTTATGCGGAATCCGTCATTTTTGAAGTAAGAAGAATGACATTAAATATTAAAGTTTCTGAGCAAAAATAAATGAACACGTATTTGGCCGTTTTTGGAAATTCGACCCCAAAAGGGAGAAAAGGGTTAGTCTGCACAGCATGAAATTTACTATATCTGTTTCTCGATGGAATTGATAAACACGTATCAATGTTTTTGGAAAATCCACCCCTCAGACGATAACAGGGGTAGCAATTTTTTTATTTTTGTTTTGTAGTGTTAGCACTTTTGTATGGACAAATACGCTAAAAAAACTTCATATAAGTACACACTTCTAGGGAATCTGGGTCATTTGTGCGAAGGACACTTGCGGGACGAAAATACATTGCGCATATCCATGCGCAATGTATTTTCATGTGTATGTATTTTTTAGTCGCGTGAGTGTCTTTCGTGCAAGTATCCACTTGCACGAAAGACACTCACGCGACTGGACACTTGCGCGACTCAATGGCTTCATGGGTGTCGTTTTCGTGATTTTCGGGGTTGCTGACCAAATTCACGCATAGGAAAACTTTCGGTTTTTCTTTCACGGGTGTCGTTTTTGCGGACTTCAGGGTCGCCGATAACAAATAATAAAAAATAAAATTTAAATACGCATTGTCTGAATATCCTCCCCTAGGCTATTTTTGGCATTGATTTAAGTGAGAACTGCGAAGCCGCGGGCAACAACTATTATCTATAACATTTAAATGACTATTTTCGACATTATTTTGGGGGGTTAACGCATACGTGGGCAATTGCCGAACTCCACGGCGAAGCCGCGGACAGAAGCTAGTAAATTATAAGATCAATTTATCAACAATGCATCAATTAACAAAATTACATCATAGATTATTTTGTTATTTCATACATTTATAAAATTGTCATACATTTATAAAATTATCATACTTTATTAAAATTATCATACATTAATACAATAGGGATGGTGACTCATTTTTTTTTATTTGTCCATCGGGTAGATTATTAAAAACTATTTGACACGTATTTTTTCTTTTTTCACGTAATCGTAAAATTACGGAGAGATTTTGAGTTGAAATGGCGCATGACGTCACGGCTCAGTACATTTTATACCTAGTTGTGACGTAGTTAGCCCCCACTCTCCAACTTTAATGCGTTTTAACTAAGTACTTTTATGTTAACTTGATAAAGCAAAAAATACGTATCTAATATTTTTTATTACCTGATTGACGGACAAAATAGAATTTCGAAACAACGGTACTTGATCAATTCTTCAAACTTCAGAAATTCTCGCAGGGAAATTGACAAATTGTTAAAATGGTTGAGTTGAAGGATGGCTGAAACATGCGTCATGTTCGTGAACGGGCGCTGGCAGTTGTGACTGCTCATCTCTTAGCTGCCATGGTTTATTTTAATTACTTTATTTTCGAATTACTGATTTAATCTTTTACTCTGGACGCTCTTGCCTGTATTTCTACATCGTTCTGACATATTTGTTAATCTTAACATGAATGATGTAAACAAGATTTTGTAACATACTTTGATTCAAAAGAGTGTCCATGGAGTTTCTTGCCCATTTTTCTCCATAGAGATCTACGCTTTGGAATGGGCAATTACAGTACTTTCACAAGTTATTATGCCTTGTGACTGGGACTGTAGCTTCGCGTTTTATTTTGATTTTTTGACTTTCAAAAGTGCCTGTAATGGTCTAATTGAAATAAATGCTTTGAGTTTTGAGTTTGAGTTGTCAACAACCTCGCCAAGCACTGCTTAACGTTGAAGACCTACAAGTGCTGCTGTTATTATTTACATACGTTTTTTGGAATAAAATCTATGTGAAGGAATGCTCTTGGTGACAATGAGTTCGTTCAGTGTGGACTTATTATTACATAAAATACTTAGTCATTGAATATTATTTAATTTTTACATAAAATACCCGGGCTTGATAAGTTCTTCAGCTCTGTTTAAAATACTTGGTTTTGCCGGTATATGGTCGCCCGTGACACTCGGAGATAACAAAGCTTTTAATTTGTTAAAGAAATTTCGGATCACTAGTTCTAAAGATATCATACAATCTTTACTTCTTTATAATAAATTTATTAATGTAGATTGTTTTAAAAATTATATATCAAGTGCAGCCGGGCGGGAAACTACAGGTTCACGATGAATTATTTCATGCATGTTGATACCGCGCCCTGTCAATGACAATCTTCGTCTTAATTTAGTTACATAAAATTCATACCATATTTCCCGGTTACTCTTTACAACTATCAAAAAAATCGATAATACGAATCCATTGAAGTTTATTAAAAATATATTCAAAAGACGTACTGTTGTGGCTGACCGGATTTCTTGAAATAAAACTACAATGTAATTAGATAACATGATGAAGTCGCTTAATATAAATATCAAAATGGCGATGTACAAGCGCCGACAGATGTTAGTAGCTGTATTTCCACTCGTATTAAAACTACGACAAACTGAAAATACAATAACAATGAATAAAATACTATTAACCGTCAACGCTAAAATTGAACCGGCCCTCTTCAATACTACAACAAAATTAAATGACTTATTGACTAGTAGTCCATATGAATGAAAATAACAATAATAAAGCGCATAGACAAAAATAGCGCTTGTTACAACAGGCACTACCCAGCCAAAGATGGTACTTTTTAAATATCTTCTGTGGATGTGCCCATCGAAAACTTTAACGAAGTCTACATAAAACAAATGGCTTATCACTACCAACCAGTTGCTTTTTACAGAAACAAAGTAAACATCTATATATACAATAAACCAAAAAAACAATGTATCAGGTGGATTAACCGTAACCGTACTATTCCATAACACTTCAGGTTCGAGTTTAAGTATCAAAGTTCGGAGTAAAATCGTAAAAACTGCATTTAGGTACACATAGTTCCTGTAACTTCTGAACTTCTTCAGGAAACACCATGATAAAACTCCGTATACCGAAGCCGCTAGTGTGAGCACCAACTTAATGGTTCCGACGATCTTACTAACTGTCATTATCAATTCCGAGTCGCTCATGGCGAATTTCACTTGAAACACTTTCTTTGATAATTATACTTTTCTTCTTCTTCCTTCTAGACCGTGTGTCACGTTAACTTTAAGGTAGGATTCTCCGTCTTTATCTTCTACTGACTACGAGTCACATTATTTGCAAAATACGAATCTATTTTACACTGTAAACTGGCTGTGGAACAGTTCCTGTGTTTCTTTTCATTTGCTGATTTTTTTAGTGTAGAAAACCTATAAAACGGAATGCAAAAATTAAACAAATACATCCAAAATTATAATCCGATGACATTTATGCACATATATATTATTATTAATGAGCACTTACTTTTTTTATTTTCTACTATTCGTTTATCCACTCAAGTTTTGACAATCCAATCCCTCTTCTGTCTCGTCGTTAAATACAGCCTACGTAACTACCATATCGTATCGATTGGGATGACAAATAATTGACAATGCAATCCACACGTAGAATGATAAAACGCTGTCCGTTTTAATTATAAGTCCGTGGTGCTTGACTGCTCGCAGCGTAAGTAATAAAATGTAGTATGTGTTAGAAATCTGGAAACGTGCGAAACAGGTTTCTAGATCTTTAGTCTGTTGTCATGCATCCATCCCATTTGTTTACCTTCTTATTTTAACTCGGCACTATCTTGGTATTGTTATTGCGTAGTTTTATTTTTATTATTATTGCTGTACACAATCTTATTTTATTTAAGTACTCGTTTCACATACACAAAAATAGACACAAACATTTAATCTAATAAAATGTTAATTCAGACTGATGTACACACTCGTACTGCACCAAATTTTAATTTTCCTGTTTGGCATAAAACTGCATTGCTAATTATTTGCTTAAAGACAGACGTCATCTTAATTAAGTACCTATTCATGTAAATATGTTATTATGTTGCCTACCAAGATTTTGTAACATATTTTGATTTAAAAGAGTGTCCATGGAGTTTCTTGCCCGTTCTTCTCCATATAGAGATCTACGCTACGGAATGGGCAACTGCAGTACTTTCACAAGTTATTATGCCTTGTGACTGGGACTGTAGCCACGAGTTTTATTTTGTTTTTTTTTGACTTTCAAAAGTGCCTGTAAAGGTCTAATTGAAATAAATGCTTTGACTTTGACTTTATCAGATACCTAGAAAAAAGTGTCATGATCTCAATCAAATAATATGATGGTCTCCCATCCACGGACTGACCTCAGAAAGCACTGCTTAGCCTTGAATACCGATCCGTACAGCTGTTGATATTTATCCACAATCTTTGGAATAAAAGCTATCTGAGGGGAATGCTTATGGCATAATGCAGAAAATCAGTTTTCTTTGTGGCAATTTCATTACAAAACACGAGTTTTTAATTCAATTCAATTTATTTATTTATTTACATGAGATGCGACGATCCATAATTTGTTAGTAGACGTTCACTTAAAAATAATCAAACAATCAAAACAATCATACACATCACACAAGACTATTACAAGCTTTACAAAAAATTAAAATAAAATACGAGTGTCTTTTGTGATATCAATATACGTTTTGTATATTCTACAAGGTGTTGTTTTGCATCCTCGTCAAATTCAAGGAGGTAACTATGCTAATGATTCTCGTCCCGAATCAATAATAAAATTGGTAGGTAATTTTTTTTTTCTCACGTACCGATGTCGGTAAGTGTGAATCACCCGTGTTTTAAACGCGGGCTGTCTGATTCTCGCCCTATAACCGCGCTTCCACAAATACAAACAATTTCTAACGTTTATTATATTATTTCTTATTCCCTAAACAACGTTAGGGGGTTATTCTGAAATACTGTCAAACATAAACATCCAAAAAACTCAGCATTTATTAATAATTAAATATGTACCGTAATTTTAATTGATTATTTATGTCTTGTGAGACAACCTCCTGAATTTTGACGAGGATGCAAAACAACACCTTGTATTTAATTTCTTCGTCCTTCGCTCACATAGGATTGCAACCACGTAAAACGCGTCTCGAAGTACTGCGGTCTTCTACAGTGTAGACCGCTCTGCACAAGCGGGTTCCATCAGTATTCTTAATCACCCCTCCATCTTGACCAGTATCATGAACCTTTCCAGACAATGCTTTGGCGATCGCTTTATAATATTTGGAAAACTGAGTTGAAGTATAAATTATTTATTTGCGGTAAATGTAGTACATTAAGTACATGGTTAAACGTAAGATTCAGTTCAATGCCATATTTTCATCTTGTTAATTTGATAAACAACACTGATGTTTATTTTAATACACAATTAAAACCTAAGAGAAATATGATAAAAAATTGTTTTTTCAAAAATTATACATCAAGTATCGCCGGGTAGGAAACTACAGGTTCAAGATGAATTCTTTCATGCATGTTGATACCGCGCCCTGCTAATGACGATCTTTGATTTATTTTATTTACAAAAAAGTCATACCATATTTCCCGGTTACTCTTTACAACAATAAAAAAATGGATAATATGAATGTATTGAAGTTTGTTATAAATACTATCAAAAGTTGTCTTAAAGTCGATTGGTTATCATGAAATAATACTACAATATAATTAGATAACATGATGAAGTCGCTTAATATAAATATCAAAATGGCGATGTACAAGCGCCGACAGATGTTAGTAGCTGTATTTCCACTCGTATTAAAACTACGACAAACTGAAAATACAATTACAATGAATAAAATACTATTAACTGTCAACGCTAAAATTGAACCGGCCCTCTTCAAGACTACAACAAAATTAAAAGACTTATTGACTAGTAGTCCATATGCATGAAAATAACAATAATAAAGCGCATAGACAAAAATAGCGCTTGTTACAACAGGCACTACCCAGGCAAAGATGGCACTTTTTAAATACCTCCTTTGGATGTGCCCATCGAATACTTTAACGAAGTCTACATAAAACAAATGGCTTATCACTACCAACCAGTTGCTTTTAACAGAAATTAAGTAAACATCTAGATAAACAATGAACCAAAAAACCACTTGATCAGATTGAATTTTGATCATAGCCGTACTATGCCGAAGCCATTCATCCTTAAGTTTTGCTACTATAGTTCGGATTAAAATCGTAAAAATTACATTTAGGAAAACATAGTTCCTGTAACTTCTGAACTTCTTGAAGAAACACCATGACGTTATGCCATATAACGTAGTCACTAATGTGAGCACGAACCTAATGACATCGACGATCCCACTAACCGTCGTTATTAATTCATAATTGGTCATAGCGTATTTCACTTGAAATGATTTCTTTGATTCAGTTTTTTCTTCTTCCTTCTATACCGTGTGTTCCGTTAACTTGGAGTAAGCCTTCCCTGTCGTTCTCTTCCACTGACCACGATTCAAATTAATTCTTTTTTCTTCTTCTTCCTCCCAGACGCTTTGTCCCTTTGACTTGGAATTCGCTTTCCCTGACTTACACTTCCACTGGCAGGATGCAAGTATCTTTGATCATTTTTAATTTTTGAATTATCAAGTTATGTTTTTTAACAGCCAACCACTTCAGGCAATACAAACTGACTGGACTGAAATATTTTCATGTCTCCAGAGATTTCTACAAACAAAACATTTTACCTCATTAAAATATTAGTTAAGATAGGTGTAGGTGCCTACTCGTACTGCACCCCGTTTTAATTTTCCTGTTTTTCATAATAGCTGTTTGATAATTTATCAACTGACGTCATCCTAATTAGGTATTCATATAAATGTGTTGTTTATTAAGTTGCTTATCAATTACCAAGAAAACAGTGCCACGATGACCCAGAGGGGAAACCCACAGGGTTCAAATTCGGAAAAGTTCTAAATGTGACTTATTCAATTCAAATGTAAGTATTTACAGTGCCGAGCAATGAAAAAGTTCCACCCACAAAATGCCGATAAACACCTTAATATCTCCTAAGACATAGAACCTAGCTTCTTATATTAAAAAGTAAAATGAAATCTATTTTATTATGCAAACAAAATTTTGGGGTTTGAAAATTTCGGAATACATTTGTTTCGTTTTTTATTTTGCTTTTGATTTCATCCTACTTTTCGCCGTTGTGAAAGAATTCTTAAATTGTAAAGTCTTACGGCTCTCGTACCCATAAATCATGCGTCTATCACCCGAGGATTGTACGAGAATCATCACTATGGTGGAATTGGGTACCAGCCAAAGAAAACGGCCAGAATAATGGGCGTGACACATACTACTGTCCGACGAGTGAACCAAAGGGTTAGGGAGACTAGATTAAACCTGAGAAGACCAGGTACAGCTGGCAAGCCAAGGTGCACAATAGTCCGAGAAGATCGTTTCATTGCGGAGCCATGTTAAGAAATTGACATCAGACAGGAGTTGCGGTTCAACAACAACTTCTGCAAGTTTGAAGGGAGCCAATAACTGAGTGGTCAGCCAGGAGACGTCTTGCCGAAAGAGGATTGAAGCCTTACTAGCCAGCAAAAGGCCCAAAACTGGAACGGCATCATAAAGTTGCCCGATTGCGATACGCCCGTGAGCATACAGAATGTGGAGAGGACGAATGGGGCAGAGTAATGTTCTCTGTAAGTCAAGATTTATGCTGTACCATCATGATGGGAGGAAAAGAGTATACCGACGACCAGGAGAACGTTTTGCACAAGCATATTTTGAAGAAAAAGTGTCACACGGCGGAGGTACCGCTCACGTGTGGGCTGGTATCTTTGCATAGGGTCGAAAAGCGTTAGTTCTAATCGAGAACGGGAACCTAACTGCTGTGAGATACATCAATGAGATTCTCAATGAACATGCTGGTCCGTTTTTGGCCAATATGGGCGACAATGCAGTGTTCATGCACGATAACGCTCGGGCCCACACTGCTCAAGTTAAAATGAGTATCTTCAGGACGTAGGAATCCACAAAATGGAGTGGCCAGCAAGGAACCCCGATTTGAATCTTATTGAGCATGCTTAGGACGAGCTTGACAGACGTGTGAGAAACCGAGTTCCACCTCCAATTACTCTTCGTGATTTGGATTACGCGCTCATTGAAGAATGGGAGAACATTCCTCAGCATATGCTGAGGAATCTGGTATTTAGCATGCCCAATTGCGTAGAAGCTGTATTGAGAGCACATGGAGGAAAGACCAAGTACTGAGTTATCAAAACCTACGTTTACACCTAATAAAACGACGGGTGGTTCACACTTATCGATTTTCGAATCCGAATATGAAAAAAATAAAAAAGATCTACCCATTTTATAATTGTTCAGGTCGAGAATCATTAGCATAGTAACCTCCTTGACTTTGACGAGGATGAAAAACAACAGCCTGTGTATGTTTGTATTCTATTTTTGTTAACTAAATACAATGTGAGAGTGCTTCAATAAACAGAGTTAGATAAAAAGCTTATAACTTTGACAACGTTATTAACCGATAGTTATTACCCTTTTTCGTATGTTTAGATGATGTGTTGTGTCTAGTTACAATGTAAAATTGATATTTGACTAGGATTCATGTGATACACTATTAAAAAAGGTAAAATAAAAAAAATAAAAAAAAATAAAAAAATATTGCCAACTTGCAAAAAAACGCTAAAAAGTGGAAAATTACTTTACTTTCGGAAATCGGTGGCAAAAGAGTCACTGTAACAAACAAAATTCACCGACTTCCGAAAGTTTTTTTTTTGTAAAAAGTAAAGCAAGTTTCTTAATTTACCTTTATAAATAAAATTCCAAGTGCAAAAATATGACCATCGGCAATTTGATGACAGTGCTGACCGACGTTAAAAACATAAAAAATGCTTTTGTGCTTAGTTCAAATTTGAATGAGCAGTGGTAATTAATTATTATAATATTTGAAATCAAAGTTTGGCACAATCGTGTGTACCTTACCTTGCCCGAAACACGTAAATTATAAATCGACATTACAAACACACTCAAAAATTGCACCCCAAACACCCAAAAATAAGCCTAGCTATTTTTTCAACAACCAAAGTAACCGTGTCCGAACATCATATCCAAAAAGTAATCAAAACTTCATACAGGGTACTGAACTACACATTCGCAGTATGCGTCACAGAGCAGTCCTTTGTTTGAAGACTAATTATATCCACATTGATTGAGCAGACCTGTCCCCATTGTTGTAATTTATTTAGGGCTATAGAAATTAGCTCTTTGTGTCCGTTTGTGCCTTTGTGCTTGGAGGGTGTTAGTTGTAGAATTACTGGCGATTGGATTGCAAGCTACCTCAGATTTGCATACCATTGAGTACCTACCTGTAGTAATGCAACTGGAATATGAGTAAATTTCGTTTAGTTAAATTGGTTTTTGCAAACATACTTTTACACGTTAAAATCAATTATACAAACTGTTGTTTTGCATCCTCGTCAAATTCAAGGAGGTAACCATGCTAATGATTCTCGACCTGAATCAATAATAAAACGGATATGTATTTTTTTTCGCTACTCGGTAATTGTACCGAGAAAACTACCCGTGTTTTAAACGCAGCCCGCATGATCCTCGCCTTATAACCACGTTTTCACACATACAAACAATCTCAAAAGTTTATTCGATAATTTCTTATTCCCTAAGCCACGTTAAGGGGATTATACTGGCAAAATTAAACAACAAAAAAAAAGTAGCGTTTTTTAATAATTAACTAGGCAGTGTAATTTAAATTCATTATTTATGTATTTTGTGACAATCTCCTGAATTTTGACGATGATGCAAAACAACACCTTTTATAAAAAATTTAAACTAGATAAGGCCGGTGTTTCTTTCCTGAATACGCTGAAGAAAGCCGATAGATAGAATATAAAATCGTCGATTCTTCAAAAGAAAACTTTGAGTATGAATAATGTGGATGTGTATAAGAGTAGAGGAAGACCAAAAAAACGATGGGTGGACTGTGTGAAGGATGGTATGGGTAGGAAGGAGGTGCCTAATGAGATGAGAAGTAATAGAGAAGTATGGAAGAGAAAGGCATGCTGTGCCCTTATCATTCTCCAGCTTGTATCCCATATATTATATTGAGTATCTAAACAAAACCAAAATAAGGGATAATTATTGTGTCTCACGGCTGCGCCAAATAGGGCCAGTTCAGCAAAATTCTGGGCAGCTAGGCTCCCCGACGCTGGTGAAGGTTGCGGGGCTCCGCTGGATGCCAGTCGCACGAGACCGATCAATGTGGTGACACTTGGGGGATGCCTATGTCCAGCAGTGGACGTCTTTCGGCTGAAATGATGATGATTTGATTGAAAACTCCATACTGAATATAATTTCTTCTACAACGTATTACGTGACGTCAGTATTATCCACCTACATCTGGCGATCAGTAGCAGACTCAGCCACGTGAAAATGGTTCCAATCTGTTCATTAAGAAACAGAACTGTGTTAGGATTCTAGCTTAGATCATCGCCAGCAGGATATGTAATACTTATAATAAGTTTTGTGCCGGATCTATCAGCTGGAAATTGCATTTCTCTATGCTCCTATTCATTTCTGTCGCTCAGAACAGTCATTTGCTAGAACGAGAAACGGAGCGGGAATGCTATCGCACGCGGCAGTATCAACGATATGCTCAGCACCACGTCGAAATGCTAATAAATGTGGTGTAACCCTCAGTAGACTCGTGGACATTTATGCTTATAATGAGGTCACGTCAAGTATTTTTTTTACCGACTTAAATCTCTTGAATTGGTTAACAAAATCGGATTTAAAGAGGGAAGTAATATTTTTTTAATAATTACACGCGAATTAAGGTCGCGAGCAACAGCTCGTTAGACTATAAAAAGTGAACCATCGATACAACTAAGAAGAAGACCATAAGCACTACCATCATCTACCTACCCTTCTCCCAACCAAATTGAATGTTGCAGTCAGCTGCCAGCCTAATAGGATGCAGCTGAATATCAGTATTTTAACATTGAGCAGTGGCTTAGGCAGTGGCCTATCTAACCCCCAGATCCCAACATTGGCTATCCCCTTGGTAAGTCTGGTTGTCAGACTTTCGTTCCACGGACCAACTGTAACGACTGCCAAAATCTACATAATTTTACAGCCAACATAACGTGCTTTCCGACGCACGAAGGAACCTATGTATCACCACCACTATGGTCACCCATCCACGGACCGACCTACGCAAATGCTGCTTAACCTGATGACCAGTCCCGAACGAACGGCTGGGAGCTCTTCCCTGTTACTATAAGCACTACACACCTATTAAATAACAAGAAACTAGTAACTATTTCTTACCCAAAAAAGAAATTTCAGAAAAAAAGGCCACGTAAAGCTACATTTTCTTTTCAGACTTTTTTTCGTAGTCCAGTTTACCAGACAGATCTAAGTTTCAAATAAGAAACCTGAACTCGACCCAGATCTCATTCAAGTCCTGTTTGATATATTCCAAGAAATCTTTCGCACAAAGCACTAGCGCACAAAGGGACATGCAGATTAGTAAGCATTGAAAATGTAAGAGGAATAGATGGCTCACTTGCAACACATGTTGCTCTTAGACACTAAACCCTAGAGGCGAAATTTGAATGGAAAATGCCACAAAGGGGAGATGTAGGTGTGTTTACAATATGATTGAAATCGCAGAAACACAACGCTGCGGGGGAATCAACCGGAATGTTCCAAAGCGGTCGATAGTCCTCAATTGAGGAGATGGAGACGATTGACATTAAGGTAGCCATGTTGTCTTATATTGTATTAAATTTCAGACATGACTAAGTACTGTTGCCGGTCTTACAGTGGTTTCATGGTGGAATAACTTAGGTGGGTAGGTTATCTATACTAATATTATAAAACTGAAGAGTGGGTGCGTTTATAACCATAAAACTCACATACACAAACAGACAGACCCAGAACAACTATCTGTAGGCCATACAAATATTTGTTCCGTGCGGAGATCGAATCCGCGACCCGCAGCGCAGCTGGCCGGCGATCACTCAGCCACTGCGCCAAACGTGCCGTAAATATGATACTTAAATGAAGATAATTCTATTCTATTAAAATTCATTTAGATTCGTGGATAGGCAGAAACGTCGTTGTAAATAGCAAATTGAATGGTCACCTAATTTTGAAAGTCGAGGTGGATATTATTTGCCTTGTTGGACATTTAAGGAAAAAATGCCACTTATAGTGTGCATATATTTTTATCTACTCAATGTCACAGCGACATGACTTAATATTGCAAATAAGCTGCGTACAATTTATCCTGTAATGAAAATTGAATGCCGGCGTACGCACACTTACTTATGACGATATGGAGAAATTGCTATACAGTAACAGAGAATAACACACATACACTACACACACACACACACACACCCAAAGCATCACATGCACACATCGTTTATCATATCTACATAACCACTACACACCCTCAATACACACTCACGAACAAAATCACAAACTTATCAAAACACCACTTCATATTTCTTATTGTTTTTATTTCATTTTAATGTTCGTTAGTTGTAAGCGCTCCCTGCTACTGTTACTAATGTCAGCTCCCAATAATATTCGAGATAAGGAGACCAGGAGACCCGTAGCACAGGTTTCACTTAATATGGGCTCCTGTCTCCCATCTTCAAACTTGTTGAATGTTATCCTGTATACACCATAATACTTGTGGGAGAAAAATAAATAATTTTATTATTATTATTACTTAATAACGGAATCTGTTCGAAATAAAGTTATTTATGACTTGACTTCACCTTGAATCGTTTACTAATATTATAAAGGATGTAATACACTAACGCGAAAACGCTTAGCACATAAGCGGTAAGCGTTTTCACGTCAGTGTGCCTTCCACCTTGTCATCATCATTTCAGCCGAAAGACGTCCACTGCTGGACATAGTCCTCCCCCAAGTGACGCCACATTGACCGGTCCCTTGCGCCTCGCATCCAACGGATCCCCGCAACCTTCACCAGGTCATCGATCCACCTAGTGGGAGGCCTTCCAACACTTCGTCTTCCGGTTCGCGGTCGCCATTCCAGAACTTTTCGGCCCCATCGCCCATCCGTTCTGCGAGCAATGTGCCCTGCCTACTGCCACTTAAGTTTGGCAATTCTTCGGGCTACGTCGGTAACCTTGGTTCTCTTGCGGATGTCCTCATTTCTGATTCGATCACGCAAGGAAACTCCGAGCATAGCCCTCTCCATTGCCCTTTGGGTGACTTTGAGCCTTCTGATGAGGCCTTCTGATGATTCCACCTTGTATACAAATTAAAACTTTTTGGTCCCATTATGTAAAAGTGATTTTATGACCGACTACAATTTTTAATGTTGTCAGTTTGTACAATATCATCATTAAACACAAACATCACCATTAACATCCATTAATCTTGTGTATCTATTTTATATCCCCGTCAACCGTAAAAAACCCTAAACACACTACAAATAGAAATGAGAATTAAAACGAAACGTTTTATTTTCAAAAGAACAAATGTGCAGTCATTAAGGGAACGAAAATAGGGTACCCACCAAGAATTCCCATTACGTGGTCACCCTATGGGTCCTGTGACCTTTGGGACACAGCGAAGGGTTAGGTGAAATTAAACTCGTATCCCAGCATTTACAAAAACAAATAGAGGGGTACACAATAATTGTTACGGAATACGATCCTAAATGGTGCCTATAAAATAAAACGACAAAGTCTCCCTCGTTGGTCTGGTGATCGTAATCGCGACTGCTGAGCATGATATTCTAGGTTCAGTTCTCAGGTCGGGCAAAATGTGATTGGGTTTTTCATTAGAAAATTCTCAGTGGCAGCTACGGAGTCTGGCTTTGTGCCTAGTTTGGTTCGGTTTGGTGATAAAAGTATTTTTTTGAAAAGTTTTAAATAAGAGCTTCGGGTAGTGCCGCCGAGTTTCAATTTTCAAAATGATTAAAACTTATAACAAGCTGTTCAGCTACATTGATTTTCGTCTTATGTACGGGGATACCCAAAACACCGACAAACATAAAATTTGAAGAAACTGGCAATTCTGAAAAAAAAAACTGTGCGTGGAGTCCCTTCACGCAGAATAAGTGAAGCTTCGTAAAACTACACGCATGCGTTCTAGTGCCACGCATTCACTGTCGTTATTTTATTGAGCTTCTAAATAATATTTTGTTGTTTTCTTGTTGTATTATTTTTTATTACATAATTATTAGATAAGTTTATCAAGGTTATTCTACTCATGGAAATTGAGCGAAGGCTGGTCACACCGAAGAGTCGAATGCATGACTGTTTGCACGCCATCTTGCGTAATTAGTGGAACTACGTAGTCACAAATCTTGTAATACTGCCATCTTTTGGTGAGTTTTAGAAAATTTTCCCCCTCCATGGTAGCGTTAAACTTGTTGGAAGTCGCATAAGAAGTTTCACTTCAGAAAAATAATTTGGACCAGCAAGCAGGTAGAACGCTGTAAACACAAATTTGCAAAAAGGGGTATTAAAGATCCTCACGACACGCAGTGTGAATGGAGTACTGCCAGATGTGGTCCCACTGGCTGGAGTGTCAGAAGTGTCCCAACATCTGCACTTCAGAGGACCTAAAAATGCCACAGACGCTGCGATTTTCACATACTGGGCCAAAGAAATTTACACAAGGAGAAGAATAATATCGTACTACCCAGTACGAACTGGGTTGTGGAGATCACAAAGGCAGTCGTTCCTAGCAAAATACTGGTATTCAGCCGCATTTTGTTAGACTGGAAGCCGATCCCAGCATCGTTGGGAAAAGGCTAGGCAGATGATGAGGTATATGTAATTTATATACTGCCAAAGGTAGGAGATATTTTAACCTGTCAAGCCTTTCTGGTTGACAAAAAAAACACCCCGCGGGCCCCCCAGTTACGTCATCGCGCGAGTCAAGTGGCCTGCGCTCACAAAAACGCTTATCGCTCGAGTTCTATTAGCTCTTATCTCAACCGGTAAACAGTTTCGGGTTGTTGAAAAACGAGACCATGTATTACAATATAAACAACTGTCTCATAACTACTTGAGAATTATAAACATCGCATAGAAATCAGAGAGCTCGCCGCAAACATACTGTTGTCGTAGTTTGTTTTTTTTTGGTAAAACTACTGAATCAATTTACACGAAACTTTAGATCTAACATAAGAAATATACAAGTAATCTAATGACAGTGTTTTTGAGGAGTCCTACATAAATTATTCTTGCAAGATTCCAACTCAAACGTCTTATTAGAATCGGCCATTTTCTAACTGCGCAGTTCAATGCATGAAAATACTTGAAATATCAATAAATATGAATAAAAATGCCTCGAATGCAAGAAATAATGAATTATCACTATTTTTTCGCTTATTACTAATGTTTCCAAGACCATATTTCATTGTAAAAGAGTCAAATTCATATTTTCAATTTCGACTGACGAACTTCACAACAAAGGAATTTCGGAGAAATTTTTGGAGAAATTTTTGGGTCAAAAACATAATTTTTAGATATTTTTTCCAGCATAGCTATACATTTACTTACCAAAGTTTAACAACACAAAACACAAAAATTTCACTGCATTCCAAAACAAAACATCACCGTTCCCCACTGGCCGCCATGACGCATTTTGACAGTCCACAAAGACGCGTTTCTTTATTTTTTTAACCTCTCGGTACTCCAGCGGCCTGAGTTACGTCATCGCGCGGACCCCTTTCGGCCCCATAATTACGTCATCGCGCGTGTCAAGTGGCCGGCGCTCACAAAAATGCTTATCGCGCGAGTTCTGTTAGCTCTTATCTCAAACGGTAAACAGTTTCGGGTTCTTGATTAACGAGACCATGTATTACAATATAAACAACTGTTTCATAACTACTTGAGAATTATAAACATCGCATAGAAATCAGAGAGCTCGCCGCAAACATACTGTTGTCGTAGTTTGTTTTTTTTTGGTAAAACTACTGAATGAATTTACACGAAACTTTAGATTTAGCATAACAAATATACAAGTAATCTAATGACAGTGTTTTTTAGGAGTCCTACATAAATTATTCTTGCAAGATTCCAATTCAAACGTCTTATTAGAATCGGCCATTTTCTAACTGCGCAGTTCAATGCATGAAAATACTTGAAATATCAATAAATATGAATAAATATGCCTCGAATGCATTAAATAATGAATTATCACTATTTTTTCGATTTTTGCTAATGTTTCCAAGACCATATTTCATTGTAAAAGAGTCAAATTCATATTTTCAATTTCGACTGACGAACTTCACAACAAAGGAATTTTTGGAGGAATTTTTGGGTCAAAAACATAATTTTTAGATAATTTTTCCAGCAAATGACTATCTAAAAAGTTACATTATACACTAATAACATACTATACATTTACTTACCAAAGTTTAACAACACAAAACACAAAAATTTCACTGCATTCCAAAACAAAACATCACCGTTCCACACTGGCCGCCATGACGCATTTTGACAGTCGACAAAGACGCGTTTCTTTTTTTTTTTAATAATTTTGTGCAGTTGTAAGGTTGGTATGATGGTTTCATTTTAATCGAACTCTAGTTGGCCATAGACGTAAATTTTTACAAACGAATTAGAACCTTACTTTACGTACGATAAGGGTTTAAAGTTGCTCGTACGAGGTTGTTCCACCAGAGGAACAGCGGGCCGATAAGCAAAAAAGTGATGTTCCTCTGGAGGAACAAAAAGGATCTAGCGGTTAATAATTTTGTGCAGTTGTTAGGTTGGTATGATGGTTTCATTTGAATCGAACTCTAGTTGGCCCGAGACGTAAATGTTTACAAGCGAATTAGAACCTTACTTCTCGTACGATAAGGGTTTAAAGTTGCTGGTGCGCCGCGTACCGAATTCGGTACGGCGGGGATCAACGGTAAAGCTTGCGCGTACCGAATTCGTTCCACTCCGGCCGGAGAGGTTAAAGAGATCTACACTGAGCATTGGGTGACCTAAGGTTGAGGAGAATTCGTAAAATGTGTTGTACGTGATAAAAATTGTGTTCAATCTATCTTTTACAAAACACCACGGGATGAATCTCTCAAAAATAGCTCGCGACCACAAGACCAACCATGCATCTAATCAAACATATAAAAGACTCGTTAACCATCATAGCTATTAATTATACAAATATACAAAATTAATGATAATGTAAACAAACTAAAAACAAATTAATCAATTTGTCAGTAACGTGAACATTGTATAGATATTAGACCCTCCTTCTAACTCTCATACAGTAAATATAACAATATTAATAGACAAGTAGAAGCTGTAAATGTTGTACGCAAGCAACCAGTCAAGCTTCACAAAACCAGTTGATGCGGATCTCTCATTTTACGGACAATCTATAGAAAATCAAGGCCATGTTATACTGGAATTTTATTGGTTGTTGTGTCGATGTGTATTCAAACTTTGTGTACAATGTTCGATGTTCTCGTGGAACACTGTGAGCAAGATATCAAACGTAATGCTCGATATCGCTTGATAAGTTTGGCAATGGATGCATGTTACACTGTATGGAGGAGTTTACGATATACTAGTTATAGAGTGATCAAAATGTCTTGTATGGATCAAAATGTTGGGCCCGAAAGGGATTTGCATGTGGCTGACATGAGAATGCTAAGGGGGATGTGTGGTGTTACGCTAAAGGATAAAATAACAAATGAGTACTCAAGAGGAAGTCTGAAAGTGGCGCCGGTGACTGAAAAGATGTGTGGTAATCGGTTGTCGTGGTATGGGCATGTGATGCGGAGAAATGAGGAAAACGTCGTGAGGAAAGTTTTGAGTATGAGTGTGGATGGTTATAGGAGTAGAGGAAGACCAAAGAAACGATGGATGGACTGTGTGAAGGATGATATGGCAAGAAAGGAGGTGTCTCATGAGATGACGAGTAATAGAGAAGTGTGGAAGAAGAAGACATGCTGTGCCGACCTCAAATAAATTGGGATAAGGGCAAGAGGATGATGATGAGTGACCAAAATGTTTAGGACGAAAATGAAGTATTAAGAGGGATCTCTAGTGGGCCTTTCTCCATACAAACGTATTCCACTGTTTTCTTCGTGGATAATACGTCTAGAGCAATGTTTTTTTTTTTCAAAAATATCTATTTATATGTATAAATCTATCATTTCCTTTTTTCTTTCAAAACATAATCATTAAATCAATTATGACAACCCTAAACCCCGAAAAAAATGCCATCAAATCATGCAATCAATTTTGTGCCCGGTGGATGGCAATAGGCTCGCCACCTATTACATGTGACTTAAACATAACTGGCAAAACATGGGTGAACTAAGCACATCTCTGCTCAACCCTTCGGAGATCACAAGCGTAGTGTTATGTCAAGGTGGCAGTAGTAGTCACTGCGAACATGTTGCAAAATTTCCTTAATACTTCATTTTCGTTTTCCTCCTTTTTCTTGTGCCAATCTCCACGGTCCTTAAGTATACTCGCCCTCCTATCTCAAAAAACGTTTTCAGTTCCAACATGACAATCATACTAGACACTTGAGATCATCGGAGAATTTAAGACTTTTGATGACATTGACATTGACATTCCGACAAATTTTATGACCAGTCCTTCACGGTCCAAGCTGTCCGTTTATGGAACGAATAGCCGGTGTCGGTAAGACAAGCACAGTCACTCGTTGCCTTTAAAAGCTTAGTTACGAATTATTTTCAGTCTCTGTAATTTCATTGAGTCAAAATTTGCCACTATTCTAGTTTTTATTTTTGTGTATTATATATATTATATATATATTATATATATTATATATATATTATATATATATTATATATATTATATATATAATTATATATATTTATGTATTATATTTATATTATACATGTATATATGTACATAAATGAAGTAGATAACTTAACTTTTGTTATTTTGTTTCATATTGTTATGTTGTTTAAAAATTTTTGTGTAGTAAACCACTGACTACCCTCTTTTTATTTTAATTCCATAATGACCATCCGAAGGTTGTCTGGAGGATATCGCTAAGCGATAAGACCGCCGTTGTAACCATAAAATTAGCAGTTTTGTAAACCCGTTATGTGTGATTTTTGGTGTACAATAAAGTTTTATTCTATTCTATTCTAGTTCTGCCTAACCCTTTGGGAATTGCAGGCGTAATATTATGTTTTGTGCTAGACAATGCCATGTCTATCAACGGCTGCGACTCCATGCTCCTACTCACATAAAACGACTTATTAAACTCGCCGTTTGAACTTCTCCACTATTATTACTCAACGGTGTAACAAAACTCCTGTATGATGCGGACTTGTCCCTTTTCATTATCCTAGTTCGGTTTACAGGGCAATATGAATAAAACATGGAAGGGTTAAGAGCAATTATTAACGAGTTGTTTACAGGGAGGGTCCAGCGAAGGTCCCTCAATTGCTACTCTCTATGGCAAAGGCTATTTATAGTCAGGAAAGGTTTTGCAAGGAATAGAAAATTATGTTTTGTTGTCAATTTTGTGGTGTAGTTTGTGAAAGATTAGTGTTCAAATAACCGGGTTAAGTCTTTAAAACTGTCGATCAACGGGTCAGAGTCAGTTTTCGTTTTAAAAAGATCATCGCCGTCATCATAACATCAAGCATGTAATCGCCAAGGGTTATGCAGAGGTGGACCTAATAGTACACCCACATTTATTGATAGAGAATAGAGGGGCATTTTCCATCTTCCACCTCTGCCTCCCCAGGCAGAAGTGGAAGATGGTTGAAGCTCTTGGTAACGGAGGCAAAGGCTAATACGACTAAAGGCTCAATGATTGCTGAGTCCAAAAAGCAACGAAAGTTGACTGGTAGACAATGCCTTGTGGCATTAAGTCCGCCTATGTACTACTATTGTACATGGAGTTTAAATAAATAAATAAATATTATTATTTTCACTACAACAAACAAGACGTTTTTCCTAAATCATCATCTGCCTACCCTTTTTTCCAACTCTCTTGGGGTCAGCTTCCAGTCTAACTGGATACAGCTGAATACCAGTACTTAACATGTAGAGACTTCCTATCTGATCTCCACAACCCAGTTAGTACTGGATAATACGATACCCCTTGGCAAGACTGGCTGTCAGACTTTCGGACTCTTGACTAGCTGTGACGACTGTCAAAGATCTACAAAATATGACAGCCAAGATCAACGGCTTAACGTGTTTTCCTATTTTTTTTTGCTACATGTTTGTCTCAAACACCCAAATCAGCATAAAAAGAAACACAAACTAACAACAGTTTTCAAACTAAACTACACATAAGACCCAAGTTAGCATGTATAAGAAAATTAAATGGCAAAGTTTCTCCCGTCCAAGCAAAGTTTTGTGGCGAAGCCGTTTTGTGACCACAGTTTAATCCATTAACAACTTTCTTGTTACAACACCCTTATTTATTATTATAATTTCTTGCATCTACACTTAGTGTGTTAGGCTGTGTGCCGAAATGGATTTCGGGGTTATAGAAAAATTCAGTAGGGTGAAAAATGACAGCAGTCTATGCACTTATTGGGTCAAAATTAAAGCGCATCACAGACAGAAGGCGTTGTTCGTGCGGTGGACGAGCGTTCTGCGTGGGAAAGGCGCGGGTCGAACGTGGGTCGTTCGCGGGACGGGAGCGGGTCCCGCGCGTCACCCGCGCTTCACCCGAGCCGCTCCCGACCCGCGCCCGACCAGCGCACATTCTCTGTGTGATGTCTCCCATATAAGATCATAAAATGCAAATGCCGCGGCGTACACCCGCGCCCGTCCCGCGCCCAACCCGCACCCGCCCCGCGCCCGACCCGCACCCGCTCCCTGTGTGTGATGCACCAGAGTGTTCTTCCTTTTACAAAAAGTAATTCAAATGACTAAAAAACTACAATTTGTAATTAAAAATAAAAAGAACAACAAGTTTTACTACCGAGCCAACAGTAAAAACCGTAAAAAAACAACTCGTTGTTTTTTTTTAATAACCGAAAAAAAAAGTCTAAGTAAGTTCGGAATGGTCTATTGCACCTATACGTGGTAAGCATTTGTACGTCGATGATTCCACCCTGTAATTTCACCACCTCATTTATCTGACACTAAGATACTTGCTTGTTTGTAAATAACAAACCCTATCCATCATTTGCCCATTTACTAATTACAGTGGAAGACGTACTCTTATTACAACAACACCCAGGGGAGAAGGGGGACCCTTTAACCAGGGGACAGACGTCAAATACCCAGGCTTATCACCTGCATGCAATATACACAAACTTCCCCTCTTGTTTCTTGCAACTTGTTATCCAATGTAATCCATTTCGCTGAGTTAATTCTTGCTACATGCGTTGAATGATAATGTTTTGGATATCGCAAAGGGGAGCGTTTTTGGGTTTATTAGAGCTTGTACAAATATGGCTGCAGATTTATGTAATACTAGCTGTGCCTCGCGGTTTCACACGCCGTTTCTCTTGTTGCTTGGTTTTTAGGTTAGGTTAGCTGGGCTGTCTCCGCACTTAGCCTCTTTATTGGACCATTGTACGTCTGAAACTCCTCTTGTTACTCAAAGCATCTCTGGTCCTCCCAGAAAGCTAGCAGCCTTTTCAGGCTGCTGCAGGCTTCCGGGAGTGATGCCGGCGGTTGAAGAGTCCGTGCCTGAAGAGTCCGTTGCTCATTTCTTAATGGTCGTAGCGTAATGCTACCAATAACTTTTCTCAAGAATTGAACTATCACATGCAAAAAGCATTTTCCAAATCTAATCTGAAACACGATAGACCGTTGGGGGGTATCGTATTACCCAGGACTACCACTTATGACCTCCACAACCTAGTTAGTACTTATTGGGTAATGCGACACCCCTTGGTAAGACTGTTTGTCAGACTTTTGGGTAACGACTGTCAAAGATCTACGAATGACAGCCTGGACCAACGGCTTAACGTGCTTTCCGAGGCACGGACGAAACTCGGTATGTAATGAGTGGTCACCCATCCATGGACGGACCTAAGCAAGCGCGGGTTAACCTAACGATCGACTAGAGCGGCTGTTATTATTTAGCCACGAGCTCCTCCTTCATAATTTATTTCCTTACACATATTATCATTACGTCACAAGAGTAGCAAAATGTTTTCTTATTCAGTTTTTTTTAGCTACATTGGTTATTTTTATCTTTATTTAAGGTGTGTGTCTTGCAGTTGTGCATATATATAATATATACGAGTAACAATACCATAACAGTTTTTTTTCTTTTCTATCTATTTTACACGACTATTAATTTCTAAACCGTACACGTCACAATCTGAATCCGTACACTTGTGTCAAAACACAAAGATACTCGTATTTAACGCGAAAATGTAAAAGATTTCTTTATTTACGACATTCTGCGTCTCGACTTCGCGACGGAGCTGATTTATCGGCTCAACGCAACGTATTTCGCGCAAAACAGACCTTATAAATCATTGCACAGATGGTTCAAATGTTACACTCCGTGTTTTTGGACAAATATATATTTTTTGTCTGAATTTAGTATTAAATTAAGGGTAAGTTGGAAGGAAGTCAGTATTTTGGAGATGAAAAATTAAAGTGCTTGAGAAAATTGTGGTTTAGATCTGGCTTTTTATCTGCAAAAAAAATAATAATGTAAAATTGGGGTTGCTAAGGGTTATGTTTACTCATTACCTAACTAGGCGTTGTTAAACTTGACGGTAGTGAAGACGGATATGAGCCCTTCAAACTTTTTTTTAGTGGCATGTCTTTGGGTTATATGTCAGTTTTTAGAGAACATTAACCGTAATGAAAATTGAAACCTTTGTTATCTTAGTTTTTGTCCGTCCGTCACATATGCTTTTTCCAAGGTCTATTTCCGATAAAATAGAGCTCAAATAAATATATATATATACTAGCTCTGCCCTGTGACTTCGTTCGCGTGGAAATTTTGATGGGTTCTAAGGGTATGAAAAATAAATATTGGCCGATTCTCAGACTTACCCGATATGCACACAAAATTTCATACAAATCGGTCCAGCCGTTTCGGTGGAATTTGGTAACAAACAGCGCGACACGAGAATTTTTTTATATTAGAGAATGTGTTTGTGTTAATTATAATTAATTTTCTATTATGTATAAAAATTGCTAGATATAAGTAATTTTTTTTATTGCGAAAGTTCCTAAGTTAAATGATGTGAGATAAAAGACTCGCTACAATATTGTTAAGTTAGTTTTAAGTTGTTTTGCTGCATCCTAACAGGGTCATGTACTCTAGTTTTAAGCCCAGCTTGTAACTATGAGTATGTACATTTTGCATTAAATAAATAAATAGTGGTCAAACTATATATTATCGTTGAGATTGATTTATTTATCCAATACTAAGAGAGGCGGCAAAGGCTGAATGCCATTGGCATTTTCTAAGTCAACCTTCGAGTAACGCAGATAAAAATATAAATAAATAAAACAAAAATAGCTTTATTTTCCTTCTACAATTTTGTTTGGCTTAACTAATGATTAGAGTTACATCTCTCTGTCTAGCCTTTTCCCGAACTATCTTGGGGTCGGCTTCCAGTCTAACCGGATGCAGCTGAGTACCAGTATTTTACATGAAGCGACTGCCTATCTGACCTCCACAACCCAGTAACTGGGCAATACGATACCCCTTGGTAAGACTGCATGTCAGACTTTTTGGCTTCTGACTACTCGTAACGAATGTCAAAGATCTACAAATGACAGCCGGGACCAACGTCTTAACGTGCTTTCCGAGGCACGGAGGAAACTCGGTATGTAATTATGGTCACCCATCCACGGACCAACCTCAGCAAGCACGGCTTAACCTTAAAGATCGACCCGGGCGGCTATTATTATTTAGCTATTATTTATTTAGTTACATTAAGGGGGTAAAACACCTCTTAACGAAGCCGAAAGGCACTGGTTCTCCCTTTCATTGCGATATTTTTTTTGTTCTACATCATACCTGGGAACCTTCTAGTTACGGAGATATCAGGGGTCAAAGTTCCAACTTTTTGACAAGTATTTTTTTAAATAGGTACAAGTTTTTAATGTAAGATTTTTACTTTAAACACCTCCACGACCCCCGTACTATTCAATCCGTCCATCAGCACAATGTCTTGAGTGCGTTACATTGAGTTCTACCACAAAACATGATTTTACACCCCTCAAAAAAAAGTCGTTTCCCAGCAATAATTTTTGCGTAAGGTTACTTAGTTTCATATACAGAATGCTTGGTTGACGGTTTCGTGATGAGGTGATTTACACCTTGTATATGACTTATTTATTTGTTTCTCATGTATGTATGTAGGTACCGTTATGACCGGTATGTAAATCGGTATGTAAATTAAGTGTGTCGTGTTAGGTGGTTACATTAAAATGAGATCTTTATAACACAGATGGCTAGTTCAGGTGGCTTACCATGACGTCTTAAAACATTATTGTTTTACTCCTTTTCCTCTGTGGGAAAGAGATGGCGCTAGACATCCTGTGTAGCTCCGTCTCTCTCCCACACTGGAATAAGAATTAAACAATACTGCTTTAAGACGTCATGGTAAGCCAGCAGAACCTTTTTCTTTAGACTTTACGATTAGTTCTTATAACCATAATATTCAAATCTAACTCCACATCACTCATCCACTCAATTTACCGCTACCCGAATCCCATAACGCCAGGAATGCCATATGGGGGCGGCAGAGGGTGGTCAGAAAAATGAAGCGAGCTGTGACACGGCACTCATTTATCATCCACCAGGGTAAATACAGGGTGACTTCGGGGAATTGAACTTGTATTTTATAGGAATGAGTTTTTATGGGGAGTTCATGCGGAGATGATGATTTTTATGATGAAAAGGCAAAAGGTAAAGGTTTTAAATCAAAAGCTCGGGTCCATTGGTGAACCTAGGGTGTTTTGGAATTACCGATAAGCTCGAGCTACTGTGGCCCTGGAACACAAAGGGCTAAGAAGGAACATGGATAGGTTTTAGTCGGTAAAAGTAAGATATTCTCTCCCGTCCGCCCAGAGCAGGCGGGATCAATAAATGATTTGAAATAAGTA
The DNA here is from genome assembly GCA_963082945.1 of Cerastis leucographa. NCBI lineage: Eukaryota > Metazoa > Arthropoda > Insecta > Lepidoptera > Noctuidae > Cerastis > Cerastis leucographa. The sequence continues at coordinate 16,127,439 of OY720366.1, forward strand.
AAAAAACCGGCCAAGTGCGATTAGGACTCGCGCACGAAGGGTTCCGTACCGTTTCGTATTTATAATATTTATAAAAACGAGCAAAAAAATTACTTTTTGTTACCTACTCATTTTATTATTGATTCGGGTCGAGAATTATTAGCATAGTTACCTCCTTGAATTTGACGAGGATGCTAAACAACACCTTGTATAAACGTCAACACAGTTTACGCACTACTAAAAACCACACTACATACAACATACAAAGGAATCTGTTTTATATTCCCACTGAGTTAGAAATCAATATACAGGCTAAGTTTATCGTTACTTTTAGGATAGGAATTCAATCACCTTTTGGTCTATTGCTTTAAGAAACACAATTTGGAAATCTTAGGAATATCTTTATGTATTTGTAGACTAGGTATATTTATTCAAAATTAATATTGACACAATAAATACTATGGTGTTTTTATAAACGGAAAAGCGTTTCTTATATACGGTTTTTCGTTTATATGTACAAGTAAAGAAAATTAATTGTACGTTTGTAATATGAAAGTGGTGAAGTGTGAAGTGAACGGTGAAGGAAAACATCAGGAGGAAACCGGCATGTCCTAGAACCAAAAATACGAAGGCATGTGACATCTACCAACCCGCATTGGGCCCGCGTGGTGGATTACAGCCCACTCCCTCTCATAGAAGAGGAGGCCTATGTCCCAGCAGTGGGAACATTATAGGCTAATGATGATGATGATGAATATGAAAATAACGGTTTTTTACTGCACGCATACACGGTCAGGCAGAAGGTAAATGTATACGGTCCTTATAACAAAAAAAAAACATTTTTTCAATGTTGTCTGTCGGTTTTACTCCTCCGGTTAATCTCCAAAACTTCAAGACCGATTGACGGGACTCTTACTGGCAGATAGCTGACATCATAAAGAGTTACTTAAGGTACTTTTATTTTAGAAATAAATCAGGGTTCCTTGCAAAAAAAATAAACTTTTAACAAAATAAGATTTATAATTTAATATTTTCGTAATAATTTCACGTGGACAAACACGAAGACGAGAGAACGTTTGCGGGCAACAGCTAATAAAAAAAACAATAAGGCAGAATCAGTAAGCCTTGTAGATTCCTAGATGTTTGTTAATTTTTTCTATCCTGTTTTGCTTTTTTCGAAAGTAATCAACGACAGTAGGGCTTATACTTATATTTAAGTACTAATGCTGCGAAATTATCGGCAAACGTCGGCTTCGTAACGTCGGGGGTCCGCTTTGTTTTTTGCTTGTGCTAATCGGTCTACTTAGCGGTTACGACGCGGATTAATTTATTTTTGGATTTTTAGAGATTTTTTTTCTGTTGGTTTTTTTTAATTTTTATTTCATGCTTTTTAAACTAAAGAGAGGAGCTCGTGGCAAAATAATAACAGCCGCCCGGGTCGAACTTTAAGGTAAAGCCGTGCTTGCCGAGGTTGGTCCGTGGATGGGTGACCATAATTACATACCGAGTTTTCTCCGTGCCTCGGAAATCACGTTAAGCCGTTAGTCCCGGCTGTCATTTGTAGATCTTTGACAGTCGTTACGAGTAGTCAGAAGCCAAAAAGTGTGACATCCAGTCTTACCAAGGGGTATCGTATTACCCAGTTACTGGGTTGTGGAGGTCAGATAGGAAGTCGCTTCATGTAAAATACTGATACTCAGCTGCATCCGGTTAGACTGGAAGCCGACCCCAAGATAGTTTGTGAAAAGGCTAGGCAGATGATGATGATTTTTAAACTAAAAAAAAACTATCTATCTTATCTATCTATCCATCTTAATTTTCTCGATTTGCGCCTCTTCTCGCTAATTAACGTAAACAAGGAAAGTTTAAATTTAAAAGAATTGATTTAAGGGGAGGGTGGATGTGCAGCCCCCGCCCTAACGATGCCTATGGTGATAGGTGACAAGATATCAAATTCCGAATCGACCAGACTAGTAGAATTTGTTTATATCCGTTCATCAACTAGATAAGAGGATATATCTTCAAACGGCTAAGCAGATTTTATCGAAACATAGCTGAGAACACTCAAATCACTCGATTAAAACACCTTTCAAACGACACAACTTTTGTCAAAATCGGTTCATCTGTTTAGGAGGTTTGATGCCACAGACAGACACACAAATATACACATCAAACTTATAACACTCCTCTTTTTTGGTCGGGGGTTAAAAACCAAATACAAGACGGAATAAATAAAAAAAGAATCGTCAAAAATAAACTTATTAAATTAAAGTGTTAACTGGCTAATCCCCCATCACTAGCAGTAGTGATGTCGGTAGCGACGATCGATAAGTCGCAATAGAGACCCGACTTATGATTGGTTTAAGTAATAAGCGAAAACAAAGAAAAAAGAAGGACAAGTATTTACGTATTAGTCTCACACAGGAAAAAAATTGGCAATAGGTATATAAAAAAGTAAACTTAAGAAAAAAAAGGCAGATTAAACTGGACCGCCACTAGGCCAAAAGGCCCGCTGCTAAAAAAAGGCTTTACAAGCTATTCAATGACAAAAAACTTCAAAAATTGTATTATCCTAAAAAATATATATCTGGACAGGACATGACGTATTAAATGTTGATTTGTTATAAAAATTGTTTTATTCAAACAATCCTATAATTTATTTTTACACTTAGACCACACTCGAACACATACATACTGATTCGCAGAACTTAAGCCCTCACGGCAGCTCGGCATAAGTCCGTTCAGACCTCTTTAAGTCCAAATTTGGGAAGACATATCGAAACGCGATGCACTTTATCAAAGTTATTGGAACATTTTATTGATTCAAAAGGTTTTTTTTTTGTTATTTGCAAGGGACTGATTCGGGTTAAAATAATTATTCCACAAGGTGTTGTTTCGCATCCTCGTCAAAATTCAGGAAGTTGTCACAAAAGATACGAATAATCAATTACAATTACGGTACCTAGTTAATTATTAATAAACGCAGGTTTTTTTTTGCTTGTTTAAGTTTGTCAGTATTTCAGAATAACCCCCTTAACGTGGTTTAGGGAATAAGAAATTATCGTATAAACATTTGAGATAGTTTGTATGTGTATAAGCGCGGTTATAGGGCAAGAATCAACCGGGCCGCGTTTAAAACACGGGTCACACTTACCGATTTCCGTAAATAAGAAAATTAAATAAAAAATATCCATTTTATTATTGATTCGGGACGAGAATCATTAGCATAGTTACCTCCTTGAATTTGACGTGGATGCAAAACAACATCTTGAAAACAAAACAAACATCTTAAAGTTTGTTATTTTAGATGTAGGTGGCGATATCTAAAACTACTCATTCTATTAAAAAAAATATTTCATTGGTGGAAAGCCACAGTTAATTGCCGAATGCTGTAGAAAGTATTTTTCACATGGGCGAAGTCGCGAGTAGAAGGTATTCCTAAATAATTGGGTTTTTAGATAGAAAACCGTCAAGCAGTCATACTACACTGTCAAAGATCTACGAATGATCGTTGATCTTTGACAGTACATACATGTATTCAGTAGCTCCAGAATCTAGCAACCAGTTTTACCAGAGACAACCGAGTCCTAAGTTGTCACTCATGTCATGTATTTAGTTGCATGAAGTTGCACTAAAACCCGATCTTTAGACAATTCTGAAAAAGATTAAAAGGCAGCATGCACCATCGGATGACATGACAGGGAAAAAATCACAGATTAAAACTTTAAGGATTACATTAAATTAACATTATTATTTTAAAACATCGATACTTGCACATCACTAGTACTACAACTGCGTACGAACTTAAGTGGGATATCGTAAAGTTATTACTTTACAGCTACCTGCTTATGACATGGGGGATAAGCGTCGATATACAGTAGCCACCACTACGGATTTTGGTACGTAATACCAAATTATTGCTACCTACAACAGACTACAGTATGCTATTGTGCTGGAACCAGGATCATTTTGATATGTAATCGTGCTATTTTTGTTGTTTTTATACTGTTTGTTAAATAAGTATGCAGGTACATTTAAGTTATCACCGAATGTGGCTGAATAGCATTTAAATAGAGAAACTGCCTATTCTGACCTCTGAAACCCAGTTAGCACTACTCGTAAAGACTGTGAAAGATCTACAAATGACAGCCGGGACCAACGGCGTATCGTGCTTTCCGAGGCACGGAAGAAACTCGGTATGTTATGATGGTCACCCATCCACGGTCCCGCCTTGGCAAGCGCGGCTTAACCTTAAAAGACGACCCGGGCGGCTGTTATTATTTATCCACGAGCTCCTTATCTGAGAGAAAGATATCGATTGAAATACATGAACAAAAGTTGAAAAGTTTCAAATCGCTTGAATCTTACACCTTAAACAAAACTCAGTAACGTGATAATTTTGCTTCCCAAAATGCCCTGAATTCACGATTATTCCTGGATAACCAAACGGCTATTATTATTTAGCCACGAGCTTCTTAGCTTAGCTCCTCGAGCTTATACAGGTACATAAGTACCTGCATAAGTTCGAGGAGCTGAGCTAAAAATTTGTAACAAAGTTCATCGTTTTTACCGATGGAAAATCCTATTGGATAGAAGCAAGCAACTTGGTTAAAGTAAAAGTCAATACTATTATTTCCGACATCCAATCATCGAATTCATCCATCATTCGATACAACTCTATCTACTCTATTACTCTATCAACAAGTTTGTTTTCCTATTTCTCACAACACAATCAAAGAGACAATTCTCCAGAGTTATAATACTAATCGAAGTTTCCTCAACAATTTGAAGAAGACCACTTAGGCTTCGTTCACGGCCTCGGGTGATACAACTTGGAAGACTTGCAACGTCTTTTGCGTCAAGCGACTCGCGTAGGCGTCATTTGTGTAGATTCCCGTGTCTGCGGTCGCTAAGCAAGTTGTTTCCGCGATGACTCGTGGCATAAAGCATGCCTCTCTACACGGTTTTATTCATTTTTAGGATTTCGTACCTCAAAAGAAAAATACGGAACCCTTATAAGATCACTTTGTTGTCCGTCTGTCTGTTAAGACCCTATATCTCGGGAACGCGTAGAGGTATCAAATATATCTAGATCTAAAGTCCTTTCAAGCTGTGAGCAAATCAAACTTCTAAGTAACCTAACCTAACCTTAAACAAAGATACGGCCGTTTATGCCGCAAAAAACGTATATTTTGGCACTTTCAAGTGAATTGAAATGTATAGGGTACTTTCCGTTGACCTAGCACTATAAAATTGGCAAGTAATATCGTCTTATACTACAAGTACAGGGAAAAATCTTAAAACAATACATTTGTAATTAAATCATAAAAAAAAGCACGCAAAAGTGAATTTGTACGGAACCCTCGATGGGCGAGTCCGACTCGCACTTGTGTGGTTTTATTCCACCGTAAATTTCGCAAGACTATGCGTCGCGTCTGCGATGCGGTGTGGCTCGTGGCTGAAATGTTGGAAAGGCAATCTTAGCCACTCAAAACAATTGGTATTTAATATCAAAATTAAGTTACTTGAAATAATTGATAGATGTTCAATTATTCTAAACTAGCTGTTGACCGCCACCTTCGTCGTTCGTCGCGTGAAATAATGAATGATAAAAATATTATTTCCTTAATTGAATCGGATTTTGTTCACAATTTCATTGCAATAAATTTTTTCACGGAACCCCAATCCTTTTTTAGGGTTCCGTACCCAAAAGGTCAAACGGGACCCTATTACTGAGACTTCGCTGTCCGTCCGTCTGTAACCAGGCTGTATCTCATGAACCGTGATAGTTAGCCAGTTGAAATTTCTACAGATTATGTATTTCTGTTGCCGCTATAGCAACAGATACTAAAAACAGAATAAAATAAATATTTAAGGGCTAAGCACCAATACAAAAAAATGATATTTTTGCTCGTTTTTTTATAAATAATGGTGCGAGTTGGACTCGCCCATGAAGGGTTCCGTACCCTTCATGGGCGAGTCGGACTTGCACTTGGCAAGTTAACCTTCTTCTAACATTAGCTATTTTCCGTAAAAGTTAAACAGTAAAACAAAAGATAATCATGGTAAATTTTCAGTTTCAATTAAAAAAAAAAAAAAACAAAGCGTTTGCCTTGTCTTACACTACTCACTACTAACCATAAAGTACGAGAATACTTAACAAAATCCTTCCTTATAGAAACAAGTAACACCTGTTTTTCTATTTGAGTCACAAAGGCAAACTTCACAAAGGATAAAAAAACAGGCAACTGTATAAGAAAAAGCTTGTAAAAGCGTGAAAATCTGTGTTAGCAGGTTGTTAGCAAGGCCTTTGAGAGAGCTGAGAATTTCGCTACTTACACTGGGTTTTATACTCTTTGAAGGTTTCGATTTTGTGAGCATGCAGGCTCGTTGATGTTACTCTTGCTTTAATATAGGGTTACTGGTATTTAGTGACCGATACTTAAACACGTGATTATACCCATACAACAAACAACTTTCACAAAGAATTTTTTTTACTATCACAATAACACAACAGCTGTATGAAATTCGCGCGCGCGCGCCTGTAAACTATCAGCTGTTAGCCGCGTGACGCCGTTCCGTCTCATTACTATCGTACCGTGCCACAGTGGGTAGGCAGTGCACCCGCACGGCTCGCAACCCTTTATTTTTTTTTATTTTTTTTTCTGGATGGGAAATCATCAAATGACTTCTCCCGCTCTGGGCGAAGCGGGAGGGAGTGTCAGACTTGACTGACTAAAACCCACCCATGTTCCTTCTAAGCCCTTTGTAATCCAGGGCCGCGGTATCTCTTTCGAACAACCCGCAGACGGCTCGCAACCCTGAATTTCATATGGTTGTTGCGCTAAAAGTGAAAGAGAGCAGCGGTGGCCCAGTGGTGGCAGCCCCGACTTACGAGCAGTAAGCCGTGGGTTCGAACCCAGGCAGGCGCATTACTTTGTGTAATTTATTTCATCACCGCTGCCCTCAAAAACGGTGAAGGAAAACATCGTGAGGAAACCGGCATGTCCTAGTACTAAAAAAAAAATTCGAAGACATGTGACATCTACCAACCCGCACTGGGCCCGCGTGGTGGATTACAGCCCACTCCCTCTCATAGAGAGGAGGCCTGTGTCCCAGCAGTGGGAACATAATAGGCTAATGATGATGATGATGATAAAAAATATTTCTTTGGGAAGGTTTTTTGTTATCATGAGTACAATTACGTGTTTAAGTATCAGTCCCTAATAGGGATGATGACTGGGTAAAGAAAACGAAATTCTATTTTGTCCGTCAATCAGGTAATACAAAAATATTAGATACGTGTTTTTTGTTTTATCAAGTTAACAAAAAAAATACTTAGTTAAAACGCATTAAAGTTGGAGAGTGGGGGCTCACTACGTCACAACTAGGTATAAAATGTACTGAGCCGTGACGTCATGCGCCATTTCAACTCAAAATATCTCCGTAATTTTACGATTACGTGAATAAAGAAAAAATACGTGTCAAATAGTTTTTAATAATCTACCCGATGGACAAATAAAAAAAAATAAGTCACCATCCCTATTACCAGTCACCGTCTATACTTGCTTATGTAGTTTCCTCCTGTATGGGTATGTGAAGTATTATGGTAGGAACATAATAAGATGGCCTAGAGTCTAGGCTCAGCTTTCTGAAGGATCCGTTTATTTTCGTATAACGTTTCACAAAAAAAGAACATTTCAAATCGGTTCATAAATTACTGAGCTATGACGTAACAAATAAAAAAATATTCTTTTTTTGCGGGCAACAGGTTAAAACTCCTGGGACTGGGACAACCAGCATCGACCCGCATGGTGGAAGACAGCTCAAGTCTTCTCATACGCTTCCGCCCCAACTGAAAACTTTGTAGGCTAATGCTTAACATCTTCTGCCTAGCCTTTTCCCAATTATGTTGGAGTCTGTTTAAAGTCTAACCGGATGCAGCTTAATACCAGTATTTTACAAAAGCGACTGCCTATCTGACCTACACAACCCAAGTACTGGGTACTACGATACCCCTTAGTAAGTCTGTTTATCAGACTTTCGGGCCACCATTTATTGATCTATTCAAATTACCTACCAAAATTTTTAAGGTTTGTGTTATTTTATAAATATTAATCATTGATATCTAACGTCGCCTATCACAGTTCCAGGAAATCCTCTTGTCTAACTGAAGCAATTGTTTCCCATTGATTAGAAACCATCCAATATCTGACTATCTACTTCAATTTAGGATTCTCTGAAACAGTAACGATATCCAACTTGTTTCTTACAATCGGTGAATTTAGTTCCAACAAGGTTTGTATATCCTTAAAGCGATACAATATAACTCGGCGGAGCTAATACTTGCGTAGAATATTCACAATCTAAATGGCAATAAAGTTCTAAACATAATATAGTTTCAATGGATTATCATTTCCCTTCAAAATCCGACAGATACTTATTGAAAGTAAGTATAAAGGGTAAAAGACTCACAAACGGTTACTTGAAATAAGTGGATGAGGAACGATTGTTTTCAAGTTACATAAATATTTTAATTAATAGAAGGCTCAATCAAACTTGAAACAGTAGGTAGGTACTCGGTTTTCAAAAAAAAAACATATCTCGTCAAAAATTGTGGTAAAATAAAAATGTAGTAGCTACTTATTTTTTAAAAATATGTTACATATTTTGCGCATTTTGTTGCAGATTTCGAACATTTATGATGCATATTTCGACGTTTTAATGCTACATATATTAATCTGGTCTCTTCTCATGACCTATCTAAGCAAATTAGATATAGACGATATCTAAGTTGCTGAAAATTAATTTATTTCAATCTTATAATTACTCACTCCCCTTAACTTTTGTCTTCAACTACAAAAGACCCTGACCTAAGACCCAGTTCCCAAAAACAGCAAAAAAATCGCTAAAAACCGCCCACAAAATATCTAACTAGTTAGCCGGTCAGAACAACTATTCTCTGCACAAATTAACCAATAATCATACGAGCAGCCCCGGCTGGATGCCCAATCTAAAATTCATGTACGTAGTCATATGTTCGTGAGCATTGTGAGGCACGCCTATTGGGGTATAACGAAGTGGCCGGTATTTAGATTGATGTTATAAGATTAAGAATAATTATAATAAATTGTTTTTGTATAAAAACATGGTACATTTAGGTCTTATAAATAGGGTTGTGAAATTACATGTTTTGCCATAGAATGGCATACTTGCCATGATACAAAAAAGAATCGAACATATCAGTTGTGTCTACAAATGACCACTCAAAAATTATGAATTCATTACCATTGATGATTTTCGAGATGTCCGATATCTATTACAGAAGAATAATGAAGAATATGAATAAAGGTCTCAGTTGGCCTAACATGACGTCCTAAAGCAGTATTATTTTAATCTTATTCCAGAGTGGGAAAGAAATGGCGCTAGATGTCCTTTATAGCTCCGTCTCGTTCCCACTTTGGAATGACAATAAAACAATACGACGCCATAGAATAAAGACGAAAGGACACTTCTTCTTAGCGTGTATTTGACGATTTGAATTGGGTCAGCCCAAAATTTGACGACGAGTTTGGCACTTTCAGTAGCGTCCATCAGCTCCTGTGATGTACAGGCAACAGGACAGGCAGGACGCGAAATCAAGACAGTGTACCATTGTTTCTGAGGCATCATTACTAAAGGAAACTAATAAACCCGTAGCATCAAATCCGCTCACATTACCGGACCAACGACCCCGAACCGTTTAGCGTAGCCGTCGTTCAGTTATACAACCAAGCAACCACTGTAGGTGAGCACATAGAATATTCATGCGTGCCAAACATTGCTGGCATTCTGCTAATTTGGTTTCGGTCCGTCTTGCTTTGCTAGACCGTAAGTAAACTCTGGAGGAGTGACATGTGGGTTGGTATTGGGAAGAATTGTTAGATTGATTTTGTTTTTTTTCGATGGAATTTTGTTTAAGATTCAAAGGGGTATTTTACTAAAAGTTGCGCTGCAAGTGATTGAATAATTCACACTCACATGTCTGTAACTAATATCTTCTTACTGAATGTGCCATAGATACGGTACCTACTTTTAGCAAATATTTTTATAATTTGTTCCTTCCTGTTCTTTCTAATTCTTCCTGCCCCTGACGCCCGGAGCGTCTTCGGCAGCGGCTGGGACGTGAGTCTCTCACGTTCCGCCACCTGCTTTGGATGGCTTCTGGATTGAACCAGGGCCTGACCCGAGAGGTCGCCGCTGCCAATCGCCGCAACGAAGACGCGGCGGTGCTCAGACCAAGCAGAGCAGACCTCCACGGTGTGCTCCACCGTGTCCTCCGGGCGATCCCCTAACTACACAAAAGGCACCTAACTACACAATAAAGTGGAAAAAAAAATTGACGTTCACAAAATTCGCAACATAAAAACGTCACTTTTTGATACTTTTACACGAATTTTCAATCGGTCATATTATAACCCTCTCTAATTTCCAGTTCCCTTTGAAATGCCCGTGTGAACACACCAGGTGTTCTGTCGACATCCTCTTAGCGTACCCTACTTTGAAGATTCTCTTCAACAAAGTATTACAAGTTTGAAAGAGTGAATTCTCCCTTTTTTTTTTATTTCCGTCCGAATATTTCCTTCCTACTTTAAATGTCGGAATGTTCTCTTGAGTTATAAGTTTTCGAGATTTTGAAGTATCTCTCTTGGATGTTTTGTTTTATTTGGTTAGAGTTTAGAATTGTTTTTAAGCGTTCTATTTGATTTTGGTGAACAAGTTGTTTAGTGCTGTTAAGGTTGGTATTACAGGGTATTGAAAAGAAGTATAGTCGTTGGCTAAAAGTCAGAGACAATACTCGAAATTATTTAATAGTTAAACGTTTAATTTATTTACGACTCAGTTGCTTAGTGTAGATACTTATAGTTACCCATAGACCACGTAAAATAAACCATATTTAGATATACATTCTTTATTTAATTAAAGTAATTTTATTTAATATGTATCTCCAACGTGGCAATCCTGCGCCGTCTGGGCACTTTACCTATTGACTGATATTAGGACGAATGTTTTGATGCCCTGTAATTTTTCGCCTCTTTTCCATTTAGATACTTGTTCATATTTTATCATTATTTAAGATCTATATGTAGTTTGTAAATAACGTACAAAATTCATTTTGTTCTTTAACTTAATATTATCAAAATAATGTAACGCAAAACATGTGGACTTGACATTATTTCAAAATTTGCGACTTACGGAAATAATCCTTACAATCTACATAACAATATTATGTATTAAAAGTCTATTTATAACTATTATAAATTAAGTGTTTAGCCACGAATATAAGCTTCGATATCATAGGGTCAACATTTAGTAGGTTTGAGTCTGACTAACTTTCTAGCCTCCATTTTCAGCATCAGCCTGCGCTTCTTCCATCCTCTGAAGAACCTTCTGCCTTCTCTTTTCCATTGGTGTTTTATACCACCATGTGTCCGCTGCTGATTCCTGTAAACATTCAATATAATTAACAGTCAGAAACGGGATAGTCCACTGACATAACTGCGTATACGCATTCTTGCAAGTGCTGTACAATTCTGACAATAGGGGATGATCACATTTTTTTTTCTTTGTCCATCGGGTAGATTATTGAAAAGTATTGGACACGTTTTTTTTTTTCACGTGGTCATAAAATTACGGAGATATATTGAGTTGAAATGGTGCATGACGTCACTTGTAGGTAATTTTAATACCTACTTGTGACGTAGAGAGCCCCCACTCTCCAACTTTCATGAGTATTAACTAAGTATTTTTTTGATACTTTGATAAAACAAAAAATACGTGTCTAATATTTTTGTATAACCTGTCTGACGGACAAAATAGAATGCCGTTTTCTTTACCCAGTCTTCACCCCTATTACGAAGACAAAGACTACTTTTTCCACGAGGTGGAAAGGACACCGATAAACGCTTACCACGATTCATCATCCCGGCATCAAACCTTTGATTTAAACCTCTAACCTCTTGCATGACAAGCGGAGCTTGAAACCTCCAGACTATTTACACATTGAAGACTCTTGTGAAAATGTTAACCCTATTATTGCTAGTCGTTATACCCAATAATAGAAGTATTAACGTTTTATTGAAAAAAATCAATATTAAAAACAGAGTCTAAAAGAGAATTACAAACTTAAACTTATTTATTCACTAAAACAATAAATTTATTAAAATAAAATGTTTTTGCAAAATACAAAAACCAACTAGGCCCGACACGGATTTGAACGCACATGTCATTGTCTTTTGGGGGGGTAAGAACTTAATGGAGCTGTGTGTACCATCGTCGACTTTGTCTCCGTCATCTCTGACCTAGACTAGAGTCAAGAGCAAACAAATCGGAAAAAACAATTCTAAAATAAACGCAGACAAGTCTTGGACAACAGCTAGTGATATTATAAAATGCCCAAACGTACATGCTCAATGTAGACTGGTTCCCTGGCGCTGAGCTCGACGGCCACTTCAGCAGCGGTTAGTACCCGGACGCGCAGTTGTAGTCGCCTCTTTGTTGTTAATACTGCATCTAATGCTGCTAGAAGAGTACCTGAGGGAATACGGAAATATTATTAATATCATAAAGCTGAAGAGTTTGTTTGGTTGAACGCGCTAATCTCGAAAACAACTGGTTCGAAATGAATAATTATTTTAGTGTTGGATAGCTTATTTATTGAGGAAGGCCATAGGCTATTTCCCATTAATGAAAGTAGAAAATTTCGCGCAGACGTAGCTGCGTGAGTAAGCTAGTTTATACATAGAGTAAAGGTAGTTTATGTTGGCCTCTACAAGAAAGAATCACATGCTTGAGTTTATACAATTCAAGCAGAACTGAGCGGCTTTTCTTTAAAATTATATCTAGATAGATAAAATCAATGGCCTGTTTACCCTGTAACCGGGCTTAAATAAAGACTTAGTAGAATTAGACCCATAAAAAAAGATGTTTTCGGATCCGGGATCGAATTCAGAAGCCTACGGTCAACAGACCAACGAGAAGCAACAAAATAACATACTTACGTCGCTTTTTATCTGCCAAGCGAAACAAAAAGGACCTTGTGGCTAAATCATAACGACGTCGATATTCAGGTTAAGCTTCCCTTGCCTAGGTTGGATCGTGGATGGGTGACCACCTATTACATACCGAGTTTTCTCCGTGCCTCGGAAAGCACGTGAAGCGGTTGGTCCCGGCTGTCATTGGTAGATCTTGGACAGTCGTGACAGGTAGTCAGTTGCACGAAAGTTTGACAACCAGTCTGACCAAGGGGTATCGTATTATAGGAAATCGTTCCATGTAAAATTCTGCATCCTTTTAGACTGGAAGCCGACCCCAACATAGTTTGGAAAAAGCTAGGCAGATGATGACGCGAAAACAAAAAAATATAAGTAAAATGTGCACTTATTTACCTAATGTGTATGAGTCTGAAATTCTTGATAAACAAGATATATCCAGTCGAGGATTCAAAGCACCGGCCTTGTGTAACTTGGACCTCCACATCATAGAAATGCTTCCGTAATCTGCCCTTGGCACTTGAATGACCTTCTGGTAGCATTGAAATAGAAGTTTTTGCTCGGCATCCCAAGGCGCTCTTGAGGTCCCAATGAATAGAACTCGGTCTTCTGGACATATTCCTGGAGGTGTGGTGAAAGTAATGGTGTGTAAAAAAACCGTAGATATGGTGCTGTTTAGATTAGCTGTCAGTTTATTTGTTCCGGATAGCGATTGTCGCTTGTAAAGTACAGCATTATTCATTTTTACACCATAAAAATGTAGGCGCTGTTGATACACTTCAACAAAAACTCGCCTAAACGACGAGCAGTGGAGGCCCAGTGGTGGCAGCCCCGACTTACGAGCAGTAAGCCATGGGTTCGAACCCAGGAGGCGCATTACTTTGTGTAATTTATTTCATCACTAATGCACTCAAAAACGGTGAAGGAAAATATCGTGAGGAAACCCGCATGTCCTAGAACTGAAAATTCGAAAACATGTAACATCTACCAACCCGCACGGAGCCCGCGTAGTGGATAACAGCCCACTCCCTGTCATAGAGAGGAGGCCTGTTTCCCAGCAGTGGGAACATTATGACAGGCTGATGATGCTAATGATTCTACATTTAGCTAACAATTGAAGCCAAACAAAATGAGTAAATTCTGTCACGTTTACTGTACCAAACAAAATGAGTAAATTCTGTCATGTTTACTTTACCAAACAAAATGAGTAAATACTGTCACATTTACTTTACCAAACAAAATGAGTAAATTCTGTCAAGTTTACTTTACCAAACAAAATGAGTAAATTCTGTCACGTTTACTTTCACGTTTACTGAATTGAATAATTGTCTCACTATCATTCGGTAATATTTACTAACTTGTCTATTGCTATTCCAGTTAACTTAAGAAACGTACAAATAAAAGAATGAAATCATAAAGGAGGTTTAAAACATAAATTAGGTGTCTACCTTTGATTATTTTCACCAAATCTTTCTTCAGCCGCTTCGGATCTGTCTTGTCAGTTTTTGGAATTTTCTTTACAAATGGCTTCTCCGCGTCATCCATCCATATGATAGAGGGCTGTAGAAGTCTGGATACTTTCATGACCAGATGTATCAACATGATCAAGCCAGACTTGCCAGGGTATTTTCCGACTATGTTAGCTGGTGTCAAGTCGAAGAGCATTGCTCCAACTTCTGTGCAGATGGAATGGACCAACATCTTCTTGCCACACTTTGCTGGGCCTATAACAACGTTATTGCTTATCAATTGCAGAGCACAGAATCGCTTATCGCGGTGGCAGCGTCTTGAAACGGTAGTACCAATAAGAACTCTAAAATTTGCGGCCGCCGAATTGTTTTCATGCTCCCATGCATAAGGCTACATTAAAAAAAAAACACACACTTACCGGTTTTAACCCTGAGGTAAATTAACACATTTTGTGGATGGATAAATGGATGTTTGTTAATTAACCACGTCAGAAAGGATTGAAAATTTCTACGCGAACGGACTCGCTTACGACAGCTAGTATATTATTATATATCACGTGATTGTAGTCATGATAACAAACAACTTTCCTAAAAAGACAATATTTTTTATAGTCATTCACTTTTATCATAATGACTCAACAGCCGTATGAAATTCGGGGTTGTGAGCCGTGCGGGTGCTAGGCCTACTTACTGTGACACGCGGCACGCGGAACGGCGTCTCGCGGCCAACTGCTGATAGGTCGCAGGCGCACGCACGCGCGAATTTCATACGGCCGTTGTGTTATTGTGATTTTGTTCTGTTTTTTGACTTTAAAAAGTGCCTGTATTGGTCTAATTGAAATAAGTAATTTGAGTTTGAGTGGAACGATGCAGGCTTTTATAATACTAATAATAAAGCCGAAGAGTTTGTTTGTTTGCTTGAACGCGCTAATCTCGAGAACTACTGGTCCGATTTAGAAAATTATTTCAGTGTTAGTTAGCCCATTTATCAAGAAAGGCTATTAGCTATATACCATCACGCTACAATCAATAGGAGTGGAGCAGCAAAGAAAAGTGTTGCGAAAACGGGGAAAATGTGACGCAGACGAAGTTGCGCGGGACAGCTAGTAATAAATAACAATAGTTTTACCTGTAAGAAGAACCGATCTCACTAACGGAGCATTATTCCTCACTAGCTCAGAACCTAGTGGCAGGATACAGTACTCCTTCACCAACTGCCTTACATCGCCCAAACATGGAGTTGCCTCAATTCCTTCTGCCCGATACGAAGCACCTACATAACACTTTTCTCCTATATACTCATCAATTTTAACAAGTGGATACGGTCTGATTATGCCATTGGATACTAGTTCTTCAAATAAAGATTCTATTGTTCTGTCAGGAGTTAAGTCTTTTTCTTTTTTCTTTTTATTTTTCTTTCCTCCACGACGAGCCTGAAAATTGATTTTGTTATCATTATTTTGGGCCTTACTTCCTCAAATACGTTCTAGTTTAATTAATCTGGATTATAGGGGTATGAAGAGCAGGGTGTAAAGTTCATCCACTTTAGGAAAGAGAGGATCATCCGACCAGACGGTTGTTGTGTCTGGTGTGCTACTGCCCAACAGTTTTTGTAGGGTTTTTCAGTTTTTGTATAGTTTTACACTAGGAATTTCTCCTGTATCTTGGGTGCGTTTACAACCATTTAAACTCACATACACAAACAGCCAGACCTGGAACAACTATCTGTAGGCCATACAAATATTTGTTCCGTGCGAGGGGCGCGCCCGCGACACGCGGTGCTGCAGTCGATCGCTCAACCATTGCGCCAATCGTGTCGTCAAATGTTACTGTAGTACTTTTTGTAGTGCCGTTAGATTCAATCGCCGGCATCGCTCCCGGAAGCCTGCAGCAGCCTGAAAAGGCTGCTAGCTTTCTAGGAGGACCTAGGATGGTTGGAGTAACCTAAACCTAACCTAACATAGATCATAATCCCTTAGCAGAATAATGTATTGTAATTTGTGTACTTACCTTCTTTTGTTGCTTTTTAGACTTCTTTCCTTTTTGTGCTCTGTCCCTATCAAAGGCAGCTTGCAGTAACTCTAACTCATTCCTCATCATTTCATCCACTATGTTTCTTATCTCTTGTTCTATCTTGACCATCTTCTCTCTTTCTATCATGTCTTTGTAATACCTTTCGTGAGGATTGTCTGCGTCTTCTTTAAATTTCCATATGTCTTCGTATCTAAGGAAAGCACAGAATTTTGATTTGACTAGTTTTGTTAACCTGTATTTTTATAGGGTACTTACTCGTATAATACTCTCACATGTACTTTCAATATGTTTTCAATAAAAATAACAGCATTGGCAATATTAAAAGTTAGGGAACAATATTTTTACATGATTTAATATATAAAATGCATCATTTGATTATTATTGAATAAAAAATAGTGGTAGGGTTTGGATCTGTGCCCGGTTGATCAATAGGCTCTCTCTCTATTTCATGGGTCTTAAAAAAAATAACACCTCTGCCTATACCTCTGGGGATAACGGGCGTGATGTTATGGCGACGTCTTTCTACCAAATATGGTCTAGAAATTTTTATGATAGAATGACTTACTCTTCATTAGCGCCGGTCATATCTTTCAAGAAAGCAGAAGTAGTACATTTAAATGTATCTAGATCATCGGCATCTTCTTTACCGTTCTTGCCGTTTTCTTCACTTTTACCATTCTTTTTGTCCTTACTCTCTTTGCTTCTTTTCGATTCTTTAGAAGATACTGGTGAAGATTTGCTCATTTCGCTGTCCATGCCAGTTCCTGCAAAAATAGGTATAAGTCTACTGGGAAGGTTGTAAAAGTAATTTAGAAGATTATTCCCTTTAGAAGATTTGTAATTCTCAGAACCACACTGGGTGGTAATTGGCCCAAAACCTTGCAAAGAGAAGAGACCAGTGTTTCAGCTGTGTAATTATTTCAAGCTAATTATGCATAATATTATATTTTTCAAAAAAATGTTTTAGACTTTAGCAAGTAAACAATATTAATGCTAACAAATCGTCAAATGACAAAAATAATTCTCAAAAAGAAGGTGGTAATAAATCCAATTTAAGCTGACCTCTTAGTTTATTGAAATTCTCTACTACACTAGGCCAGCTCAACGTTAAAATGTTAGCTAGTAGCTCACCTGTTCGGCTGTACATCGCTCTGCTACCTCCACTTTCCTCAGATGGCATTTCAGGGAACCTTTCAGTTCTATCATAGTACTCCCTTATCCATCTTCTCAGTTCGTCTCCTATCTGTTCATTGATTCTCTTTTCATGCTGAGCTCGAAGATCGTCTTCAATCGAGATCAGAGCAGCTTGGTATTCTTTTTCTCTTTCTAGTTGCAGTTTTCGACGATATTCTTTGACCTGTACAGGGAAAATTAATCGAAAATTCAATTCATGAAGATAGAGTCAAAATAGAAAGTTTTGGATTTATAGAAACTGCAGCAATTAATGGCACATAATAATTGAGACGCTTCAAAGTTGGAAGTTTAAAATACTGTTTACAAAGTCAAGAGATAAAATAATTCATGACCACTACCCCCCTCCAAAATGACGAAAATAAACATCGTGAAGAAATTGGCTTGTCCAAGGACCAAAAATTTGTAACATAGCATTAACCAGCCCGCACTGGGCCAGCGTGGTGGATTAGGGCCTACTCCCCCTAAAAGATATCCTGTCTGTCTGTGTGTATTCTACCTGTGTCATTACGGACATTTAAGATTGGTTGCATATATAAACAACAATGCTACGTACTTCCTCGGCCTTTCTTGCGGCTTCGGATTCCGTATACGGAGCCAGTTCCATCCCTATCAACAGTTGTTCTTCCAATTTCCGCCGCTTGGTAAGTCTTCTAGCTAAAAATCCGCGCCAAACTTTTTGAATGGCCGTCGCAGCAGAAGCCGACATCTCCCCTTTCTGGTCTCTCCCTTTTTCTTTGAGTAGACGAATTTCTTTCATGAACTGTCCTCTGACATAAAAATATTTGGACTTTAAGAAAAATACCACCATGAACATTACTTTATTCCAAGCCGAACCGCCCTTTTTATTTAGAAGTGGTTGAAGGGGATGAAGTACTAAATACAGAAGTTGACTTTATAACTATGCCAAAGTTGTTAATTTGAAACAACACATACACACTTATGATAACAAACAATTTGATGAAAGTAGTAATAAGATCTATTAGCGTTCGAATGGCAATAACGTTGGAAGTCGGTGGAAATTATTTTAGGGAAATTTATTGAATGACAAAATGGCGGCAATTTTGGCCCCACGTCGAAAAGTCCTTCTGTAGTAATATGTCTTAATGTCATGCAAGCTACCCGCATGTTGTTACGAAAGCTTATTTACCTTAGGCGACCCTGCCGAGCCCTCTCATGGCTTTGTATAATAATCACAGCTTGCTGTTCCGTCAATACCAAGGGTTGTGCCTTCGGAGGCTCATATCCTAGCTTCCTCAAAGTCTCTAGAACAAACTGTCGTCGACTCTCAATCTCTTGTGCTCTCTCTCGTATGAAAAACTGTGGAATGCATGGTTCAACTTGGTTTGGAGTCACTTGGAGCTTGACTAATGCCTGGAAACAAAGAAATATAGCTTAATGGATTTATTTGGATGTAAATTTTTACGATTTTAATATTCATTAGTATTTCCAAAGTCAAAGTCAAAGCATTTATTTCAATTAGACCATTACAGGCACTTTTGAAAGTCAACAAAACAAAATAAAACGCGAAGCTACAGTCCCAGTCACAAGTCAGTCAGTAGTTGCCCATTCCGTAGCGTAGATCTCTATGGAGAAGAACGGGCAAGAAACTCCATGGACACTCTTTTAAATCAAAATATGTTACAAAATCTTGGTTACATCATTCATGTTAAGAATTAAAAATATGTGAGAACAATGTAGAAATATGGGCAAGTTAAGAGCGTCCAGAGTAAAAGATTAAATCAGTAATTGGAAAAATAAAGTAATTAAAATAAACCGTGGCAGCTAAGAGATGACCAGTCACAACTGACAGCGCCCGTTCACAAACGTGACGCATGTATCAGCCATCATTCAACTCAACCATTTTGAAGGGAACTAAACGACCCGACACACCCGCCACCATCAGCGTGACATTTAAGTGAGCATGACATTCACTCAACCACCAGGGTAATTTCGCGTCAATGAAAGATTTAGGTACTCATAAAATGGTGGCTTTACAGTACATGGTACTCACACATGTGCTATGCAATTATATAATACTAAGAGATTGAATATACAATGCAAATATATTTTTACAATCTTCTGCAGCTTTCACAATAACTTCACTTTCTAATTCTGATGATTCCGATTGCCCCTATGGTTGTGGAGCAGGACCAGCATTGAGCCAAGCATTTTTATCATCAATATAATCCCCCAACTTATAATATGCTTGCCTAAATAGTGTGCGTTTTATGCAAGATTTAAATTTCGTTTCATTCAGTTGTAGTTTCATTTTATCAATGGTTAATCCTGATAAAAGTAAGGTAAAGGTTTTTCCGTACAAAGATAGCATCACTTACAAAGATGTCAGGAGTTGTATCAATAAACTAATAAAAAATTTAGAATAAAAACGTAAACATCACTCATTGATTCTTTAGACACTGCTCAATTTTTAAGTATAAAGGAGTGTTAAAATTAGCGTTCATTATTTTAATGATTGGACAAGATGGGATTACACGCGATCATTTGTACTAAATTGAACACACCAAAACAAGATAAATGTCAAAATCGTCGGTAGAAAATTTTACAACTCACGCGGCATTTGCCTTATATCATCCCGAGCTTAATTTTATTTGAGCTCGACGCGTGTTTGTGGTGTTCAGAGACGCGGCTTCAAAATAAAACAGGGTAGGTGCCAAACAAAAATTTTGACTTTTGGACAAAAAACAGCTTCACATAAACTTACCTCATCATCATCAAAAGTATGATCAGTCAAGCGCATCTCAACCAAATCATGTTTGATCTCAATCAGCCTTCCCAAACATGACTCCAGCAGTCTTCTCACAATCATGCGCTTCTGTGGCTGCAGCAGCTGATCGTATACCGCATCCAGCCTGCTCAGCAGTATCGTGTACCTCACTCGAAGTTCCAGTAGGAGCGGTAAGAGGGCATTTCTGTCAGTAGTACCGGCTTCATAAAGCGCTTCATCTGCTTGAGTAGCTTCGCCGATTAGTTCGGAAGTCTCGACTAGTAACTCGTTGTAGGTTTTGTTTGACATTTTTAATTTTAGTATTATTATTGCAACTGTTTGCTTCTTTGGTTACTTGGTAACAGTCTTAACTTATCTATTAGAAGCTTTCCATTTAGTAGTCTTTCATTGAATGATCCATTTAAAAAAAAAAAAAAGTTATATGTAATATTTATTTAAACCAAACCTCTCATCGATTTCCATAACCTACAATTATCTACAAATGAATATAACGTCTTCTTGAATAATCAGATTAAAATATCTGAACGTGGACGAACCAGAAGGAATATAAACCGAATATACTTTATTGTAAACTAAAATTGATATAGGTACAGCTATTTTACAGTATTTATAATTCTATGGGTACAACGAGTACGAATATGTTAGGGTTGTAGCAGGTGGCGTTCTATTGTCTCTACCTACTCTCATGGAAAAACCGTTGTGATTTTATGGAAGTATTATATAGTACGCACTTTCTTAATAGTTCACCAACAAGAACACATTTCTTCAACACATTTTCACAAATTCTCAAATCACTCAATAGACTTTTAAAATCAGCTTTAAATTCATCACACAACAGCGCCACAGCAGTGTATCGTGTATCCAAGCTTTATCGACTCAACGTGCGTCGCTAGGCACCCTATCAGCTTGTCACAGTTGAATTAACGTGTTTTTAGCAAAGTTATCGTATTTAACTATTCATGCGTAAGCCAATGTTCCATTATAATATGTTTTATGCCTTTTTTGGAGGGTCGACTTATAGTGGTGTTGGTTTTTCACAATGAGCTTACTGTGTTGAAAATATATTAAAAGTTTGATATTATTTTTGCTTTGAAGGGAGAGAAATCAGTGACTTTGAGTCTAGGAGACCTAGATTCAAAGTCACATTGATTAGTCACAGTGCTTTTGTGGTTGAAACATATTTATAAAGACATAAAAAGTGTACCATTAGAAATACGATTAAAATTTGATTCTGGTAGTCTCGTTTAAAAAGTAAAACTATTGCTTTTATGCACTTCTGAGCTATTTTTTTCCAATTTGCGCGGGTGCAACCTACAACGACATGCCAAACAAGAAACCTAGTCATAATATTATTCATTTTGATGTTTTTAATAGCACTCATGACTGTGTTCACCACATTGAGTGGATTTTCTCAAGTGTATGTAAAAGAAAGAAAGAAATGAAAAAAAAAGCATTTGTCGTAGGGACATAACATGGCAACAAACTTACGATATATTAGTCAATCAATTAACAACAGGACTCAACAAAAATAAATGTAGAAACCCTAAACCAGTTCTAAGTTTACTGCATTACTGCAACATCATCATCAAAAAAATCATATGCATGGATTACCCTTATAATTACAACTACACACCACCTATACTTCTCTAACCGAACAAAATCACCTAATCACAAAACATGTTAGCAGCATTCCTGCTTCACATAAACACATCGTAGGGTAGTTACATGCGTCTCAAGTGGCAGTTATCACGTCCCGCCTGAGTGAATGCCATAGAACAGTCCAGAAGGTCAGGTCCATACAACGAGCGAAAAATTCAGTTTGATACAATACCAGTGCAGAGCTCCAAGACATGACATGCCACATATTCTGTCCTGCTCGTCGTGTACAACTAAGTGCACTTTTGACGGCACCAGCGCAGTGTCTGAGTGGACGGCACCATTTAGCGCAGTGTCTGAGCCATTGGCTGCTGCGAAGCGTGTCGTGGGTTCCATTCTATCATAATATTTGGATGGCCTACAGTTATTTGTTCCGAGTCTGGCTGTATAAGTTGGTGAGTTTAAATGTTTGTAAACCCACGATACAGCAGAAATTCTTAGAAAGGGGGAAAAAAGAAAAACACCCTCAAGGACTTCAATGAGTCTAACTACAGAGCTGTCCAGGTGGCGTACCATGACGTCTTAAAATATTATTGTTCCATTATTATTCCAGAATGAAAAATAGACGGAGCTATACAGGTCATCTAGCTTCATCTCTTTCCCACTCTGGAATAGAAATGGAACAATAATGTTTTAAGCGTCATAGTAACCCCCCTGGTCGCTACGTACTGGTAAGAGAAAATCAGAGTCATCTATTCGAGAAGAAAATGAAGAAGCAGAACAGGCGATAGCGTACAAAGGCTCCGTTAGGTCCCGGACTATTCGACTTGCGACAAGCAACACGAACTATTTCCTTCAAGAGTGTACCGTCTTTTCACAAGTCGCGTCGCTATGTCTCGTGACATAGAATACTATGTCAAATACATTTCTGACTTTTCTATTGTTGTTATCATCATCTGCCTAGCCTTTTCCCAACTCAGTTGGGGTCGGCTTCCAGTCTAACCGGATTCAGCTGAATACCAGTATTTTATATGGAGTGACTGCCAATCTGACCTCTACAACCCAGTTAGTACCGGGTATCATCATCATCTGCCTAGCCTTTTCCCGCTCTCGCAGACTTTTTGCAGCTCTTGTAAAGACTGTCAAAGATCTATAAATGACAGCCGGGACCAACGGCTTAACGTGATTTCCGAGGTACGGAGGAAACTCGGTATGTAATTATGGTCACCCATTTACAGACCAACCTCGGCAAGCACGGCTTAACCTTAAAGATCGTCCCGTGCGGCTGTTATTATTTGGCAACGAGCTCGAGTAAGTACCGGGTTACAACCCCTTAAACTGGTTTTTGACTTTCGGGCCACTACCTGAAGATCTACAAATGACAGCCAGGACCAACGGACTAACATGCTTTCCACGTGGCACGGAGGAAATTCGGTAGGTATTGTAATGTGTAACAGACCAACATGGGGAAGCGCGGCTTAAACTGAAGATTGATACGAGCGGCTGTTATTATTTAGCCAAGAGCTCCTGTTTTCAACCCTAACGACTATAAAAGAGAGGTATAAGAAGTTTGACGCGTGTATCTGTGTGTCCGTCTGTGGCATCGTAACTCCTAAACGGATGAACCGATTTTGATAAAATTGGTGTCGTTTGAAAGGAACAGCTACACAGAACAGTCAAGGCTAAGAACAAAATAAATTAAATTTAAAAAGCAAGAAATATTTTTTTTTAATTTAAAATTCCAAGCTTCGTAGCTTCGGGGACCGCTAAGTAGACCGCTTAGAACCGCACAAAACAAAATTTTTAATTTATGATTTTCCATTGTTGTTATCGCTCTTAAAAAAAAAAAAAAACACTTTTTTAGCCCTTTGGTTTTCTGTCTAGTGCTTCCATCTACCTGAGAGGATGCGTTTTCCCTTAGTTGGCCTTTTGTACCTATCTGTTTAGTGGCGTGTACTGTTCCAACAATTTCCTGCGGGTAAAATCCGGCACTTAAGTAAATAAGACTTGCATGTATTACTTAATCGCGACTTGAGTGCAGTGATGGATGGCATTGCGATATTGTGTAGTTAGCGAAACGGCTCGCGGGTGCGTAATGGCTGTCGTACGGGTCGATCAAGGGAAAGCTACGATCGTTGAGGTCGGTACTTCGATGGGTGACTATCCATTGTATCATCATCCATACTATATTAATTCAAGTATCACTGACTCATAATAAAAATAATACATTAGCACAGTCACATTACAACCACAACATTTAAAAACAATTTCATTTACTTAATTCAATTATAATAATTCAAACAAAAAAAAAAAAACACAAAAAGGAGATCTATGAGAGGGAGTGGGCTGTAATCCAGCACGCAGGCCCAGTGCGGGTTGGAAGATGTCAAATTTCATAGAATTTTTAGTTCTAAGACATGCCCGTTTCCTCACGATGTTTTCCTTCACCGTTTT
This sequence comes from Cerastis leucographa, assembly GCA_963082945.1. NCBI lineage: Eukaryota > Metazoa > Arthropoda > Insecta > Lepidoptera > Noctuidae > Cerastis > Cerastis leucographa. The sequence continues at coordinate 16,151,942 of OY720366.1, forward strand.
TGAGGGCAGCGGTAATGAAATAAATTACACAAAGTATTGCGCCTGCCTTGGTTCGAATCCACGGCCTACTGCCAGTAAGTCGGGGCTGCCATCACGGGGCCACCGCTGCTCTCATCCATTGTATACGGAGACTCAATATATGTTAAGCTGTTCGTCTTGGCTGTCATAGTTAGATCTTTGACAGTAGTTAAGGGCAGGCAGAATCCAGAAAGTCTGATAACTAGTCTTGCCAAGTGTGTTCAATGCCCGGGTCGAACGTAGTTGTAAAAGTACTGATTAATGGCTCTTTTTTGATCTCTTATTCATCATTTGCTAATGTCAGTGTTCTACAGAAAATCATGTGATTTTGTTTTCTTTTTTAATTTTCTTGTTTCTTTCTCATAAAAGTTATCGATGTTAAACTGGCCATGCAATATGGCAACGCTGGTTTTGGACACATTACTGTTTGACAGCGATGTTGAGGAGTTTTTTGATGCTATATTTTAGTTTGTTGTAAGTTTAGGTTATTTTCTTTACCCTTAATTTGATTATGTTCACTGTGATAAACATTTATAGAAAATAAATATTGAGCGACTATTATCTACCATTTTTTGGTTTTTATTTTAGTTATAGCAAGTTTAAAGTATATTTATCGGTATAAAAAATAATTATACTAGTGGCAGCATCGTTCATCTGTCATTATCGAGACAAGATGTCAGGGAGGCGCGGGCACTCGATTCTTCGCAAGGTAAATGTTTTATATTTTATATGTTTTACATTACTAAACTAACTTTTTGTGGTTTTTATTACTAAACAATGTTTATGCAATGGTTTGGAATGGGTTTTTCGTAATGATTTGTGTTTTTGGTAACTTTTTTTTGGAGACAAACTTGTTTGTTCATCACAGTGAACACTGCCAAATACTCGAACAAGTATTGTACATTTGATACGTACCTTGTGATAAACATTGCCAAATTAGGTTTAACTTTTATTTACAAATAATTGCTTTTATGTGGTGGGCTTTTGCTGGGCTTATTTGGTTTTTTTTCTGCTTTTTAACAGAATAAAATACAGAACCGCACGCGTAGAATTCTACCACTTGTTCCAGTCGAGCATGCACCATCCGACACTAGTGATAAATCTGAAAATAATAGTGACAACGAATTGCCGCCACCTTCTCCAAGCCCTGTTTCATCTTCTGCGCCTTTCATTAATTCTTCTTTAGAACGCTTAGACATCAATAGTAGTCCCGGACCTAATTATACTTAAAATGACGATGAACAGCCGTTAGAACCATCCGATTTAAACCACTCCGAAGCTCTCCAATTAACTCCAGTTTTGCAGGAAATTTTCCCTAATGCACCATCCAGAGAACCAAACTATGATAATGTTTCATCATTATTATCAATAATATCGCTTCCATCTGAGATACAATCACCAACACCTGGTACGTCTTATACTAGAAAAACTAGCGCAAAAAAGCAGATAGCTCCAGCTGCCAAACAATCGAAGAAAACTCCAAAATTTGATTCTGGAACATTTCTCCGACACTCGTTTCGCCGTTGAACGGTTCACCGACAGAACGATTCACTTTTCATTTTTTCACCGATATAACGTTTCAACGACGAACGATTCGCCGACAGAACGATTCACTATTGAATATTTCATCGATGGAACCTTTCCTCGGCAAACGATTCGCCGACACAACTGTTCATCTGCCCCTGGGGTATAAAACATAGGTATTCGACATGTAGACCTGTTTCCGTTTATTGTTTTAAAAAAAAAACACACAAAATCCAATCAATAATACAATATAATACTAATACATAAAATTTAACTTTTACATATACCATTATCACAAAATGCGCTGGAGTCGTGGCACAACACGTGGAATACCTTATTAGGCCGGCGAAAATGGAACATTTTCAAAACAATAGTGGAGTTCCAGAAGGAACCAAAGCACACAGAATCGATTGTCGAACTCATTCATTCCTCGGAGCCAACGCTTAAGAGAAAAAGATCAAAGTATCAAGAGAGGATTACTCAGCATTTGTCAGAAAAGGACGATATGGACACAAAAACCTACTTAAGTGGCTGGGCTCATATTTCTCATTTATTGAATACAAAATAAGTGTCCTATGAACTTCAGAATTGTTTTTGTTAATTATAGTTGATTTGTTGTTTTTGTTTTGGTATTAACCACAATATGTTGGATATGTAATTGATAGAAATAAAAATTATTTTCATTTGCAAATATATTTCACTTAACCTTTCAAAACGTATGTATAACCATAACATGTTATGATAGATATATTGACGTTAAATCAAACACGTTTTTATCACTTTTTTGGTTAGTTTTGCTCAAGTCTTGCATAAAACTTTAAGTTTCGTCTTCATAACTTGATTCAGGTGTAAACAATAAACGGAAACAGGTCTACATGTCGAATACCTATGTTTTATACCCCAGGGGCAGATGAACAGTTGTGTCGGCGAATCGTTTGCCGAGGAAAGGTTCCATCGATGAAATATTCAATAGTGAATCGTTCTGTCGGCGAATCGTTCTGTCGGCGAATCGTTCGTCGTTGAAACGTTATATCGGCGAAAAAATGAAAAGTGAATCGTTCTGTCGGTGAACCGTTCAACGGCGAAACGAGTGTCGGAGAAATGTTCCAGAATCCAAAATTTTCTCTTTCTTACAAATGGAAGAAAGGTATTTTTCGTCACCGTGCCGTAATCGAAGAAAGAACCGAAACCTATGTCGATTTTCCAGATGATGACCCCCAAGATCCGCCAGGCCTACAAGCCCCATCAGATTCAATAATACAGGACATTATCCCAGCACAAAAGAAGACATGGGGCGATGCAAGTTTTGCCAAAAAAAATACAACTGTTTATTGTATAAAATGCAATATGAGACTTTGCTTGGTTACAGGAAAACACCCTCGCAATTGTTTTTTACATTTCCATAATAAATGATTTGATTTATTGATATACATAGTGTTTTTATTTTACCTGTTTAAATGATACTTATTTGACAATGTTTATCACAGTAAACATTACAAATTACTTGTTGTTCTCAACGTATTTCGCAGTGTTCACTGTGATGAACATTGATTTCCTGAAAACCTGTAAATAAAACATTTTTTTGTCTATTTTTCCCAAGTTGTATTTAACCCTAGGACTTGAGAAATACATCTTATTTTATTAATTTAAACAACTCGGATCTCTGCCAAATTAAGGGTTAATGTGTATAGATCAACAGAATGATAAAGAGAATACATCAAAAATATTAATAAAAATAATATCTTTATCAATAAATTTAAACAATTTCTAATAACCAAAAGCTACTACGACGACGAATATTTTAACGATAAATTTCTACAACAATAAAAACTATTTTTACATAATAGGTACCTAAAATACATAAATAGTATTTAGCTAATTGTCATTGTTAATAATGTTATACGTGCAATATATGATATAAAAATACATAAATATATCTTTAAACCAAATAATATAAATAAATAACATATAATTTAACTAGCAAATAATGTAAATATTTTAATGATACTATTTAATTATTATTTTTTTCCTAACAAAAAACGCCGTCATCCTCTCTCCTATTGAAAATTAACTTTGCTGTGCCCGACAGGGTCCATAATTGATTCTATGTTTTAACATACCAACTGTTACATGTACACATTATGGAATGCAAGCAAGTATTTAGTATTGAAATATTAATAATATAACATCACGCTTTGTTATCCCCGAAGAGTTAGGCACAGGTACCTAACAAGTACACCCATATTTCGCCTGTTATCTTTTAGTAACAGGGGGAGAGCCTATTGCCATCAACCGGTCACAAATTCAGACTCTGAGGCAGCGCCTGAGAAGTTCCTGAAGGAAAAACCCAATAACACTTCGCCCAACAAGGGAATCGAACCCTAAACCTCATACTTAGCAGTCGACCAACAAGCCAGTCCAATAGGAATATTTATCTACTTCGGTTTCGTTATATTCGAATTACAAAATTGACAGCGGTTTCATTAATATACCCATAACAACATGGGGTTGCATTATGCGAATCGTCATCTAAAACACAAGCAAAGACATTCTTAACATACAGCCAGGTACCTATAATATTACTTCGAAATCGAGACAATGTAAATGATGATTTTAAAAATGGAACAAGTTTAGAACAAAAGTATCGTATACTATTTGGCTGTTGCGGCTACAAGATCTTTGCCTTATACCTAATAAGACTACATATAAATAAACAATAGTCAGTGTGTAGTTAAGTTTCTATTAAAAATACTTATTTGTCTATATCTGTGTTTTATTCCTTCCTTCGTTGATAAAATCTTGTATGCTACTGTACGTTATTGGTCTTTTAATAACTCGTGCCCACCTATTTCGGTACGCGCTACGTTTGTACCGAAAAATGGCACTCGTATTAAAAGACCGTCCGTAACTGACAGTTGCATAAATAGCTATGATGTTATCCTACAAGTAAACGAAAACGTTAGGTATGTTTTCCAAACACCTGCACATAACTTTGTATACGAACGTCAATAAAGTTGAACTTTACCGAGAATCAACAAACGATGTAGTGTGCTCATCAAAATCTAATAAGATTGGAGAACGTAGCGTAAATTATAGTATAAAACTTACGCTTGGGTTGGAGTTAAGCCTAGTCTACAACGTCAAGAATTTTATGATACGAAAATGTAATACGTGTATACATTAGTATTATCGTGCCAGCAACACGAAAAAGAAGGAGAATAGAGAGAAGGAGATGATATAATGCCACAAGAACAAACAATATAAAAAAAATATATAAAAATAAAACTTAAAACTAAACAACAAATATTGTGTGACTCAAGGCTGCGCCAAATAGACCCCAGTTCAACAAAATGACGGACAACTAGTGCCCGACGCTGGTTTTCATCTGAGCTGTTGTTCGTTTGTTGCTGCATAAAAACTCTTACACCAGGACACCAGGTTATGCACAAGCCACACGAAAAAGAAAGATCCTGGTTTTGATGAATTTAATAAATACAAAATTATACCCAAGAGGCTACTTTTCAATAGATCTTTATTTTTTCATTGTTTTTATTTGCAACTAGCACTTTGCCGCGACTTCGTCCGTGAAAATTGAGATGTAAAATAGCCTATGTTACTCGGTAAAGATGTAGCTTTTTAATGGTGATTTTTTTTTAAATCGTTCGAGTAGTTTTTGAATAAAATCGTAACAAACAAACAGACAAACAATCAAATCTTTCCTCTTTATAATATTAGTCTAGAAGATCATAAAAATATTGTACCGATTATGCTTTTGAACTATAGTCGCAGTTCAGATTATCAGAGTGCTTGCGTACAAGTTACTTCGGTGAACTTTAGTAATTTTTATTACTAAGTTCACCGAAATAACTTGTAATAAGTAACACTACTACTAACCATCCAACGTTGTACTCTCAGCCTTATCCCAACCCATCATTACCTGTGTAGCCGACCGATCAGTCGATATAAAGTAATTATGTGTTTCTTGTTTTTTCACCTTGCAACACTTAAATAAGCCATGATTGGGCAATATTCAAGTAAATCTGTTAGGATTAAAGCTTTATGCCGCTTTTGTTTTGATGTGTTGGTAAGTAGAGAACCTAACAATTTAGTTTTGCTGAAATTAGACTTTTGTCTTAAATACTTGTTTTGGAATGATTAGACTTGTGATTGAAAATAATAAAATTTTAGCTTTTGAAATAAATTGTTTTTGGCATTATTCTTACTTGCTTTCTTCTTTCTGCTAAGGTTACTTTACTGATCTTTTAGTACACCTGTTATAGTTTCTATTTAAAGCTATTTGCAGGTATAAAGTAATCGTTATTACATGAAAATTTCAAGGATAACATTACTGCTTCAACGGAACTAATTCAAAGTTTACTAGCATTTTAAATCAAATAGTTGATGGGCAGCGGCACCTTATCGCGTATCTCACCAAAAATGGCAAAGCCTTTTAGTTTGACGAAACATTCCCAAATTTAGAGCATCAGTGGCCCAGTGGTGGTAGCTTCGACTTACGAGCAGTAAGCCGTGGGTTCGAACCCAGGCAGGCACATTACTTTGTGTAATTTATTTCATAACCGCTGCTCTCAAAAACGGTGAAGGAAAACATCGTGAGGAAACCGGCATGTCCTAGAACTAAAAATTCGAAGACATGTGACATCAGTGTTGTTGTTGTGGCATAGGACCTAAAAGGCCATCGGTACATTGAACTGTCATAAAAGTCATCTAAATTCTTATTAAAATTCAAAAAGCTTAAATAACTCGAATATTTCACGACAAAAACTAGACTACATTCAAGCATTTTCAATCCGCCAACGCAAATAACCTGGGATATTAAACGCAAGAAATATTTTGCTTCAAAGCTAACAAATATGAAAATAACTTAGTGTATAATGAACATTTCGGTATTTTAATAAAAATAAGGTATTTTCCAATTGCTTTATTACATTTCAAAAATAAAATCTCAGATTTGGGACTTTGAAAAGAGGTTTTTAAACCTCAGTCTAGATCATAAACATCTGCCTAGCTTTTTCCAAACCATGTACTATACGCTACTATATGCTATACGAATTCATGACCAACTGGACGTAGCTGAATACCTATATTCCACATGGAGCAGCAATAAAAAAAAAACTGTAAGTACCATACATTTTGACGTATAGTAGACTTTTTTTAATGAACCCAGAATTATGTACCTGTCTGTTTGTTTGTGCAAGTCTTTTCCACGCAGTAGGTATAGTCTAGGACACTCGGGGATAACGCAGCTTCCCATTAGTGTAAGAATTTTCGGAATCGTATAAGTAATTCCGGAGATTTTCACCTACATGCAAACCTAACTTAACCTCTTTCTAATAGTAGTTAAGAAAGAAAGAAAATTGTTTTTATTTGGCATTAATAACCTTAAAAATGATATAAACAAGACTAATAATGCCAAAAGGGCCTCAGCTCAGCATAACGCCAGATGGCAACACAAGATATACCACCTGACGCTGATTTTCAGCTGCAGCCCACGAGTGCCATACGCTCGAAAACATAAACAAACGCATATTTAAAGTATCTTCTTTTTGCACAAATACCATTAAATTATATTGTTTCTTAAATACATTAAGAAACAATAAAAAAGGAAAAATTATAAAATTAATAACATTGGTAAAATTGATTAACGTGTAAAAATAAAATACTGTGCCCATTAAAAAAATAACAAAAAGGCAATAATAAAAAGCAAAATGATAATATCGAAAACAACAACAAAACAACAGAAACCTACAAGTATTTGGGTATGTCGGAAGCATTAGGCATCAATACTGCTGACATGAAACAATTGTTGAGGGAACGTTTCTTTGGCCGCCTGAATAAGGTGCTAAGCAGTCTTCTGTCAGGCGGAAACAAGGCGCCTTCAAAAAATCAAAAATCAAAATTATTTATTTGCAAAAATAAGGTACAGCAGGTTGGTAAAATTTTACAAAATAGTTCTCTTATTCAGCCGTTAATTTCGGCGTGCAAATATAAAATACAGTTACATATTTTATTTAAATTAATTATTGATCAAAGTCATGCAGTTATTAAACAGATAATCCCATTAAAATTGTATCATTGAAGTAAGTAAATGTCAATATAATAATTAACAAAGAAAAAAAATAAAAATAAAACGTGAATGGCAATAATAATAATCATGTCAATAAATGGGAGAGATTCGCCATTCAATAACAACATTAATTTAAAATGACCGAGAAATTTACAAAACTTACAATTTATAATATAGAAACGGGAACCACGGGGCTGGAGAGGTTAAGATGAATGTCAATAATAATAATCATGTCAATAATGGGAGAGATTAGCCACACAATAACAATATTAATTTAAAATGACCAAGCAATTTACAAAACTTACAATTTATAATCTAGAAACTTAAAATAAATGCCAATAATAATGATCATGTCAATAATGGGAGAGATTCGTCACACAATAACAATATTAATTTAAAATGACCGAGCAATTTACAAAACTTACAATTTATAGTCTAGAAACTCATGTACACTATAAAAGCATTTTTCAATTAAAAACCGCGTCAAATTATTTTGAAATCTCGAAAATGGGAGCGTTTTTATAGAATTTGGTATTTTGTTATACAATTTTATGCACATAATATAGCTGGTGTTACCTGTAAATGTTAGATTCGTCCTCGGTTGAAATAGCTTATTAGTATACATAGATCGTGGGGCATAGTAGCTTGTCACTTGCTGGAAAAGTCTCTTATGTTTGAAAACAAATATGCACGATTCTAATATATAAATACATGGTAGTGTTAGTATTTTATATTTCCTAAAGAATGGACGACATGACTCTATTTGCTTCAACCCAAATATAGCTCTTAGACAGTTTTTTTGCATTACGAATGCTTGATCGATCTTCACACAATGACCCCACAGGATAATACCATACCTTAGAGTGGAGGTTATATAGCCATGGAAAGCCATTATTGCGGCATTTCTCGATACCTCGCAGCTAATACGCCTCAAAGGGTATATAAAATAATTTATTTTAACACAAATGTCATTTATATTCAACTTCAACGGTTGGGTCATGCCGGTTTTGATGTATTCTTTTGGCATACTCAAATCGACTCAGACAGAACTTGATGCCCTTGATAGGAAGGTCCGCGTACTGCTGACCGCAAATCGGATGCATCTCCCACGGTCATCGGTGATGAGACTGTATATCCCGCGGAAGTGTGGGGGTCGTGGCTTCTTAAATGCTAAGACCCTGCACAACCGTGAGGTATGCAGTCTCAGGGAATACTTTCTAGAAGCCGACGTGGGGATGCACCGAGATGTGGTCTCAGTCGACAAGGGACTTACCCCGCTCTTCTTGGCTAACGAGAACTGGCGCAAGCCTGTAGTATTAGACACTAATGACCGCAGGGAGGTATGGCAGAGCAAGGAGCTTCACGGACGCTTTTACCGGGCCTTACATGGGCCCGATATAGAATTCTTAGCGTCCATATCCTGGCTGCGTTTTGGTGACCTCTTCGGGGAAACTGAAGGTTTTGTCTGTGCAATAATGGACGAAGTTATGCTGACGAATAACTACCGGAAACACATTGTAAAGGATGGCACGGTTGACATATGTAGGGCATGCCACCGTCCGGGAGAAACGATCCTACACATTATTTCTGGGTGTTCTCGTTTGGCTTACGGAGAGTACTTGCATAGACACAACCTTGCTGCCAGGATTATCCACCAGCAACTTGCTTTGAAATACAACCTTGTGGAATCGGAAGTGCCATACTATAAGTATACGCCCGACCCAGTTCTCGATAGTGGTAATATCACGTTGTATTGGGATCGACCTATCATCACTGACAGGACTATTGTTGCCAATAAGCCTGACATTGTGTTGATAGATCGATTGGAGCGTCGCGCAATGATTGTTGATATAACAGTTCCGCATGACGAGAACCTCGTGAAAGCAGAGAAAGATAAACAATTCAAGTATCTGGCTCGCGAGGTTGTCGACATGTGGGACGTGGGTACAGCAGTCATTGTGCCGATAGTCGTGTCGGCCAATGGCTTAATAGCCAAAAGCTTCGACCAACATCTGCGGAGTCTTTCGCTTGGCAGTTGGATCAAGGGCTTGATTCAGAAAGCAGTACTTCTGGACACGGCACGTATTGTTAGGAGGTTCCTCTCTCAAGAGCCCTGACCACTGGTAGCCCGGACCCTGTTCCCGATGCCAGTGGGCTACTATTTGTTATATTTTTAAATGTTTTTGTATATAATTTTGTAAAAATATTTAAAAATGTAAAATGTATGTTTTTAAAATGAATAAAGGGAATAAAAATAAAATGGATGACATACACTGATAAAACATAAAGGATAGATCGTTAAGATAGTGTACATTTCTTAATATTCAACAGGACACGTGATAAACTCCTACACTATGTTATAAGGAGCTAGTTAACAAAAAGCTTGAGAAACAAGATCGCCAACGATAAAATGTAGGAAGATGGACGCTCATAATAAAGTCATTATGTGAGTAAATGCTAACGACTATAAATTTACAAGGCGACTACGCGCCCGTCATTAAGGTTAAACATTGTTTCTTGGATTAGTTAGAACAGGATAAGTTTATTTCTTTTATTTGTGTTGTATTTAATTTTAAACACGTTCCGGTAGTTGATCGTTTACAAAAAACCAATACCCTGGCTTAGATCCAAGATCTATTTAAGACTTTTAATTATCTTTTTACTTTTTGTTATTAAGAAACTGTCTCAGCCTCAATTTGGATAAATGGTATTACCAACCTGCAACCATACAGTCCATCCATATACTTAGGTACATCTGCCTAGCCTCTTTACAACAAAGTTTTTTTTTTCACAATTTTTTTACCATCTTTACTTTTTGACACGCAAGTGTAATGTAATTTTATTTTATTCTAATTCTTATTTGCTTTAATAATAATTGTTGTGTACGGGTACGTATGCCTGAAATAAATAGTAAATAAATAAATATAACGGATCGGGAACATCGATATTAAATAAAAACGGGAAATCTTGTATGAAAAAAAATGGTGCCCAATCGGAACAATGACGAATAGGAAATAACTCACACCAACCATTAACATCCTAGGTACCGTTTAATTTCTTTTCCTCGTTTGTTTGATCCAAGCCCATCACTTGATAGAGGATAGGTGGCGGAGCCGGCGCCTCTTTGTTTCAGATAACGAGCCCAACTAAGTCTTTAGCTATCCTTCTACGACTTTTTGCCATTGCCCTTTAACTTTCAAGGATGCCAACAAAAACTGACATTAGTTTTATTTCGGTGTAAATACTTGAACGATTCTGCTGGTACAGTGCTAGTTAGGAAAAGCTTTGTTTTATTTAATGACCGTTTTCTCAGAGAAAACGGGCATTAACAACGCCTAATGTAGGGCTTAACATATTATTAAATATAGAAATCCATAAAACCTGCCAATTCACGATTCGGTTGTAAAATAATAAACGCAAGAACTCTCGAATGGTGTCGCATACCATGACCTTTTTTAGGGTTCCGTACCCAAAGGGTCAAACGGGACCCTATTACTGAGACTTCGCTGACCGTCCGTCCGTCCGTCCGTCCGTCTGTTACCAGGCTGTATCTCACAAACCGTGATAGTTAGCCAGTCGAAATTTCTACAGGTTATGTATTTCTATTGCTGCTATAACAACAAATACTAAAACAGAATAGAATAAATATTTAAGCTCCCTTACAAAAAAGTGTTTTTATAAATAATAGTACGGAACCCTTCGTGCTCGAGTCCGACTCGCACTTGGCCGGTTTTTTAAGCTTTGTCATACTTACATGTTGATCAACTAATCCAACAGTTCCTATAATAATAGAAAGTCCATTATTTTTTGCAAATTTCAGGAACTCGAGTTGTTTAGTTTCATGGTCCGAGAGACCACACGGGAGGTCTTGCGTTTATTCCATCTGCCTAGCCTTTTCCCAAACTATCTTGGGGTCGGCTTCCAGTCTAGCCGGATGCAGCTGAGTACCAGTATTTTACATGAAGCGACGGCCTATCTGACCTCCACAACCCAGTAACTGGGTAATACGATACCCCTTGGTAAGACTGGATGTCAGACTTTTTGGCTTCTGACTACTCGTAACGACTGTCAAAGATGTACAAATGAGGTCTTGCGTTTATTATGTTACAGAATTATTATTAAAAAAAAAATATATAAACCATGTCATATTACATTTCCGAGCATCTCAACTGCAGCAGCTCAAAACATATGCTCTTCATAAATTCTCCAGAATACTCCAGTAAACTGTTCAAAATGCACCCTTTAGCCGTCTCCTATAACATATACTACCATTATTCTCATAGTAAGCGGGGACACTTTATTATAACATTTTTATATGACATGCGTTTTATTATGTCCGCGGTTAGTGCTGGCAAATGTTCCGGATTCCCGGAATCCCGGGATTTTATAGAACTCTGTTGCAGCGCGGGATTAAGTCCGGTTGGTCCGTGATTTGCGGATGCATTTTTAAGTTCGTTTTGTTTGGCTTGAGTTGGTCGGTGTAGTGTGTAGATGGAGTGCGGTTTTTGTTTCGACTGTTTTTGCGGGGAAATAATGGGAGTTGAATCAGTGTTTATGATTTTTTTGTAAATTGTTTAATGGTACTTCGATACAGATGAATGCATAGACTCGGTTGGCACTTTATAATAAATCTAGAGGACTGTAACAATAGAGGCTCGTGGGTAAATAATAACAGCCGCTCGGATCGATCTTCAAGTTAAGCCACGTGTGCCAGGATGGATGACCACCCATGTTATACCGAGTATCCTCCGTGCCTCGAGAAGTACGTTAAGCAGTTGGTCCCGGCTGTCATTTGTATATCTTTGATAGTCGTTACGGGTAGTCCTGAGTGGCCCGAAAGACTGACAACTAGTCTCACCAAGAGATGTCGTACCCAGTACTAACAGGGTTGTGAAGGTCAGATAGGCAGTCGCTCCATGCACAATACTGGTATTGAGCTGCATCCGGTTAGACTCAAAAGCCGACCCCAACATAGTTGAGAAAAGGCTAGGCAGATGATGATGAGTACAAATAACAAGACATTGTGTTCAAAGAAATGCCCGGAGCGGCCTGCGTCTGCAAGCTGAGTGGTGGAAGGGCGGCAGCGGCGCTCGCGCAGCCCAGGTTCGGTACTCCGAGCCCTCCCCACGGTTGTCGTAGACATGTGATATGGTCTACGAATATAACATGCATGGTGCATACACAGAATACAAAATTAAATAGGCATCATCACCTTAAATCATAGTAAGTAATACTTTTTTTACTGACAATGAATGATGAAAATTTTTTTTTCATGTAGATTTATTTAGATACTAAAACAGCGTCGCAGATTAACATTTCAGTAAGATGAGTCCTTGAAAATGACAAATGACATATTCAACGATTTTCTTTACAATTTTTTCATAATCCCGGAATTTGAACTAATAATGTTACAACACTAATCATTGCGAAGTACCCAGGCATTGTGCAGTGTTTCGGTTTCACGTGACAAAGGCGCATTGAAATTACTGTAGGCCGGTACAAGCTTTTTTTTTTCTTTTTATGTGGTACCCAGTGAGCAGTAAAGAACTAGTGGCACAGTTACCAAGTTTAGTGTTTGTTTAAAACACTTAGTATAGTTTTTAGAAATTAGGCCCAATTTTATCGATGCTATTTTGGGTTTATTCATTGCTCTGGTGGTCGCAATCGCGCCTGCTGAGCATGAAGAACATACATCACGCCATTGTCCCCGAAGGGATAGGCAGTGGTGTGCCTAATAGTACTGACCATTTATGTTTAAGTATCATAGAGGTCGCCCACGGCGAAGGTGGCCTGACGATCTGATCCTGTTCGCGGGACTAACATGGCCAGAGATCGCTCAGGATAGAGAGGTATGGAAGAAGAAAGGGGAGGCCTTTGCTCAGCAGTGGGACACTAGAAAGGCAAAAAAAAAAAACATGAAATAAAGGGGACGAGTCTATTGTCAAACTCGGGCACGAATCCCGGCTCTGAGCCTGGTAATGACAAATACCTGAAGGAAAAACTACCTCTTTGCCGAACCGAGAATTCAGCCCAGAACCTCAAGCTAAGCAGTCCTAGAACAGCGAGGCAGTCTCAAATCAAAACATGTATTCGCAAAATTATACCATTATTGCAAAATACCGGAGATTTAGATTTTAATGTACCCATAAATAAGGGTTATGTTTTAATAAACAAAACCAAAATAAAGAAACACAATAACCACGCTACCCAAAAATAACTCAATCACCGCGGTCAATCACCGCCGTCAATCACCGCCAATCAAATGGTGATTAAAGTCTACCCATTGATTACGACGTCCGTGCGATCATTCTCACATATCTGACGGTTTGATTACACAGTAATCACTTCGCCTTAATTGGCGGTTATAATGAAAATCATGTTAATATAATAAAATTAAGTGTTTGGGTGCCTTGTTTGTCGGTAAGGATATTATTTTGTTTCTTTTTAATGTCCATACTTATACGTCCATACTTTGTGTAGAGGGATGTGACGCATTGATTGGCAAGATTTTTATTAATTTCCAGCTTGCAGACTTGTTGAATTGACCTTTTTGTTTTTTTTTTACAACGGGTAGCCCCACTGCTTAGCAAAAATGTTTTCCATAGCCTCCCAGTTTTATGTGCGGATTTTTGAGACCAATCTTCCAAAAACGCCACTTTCACATTTACTCAGATTGAATTATGTAGATACCCACCTTTGACAGTCACTACGGGTAATCAGAAGTTTTACATCAAATATTTCCAAACCAATATTTCCAAAAGGTGTTACTTACCCAGTTACTTGGTTGTATAGAGGTCTCCATGTATTATTTCGGACTTCTGTAAGGACTGGTAAGACTGGACTGCCAACCCCAAAATATTGAAAAAGGGCTTCGCAAATCATGATGACCAATGTTGTCCACATGTGAATGAACAAACCTTTAAAACAAACGCCATAATACAAGGTGTTGTTTTGCATCCTCGTCAAAATTCAGGAGTTTGTGACAAAAAACATAAATAATCAATTCAAATTATGGTACCTAGTTAATTATTAGTAAACGCAGATTTTTTGGTTGTTTAAGTTTGTCAGTATATGAGAATAAGCCCCTTAACGTGGTTTAGGGAATACGAAATTATCGAATAAACATTTGAGATTGTTTGTATGTGTGAAAGCGCGTTTATAGGGCGAGAATCAGACGGGCCGCGTTTAAAACACGGGTGGTTCACACTTACCGATTTCCATAAATAATAAAAAAATAATAAAATTACCTACCCATCTTATTAATGATTCGGGTCGAGGATCACTAGCATAGTTACATCCTTGAATTTGACGAGGATGCAAAACAACACCTTGCATATCATCACATTTAATTTATGAGTTTGTACCTAATAATATAATGATAATGCTATATAGTGCGACCAGCTTACAAATTTGGTATTTTAAAATCACAGGGTATGAATTCAATCTGATCATTACAGCAAAATTTATGACTCTAGACAAAGGAAGAACCCCGGCATCACTAAAAGTTGCACACCATAATAAGCACGTTCATCTTTTTCTTCCATACATAACCGTGTATTATCGACAAGTTGTAAGAACAAGCCAAAATCTGCATACAAAAAACATCACACTCCACAGAGCACGGAGACGCCTCGAAGGTAAGTTGCTGATCGAGACGAGATATGTATAAATGACGGCTTTGACATGTGATGAGACACAAATGACAGCTTTGACAGGTGTCATTTGACAGAAGTAATGTGCACACACTGTACTCATACCATTCTACTCATAGTGATTTTTGTTTAGATTTACTTATTTCTAGGTATATCTAAAAAAAAGGAGAGGGGAGAGGAGGCTGCATACAGCCTCTTCTTTAATCTGCCATAGTTTCCAGTTCTAAGCATCGCTACTGCAGGTCTTTCTTGCGTCTGACTGTAGTTAAATTTATACTTCATCGGCCATCTCGTCTAGCCAAAGTTAAGTTAAGTATTACTTAAGGCTTTTTCAAAACAAATCTGCTCTCTTTTTTCACCATGGTTTATCATAGGTCGGCTTACAATTATCTACCCGGATGCAGCTGAATACCATTATTTTATAACAACAGAGCTACTCGCAATCTGACTAGACAACCTAAATACTGGGCAACGTGATAGCCATTGGTTAGACTGGCTGACACTTTTGTTTTAAAAAAAAACACCCTATAAAACCCCTCTATTATCGACTCCTTAAAACTCAATCCCGAAAATCCATTTACAAAATAATACTAACCTGTATACACATTAAAAAAAACACTCCACCGTTTACTCGACCTTCAACTCTGCCCTCAAAGCAAGATGGCGCATGGCGGCAAAAAGCTCACGTTCGCTGCGTTTGCGCACGCCCCGACCGGATAATGTCTTCATTTGAGATAATTCGCGGGATCGTTGACTGGGGCAGGGGAGGGGGAGGGTGAGGCACTTTTTACATTCCTCTATGAGCTGGGTGGGATTTTAGTTGGTGTAGTGATGTCAGAAAAGTTTTAATAAGATTTGTAAAATTAGTTTTTGCGATTTTATCTAAAAGTACTTCTACTTGGTATTTGTTGGGTCTATCTGAGATAGAGACCAACCCAAAGTTTGTTCCATCGGCGATCTTGAATAAAAACACAAGATCTGATTTTTTTCGCCTTTCGGAAAGTGGAAGGATATTAAATTTTTTGCAACGGTACCTACCGTTCGTTGAAAACGTTTTAGACCGATATTGAATGTGCCTTAAACCTTTTTAGTTTTTTACATTATAAATAATTATGTCTGTATTGCCTGTTGTAAATAATTTTTGAATTAAGCCTGTATTGTCTTACAGTTGGGCAAAGCTCTCCCCGATAGCTATTCGCTAGGCCTCCCACGTTGACGCTGTCCGAATTCTGGCACCCATTGGGTCAAAACTCTGGCTCATTTATCCTGATACATTCTACATACATAGCTTACCCAATGCCATTTCAGCGTAGCGGACTTAAAACTCAAACTCAAATTGAAAGCATTTATTACAATGGACCATTAAAGGCACTTTTGAAAGTCAAAAAACAAAAAAAAAACGCGGAGCTACAAACCTAGTCACAAGGCATAATAACTTGTGAAAGTACTGTTGTTGCCCATTCTAAAGCGTACATCTCTATGGAGTAGAAAGATTTTTTTTTATCAAACTATGTTACAAAATTTTGGTTACATTGTTTATGTCAAGAATTCCAAATATGTGAGAACGATGTAGAAATACCGGCAAGTTAAAAGATTAAATCATTAATTCAAAAATAAACTAATTAAAATAAACCGGGGCAAGAGATGACCAGTCGCAACTGACAGCGCCCGTTCACGAACATGACACATGTATCAGCCATCATGCAACTCAACCATATTGAAGGGAACTAAATGACCCGACACACCCGCCACCATCAGCGTGACATTTAAGTGAGCATGACATTCACTCAACCAGGGTAAATTTGCGTCAGTGAAAGACTTGTTGAAACCATCTGCAATTTCTGTTACGAAGCTTATCAACTGTTGTTTATTTTTTAATCTTCTTAGAATTAATGATCATCTTTCTGTCCTTCTCTCATATTATTACTTGAAAAGGGCATAAAGATGGTGATTAATTCGTAAGAGACGATACTTCTAACGAATAAGTCCATATAAAAATAACCAATAATACTTTTCTGCGGACGCTCCACAAAATTATTATGTACTCTTATTCCTTTTTGAAATTGAAACGAGTCTGTGCAATATAAATCGACGAGTCCTGTACTACTGTTTACTCAGAACCTTATAATAATGGTCTTTTTTTTTTAAAAACATGTTTTTTTTTATAAGCGTCTCGTTCACTTCTCAGTGTTAAATATATGTATGGAGTATTAAATTGTCTGTGTAAATGATCAGTCATATTTCGTTGAATGTCAGAAATGATGAGAAAAATTGCTTTGTTATTATAGTTGTTTTTTTTCATCGCATGAATGTGTGTTCTTAAGGTTTATGTGTGCAATATTTACAGTACATTGTTGTTGGTCGTGGTAGTTTTGATCTCGATCTAGTCAAACGTAGTACGAAGTGTGAACAGATTAAGAACATCTGATGTTATTACATCAATAGCAATAGGATACAATGAGCTTATTGACATCAACACACACTTTACACTCCAGGCTTCTACTGCGAAATTCTTAATAGACACTTTGTTCATGACCAGATGAAAAATTTCTAAGTTGAGGGTTAGATAATGATGTACTTACCGTGGTAAACGTTTTAGCATCGTTGTACCTTCCAATCTGTATATTTAAATCAAAACTAACTCATCTTACTTCAAGAGGTTACCTAACATTGCATAACCCTTTTCTCATTACCTAGACTTAAATCTAGTTTCACATCATCAAGATGTCGGCCTTAAGATGCAATCTGTTGTAAGGCCTCCCGCGAGTCTGACAGACTCGTGAGTACTTGTGACGAAAATTACTGCACTATCCACGACTAAGATGTTTTTGTAATAGATCTTGTTTGTTTTCTTCCGCCCTGGTAGACAGCTTGAAAAATGGGTATTTAGTTTAAATTAGTTTTCAACTTGAAATTCGCAGTATTTGAGTCTATGCGTCTATCAAGTAATGTCAAGCATTCTGTACATCAAAATAAGTAACTTTATTTATGGAAAAATTGTTGCTGGTAACGATTTTTTTTAGGGGTGAAAAATCACATTTTACACACACACAATGTAATGCACTCAAAACATTGTGCTTATGAACGCATTGCATAGTAGGTCATTGAGGTATTTAAAAGTAAAAACATTAAAAATATATGTATTAAAAAAAAAATCGGGTTGCACTCCGGGAGTGCCGGCAGGAGTGAAAACTTAAATATTAACGTTGTGCATTTTTGATGTTTTGGAATGGTTAGGGACTAATTTTGCACGAATTGCTTTAATTATCCGTACAAAGGTACTATCATTTATAGTTTTGTGGTAAAATACAATATTCATTTATTTCGCTGTCGTACACAAACATGACAATTTATATCACATCAAAAATTTGACTCTTCAGAGCTATTACAATCTGTCTTACTAATTTTACCTCTCTGGAGAAACCGAAGGTTTTGTTTGTGCATAAGATAATTATCCAGTTTTAGAAACCCAAACTCAATGACAGATGTCATAAAGTTCAAATTCCTTTGTAACCTAATGTCAATCCGTCTTACGAATTTTCGATCAGGACACGTGACCTGACGCGAGTTTAAGATTTTTTACCCATCACTAAAGTGCTCAACGCTGTTAAAGAAGTTTTCACTTCAAAAAACTTGTAGAAAAGTTGGAATTTTGACCTCCAATATCTCCGTAAGTAGGTTCTGCCCCGTTGGTCTCGTGGACGCAAGCGCGACTTCTGAGCGTGGGGTCTTGAGTTCGATTTCCGGGGTCGGGTAAAAAGTGTTATTGGGTTTTTCAATTACAACTTTCTCAGTAGTAGCCCAGAGTTTGGAAGTTGGCGGGATAGTACCCCCGTGCCTTGGAAAAGCACGTTAAGCCGTTGGTTCTGCGCCTGATCTCTCTCCGGTCGTGTCGGATGGCCATCCCATCGGACTATGAGAGTGCACCTGTGCATGCGCACACACCTGTGTACTATAATATCTCCCGCGGCGATGGCTAGTCTTCACCAAGATTGGCTACCGTGACCGAAAACGGTCAGGAGTAAGGGCTATTACAAGGTGTTGGTTTGCATCCTGGTCAAAATTCAGGATGTTGTCACAAAAGACATAAATAATCAATATAAATTACGGTACTTAATTAATTATTTTAAAAAAACTGCTTTTTTTAGTTGTTAAAATTTGTCAGTATTTCAGAATAACCCCCTTAACATGGTTTAAGGAATAAGAAATTATCGAATAAACGTTTAAGATTTGTTGAATGTGTTAGGTTAGGTTTTAAGGTGAGGATCAGACAGTACAAGTCTGACACTCCCTCCCGCTCCGCCCAGAGCGGGAAAAGTCATTTGATGATTGCCTATCCGCAAAAAAAAAGGTGAGGATCAGACGGGCCGCGTTTAGAGCACAGGTGGTTCACATTTACCGATTTCCATAAATAAATGAAAAAATTACCTACTCATTTTATTATTGATCCGGCTCGAGAATCATTACCATAGTCACCTCCTTGAATTTGACGAGGATGCAACTCCACCCAAATCAAATCAAAACAGCTTGTGTAAGTAGGTTCCCAGGCATACCTGGGACCATAGTCCAGACAAAACATGATCGCAATGACGGGAGAGCAAGTGTTTTTCGGCTTCGATAAGGGTATTTTAACACCCATTATCAAACCCCAAATTGCCCACACATTTTATGAAATTGAATTCAAGTGAAACTTCACCACTTCTTAAAACTTCTCACTTAGCCCTAAACAAAACACCGTCACTTAAGTTTCACCCCTATATTTTTTACCAGGTCATTGACCAGATGCAACAGACGTCACTCCCAAGGGAAATCTCAACCGGTTGCAGCCGATTCAACCAGACACGACACAGCCGGTACAGCGCCGTGGGAATACGCTCTAAAGCGCTTTATATGTAATTGGCCAGACTTAATTCGCTGTAGTTTAGACAATGACCGCTTTTAAAAGTTTTTTAAGTTTGTATAGAAGGTGTAAGCGACTCTCTTTCTTTTCAACCCGGGGGTGACTTGAAGCTTAAACTAACGGTATGTTTTAATTTCGAAAGAATGGGCGATGCGACATTTTCTTGCGTACTTACATTTAATTTACAACGCTTTTACCTTCTTATTTCATTTTCTTATTAATTTAATCAAATATTTATGCTGTCTTTGCTCCCGTACCGTTTTTCACGGGTGACCACTGAAAACCGGCGCTGTCCTATGGGCCCCTCACAGCACAGCATCAAGCTGAGTAGGAACCTGCCTGTCGCAGTCACGAAGTGCAAAGCTATCAACTGTTTTGTTCTGTTGTATTTACAAATATTTGTCAATTTATATCCACATGATGTCTCTACGGCAAATAAATACGTTTTCTTACTTTCTTGGAAATGTTGGATGTGTTCGTGTGATTTTGGTGGAAACAATAAGATTTTTCCTGCCTTTCAGATACCTACTGCTATTGCTAAACCCGCCACTCAGACAATATCTCATCTGTTATGCCGCCCGTTGTTTTTCATAATCTATATCTTGAAATACTTGATAAGTATAGAAAAGCAAAGTGATGACGGAATCTCCATAAGTACCAAACTTACTACGTACAACTGATACGTATTGTCAATAAAATTGTCTACTTCATATGCCTTTAATCATACATTCTCAAACGAAGAACAAGAAAAACTCGCGTTTGAATTTCCCAACAAAGATCTACTCTTTTCCAGTTACTAAATGGGACATTGAACTGCTCCTGACTCAACTCAGACATCACTGAAAATGGGAAGCTTTTTCAAGAACGGGAAAACTGCATCAAAACAGCAGACAGAAATAAGCAAATCTCTCATTTGAGCCACAACTCTTGTTTGGGCGAAAATTCGGCTTTAGTGTGTGTGGAACCGACGAAAATGTCACACGAGTTTCTCTTATTATTTATCATTTTAAACTCCATATTACGATCTTACAAAACTGTCACACAGTGTAAAATAAATCTATTCAGCAAACTCAACTTTTTTGCAGCAGGACAAAAGTTTCAGCTGAATTATTCTACCCTGTTGTGTCCGGGTTGGTTTTGGGAGCGAAAAATCTCTGCCAAAGTAAATTGAATGAACCGTGCTTAGAGGTTACAAAATATTTGATAAAATAATCTTTTTAGAGACATTTTAACATAAAAGTTGTGTTATTCTGCTAGGATTTTTTCTGCGTAAAATGTGACTGAAGTGTTCTTTTGGACTTAGTTTTAAAAGACTGGATGTATTAAGCAAGTCGGTTAACATTTAGTTAACATTCGTTACAGGTAATCAGTGGCCTGGAAGTCTGACAACCAGTCTTACCAAGGGGTATCGTATTACCCTGCTAACTGGGTTGTGGAAGTCAGATAGCCACTCGCTCCATGTAAATACTGGTACTCAGCTGCATCTGGTTGGACTGGAAGCCGACCTCGAAGTTGGGAAAAGGCAAGCAGGTGATTGACCTCGATAAATATAGGTACCTTTAAAACATAATCATCAATCCAAAGCGATAGTAATAAAAATTCATTTAACCCTCAAAAACAAACAACCGTTCCCAAAAATAGGCATATTATGAACGTTTAACACAAAAACTGACATTAAAACAAAATTTCGCGTAACTTCCCTCTCGTCACGTTTACGAAAACGAGTTTGTGTCGCAAACAAAAAAGTTCTTTATTTAATAACCCCAGCAAATTGCGCGTTCACCCCACACTTATGTTGGGCCTCGGAGATAGCGACAGTTAAGCGGTGTCGTTACCTTGTTTTGGTTAAAAAAGAGGCTAAAGTGAATTTTATTCTAATTGAAGCTTTTAAATTTTTTGACCTCTTTTTCAGAGTTATGTTTGGCTATTACGTATTTTTAGCTGTTACTTTGTAACAGGGTCATTTTTCTAATGAAGGGTAAATAAAATTGAATGTCTCTATAATGGCATGTCTATATATATATTTTTTAAGGGCTATAAAAGTCTGTTGTGACTTTTATTTTTCCTTCAAATACAAATCTTGTAATTTCTGAATCTCTCTTACCTAGTATCTCATTAAGCCATATCCTTGAGGATTCAAAATCTGCATTTGAAAATATTTCATACCTTAACTTAATTTTTCTATTCCATAACTGGATATTGTATTTGAACTACACTATTTGCATTTCTGTTGTTCTATCAGGGCGCTTTCCCACTATATCGTGACGACAGATTATCGTGACGACAGATTATCGTGTCGTCTAATGTGTCGTGGCTTGTGTATTTAAAATAATGGAGGTCTTCACATATAGGACGACACGATTATCTGTCCTCCACGACTTTTATCCAGTAACGACCGATTGTCTAGTCAATGGGTATAATGGGAACAGCTACGGACGACAGTCGTCCAAAGATAAATTTATCGTCACGACATAGTTGGAACGCGCCCTCATTCAGTGGCTATATAAGTGACAGTCACTGTCAGAGCCTTTAATATTTCAAGGCTTTTGACAGGATTACCATGATGTTTTAGGTAATTTATGTCGATTCAATATATTTTTAACTTTACTTTTTAAATGACATAACATCACGCCTGTAATCCCCGAAGGGTTAGGCAGAGGTGTACCTAATAGTAAAGCCACATTTCGACAGTTATGTTTACTTAAATCCCATGTAATATAGGGCGAGCTTATTGCCATCACCTAGACACATTCCAGACTCCATGGCTGCTACTAAGAAATTCTTGATGGAAAAACCCAATAATACTTTGGACCCAACCTGGCAATCGAACCCAAAAGTTCATGCTCAGCAGACGCTCCTGCAACCACTAAACCAACGAGGCAGTGACTTTACTTACGCCCTCTTAAGGCCGGATTCCACCGAAGCGGAGTCGAGACGGGAGAAGAGATTTATGTTTAAAACACCCAATAGGATTTCCTTATTAACACTTCAAACTCAAACTTAATGCATTTATTTCAATGAGACACTTACAGGCATTTTGAAGAAAATAAAAAAAATAAAACGCGAAGCTACAGTCCCAGTCGCAAGACATAATAACTTGTGAAAGTACTATACATAGTTGCCCATTCCAAAGCGTAGATCTCTGTGCAGAAGAATGGGCAAGAAACTCCATGGACACTCTTCTCGACTCTGCTTAGCTTTTGTGTAAAGGGTTGAGCAGAGATGCTTCATATTTGTTTGGGTTTTTTGTCCTGAAATTGTCATGAGCCTATTTTTTTATGGAACTGCCCTAACCCGTAAACCTCATGGCCTCGTAAGGTCCTCTGGCGCCAGACGCTACTCCAGCCACCACGCAACAGACCCTAGACTCGGGGTACCTTACCCCAAGAGGCTAACAACACAACTTATACCTTCTGGTGGACCCGTGATAAACGGTTCTGGTGCGGCAAGTATAAAACATCTTCTTAGTAATTCGTCTTCCTATTTAATTTCGTTCTAAAGTGTCTTTAAGTAGACATTATAACAAGTGACATTCCATTAAAAATGTTGACCGAACTTTATATTTTTTGCTGGTGTGAATCAACACAGAAATCATCGAGCGTCGGATGGCTTCAGATGAATTTTCAAGTCAAGGTCCAATTTAAAGATCTGTCTAAAATATCTGTTCCCTGCATTTATGCAAGGTGTTTTTTATTTCCTCGTCAAATTCAAGGAGGTTAATATGCTAATGATTCTCGACCCGAATTAATAATAAAATGGGTAGGTTGTTTTTTTTTCTTATTTACGGAAAACGGTAAGTGTGAACCACCCGATTTTTAACGGGCCGTCTGATTCTCGCCCTATAACCGAGCTCTCACACATACAAATAATCTCAAACGTTTATTCGATAATTTCTTATTCCCTAAACCAGTTAAGGGGGTAATTTTGATATACTGACAAACTTAAACAACCAAAAAATCTGCGTTTACTAATAATTAACTAGGTACCGTAATTTTAATTGATTACTTACCACTGTTATGTCTTTTGTAACATCCTCTTGAATTTTGTCGAGGATGCAAAACAACACCTTGTATTTTCAGCTGGAGTCAATCAACATAGGAATCATCGAGCGTCGAATGGCATCGGATGAATTTTCAAGACAAGGTGCAATATAAAGCTCTGTCGAAAACAACAGTTCACTGCATTTTATCGAGCTTTGCGAACGCATTATATAAACGTATAGAGCAGCTGTTATTACGGTGATTTTATGGTTATTACTTCAGTAAAATTTGTTCATAATCATAAGTACAATGACCTCTTAATTGGTTTTCAGTTATTTCAATTGCATCTTGTTACGAGGATAGAGATCATAAGGAGCTTCGGAATTCAAAAAACGACGAATGATAAAATAATACAGTACACCTCTAGAATGGTTCCGTATAGCTACTTAACCTCGCGGTACCAATACTCGAAAATAAGCAGCCTTCAAAGTAGCTTGCTACCTATCACGTTTGGTATTCCGCAGGGCAGTACCCTTGGCCCAACGCTTTTCACGCTGTACAGAAACGAAGTAGTAAGCCTCCCAATCAGAAACGCTAATGTGCTTAAGCTTGCATGATAAAGTCTGAAATAACACCGATGTGAACAAAACTGGAGAAAATATGCTACATAACCAAAGAATAATATAGACAATGAAAACTCCATTTTATTCTTTAAAACAGGTCGAGCCTTAAGAGGGCTATTACAATTTTTCTTGTATTTGAGTGTTGTTAAGGTTTTTACTAATGTATGTACACAAATATTTATTTTGAAGGCTCCCTAGAGGAATAATCAAACTTTCTTGGGCATTTTTTTTTTTTGTGGCCATACCTAAACTGTAAAAACACGTGTAAACTCGGAGTTTTGAAATTGTAATAGCCCTCTTTTACGCTTTTTTCATTGCCCTATAAAGGTAATTACAGCACCAATCAATACCAATACTGGCTGAGCCGGTGCCGTAGTAATTAAGAAGCCTACAATGTAGACCACGCTGGCATAATAAGTGGCCAGTGGCCTATTTCCAGTAGGTTGTCACCTAGTTTTATTTTTGTCTAATTTGTTGACTACCTCGTTTTTAGGGTACCCAAATGGTCAAACGGGACCCTATTACTGAGACTTCGCTGTCCGTCCGTCTGTCTGTCTTTCACCAGGCTGTATCTCATGAACCGTGATAGTGAACATTTATTTATCATTTATCAGACTTAAACATAACTGGCGAAGCCAGTTCCACAATATAAACACACGCAGTACCACACGCAGTACCACACGCAGTAAACACGAAATTGTAATACCCAAATTTAAATTAACAAAAACTAGCAAGGCATTCCTTATAAACAGTATATACGTTTTAATAATAAGTTGCCAAAGTCAGTTACAGAACTGACCGATGGAAAGTTTAAAGATTTTATCCAACGTGTCCTTATTGAAAAAGCATACTACAAAATTAAGAACTACATTGAAGATAAAGCAGTTGGCTCTAGTTCCTTCTGCTCATTCGGCTTCCCTGGTAGCTCATAAACGACAAAAATTTGTGGAGGGAATAGTTAGAGACATTCACAATTTTTTTTTCCATTCTTTTTATTTAGATGTTTTACAATCGTTTTCAAATCATTGCACCATTAATTCATTATTCAGAATAGTTACAGCACTGATGACAACATTTGTGTTAATTATTTAATTGACATTACAGGCTTTGAAAATTACTATTTCTTTTTTTTTGCTTTATCTTTTTCTACCTTTTGTTGTAAGCAACGACATTGTGATATTTTCGGGCATACGCTGTCCTCCTATACGCTGCTGCTGTACTAACGCTGTAATATTCAAATATATTAAAACCGAATGCTTTAAAAAGAGTAACCATGGAGTTTCTTGCCGGTTCTCCTCCATATGAAACGACCAACCCAAACCGTGCACCTTTTGTCGACGTTTTATTAGTTCCCATGTAGGCCTATGTAAAATTAAATATTGATTAGATTTGATTTGAATTTCGGGTGTACTATAAGATAGTCACCTTTGCCGCACCTTTTGGGGATGGCATGTGAGATTTTATGGTGTGTTGTTGTCTTTAGAGCTTGTCTTGGAAGTTGGGTTTCATACGTTGACCTTTAGATATCATAATTCACAAAATCATCATAATCTGCCTAGCTTGTGTTCCAACTATGTTGGAGTCGGCTTCCAGTCTAACCGAATCCAGCTGAATACCAGCATTTTACATGGAGCGACTGCCTATCTGACCTTCACAACCCAGTAACAGCGTTATGCGAGACCGCTTGGTAAGACCAGTCTTTACTTACAACAAAAAGATAATAAAATGAAAATCATGACAAAAGCCTCCCTCTCAAAATATTGAAAGAGGAAGCACCATAATACTTAAAAGGCTATAACCTCGCCATTATGTATTCTACTCTGAAGTTTAAACAACTTTTGTGGTATTTCGCTAATAGCAGATCCCGGCAAGTCATTGAAGCGATCAAACTCTGTCATGTTTTCAAAATACTTTACTTAACTTGTAAATTTTGAAGCTTTTGAGGGAATGGCTGTGTTCGTTCGTATTAGGAGTGGATTGGAAAAGGTTTTATTTAAATTGTTTTCGTTATGTTTTGTGATAATGAGACTATGGAAGTACCAAGCTGTAGAGATATTTAACAAGTTGCCTTCTGCGCTGAAGATCCTGATTTATAACACCCAGTTACTTAAAACAAAATTAAAAGCCTTTTTATTTAAAAATGTCTGCATAATATCGGAATTAATATCATACAATAATAAGTGATTAACATTTGACATTGAACGTATTTAGAATCTTTTGACATTTTTAATACTTTTTGACATTATATTGAAAACTGTTTGACATTATAATTATTTTAAACCTGTTTGACATTATTTTTAAAACTGATTAGCACTATACCAGAATTTGACTTGGAATGTTAATTCATAATTCATAGTTCTTTATTTGTAGTTAATTGCACGTGTATATATTCAACACAAAGTAAATTGTTTTTTAAATAAATTAAATGAAATATGAAGCTGAGACTTCATTGGTGCGTTGCGTTGCGTCGTAGCAGCGGATCAACGCATGGTATGCCACACTTGCGTTGCGACGAGGCAAGACTTTGTCGTAACGTAAGAAGGTAACGCACGCCATTGCAGCGCACTAGTTTGCCCCTCTAGTTGAAGAACACTGTCCGTCATGGCAATGCATAAAAATAACTAGTCCGCTATCTTTGGGAGTCCACCATATTTTGGATTTAGAATGACATTTATTTGTATTTGTATGAAGTCTTATAAGATTTTGGGACTTAGATTATTTAATAAGTTACGACTGAAACAAAAAACCTCCAATTCTTCTTTCCTTCCAAGATTTAGATATTTTCCTTCAAAAATAAAAACCAAAATTCATCCTTATCTGTACGCTAACAGAAATCAAACGCGCGTGTTGACTTCCCGCGCAATTAATTGGTAACGACTCATCGCCATTGTGGCGAGACTGAATTTGTTTCAGAACTTCAAACTGAAGGCTTCCGAAATGATTTATTGTTCATAGTGAAGTTGGAAATAGGTTGTCTTAAATGCTGAGGAGTTCTTCTCTGATGAGAAAATTAACGAACTAATAAAACGTAAGTTTAGTTTCGGGTAGTTGTTTGAGCAGTTTTTGTTTTTAAAATATATTGCTGTAGGTATTTTAGTAGTTTACAACAAAAATAAAAACAAGTGATGTATCTACATGCAGTGTCTATTTTTTTTTCTTGCCTGTCTGACCTCATCAACCCAGTTAGGACTGGGTAATGCGATACCCCTTGATAAGACTGTTGCCAGAATTTCGGGCCACTGACTAACGTAACGACTGTCAAAAATCTACAAATGACAGCCGGGACCAACGGCTTAACGTGCCTTCCGAGGCACGGAGGAAAATCGGTATGTAGTGAGTGGTCACCCATCTACGGATCAAACTAAGCAAGTGCGGCTTAACCTAAAGATCGAACCGAGCGGCTGTTATTATTTAGCCACGAGCTCCTTTGAAAACTCCTCTGAATTTTTGGAAACAGAGAAGATTGTAGATATTAATTAAATAAAAGTCTAAGTCACTGAAAACGGTATATTCTAGAAGCGAGGTCTTTTGACAGCCACCGTGACAGGAGAAGAAAACAAAGGGCCGCGACGCGCGCATTGCTACGGAGACAGCCGATGATCCCCGAGCTGTGACTCGGGTCGCTTCGAAGTGTGGCGGCGATGCCGCTACAGTAACCCCCTGGCCAGACCGTGACTACGGTCGATAAAAATCAGGGAAGCGTACTCTTCTTCCGCTGCGTGTGCGTGTCTCTGGCTCATGGGTAGATGGTGATGACGAGTCACTTGGAGGCGCGCTGATTGGGTTTGTGGTCGAGTTATCCTCGTAACTCTCTTGAGTGACATAAGCTGGCTTCATTCTATCCAGCGATATGTTGGTGCTCCTGCCTCGTATCTCAACTTCAAAGTACTTAGCTGTCCTTTTTAGTACTTTGTAGGGACCTGCATACGGTGGCTCTAATGACTTTCGCACGTAATCTAGCCTCACGAAGACATGGGTACAGTGCTGCATGTCTTTGGGAATGTAGAAAGTGTTGTTTCTATGCCACTTAGTTGGCCTCGGAGATAAGCTAGCCATGTGTTTTGCTAGGCGTGTAGCGAAACTGGTGATGTCTTCGACTGTGTGGTTGCCTGATGGCGATAGGAACTGTCCCGGCAAGCGTAGAGGCTCACCGTAAACCAACTCGGCTGAGGATGCTTGGACGTCATCTTTCCAGGAACTGCGTATGCCGAGCAGAACGATAGGTAAAACCTCAGTCCATTGTGTGTTGTTGTGACACATGATACCTGCTTTGAGCTGTCGATGCATCCTCTCAACCATCCCATTTGATGCGGGATGATAGGCTGTGGTACGGTAGTGACGTGCGCCGAGTAGTGATGTCAGGGCCTTAAACAAGCTGGACTCGAACTGCCGACCGCGATCTGTGGTGATCTGCGAGGGGCAACCGAACCTCGATATCCACCCGGATACCAAAGCGGCCGCGCAGGTGTCGGCTGTGATGTCTTTGAGTGGAATCGCCTCAGGCCATCGTGTGAATCGGTCAGCGATGGTGAGACAATATCTGTAATCAGAAGAAGGTATTAGAGGCCCTATGATGTCAAGATGGATGTGAAAGAATCTCGACGAGGTTGAAGCGAAATGCGAAAGAGGAGCGGATGTGTGTCGAGTAACTTTACAGCGCTGGCATTGAAGACAGCTTCTGCACCACTCTCTACAGTCCTTACGAATCCCTGGCCACACAAATCTTTGCGTGACCAGTCGCACGGTAGCTGTACGTCCAGGGTGGCTCAGACCGTGAAGAGCGTCAAAAACTTGATAACGTAGTTCAGGTGTGACGTAGGGTCTTGGTGGTTGAGTAGAAACGTCACAGTAGAGATTGATGTCTGAGCCAGCCAAAGTTATCTTTTTCAGTACTAGTGACGATCCTTTTTGTAGCAGCGACTGAAGTTCGGAGTCTGACTCTTGAGACTGTGCTAAGTCGGTGTAATCAATCGTCGTTGCAACTTCTTCAATACGTGACAAAGCGTCAGCTACAACATTTTCAGCACCAGGGATGTAGCGTATATCTGTCGTAAACTGAGCGATGTAGTCAAAATATCTGTATTGACGCGGCGAGCAATTTTCCCTTGAATTCTTAAAAGCGTATGTTAGTGGGCGGTGATCGGTGAAGACGACAAATTCCCGGGCTATCACCATATGCCGGAAATATTTGATTGCCTCATAGACGGCTAGCAGCTCACGGTCGTAGGGGCTGTATTTACATTGAGCTGGTTTCAATTTCTTTGAGAAGAAAGCGAGGGGCTCCCACTGTGTACCGACACGTTGTTGAAGAACTGCTCCTATGGAAACTTCCGATGCGTCAGTAAGCATAGAGAGCTCTGCCTGTTCCCTTGGGTGTGCAAGAAGAGTAGCGTTTGACAGAGTACTCTTGCATTCTTGAAATGCTTCCAGCTGGAGCTGCGACATCTGTACAGGATCTGAACCCTTGAGCTTTTCTCCACTCAACATCGAGTTTAGTGGTGCTTGACTTTTTGCAGCATTGGGTACGAACCTTCTATAAAAATTTAGCATGCCTAGGAATCTTTGTAACTCCTTCACCGTGCGCGGAACTGGATAGTTCTGTATTGCCTGGACTTTCGTGCTGAGAGGTTTAGTACCAGCAGCTGACACCTGGTATCCAAGGAAAGTCACCTCGGTCTGGCCCCACACACATTTAGCTGCGTTGATGAGAACGCTGTATTCTTGGAGGCGAGACAGCAGCTGGCGCAGGTGAATTCTATGCTGGTCTGGAGAAGGAGAATAAATTAAAATGTCGTCGAGATATCCAAAGCAGAAGTCATCGAATCCGGTAAGTACTTCGTCCATAAAACGTTGAAAAGTTTGAGCTGCATTCCTAAGGCCAAACGTCATAAAAGGAAACTCAAACAATCCGAATGGTGTTGTAATGGCCGTCTTTGGTATGTCCGCTTCATTTACCGGTATCTGATTATATGCCTTAATTAAATCAATTTTTGTGAATATAGTAGAGCCAGAAAGCCGCTGTGAGAAGTCCTGGATATGGCGTATAGGGTAGCGGTCAGGCACAGTACGTGCATTTAGTGCACGGTAGTCGCCACACGGGCGCCACCCATCATCCTTTTTCTTCACCAGGTGCAGAGCCGAAGACCACGGGCTTTCAGAGCGCCTTGCAGTTCCGCTGGCTATCATATCATCAAACTCTCCCTTCGCAATTTTTAATCTCTCTGCATCCAAGCGCCTCGGTCTGTTTGCAACGGGCGGTCCAGGTGTGGTCTTAATAAAGTGCACCGTATTATGCTTAGGTTTGCTTAGATTTACAATACCTGCAGGGCGGGTAACCTCTGGAAACTCACGCAACAACAGGTGAAACTCAGTATCTCCGGTAACAGTTTTGACAGATGCCACATCATCAGGAACCCGTTGCGAGGACGCTGCCACGAAGAGTGAAGTGGTGCCATCTATGAGCCTGTGGTTGCGACAATCTATAAGCAGATTATAATAACTTAGAAAATCTACACCTATAATTGGCTTTGACACGTCGGCTATGGTAAATTTCCAAGTAAATGAGCGGCGAAGACCTAGATTGAGAGTAAGTTGCACTGGTCCATAGGTATTAATAATACTTCCATTAGCTGCCGTTAAACTAAATTTCGTGATATTGCAGGGCGTCTTGATTGCAGAACGTGGGTAGACGCACAAATCCGAACCAGTATCGACAAGAAATAACATTTTCGAATAACAGTCAGTTACAAAAAGTCGGCCTGATGCTAATGGGCAGTCGTAGGCCGCTAGTTCGGGCTGCCTTTCGAGTTTTCCGACCTCCATGTACAAGGCTGTGTGCATTTCTTTGCACTGACGCCGTATGTGAAATGATACCAACAATGCGGGTGGTTTTCAGGTGCCTGACGTGGCCTGGACTTGGATCTGCTTCGCCAGTTATCGCTTTTAGAGCGTGAACGAAAACGACCACGTACCTGTCTTCGATTATCCACAATAGTAGACAGTGAACTCACTTGCCTAGTTAATTCCGCAATTTGACACGCCATCTGTTTTAAAAGGGCAGATGTGCCTGCCTCTACAACGCTGGCAACTTGCATGGGCCTAACCGGCGCAATATCATTAACCGTGTCCGCCAGTTCTGCCAATTTGTCCAACGGAAGGTCAGGTTGAGTCGCTACAACCGTTTGTAGGTTGGTCGGTAACCGATTTGCCCACAATGTCCTAAGAAAGTCTTCCGGGTCATCTGGCCAAAATGGTGGCGGACGAACGCCCACACGCGACGTTTCCGCAGCAAAAGCATTTTCTTTAGGCGTTTCCATGTCGGGGTCACCAATATGTAGATATTAATTAAATAAAAGTCTAAGTCACTGAAAACGGTATATTCTAGAAGCGAGGTCTTTTGACAGCCACCGTGACAGGAGAAGAAAACAAAGGGCCGCGACGCGCGCATTGCTACGGAGACAGCCGATGATCCCCGAGCTGTGACTCGGGTCGCTTCGAAGTGTGGCGGCGATGCCGCTACAAGATAATTAAGTTATTTATCATTTTTTGTACACACGATAAAATTATGCATGTATTTGTACCGACCAAGAATACAGTCAATTATTTCCTCAGCCACTGTACTTACCCGTAATTTTCTCAGGATTCCGACCACACAAGCAAACATACTGTTCCTACAATTTTCTCAGAAACACTAACCACACCAAGTTCTTTTTCATTTCCATTTTTCTCGCCATTCGTCACCTTACTATGTCCAAGATTCTTTACAAGGAAACTCGGCCATGGAAATGCGTTTTTTTTATTTGCCATGTCCTTTAAGTCGCGCCGTTTTCTAAGGTGCCATCCTTTAAAAGGTGAGCTCATTTCTCGTAACATACAAGGCGTCAAAGAAAGTTTCTTTTGCCTGTCAAAAGATGAAAAGCTTTTGTCTATGGTGAAGATTTTTACGTCTTGTTCATATGATGTTATGATTTTTGAGTAATTTTGTTTTTGGCAATTAACCGATGGCATTTAACCACTATGCCCGACAAGATTTTGACACATGACACATCAGCTGATTCGGCGGGGTGATTCGAATTGTCATGAAATTCACGAAATTTTCATCAACTTTCAGGATTCAATTTTACTGTGAAAAATATGTCATGGGATCTGTTTCATACGATAAATTTGATGTTAATATCTCCAATATCGTGTTGAAGTCGCTAAAACGGAGTCAGTCTATTGCGAAATATGTGTAAAATACATATTACTACACCTTTCCAAAAAGTAGGTACCTTAGATGCGCTGTATATAATTACAAAGGCAAGCTTCTCATATGCTAAAAGAATTCGAAAAGGCAAAATAAAAACAGTAACATTCTATCTCCGTTCTTATATTTGCCATTATTCATACACAATTTCAAATAAAAACACAATCTAAGTATTGACAAATATTATTAAAAACTATGTTGTTACATAACACTTCTTAGTGCTGACCGAAAACCCGGGTTTCATAATTACGATTAATAAGTTGCATTCAGCCTAATCGATAATCGTAATAAAATCGAGTTTCGAAAAAAGAGTTGAGACTGAATAAAAACTCATTGGTATAATTTCAAATAATTATTTAATGTAGAAATAGGTCATAAAATACTATCTTTTTTTACAATTTCATTAAGTAATTATTAGATCGAAAGCATCTTATAATTCATTAATGAACGTTGACTTCAAGAGAAGGAGATTTATTACTAAAAAAAACGACAGAAGTCTGTAAACCCAAAAAAAAACCAAATCAACATTTTGATGATTTTCTTTCTTTGAGAAACTTAAAGATAGGAGAAACTTTCCGTTGAACTAGCAGCGTGAAATATAACAAGAAATTAAGTCTCAAAGTTCAAGCAAAGAAAAAAACAGAAAACGGAATGATTTTCAAATTTAAGCACAGACAGCTCCTTAGGCTTAATTTGCGCCGATTATTTTCTATTTCAAAATTTAAATTAGGAATGCGCTCGCCATTCTCGTAATTTAAAATAAGTATTAATTTTACTACATAATTATTGAGAATTTGATTGTGTAATATCTGATGTTTGGTTAAAGAATGACCAGGATCTTGGAAGGAATCTTAGCTAATATTATAAATGCGAAAGTAAGTTTGTTTGTTACGCTTTCACGCGAAAACTACTCAACCGATCATCATGAAACTTTTTACACATATTCTTGGAGGTATTATAAGTAATATAGGCATATATATATATATATGCCTATATTACCATATATATATATATATAGTAGGAAATATCAGCACGCTACGACCAATAGGAGAAAACGGGGAAAATGTGACAAACTAAACTGAAACTAAACATAAACTGAAAACTGTATACTGATCCAGACACCCGTAGTCTGTACTGAACTACATCGTGCTCATTAAAATCACAAATAAATTGGCGCAAAGTGCATACGAGCTCAGAGCAATCTGAGAAGGTATGCATTTTGCTCGCAACAAATTGGAGCAAAGTACATACGAGCTCAGAGCAATCTGATAATGTATGCATATGTAAAGCAAACTGTGAAACCTCAAAACATTTTATATTCGCTTATAAAGCATAGTCGACGTAGCCCCGCTACGCGGGGATCCTGTTTCTTTCTGCAGGGTTTACAGTAACCTAACACAAAGGGGAAGTCGGGGTCTTAGTTCGCTCGCTCCGCTCGCTCGCTAGACCCCGCCATCCCCTTCGAACATAACCTGACCGAATTGGGGTGCCCCAAGTCCAGAGCTCGTTTCGCTCGCTCTTGCATCCAAATTCTCCTGGATGTGTATAATAGGGATGGTGACTCATTTTTTTTATTTGTCTATCGGTTAGATTATTAAAGTATTGGACACGTATTTTTTTTCTCGTAATCGTAAAATTACGGAGATATTTTGAGTTGAAATGGCGCATGACGTCACGGCTCAGTACATTTTATACCTAGTTGTGACGTAGTGAGCCCCCCACTCTCCAACTTTAATGCGTTTTAACTAAGTATTTTTTTGCTAACTTGATAAAACAAAAAATACGTATCTAATATTTTTGTATTACCTGATTGACGGACAAAACCTTTACCCAGGGATGATGACTTTACCCAGTCATCATCCCTTTTGTCCGTGCACTTTCTTTGAAAATATCCAGGCAAAAAGCTAGTCCATTTGAGTAAATTTTTTTACTGAGATAGATTAGGTTTTGGCGAGTAATATGCATAAACAAAAGCTCATCTATTTGAGTCTGGCTGGTCACTCAAATAGCCTTTGTAAATTCGCCGTCTGGACTCGTATGTATTTTGCTCTAGTATTTTAAAGCAAAATGTATATTGATTCAGACACTCTCTGAATAGGTATACAGTTTGCTCTTCAACTAAAAAGGCAAACTGCGATCAAACTCAGAGCAACCCCAGTCTGGGTCAGTATACAGTTTCGCAATACGCGCGCGGGACAGCGATAAATTATATTCTTTCAAGATTGTGTATCGTATGGTTGGGTTATTGTTATGTTACAGGTAGTCAGTGGCCCGAAAGTATGACAGCCAGTCTTACCAAGGGGTATCGTGCTACCCGATATTAACTGGATTGAAGAGGTCAGATAGGCAGTCGCAGGTCGCTCTATTTAATGTACGGGTATGGAGCTGCATCCGGGTAGACTAGAAGCCGACCCCAACAAAGTTGGGAAGACGCTAGACAGACAGATGATGATGATGGTTGACAATCAGCAATGCATAAGCCGTTTCAAGGAAGATTAGTTTATTCCTTCAAAGCGGGTCGCTGTACAGTCTAAAAAGTTTTTTTTTTATATCTGCCAATTTCAGGCTATCCATCATAGGCCGTGAATATCCGTGATATGAACCAGAACCATCAGGACATGAGTCTTACTCGTATATTTTGTTGTAGTTTGGGATTGTTATACCCAAGCTTATCTAAGTAGGTATCAAAAAAATAGTATCGATTAAAATTATTGGTCGGAGAACGCAAATGATAAACAAAATTGGAAAGACATGGGCGCTTTTAAACAACAGTGGGACAGAGCAGGCTGATAAAAGAGTAAATACCCATTAAGCAACCCAACCTCATAACCAATAATCAAACTACATAATTCTTTTTTACTATGCCTACCGAGATCCTCGGCATTCTACCAACCTTCGGATAGTTCAAAACTAAATTCACAATAAATTATCTATAAGAAAAATAGAAATAATAACATACCTATAAATAGTAAATTTAAATACCTACAAAATAAATTGGAAAAGAGAACGAATTCCTAATTTAAATTTTGAAATGGAAAAAAAATCGGCGCGAATTTAGTCATAATATCAGTTTGTGCTGTTTATTGTTGGGTCAGAATGTACGAAAAACAATTAAGATTACCATTATAAAGCTTAAAAAAAATATTATAATAAATATTTATTGTATTTACGCTCAAAATAAATTAACTTTAATTTTCATCCATAGATTTATTAAATTCCTTAATTTAATTACTCGAGTAAATCGTTGTTTATAAGAAAATAATCGATTGGAATAATCGCTTTCACACATCACAATAATTAAAAAAAAAAACAAATGGTCGTCTATTTCAAATTCAATTTGAGTGGTGGTAATGAATATTACGTGTTATTGGTCCTGTTTTAGTAAATAACGCTAAGATCTGGGCATTTTCATGTGGTTTATAATATTTGGAATGATATTTGTCATAATTGTTATCGAATCTATACGCGTGTTTGTGTTATATGTGAAATATAAAAATGTAAACACGCACGATTGGCGCGAAACTTCGACTTTAGATATCAAAATTCATCATTACCACTGCTTATTTAAACTGAACTATGGATGAATTCGCACCATAATTAAATGACGAGATCATTATTGTCCATGTAGTGGAGGTAGAATGTTCGAAAACCACAATTTTTATGATTTTTTGCCTCGACCGGCACTGCCGCCAAAATGGCGATGACCGTATTTATGCACTTGCATTTTATAAGGGCAAATTAAGAAACTTGCGCGCTAAATACAGAAGTTTTAATGGCGTTGATATATGAGATTTTTATCCAACTCTCTTAATTAACGCACACTCGTAGTATTTGATAATCAGAATATTAAATATTTACATAAATAATGAGGACGACGAATGACTTAATTGCTAGCCCCTTTCGGGGCCGATACCAAGCCAGCGGAGGTATGAGCGTCGAGCCCCTTCGGGGGCCCGTACCGAACTATATGGTTAATATGCAGCCGGGGATTAGGATAATTCTGAATGGGTGTGTTTTTTTTTTTTATTTAATCCGTTCTCTAACGTTTACACCAAAAT
The DNA here is from genome assembly GCA_963082945.1 of Cerastis leucographa. Lineage (NCBI taxonomy): Eukaryota > Metazoa > Arthropoda > Insecta > Lepidoptera > Noctuidae > Cerastis > Cerastis leucographa. The sequence continues at coordinate 16,189,027 of OY720366.1, forward strand.
GTCAATATGAATCGTAGTGTTTTATAGCCCATTTTATATTATTTTATACAGGGTGGCCAAAAAGTCGTGGGTCAAACGCAACCGTTCCATAGGTTACATAGGAATTATATTAGACGGTCCAGATTATGTATTATGGTCAGAGGCAGGAATTTTGAGCATTTATTGTAAAATGTTTTGTTTTATTAAAACAATTATTTCACAATCGTTGTTTTGTTTTTTCATCCTAGAAAGATATGTGAGCCACTCATGGCCATGTGTTGCCTTTTCAGAATCCCTATTAAATGCGCCAGAACTTGTAATACAGGGTCACTTTCCGGTAGAGTATTTTTTTTTTCACAGTGGGGTCCGTAGTAAATAAAAAGTTATGATTTGAGAAAAATTTCTTTTGTATAACTTAATATTATCTTCAACACCCCCAATAAACAACCATAAATAGCATGTCTAACGCAAGGACTCATCAGTACCAATCTAGTGAAAATTATAAAAAAGATACAGCATATAGATTTTTTCGAATTTTAATAAGAATTAGTAAAAAAAAGTCAATTTTCTCATAAAAACACAAAATAAATTATAACTCTGCAGGGACCTTAAGGACCTCCCGTAAAACAACTTTTTGCAGCTGATGACCCCATCTAACCCCTAGTTGCGTTTGAACAATGACTTTTTGGCCAACCTGTATTTACAGGGTTACTTATAAAACACCGGCAACCTCTCAGGACTATGTTGCTTACATCATAATCAACAACTTTTGTTGCATGACTTTTAAAAATTCGTCATATTTTAGTTTATCAGATTTTCATACATTAATAAAAATATTTAAATCGGGCGCTCTAAATGTCACCACTATGCTCCCCTCGCTATTGTACTATTGCTTTCTTTAACTTCGCATAGACTTCGTGATATAGTCCTGAGAGGTTGCCGGTGTTTTACAAATAACCCTGTATACTAATTTGACGTCATAGAATAGACAAAAGTCCAAAAAGAAAACCAGAAAAAAAAGTACTGGCAGAAATATAATTAAAAATAACAGTATTTACATAAACTATCTAACTAAATTAAAAACAACAGGACGTTAAGGTGTCAAAATACTCCTCCACATCGCTGTCATCCGAAAACGTGCCCAGAAGACTGGCGGCATTGGCACGTTGAATGGCAATGCTGATACTTTGCCAGCCCTCTAAAAAAAATTTTTTCACTAAAACAACCCATACCATTTACAACAAATTCCAATGCCTTACAATGCCCCTTAAAGGCAAGAACAGATGTTAGGCTCGGCCCATTGTCTCTTTGCAATAAATTCTATGGTCCACCATACATGGCGAAAGGGACAATGTAGAATTATTGCGAACGGTTAACATACATCTCGCACCTAGGAAAGGATATCGGCAGACATAGCTGCATTAACTAGATTAGGGAGTATGTTTATTGTTTTCTAGTTGAAAGGACTTGTTGAGGCAGTTTTTTTATTGAACTGAAACTTGTTATGTGACTTTCAACAAGTTTAACGCAACCATGGAGGGGAAATATTAACTAAAACTCACTAAGAGATGGCAGTATTACCAGATTTGTGACTACGTAGTTCTACTAGGTACGCAAGATGGCGTGCAAACAGTCATGCATTCGACTCTTCAGTGTGACCAGCCTTCGCTCATTTTCCATGAGTAGTATAACCTCGATAAACTTATGTAATAATTATGTATTAAAAATAATACCACAAGAAAACAACAAAATATTATTTTGAAGATCAATAAAATAACGAGAGTGAATGCGTGGCACTCGAACGCATGCGTGTAATATTACGAAGTTTCACTTCTTCCGCGTGGAGGGACTCCACGAACTATTTTTTCTAGAAGAATTGTTTATAAGTGCTTAAATAACGTAATAAATATACGTAATATAGGGGTGTAATTAATGGACGATTCTATATTCGAACTTTAAAACGATACTATACTGAAGACAACTTTACATTTTCTGCTCGGTCTTGAGGTCTCCCACCTGCAACAAAGCAGTCCACACTGCTTCGTTTGTCTGGTGGTGGCTAGCGCGACTTTTGAGCATGAGATACTGGGTTTTTTCCCAGGTTTCATTGGAAATTCTCAATAGCAGCCTCGAAGTCTGGATTTGTGCCCGATTGATGGCAATAGGCTCGCCCCCTATTACATGGGACTTAAACATAACTGGCGAAATGTGGGTGTTCTATTAGGCCTCTGCCTAACCTTTCGGGGTCTACAAGCGTGTTGTTATGTTACCTACATCCTTTACTATAAAATTCGTTTTGAGGAGCTCGTGGCTAAATAATAATAGCCGCCCGGGTCGATCTTAAGGGTTAAGCCGTGCTTGCCGAGGTTGGTCCGTGGATGGGTGACCATCATTACATACCGAGTTTCCTCCGTGCCTCGGAAAGCACGTTAAGCCGTCGGTCCCGGCTGTCATTTGTAGATCTTTGACAGTCGTTACGAGTAGTCAGGAGCCAAAAAAAAGTCTGACATCCAGTCTTACCAAGGGGTATCGTATTACCCAGTTACTGGGTTGTGGAGGTCAGATAGGCAGTCGCTTCATGTAAAATACTGGTACTCAGCTGCATCCGGTTAGACTGGAAGCCGACCCCAAGAGAGTTTGGGAAAAGGCTAGGCAGATGATGATGATCCTTTACTATAAAATTGTAGCAACACCAGGGTAGCATACTTAAAAGAAGATTAAACAGAATATACTCTGTGCAAAAAATTAAGCCCCTTTATCGCCCAGACCGTTTAATCGGCTCATTTAAAATTCACAAACGAAACTGAAGCGACGATATTAAGCCGATATAATTGCTACATTCATTTATTTAACCAATCACTGAAAAAAGGGCAAATTTACTTTTTGAAACAAACAAATTGTTTTATTTTTAAATAAAAAAGCCAATTTCATTTATAACGATGGAATAAATGAACGCACCGTGTTCCGGACAAGAGCGCCGTGGACAAAATTTCTCACCCCGAGTTTCGGGCGATTAAATGCAAAAACATTTATCGACTGCCACCACAAGTCAATTACTGTGCAATGAAAAACAATTACACGACTGTCCGTTTCGTTGCGGTTGGTTTAATAAAAGTAAAGCAAACGAAGGGTTTTTTTTCATTTATTTTTTTTGGTTGTTGAACTGTCAGTGTCACTGTGATTTGCTGTGATTGCGGACGCGGACATTTTACAATGGGTCTCCGTTTTTTTGTTAAAAACATTATAAATCAATCTTCAGTTCCATGAGTTTGAAAAGTAAGAGTTAAATAAACAAAATCATAGATATCAGTCGTTAAACGTGCCAGCCCTTACCGTACTTATGCCTTTTTTTTTTTTTTTTTGCGGATGGGAAATCATCAAATGACTTCTCCCGCTCTGGGCGGAGCGGGAGGGAGTGTCAGACTTGTACTGACTAAAACCCACCCATGTTCCTTCTTCGCCCTTTGTGTTCCAGGGCCGCGGTATCTCTTTCGAACAACCCGCAGCCCTGGCAGGCATCGGCCTTTTCGGACCCCTTCCGTAATGCTGTCATCTCCTTGAGGCGCGCGTGGAACACGTACGCGCCGTCGACACGGCCTGTCGTCATGAGACGGACGGACGGTGAGCTAGCCCATTACTCACCGTCCACAGGCTCGCGCCTACGGTGGCCGGGGGCCACTGGTTGCCCCCCGATGCCCGGGGCGTCTCCCGCGGCGGCTGGGACGTGAGGTTCTCTCCCTCTCACGTTCCGCCACCTCCTTCGCTAGCATGACTGCTTCGCAGAAGGAGGCGACGGCATCCCATTCCCTCTCGCTCCGGACCATGGATTGAACCAGGGCCGGACGCGAGAGGTCGCCGCCGCCAATCGCCGCTACGAACCGTACTTATGCCTCAGAAACATTTTTGTACGCTGCGATGAGTCAACTTGTAGATCGCACACATAATAAAAAAGTCTTTTATTTCATATACCGATCTGCTGGTCTACCATGACGTCTTAAAGCAGTATTGTTTTACTCTTATTCCAGTGTGGGCAAGAGATGGAGCTATACAAGATGTCTAGCGCCATCTCTTTCCCACACTGAAAAAGAAGTAAAACAATACTATTTTAAGACGTCATGGTAGGACACCTGATCGCACATTCAATGTTCAAATGTCATGTCAAATGAAACAAAAACGTATATTATTTTATATTGTTTATTGATACGGTAGGGTAATTAAAATATTTCGAATGTATTTACGTCAGTTGCACGTTTACGAATACCGCTCACAAAACTATACAAGTTGTTGTTTTGCATCCTCGTCAAAATTCAGGAGGTTGTCACACAAGATATAAATATTAAATTAAAATTATGGTAAATAAAATGCTGATGTTTGTCGGTATTTCAGAATAACCCCCTTAACGTGATTTAGTGAATAAGAAATTAATAAATAAACGTTTGAGATTCTTTGTATTTGTGGAAACGCGGTTATAGGGCAAGAATCAGACGACCCGCGTTTAAATCACGGGTGATTCACACTTACACGATTTCCGTAAAGAAGAAAAAAAGACTTACCCATTTACCCTTATGGACGATAATCAGTAGCATAGTTACCTCCTTGAATTTGACGAGGATGCAAAACATTAACACCTTTTATTGGTATGATATTATCTGACACAAGCATATGCCCGCGGCGTCGCCCGCGTGGAGTTCGATAATTGTCCCATGGGAACATACTATCGGGATAAAAAGTATCCTATGTGTTAATCTAGGTTATAAACTACCCGTGTGCTAAATTTCATCCAAATCCATTCAGTAGTTTTTGCGTGAAAGAGTTACAAACATCCATCCATGCTCACAAACTTTCGCATTTATAATATTAGTAGGATTAGATCTTTGATACAGATCTTCAGAAATCATCCAGTCTCACCAAAGGGTATCGTATTATCCGGTAACTGGGTTTTGGAGGTCAGATAACTAGTAACCCCATGTAAAATACTAGTAGTCGGCTTCACCCGGTTAGACTGAAACCCGACCATAACATAAATGGTAAAAGGCTAGGCAGATGAAGTATAATAGGACAGAAGTGTTGTACAAGCTAAGTTAAGTATGTAATGTTATCGTCATGGACAACTATAAATCAGTTTAGCCTTCAGTGTTATTAAACGCAAGCTCCCCTATACGCTGTACAGAGCTAAGAATATGTTTAGACGCAACAGAATTTCTTAAAATCTCACCAAAAAGAGCTGACCATTTGAGGCAACACTGGTCTCCCAAAAAAAATATGCTTAGTTACTGGAACTGGATATGTACATATAGTTTTTCTGGTCCCCGTGCGTTCATCTACCATTCCAGTTCATCATCAGCCTATAATGTTCCCACTGCTGGGACACAGGCCTCCTCTCTATGAGAGGGAGTGGGCTGTAATCTATCACGCGGGCCCAGTGCGGGTTGGTAGATGTCACATTATGTCTTCGAATTTTTAGTTCTAGAACATGGCGGTTTCCTCACGATGTTTTCCTTCACCGCTTTTGAGGGCTGTTTATTTCCTCACCGCTGTGAGGAAATAAACAGCAACTATTCAAGTTGCTTACAAGTTATGATTGACATCTGCTTAAGAGCGTTTACGCCTTAAGTTAAATCGGTTCAGTCATTTCGGAAAATAACGACTTGAAAGTGTGTATGAAATGCAGTGAGGTGTAATCGCTCTTAACGATATTTTCGACGTCCAAACGTCACTTAAATTTAACTGCTTAAAAAGTAGATAAGTACCTACTATTCCCATCCATTTTCTCTCAAATCCATAACAAAATAAACAACAACAACGGGGAATCTAAATCTCAAACTTGACAATACCCTGTCAAAATACTTCGCTTAAGTCTGTGCCACCCCCTTCGGCAAGTCATGCCAATCGCCCCTCTGCAGCGAAATCATCTTAAAATGAAAGGGAAAATCCTGTAAATTACACCCCTCAATAGCACCCCATTATTTTATTTGTAAGGGTGCTTTCTCGACGAACACGATTTGAGTGCATCAAAAGAATTCTGAATTGTCATACTTCTTTCAGGGTGAGAAAAATGGATCCTAATTTATCTAATGAGGTTTTATGTAAGAAATAGTATGATATTATTATATTCTATCGCTACTTAAAATCTATTATGATTGCCTAGCCATAGTGTATACAAGATGCTGTTTTCCTTCCTCGTCAAATTCAAGGAGGTAACTATGCTAATGATTCTCGACCCGAATCAATAATAAAATGGGTAGGGTTTTTTTTGTTTTCTTATTTACTGAAGAATCGGCAAGTGTGAACCACACGTGTTTTAAAAGCGGCCTGTCTGATACTTCCCTATAATCGTGCTTTATAACGCAAACAAACAACCTCAAACGTTTATTCGATAAATTCTTATTCCCTAAACCGCGATTATTCTGAAGTACTGACAAATTTAAACAACAAAAAAAAGGCAGCCTTTTTTAATAATCAACTAGGTACCGTAATTTAAATTGATTATTTATGTCTTCTGTGACAACCTCCAGAATTTTGACGAGGATGCAAAACAACACCTTGTATAAATACGGCTAATAAGCTAACATCGATATAGGTTAAGCAGAGATGTCGCTAACTGTGCATTCAAACGCCAGTTATGCTTATGTAACATGTGATTGGGAGCGACACAAATCAATACTCCAGTCTGCTACTGGGAAACTCCTTATATAAAAATCTAATAACGCTTTGCCCGACCTGGAAGTCAAACCCAGACTCGCATGCTCAACAGTCGCGCTTAGGACCACTAGACCTACGAAGCATTGAAATTGTTTTTATTTTTACAGAAGAACATGTTTAGGCAAGCTTTCAATTTAAATATACGCGACTGGAAAATATATTAACCAAAATTACCTTTTATAAGTTATCACGTATTCAAATCAGTCATCGGCTTTGTTTTTTTTTTCTACATCCCAAATTAGACAACGCATTTATCGTAAGGCTTCTTGTTGACACACGTTTTTTTTTACCGTGCATTGCACCGACTCACGAGTTACAAGTCGTGTGTGGGTCCACCACAAAAGCGCATTACTTTGTGAAAATTATTTCATCACCTCTCAAAGGAACACATTTAGGAGAAACCGGTATGTCCTAGAACCAAAAATATCGAAGACATGTGACATCTACCAACACGCACTGTGCCCACATGGTGGATTACAGCCCACTCCCTCTCCTAGAAAGGAGGTCTGTGTCCCACCAGAGGAAATATTATAAGCTGATAATGCAGCTACAACCATAAGTTTTCACAACAATAAAAAATCGTGTATGTACAAGAAGCCTAAGGATTGTAATTCTATCAATTTACCTAAACCTACGCGGTATATATTGTTCGTTATTGGAACACAGTTCATAACGTATTCAGAACGGGTAATGGACTGATTACCCCTGATGAGGGCAGGGTAATTCAGTTACATTCCCATCTCAGGTAAACCCTTTTGTATACGTGTTGAGCTAAATAAGCAATGTATTTGTATGTGTATTTATTTCCGGCACAGAATAGGGATTTTTGGTCATTTCGATTTTATTTTGCTGAACTACGAACGAGCAGCGGTGTCCGCTCCGACTTACGAGCAGTAAGCCGTGGGTTCGAACCCAGGCAGGCGCATTACTTTGTGTAATTTATTTCATCACCGCTGCCCTCAAAAACGGTGCAATGAAGGAAAACATCGTGAGGAAACCGGCATGTCCTAGAACTAAAATTCGAAGACATGTGACATCTACCAACCCGCACTGGGCCCGCGTGGTGGATTACAGCCCACTTCTTCTCATAGATAGGAGGCCTGTGTCCCAGCAGTGGGGACATTATAGGCTGATGATGATGAACTAAGAAATTGTGCTTTTGAAGTAGATAAACTTACTCTGCCACTAACGGGATATCTTCAATGATTTTCAATTAAAGTGACCTCCCGATATTTCGACGCTGTTGCAAGCGCCATCGAAATCACGGAAGATATCTATACCGTGACACTGTGTCAGCTTAAAACAATTTGCAGGAAATTTTTATTTACTATAATCAGATGTTTCATTCGGCACCGTAATTATAAACTGAAACGTATGAACACATAAATTTAATCATAATTGACAAATTATTAAGTGAAAACTAAGTTGGGTTTTTTGCAATCAGCGTGTTTCTTTCACGGTCCCAATAATCGAACATGACATAATATAGTGGTTAAACAAAAAAATCTTTTCTCGAGCAAAATGCCTAAAGACTTTAAACAAAAATGCTACTGCAACTGATAAATACACGACCGTGTTTTTGTTGGGGATCCGTCCAGAAATACAAAACTCCTCTTGAGTTTTGTACTTCTGGATAGATTTTGTCTCTTCGGTTGTAGTTTAAACAGCATAACTGTTACAACATCTACGCACTCCTTTTACTTCAGTCTCTTTAAATTCAAGTAAAATATCATCGAAAAGCTTCAGAATGCTCGCTCTCCCAAAGCTCAAAATCCTGTGACAGACTCACTCCATATCGACCAAAACAAACACTCAATTATACCACATAGCAACAGTTCCACGCATTTCTGCCGATTCATTCAAACCCCTAAGCCAGGTATTTCCCTAATCGCATAACGTGTTCCCTCTGAAAGCAATCCAAATCACGCATTCCCTTTACACGTATGTAGTCCTAGTATTTGCTCCCTAAATATTGTCCCCAACCCCTTTGAATATTAACTATGTATCTCTATTTAGTGGTAACTAAATAATTCAGGGGTGTGCATATTGACCGACGGAATACCTAATGCATTGGTAACCAAAATGAAAAGGTCTTCCTCGCCCTCTTTGTTGAAGGGAAATTTTCTTCTTTAAAAGGAATAGGGACGTGTTATAAGGTGTTAAGTTACGATGGTTAATGTATAATTAATTTGATGTGAGATTTGATGTTGACAAGGCTTTGTGATTTAGGGTCCTGATTTAAACACACGTACGTGTATAGCTTGGTGACTTTCATTGTTGTTTTGGTTACCTAGATTATTTTGCTCCAAATTGAGAAATTTGGACCATATGCCTATTGATATTGAGTGCAAATTGGTGTCAAATTTGCAAGACAAAAAATATTTAAATGGACAAAAATGAATATCAGCATATAGTGATCTGCAGCCTGTTCTGTTTTGGCACTGGCCCCTTCAAGGTAAGACGTAGTGGTTCGGAATCCACCACGCATATAAAAATAAAATTGATGATGCAGAATTCGGAAACCTCTGATGATCAGATATTTTATTATATTACATAATATGTACATTATTTACAAACTACAAATAGATATAAAATAAAAATAAAATATGTACAAGTATCAAAATTACAGGGCGTCAAAAAATTCGTCGACATCGCTGTCAACAGGAAAAGTACCCAGAAGGCTGGCCGCATTGCCACGTTGGATTCTTTGGCCAAAAAAAATGATTATTAACTAAAAAACGAGTCGCTAGTTGATCCCATTCCAACAAACTGCGCTGACACAAAAATATCCCAAAAAGTCTTGATGAACTACCAAAACCTTTAATGAATCAGACTAAACCGAATATCTGATAGTGCAAGTTTTAGTGCTTAATTCTGGTACATTAATAGTCTTCTACTGAAGGTCTGCTAAGTGCGGGAGGGGGGGAGAGGGGTAAGGCGTGAATAATGTGACATAATCGAGTTGAGCTTACGTCGTGTCGTCAATGCTCCTTGATTGAGTTCATAACGACGTTACCGTCAGACACTGATGAACTTTGCTGCTTTGAGGAGTCAAGGGAGGCGTGGAAGCGGGATGAGGAACATGGTCCTTGCCTTATAACCACTAAGCATGGAGATCCCTCGGTGGCCACTGCTTCCTCGTCTATTGTATGATGATTCTTCTCAAGTTGTTGTTGCTTGTTTGGTGCTCGAAAGCGGACTGCGCTAGATGAGTCGCAAACGCCATGAGTAGCACTTCTTGTGGCTCATCGGCCAGGGCGACAGTAGGATCACGGTGGTGATTTTTCGTGGGTGCAAGTCCCACATAATCAAACTGTCTCCCTAGATGGTGGGGTATAATAAGTTAGGTATTTTTCAGCACTTAATAAAAAAAAAAGGACTGTGCCACCTCGACATGGCGAGGAATGGAGAAGTATGGACGAAGAAGACAGGCTGCGTGGATCTCAGATACATTGAGATAATGGCAAGAGAATGATGAAGACTTATGTCACCTATGGTTATTTCTTTTTCTTCTTAACGTATCAATGACAATTCAAATTGAGTCAGTCCAGAATTTGGCGACGAGTTTGGCGCTTTCAGTGGCGTCCATCAGCTCCTGTGACGTGCAAGCAACATGACAGGTAGGACTTGATACACAGCAGTGCTTGTCGCAGTCACGACGTGCAAGCAGTAATCCGATCTGTTTGTACTTTTTTTTATTTTTTTTATTGCGTTGTATCTACCCATGTTTATTGTTTTATTTTATTTTTGTAATTTTGTATGCACGTCATGTTCCTGCGACAAATAAATATATTTTCTTTCTTTCTTTCTTTCAGTGTGTCTGGTGGGTTTTTCTAAGCTTTCAAACCGCCAATTTTCTTTGCCCCATACCATACCCCACTGCGCTCTATGTTGAAATGGCACCGTCTGGAAAGTACGGACAAAGGTGAATTTGTTAGCCAGGATCGGGGCGCTACAATCATTCTATTATTGGAACTTTAAATGCTAAAACCCTATTAACATACACTAATTTGCACCTTGTCTCTTTACTAAATGGTTTGAGATGGAGAGTGTGTTGAAATAAGATGCTGAGCCTTAGAAGTATAGGGAACAGGGTGCTAAGTTCCTCAAGCCTACTAATATTATAAATGCATATATACATTTTTTCTTAGCCTTGACTGTCCCATTTCTTGCAATTTTCTCGGTGTTGCGCCTCTTCTCGCTAATTAACGAACATAAGGAAAGTTATAAGTTAAAAAAATCCTGAGTTTTTTGGGGGGGGGGGCAGTCCCTCCCCCCCCCCCCGGCAATGCCCATGGCGACAAATGACAAGATTTCAAATTTCAAATCGACCAAACCTGTAGAAGTTGTTTATATCCCTTCATCAACTGGAGAACAGGTGATGATCTTCAAACGGCTGAGCAGATTTTCTCGAAACATAGCTAAGAACACTCTCGATTAAAATACCTTGAAACGAAACTAATTTTATCAAAATCGGTACATCCGTTTTAGGATATTTCGTATTCTGGATATTAAGTATACATAATTTACTTTCTGTACAGTCCTAATATTAATAAAAATATGTATTACATGTAACAAAAGCAGAAAAGAATTAAAAGGCGTCTAAATAATAATAATACCCACCTATTATTGTACCACTGCAGGGCTATGAACTTTTCACATACAGAGCATGCTTTATTAGCATTGATAATTTTGATCGCCCTTTTTTTGTAATTGTACTCAATTCTTACGTAAAAATCTTTCCTATTCCTACCTAAAATATCAAAACAGTTCATCTACTACAGAACCCGCAAAGCCATGTTACTATAAAAATAGCAATCCTCAGGTTATCGCAGAAAACGGTACAAACTCACATCTGTTCTTATAATGCAATAATATGGAGAAGGGCGTTTATTTTATTTTTATGGCTTCAAATCTCCTTAGAAAGGCTCTGGTCCCCATATCAACTGAGAGCGTTTTATTTTCTCTGCTATAGTGTTATTGTTACTGCCCAATTGCGTTCGTTTCAGATGTGTTTGAAGTAATAGGGGGGCTTTTGATAGACTTCTTGTGTTTGTTGTATTTTTTTGGCATTATGAATTTTAGAGAGCTTTGTTATTCTAGTGGCCTGCAGAGCAAATACTGAGCATGATGTCCAAGGTGAGGATCTGATTCCAAGGTCGAGCAGTGATATTTTGTTTTCGTATCAGGAATTTCTCATTAACAGCGTTTGATGGCTTCTATTGGTGGTTGTTATAATATAAGGTCACATCACTAGCAATGCGTCCCAATTCTATGGCTGGTCTACACTGTCGGTGGATATGGCAACGCGGTTTGACCGGTCTCTTGTAATCTATAATATGCTCGAAGTCTTGAATAAAAAAATGTATCGTGTCCCAAACAGTCTTTTAATTAATACAGTGGTTTACTGGTTTACAACACCATCTCCTCACTCTCGTCTCTGGAGGTCTACTCTCTTTCTCCGAAACACCACCGAAAAACCGTTTGTGACTCTATATAATTTGCGGACGCACACAAGAAGTTCGAATTCACAGACAACGAATGTATTGAATGTTATTGTGTGCGTCCGCAAATTATATAGAGTAGAGTCACAAACGCAACTACGTTTAATTTTCGTTCGTTGCCGAAGTTACGTTTCGTAGAAAGAGAGTAGACCTCCTGTTTCCGTGGAGTCCGGTCTTTAGACATATATTTCAGTACACTATCTGTCCAAAGTTCAGTGTCCACAATACGGTAATTAGTTCAATCCGCTCGTTTTGACCGTACTTTGACAAGTCCCTTAAGATTTGTTCTGATTTGTTCTTGTTTTTCAACATTATAATGAAGTAGAAATAAAAATCGGTCATGTGCGAGTCGGACTCGCACACGAAGGGTTCCGTACCATTATTTATAAAAAAGAGCAAAAAAAAATTTTTTTTTGTATGGGATCCCCTTAAATATTATTCTGTTTTTAGTATTTGTTGTTATAGTGGCAACAGATAGATAATCAGGAGAAATTTCAACTGGCTAACTATCACGGTTCATGAGATACAGCCTAGTGACAGACGGCCGGACGGACGGACAGCGAAGTCTCAGTAATAGGTTCCCGTTTGACCCTTTGGGTACGGAACCCTGAAAACAAATGAATCACTCTGTATGCTATGTCAAATTCAGTCCTTTGTTTTTTATCCTAATCAACAACAGCTCTAAACAAATAAATCCAATCTGCAATATTTTCACGAACATTTTTGATATGGTTAAACATATAAACTGAATTAAATCTTTTTGAACTAAACAAAGCGAGATAAAACAATCAAATTTATCAACCTGTGCAATGCAAATAAATTGAATGTTGCCAATATTTGCATGACAATATTTTTGTGTTATAACTATGCAATTTTATGGCCTGTCCTCGTGCAATACTGATAGAGGATTTATGTTGCTATTATTGGAAAACTTTGCATTAAATTTTGTATGTTGGTTTGTCTGTATGCAGGTACAATCATTGCATCGCCATTATCATGGCAAGATCTCTTAATGCAAAGGGATCTCCGGTTATTCGAAAAGTGCACCTATGTCTTTTGAAAATAAGGCTTTCGTTTGCAGAATTTGATTAGGTTCTATTTCAAAAGTGTCTAAACAAGTATTAATCGTTTTCTATGCGTTTCGTTTTGACGTGACAACGTCTTATAAATTGGTTTGCCGGGTGACACTTCAAGAAACTGCGTTACGCTCCGCTCACGTTATGCGCTCACAATGAGAGCGAGTGAGAGGCACGCGTCCCTTCCACTCGGGCATGGTTAGCCCGCCTAAGAGCGAGAGAGACAGACATAAAAAGTGAAAGGCACGCGCAAATAAATGTTTTAAATTGTTACTATTATTTCATCCTTCTTCCTACTATACGAATGAATATTCACATTAAAATTATTTTACCACTCAAAGTCGTTGTCACGTAAAACTTTCGCCCGTATACCGACTTTACAGGCAACCAATTTTTTTTTTTTTATAATTTCCATTTTGTTTTATTTTCCACCATCTTTATCCCAGAAAGTCAGTGACCTGAAAATTAGACAACCAGTCTTACAGAGAGGGGTTTCGTATTACCCAGTTAGGGTTTTGGGAGTCAGATGGGCAATTTCTCCATGTAAATACTGGTGTTCAGTTGAATCCGGTAAGATTGGAAGCCGGCCCCAAGATAGTTTGGGAAAAGGCTAGGCAGATGATGATGCTGATCTTTCTCTGCTTTTACGAGATTCTCGTCATGCGCGACCGTTATATAAACAATCATTGCGCGAGTTTGGAAAGAGATTGTTTTCGCTTAAAGAATTTGTTTGTTTTCAGGGCTTCAAATATCAGATAGTGTATAAACATACAGAAAGGGTATATACATACTTACAACAACTGAACATGTGCTAAAGACCATCAGGTCTGTAAAATTTCAGCTGCTTTATACATTTGGGTCGAATAGGTATTGAAATTTTGTATAGGGCAGCAATTATTTTTTTCGCTATTACGATGTTTGTCCGATGAAGAAACATGCTCAGTGGGATGGTCTGTAGCAACCCTATATACCCTTTCCGTTAAACCCTGTATAGGAAATGTTACTGATAGCAATCTTCAGAGCCCTATAAGGAGTTACCTATGTTTCATCGAAAAGAAATTGACAAATTATCACTCCCCAAACAATTTTTCGCATAATTTCATTTGCCAAATTATTACTTAGCAAAAAATCTGTTCACAAATAATTGTAACGCAAACCTTATGTTTGGCAAGTGAACGTTTATACAATAACTTGTTTACCAACTAGTACTTTTACCAATTTTTATGTAGTCAAATATTTCTGTTGGAATAACACAGTTTACGCAAAATAAAATAAGGCATATATTTAGTTGCGGGGTAGGATGGTGGAGGACTGGGCTCTGGAGGAGGGCCTGGTCGTCCTAAATCGGGGTTCTGTCCCCACGTGTGTGCGGATGCGGGGCGAGTCGGTGGTGGACATCTCGTTCGCTAGCCCCGCTCTGTCACCGCGTGTTGTTGACTGGCGCGTTATGGAGGGGGTGGAGACCTATTCCGACCACCGGTACATCCGGTTCGATGTCTCCGCCCAGGACTCAAGCGCGCCGGTCTCACAGGCCCCGAGTGGTCCGCGTTGGGCGCTGAAGCAGCTGGACCGGGAGCTCCTCCTGGAAGCCTCGATAGTGCAGGCCTGGGTGACATCACCGAACAGGCCTGCCGACATCAACAACGAGGCAGGGTGGTTCCAGGAGGCCATGTCCGACATATGCGACGTGGCAATGCCCCGAGTTCGGCCAGGACGCGCCCGGCGTCAGGTGTACTGGTGGTCGCGAGAGCTGAAGTCTCTGCGCGAGGCGTGCGTCGCCGCGCGGCACCTGTACGCCAGGCATCGCAGGCTCCGCATCCGCCCTACGGATGCGGCAGCCATTGAGGCGGAGCTGTACGAGGGATACAGAGCAGCGAAGACCGCCCTCCAAGAGGCTGTCCAGCGGGCCAGGGACCTGGGCCGCGAGGAGATGCTGGGGACTCTCGACAGAGATCCGTGGGGGCGCCCTTACAAGATGGTGCGGGACAAACTCCGCACCTGGGCCCCCCCGCTGACGCAGAGTCTCCGCCCTCAGCTCGTGGAGGACGTGGTGAGCGCTCTGTTCCCTCTGCGAGGGGAACATCCTCCCCCGCCTATGGCTCCGCCGCTTGCGGTGCCAGATGTGGACCACATCGAGGACGATGACGACATTCCGGAAGTGACCGGGGTAGACCTGAGAGTGGCGGTAGGCAGGCTTAAAGCCAAAAATACCGCCCCGGGACCCGATGGCTTGCCTGGCAAAGCCTGGGTCCTGGCCTCGGAGGCTCTCGGGCCCCGACTGGAAGGGCCCTTAAGCGCATGCTTGGAGAGAGGCCAGTTCCCGCTTCGTTGGAAGACGGGGAAGCTGGTCCTCATCCGGAAGCCGGGGCGCCCTGCGGACTCTCCGTCCGCATACCGGCCCATTGTGTTGCTCGACGAGGTGGGCAAGCTCTTTGAAAGAGTCATTGCGAACCGCCTCGCCGGGCACCTTGTGGGGATGGGGCCGGACCTTGCGGAACACCAATTTGGTTTCCGCAGGGGGCGCTCGACGGTGGACGCCATCATGCGCGTGAGGGCTCTCACGACGGGGGATGCAGTGTCTCGGGGTGGGGTCGTCTTGGCGGTGTCTCTTGACATCGCCAACGCCTTCAACACCATGCCCTGGAGCTGCATAAGGGAGGCACTTCGGTATCATCGGGTGCCGACCTACCTTCGTCGTGTGGTCGGGGACTACCTGACGGATAGGGCCGTCATCTACCCCGGTCGCACCGGAGAATGGAATCGGCGAGAGGTGTCGTGCGGTGTTCCACAGGGATCGGTTCTGGGGCCGCCCTTGTGGAACATCGGCTACGACTGGGTGCTGCGCGCTGACCTCCCTAGTGGTGTCAGCGTAGTTTGCTACGCTGACGACACGCTGGTGCTGGCACAGGGGAGGTCGCACGAGGCGGCGGCCGAATTAATGACACGCGGGGTTGCGATAGTCGTGGAGAGAATCCGGCAACTGGGTCTCGAGGTGGCATTGCACAAGTCCGAGGCCATGTGCTTTCATGGGCCTCGGAATGCGCCACCGTCGGGATCCATACTGACGGTAGGAGGGGTTCCCATCGGCGTCGAGTCGACGCTGAAGTACCTAGGGCTTGTCCTCGACAGCCGGTGGAACTTCGTGGAGCACTTCCGACGTTTGGCCCCAAAACTGGAACGGGCAGGAGCTGCATTCAAGCGGCTCTTGCCCAACCTGGGGGGTCCAAACGCCTCCTGCCGGAGGCTCTACGCGGGGGTCGTGCGGTCCATGGCCCTTTATGGGGCCCCGGTGTGGGCGCGTTCTTTGAGGCGGCGAGCCGCCCATTACCTGAACGCGCCCCAGAGGGTGGTAGCCGTAAGGCTGATCCGGGGGTACCGTACGATCTCCGGCGAGGCGGCGAGCCTCTTGGCCGGATTGCCGCCATGGGATCTGGAGGCGATAGTCCTCGCGCGCCTGCACGAATGGCGCGCGGAGGCACTACGTCGGGGGGAAACTCCGCTGCCGCGGCAAATTGTCGCTCAGCGGACAGACCTCCGGCGTGATCTCATGGCGACATGGAGACAGCGACTGTCGCAACCACGTGCAGGGCACGCCACAATAGTGGCGATAAGTCCCCTCTTTGAGGAGTGGCTAGAGAGGCGGCACGGCGCCCTCACCTTCCGCCTGACGCAGGTCCTCACCGGACACGGTTGTTTCGGGAGGTTCCTGCACCGAATCGGGCGGGAGGAAACGCCCGGGTGTTACCATTGCGAGGATCGGCCGGAGGACACGGTGGAGCACACCGTGGAGCTCTGCCCCGCTTGGGCTGAGCACCGCCGTGTCCTCGTAGCGGCGATTGGCGGCGGCGACCTCTCGCGTCCGGCCCTGGTTCAATCCATGGTCCGGAGCGAGAGGGAATGGGATGCCGTCGCCTCCTTCTGCGAAGCAGTCATGCTAGCGAAGGAGGTGGCGGAACGTGAGAGGGAGAGAACCTCACGTCCCAGCCGCCGCGGGAGACGCCCCGGGCGTCGGGGGGCAACCAGTGGCCCCCGGCCACCGTAGGCGCGAGCCTGTGGACGGTGAGTAATGGGCTAGCTCACCGTCCGTCCGTCTCATGACGACAGGCCGTGTCGACGGCGCGTACGTGTTCCACGCGCGCCTCAAGGAGATGTCAGCAAACCGGATGGGGCCCGAGAGGGCCGATGCCTGCCAGGGCTGCGGGTTGTTCGAAAGAGATACCGCGGCCCTGGAACAAAAAGGGCGAAGAAGGAACATGGGTGGGTTTTAGTCAGTACAAGTCTGACACTCCCTCCCGCTCCGCCCAGAGCGGGAGAAGTCATTTGATGATTTCCCATCCCGAAAAAAAAAAAAAAAAAAAAAAAGGCATATATTTAGTATCGTCAGTTTTCAATTTACATGATATGATAATAATATTGACTTGACGCCAAAAGTCTGTATATTAGATTTCGAAAAGGCAGCCATTTCAAGCATAAGATCTAACTTTGAAGACGTTTTATTACAAGGGTGTTTTTTCCACTTGGGACAAAATCCAAACAGGTAATATTAACTATTCTGGTAGTACATATTTTTTTTTTGTAACAGGCATTTTTTTAAAATGGTCAATCTCGTCTAACTAGTTCAGTTTCGGGTAGCCTTTTTTTGTTTTTTTTTTCCATATTTCTTACTATATAATCTAGTCATTTCAGGTTACAGTTCTAACCTAACCTAACCATTTTTATTTAATAATTAACCCCGTCTAAATAGTTCGGTTCTCGATAGCCTGCTAAAAATAATCTCATTTTTTAATTATATTATTCCCGAAAAAAAAATTTTCTTGCCTTTATATTTTTTGTCATAGCAAATCATTTGACCTAACGTTTACTCTCTAAAGATTGTTTGCTGTAATAAATCATTTGATTAAAGACTAGATGCCGTAATGTCATTTTCTTTGGTAATATTCTGCTAAGTAAAAATTTGACCAAATGAAAAAGTGCGTACTAAAATCATTCCAAATGTTGCATTGGCATAAAAAAGGTTACTAAAATTTGTTTGGCTAGTGAAATTTTGTCAAAATCTTTTCGGCAAAACGGCAGGCTCCCCCCTATAACTTAACGGCACCAAATACAAAATCAAATATTTTGTCTGCCAACCAGGGCGAATTGCTAGTCTTTGATGAAAATAGGTTATGAGCTGTTTCAATATTCATAGAGTTTAAAAGTAATATGCAGATTATGGTTATATAAAGCTTTTGGCGAGATCGGTGCGAAAAATTGATCGATCACAATTTCGACGCAATTTACAATCAGTTATATGAACATTGCTGGTTATAGGATACGATTCATGAAATGACTGCCGACATTAAAGATTTTGTTAAAAATTATAAAACAAATACAATAAATTTCTATCATTGTGGATAATGTTGAGATAAAAGTAATATATTATTGTATAACCACAATTAACTATTTTGTTTATTAATAAAATAATTATTATTTTGCGTGCAATTGATACATGTCCTGTATAGCTAAATATGTGGACTTTAGAATTATACCTGACTGTAACAACTTTATACCATGTTAAGGCAAATAAAGACTTGTATTTTGATAAGTCTTCTCGTCTCACATAATATATACTTTGCGTAACTTAATTGGATTGGAATTGATTGATTAGAAGGAATCAATGTTTCAATTGACATAGAAGTAAGAACTAGTAACAGACAGTACTACTGAGAGAGAACGCTGTCTCAAGCAAGTCTTTAGACCCACTGCTTTTAATATCATAATCTGGCAAGACTTGGCTAAACTATTGTTGACTTCCAGTCCCACAAATATCTCAACAAATGTCAGCCGGAACCAAAACGTGCTTTCTAAGGCACAGAGGTGACTCAGTATATAAAGGATGATCACTCATCCACGGACCGACCTTGACTAGCGTTGCTTAACCTTAATGATCGGCTGCTATTATTTAGTCAAGAGTCTATATAATTAACATTTTAAGTAATAAAATTCATTTTTATACATATTATTTACATTTTTAAATATTTTTATAAAATTATATAAAAAACATTTAAAAATAGTAGCACACCGGCATCGGGAACAGGGTCCGGGATACCGGTGCTCAGGGCTCTTGAGAGAGGAACCTCCTAACAATACGTGCCATGTCCAGAAGTACTGCTTTTTGAATCAAGCCCTTGATCCTGCTGCCAAGCGAAAGACTCCTCAGATGTTGGTCAAAGCTTTTGGCTATTAAGCCATTGACGACGATACGACTATCGGCACAATGACTGCTGCACTCACGTCCCACATATCGACAACCTCGCGTGCCGGATCTAGATACTCCAATTGCTTATCTTTCTCTGTTTTCACGAGGTTCTCGTCATGTGAGACCGTTATATCAACAATCACTGCGCGACGCTTTAATCGATCTATCAACAATGTCAGGCTTATTGACAACAATAGTCTTCGTCGATCCCAATACAACGTGATATTACCATTATCGAGAACTGGGTACTAAAATTATAATTATAGAACATAATTTATCATGTAGGTATAGATATAGCACGCGGCACCTAGTTAAGTTCATCTGACAATATCTTAACGGCGCGGGTGCGGCCGCAATTAATTTCAGTTGGGCTGCGGTCTCCTCCAGACGCGGTTACGCTGGTCGGTTCCGCTTGGGACTTTGAGATGGAGTTTCATTGGCTCTGGGAACTTTCGAGTTAAGTAGGTATAAGGCTTTTTAAGAAAATTGCCTATCTCTTACAATTGAAAATAAACATTATTTTTGTTGCATAGTACCGAACTGATGTAGTTGATGTATTGATTTTTTTGAGTCAATCGTCATTTTAAATAATTATGCAAAAATGTTCTCGTTAGCCAAACATTTCGATTATTTTGCTAATTCTTATGACGTGTATATGTGATTGTAAAAACCTTATCATCTGCCTAGCCTATTCCCAAACTATCTTGGGGTCGGCTTCCAGTCTAACCGGATACAGCTGAGTACCAGTATTTTACATTAAACGATTGCCTATCCGACCTCCACAACCCAGTAACTGGGTAATAAAATACCCCTTGGTAAGACTGGATGTCAGACTTTTGGCTTCTGACTACTCGTAACGACTGTCAGAGATCTACAAATGACAGCCGGGACCAACGGCTTAACGTGCTTTCCGAGTTACATAGGAAACTCAGTATGTAGTTACGGTCAGCCATCCACGGACCAACCTCGGCAAGCACGACTTAACCTTAAAAATCGACCCAGGTGCTCGGGTCGATTTTTTATTATTTGTTATTATTTAGCCACGAGCTCCTGATTGTAAAAACCTATTTGCAAAATAAACATTGTTTATCATTTAACCATTAATACGAATACAGTGTAAGTGGTTTCTTCTAGGCTGCGTCATTGCTTCACATCCGGCGAGTTGCGACAGACGCAAGACTATTTAATATGTCTGTATTAAAAAAAAATCGAGAGAGCGAAAAAAAAAGAAAAAAGAGAGAGAAAAATTGAGAGCGGCGGTGGCCCAGTGGTGGCAGCCCCGACTTACGAGCAGTAAGCCGTGGGTTCGAACCCAGGCAGGCGCATTACTTTGTGTAATTTATTTCATCATCGCTGCTCTCAAAAACGGTGAAGGAAAACATCGTGAGGAAACCGGCATGTCCTAGAACCAAAAATTCGAAGACATGTGACATCTACCAAGCCGCACTGGGCCCGCGTGGTGGATTACAGCCCACTCCCTCTCATAGGAGAGGAGGCCTTTATCCCAGCAGTGGGAACATTATAGGCTAATGATGATGATGATGATGAAAAAAAAATTGTCTCCGCATAGTACATATCGACGTTCAGCACTTTTGATAAGTTTTGCTACCTACTTCGATTTTACGGTAAAATCTCTAGCAATGATCTTGGTATAAAAAAGGGACTCGATCTGTAACTCTACCTTCTCATCATTTTCCTACCATTGTGCCATTCTACTTGGAGTCAGCGCAACACGTTTCCTTCTTCCATTGGTAGGTTGGAGATAGAGAAGTTTGTCCTTAGCCCCTTCGCACATGCGGCTTCCCTGGTAGCTCATAATCGGCACAAATGTGAATGTCTCTACTCGTATTCTCAATCACTTTTTTCCATTCTTTTTAACAGATGTTTTACAATAGGTAGTTTTAAAATTTACAACATTACACCCTTTTGTTAATAGTTACAGCACGGATGTCAACATTAGTGTCACTTGTTTAATCTAGTCTTTTTGTAACGATTTCTTTTTTTATTAAAAACGTTTATTTAACTTGCAATGTAAGTATGTATGTTTGTATGTTTGTTACGGTGGATTCTTGGAAGCTAAATAAGAACCACTTTCCGATGTCCGATTGAGCTGAAATTTTGCACACACCTTTAGTTATGGTGACAATACATTTTTATGACAGACATAATTTAATCCTGCAGCCAGGATCGTCTCCTCACGAGAGAACTCCTCAACGTTTAATAGCACAAACACGAAACTTTGCGTACGAGTTTATATTTGATGGATAATCATGATTTGTATCATGACTTTATCCTGCAGCCAGGATCGTCTTCTCACGAGGGAACTCCTCAACGTTTAATAGCACAGACAAGAAAGTTTGCGTACGAGTTCATATGTGATGGATAATCACGATTTGTATCATTAAATTATCCTGCAGCCAGGATCGTCATCTGACGAGGGAACTCCTCAACGTTTAATAGCACAGACACGAAACTTTGCGTACGAGTTCATATTTGGTAGATAATCACGATTTGTATCATGAACTTATCCTGCAGCCAGGATCGTCTTCTCACGAGGGAACTCACCAACGGTGAATAAATGGAATGAAAAAAGTGTTGAGATTGTGATAACGATGTGTGGTCAGAAAAGATTACGGCAAAACTAAAAATGTTAATTTTATTTTAGTTTATTTACACAAGTAAACCTCGCGACAAGCTTTTATGATCATATAAATTGTGTATAATGAGGTTATAAGTTGATAGTTAAAAGTTTAAAAGAAAATATTATTTTCTTCTTTTTTTTTTTGTTTTTGTATAGACTCTTTTTCTTATTTACCGATTGTTCGTAAATGTGTGGACATTGTAATTGTAGACCTTATAGATTCCTAGATCCTTGGTAATTTTTTATATTGTTCTACGTTTTGTAGTAAGCAAAGACTTATTGTCGGGCCTAAGATGTCCTCCCATACCTAAGTACCAACGCTGTAACATAGAAATACTGTAAAACCAATTGATTTTAAAAGAGTAACCATGGAGTTTCTTGCTGGCCTTCTCCATAGGAAACGACCAACCTGAAGCGAACATCTTTTTTTTGACGTTTTATAAGTGCCCATGGCCCAGGCGTATATGTTTTTTTTTTTCATTCTACCCGTCTGACGTCTTGGCACCAATTGCTCCTTTGTCTTACATTTCATTCTCAACTTTTCTCTGGCCATCCTCTCCCTCTCCATCCATCTACTTTCACATCCATCACTCTCTTAGTCAAATGCGTTTGGCCCCGTAATCCTACCTTCTATAGTATAACCAAGCCGAAAGGCACTGGTTCTCTCTGTCATTGCGATCACTTTTTTGTTCTACACCATACCTGGGAACCTTCTAGTTACGGAGATATTAGGGGTCAAAGTTCCAACTTTTTGATTTTTTTTTTTTTAAATACAACTTTTTAGTATAAGATTTTTACTTTAAACACCTCCACGACCCCCGTACTATTCAATCCGTCCATCAGCACAATGTTTTGTGTGCGTTACATTGAGTTCTACCACAAAACATGATTTTACACCCCCCAAAAAAAAGTCGTTTCCCAGCAAAAATTTTTGCGTAAAGTTACTTAGTTTCATGTACAGATTGCTTGGTTGACGGCTTTGTGATGAGGTGATTTACACGGTGTATATTAAAAACTGGCTCCTCCAAAAAGCGCAGCACGGAACAAACCCCTAACACAGAGACACAAATGTGTAGGGCCGATACAAATGGCGAATCGACCGCAGCAATCAATTATAAAACGGAATTGTTCCGAATCGCACGCGCACCCATCGCTCTTTTGTTCCCTAATGTATTGGCGCCAATAATTTAAATTTTAGTTGGGGCTGTTATAGATTGTGGAGCTACGTTTGTATTGGAGGATGGTATTGTTTTGAGGGCGTCATTGTTAAGATAAAATTACTGGTTAATGGTAATATGCGCGATCCTTCTCCTGGGCTTAGTCTCGTCGACATGACTTCCAGTTTTTAGGGTTTCGTACTCAAAGGGTCAAACGGTACCCTATATTACTGAGACTTCGCTGTCCGTCCGTCTGTCACCAGGCTGTATCTCATAAACCGTGATAGTTAGCCAGTTGAAATTTCTACAGATTATGTATTTCTGTTGCCGCTATAACAACAAATACTAAAAACAGAATAAAATAAATATTTAAGGGCTAAGCTCCAATACAAAAAAAAATGATATTTTTGAACCCTTCGTGCGCGAGTGCGACTCGCAATTGGCCGGTTTTTTTTCGATCCAGGGCTAATGGGAATCAGTGGTCATTTAATCAATAATAATTTATTCCAATAATTTATCCATCGTGCCTGTAATCCACCAAGGGTTAGGCAGAACTGGTGAATCTAATAGTATACCCACATTTCGCCGGTTATGTTTGAGCCACATGGTGGCGAGCTATTGCCGTCAACCGGGCACAAATTGAGACTCCGTAGCTTTCACTGAGAAATTCCTGAGGATTATACTTAATATGGCACTTTGCTAAACCTGGAAATCGAACCCATGACTTCATGCATAACAGTTGCGCTAATAACCACTAGATCAACGAGACAGTCAAACAAAATATTTCTGAAATGAAAATTGGTATTTGCAAACAAATTACAGATACTTTGAAGATTTAATTTAAGGGGTGTAGTACACCACAAGTTTAATTAAACTTGAATATTTATAAGAATTCACATCAGCATTTCCCACACTTCACTGATCTTACTTCAGTACAGTATTCACAAACACAAGTTCCTACTGAAACTTAAGAGACATAATCTACTTAAAGTCCTCCCCTTAATAACACTGTAGATGTAATTATATTCGTATAATTAATTAAGATGCGAACAGGTGCTCGGTTGAGTTCGGCTCCCGCGATACTTAAGTGGGAGACCGGACGGGCAACTTTTGTACGCAAATAGGCAACTTCTACGACGACTTGGTTTTTTTCTATGTACAGTATGGAAAGTTCTTAATTCTAGAAAAACTGTTTATTCTGCACAAAAAGATGCGCATTATAAGATAAATATAAAATAGCACAAATTCCCCATAAAGGAGAATCCCCTGAGTAGCCAGGTTATTTGTGTGTGGTCTGGTAGGATACTGCACGATTGTTGATGACCGTATTTAAAATATTATTTTAATGAGAAGCCTGAGAAAACTAGCTACTAACTACGTCATGGGAAACAGGCACGAGTTTATTATATTGTGCATGTGTATAAGTCCAGCAACTGTTATTTATAGATCTTTGCCAATCGTTGCGGCTAGCCAATGGCCCGAAATTTTGACAAGTGACAACCAGTCTTACCACGAAGTATTACCCAGTACCTAAAATAATGTGCACTCCGTGTAAAATACTGGTCTGGACCCCAACCCTAAAATAGTTGAGAAAAGGCTACACTGATGATGATGCTAAGTCCATGCAACTTTTATATCGTCCATCTAACCACAATAAGTTGCCCGTCAGTGCCTCAACTTAAGTGCCTGCAAGATCTTCAACCCTGTGAATGGAGATTTGCAAGTCTTATGTCGTGTTTCGGCCGTCTGGAGGGGGATAAGTTCTAAGTATTTTTAGGGTTAAGTCTGGTTAGCTTGGCGGTTCGGGAAGCGGAAGTGAGATTCGAAAATTCTTCATTGTGTATTTTTAAAAGTTGTTTTCAAGGAGTATCGTATTACCCAGTACTAACGGGATTTTGGAGGTCAGATAGGCAGTCGCTCCATGTGAAATACTGGTATTCAGATGCTTACGGTTAGAAGAATACGGAATAGGGGTGCGGACTGGGTAAAGAAAACGACATTCTATTTTGTACGTCAGACAGGTAATACAAAAATATTAGACACGTATTTTTTGTTTTATCAAAATATCAAAAAAATACTTAGTGAGAACTCATTAAAGTTGGAGAGTGGGGGCTTACTACGTCACAAGTAGGTATAAAACTTACCTACATGTGACGTCATGCGCCATTTCAACTCAATATAACTCCGTAATTTTATGACCACGTGAAATAAGAAAAAAAAAATATGATTATCCCCTATACGGGCACATAAACTTCTTTTCGTATAAATTCTCTGTAATCTGTAGTGTTTTTTTATTACTCGACTAGCTTAATTATAAAATGAGCCCTTTAGTAAAATATTTAGGTGTAAAGTGGCTTTATTATCACCGTTCTTGGAAGGTTCATTGTGCTCTTGTTTCATGAGTAAAATCATATATTAAAAGCGCACGATTTTGAAAGTTTTTTTATTTGAATAATGATAAAAATGTCGGACCTTTGATCTTATATCTCCAAAACCACCTACATTACGGAATCTTAGTTCCCAATGTGGTGCTGATCAAAAATAAATTACAATGCCGGGAAACTAAATAACTCTTGGCTTCTTTAAGCTCCATTTCCCATTGGAAAGAGTAGTTTTCGGGCTTGCAGGCTTCTGACTATCCGCAATAATAGCCGAGACCAATAACATAACGTGGCGAAGGAACTTGGGATGTTTGCGTTAAATAACCCTGAATATCCCGTCCTGCTGTAATTATTCCACGATAAAGGTCAACAATAAGTATACAAAGCTTTCCCTGGCGCCTTCAAAACGAAGACTTAAAACTCGGAAGGCGGGTCGTCATAATTTTCAGTAAAAGCCTCCTTTCTGTTCGCTCCAATGAATCCTCAGTGACAGCTGAATGGAAGGAGTAGGAAGAAAAGAATATGCTGTATTATCTTTACTTGGTTAGAATTAAGAAAAGCTTGAAGGGAAAGAAAGTTATCAGCTGTTGGTAATTATCGGTCCAAGGAAGTCTGCACATGCATTGTTTTCTTCTCTTTTATCGCGGAGAGCGGAGGAAAATGTCCGTTTTCTTTCAGAAAAGCGGATCTCACGACGGATTTTAATTTTAGAAATCTATTGCGGAACAGAGAGTGTTGAGAGCAGCGGTGGCCCAGTGGTGGCAGCCCCGATTTTCGAGCAGTAAGCCGTGGGTCGAACCCAGGCAGGCGCATTACTTTGTGTAGTTTATTTCATCACCGTTGCTCTCGAAAACGGTGAAGGAAAACATCGTGAGGAAACCGGCATGTCCTAGAACTAAAAATTCGGAAACATGTGACATCTACCAACCCGCACTGGGCCGGCGTGGCGTGGATTACAGCCCACTCCCTCTCTTAGAGAGAAGGCGTCCCAGCATTGGGAACATTATAGGCTGATGATGATGATGTTGCAGAACAAGGTCCGTGTTTCCGGTGGTGTACTTACATACAAAACCAGTTTATGCGGATCTATCATCATGTGATCATAAGGTAAATCCGTACAAAGCGAGGTCAGGTTATACTGGAGATGCATTGCTTGATGTGTCGATACGTTTATACCACCCGACCGCGCGGACGAGAGGTACTCATCGCCTCTACACACGGCGCACTGCCGATACACCTGCTTCGCCACTTCTCCCCGTCCGCGCGGACGGGCGGTTGTCGTGTGAGAATTGCCTTACATAGAAGAGAGCCATGATAGATACATTAGCTTTATTAAACGCATTAAGTGAGTTGCGGGCATGGAACTAGGTATACAGGGTGTAACGGAAAGCGATATACATACTTAAGGGTGTGCTACAGACCATCAAACTGAGCATGTTTCTGTTGTGTCATGTTGATGGAGAAAAATGTTTAGTTTGATGGTCTGGAGCACACCCTTGAGTATGCATATACCCTTTCCGTTACACCCTGTATATTATGACCTCTTCAAATTAGCCGTAAAAATTAAGTACACTTGTGTCAAATACCGTATCCACAAGCTCACACCTCTTAGTACCGTCAATCATAAAACAGAATCAAGTTTTTAGAAGCACCCCTGAACAACAGCCCGTTCATTTGTCACCCCTGACGTTCACCGACTTTGATTTTATAGGTTTAAGAACATTTAACAGTTTTGATGGCTGCTGGGAAGTTTCGGAAGTGAATTTAAACGTAAAGGATTCAGAGTCTTTCTTGTTCGAGGTAATTTGTTTATTTGAACTTCATGTACAATAGTAGTACTTCATCATCATCGTCAGCCTGTATTCGTCCACTGCTGGACATAGGCCTCTCCCATGACACGCCACTGAGCACGATCCTCGGCCACTCTCATCCAGCTCTTGCCAGCCGCCTTGCAAAGATCATCGCTCCACTGAGTCTGAGGACGTCCTACGCTACGTTTACCGATCCGTGGTCTCCACTCAAGAACTCGTCTACCCCAACAGTTATCGGTTCTTCGGGTTATATATAGTAGTACTTAGGCGGACTTAATTCCAAAAGGCATTCTCTACCAGTCAACCTTTGGGTTAAATACGTCAACTTTTTGAAAATTATATACTTACTTATACTAATACACATCTATACAAATAAAATAGACTAATAAATATTATAACAAATACCAAAATAAAAACAAGAAACCTAATAATAATTAGTATGTGACTAGACTTTTTATTGAGGGCTATATATATAGTCTGAGTTGAATAGTGGTTGCGAACATAATAATCAGAAAATTTGTTTTTCAATATGATTAACTCATGTTTTAGTGGAATTTTGAATCACATTATGAGCATCCTGCCCTCAAAAACGGTGAAGGAAAACATCGTGAGGAAACTGGCATATCCTAGAACTAAATATTCGAAGACATGTGACATCTACCAACACGCATTGGGCCCGCGTGGTGGATTACAGCCCACTCCCTCGCATTGAGAGGAGGCCTGTATCCCAGCAGTGGGAACATTATAGGCTGATGATGAAGATTTGAGCATCATCTGTCTAGCCTTTTCCAAATTATGTTGGTTTCGGCTTTAAGTCTAACCCGATTCAGCTGAATACCAGTATTTTTCATGGAGCGACTGCTTATCTGACCTCCACAACCCAGTTAGTACTGGGTAATACGATACTCCTTGGTGAGAGTGGATGTCAGACTTCCAGACCACCGACTACCTGTAACATGTCAAAGATCTACAAATGATAGCTTGGACCAACGTCTTAACGTGCTTTCCGTGGCACGGAAGAAGCTAAGTTGTTGTCAACCATCCATGGACCAATCAAAACCAACAGTCACATGTCTCCTTTTTTTTATAGGACGTGCCGGTTTCTACACGATGTTTTTCTTCACCGTTTTTAGAGTAGTGATGCTGAAATTTTTATAAAAAGTTTCGCACTACCTGGGTTCGAACCCAAGAACAACAATTTGTAAGTCAGAGCCGAGACCACCATGTCATGACCACCTCTGCTCTCAAAGTAAACTTACAAAATAATCTTAAATTTTCTTGTCATTCAAAATTCGCCATTACAGCTCAGTTCTCTAAACCCAATTCAGCTATTTTTCCCCAATACACTTTTGGCCAGACAAAATTCTTCCTTTACAATAACGTAAGTCAAATCTCAAAATAATAGACAGTAAGCTCCTTAGTCTAGGTGCAGTTGCACGCGAGTGTTCACCTGCAGGGATTCCATTTTTAAAATATTGACTGTCATATTTTTATGACAACTACGTCTGTTTTTTTTTGACAGACGCTTAATGAAGGAGGTTGAGTAAGTTTTTAAGGTAGACGAAGAAAATAATGAGGTTCAACCAAAATAGGTTCATCGATTTTTATGAATGGGCCCGCCGTTTTGTAATTTAACGTTTTTGAAAATGTTAGATTAAATTAAATTAGAGTGACTGAACTCCACGCATACAAAGCCGCGGGAATAGGCTAATTATTCATATTATTAACTAGCTTATGCCCGCGGCGTCGCCTGCGTGGAGTTCGATAGTTGTCCCACGGGAACATACTATCGGGATAAAAAGTATCCTATGTGTTAATCCAGGTTATAATCTACCCGTGTGCCAAATTTCATCCAAATCCATTCAGTAGTTTTTGCGTGAAAGAGTAACAAACATCCATCCATCCATCCATCCTCACAAACTTTCGCATTTATAATATTAAGTAGGATGTTTTGTACAGAATGCTTGGTTGAATGCTTCGTAGGTATTTTGGCTGAAACAATGGTGTTGATGAAAATCAGTTCAGTTTAAATCTCCTATGTCTAAGTCTCCTCATCATCTGCCTAGCCTTTTCCCAAACTATGTTGGGGTCGGCTTCCAGTCTAACCGGATGCAGCTGAATACCAGCATTTTGCATGGAGCGACTGCCTATCTGACCTCCACAACCCCAGTAACTGGATAAAACGATACCCCTTGGTAAGACTGGATGTCAGACTTTTGGCTTCTGACTATTCGTAACGACTGTCAAAGATCTACAAATGATAGCCGGGACCAACGGCTTAACGTGCTTTCCGAGGCACGGAGGAAACTCGGTATGTAATTATGGTCACCAATCCACGGACCAACTTCGGCAAGCACGGCTAAATCTTAAAGATCGACCCGAGCGGCTGTTATTATTTAGCCACAAGCTCTTCACCTATGTCTAAGTCTCCTTATTCCTTCTTCAAAAAAATTCCTGTTACTCTTTAAAATATTCAAAGCAAATGTGAATAGACATAATACAAACGCAAAGAAAGTTCTTAGCAGATCAAATATGCTTTGTATTCGCTCGACAAAGGGGTGTAAATGATGTTTCTACTCACAAAGGAGAAATGTATAAGTTATTTGTCTTTTTGCATTCGAGAATGGCGCTGTTTCAGACGTTGTTATGGAATTGACTTTTTTATTTCATGGCTTTCAGTTTTTTTTTTTGGTCTTTTTGTGCTGACAGACGCGTGGTGGTATATACCTATTTATCTTAAAAGTAATAATATTTTGGTTCGATTCCCAGGTTCCCATAATGTCATTGGGTTTTTTCCATCAGGAATTTCTCTGTAAAGTAAAGTAAAGTAAAGTAAAATTTATTTGCATAAATTGTAGGTACATAAAATAAGGTGTAAAAAATAAAATTGTTGAGCCTTGTACAATCCATCCATAATAAATGCGAAAGTCACTCTGTTTGGTTGTATGTTTGTTTGTTACCTTTTCACGACTAAACGGCTGATCGGATCTTAACGAAATTTGGCAAGAAGATAGATGTCAACCTACGGAAGGACATAAGCTATATATCATTACGCTACGACCTATAGGAGCGGAGCAGGAATGAAAAATGTTGCGAAATCGGGGAAAATGTGACGCAGACGAAGTTGCGTGGGACAGCTAGTTTACCATAAATTAGGCATGCAAACATTAAAGAAATTTATAACTTAATTGTAATAATGGTTTCGAATTAAAGTAATAGTCGGTTAATATTGCATTCATTCTGTAGAAGCCATGGAGTCTGTATCTGTGCCCGATTGAGTGTACTAATACACTAATACACGCGCTGGGCAGACCTCTGCTTAACCCCACGGGGCTTAGAGGCATGATGTTATTTTAGCTTGGTCTGGTGGTACACTTTGACTATCGAAAATCAGAGACTACTTTTCACACTTTTGAGTGATTTGCATTAATGAGACAAATACGAGCGAATGCATATTTTTTTTTTTGTTATTAGACTTCATCTAATCAAAAAAGATACGCAAACTCAGTCAAATTATACTAGTTTTACAATAACTTCTTAAGAGTTATTTAAATGAATACAAATGGGATAAGAGTGTGTTAACCTCCAAACGAAGGGTGAACGTAGGTGACGCAAAATTGAGTTTAATAAGAATTCTTGATTTTCACCTGAAACCTGAAGAATTTACATAATATTAGCATTTTGATAGTTTAACAGTAACAGTAATGAAGCAGTTCTATAAATAGCAGTATAGAAGATAGGGCTTTGAAGTCCATGACGTAAAAGCGATACTGCTGAGCTTGAGGGCTTGGGTTTGATTTTCGGTTTTTATTTCCATTTCTAAGTGTAGCAGCTCAGGTTCTACATTTTGAGGCTGATTGATGGCCTAGGCCTACTTCTATTTCTAAGATCGTAAACATATCTGCACGCGTAGCATGACCGCCGAAAAACGGGCTATGTTGGCGGAAAACAAACAGACACATTATCAGTGTCTATCTGTCATTATGTTGATTCTTCCGTAGACAAAACTAGTTTCTACAGTGGTAATGCTACTACTACTAATACTAATACTACTATTTATGGAGAGCGGCGGTGGCCCAGTGGTGGCAGCCCCGACTTACGAGCAGTAAGCCGTGGGTCCGAACCCAGGCAGGCGCATTACTTTGTGTAATTTATTACATCATCTCTGCTCTCAAAAACGGTGAAGGAAAACATCGTGAGGAAACCGGCATGTCCTAGAACCAAAAATTCGAAGACATGTGACATCTACCAACCCGCACTGGGCCCGCATGGTGGATTACAGCCCACTCCCTCTCATAGAGAGGAGGCCTGTGTCCCAGCAGTGGGAACATTATAGGCTAATGATGATGATGATGAATGCTACACGTGCTGGTGATATATGGATGTACTACAATAATGACATCATAAACTCCAGGTTTCCACACAAACTTTTTCCTTGACACCGAGTTATTAAAACTACCTTTACTGTCAGCCTTCAACTCACTGCTTGGCAAAAGCCTATTCCCATGACTTCATTTTTTTTCGATCCAGAGCTAATGTGGACCACTGATCATTCGTTTTGTCTAGCTCGTCGCGCCATCTTCTACAAGGCTTGCCACAACGCTTTCTTTTCTATCTTTCTTTCTAACTGGATGCAGCTGAATACCAGCACTTAACATGGAGCGACTGCCTATTGGATATCTATTCTTAAAACAACTACCACCCATAAATAAAACCGAGAAAATTAACATGAAAGGCGATTAAAACGTTCTAGAAACGCAAGCGGTGCCAGGACAACAAACTATCATTCAAATCATGTTACAGAAGTCATTTAAAGTGTTGAACAATTCAAAAACTTGAAATAAACTTCAGTGTCATTTGCATTGCAAATGTGTCGTCTGACATTGCCTGGGGTTTGCAAATACTTAGCGCTTTTCAAAATAAGATTTTGTGCTTATAATATTGTTGAAGTTTTTAACTATTATTTAATTTTTACTGAATAGTCGTTAACTTGTTTAAAACACATAATTTATTAAAGTTTTTATAAATATTGCTTGCCAAACACTCAAAACTACTTACTAGCTAACCACCACTGCCCTCAATACTGTTCAAGGGACGGTAAAGTACGATGAGTAATGGACTAGCTGACTGTCCGTCCGTCTCATGACGACAGGCCGTGTCGACGGCCTCGCGTTTGTGTTCCACGCGGGCCCAAAGAGATGTCAGCAAATCGGAAGGGGTCCGAGAGGGCATCGGCCCTCTCGGACCCCTTCCGATTTGCTGGCCCTGGCAGGCATCGGCCTGCCAGGGCTGCGGGGCTGTTCGAAAGAGATACCGTGGCCCTGGAACACAAAAGGCTGAGATGGAACATGGATGGGTTTTAGTCAGTACAAGTCTGACACTCCCTTCCGCTCCGCCCAGAGCGGGAGGGGTCATTTGATGATTTCCCATCCGTAATAAAAGAAAAGGGACGGTAAGGTAAAAGGTGAGGAAATTGGCTTATCCTCATCATTATCTGCCTGCGCAGCAGTCAATCGCTCAACCACTGCGCCAACCTTGCCGTCAAGTCATTATCTTTTTCGTGGCGAGTTGGATCAAATTTTATCCGACCAATAGTGTTAAACTCTGTTGTTGGCTGCGTATATACCCTGGAAGGGGCACGTGGTTATGCAGGTTAGGCAGGAAAGGAGGTGGGGCAAACTTGCAGTGCGATTGTGTTTATTTTGGGCAGATCTGGCTGGATTACTTGTATACAGACTATAGTTGCAAAACTTCCGAAACATTCGGAATAATTCCGGAATACTTCTGGGAAAGTTTCTTTAAATCGGAATTATTCAAAATGAATTTAATTCAGTTTTTTTTTTTTTGCTGAAAAATCGTATTTTGTATCGATCGCCGCTGCCGCCGCGCCGCGCGCGCCCTACTGCCACGAGTCGTGCGTGCAGGCGATGGCGGTGCGGGGTGCGGTAAGAGGGGAGATGCTCCCCGGAGAAGTTTTCCCCCCCGCGAGAAAGATTCGTACCCCGCAATCGAATGTTTCCGAATATTTCGCCCGAATAATTCAATGGGAATAAACGTGTTTGTTTGTGGTGTGGTGGGTGAGTTAATTATTGTTCAGTTAATATACCTACCGCTCACAACACAACTAAAGATAATATAATTAACAACTTCCAAGCGCGAAATAGGTAGTAAGGTCGATTTTCCTGGTTTTTTTTGACAGTTGAAATATTCCAAAAGTTTCGGAATATTTCGGAATACTTCCGAAGTATTCGACGGGAATGATTCGGAATTTTTCCCGCCAGCATCTATAATACAGACTAATCTGAGCCCGCAATTGGTTTGGAGATTTCTAGATTGGCCACTGCAGTTCGTGTCCAAGGCGAAAATTTTCTGCCTTATTAGTAAAGTAAGGAAAGGTGGCATGTTTGTTCCTCCACATTTCTCGTCTTACATCTGAAGCACCGTATTAGGAGGAAATCGTGTATCTCACGAAGCTTTAACGACTTTTTTAGGTGTGACGCTGGTAGCTAATGCGCATACCGAGGGATCTTGATGCAAGTAGCTATTTCACCTCAAATTTGCGTTGGAGCTGTACCTGCCAACGAATACAACATCGCAAGAGAGATAGGCATAAAGCTTCCTCGTTACGATACGAAAGAATATGGCTGATCAGCTTTTCTTAGGAATCACGTCAACATTAATGTTCGCTGCAGAATACTAAAATTATTACAGCCATACTCACACCGCACCCACATGAGTACAAACAAACTCTCCAGAAAACCATAAAGGTAATTTAAACGCCTGATATAACCAAAGGAAACCGTCAGTATTAAAACAGTATTAACAAAGTAACGCAGGCAAAAGTGGGAAATAAAGTGAAACGGTGGGCCTATGGCATGCCGGTTGTTTTGCATAATACCCGCATTTCTATGCCCGTTTTGTGCACACGTATGGTAGAACCGGTGACGTCAGAGGTGTACAGTTGCGTGCGACGTGCTTTTGTTTTTTGCTGACGGTTTTTTTTGGTGATTACTGTGAGCTAGGCTGTAGTTTTTTATAGGGTTCGTATCCAAAAGGTGCCAGCGGTATCCTATTACCAAGTTTCTGCTGTCTCTGCGTCCACCCACCCGTTAGTCTTTCACAGGGCTGTATCTTTTGAACCCTAATTGTATGTAGTATGAATTACTAAGCCGCTATAACAACCAATAATATAAATAAACTGTTTTTTTTTTTATATATATGTCGGAGACAGTCAATAGTACGGACATGAATCGAAAGCGCGCCAAAAGCGACCTACTTACCAGTCTACCCACACCTAAGCGCGCTTACTACAGAGTCGTGATGTTTCGAGCTCGCGGCGAGGAGGACAGTCAGTGTCTGATAGCGGCGGAGTCAAGACGTCCCGAAACTGTAACCCGATTCATTGTGCCTAGTGTTACTGTGTTGGATTGTAATTTCAAGTAATTTGTTAGTTCGATAAAAGCAGTGTACTTTGTGTATACAGGGTGTAACGGAAAGGGTATATACATCCTTAAGGGTGTGCTACAGACCATCAAACTGAACATGTTTCTCATCATAATTTTTTTTTTGCAGCAAAAAAAAAATCTGCTGCCCCATAGAAAATTGCAATACCTATTCGACCCAAATGTATAGGCAGCTGTTTTTTTTTTTTGCTGCAATTTTTTTTTTATGATGAGAAACATGTTCAGTTTGATGGTCTGTAGCACACCCTTAAGGATGTATATACCCTTTCCGTTACACCCTGTAGAATCTGGTTCTTCTAACCTAACAGACAGATGTGTTGCTGGGGAGTTTGTTCCGCCACTTCTTCTTCCCAGCTAAAACACTAGGAAGTGGCGAAGGGCGGGCGTTTTGGGGGACCGTCTCTTGTAATTTTGACATTCAAAGAGTGCTGATTATCAGCCTAGTTTGAATAACTGACTTTTGATTTTGTAGTGTGTGTTTTCATAGCACGAAACCCATGTTCTGCCCACATGAAGACCGTGTCTAACGAAATAAAATCACCTCCTTACGACATCAGAAGTGCGATAAAATCGTGCTAATGCAATCACACGCGCGAACAGTGAAAATAACAATCAGTGACGGTTACTTTTTGAAATGCAAAACAAATAAAGGCACTCGCGATACAAACTAAAAGCCAGTGAATAGCAAGTTAGTGTTGCCAGATTTCGATCCTGACAAAACATAACATCACGCCTGTGTTCCCCGAAGGGTTAGGCAGAGTGTACCTAATAGAACACCCACATTTCACCGATGAGTCCGATGCGCGCTCGTGGTGGGTTATCGCTGAATTGTTTCTTGTGAGTGCAGTGGAAGGAATCCAGCCTCTTTAGATATTGAGCAAGGCGTTGAAGGGCTCCGCATCAACATAGCTGTAACCTATCCAGGTATGACGTGGGACCAGTTGAAATAATTGTTCAAAGCAAGATTCGTGTGCGCCGAAACATTTACGGCTACCCTCATTAATCTGAGTAGTGACAAACGAAAGGAAAAACCCCTACAGATAATGCGCACTGACCATGACGAAGAAAAGAGAAACGTCAGAAGTGTTTATCGCTACCGCAAATCAAGTGTCATGCATGCGGACCGGGGAAAAACCAAGACAAAACCAAGCGGAACAAGCGGGATTGTCGCACGAAGAAGTCCCTGCCTGTGCCGGCTGCTACGGGCATCGGACAAGCGACAGCAAGCCAGCGAATCCCTTGGTGTACACCAAATGTACGTCAAATGTGGCAAACCGTGTCACAGCCGTCCGGCTACGAGCGACGGTGGCTGCGTGCAGTGGTGGCAGCGGGCCTGCTGTCGGCGGGGCGCCGAACCAGCGGCGCGTCGATGTCTGCGTGGACTTCACAACACAAAGGTGAATTGTTACGGTTTACTTATTATTCTGATGCTGAATAATCGTTGGTGAAAGAAAGTTTTGCATCGAAATTTTAATGGGAAACTTGTGAGTCATGTTGTTGCTATGACTGGTGTAGTTCAAACGCGAGTATTCAGTACAGAATTACAGTATAGGTTTTATGTTGTGTAGTGATTAACGATAACCCTCTCGAAATTTTGTTGCTTGTTTTGCCTACTATAATTATTTACAAAGTGACGTCATGTTAGGTGGCGAGATTTTAAATCAGGGTTTTCTTGCATACATGACGGCAAGGGAGTTTTCGTTAACGAAAATCCTTTGTGTATATTCGGTGAGGCATAATAGTGGTAACAAGCTTCAATCGGTTTTGACTGTTATAGCAATGAATGTAACTGGCAATGACTAGCCAAGACTTAAGTGCTACGTTCAGGCGTCTTTCACCGTCATATTTACGCAATGATAGGTCCGAATGCCTACCGTATTTAGCTCGTGCACTCCGATAGTCGGTAATCAGTAATTTCCACGAGTCTTATCGTTTACCTTGGTGCTAAAAAGACGACTGAAAACCTCTTCGATTAGAATTGGTTCCTGGAAAGTATCGGTACGTTTCAAAATTCGTAAATAGCTGCGTAATGTGCTAAGTAGCAAAGTCTCACTCTGGTAAAGTTCAAGCCGAATTGTACCCGGTAGCTAAGGTGACGAGCCGGTGGTACACGGTTCGTATAGACGCGATGGGTTAGCATAGCTTAACATGACAAGTGCCGAGTTGACGAAACGATGGCGAACTTTAAAGGTTTTGCGATTGATGATTTAGGGTTGTTAAAGATTAAAGGTCTGTTTAGAGTAATTGAGGTTTTGGACGGTTATCCTTCACACTGAAAGCTTTAAATTCTAAGCGTGCCTACAGATACGCACGCTAGCGTAGGCTAAGGAAGATGCCAGCGGGTCACGTACCAGTCGAAGTGCACATTGAGATCATTAAGTTCTAAGCGTACTTTCAAGTACGCACATGATGGGTTAAGGAGAATGCCCGAGGGCCAAGTACCGTTTGAAGTAGACTGTAGAGGATTAAGAGTTGAGAGATAGTGTGGAATCTTGGTTCGGATGGTCAGACCGTACCAGTAGCCATTTCGTAGCCGTAGTCCGGTAGAAGTCGGTGTCTGCTTATAGTAGTCCGTGGATGCGCGGTGCGCGGGTGGCTCTGGCGGAGGTCGGGTCTCGTAGAGACCATAGAGTCATGTGGGACTCGGTGTTCTTGAGGAACATAGTAAAACAAACAGGGTTTGTTGGAGGGCCTGAGTGTTGCCCATAGGCCACGGATGAGATTCCTGCTTTAAGTGGTGATTAGATGGATGAAGAGGTACTTGGTTGCTCTAGCATTTTAATTGACCTAATCGTTTGATTTAATTTTAGTTTTCATCCATGCGCTGGATGTGTGAGAGCAATGCGATTGCTGTTCGGCTAAAGAGCCGTGGCGTTAGAGGCTTTACACGAGAGTTCCTATAAGCTTGGTAGTATTTTTTTGTTGCAGTAGAGTTTTGAAGGTTGATTTGAACGACTATAGTACATGGCCCAGGGTCATCATTGTTGTGTATTCGATTATTTCCAATTAATTTGGTTAAAACGAAACAGCTAGTTCTAAAATGTCCTTATTTTGACCGCCCCGTTGAATCTAAAGTTTGGTCAGGAGTGACCGAGTGGAACAAAATTCTGTCGTGGAGTATTTGTTTGCAGGGTAACTATCACACGAGGACGTGTGCAAGCAGGATGGCCGTGTCGGAGACAGTCAATAGTACGGACATGAATCGAAAGCGCGCCAAAAGCGACCTACTTACCAGTCTACCCACACCTAAGCGCGCTTACTACAGAGTCGTGATGTTTCGAGCTCGCGGCGAGGAGGACAGTCAGTGTCTGATCGCGGCGGAGTCAAGACGTCCCGAAACTGTAACCCGATTCATTGTGCCTAGTGTTACTGTGTTGGATTGTAATTTCAAGTAATTTGTTAGTTCGATAAAAGCAGTGTACTTTGTGTATAGAATCTGGTTCTTCTAACCTAACAGACAGATGTGTTGCTGGGGAGTTTGTTCCGCCACTTCTTCTTCCCAGCTAAAACACTAGGAAGTGGCGAAGGGCGGGCGTTTTGGGGGACCGTCTCTTGTAATTTTGACATTCAAAGAGTGCTGATTATCAGCCTAGTTTGAATAACTGACTTTTGATTTTGTAGTGTGTGTTTTCATAGCACGAAACCCATGTTCTGCCCACATGAAGACCGTGTCTAACGAAATAAAATCACCTCCCTACGACATATAATTGTTTTCAGTGGTACGGAACCCTTTGTTAGTGAGTCCGACGAGTTTGTAAAAAAAATTGTTAGCACAGATCCGCCACTGTGATGACTCATTTTTTTACAAACTCAAAATTTTGACGTTAATATTTGTGGTCCAAAAATCTGTCAAACTGAATTATGCTTTTACACTATGATAAGGTATTTGATAAGAAATACCCACACTAAAGTATTAATACACATATGTATATATAAAGAAATACTTTTACCACAATACCATAATACCCAAGCCTTTTCTCCTCGCGCATACTTTTACTAGCTCGTTCATGTGACGTCAAAGTACACTCGCGCACAGTACAGCCGAGACTGTAAGAAATATTTCCTGTATTCAGGAAGAGGAAAGGAATAAGTTTTATCAATGTGTCTTAATTTGAATTGATTTATTGTATTTTGGCTATTGCTGCAAGTGGGGTAATTGTGGCAATGCTTTTGAGAATATTGATTTATATTATAGGATTTTGGGTGATCATGTCATGACTATTTTTTTTATGTTAAGTATATTTTATACTTTTATTTAAAAAATAAATATATTTGATATTTTAAATTTCTTAACACGATTTCAGAATTTAAATCAAATGTTATTTATCGGTATCAAAACAAATGAGTAAATAGATTACCTTTTTAGATAGAACGGACTCTGTAAAATAAATAAAAAAGAAAAATACTT
This sequence comes from Cerastis leucographa, assembly GCA_963082945.1. Classification (NCBI taxonomy): domain Eukaryota; kingdom Metazoa; phylum Arthropoda; class Insecta; order Lepidoptera; family Noctuidae; genus Cerastis; species Cerastis leucographa. The sequence continues at coordinate 16,228,387 of OY720366.1, forward strand.
TTTGTTTCAGACTGTTGAAAACTCCATAGTAATTTTTTTCCCTGCTATAATAGTTGTGTAGGTACCTTCTCACGGTTTACTGGTCACCCTTCAGGAGTCCCCTCTGTGACCGTCGTCAAGTCAACTGGAGCCAACAGTAATTGATCAAAAAATCGCTGGCTCGAAATGATCTACGAAAAAGATTACCCTGGGAAAAGATAAAGATGATTCTTTTTATTCAAACACTTTTAGTTGGTAAAAAAAGATACGAGGTTTGGTTAGATTATTTGTGTAGAGTTTTTTCTTTAGGATTGTATGCTTATTATTGTTAAAATGCATATAGGCCTATAATTATGTCTTTTACGATCATTACGAGTATTTATGATTTAAATACTCAAAAAAAATATTCCAAGATAGAGCGTACCGCGATTGAAAATTATGGTATTTTTATTCTTTTAATTGACGCAAGAACCACAAAGTATCGGTTTTTATTTGTGCCCGAAGGTATACCTACATAAAACACTAAAAGACAAATTTCAGTTTTTCATTTTAAACCTTCCTGCTTATTTATCTAAAATGCAGAAGTTAGTAAGTATGGATGGGTGGGTGTTTATTATTCTTTCACGCAAAAACTACGGAACGGATTTGGATAGTAAAGACAGATAGTTTATAACCTGGATTAGCACAGTATACTTTTTGTACTGTGGGACAATTAGCGAACACCACTGCGAAGCTACGGACATGTCCTATTTAAATAAGTATAATTATTAGTTTATTTTAAATCTTTCATCTCATCATCTGCCTAACCTTTTCCCAAACTATCTTGGGGTCGGTTTCCAGTCTAACCAGATGCTGCTGAGCACCAGTATTTTACACGACGCGACTGCCTATTTGACCTCCACAACCCAGTAACTGGGTAATACGATATCCCTTGGAAAGATTGGATGTCTGACTTTTGGCTTCTGACTACTTGTAACGACTGTCAAATATCTACAATTGACAGCCGGGACCAACGGCTTAACGTGCTTTCCGAGGAACAGAGGAAACTCGGTATGTAATTATGGTCACCCATCCACGGACCAACCTCGGCAAGCACGGCTTATCCTTAGAGATCTACCCGTGAGGCTGTTTTATTTAGCCACGAGCTCCTCTAAATAAACCCTGGAATATTAACACAAAGTACAAAATAACCCTTTCACACCTTAAAAACATAACAAGCAACTGGAAAGCAACTTTAACGACACTCCAGAAAGTAAGGGTTGAAGAAAATACGCCAATAACGTCGCAGCCCTCTCAGGGTTGTCAAATAATATAGGATTTGAGGCAGATGGGGTCCCGTGCACCCCTGCAAAAGAAAATCGATGGGGACATGCTAACACCCGTTTTTTTTAACACTTTACTGTATACTGATAAGGTACGCTTTGAAGACCTAAAGATTTAAAATATTATGCGAAAAAATATTGTATAAAAAATTTCTCTTTCAATAGCTGGCGCAACTAGCAATGGGTCGCCTTATATAATGCATTGAGCTCTTTGTGCAGACGTGGATTGCTGTGAAATTTTGTTAAGGCGCTCTCTTTACAGCGGACTTTGGGGTTAGATTCTGGAATAGTTGATTTTATGCCATGCTCTTAGGCTCGCACCTTATTACGTGGGACTAAAACTGTGTGTGTGTGTACAGGTCCATCAGGTACAACTCCGCCTAACTCTCCAGGGATTACAAGCGTGCTGTTATAATGTTATACTATATTTTTTTTTATTTATTATGGACAAATAAACAGTTACATGTTCAAGTTTAAAAATTATGTGTCGTTAGAAAAAATAGGTAAACATATAACCCACACCATTGTCCACGAGTTAATAAATGAACAAAATATATGAAACGGAAAAGTTAAAAAAAAAAATATATGAGTAAATTAAATCATTTTATTTAGTTTAAGATTGTGTTGAAAGAACTTTTATAGCCAGTGTTGATTTTTTTTACTAGAAAGAGAGAAGATATCTATGTCCATGAAGTGTGTGCTAAAGCTTTCCACAATTTGACGAAGAGGAAGTCGTTGGTCCTGCATGAATCCACGTGGAACAGCCGGAGCACGCGCTGGGCATATTATGTCATAAGTTTTACAAGTCGATCGACTATTTATATTTATATGACCTACATAAAAGTTCCAAAACTAACTATTTTACATAACCGTGCTTATGTAAAAGTTTACCGCAAACACAAGAGAGGGAATAAACAGCGTTGTTCTATAAAAGTTGCTGTTTCTTGAATAACACTTACTGACCGGGAGGCGCGATTTGTTGCTCCATGTTACCTTTACGTGCTACCGTTTCTATTGGATAGGACAGGAGACAGGATACTTTTGCGATTTTCTTAACACAGCATACCGTAGTATCTAAACAAGGTGTTTTTTTTCCGCAGACGTCTTGATAATCATAAGTTTAATATTCCAGAATTATTTGATAAGATTTCTGGAAAACTGATTTAAGTAAGTATCCGAAAATCATAAAATAATGGGAGAGGTCTGTAATAGGTCATTATAAGTCGTGTCTATAGCTAGGTCCTAACTTGACGTTATCTTCAGGAAAAAAAAATAATAGAAGGCCATTGAAGCCAGCAATTTTGAATTTTATTAACACAAGTCTCGACAAACATCCCAGAAGCCCATCAAATACAGTTGTTTTGGCCGAAATTAGCCAGATAGCATTATCATCATTTTTAATTATAAAAAATAGGACAGCAACAAATTATCGACCCGATACTTAAATCTTTGGATCGGCCCAGCCTTTGCCCAGGAGTGGGATAGAGCAGGCAAGGAAAAAAAATATTGGAGCTAGCCATGCCAGAACTATTAGTTTCACATAAGAAATACGAAAGTTAATCCTATTTTGAATATAGGATCACCTTTCCTTTAGTGTCGTTCGACAAAATAGGATTTTGTTTTAAAACCAAACAATTACTATTTTATTCGATTCAAGTCGTTTAAAGATCAAGAAAACTTTGAATTTGGAGAGTAGAGTTTAAGGACAGCGAAATTAATAATTTGTTTTGTTATTTAATTGGAAATACTTCCTTATCATCATCATCTGCCTAGCCTTTTCCCAAACTACCTTGGAGTCGGCTTCCAGTCTAACCAGTTGCAGCTGAGTACCAGTATTTTACATGAAGTGATTGCCTGTCTGACCTCCACAACCCAGTAACTGGGTAATACGATACGCCTTCGTAAGACTTGATGTCAGATTTTTTGGCTTCGGACTACTTGTAACGACTGTCGAAGATCTACAAATGACAGCCGGGACCAGCGGCTTAACATGCTTTCCGAGGCACAGAGGAAACTCGGTGTGTAATTACGGTCACCCATCCACGAACAAACCATGGTATGCACGGCTCAACCTTAAAGATCGACCCGTGCGGCTGTTTATTTTTTCACCACGAGCTCCTCTATAATATACTTTATTATCAAAGCATTAAAAAACTGGAGAAGAATTTACACAGTAAACTTACACTGTCACTAGTTTATACAAGGTGTTGTTTAGCATCCTCGTCAAATTCAAGGATGTAACTATGCTCATGATTGAACTATGCTGATGATGTATTTTATTTTACGGAAATTGGTAAGTGTGAACCATCCGTGTTTTAAACGTGACCCGTCTGATCCTCGCCTACGCTTTCACACATACAAACAATCGCAAACGTTTATTCGATAAATTTCTTGTTCCCTAAACCACGTCCAAACCAAAGCAGTCAGCGTTTATTAATAATTACTTAACTATTTATGTCTTTTTTGACAACCTCCTGAATTTTGGCGAGAATGCAAATAACACCTTGTAGATATCTTATCTTCTTACATATCATCCGTTATTATCAATTATTGTGAGAGTGAACAGTGTTACTTTAACTATAAACAGTGTTTGAATTTACACAATGAAAAACAAAGAAAGGAGCCAGACTCCTGTTCTACAACTATTTATTCTTAACAAGCCGGTGGTCTGTGGTACTTTGCAGCTGTGTCGACGAACAAACATAATAAGTATTCACTTTGTACCTATATCTTGGGTAAGAAATACTTGTCTAGCTAGGGTAGACTTTCGTCGCGGGAAAGAATAGAAATCGATCTTCTTGGAAATAGTTAAAGGTATGCAAAGTAAAACAAGGAGGTAGTCTTTTCTATTAAAGATACACAGTTGTTTATCTTTTGTTAATTATCTGTAGGTATTTTTTCTTTGCTACTTCTCAATTTATCACCAAGTGGTAATATTTCAAAACACTCTTTTATTTAAAGATTTCTTCAAATGATGATAGTGACAATGGCTTAAAAAACAGGAGAACAACGAGGTCATAGTCTGATACGAAAAACGCCATGATCACGGATAAACCGTGTGTCTTTATCCGTGATGATGGCTTTTGCTACAGCGATATAATAGGGGAGGCCTATGTCCAGCAGTGGACGTCGCACGGCTGAAATGATGATGATGATGATGAAATGATAATAAAAACACTAACATGCTCTTGTGACCGTAGACAAACGACAAATGGTCTCCGAAACTTTTACACTTTGTGTTTATCCCTGATAATGGCGTTTGCTACAGCGCCGAAATATCGGGAACTCGAAACAAATAATAAACATGGTAAATATCCGGATACAAGTGTTATTGATAGTATTAGTGACCAGTGACCATGTCAGTTTAAAAACTTATAGCGAAGGACAGTTCTCCAATGCCCCATACATGACATGAGGAAGGTACGCAGAGCTGCATCTACTTCATACAATTCCAGCACCCTCATAAGCCATGTTTGAAGCACCGAATCATAGACCTTCTCATAATCTATCCGACATGTAGACAGATCCCTTCGGGAGCGGCGAACCTGTTGGCTAAAGGGCATATCAATGAGGAGCAGCTCCTAAGTACCACGGAACCCCCGCGCCGTGGCCTATACCAATAGGCCTCCACTTTTTTCTGCCACAATTCCCGGTTCTATGTGTCTCTTATTCAGGTGTTTCCGGCGAGTTTGACGATATCGTCAACCCAACGAACTTTAGGAAGGTCCTGATTTATTTGGCTTAACCTTGGCTACTCCATCGGCCATCTCCGTGTCTAGCCAAATGTCCTGCCTAGCTTTTGAAGCGTACCGCCCGGTCCCCGACGTCGCGGATTTCGGTGTTACGCAATCGATCTAAGAGGGTTATGGCTTGCATGGATCCCATACCTATATTAATCCAGGTAATAAACCTGTGTGTATCTGTTTGCCAAATTTCTTCCAAATGCGTTCAGTGCTTTTCGCGTGAAAGAGTAACAAACATCCTTACAAACTTTCGGATTTACAATAAAATAATAATTATCGCTTCAAAAATATGTGCCAAATCATCTTTCTTCTCATGAACATTATGAACAACCCTTACAAAATCGTACCAAAACTACAAACAAACAAACAGACAATGTCACCATCCCCAGTGAACAATAACGCCAGTTTACGACAAGCATAGCAGTTACTCTGGCTGTAACAAAACTAACAATACTGCACTTATGGCCATTGTTAATTGTGACGGTAACTTAAATTAAACTTGGTTGTAAAACTCACCGCGGTTGTAAAGTGGACGATTCTGTTTTAGAAATATGAACCGTATGTACTTTACTAGTTAGAGCTTTGGTTATACTTCGCACGAGTGTGGCGATAATTATGTAAAAAACAAAAACATCGCGCATGTAAAACCCGAAAGCAGAGGTACTCTACCTATCCATAAAGTACTCTCACATTTCCCAATTCATGTTTAACTTATAACTATGTAACAGTGAACGAAATTATTGCCATTCACCGCACATAACTACAGACTCCGTGGATAACCCACGTAGTCTGGAGGTCTAAAGGACAGAAGCTGAAAATGTCCTGATCGCATTTGTGTGCTATATCTAAGTAAAATATTGGTGTATTAATTAGCATTACATCTTCTCCAATATAAATTTTCTAATAGATAATAAGACAGTGGGCAGGGCACATTGCTCGCAGAACGGATGACCGATGGTGCCGAAAAGTTCTGAAATGGCGACCGCGAACTGGAAGACGATGCGTTGGAAGGCCTCCCACTAGGTGGACCGATGACCTGGTGAAGGTTGCGGGGATCCGCTGGATGCAAGTCGCTAGGGACCGGACAATGTGGCGACACTTGGGGGAGGCCTATGACTAGCAGTGGACGTCTTACGGCTTAAATAATGAAGAAATGATAATAAAAACTCTAACATGCTCTTGTGACCGTAGACAAACAACTGATTGGTCTCTGAAACTTTTACACTTTGTCTAGCCCTGCAGAGACATAGGGTGATATTTTTATAAACTACATTTAGCGGCTAATTTCTTTTCCACATTGACCCCAATATTGGGGCCAACAAAACTCGCATAAGCCAATAATTTCCAGCAACTAGGGAACGAAACTCAACAACAGTTGTTACTATAGTAAACTGTTAGTTTAACTTGTTTCTCTCGGGAGCGGAGCGGAGCGAGCAAAGCGAAACTCCTAACTATTCTATATGGAGTTCATAAAATATTTCTTGGATAAAAAAGCGATTTTAAACTAGGTATCGCGGTTAGGGGAATTGAAGTTTGTTTTTTTATTGATGTGGTTTTTAAAGCGAGGTTTTTTATTAGTGTGGACACTAGGATTATACTATTAATGGTTTTATACATAACATTACGCCTATAATCCCTGAAGAGTTAGGCAGAGGTCGTACCTACCTAATGGCACACCGGAGATTGTCACAAAAGTCTTATATAATCAATTTAAATTACGATTTTACTACCTAGTTAATTATTTAAAGACGCCGCTTTTTTTTTTGTTGTTTAAAGGACAATGAGCGGTTTCGTCCAAAGTTTTGTAACATTTTGCTACCTATATCATTTGAAAGATCCCAATCAGTGTTATATTTTTTTGTATGGGCGTAAATCTGTATCTCGTGCAGGGAAACTGTTACAGTGGTTTCATTTATTTAATAAAATATTCCATAAACTTAATTAATTAGTATTTTAATGTCAAAAGGGCTGAAACGATTTATAAAATCAAATGGATAAAACTACACGATCGACCGAGCGCCTACTCTAACCCAACACCCCCTCTCCCACTCTCCATTTTGATAAAAATAGATCAGAAACGGCGAGAGATGCAATTGCTCATGTTTAACTGGAAAAAAAAGGTACCTACTCTTGCCCTCGCGTAATGATTATCATTTGGTACCTTGGCAGGGCTAGACACCAGCCAAGCATACACGGTGTAAATCACCTCATCACGAAGCCGTCAACCAAGCATTCTGCACATGAAACTAAGTAACTTTACGCAAAAATTATTGCTGGGAAACGACTTTTTTTGGGGGGTGTAAAATCATGTTTTGTGGTAGAACTCAATGTAACGCACTCAAAACATTGTGCTGATGGACGGATTGAATAGTACGGGGGTCGTGGAGATGTTTAAAGTAAAAATCTTACATGAAAAGCTTGTATTTAAAAAAATACTTGTCAAAAATTTGGAACTTTGTCCCCTAATATCTCCGAAACTAGATGGTTCCCAGTACGTCTACCATGAGTTTTAACAATCTATACTCGCTAGCGTCTGTAGTTAAAAAAATGTATGAAAACTTTTACAGCGTCTCTAGCGGATAGTTGGGTACTAAAATGCGCAGTATGAGTCACTATAGTTATCTATCCTACGTCACCGTGTAGTAAACTAAACTACAGCGACTGCAAGTTTGGGCTTCATTTGCTTAGAATTTGGTAGTAAGCACCAACACAGCTCATGGTATAATAGAAAAAGCTAACTATAGTATTTGCTTATTGACGGAACTATTGCAGTTACGTCAAGCGATCTAACTATGACAACTCATGGTAGACGTACTGGTATGGTGTAGAACAAAAAAATTATCGCAATGACAGGGAGAACCAGTGCCTTTCGGCTTCGTTAAGAGGTGTTTTACACCCTTTATACCAGCGACCTTTTTTGACGATATTATTATAGATAATAATTACTATTATAAGTACCAGTAAACAATTTGCATAATAATGTTCAAGCTGTACTCTTACAAATGGGAATTATTCTTTGATAATTGTATTAATTCCTTTGTTATTTATATATTTCCAACTGTGCGTTTATTAATAACTGCCTTAAAATAACTATTCATTACTGTACAATTATTATGAATGTAATAATTATGTTTATATGTAACACAAAATGTAATAAAGTATGATTAAAGTATTATTTAATAAAACCTTTTTTTTCACTTGAAGCCCAATAATTTATGAGCTGCACGCAATTATATTAAAAACTTTTATTAATAATCATTAAAACGCTTAAAAATGAACATGTTTATACTAGTCGCACCCTGTTACAATGGTCGGGACGCAACTCATACAATAATGCCCGTTGTCCTTTGTCAGTATTTCAGAATAACCCGCTTAACGTGGCTTAGGGAATAAGAAATTATCGAATAAACGTTTGAGATTGTTTGTATGTGTGAAAGCGCTGTTATAAGGTGAGGATCAGACGTGTCGTGTTTAAAATACGGGTGGTTCACACTTAACGATTTACTTAAACAAAACGGATCGGATTCTGATCGAGAATCGTAAGCATAGTTACCTCCTTGAATTTGAAGAGGATGCAAAACAACAGCTTGTATAGTTTTTCGACTCGGACGCCCCTAAACAGTCCCAGTTTTAAAAAACACTCGGTGTAACCTCAAACTCTCAACCTTTGTTTTTCTTTAATTCACGTATGTCAGTATCATTTCAGTCTCATAATGAACCGAAACTTCATCTTCATCGGTATCATCCTAGCCTAGAATTTTTCCTAAACTATGTTGGGCACAGCTTCCAGTTTATCCAAATGTAGCTGAAAACCAGTATTTTATATAGAGCGACTGTCTACCCAACCTCTAATACCCATTTATAGAACTGAAACTTATTTTTAACTTATACTTCAAGTAAAATTACCTCTGAAATAGTATCCCGTTTGTAACATTACTAATGCCAACATATCAACGTCTCATACCATAAATTACGGCCTATTTAAACTAAAACCTCCTTTGTGACGGGTGCGGAAGTCCCCTGGTTCCATAGACAACAAATACCAATATAGAACATGGTACACTCAACAAAGTGTTTGGGTTTGCAGGCAAGAACTGAACAAAATTGAATATCAATGTCAGATAAGTGTACGATACGTATTTTGTTTGTAAAGGGCATTGGGTAAGTTTGTATGGACTAGTGGCATGATTTTTTTTCACAGCGGCCACAAAGATAATTGTTGTTAACGTATAGTGGAATATATGATCCAGTCTCTTGTGCTTCCCAGTATCGACTATGCTTATGTTTGTTATATTGACCTATCCCAAGAACTTCTAAATAAATTGGATCGACTTCTCAAGAATTGTATTAGCTTTGTTTTTGACCTTCGAAAATACGATCACGTGTCTTCCTTCCGTTCTCAGCTAAATGGCTGCCTATCCAACTCAGGAGGTCCCTCAGATCTCTCTGCATGCTCTCCACTATAATGAACGATCCATGTACTCCCGATTATCTAAAAACTTATTTCAAAGTTTGGGGCAGTTCTCATAGTCGTAACCTTCGAGCTTCCAAAAATTTACTTCTCCAAATTCCTTCACACCACACCGGTTTTATGGCAAATTTTTATGCTGTGTCTATCTATAAAGGTCTAAAACGCGCTACCCTTTAGCATTAAAAAAACTGAAAGTAAATTCACTTTTAAAAAACGCAACCATTACTAAAGTAAGACTTAGAGCTCTCAATAAAAGTCTAGTCATAGTAATCTTCATTTACTTATTTTTCTAACTCCATTTACTTAAAAATCGCTATTTCAAGTCAATAAAAAGTATTTAAAAGTATAAAAAATAGTAGCCCGCCGGTATCGGGAACTCCAAGCTACCGGGCAGGTACAGGGTCAGGCATCCAGCCAGAGAAAGGAACTTCCTAACAATACGAGCCGTGACCAAGAGTACCGTTTTCTGAATCAAGCATACTCGAAATAAAAATACTGGGTAGCGTTTTTTTTTTAAGTTAGACTAAAAATATTTTCATTATATTATTATGGCCAATATTTTTTTGCACAAAAACTTTTATCATAAGACGATAGTTTTATAATATAAACAACTAATACTACTACCTATTTATTTAACTAGTAATACTTATTTTCTTTAATTAAATAACATCGAAAAATCTAAATTTTTGAGTTATGTCACCCTTTTTGCAAACGAGCGAAGTTAGCTTACGTTCCTCTTTTGCCGACTGTACCTACTAGGTAACAAGTTGCCAACTTAACCATTGTGCTGTTAATTTACAAGACACTACTTTATGAGACTTTGTCAAGTTTCCCAAGTGTGTGCAAGAAATATTTGCATGATAGAGGACGTGTGATATATTGGGCTTTTAGATGGTAAGTTGGAAATTAAAAGTTTGGCTAGTGTGTTGATATTTATTTTCAAAATAGGTTAAAAATCCTCTCGGCTGCGTCGTTGGTCTAATGGTTGCAGCACCACATGAGCATGAGGTCCTAGGTTCGATTCTCGGGTCGTGGAAAGTACTATTGGGTTTTTCCATCAGGAAATTCTCTGTATTAGTGCCCGGTTGACGGCAATAGGCTCGCTCCCTATTTTATACATAACTGGCGAAATGTGGGTGTACTATTTATGTAGCTCGGCATTTATTTTTATTGTATAGAAGAACATTGAGTGGTGTAGAACGACATTTTGTCAATATGTCCTTATTGGGCGGTATGTTCACGGGGAAGCGAAATCATGGCAAGAATTAATAAATAGAAGAGTTGAACGCTAAACTCGTTTGGTTACATGCATTTACCTAGGCAAGAATGTTTTGTGGAGATGTTTTGCAGTTTTGAATAGACGATAGATAAACAGGATAATGTGTCAAGATATTTAATCCTCGTCAATTGCACGGACCCTCCGGGGTTATTATGCATGTATTAAAAATATTATAAGACTTATAAACAATTTCATGGGGTACTGTTTAAAATGTTACAATAAAATACCTCCCCACATTCTACAACTGAATGAAACGAAATTTAAATCTTGCATAAAACGCACACTATGTAGGCAAGCATATTATAAGTTGGGGGATTATATTGATGATAAAAATGCTTGGCTCAATGCTGGTCCTGCTCCACAACCATAGGGGCAATCGGAATCATCAGAATTAGAAAGTGAAGTTATTGTGAAAGCTGCAGAAGATTGTAAAAATATATTTGCATTGTATAGATTCAATCTCTTAGTATTATATAATTTCATAGCACATGTGTGAGTACCATGTACTGTAAAGCCACTATTTAATGAGTAACTAAATCTTTCATTGACGCGAAATTACCCTGGTGGTTGAGTGAATGTCATGCTCACTTAAATGTCACGCTGATGGTGGCGGGTGTGTCGGGTCGTTTAGTTCCCTTCAAAATGGTTGAGTTGAATGATGGCTGATACATGCGTCATGTTCGTGAACGGGCGCTGTCAGTTGTGACTGGTCATCTCTTAGCTGCCACGGTTTATTTTAATTACTTTATTTTTTTATTACTGATTTAATCTTTTACTCTGGACGCTCTTAACTTGCCCGTATTTCTACATTGTTCTCACATATTTGTAATTCTTGACATGAATGATGTAACCAAGATTTTGTAACATATTTTGATTTAAAAGAGTGTCCATGGAGTTTCTTGCCCGTTCTTCTCCATAGAGATCTACGCTACGGAATGGGCAACTACAGTACTTTCACAAGTTATTATGCCTTGTGACTGGGACTGTAGCTTCGCGTTTTATTTTGTTTTTGTTGACTTTCAAAAGTGCCTGTAATGGTCTAATTGAAATAAATGCTTTGACTTTGACTTTGACTTTGAAACGTAATCTTTTAAATCAGGTTCGTGTTTCCTAACCGACTTCTATATGACCGTGATCTCCGAGTTAGTTTAAAATAACATTAGCATTTAAAATATTCTAGTCTTTTCATTTATTGTTTGTAAGAAAAGCAGTCTCAAAATTCTCGAAACACAAACAGCCGCAGACATTTCAAGACCTCCATAAGTTCTCTCTTACACAAAATGTTTTGAAGTTTGAGAGCCATTCGTGAGAGTTGTAAAGTAGTTTGAGAGTAGAGTACATAATTATCGTGTTTTGTGGCCGCTATGTTGGAGTCCCAATTAATGCTTGCTACTGAAGTTGCAGCAAGAACTGAGGTAGCTGATACTGTTTTGTGTAATGTTGGTACTTTCATGGAGTTTTGTGTTTAATTTATTTATTTATTTATTTATGCACACACAAAATACTTAAAAGAACAGTACATTAAGATAGTAGAGCACAAAGGTACTGCTTATTAGGAAAGGACGAAATAGGAAAATTTAAATTAGAGCTTAAAACTAAAATATACCATATAGAATAAACATACATACAAATATACACATATACACATATAAAAAAAAAAGGTAAATATATACCTATAATATATATTAGAATATTACAGTATAGAGGAAAGGTAATGCTCTTTAACTTGCTTTTTGAAGAGAAATAAAGATTTAGAGTCTCGAATGTTAGGTTAGGTTAATATCATATTGTTTTGTATTTTTAGGGTTTCGATTTAAATTTTTGAACGCCAGAGCGACAAATTCACAGCAAATACTTACAAATAAAAAAGGGATTTCATCAGCCTAGCCTTTTCCCAAACTATCTTGGGATCGGCTTCCAGTCTAACCGGATGGAGCTGAGTACCAGTATTTTACATGAAGCGACTGCCTATCAGACCTCCACAACCCAGTATCTGGGTAATACCTACGATATACCTTAGTAAGACTGGATGTCAGACTTTCGGCTTCTAACTACTCGTAACGACTGCCAAAGATCTACAAATGACAGCCGGGACCAACGGTTTAACGTGCTTTCCGAGGCATGGAGGAAACTTGGTATGTTATAATAGTCACCCATCTACGGACCAACCCCGGCAAACACGGATTAACCTTAAAGATCGACCCGTGCGGCTGTTATTATTTCGCCACGAGCTTCTTTCTTGATAAAACATTTAATATTTCAGAAATATAGATCACATTTTAAAGATATATAAATAAACACATACAAGAGTAATGATTTAAATTGCTTATTTCGTACTACAAGGTATTGTTTTGCATCCTCGTCAAATTCAAGGAGGTTACTATGCTAATGATTCTCGAACCGAATCAATAATAAAATGGGTAGGATTTTTTTTTCTTTTTCTTGGAAGACGGTAAGTGTGAAGCAGCCGTGTTTTAAGCGTGGCCCGTCTGATTCTCGCCCTATAATTGCGTTTTCACAAATACAAACAATCTCAAACGTTTATTCCATCATTTCTTATTCCCTAAACCACGTTAAGGGGGTTATTCTAAAATACTGAAAAACTTTAACAACCAAAAAAATCAGGGTTTATTAATAACTAACTGGGTACCCTAATTTTAACTGATTAATAGGTATTTTGTGACATCCTCTTGAATTTTGATGAGGATGGTGATGGATATATAAAAATAAACTAAATTGCTTATTTCGTATTATAGTGCACCACATTTTTTGTCACATATTTGTGTCGTTGGCGTACAAGACACGCGCTTTCTTGTCACGTATAAATGTGACAATGGCGTTCAAAACGTTAAAGCAGCAGTTAAAGCAGGGATATAGCTTAATGGTTTGACTGCCGGACTTCCAAGTCATAGGTCTCGAGTCCGAACCTAAGACACGCACCTCTGATTTTTCGGTTTCATGTGCTTATTGTATTATTGCCACTTGCTTCGGTGAAGGAAACCAGCGTGCCTGAGATATTACTCGACGGCATGTAAAGCCAAGTCAGAGGCCCACAGGTGGCATAAAAACTCAGACACCAGCCCCCTTATTCACAATTTCGATTCGGAAAGTCGTATGTCTATCTCGTTCGCTTTCGTAATTCTAAAACAAGATAGACGTTCAAATCGAAATCGAGTCCGAGCGTTTGTGAATACGGGGGCACGTTAGATACTTACCACACGATAAAGAAAGTAGGTTTCCGATGTTTAATGGAAAGTCTGTCACAGAGAATTTCCTCGAGATCAATGCAACGTATTAATATTAATTTGGGTTCGATGCCGATGATGCGCGTGTCCCGAATGTCAGTATCCATCAGTTGTAGTTTCACTAGCAAAACTTTGACTCTATACAACCTGTGTTTTTTGTTATCCCATAACTCTAGGGTTATATTCTGTAGGTAAAAATAATATAAAACTCCTAGAATAGGTGATCCAAAAATGCATATTTTCGGAGATATCATCAATCATAATTTACTTAGGTCAAAAATTGTCACCAGTATGACGAATCTTTACTTTTGCGAGGTTGCCAAACTTCGCAGTAGTGCAATAAAATAGTAGTAGTTGCATTGATAAATACGAGTCAAACCAATAATTCATATTTAAAGCTAAGAAAATGCGAAAAAACAAAAAAAAAAGGTATGATTGAAACATAATTCATATTATTATGCCAGTTGATTCTTTGATATGGTCTCAATCATATCCTAGAGTTATGGTATATAAAAAAAAAACAGATTGTATAGGTGCTTAGATAGTCAGGTTACATAACACACTACTTTTATCCCGCTACGTCAATATCGAAGTATTTTCACGTAAGAAATGAACATCGTCGAGATTTGCATGTTTATTGCGTCTATCGTTAGCCGTTCAGGTGACAAACCGGCTTCAAGTACGATACGAAAGAATATTTACAGAAGGTTCTTCTGTACATTTTATGTACGTTTTAATTTTCTATTGCTATGCTTATTAAGTTTTATAGTATTATTGTATTTTATTAATTGTACCATAACTCCTGACTGTAATCCTGGTAAGGCAGAGGTGCACTTATCAAAACATTATTCCATTAGTTTATACCTAAAACTTTGCTAATTTTTTTAAACAGGAATTTCTTAACGGCACTCCGAGGTTCGGTATTATGCCCGGTTGATGGCAATAGGCTCACCCCTGTAACGCGAGACTTAAAACACAATTGGCGAAATTCTGATGTACAGTCACGTCTAATAATATGTATACACTTAGCAAAACTGAAAATTGATTTGCTCGTGAAATTACGGTTTCTACGTTGAGGTAAGACTTATTTCGTAATAGTATGGGTTCCAAAATTCCATGATCGTGAAAACATAAAACCTTAATCAATACAGTAGGAGAAAATCACTTAAAAGTTGCTGCGTGTATACATATTATTAGATGTGACTGTACCAACCAATAGTCACACCACTGCCTACGCTACCCTTCGGAGTTTACAGACGTGCGCTGCGGGCGCTATTTTGTCTATTTTAATCTGCATGTGAACTGTACACCACCACATGCACCCACTCAAAAGCTGTCAAGAATGATCCTTCTCAAGTCCCTATTCTTCATCCATACCAAAGAATAATGCAATTTCTCTTCGAGTAGACTATTAGCTGCTCAATTTCAAATAGAGTTGTTTGATGTCTGAACTAGAATTGCGTCAACCCAAATAGATTGGGGGGATCGAGACCCTATTAAACCGTATTTTGGAGTGGTTTAGTATTATTGGGTTTGTTTATATCACGCTTTGTTACTTGCGATAGGGTTGTTATGTCAGAGAGGATTGGTGAGTCCTCTTTGGTACTACCTAATATGGTAATAGACAATAGATTAATGATTTAGGTTAGCTTTTGTCTCATATATCGGCCGAGCACTATTCTATTACTGAAAGTGATTTCCTCCTACTGTTTTGATTAAAATTTTGTGATGTTACGAACAACATTTTATGTGTTTGAGCCGTTTGGGGTTGAAACACTAGGGCCATGGGGTCCGAGTGCCCACCTATTATCGCGAAGCGGTTGTTCTTTACATGACCAGAGGGCTTTGGCCATACCAGATGTTGTTTTGCATCCTCGTCAAAATTCAGGAGGTTGTCACAAAATACAGAAATAATCAATTAAAGTTACGGTACCTAGTTAATACATATATCCATACTAATATTATAAATGCGAAAGTCACTCTGTTTGTTTGTTTGTATGTTTGTTTGTTACCTTTTCATGACTAAACGGCTGATCAGATCTTAATGAAATTTGGCAAGAAGATAGATTTCAACCTGGGGAAGGACATAGGCTATATATCATCTCGCTACGACCAATAGGAGCGGAGCAGCAATGAAAAATGTTACGAAAACGGTGAAAACGTGACGCAGACGAAGTTGCGCGGGACAGCTAGTAATTAATAAACGCTGATTTTTTTAGTTGTTTATTTTTCACAGTTTTTCAGAATAACCCTCTTAACGTGGTTTAGGGAATAAGAAATTATCGAATAAACGTTTAATACTGTTTGTATGTGTGAAAATGCGGTTATAGGGCGAGAATCAGACAGCCCGCTTTTTTAAAACACGGGTGGTTCACACTTACAGATTCATGCAAATACGAAAAAAAATAAAAAGTACATACCCATTTTATTATTGATTCGGGACGAGAATCATTAGCATAGTTACCTTCTTGTATTTGACGAAGATGCAAAACAACGCCTTGTATTATCAGCATTGCCAACGAGGCAATGCTGATGCGGAAACTAGGAAGTTCAAGAATCACAAATTCAAAGACATGTAACATCAATTAACCCACACTGGACCTGCGTGAACCATTTCAGAGAATGAGAGAGAGGATGCCTGTACAGCAGCAGTGTGAACATTATAGCCTAACTGGAAATAAATCTGGGGCCTTACTTTCATTTGCAGGTAAATGAGAATCGAGGAAGAAGGATTACATCTGTTTTTGCAAACACGTGTGCACTATAACATCACTTGATTCTGGCTTATATATAACTAGCTGACCCGCGCAACTTCGTCTGCGTCACATTTACCCGTTTTCGCAACATTTTTCATTGCTGCTCCGCTCCTATTGGTCGTAGCGTAATAATATATAGCCTTTGTCCTTCCCCAGGTTGAAATCTATCTTCTTGCCAAATTTTATTAAGATCCGATCAGCCGTTTAGTCGTGAAAAGGTAACAAACAAACATACAAACAAACAGAGTGACATTTGCATTTATAATATTAGTATGGAAGTATGGAAGTACGGATAGTATGGATTAGCTAGCAAAGTCCCGCAAACGTGGCGATTATCGATATCTAATTACCTTGTATACTCATCTAACCCCTTTTGAGATTGACCAACGTCACCGAGATTTTTTCAGGACAATATTTTTATATTAAATCACAAGCGACACCTGTTTTCTTCCCAGGTGTTGAATAGGTATTTCTTCCAATGTTCTCAGTAATGTAGCTGCAGATTTCAGCCCCGTTATCGACTGCTTACTGTGCAATTGGGCAGGAAGGAGCCACAGTCATTCAAAAACATACTTTTAAATATTATGTAGTTAGTCAGCTTGAAATCGTTATGTTTTCGTTAACCGTTTTGATAGCAGTGATGAAAATGATATACACATAATTCAATGCTTGTCTGGTTTCGAACACGAGACTCTTTTTTTTTCAATTCTTTAGTTTAGTTTCTTTGTAAATTAGATAAACTCGTGGCTAAATAATAACAGACGTTCCTTATCCGGCTGTCATTGTAGATCCTTCACATTAGTTACAGGTAGTCAGTGGCCCAAAAGTCTGACAACCTGTCTTACCAAAGGGTATCGTATTACCCAGTACTAACTGGATTGTGGAGGTCAGATAAGCAGTCGTTCTATGTAAAATACTGGCATTTACCTGCGTGCGGTTAGACTGGAAGCCGATCTGAACATAGTTGGGAAAAGGTTTGGCAAATGAGTTTATTTTGTAAATGAGAGAATCGACAGCAGAATTTATGAGACAACTAGCTGTGCCTGCTACTTCGTCCGCGTGGAATTTAATAAAAAAGTGATTAAGTTTTTATTCGTACTTGGGCATTGCAACATTACTTTTTTATAAGTAATCATTTTAGATTTTTTATAAAATTCAAATAGCCTAAGTTAGTCAAGTCCCGTCAAAATCGGTCCAGCCGTTCCAGAGATTAGCCGGAACAAACAGACAGACAGACGGACAGACAAAAATTAAAAAAAAAAAAAAAATTGTTATATGTACCGTATATACATTCATATGCATGTAGTAAAAAGTTTTCGGTTATTTTAATATTACAAACAGACACTTCAATTTTATTTAATTGTATAGATGTTTAGATATTATAGCTGTAACAAGCTTCTTTTGGTGCGTGGCAATACTCAGAACTAACACCGCCTTATCCGATTTTACAATAGTTACCATTTTGTAAAATCAACAAAAATGCTGAACAACAACGCCCCCGTATCAACGATATTCTTGAGCAAAAAAATCCATGTAGCACTTTACTTTGACAAGTTCTTACCTTAATGATAACACTATCAGCCAATATCTCCTTACCATTATAAGCCGAAGAAACATTATTATTTACTTTAACAATTATTACAGAGTACCTGTTAAAAGCTTTACCGTGTAATACTATTAATAAGTTACTGGGAATAAGGGGTAAGCAATTAACGACTTAACGGAGGGTCTTTATGGCTCTTGATTTGTGATTATAGAAGATTTTTTATTTTATTATTGGTCATATTTTAAACTGGTGATGACATAATTTAGAGCGAGTCATTTAATGGTGAGAATAAAGAATTTAAGTGACATAGCGTACCTTTTACCGTTGATCGGATTTTGAAAGCAAGTTAAGAACGGGTGCGTACCATTTGTTATAATAACAAAAGTTCCAATGATTATATGACATAATTTCATTTTATATAATTTTTGTTTAGTATAACGATGAAGTGATATAATGAATTATTGATATAATTTCTGTTTACCTAATTTTATATGGATTAATTAACATTTTCTATAATGCACATTTAAACTATTGTTCTGTTAGTATAGTATTAGGTTAGTATATTATTCCTCATATATTCCTGCGTCAGATCTCCTACATGATTGGTGAATCATTTGGGTTAGATGAGGTTATAACAGTATGATGTTTTCTGATATTTACTTATTCACTACAGAATTTGGGCAGAAAATGAGTAAATATAAAAATTAGGTCAAATGAAAATTAGGTCAACTGAACGTTTAACTAAATGTTATTAGAGCAAAAGAACTTCATATGAAATGTAATATTAGATCACATGAAATTAGGTTATTTGTTTTTATAGCATATGAAAATTATATCATGTAAAT
Organism: Cerastis leucographa; assembly: GCA_963082945.1. Classification (NCBI taxonomy): domain Eukaryota; kingdom Metazoa; phylum Arthropoda; class Insecta; order Lepidoptera; family Noctuidae; genus Cerastis; species Cerastis leucographa. The sequence continues at coordinate 16,247,573 of OY720366.1, forward strand.
GTAATTTCAAGTGATAATATATTATCTGTTAATATGGCATATATTACACACCCGTTAAAAACATTATAACTTCGACAGAGAAACAAAAACGAGAGATAGAAAAAAAACTAAATATAAAAACCAAATAATAATCGGTGGGTAAACGCAGACGAAGTCGCGGGCACAGCTAGTATAATATATTTTTCTACCTTATTAGGTCCTCCTAACAAGGTCGTCTTGTAAACGGAATCTAAAAAACAACTGACAACTTCGTCTCCCGTATGGTCTAGTGGCTAGGATACCTGGCTTTCACCCAGGAGGCTCGGGTTCGATTCCCGGTACGGGAAATATTTTTTTTTTTTATGCTGACTGTAAACGTGTGCTATTAGTTTCTTTTATTTAGCTCATAATATATTATTGCTGCAATTACGTAAAAATTACAGTGTTATAATAAAAAGAATAAAGTAGGTAATTCACGTTGACTGGTTGTAATGGTGGAATCATTTGACATAACAAATTATCTCCCGTATGGTCTAGTGGCTAGGATACCTGGCTTTCACCCAGGAGGCTCGGGTTCGATTCCCGGTACGGGAAATAATTTTTAGCGAGATAATACGTTTAGTACTAAAGGAATCTCATTAATGAGTTCATTTTGTTTTGACTAATTGTTTTATTTTAAATATTATAAGTGTATAATAACTTAGCTCAGGCGCAAAATGTCTACTGGTAGTAAAATGTCTCTTTCTCATAATGTCGTTTTCGCAGAATGACTCCTTCTCAAAAGGTCGCTTTCTCACAATGCCTCTTTCGCAGAATGTCTCTTTCTGTGTCTCAAAAATAATGCACTGATTGACTAAGATTACTTCAGAAAGAAGCTTCAAGGTAGACCGAGTTATTTTTTTAAGTGAAACTTCTTATGTGACTTCCAACAAGTTTGCGTTAAACGTTTAACGCTACCATGGAGGGGGAATAGAAAGAGACAGAGCGAGAGTGAATGCGTGGCACTCAAACGCAAGCGTGTAGTTATTACAAGCGAAAAATTACGAAGTTTCACTTCTTCTGCGCGGAGGGACTCCAAGCACTATTTTTTATTTTTACTTTATCTTGCAATTTGTAGGTCATTGTCGGGTCGTAAGTTGATTAAAATATGATTCGGAAACGTGACAAATATGTCTTAATAGAGATATACTCATCATCATCATTTGAGCACTGCAACGTCCACAGCTGGACATAGGCCTTCCCCAAGTGTCGTCACATTGACCAGTCCCGTGCGACTCGCATCCAGCGGATCCCCGCAACCTTCACCAGGTCATCGGTCCACCTAGTGGCAGGCCTTCCAACGCATCGTCTTCCGGTTCGCGGTTGCCATTCCTGAACTTTTCGGCCCCACCGTGCATCGGCCATCCATTGTGCGAGCAATGTATAATGTTGCACTCATTAGTCATCAATTTTACCCTCTCCGTAAATTTAATTCCATTGGATGCCTTTTTCATGGATTAGTCATTCAAAAACATTTTCATAAAAAATATTTTTATTCAATTGTTTTTTTTTATTTGCTATGTGCTTGACTCTAGTCTAGGTCAGAGATGACAGAGACAAAGTCGACGATATTTATGCTTCTAATGGCCATGTTGAAATAATTAGTAAATTTGTAATATATTAAGAACTAGCTGTCCCGCGCAACTTCGTCTGCGTCACATTTTCCCCTTTTCGCAACATTCTTCATTGCTGCTCCGCTCCTATTGGTCGTAGCGTGATAATATATAGCATATGTCCTTCCCCAGGTTGAAATCTATCTTCTTGCAAAATTTCATTAAGATTCAATCAGCCGTTTAGTCGCGAAAAGGTAACAAACAAACATACAAACAAACAAACAGAGTGACTTTCGTATTTATAATATTAGTATGAAAGTATGGATTGCTAACAAAAATGATAAAGTTAATGCGAGTTCGACTAATCCACCTATAAAAATGTTAGGGCTCAAAGTCAAAGTCAAAGCATTTATTTCAATTAGACCATTACAGGCACTTTTGAAAGTCGAAAAACAAAATAAAACGCGAAGCTACAGTCCCAGTCACAAGGCATAATAACTTGTGAAAGTACTGTGGTTGCCCATTCCGTAGCGTAGATCTCTATGGAGAAGAATGGGCAAGAAACTCCATGGACACTCTTTTAAATCAAAATATGTTACAAAATCTTGGTTACATCATTCACGTTCATTCTCAGCACACATTCACCAAAAACTGATTATGAAGGCAGCAATTAAGTAACAAAAGCGACTTTTCTTTCAACCCTTATTGTAAGGGGTGTCCTAGGTTCCCTAGGGAAGGGGTACTAACAATAGAACACAACCCTTCTTTATCTGTTAATGGTACCTTTTGTTCATTGTGAAAGGGTAATAAGTCGATGGAGTTTGTAATGAAATAGTAAGCAAAGGACATTGTACAAATGCTGCCCAGAGTGAATGTAGCTCCAATGGTATCGTAGCATAAAGTAACAATTAAAAAAAAAAATATATAAAATTGGCCCCAGGAAAACCAAATAAAAACACGTGTGGTTGTTAATTATTATTTTTAATTAAATCATGATTATGATATGTTTTTCTCGGTACTCCCTTTCTTCTACTAAAATTGTTTGTCCGAAAATCATTATCCATAACACGTTTGCTATAAACTTCAGTAACCATAATGTTCAAAATCCCGAAATTTTGTTTAACATAATTATCTTTATTTCTAAAAGTATTCTGTCATAATATCGAGTACCATAATTATTGAATCTCCTAATTTTACAAGACCTAAAGTCATATGTCCTAAGTATTGTGTTAAATAATGTGTATTATTCCGAATGTTCATTTATAATAATTTTTTAGTCCTAAAACATATGCAAAAAATTAGGTATTAGTGACAGTAACGAATCGCTGTAAATCCGACTCCACGCAGTCTTGTCTGCCCTACCCCTAGAGTGTAATTTAAAATCGCGTAGGCGCGGAGGGGCGAGGCGGCCCACGAGTTGAGGAGCAGGTGGTGAGCGTTATACCCATCTGCGACGATAAACTCGCGTGGGACCGCCGGAGCGCCGCAGCGCCGGAGCCGTGACAGAAACCATGCCTGCTGCATGCTTGCATGATTGCTTGCATGCTGCATGCTGCGTGCTTGCTTGCATGCTGCGTACTTGCTTGCATGCTGCGTGCCTGCTTGCATGCTGCATGCTTGCTTACATGCTGCATGCTTGCTTGGTTTACAAAAACCACATGTTCACAATCAACTGCTTTATTGAGTACATGTATAATATATTTATTTATGTATAATATTTTTTTTTTATTAAATTTGTTCTAAGAATATTGTTTCCTTTATTTATTTTTATACATATTAATTACATTTTTAAATATTTTTACAATATTATATATAAAAAACATTTAAAAATATAAAAATAGTAGCCCACCGGTATCGGGAACAGGGTCCAAGCTACCGGCGGTCAGTGCTCCAGAGAAAGGAACCTAAGAAGAATATTATTATTATTATAAATAAACATTATTATTATTATTATTTCATCATCATCATCATTAGCCTATTATGTTCCCACTGCTGGGACACAGGCCTCCTCTCTATGAGAGGGAGTGGGCTGTAATCCACCACGCGGGCCCAGTGCGGGTTGGTAGATGTCATATGTCTTCGAATTTTTAGTTCTAGGATACGCCGGTTTACTCACGATGTTTTCCTTCACCGTTTTTGAGGGCAGCGGTGATGAAATAAATTACACAAAGTAATGCGCCTGCCTGGGTTCGAACCCACGGCTTACTGCTCGTAAGTCGGGGCTGCCACCACTGGGCCACCGCTGCTCTCAATTATTCTCTCTATTATTATTTTCCTATTTCGTCCTTTCTACACACTGTGTCTACATTTCTAATCCAACTTTCCTCTCGCAGGTCTGCTGGAAGAAATTTCTTTTGAAATAAGCAGTACCTTTGTGCTCTACTATCTTAATGTACTGTTCTTTTAAGTATTTTGTGTGTGCATAAATAAATAAATAAATAAATAATAAATAATTATGTAATTTGAATTTAGGACATATAACTTTTATAGAAAACATTTTTATGTCTTTAGTATATTATTGATTGTAATAATTATGACAAACGGATTTAGGACATATTATATTTAGGGATTTCAATTTTATGGCATGTGATATTATGTGATTTTAAGTTCGGGTGAATTATCATTCGGACAAATGATGATTAGGACAAAAAAAGTTATGGCACTTTAAATTATGGATAAAAAAGTTAGGTGACACAATAGAGAACCGTTTTTCTCTCCAAAACAACTCCTTAACTCACATACACAAACAGCCAGAACGAAACAACTACCTGTGGGCCATATAAACATTTGTTCCGTGCGGGATTCGAACCCACGACACAAAGTGCAGCAGCCAATCGCTCAGCCACTGCGCCAACAATGCCATCATCATCATAATTATGCCTAGCCTTTTCCCAAACTATCTTGGGGTTGGCTTCCAGTCTAACCGGATGCAGCTGATCACCAGTATTTTACATGAACCGTCTGCCTATCTCACTTCCACAACCCAGTAACTGTGTAATACGATACCCGTTGGTAAGACTGGATGTCGGACTTATCGCTTCCGACTACTCGTAACGAACGTCACAGATCTACAAATGACAGCCGGGACCAACGGCTTATCGTGCTTTCCGAGGCACGTTGGAAACTCGGTATGTAATTATGGTCTCCCATCCACGGACCAACCTCAGCAAGCACGGCTTAACCTTAAAGATCGACCCGTGCGGCTGTTATTATTTAGCCACGAGCTCCACACAATGCTGCAATAATAAAAATCAAACCCTTGTAGTCAAAAGATCGATTATATTTCCGTAAAAACATACGTAAATGATAAAATACACAAAAAAATATTGCGCAATACTGATCATCCCACACTACAATGAAATAATATGGTGCATTACAAATTAAACTCCTTAAAACTTTTGTTAAATCATTACGCAATCTTCAATACTAAACATTTATTTTGACAAGAACGTTTAAATGAGAATTGTGACGTCACGGTTGGCGCAGTGGCTGAGCGATTGACTGTTGCGCTGCGCGTCGTGGCCGTGGGTTCGAATACCGCACGGTACAAATGTTTATTTGGCCTACAGGTAGTTGTTTCGGGTCTGGCTGTTTGTGTATGTGAGTTTAATTGTGTTTCGCAAATAATTGTTACTGACCTACCGTTACAGGGAGTACTTCATGTAAAATACTGGTACACAGCCGCATTCGGTTAGACTGGAAGCTGACCCCAAGATAGTTTGGGAAAAGGCTTGTAAGATGATTTTATTGCAGGTGTAGAGCACGCCATAGGCGGATAGTCATGATCAACAAACATTAAAAAAAAAACTACTCACTGACGTCATGTTTTCCAATAAAACTGCTTTATTACAACGTGATAGCAAGAATAAAGATTGTCCACTTACGTTTTGACATTTCTGATATCTCCCGTATGGTCTAGTGGCTAGGATACCTGGCTTTCACCCAGGAGGCTCGGGTTCGATTCCCGGTACGGGAAATAATATTTTTTTATTCATGTTTCTTGAAAAGCCGACTGCAAATGTGTGGTATCCATTTCTTTTATTTAGCTTAAAATATATTATTGCTGCAATTATGTAAAAATTAAAAAAAAACCGGCCAAGTGCGAGTCGGACTCTCGCACGAAGGGTTCAGTAGGTACCATTATTTATAAAAAAAACACTTTTTTGTTTGAGTAAAAAAAAAGTTATTCTGTTTTTAGTATTTGTTCTTCTACCATCAACAGAAATACATAATCTGTAGAAATTTCAACTGGCTAACTATCACGGCTCATGAGATACAGCCTGGTGACAGACGGACGGACGGACAGCTAAGTCTCAGTAATAGGGTCCCGTTTGACCCTTTGGGTACGGAACCTTAAAAAAATAAGTAGGTAATTCACGTTAACTGGTTGTACCAATGGTGAAGTCATTTGACACATTACAACATCTCCCGTATGGTCTAGTGGCTAGGATACCTGGCTTTCACCCAGGAGGCTCGGGTTCGATTCCCGGTACGGGAAAATCTTTTTGACTTTCTTTGTTTTTATGTAGGATTTGGCGTGAAATGGTACTATTGTGGTCTAACTATCCCTGAAATTTTTAAATACTTATTATTTATCAATCTATTGAGAAAATCATCTAAATGTTCAAATTAAATTACTGTACCTAGTTAATTATTTATAAATGCTGCTTTTTTTGTTGTGTAAATTTGTCAGTATTTCAGAATAACCCCCTTAACGTGGTTTAGGGAATTATAAATCATCGAATAAACATTTGGGATTGTTTGAATGTGTGAAAGCGAGGTTATGGAGCGAGAATCAGACAGGCTGCGTTTAAAACACGGGTGATAACATTTACAGATTTCCGTAAATAAGAAAAAATAAATTACCTACCCATTTTATTATTGATTCGGGTCGAGAATCATTAACATAGTTACCTCCTTGAATTTGAAGAGGATGCAAAACAACAGCTTGTATATGGATACGGGTGTCCATAGCCTTGTTTCACATGATTTTTACTTGACAAATTATATTGTCGGAACAAGGAAATGTATTAAAGATGCACCAAAAAAATATTAAAAAGATGCATGCAGCAGAGATGAGAATGTTGAGATGGATATGTGGAGTGACTAAAATGGATAAAGTTAGAAATGCGCATTTAAGAGGAAGTTTGAAAGTGGCGCCTGTTACAGAAAAGATGAAAGGGAATCGTCTGTCTTGGTATGGACATGTGATGAGGAGGGATAAAACTCATGTGACTAAAAGAGTGATGAATATAAATGTGAACGGATGGAGAGGGAGAGGAAGACCAAAGAAAAGATGGATGGATGGTGTGAAAAATGATATGAAAGAAAAAGGAGTAAATGATAGCATGACGAATGACAGAGGAGAATTGAGGAAAGAGACGTGTTGTGCCGACCCCAAATAAAATGGGACAAGGGCAGGAAGATGATGATTATTAGATGCAAGATTGTTGCATTTTATTTGTGATAAACTTGCAGGATTGGAAAAAAAAAATCATACCCAACAAAATGTCACCCGGACCTTATAGTATCGATTTTTCAAAATCGGCTTAGTAGTTTATCTGCCAATAAATAGCAACAAAAACATACATAAATATTGTTAAAATCATGAAATCATGACCCTATCTTCGGGCCTTGCCGTATTCGGGTGACAATACGAGTTTCAACGATATTTAATTTAAAAAAAAACTCTTTACACCTAACGCTTTAATAATAATTTTATTAACTAAAGACAATTTGTTTGTTTGTACAAAATACACACACCTGCTGCCAGAATATTAATGGCACAACTTGCAATGCAGTGGAATGACAAATGAGCCAAGGGAATGATGGCATTTAATTAACTAAAATAACATGGCCCCTTATTGAATGGGGAAAAGTAAGGTATAATATAAGCATAATAGGGGATAATCCAATTTTTTTTTCTTTGTCCGTCGGATAGTTTATTGAAAAGTATTGGACACGTATTTTTTCTTTTTTCACGTGGTCAAAAAATTACGGAGATATATTGAGTTGAAATGGCGCATGACGTCACATGTAGATAAGTTTTATACCTACTTGTGACGTAGTAAGCCCACACTCTCCAACTTTAATGAGTTTTAACTAAGTAATTTTTTGATATTTTGATAAAACAAAAAATACGTGTCTAATATTTTTGTATTACCTGTCTGACGGACAAAATAGAATGTCGCTTTCTTTACCCAGTCCGGTCCCCTATTAGGTGTACTTAGTATATTACCTACCCCTTGGCTGGAGGCCTTAAACTTAAGAGCGTTTACTCCTTACTGCATTTCATACAAACTTTCAAGTCCTTATTTGCCGAAATGACTGAACCGATTTTAATGACACTTCATACGCATAAGCAGCATACAAACGTCGAAAAGCTTACAATATTAGTTATTTGGGATCATTCACTGGTTTTTTGGAACTATTTTCTGTTGTTAAATAATAATAATTATGTTTGATGTGAATTCAAGGAAGCTTTCTTACAAAACTAACCTCAAAACTGAACAGAAAATCAAAGAACAACAAAAAACCCCACAAATTATATGCGTAGTAAGTAAGTAATTTGTATTTCTTTTGAAACTATGACTCCATCCCTCTTTTATATGCAACTAGCTGTCCCGCGCAACTTCGTCTGCGTCAAATTTTCCCCGTTTTCGCAACATTTTTCATTGCTGCTGCGCTCCTATTGGTCGTAGCGTGATGATATATAGCCTATGTCCTTCCCCAGGTTGAAATCCATCTTCTTGCCAAATTTCATTAAGATCCGATCAGCCGTTTAGTCGTGAAAAGGTAACAAACAAACAAACAAACAAACAGAGTGACATTCGCATTTATAATATTAGTATGGAAGTATGGATTTATGCTATCATACGCAATATTTTTATGCGCAGCGACGGTCTGTAGAGCGGTGGGCATTCTCCTCTGATCCACTTTTCAGTTTTCGATTGATCTGAAAGCATACCTGTTTAGTTAGGATGACAATGCATAGTTAGATAAGTGACGTCATCATGATTCTACAAGGTGTTGTTTTGCATCCTCGTCAAATTCAAGGAGGAAACTATGCTAATGAATCTCGACCCGTATCAACAATAAAATGGGTAGGTTATATTTTTTTTCTTATTTACGGAAATCGGTAAGTGTGAAGCATCCATGTTTTAAACGTGGCCCGTCTGATTCTCGCCCTATAACTGCGCTTTCACACATACAAACAATCTCAAACGTTTATTCGATATTTTTTTATTCCTTATATCACGTTAAGGGAGTTATTCTGAAATCCTGACAAACATCAACAGCCAAATAAATCATCGTTTATTAATAATTAACTAGGTACCGTAATTTAAATTGATTATTTATGTTTTTTGTGACAACCTCCTGAATTTTGACGAGGATGCAAAACAACGCCTAGTATGTTATGTACATGCACACAAATGAGCATTGTTTGATCATATACATAGCTGTTTTATCCCACCGTACTTCCCAAAACAATATTTATAATTGTCTATCATCATACTAAGATGTACAGCAATAATTCTGCAGACAAACTTCTCCTTGGTTGTCGTACAGACAGCTGGGGAACAAAGTTTGTCGCCACCCCCTTGCACCCCCTCCTCGCTTTCCCCCGGTACATGGTACCTATAATTTAGCGACATTGCTACCCTAAGTTTGCATCGTATCAACATAAGGTGCTCGATAGAGTGTGGTGTGAGTCAGAAGCGAGGTTGTTAATAAAAGAAAGCAGTTACAATAATAATCAGACACTGGATAATGAACAATTTTAAATACACCGTGTAAATCACCTCATCACGAAGCCGTCAACCAAGCATTCTGTACATAAAACTAAGTAACTTTACACAAAAATTATTGCTGGGAAACGACTTTTTTTTGGGGGGTGTAAAATCATGTTTTGTGGTAGAACACAATGTAACGCACTCAAAACATTGTGCTGATGGACGGATTGAATAGTACGGGGGTTGTGGAGGTGTTTAAAGTAAAAATCTTACTTTAAAAACTTGTATTAAAAAAAAATACTTGTCAAAAAGTTGGAACTTTCACCCCTAATATAGGTATAGTGTAGAACAAAAAAATGATCGCAATGACAGGGAGAATCAGTGCCTTTCGGCTTCGTTAAGAGGTGTTTTACACGCTTTATAAACTGAGATATAGTAGCAGTGGAGGAGCTCGTGGCTAAATAATAACAGCAGCATGGGTCGATCTTTAAGGATAAGCCGTGCTTGCCGAGGTTCTTCCTTGGATGGGTGACCATAATTACTTACCGAGTTTCCTCCGTGCCTCGGAAACCACGCTAACCCGTTGGTCCCGGCTGTCATTTGTAGATCTCTGACAGTCGTTAAGAGTAGTCAATAGCTTAAAGTCTGACATTCAATCTTACCAAGGGGTATTGTATTACCCAGTTACTGGGTTGTGGAGATCAGATAGACAGTCACTTCATGTAAAATACAAGTACTCAGCTGCATCCGGTTAGACTAGAAGTCGACCCCGAGATAGTTTGGGAAAAGGCTAGGCAGATGATGATGAGTACCAGTGATAGCCTTTGAGTGATCGTTCGGACTGCCAAGTCGTAGGTCTAAAGTTCGATCAGTTGCTTTGGTGAAGGAAAACATCGAGAGGAAATCAACATGATTGAGAGATATTTCTCCAGGGCGTATAAAGCCAAATCAGAGGCCCATGGGGGCATAAAAACTCCGTTTCTAACTCCGGTTAGGCACTAATAAGACGGTAAAAAAAGTGAAACTTTTTTTCACACTATAGCTCGGAGTAATCACTACTCCGCGGCCCACCGTCACGCGACATGCAACACACAGACGAAAAAGTTTGAGACGATGTAATAAAAAATTCACTTTAAAAAAGAAGCTTATAATTTTACAGATATCTTCTTAAGTTATGTATAATATCTATAAATTGAGACTTATAATATTAATATTACTAATACTTTATATTATTAATTAAAATAATATAAATTTAGTGGAATAAATATTGCCATTTTTATATAATTATAATAATGATGAATAATAAATGTGTACTTATAATTGTTGCATATGGTAGGATTTGGGCAATCTTTATTTTATTATAGTAGTATTAATAGTAGCTGTGCCCGCGACTTCGTCCGCGTGGAATTCGATTTTTTCTAAAATAGAAGCCTAATTTACTCCTTATGACATCAGCTATATGCCAGTGAAAGTCCTGTCAAAATCGGTCCTGCCGTTCCAGAGATTAGCCGGAACAGACAGACAGACAAAAATAGTAAAAAATATTATTATTGTTTTTTTTTAATTATTATTGTTATTTTGGTATATGTACCGTATAACCATTCATATTCATGTAGTAAAATGCGGTTATTTTAATATAACAAACGGACACTTCAATTTTATTTATTTGCATGTATAGATATTCAACAGCGAGCTTGCTCCTTGTCGACTTTCATCGGTCAATTTTAAGATTCAACTATTTCAGCCATCCACAAAAACATACACATCATACGTAGTTCGTGACTGTACTGGTCATACATACCTACTTAAACTTCACCCCCAAGGATTCAATAGACAGAATTTACAACTTTGTAATACTAGTAAGTGCGCCGAGTTAAACGGGAACCGTAAAATAGTTCAGTTTTATAATCCAGTTAAATGTTGCAGCCGTTTGATGTTCCGAACTTTTGAACAGTTTAACTGCCGAACGTTCACTTTGATGATTTTAGAATATTTTATGGTTTACGTGAGTTCTACCTGGAGTTACGTGACGATAATTCTTCACAAACTCACGTAAAACATACGATACCATATCACGTAAAATAATTATTGATAGAACACGAAAGACATGATTTGTTTGTCTTTCTATCAATAATTATTATGAAGGGTGATACCTATAGCATTACATAAGTACTCTTTATGCTTTTTTTGCTTGTTAGGGGCCTGTGGACGGTGAGTAATGGGCTATGTCACCGTCGTTCCGTCTTATGACGACAGGCCGTGTCGACGACGCGTTCGTGTGGCACGCGCGCCTCAAGGAGATGTCAGCAAATCGGAAGGGGTCCGAGAGAGCCATGCCTGCCAGGGCTGCAGGAATGTTCGAAAGAGATACCGTGGCCCTGGAACACAAAAGGGCTAAGAAGGAACATGGATGGGTTTTAGTCAGTACAAGTCTGATACTTCCTTCCTCCGCCCAGAGCGGGAGGAGTCATTTAATGATTTCCCATCCAAAAAAAAAGAGTTGAACCCTATCTATATCAGCATGGAATGGCGTTTTTCCATGCTCCTATCTTAAACAAAACCGTTCGTGCTCCTTGTCAGATAAAACACAAAGAAACCACTAAATTATAACACAACATTGCTATTATAATCATGAATCGAAACGATACTCTTCAGCTATTGTGTAGTGTATGTCGTATCATATTACCAGGTATCCTCGAGGGGGTAAGCAGAACAGTGACTGCAACAATACCTGTTCTATCTTGTTCGTGTCAAACTTTGTTCCTGTCTAGTTATTTATTCAACACTAGCTGTCCCGCGCAACTTCGTCTGCGTCACATTTTCCCCGTTTTCGCAATATTTTCCATTGCTGCTCCTCTCCTATTGGTCGTAGCGTGATGATAATACATAGCCTATGTCCTTCCTCAGGTTGAAATCTATCTTTTTGCCACATTAAGATCCGATCAGCCGTTTAGTCGTGAAAAGGTAACAAACGAACTTACTTTCGCATTTATAATATAAGTTAGGATGTTGCGTTTCCGAGACTACCTCGTTGATTTAGTCGTCGCAAGCGCTACTACTGAGCATGCGGTCCTGTGTTTGATTCTTAGGTCACGCAAACTGTTATTGGGCTTTTCCATCTGCAATTTGACAGTAGTTGCCACGGAGTCTGGATTTGTGCCTAGAATGAAAGAAAGAAATAAAGAAAAAAGGTTTATTGGCGCAATTGCCACAAGTACACACAATATTAAAAAAATGAAAAACAAATATAAAAATAAAAATTAGACAAGAAATACTGTGTGACTCACGGCAGCGCCAAATAGGCCCAGTTCAGCATAATGCCGGACAACTACCTAGTGCCCGACGCTGGTTTTCAACTGAACCTAAATGGTGAGTGAACGGATGTCAGTAAATATAGTAATAATATAAATATTGTGAACGATATGATAATATTATGTAGTGTTTTATGAATATAAACTAAAATAATGGTAAAAATAAAACTATTTTAAAACTGGGAACAAGTATTTCATAACACACCATTTTAGTCCGTAGCAACACACTGCGCCGCACGCGGCCGAGTGTGATGCACGAACCACCGATGGCGTCGGCTTAACCTTTAACTATGGGCGTTCCATTTTTGTTACACTACTATGGACGTGCGGCCACAGAGACCGCTATCTTTACGGGCTGGTTTCTATCTTGATGCGTAAGTATTGTATCATTTTTTGTTTTTATCCCTTAGAAGAGTTACTAAGTGTAAATAAAAGATGTAATTTTAATGAAAAATGTATTTATTATAAACTAAATCTAACGATATAATAATCAAAGGCGCTTTTCAGACTTTTTAGCTTGAGATTACTTTATAGGTATATTACCAGAGGAAAATGTCTTTTTTGTTAGTTTTACTTCTTTTACAATAAAATATAAAGAAAAAAGAACATAAAAAACTTAACATAATCTTCTCAAAACTAAACATAAAAATTTCGACAAGGGCCCAACTTGGTCATATTTATTGACAGTCTTTGCATAGCGGCTTAGAGCATTGCAGGCATCACCGTCAGCTCTGGTAGTACTACCACTCTCTTCAATAATCTCTTGTCATGTCAGCTTCATAAAACAAACAATCATCAACATCCTTATCACTGTCGCGCTGATCCGATTCTAAAAGCAATCGTTGACACTCGTCTTCAAAAGAAGGATCATCTAATCGCAATATTTTACTGGCTATCTGAGTGGACGAACTCGATGTTCGTTTGCCTGCAGTCGTTGGTTGATCGTTTTTTGACATTTTAGCTTATAAAATCTAAAACAAATAAAATCACCGTCAGCGTCAATTTATAACACAAATGTGGACGCGCGGTCTCACAGACCGCACTCAAAATATAAAGCGAAATTACTCACGCAGTATTCAGCCGGCGACGTAACCTTCAATCTTAACTGTCGTTTCGCCACTAAAACCGAAGCTACTGAGGCTGGCATACGCGTAGGGTACGCGGGAAGAGATGAGCACGAGAATCACAAACTGCACGCGGCCTGTGAGACCGCACGTCCATAGTTAAAGGTTAAATTGCACATTTTTTTATTGTAGTTTTTTTGTAGCTGCGAGTATACTAATAAATATATGAAAATGATATGATGATGACAATACAGCTATTACATCATCATCTTCCTGCCCTTGTCCCATTTTATTTGGGGTCGGCGCAACTTGTCTCTTTGCTCCATTCTCTTCTGTCATTCGTCATGCTATCATTTACTCCTTTTTCCTTCATATCATTTTTCACACAATCCATCCATCTTTTCTTTGGTCTTTCTCTCCCTCTCCATCCATCCACATTTATATTAATTACTCTTTTAGTCACATGTGTTCCATCCCTCCTCATCACATGTCCATACCAAGACAGACGACTCCCTTTCATCTTTTCTATAATAGCTATTACGAGAGACTTAAACATGACTGGCGAAATACGGAAAGAAAAGAAAATTATTTATTTGTCTTGCACGGTCCAAAAAAAATGTTTAAAATATAACAATAATACAAAATTATATTTAAAAAAAAACGTTAACGGAGGAGCTCGTGGCAAAAAATAACAGCTGCTTGGATCAATTTTCAGGTTAAACCGCACTTGCCTTAGGTTGGCCTGTGGATGGGTGACCACACATTACATACCGAGTTTCCTCCGTATCTCGGAAAGCACGTTAAGCCGTTGGTCCCGGCTGTCATTTGTAGATCTTTGACAGTCGTTAGAGATAGTCAACCTAAAAGTCGCAAGGGGTATCGTATTACCTAGTACTAACTGGGTTGTGGAGGTCAGATAGGCAGTCGCTCGATATAAAAAACTGGTTTTCAACTGCATCTAGTTAGACAGGAAGCCGAACCAAACAAAATTGGGAAAAGGCTAGGCAGATGATAAAGGTTAACGTAAAAAAAACTTAAAAACAAGACATACATTTAACAAAAATTGGTGCAGTACCAATTCTAGCATGGTGCTGTAACATTTAAATAAAAAATGTCATAGCACTGGTATTTTGTTAGGGCCCAGAGTGATGCCACGGACGCCATATACTAATAAAATAAGGTATTATTAGGTACAGTCACGTCTAATAATATGTATACATACACTTAGCAAAATTGAAAAGTGATTTGCTCGTGAAATTATGGTTTCTACGTTGAGATAAGACCTATTTCGTAATAGTATGGCTTCCAAAATGCCATGTTTGTGAGAACGTAAAACCTTAATCAAAACAGTAGGAGAAAATCACTTTTAAAAGTTGCTGCGTGTATTTATATTATTAGACGTGACTGTACACCTCTGCCTTCCGCGGTTAATGACGGGTCTTGTGCCGTTATGAATCAAACGATACTTTTTAGTTATTATGTAGTACAGTTTCACGTATGATATTTTCAGGTATCCTCAAGGGGGTAAGCAGAACAATGGCTGCAACACTATCTGTTCTATCTTGTTCGTGTCAAACTTTGTGCATGTCTAGTAACTTATTCAACATGTTTCTGTACTGAGTATATTTGAATGGTTTTCGTTTTATGATAGTATTTGAATGAGCACATTAGAGGTAGTCTGGAAGTGGCGCCGGTGCCTGAAAAGTTGTGCGGTAATCGGTTGTTTTGGTATGGGAATGTTATGCGGAGGAATGAGAAAAATGTCGTGAGGAAAGTTTTCAGTGTGAATGTGGATGGGTATAAGAGTAGAGGAAGACCAAAGTAACGATGAATGGACTGTGACAACTTAAATGATACATTATTTCGAAAATAGTTTTAACACAGAATCATTTTGGTACTCAGCTGTTTTAATATTTGCTAAGCCTGAGGAACCAATCGAGTCCAGGTAGCCATTTTTAAATGTGGTATTATTTCAGTCCAAACGTTACTTTTATTATTAAAATAAATGAGACCACAGACTCTACTTTAGGCGATTATCACACTGCCACGCATCACGCTGCATGTTGCTTGTCAACGCACAAAATGAACGCGCGTGGATGCATTTTCTTTATGTTGGACTGGGCGTGTTTTCTATACAAATGGAGATACATAGGTACAAGCAACGTTAAAACACGCATTCACGCGCTACGCTGCGTGGTGCGTGCCAGTGTGCTAATCGCCTTAACATTATAAATTATTGCGATTTTCTTTGAATTGCATGGTCTCTTAAGCGAAAACGTAAGAAACCTTCTATTTCGCTGGTAACAACACTGAGGTAGTTTTTCTTAGTTTATCTTAGACATCGTCAGAAAATATGTATTGGCCTGAAAGTGGCAAAAAAGCAATGTGCGTACATTGCGTTTTTTCACACAATATCTATTTTAAATACTAATTCTTTTAAGTAATGAGAATTAGCATAACAGATGTTTTCTATATGAATCGTTTGATTAAACATCATTCATGGAATGAATAATCTTATTTATTCAGATGTGAGAAACAAAGTTCATGCGTCATTGATGACGATAAACTTTTAATTTGATAGTATTATACAGGATGTAACGGAAAGGGTATATACATACATACTTAAAGGTGTGCTACAGACCATCAAACTAAACATGTTTCTCCATCGGACAAACATCGTCATAGCGAAAAAAATATCAGCTGTCCCATACATTTGGATAGGTATTGAAATATTGTATCGGGCAGCAGATAATTTTTTCGCTATTACGATGTTTGTCCGATAGAGAAACATGTTCAGTCATGTTAAGTATTTATTACCCTTTCCATTACACCCTGAATAGAGGTAGATGTAAATCTACTTCTAAATTAATCGGTGTCTTGGGTTTTTCTGGTCGGCACATTAAATGTGGCAGAATTTGTGAAACAAAAACGCCGACATGTTCACAATTTCTATCCGCATCCACCATCGCGTTGAATCATTTTGTGGTCAAGATTCATGCTGACCCAAACCCAATAGGGAAGCACTCACTCATCTTTTTAGATTATATAAATACTGCAGTACAGTAATTTACCCACGGAATGATTGCAATTACTGTGCGAGCCGAATAAATACTTTTTCTTCCTTTCAATTATCATGATGATGATTTATGATAATTGAAAGACAATAAAAACTTTTTTACAAAGCCTTTTATTTTGCCTTTTCAGTGGTGTTATCTCAATTAAATCCTAGTCAAGTATCATTTTTTCAATGTAACTAGACACCAGCACATCGTCAATACATACGACAAAGGACAAAATGCATAATAAAGCGGATGACTCAAAAAGTAGCTAAGCAACGATAATAAAATTCATATGGGCCCACCGGGCAACCTTTTTTTTTTAATTATTAGTGGTACCTACTCCTGGAAAGTGCATATCGTCATATGGTTCCAATTCCAACAAGCCCAAACACAGCTAAGATACAGTGTCTTATTATGGAGTTCCGGTGCCTGTCTGTGTCGGTGCCTTGGATTCATCATCAGATCCTCACGGTAGATTGGTTCTTATTGATGAACTTTTTTGCTGGCAACACTGGCAGCCGGTCGTCAAAAATTTTCGTGTTAGAATTTAATTGTAAAAATAATGTTTTTCGTGGATATTTAGTTATAACTGATATTAAATTCGTTAGGTATCGTTATAAATAATAAGAACCTGTGTTTGTGAGTTGTTTCGCTGCAAAATCACTGAAAAAACAAAAATTATGTGCCAGCTGTCATCCAACGGATGGATGTTTGAAATCACCACCTTACTTGGGAAGTGTTTTTCTTTTTATGCCTATTTATTTGATAAATCTAATAATTAAACATACCATCTTTTGCCCATTATCTATCACACCGCTCGTCCTCGAGAGCTTTGTCTTAAACAACCCTTTTTGGCTACTTGATTGTACTTACTGGATTTAAAGTTAAAGTATAGATCTAAAATCATCCTGATTACTTGTATCAATATAAATCTTTAAATTATTCATTATAGATACCTTTTTATCTTATTTACCACTGGATTCGTGTCAGTTTAAGATTCTAAATCACAAATCAAACTAATTATTATTTTAACTAGTAGTACCCCCAACCATTTTTTTTTCTCTCTTTGTTTAATTTTATTGATTTTCCCTGTTAATTAAAAAATAATGTTAGCTCAGTATAGTTATATTCATTAATAATATTAAATTACCAATCGAGTTAACATACATTTCTGAACTTTTATACCTTTTGTTTTCCCCTTGAGCAAAATAACTTTAACATCATTGTCATCCTAGATACTTCTTTTCTACATCTTATCTCTCTTATTCCTTTCACACACTTAGCTGTCTCTTCTCTTATTCCAGGGTGCCTCTGGGGTTGTCTTATCAACATGTTGACCCGCAGAGCTGCATCCTTAGAGGAAAAACTGAGGGCTACGTTGAAAGAGCTAGAATCTAGTCAAACCACAGTCAATCAGATGCTAAAAGAAAGGGAAGAAAGTGAGGTGGAAATAGAGTTAGTTGTTAACAAGAACACTGAGTGTAGTGTATGTAGATATCAATATATCTCACTACAAACCGATTACAGTATTGTAACGTTGCCTCGGGCGCGCACGTCGCTCGGTTGTTAATACCGGTCCGAGTAGTGGGGCGGGCAGTCGTTGTCGGACTGTCGGCCTGTGCGGTGGTGCGTTGGCGAGTCAACTATTAGTGTAACTATCAGTGGATAAATGTGCATATTTTACATTGGCGACGATGATAAAAACGTAAGTTTTATATTTTTATAAAAAAAAAAAGAAAGTACACTCCTACAGGGAGATAACTAATCATATTTTGGAAAGAAAAATTATTTTTGGGGGTTGTCAAATCATGTTTTGTGGTAGAACTCAATGTAACACACTCAAAACATTGTGCTGATGGATGGATTGAATAGTACGGGGGTCGTGGAGGTGTTTAAAGTAAAAATATTACATTAAAAACTTGTATTTAAAGAAAAATACTTGTCAAAAAGTTGGAACTTTGACCCCTAATATCTCCGTAACTAGAAAGTTCCCAGGTATGGTGTAGAAAAAAAAAATGATCGAAATGACAGGGAGAACCAGTGCCTTTCGGCTTGGTTAAGAGGTGTTTTACACCCTTTATAATACGTTAGAATCTGTCATTGGACATATTAACTGTTAATAAATAATTTTTGTAAAGGCTAAAACAAAAAGTGGTTCGTTAATGTATTGTTTTGCAACTAATTAAATGCTATCTTGGTTGTTAAGGAAGAAACATACTGATTAAATTATTTAACATAACATTACGCCTGTGTTCCCCAAGGGGGTAGGCAGAGATATGTGTTACAACCACGTTTCACCAATAACGTTGAGCATGCCTGTTGCCATTAACCAGACGCCAACTCGGACTCAGGTCTGTAATTGGGAGGTTCCTAATGGAGAAACTCGGTGACACTGCCCGACCTGGGAGTCGAACCAAGGACCCCATGTTTAATTATTTGATTTATACTACAGGATTAGTTCTAAAATAATAAATCGAATAGCAGTAGAATATCTCTACTGGTCATTAAATTGACAAGTCATCAAATAACGACGGTAATAGCAGTAGAATATTTCTGCTGATCATTAAATTGAAAATTCGTCAAATAACGACGGTAATAGCAGTAGAATATTTCTGCTGGTCATTAAATTGAAAAGTCGTCAAATAACGACGGTAATAGCAGTAGAATATTTCTGCTGGTCATTAAATTGAAAAGTCGTCAAATAACGACGGTAATAGCAGTAGAATATTTCTGCTGGTCATTAAATTGAAAAGTCGTCAAATAACGACGGTAATAGCAGTAGAATATTTCTGCTGGTCATTAAATAGAAAAGTCGTCAAATAACGACGGTAATAGCAGTAGAATATTTCTACTGGTCATTAAATTGAAAAGTCATCAGAAAATGACGGTTATAGCAGTAGAATATATATACATACTGATAATTAAATTGATAAGTCAAAAAATTTGGTCAGCAGGTAGTGGTACTATTGTTGTACATACTGGTCATTAAATTGACAAATATTTTAACGGTGCAGCAGGAACGAGATGGGAACGCTGGAAGCGGGTACTGTTGATCTACCTGGAAGTTGCTGGAATAGAGAGTAGTGCGAAGAAACGCGCTTCGCTTTGTTGGACTAGAATTGCAGTAAATATTCTATAATATACCAGATGCGAATGTTTCACCAGCAGATGAAGTGGACGTCTTCGCAGTGGCTATAACCAAACTCGACGCATACTTTCTAGCTAAACAAAGTAAGATAATATATGAACGTCACCTTATTCGTTTGATAAAATAAGAAGCAAATGAAAAGTTTGAAAAAATCCTAGTACGGCTTAGACAACAAGCAGAAAAATGTCAGTTTAAGGGCAAAGACGATCATATAATCGATCAAATTACAGAAAAGTGTTCTAAAGAGCTTAGAAAGAGAATTCTACAAACAGGAAGCACAATAACACTGACAAATATAATTGTTGAAGCAAATACTCTTGGAGCTGTAAGTCGATAAATAGAAGAATTCGGAGGAAGCAGCATATCAACTGAGAACATAAACAGAGTGGAGAGAATAAAAGAAAATATGTGGGAAACAACAACAAACAAAACCTGGGACAACATGAAATAAAATAAGGTACAGGTTCGTAACCAAACAAACAGCTGCAACAAGACTTTTTATGGTTACGCAAGTAAGAACCCCTTCTACCTAAAGGGACCATTTGACGCAAAAATAAAAAATCGCAGATAGATCAAAAAATGCAACTTTTTACGTCATCACTGATGGAACTAGAGATCTGCTTGAGAAAGAAACTGCCATGGCTATGGGTGTTCTTAAAATCGAATTAGAAATCGACCAAAAGGAAATAAAGAGTTTCCTAAATTCAAGGATCTTTTAGTGGAGGTACCAATCGATGAGAAAGTACAACCAATTTCTCAACCATTAAGAAGGATCCCCATACCACTGGAAGAAAAAGTTGAAATCAAAATAAAAGAACTGTTGGAGAAAGAATTATTGAGGAAGTTCAAGGATCCTCAAGATGGGTATCACCAATAGTGCCGGTTTTGAAAAATACTGGAGATGTCCGCATTTGCGTAGATATGAGGCGGGCCAATAGAGCAATTTTACGTGAAAATCACCCATTGCCCACTATGGACAAGCTACTACCAAAAATAAAAAGTGCAAAGTAATTTGCAAAACTGGACATCAAAGATGCTTTTCACCAGATTGAATTACATCCCGATTCTCGGCACATTACAACATTTATTACAAGTAAAGGTCTATTCAGATACAAAAGACTAATGTTTGGAATATCCTGTACCTCGGAAATTTTTCAAAAAACCCTGGAACGAATGTTATTGGGATGTAATGGCACTATTAATTTTATGGGAAGGATTTGGAAGAACAAGATCGAAGATTAGAAACAGTAATGAAAACTTTAGAAGAAAATAATGTAGTACTGAGAAAAGACAAGTGCATATATATTCAGGGAAGAAAAGGTTCAATTTTTAGGACACGAATTATCACACAGAGGTGTAAAACCATTAGATAAGTACGTGACAACTATTCAATAATTTCGTCCACCTATGAAAATAGGTGAGCTTTCAGAACTTCTTGGGATTAATCAATTATGTTGGAAAATGGATTCCAAATTTGGCAACAACTACTGAACCATTGAAAGAACTGCTTAGGAAGAAATAGACCAAAACCACAGAATTAAAAAAATCTTTGTGGCAGTAAACAGGAATTTGCATTTAACAAATTAAAATTGACGTCAAAGATCGGACTATAGTAATAGCAGATGCTAGTCCGGTAGGACTAGGAGGAGTATAAGTTCAAATTAATGATCATGGACCTCGCATTGTAGCGTATGGTCACCGGACACTAACAGACTGTGAAAGGCGATATTACCAGACAGAAAAAGAAGCCTTAGCTTTGGTCGAGGCGGTGGAACATTTTTATGTATTTCTGTTTGGAAAAGAGTTTGAATTAGTGACCGACCATAAACCACTCGAGGTTATATTCGGTCCTAAATCAAAACCATGTGCAAGGATAGAACGGTGGATACTACGCCTTCAAGCATATACATTAAAAGTAATATACAGGCCTGGCAAAGAAAATGTAGCAGATAGTTTATCAAGATTGTGCAAATTAAATAAAACGTCACAAGACAAGTCGGAAAACTATATACACCAAGTTGTTGAAGGAAACAGGCCAATAGCAGTATCACTAGAAGAAATTATGGAGGCATCAAAGCAAGAAACGGAAATATTAAAAATAAGGGAAGGCCTTTGTAACAACAAATGGGATGAAGAGGTAAAAAATTACAAAATCTTACAAAACGAATTATGCTTTTACGAAGGAGTTTTATTGAGAGGCACTGGAATTGTTATTCCAAAAAAAAAAAAAAAAAAAAAATGCACAGTGACGTTCTGACGGCTACTTACGAAGGGCACCCAATAGTCCTAATGAACGCGAGACTAAGAACCAAAGTTTAGTGGCCTAGATACCAGGAAACTGAGAACTTGGTCAAATGCTGCAAAGACTGAACGTTGGTCTCTGCTCCAAATCCTCCAAACCCATTGAAGCGACGGGCATTACCACGTTAAACTTGGGTAGATACTTGTATTGATTTGTTGGGTCCTTTACCAAGTATCGATTACATATTAGTAATCGTCGATAATTTCAGTGGATACAAGGAGGTAAAGATTTGTCGTAAAATTACCAGTGCTGACATAATAAAATGCCTATAAGAGATTTTTAGCAGACTTGGTAACCAGATGGCAGACAGATCTACATAGAGGAGTTCAAAAAAAAAAATCTGTACTGAAAGGAATATAGTTTCGCATAATACGGTACCATACTGGCCTCAACAGAACGGAGAAGTTGAACGTCAGAACCGAGATATTCCAAAGAAAAAAAAAAATAAGTCAAGTCGAGCGAAAAAACTGGCAAGAAGCTTTGTTAAAGTATGTATTTGGCTATGCATAACGGTACCCCGTATAGTGTTACAGGAAAAACTCCTAGAGATCATTTTTCAAACGGCAATACCGTGGCAATATACCTATGGCAGGAGACATTACACATACACTTAAACCAGAAGATTCAGATGTTAGATACAGAGATCAAGAAAAGAAAGAAACTGGGAAAGAAT
This sequence comes from Cerastis leucographa, assembly GCA_963082945.1. NCBI lineage: Eukaryota > Metazoa > Arthropoda > Insecta > Lepidoptera > Noctuidae > Cerastis > Cerastis leucographa. The sequence continues at coordinate 16,270,434 of OY720366.1, forward strand.
ATACAGATAAGAAAAGAAGAGCGCGTGAATGTGAACTAGTGCCTGGGGATAAAGTTTACGTCAAGAATATGGTCAAAGATAAACTAAGCCTAAATTATGTCCCAACTTCTCATACTGTAGAAAAGAGTAAAAGTGGACACTTGTGTTCGAAACGATATAACTGGGAAGGTATCACGAAGAAATGTAGTTCATTTGAAGAAAGTTGAAGGGAAGTTATAAGTGACCAAAATAAAGAAATTAACATAGGAGAAGATGTAAATGAATCAGAAAATGGAATAGAAGAAGAAGGGGAAAAGGAAACATTAAATTAAAACATATTATGATTGACTAAATATTTATTGTGCTGTGATTTGGTTAAGCTAGAGATATATTCCGGTTTCATAAAAACTAGTTAAAACAAGGAAGGGATGTAGTGTATGTAGATATCAATATATCTCACTACAAACCGATTACAGTATTGTAACGTTGCCTCGGGCGCGCACGTCGCTCGGTTGTTAATACCGGTCCGAGTAGTGGGGCGGGCAGTCGTTGTCGGACTGTCGGCCTGTGCGGTGGTGCGTTGGCGAGTCAACTATTAGTGTAACTATCAGTGGATAAATGTGCATATTTTACACTGAGCTCAAGAATCAGTTGGCTGAACTACATGGACAGCACATGGACATACTTGACCAGCATCAACACCTCCGTCAACTTGTTGCTAACTTCCAGCAATGTAGTGACACCTACGATCAGGCCTTGAGACGCATATCTGAGCTGGAACTAGAACTAAGCAAGGCCCACAACTCAATATTACGCTTAGAAGCTCTTAGAGCCAGAGAAGAGTCTGCGAACACCTGCAGTCTTTATGATGAGTTGGTTGGTAGCCGGTCAGTACCTGTATGTGTTGAGCCAATTGTAACCATAGATTTAACTAATGAAACTATCACAAAATCTAGTTTATTCACCAGTCATAACAAGATTAAAAAATACATTAAAATTAATAGACGAATCAGAAATATAAAAAAATCCTTAAAACGCCTAAAAGTAAATAAACAAAACACTAAACTCAGGCAAAGAAATCTAAATTTAATTCAAGATTTAAAAAAGTGTGATAGTGAATTACAATTATGTAGGACAATGTATGATAATGACACTCAGAACCTTCAGGATGAGCTGTTTGCTAGGGAATATGCTCTAAAGGATATCTTTAGTAGATATGAGGCTTCTCAACAAGACCTGAGTAACCGTATGCAGGAGGCCAATGAGCTGGTAGACCTGGTCACGTACAATGCAGAGAGATATGAGTCTCTGACAAATAACCTATCTTGTAGCTGTGCCTGCTCACGGTCACCACAGCCTCAGAAAGATCCGCCCACACCCGCAGTGGCTCAGCCTGTAGGTAGCTGTATTATTAATGATAGAAATAATTGTAATAATTTAATAAATACTACTTATTTATTTTCTGACAAATTTGGTCAAGGTTTTGGTAGCTTATTTAATCAGTGTTCACAACACTATGTAATAAATAATTGTTTACCCGGTGCCAGTGTTAGCCAATTAATTCGTAATATCAAATCAACTAAAATAAATCCCAATTCTACTGTTATTTTATTATATGGGAATAGTTTAAATGTAAGAAAAAAGGACATAGTCGAATGTGTCCATTTGATGTTACATCTCAATGAGACAATTAATTGTAAATTTATTTTCTGTACCTTGCCTTACTCTCAATATTTGTCTGTTGAGCAAAATATGTGCATTTATGATTTAAATATGTTAATTTATAATAGGACGTGTCGTCACAGTGACGCTATTTTATATTTTGACTGTAATCAATTTATCTCTGATTACAGGCTCACTAACCACACCATGTTTTTACCACCTAGTTGTAAGCGACATATTGCTAATCTCTTAGCATACAATATACACAGCAACACTGGTACCCCTGTTGTACCAATGTTTACTTGTGATACTAACACTTCTACTGATACTAACACTACTGTTTATACTAACACTACTATCGATACACCTTGTTCTTTAAACTGTTAGGTGCGACAACGGGTAGACTGCATATGTTGAATGTTGTGCATCAAAATATGCAGGGATTGTCCGGCAAAGATTTAGAATTAAGTTTATTTATGGAGAACTATGATGTTCAGGTATTATGTCTAACTGAACATTGGTTGAAAGAACATGAAGTAGCGTTTATCAATGATGATTTCTATACTGTACAGAGTGCATTTGTCAGAAAAATTGCTATTCGCGGTGGATCTTTAGTTCTTGTGTCAAACAAGTTAAAATGTAAACAACGTTTAGACTTAGTTAATCTTTCCGTTGAGCGCACTATTGAGTTGTCTTGTGTTGAACTCGAGCGATACATTATAATTTGTGTTTATAGACCCCCTTCTGGTGACTTTACTTGTTTCGAATCTGTAATGGAGGATTCACTTAATAAGTTAAAATCAAGTAATAAAAATATAATTTTATGTGGAGATTTTAATGTTAATATTTTAGATGTTACTCCACTAAGTATCAGACTTCTCAATCTGTTTAGATCTTTTAATTTAGTTAACTTGTTTTTTGAACCAACAAGGATCACGGCGTCTTCGTCGACTTGTCTTGATAACATGTTTAGTGATTGTGATGCCGAAAATAAATTAGTGTTAAGTGACTTATCTTCGGATCACTGTGGATTAATGGCTAGCTTCCCTATGCCATTAAGTAAAAAGCCGCGCAAAATAGAATGCAGGCCTTACACAACTAGTCGTTGCAATAAGTTTAAAAATAATATAGCTCTTAAGGTTACACCGTCAATAGTGGATCACGAAACTCCTAATGAAATTTATGAAGCCCTTTTCGATGTTGTTCAAAATGAGTACCAATCTGTTTTTAAGTCTAAAACTATTAACATTAGTGGGCCTTCCGCTGGGTTCAACCAATGGGCTACACCAGGTATTTATAAAAGTCGAGCTAGATTATACGAGTTGTATGGTTTGAAACAACACCGGTTTGATGCAACTTTTCTTGAGTATGTTAAAAATTATTCAAAATTATTTAAAAAGATCTGTGTTATTGCTAAATCAAAATTTTTAAGTCAGACTATCAAAAATTCTAATAATAAAGTAAAAGCCACTTGGAAGATAATAAACAATGAAACGGGTAAATCTGTTAATAAAGACAATCAACTTGAAATCATGGTTGATAACAAATTAGTTAATAATGCAGCCGACGTAGCTGAGGCATTCAATGAGTATTTTGCCAGCATACCGATAACTACGACTCGCACTTTAAGTTCGTCGCCGTCTAAAGCTGAAAACCTTTTGCATAGCAGCGTGCCTAAATGTGGTCTCGTATTTAGTTTTGAACATGTAACACCTCGTGATATAGTTAACGTCTTTAATTCACTTAAGTCTAAAAACACAGGTGATTACTGGGGCATTTCCATTAAACTTTTGAGTAATATAATCGAAATCTTAGCCCCCTATCTTGCTGTTACTTTTAATAAATGCGTTGATTTAGGTACTTTCCCTGACCTTATGAAGAGCAGTAAAGTCATCCCTCTATTTAAATCAGGCAGTAAGAATGATATTGGCAACTTCAGACCAATTTCTATTTTACCCGCGTGTAGCAAAATTTTTGAAAAGTTAATACTTAAACAGTTGCTTAGACATTTTAATCTCAACAACCTTCTTCATAACGATCAATATGGCTTTACAAAAGGTCGTTCAACTACAGATGCGGGTGTTGCTTTGTTGAGACACATATTCAACGCATGGGAAAACGCGCAAAATGCAATTGGTGTTTTCTGCGATCTTTCAAAAGCTTTTGATTGCGTTCACCACGATACGCTTTTACGGAAACTACGTTATTACGGTGTTCAAAATGAAGCCCTAAATGTAATAGTTTCGTATTTACAAAATAGATTCCAATGTGTAGATGTTAACGGCGCGAAATCGTCCGGGCTACCTGTTCAGCTAGGTGTACCTCAAGGCTCAATACTGGGACCGTTTTTATTCTTGGTTTATATTAATGACTTACCATATTATTTGAAGGGTATTTGTGACGTTGTACTATTTGCAGATGATACCTCTCTTATCTTTAAAGTAGATAGGAATAGACACGATTTTGAAGAAGTAAACAGCGCTCTATCAAAAGTCACGGATTGGTTCACAACAAATAACCTTGTTCTTAATGCCAAGAAAACTAAAAGTATTAAATTCGCCTTACCTAATGTTAAAAATCTAGGTCCCAACATTATTCTCGGCAATGACGAGCTTAAAACGGTTGACTCAGCTGTGTTTCTGGGTATAACAATAGATTCAAAATTACAATGGGGTCCTCACATATCAAGCCTAGCGGGGAGACTTAGTTCGGCCGCATACGCCGTCAGAAAAGTTAGACAATATACTGACGTTGATACAGCACGGTTAGTCTATTTTAGTTACTTTCACAGTGTTATGACCTATGGTATTCTGCTGTGGGGCAAAGCCGCTGATATCCAAAATATATTCGTTCTTCAAAAACGAGCGGTTCGTGCAATTTACCAGCTGGGTGCACGAGTATCTCTGAGAGATTTTTTTAAAGAGATTGGTATTCTCACGGTGGCTTCACAATTTATTTTAGCTAACATTTTATATATTAGACAAAATATCCATTTGTACTGTAAAAACAGTGATATTCACAACATAAACACTCGAAATAAGCATAAACTACGTGCTCCCTTTCACCGGCTTCATAAGGTTCATAATTCATTCGTAGGGCTTGGTATAACATTTTACAACAAGCTACCATCTTCCTTTTTAGACTTGCCATTTAATGTGTTTAAAGCTAAAGTGAAATCTAACCTTTGTTCAAAAGCCTACTATTCCATTAACGACTACTTAAACGATAAGAATAGTTGGTCGCTGGGTTGAACTCAAGACAATGTTTATGTTCTTTCTTTCTCTAATTAGCTTATGGTATTATATAACTTCACGCGTAGTTTTTTTTTTTTTTTACTTTATATTTTATTTAATTTTTTTTTATTTTATTTTACTTTATCTTTATTATTATTTATCTTTATTTTTATTTTATTCGTCAGTATGCACGTGTAAGCGGGCACGCCCTTTATGTCTGGAGGCTTTATTTATTCTTGAGTATATTTTTTAATATTTTTTTTTTATTATTGGTTTGTGCTAGCTGACATGTGACATTAATTTGATATAATGGATTCCTTGTTTATATAAACTTGAACACTTTTGTATAGAATCTGGTTCTTCTAACCTAACAGACAGATGTGTTGCTGGGGAGTTTGTTCCGCCACTTCTTCTTCCCAGCTAAAACACTAGGAAGTGGCGAAGGGCGGGCGTTTTGGGGGACTGTCTCTTGTAATTTTGACGTTCAAAAAGTGCTGATTATCAGCCTAGTTTGAATAAATGACTTTTGATTTTGATTTTGATTTTGATTGAACGCAAATGCTTCACTTGTTGTAGAAAATACCAAAAACGCTGTACGTTTTCCTACAAAATTTGAAGAGTTCCCTCGATTTCACCAAGATTCCATCATCAGATCACAACTTGGTGACTATGGGACCATTTGGGAAGTATACCCTTTCCAACAAAAAAAGAATTTTCCAAATCGTTTGGCAAGCGAAGGAGTTATGCGCGAAAAAATATTAAAAAAAAAAAAAACAAAAATACAAACATCCGAATTGAGAACCTCCTCCTTTTTTTTTAAGTCGGTTAAAAATGGATACTAATGGATATAGACCTCCCCATTCTACTGCCATACTTCTCGGATCCGTGCATCCCTCAACCATCTGTATCCCGCGACTTTCTTTATCATCAACCTAACTGGCGTTGGGACAGCCCTGGTCTTCGGCCCAGACTACGTAGTTGAATCTAGTGAGAATGTATACTTCCCTATCTGTACGATATTCAACAGAAATATACCTATACATCCCCGAAAAAAAGACATAGTACACACTGAACCTAATTAAATAGCCCTAACCTAACTTTAGTACAACACATAACATAAACCCCTGAACACACTGACGTGTAACCAGGGTTGCCAAAAATCCGGACTTATTGCCAGACATTTGCGGAAAAGTCTAGTCAAAGATTTTTTTCCTTGGGACCGTTCTTTTTCCTACCAAGTAAAAAAGTCCGTAGAAATGACAAGAAGCTCTAGGCAAATAGCTATCGCTTTAAGAGCGTTTTGTACTTCCACAATGTTTTTCGACACGATTTTCATGCGCATTTCGATACGTTACATCAATCCAACGTAATTATTTTACACATTTTCCTCGTCGTCGCCGCTAAAAGAATAAAACTTTCTCCTGGACTTATTGCCGTATGAACTCCGTCCATCATCTGTCTAGTCTTTTCCCAACTATGAATGGGTCGACTTCCATTCTAACCAGATATTTTACATAGAGCAACTGCCTATCTGACCTTCACAACCCAGACAGGACTGGGTAATACGATATCCCCAAACATAAGACTTGTTGTCAGACGTTGGGGCACTGACTAACTGTAACGCTATCAAAGATCTATAATTAACAGCCAGGACTAACGGCTTCGGAAGGGGTCCGAAAAGGCCAACGCCTACCAGGATTGCGGGATTGTTCGAAAGAGATACCGTGGCCCTGGAACACAAAAGCCTAAAAAGGAACATGGATGGCTTTTAGTCAGTACAAGTCGGACACTCCCTTCCGCTCTGCCCAGAACGGGAGGAGTCATTTCATGATTTCCCATCAGAATAAAAAAAGGAATAACGGCTTAACGTGCTGTGCGAGGCTAAAAGGTAATGTTGTATGTACGCGGCGGACACAGATATTTATAAAAAAAAAAAAAATACGTGCTCCTCCACCGGATAAAGTCCGCCAAAAAGGGCTAAAAAGCCGGATAATTCCTGCTGTTTAGCAACCCTATATGTAACCTCACGTCTGGCGAACCTCAGAGCAAACCGATGCGGTCCCAAGGGACAGTACCACCAGCTTATTTGTACAACGGGACGAACAACTTTGTTCATATTAGTTCGTTTGTTTGCCAAATAGCTGGGAGGTGCCTTTGAAAAATTTAATTTATGATTGTATTTGTTGGGTGATGGATGGATGTTGTTTCTCTTTGGGTTTAGATAGATAGTGGATGATTTGGTTGGTTGTGGCAATGGTCAGTTAGTGGAGGTAAGCTTATAAGGGGAATACAGCCATGACGGGAAGTAAAAAAAAAATTGACGTTTTGATACAAAAAACTATCGATTATTTAGATACCTAATATGTAAGTATTTGTCCTTAACGTTTCTGAACGACACATTTATATAATCTGTGGTGTGGGCAAAAAGCCCGCCATCCGCTTAAAAATCAGTTCACGTATTTTGTAATAATAGTTGTGCTGACTTGTGTATTAAAGCTATAATTCTTAATTATTAATTTACTCGCAAATGTGATGACAAACATTGTATGTTTCACGGGCGGTACGTGAGTTACGAACCTCGACTCAGAAAGCCCTCAGTCTTCGACTTCGGGAAGATCGATCTTGGAAAATACCCTTTTTTTCGATCGATTTGGGAAGTATACCCTTTCCTTAATTTTCTAAATCGGTTGGCAAGCGACGGAGTAATGCGCGAACAAACATAAAAAAAAATACAAACATCCGAATTGAGAACCTCCTCCTTTTTTAGAAGTCGGTTAATACCCAATAACACTGCCCGACCTGGGAATCAAATCCACGACCCCATGCTCAGCAAACGGGCTTGCAACCTTCAGACCATAGTGGCAGTCTCAATTCTGAACAATTTAAAAGTATGACTTATGCCTTTAAAGTTTGATTTTCTATTTATTTGGCTTAAAACAAATTTTGTTTTATAACCCGCCAAAAAAATCAATTGTTATTGTACATGTATTTAGATTACAACATTTTCTCTCCCAAAAATCTATTGCCTAAGCCAAGCCCTAAAAGAAATATAGAGGTCCTAATCGAAATAAATTCACACCTACGAATAAAAAAAATATCAAACACATGTAAATCACGGGCTAATATCCAATTTTCCGTCTATCTAGGACCCTTATAACTCAACGCGATCCCGGGTATGCGCCACTCTAGTGACAAAAACTGTCCGGGTAGAATGGGACGCGGATAGAGCTATAAATCTCCGGGATTGATTCCCGGGATTCCGTGTTAGGATGTCCGCAGGTCAGGCAGTATTATTCATTGAGGTGCTCGGTGTGAAGGGTTATTTTCATTGTTTTAACCTCTAACGCCCGGTTCGTATGTCAGAGACGGAACGTTTTTCTTAGTAATCTTGACTTTTATTAGTTTTTTTTTTTTATAATCGTTGCCCCACACTAAGAATTTCTCCTGTATCGTGGGTGCGTTTACAAACATTTAAACTGTCATACACAAACAGCTATACCCGGAACAACTATCTGTAGGCCATACAAATATTTTTTCCGTGCGGAGATCGAACCCGCGACACGCAGCGTAGCAGTCGATCGTTCAGCCACTGCGCCAACCATGCAGTTGATGTGGATACTACCTCATTGGTCTTATGATTGCAAGCGTTACTGTTAAGCATGAGGTCTTACGTTCTGTTCCCAGTTTGGGCAAATAAAAAAGTAATTTTTTAAAGGATTTTTTTCAGCAGTAGCCACTGAGTCTGGATTTCTGCCCGGTTGATGCTTCAACTATAAAATTAAGGATTCATATTCAAACAAACAAAAATGGATTGAAATAAAGACTATTTATTGACAAAAAAATCTTTTTACAGTGGGTAACAAGAAAAAACTTTAAAAACTTTTTATTAATTTAGTTGGCATGATAATTTTGTATCTCTGAATAATCTAATATGTGGAAGCCGAAAACTTTGGACCTACATGCTAACTCACAAAATAAGAGCAGCTCTGCTTAATCGAGGATTACAGGCGTGCGTGATCAGGTCCAGTTGAAAACCAGCGTCAGGCAGCCTAGCTGCCTGGCGTTTTGCTGAACTGGCCCTTTTTGGCGCAGCCGTGAGGCACACAATATTATTATCCCTCTTTTCTTTTTGTTTTATTTAGCTACACAATTATTAACCCTTTTTTTCTTTTGTTTAAATTTAAGTATTTTTTGTGTTCATTTTCGTTTTATGTTGTGTGTACTTGTGGTATGTGCCAATAAACTTATTTTCTTTCTTTCTTTCTTTCTTTCTATCAAACTCAAACTAAAAGCATTTATTTCAATTAGACCATTGCATGCACTTTTTAAAAGCAAAAAACCAAAAAAAAAACGCGAAGCTACAGTCCCAGCCACAAGGCATAATAACTTGTGAAAGTACTGTAGTTGCCCATTCCAAAGCGTAGATCTCTATGGAGAAGAATGGGCAAGAAACTCCACGAACAGACTTTTAATTCAAATCATGTTACAATCTTGGTTACATCATTCATGTAAGAATTACAAATATGTGAGAAGATTGTACAAATACGGGCGAGCTATGAGCGTCCAGAGTAAAAGATTAATTCAGTAATTCAAAAATAAAGCAATTAAAATAAACCGATGTTATGTTTAGAAAACAAATTAAGTGCTACAAACCAATGCAAGCGCCATACGCCATAAAACTAAATATTTCAAGTACTTTCGTCAACAACGATAGCGGTCAACCATTTGCATACAGCACATAAAACGCTCAACTACTCAGCCTTGCACTCAAGGACAACAAGCCAGAACATACATATTCATCATACAACAGTACCTAAGTATTTACTGTACTCCAACATATTTTATTTACGGTGGCAATAATCTTAAGTGGAGAGCTTTCAGTGCAATAGCTCGGAATACCCGATGCAGGCTTACTGTATGTAAAAACTATGCAATTGTGTAAATGGGACCGCGGTAACAGTTGGACGAGTAGTTTCACGTTTTGAGTGTGTGTTTGTTCGTGTATTAGTTTTGATATTTACAAAATGATGAATAGTTGTGGGCGTTTTAAGTTAATAATAATAAGTTTAATAAGTAATACGTTTATTGTTCATAAAAGAAACATAACAGTTGTGGCATACAAATCGGTGAGCCACAAACTAAGCATCGCTTGTGTCTTGTGGCTCAGGAGTGCGAAATTATACAAATTAAAGCATTTAAATACAACAGTTTCTAATAAAACATTAGCATTATGAAGTAAGGACGTTTGAGTGATTTTATTATGTGCTGTGTACGCAATATGAACATTAAGTAATAAAATTAAAATATAAACAATGTTTGCATATATTGGGCTTGTGTTATGGTGTGTGTGAGTGTGTGTGTTCTTGTGAGTGTGCGTGTGTGTGTGTGTTCTTGTGAGTGTGTGTGGCTGTTATTCATGATCTTCATTAAGCCTTATTCCTAAGCTTTTGAGGCGATGCGACTAAAATACCAGTCTTACCAAGGTGTATCGTATTACCCAGTAATTACTTAGTTGTGGCAGTCAGAGAGGCAGTCGCTCCATGTAAAATACAGGTATTCAGCTACATCCGGTTGGACTGGAAGCCGATTTAGAAATAATAAAAGCTTTTAAAAGCCTTTGTCTACGCCTACTGGTCAAAATTAATCAACCAAGGATGTTTATTTATTTAAGCAATAAAGCCACATTAATGCATTACACTGATACTAGAAATTATCTCATTAAGAGCTTTTACGTCTTACGACATTTCAAACAAACTTTGAAGTCCTTATTTTCCGAAATTCCTAAACCGATTTTAATGAAACTTCACACGCATAAGCAGGATACATAGGTAAAACGTTTTCAAAAAATAGAGTAACAGCTAAATTAGACCGATTATAAATTATCTATAGAAACAGAAATTTCCAAAGATCCTTTTTTGAAAAGACATTTCGAAAATGTTTTTAGTAACTTTTTAGACCTAAGTATCCTGCTTATCTATCTATATATATAAAAATCAATTGCTGTTCGTTAGTCTCGCTAAAACTCGAGAACGGCTGGGCCGATTTAGCTGATTTTGGTTTTAAATTTTTTGTCGTAGTCCAGGGAAGGTTTAAAAGGTGAGAAAGGTAGGGCAGGGTAGGTTTGTAGGGTAGGGTAGGTAGGTAGGGTAGGGTAGGTAGGGTGTGTAGGGTAGGTATGTAGTTAGGGTAGGGTAGGGTAGGATAGGTAGGTAGGTAGGTTGGGTAGGTATGTAGTTAGGGTAGGGTAGGGTAGGATAGGTAGGTAGGTAGGTTATGGTAGGTAGGTAGGTAGATAGGGTAGGTAAAAAGTACATTGCAACGCATGCCGGGGACAGCTAGTGCGTATTAAGTTTCATTGAAATCGGTTCAGTCATTTCGGAAACTAATGACCTGAAAGTTTGTATGAAATGCCGTATATAAGGTGTAAACGCTCTTAGCTAAAGGACACGACAATAAAGCATGTTTTGAGAAAACGAGTTTTTTTTTCCCAAACTTTCGACTTTTTTTTTTTTTTTTTTTATTTATTTATTTCAACAAAGTTAATTACTTATTATTAATTTACAAAACTTCTGCCAAACTGCAGGACAGTTTGTCGGCAGTGTTCTCGTGGAGACAGCTCATATTATAAAAGTAAGGGAACACAAATAATTTTATAAGTACGCATCACACCACGCATTACTGCATACATGCTCGAGCTGCCCATTGTTTATTTCAAATAAGACTCAATGGTGGCAATGCTCAATTCCATCTAAAACCTTGGATGCAACGGAAAAATATAAAATAACTAGCTCCACAAAGATATACAATTTCATTGACGGCAAAGTGGGGAGCCGTCCGATACAATTTGTACGTTCATTCTTTCCGCCCAACGTTCAAGTTTGAACAATCGAAGATCCCCGAAGGCGAGGATTTACTCCTACCCTAAACTCCTCTTACTAGTTTGCTGAAAGAACGGATTTTGAGTTTCGTTCGAATTTGACGGTTATTTTGTGATAGTGTTTTGTTTGCAGCTTCTGTTTTTAACCCCCGATCAAAAAAGAGGGGTGTTATAAGTTTGACGTGTGTATCTGTGTATCTGTGTGTCTGTGTATCTGTGTGTCTGTCTGTGGCATCGTAGCTCCTAAACGGATGAACCGATTTTGATAAAATTGGTTTCGTTTGAAAGGTGTTTTAATCGAGAGTGTTCTTAGATATGTTTCAAGAAAATCTGCCCAGCCGTTTGAAGGTGATCACCACTTTTCTAGTTGAAGGGAAATAAACAACTTTCCCAGGTCTGGTCGATTGGAAATTTGAAATCTTGTTACTTGTCACTATGGGCATCGCTGAGGGGGGTTGCACCCCCCCGCTCCCCCTAATAAGCTCGTTTTTTTATTTTAAATTTATAACTTTTCTGGTTTTCGTTAAGTTTAAAAAGAATGAAAAAAAACCTCTAAAAAACCCAAAATAAAATAATTCAAGCGTCTTAGCGTCGGGGGATCGCTAAGTAGACCGCTTAGTTCAAGCACAAAACAAAGCGGACCCCCGACGCTAAGACGCTTGGATTATTTTATTTTAGGTTTTTTAGAGGTTTTTCGTGTCGGGGGTTTTTTAAATTTTTAATTTATTTTTTGTCTTCTTTGATGGAGTATTTCTCTGCAACTGTTGCAAATAATTTATTTGAGCTAAATATCTCGATGATTTTTACTTCACATTTTACAGTTTTATCCTGGCTCTCAAAACATAACATCGTGTCTGTAATTCCTGAAGGGTCGGCTTTACTTTTGTAGTACCTCTGCATTACTTAGGTCGACAAATAAAATAAACAGCCAATATTAAACGAAGCTACTCCGTCCATCCCATTTGTTCACCTTTTTTTTGCACTTATCTAAGTATTATTTTCTAGTTTATTCTTTATTATTATGGCTGTACGTGCAAATATAACTTTTATTTTAATTAAGTACTTGTTCACAATACACTTTGACAAAGAATGAAACTGTTTTACGTCCGTCACATCACTTTCTCAGGTCCGATTTAAAACCAGCGTCGGACATTAGTTGCCCGGCATTTTGCTGAGCTGAGCTGGGCCTATTTGGCACAGTCGTGAGACACACATAAAATATCTTTTTGTTTTTTCTGTGTTTTGGTTTGTTTTTTTTTTACAGCTTTGTGTTCTTGTGGCTTGTGCTAAATAAACGTGTTTTCTTTCTTTCTTTCTTTTCTTACTTCTATCACCAGTCTAGTCTTTCCGGTTCTACACTTTCTACAAGTCTGTGTTCCAAGTTCGCATTAGGTGAGGCACCCTCATCATTTTGTCTCGCAGTCATATCCCTTGGCTATGATCCTTGCCCGACCTGGGAGTCGAACCTAGCATGCACAGCAGTCATAGTGCCATGCGAAGCAGTCGCGATTGCGTCCACCAGACCAACGAGGCAGGAGGGGTCCATATTGGCTCACCTAAAGCTCTTTACCCGAAATTGTTCTTCCTAATGATTTGTAATCCGAATGATCACTCTTCCAAAAATTTTTCATCCTAAAGTTTTCATTCATACTATTTGTAGTGCTACCGGCGATGTTCATAACACTCATGTTTCCGAAAATTTTAATTTTAATATCATTAATGTAAATATATTTAAACTCCTACGGTTTTTTATCATAACACTCTTATACCTAAACATAATTACCATAATATTTTCACTCACACTCAGAAAGAAACATTTACCAAGTGTAATAAAAAATATATGTGGGTAGAAAATGATAGTTATAGTGCCCCCCACTATGAAAAAAATACTTGGAAAATTTCGCGACCAATTTCGAGGTAGCGCTCGCCGGCCGTTGCCGCGGCAGCGCTCGCTTCGCTCGCTCGGCTCCCGCGTAGTTGGTCACAGTTCTAACCTACCCTATGGATATCTTTGCAGGTACACACCGCTATAAATAAAATTAAAGAACACGCTTTAATTAATAAAAAAGAAATCTAAACAAAAAAGATATGACTTTGAATAATAGTGTAAAGAAGAAAACAAATAAAAGTATAATAGATGATAATTGCTACTGATATTATGAAGTTGAATGCTTCGGAATTATGTACATTAGAGACAGAGTAGTTAGGAATTATGATTGTTAGGATGAAAAATGTTAGGAAGAACATTTTCGGATTTCCAATTATCGGAGTTGAAAATTTAGGTGAACTTTGGCGCACCCAGGCAGGAGGTAGTAGTAGTAATGATAAGTCCCAAAAAACGAATACATCCTAAAGACCCTTTACTCTATAATAAAACCTCATTCTTACAGATTATTACAATACAACGTTTTCTTACATTTAATTTTCTGCAATAATGCTATCTTTAATATCAATACCGTTTAGTAATAACCTCAAGTCAGCGTTATTGCATTTTTTTCTCATCATATCCAAAGGCGGCTTATCCATCCTGTTTAATTCGTTGGAAAATTGCGATCGACCTACCCGCAGTTTAGTTTTTATTGTTAGTAAAACGAAAGGATGTAGTATCAATTGGAGAATGGGAAAAATATGATTCAGCGTCGGATTGTCCATAATGTATTCAGTTTATCTTTTTTGTTGGGGGTATAAATAGAGGGTTTAAGTGCATTAGTGAAGCATTGTGCTTTCGTTTATCCCTAATGGAAATGTGACAAGAACGTTTACATGAGAATTGTAACGGCACGGTCTGCTCAGTTTCGCGATTGGCTGCTGAGCTGCGTGCGACGTACAAATAGTATATTTGTACGTCGGTACTACAGGTAGTCGTTCCGCGTCTGGCTGTTTGTGTGTGAGTTGAAAAGTTTGTAAACGCACCCACGATACAGGAGAAAGTCCTAGAGAGAGGCGACGTTTTTTTTTTGAGGATCTCTTGGCTAAATTATAATATATAATAATAACAGCCGCACAGGTCGATCTTTAATGTTAAGCCGTGCTTGCTGAGGTTGGTCCGTGGATGGGTGACCATAATACATAGTAACATTCTTCCGTGCCTCGGAAAGCACGTTAAGCCGTTCCGGCTGTCATTTGTAGATCTTTGACAGTCGTTACGTTGGTCAGAAGCCAAAAGTCTGACATCCTGTCTCACCAAGGGGTATCATATTTCCCAGTTACTGGGTTGTGGAGGTCAGATAGGCAGTCGCTTCATGTAAAATACTGGTACTCAGCTGCATCCGGTTAGACTGGAAGCCGACCGTAAGATGGTTTGGGAAAAGGCTAGGCAGATGATGAATGCATATTTTTAACAGTTAACATAAAATGACGTTTGTAATTCCCGAAGCATTAGACAGAGGTGTACCAATAGCATTCAAACATTTCGCCAGTTATATTTCAAGAGCTCCAAGATATGTCTTGCCTAACTCCACAATTACTACCAGCTATAATAACTTTCTTACCATTCCAAGCCACAAACTGAATAAAAGTAAAAAAAAAATATGAAAATTACTAATTAATTAATTCACGGAGAGACCGGCTTATCCAAACTCAATTAACTAAGTAAGGGCACCCGCGCACTGAACAGCATTATGGCTGCTGCAACCGAATCACCGCAGCCAGTCGATAGCCACATCAAATACCTAGTTTACAACATGTTTTTCTTTCTGACTATCCGGACCTAAAATAATAATAAAAATATGTACATTTATCAAAAGAAGAAAATAATAAATAGTCTTAAAAAATTCAAACAAAATTTATTTTATTTATTTTTTCAATTTATACAAAATACATCTGGATGGATGGATGTATGGATCTATGGATGCAGGGATGGATAGATGTACTGATGGATGGATGGGTGCATGGATGGATGTATGTGAAGAGATGTGGTATTCTAATAAACGTAGCGTTTGCTTTGAGGTAACGTCTCAACCAGTCAACAATTAACCCGGGTAGCGAGAGCACGTTCCCCCAAAGTCATTTATCTACTTACTGATAATTTGGTGGTTTTATTCTAAACCTTAACTAGTGTAACTAGTGAACACAACATTGGCTACACGCCAGAACAAAAAACGGATTTGTCGCGGTCGAAGCCACCATGCGTCGGAGTGTCCGCCGCAGCTAGGATACCCAGTGCGCGGGCTCCCTAATGCCCCAAGAAAAATCTGCAGACGACAAGTCCAATTTGCAAGGTGCCGGTAATTAGTGACTTTCATAATTTTAGTTTTAGCTCAAACTTGGGAAGCCAGAGGATTTGATTAATTAAAGTATTTTAACTTTAATTGTTATTGTGGGCATTGTTTTGACGGCTCTGTTTATCAATAGGGGATAATCCTATTTTTTTTTCTTTGTCCGTCGGGTAGTTTATTGAAAAGTATTGGACACATATTTTTTCTTTTTTCACGTGGTCATAAAATTACGGAGATATATATTGAGTTGAAATGGCGCATGACGTCACATGTAGGTAAGTTTTATACCTACTTGTGACGTAGTAAGCCCCCACTCTCCAACTTTAATGAGTTCTAACTAAGTATTTTTTTTGATATTTTGATAAAACAAATAATACGTGTCTAATATTTTTGTATTACTTGTCTGACGGACAAAATAGAATGTCGTTTTCTTTACCCAGTCCGATCCCCTATTCGTTGATGTTCTTTTATGGTAAACTCGTCTCGTTTCTGGTTTCTTAATTGAGGAAATGAATTTTAGAACTTGTTCAACACTTATTAGTACCAGCCTATTACTGTCCTACTTCTGGGCTAAGACCTCTTCTCATAGATACATAGAAGGCAAAAGCATTGATTACAACGCTTGATCAAGACGGGTTCGCGAATTTCAGACTTTCCTATAATATATTTAAAACCGGCCAAGTGCGAGTCAGACTCGCGCACGAAGGGTCCCGTACCATTATTTATAAAAACGAGCTAAATATTACTTTTTTTTATGGGAGCCCCCTTATATATTTATTTTATTTGTTGTTATAGCATCAACAGAAATACATAATCTGTAGAAATTTCAACTGGCTAACTATCACCGCTCATGAGATACAGCCTGGTGACAGACGGACAGCGAAGTCTCAGTTATAGGGTCCCGTTTGACCGTTTGGGTACGGAACCCTAATAAAAACTTGACTTAACCTAATTAAATGTATCTTTTTCAATTTATATGCTCTAAGTTCATCTTGGACAACTCTCACATCGGTAAAGGAAAACATCGTCTATAAAACTGTACTTAAGTTAGACAGCTAGCAAGTTTTTTTTTGTCATCGTTGCAAAAATTTAAATATTAGTATTTAATTTTTACTCTTGTAATTTATTAATTTCACTGTAAAGGCTTCTGTTTATGCAATTTACGTAAATCGGCCGAGTAATCGCAGAGAAATTGGCGTGCCTAAACACATGAAAAAAGACTAATCGAGCAAAATTATTGGGAACTTTTGAAGTCGGTCGCTTAAAAAAAGATCATTCTGATCTTGGTTATAAATCAAAACCAGCGATAGATTCAATAGCCATCAGTTTGTGACAGATGGCTTTATTCTACCAACCTTTCTGCACGCCATGAATCAATACGTAGAACCATATCATCTAGCTAATAGGGTGGAATATTGCAGAAAAGTAACTTTTCAGACGGTATGACATTCTGTGGTTTGTGTGATAGATTTGCTCCAAATTCTGTCGAATTTCCCATTTTGGAACGGTTTTGCTGCTCATAATTGTAGTTTGGGAAAATTTATTTATGATAATTAATTATTGTATTCTTAATTGATTGAACCAGTTACTTATTTCTTGTCGTTTATTGTATTTCAATAATTTAAGGTTGTTTCTATCGATAAACAATTTTGTAAAGGCTTTATACAAAATCTACTATAGTTTGAGACATTTATCGTCTCAAAATGTCATTATTATCGTTTTATGTCAGACTAGCTACCGTACGCTACTATGCCCGCGTTTCATTTTTTTTTTTTGTTAAACATTGTTCTAGTATTTTTTGGTCTACGTCTTATTCTGATTTGCAAGCTATAATACTGTAAACTTTAATTGTAATCTGTTAAGTATTTTGTGCACGAGCAACAAACATCCATTCATCCGCAATATTCGCTCGTTAAAAATGATAACTCGTCGTTGAAGAACACCACGTAAGTAAATTTTTGGCGGTTTTGACATATTCATATAAATTTGGTGCCGTGTTCAAGAGGGTCGAAAGACACGTTGTTTCAATCAATCAGAAACAAGCAAAGTCTCTAGTTAAGAGAACACAAGTGATAAAATGGTATGGTACTATTAACTAGGTATAATTATGCAGTTTTATCACTCTCCTGTAAAGCTGCTACCTTTGTCTTAAGACCTCATCGACCAAATACCTACATAAATAAAAAAAAAAACATAGCAAATAGCACTATTGTTCTTATAAAAATGTTAGTCCTCAACAACACTCGATCATCGAGTTTTCAAGGAGCATTTACATCCTCTTTCGCCTGGAGGTCAAAGAGACAAATAGAGGTGTGCCACGTCTTATTTCCCAGGGGTGCACCTCTCATAAGTCGCCGGCTTACCGCTGTTTACAGTAGAGGTGTCTCTGTTTTTTACGGAACGATGCGTCTTGGACGCAACGTTAAAATCAACTGAGGTTTGACACTGTGTGGTGAAGAAAGATGTTGAATTTTTTTATAAGTTAGGCTATCTTGAATAGTTTTTATTTTGAATTTCGAATAAACCTTATCGATTCGAATAAATTTTGAATAAACGTCGAATAAAGTAAAACGTATTATCATAAGAATAATCAACCTATAATGAGGAAGTAGGTTGAAATCCACCACGTCCAGTGCAGGTTGATAGTCACATAGGTATGTCTTCGATTTTTCGGTTCCAGGATAAGTTGGTTTTATAATTATTTCGATGAACGATCGAAATTGCAAAAAAAAAGCAGGTGTCCAGTACAAAACTTCAAATACTCGACCCAAATATATAGAACAGATTCTTTTTCGTGATTTCGATGGTGGTCCCATGGACAAGGTTGTTCAGTTTGATGGTCTTAATCACACCCTGAAATATGACCACACCTTTCTGGTACACGCTGTATATTGGTAAAACAAGATGGAGGAGTTCAAAATCATTATCACAATCTGTGTACAGCTATCTATGCTCGCGAACTAATGTTTATTTTTCGAATGAATGTTCGTTGCGTAATCACGAAACGAATATTTGCGAAGCATATTGAATTAATAAAAAACCGGCCAAGTGCGAGTCGGACTCGCGCACGAAGGGTTCCGTACAGTTATTTATAAAAAAGAGCAAAAAAAAAATTTTTGTATAGGAGCGCCCTTAAATATTTATTTTATTCTGTTTTTAGTATTTTTTGTTACAGCATCAACAAAAATACATAATCTGTAGAAATTTCAACTGACTACTATCACGGTTCATAAGATACAGCCTGGTGACAGACGGACGGACGGACAGACAGCGAAGTCTCAGTAATAGGGTCCCGTTTGACCCTTTGGGTGCGGAACCCTAAAAACTATTCCAAAAAGAAAAATGTGCAAAAAGTGTAAAAGTAAATATTATCGAACACAAGATGATCGATATAATATAAGTTCATAGTACCTGATTTTCGCGAACTCCACTGCCATCTGAATTTTGCATATTAATAAGAGCTACGAGTAACGGGTATTATGCAAACTATATTCAATTAAATTCACGCATTTTAATGTTGCGCCATTATTGCTGATCGGGGCAAAATATTGTGTTTTTTTTATACGACGTTTTTGCAACAAAGTGTGTTATGTTTTTTGTATGTTTAATATTTACTTATACACGTTTTACTTAGCGTCTAGAATTTCTAAACAGCACTAGTATCTCTGAAACAATTGAGACCTAACCATCAACCGGACTATCTACTGATCTAGACTTAGAGGTTGATATTGGGAAATGCCTAAAAAGAACCAATAACACTTTGCCCGACCCGGGATTCAAACGCAGGGCCTCATGCTCAGCAGTCGCAACTGTAACCACTAGACTAACGAGACAGTCTAATTTAATCAACTTTAATTTCACTGAAACACGCCAATCTCTCCTCTCAATCTCCGAAGGGTAAAAAAAGGAGTTTCATATTTCGCCAGTTATAATTAAACCCCATAAAGGTCGAGCCGATTGCCATCAAAAGGGCACAAATCCCGATCAAAAATACCTGATGGAGAAACTAAATAACTCTTTGCCCGACCTGGAAATCAAACTCAAGTCTTGTGCTCAGCAATTACAGCGCTTGCAACCATTAGACCAAGGCAGGCAAAAAGCAAATTCAAAACATGCAGTTAACGAAACACCAAAAACAAAACGTAACTTGATCAAACTCCGCCATCTTGAATTTCACCTACGTGTTTCGGCGCGCTTTTCATTTTTAGAACACCGATTATTTTGACGTCACGAACGCTTGGGGATCCATTCGTAAATGTTTAATGCAATTTTTAAGAGGTCCTTGAGTTCCGTACCAAGTATTCTGCCATTGTTCAAACATTTTATAGGCGCCATTTGCTTTTTGAATATTTGAATAGCTTAAGAATTCCAGGTTGTACTGTTTGATGTTGTAAGTGTCTGTAGAGTCGTAAAGTTTCGACTGTGTATGTGTGTGTGTGTTTAATGACGGTAATATTTCATGTGATTGTAATGCAGTCTTTTGAGTCTTGAATAAAATATTGTAAATAAGGTTGGGAGATTTTCATCGGCATTGAATTTAAACGACCGATGTGAATATACTTTTTCCATCAAGATACCAACTCGAGGTACTTGTATAATACACTATAGTCCATGAAGTCTAAGTTGATTAAAATGACAGCTATCAAACTAATTAGCACTAGTGACATCCTATTAGTATTATAAATGCGAAAGTTTGTGAGTATGGATGGATGGATGGATGTTTGTTACTCTTTCACGCAAAAACTACTGAACGGATTTGGATGAAATTTGGAACATAAATAGTTTATAACCTAGATTAACACATAAGATACTTTTTATCCCGATAGTATTTTCCCGTGGGACAATTATCGAACTCCACGCGGGCGACGCCGTGTGCAAAAGCTAGTTTGTCATGAAGTCGAAAAGTAGCTTTAACTAGCTATATCGATAGGTTTAAATAACTATAACTGCATATTCGTGCAGTAATCAGAACAGACTTTCTGGCCCTTTTCATTATTTTAAAAACACAAAAACAGTAACAACAATTAACAAAAGTTATGAAATCTGGAAAACACTCGTACTGACACTCAAAAAAACAAGAACAATGCAAAAAAAAGAAAAAAAAAAAAGATGGGCTTATTTATTTTATTATACCTAGTTTTAAAGATGATTTATATGTCAAACACAGTATTTAAAAAAAACATGTTAAACACAGTCAAAGTCAAAGTCAAAGTCAAAGCATTTATTTCAATTAGAACATTACAGGCACTTTTGAAAGTCAACAAAACAAATTAAAACGCGAAGCTACAGTCCCAGTCACAAGGCATAATAACTTGTGAAAGTACTGTAGTTTCACAAATCATTTTCCGTGTGCAAAAATTAATCGCTTGTTAGACCTGACTTAACAGCTGTCATTTAAATCAGTTTATTATACTGTAACATTCCCATTTTGACAGTTCAAAAATATTCATATTTAAAGCGTTTCTTACGTTATCAAGCAAACGAATTACTTCGAAATGCGATGGAAAAGTCTGTTATGCAATTGGAATGCTAGTCAAGGATAAGGGACGAAATAACACAATTTAAAAAAAAAACACTCCATTTTCACCAATGACGGGGCCACAGAAGACACATAATTCGGCTGCTGTCTTGAATATCGAAATGTACAGACAAAATGACTTGGCGCTTTAAATAAATAAATTCAATGGGCAACGGAATTTGAGCAGCCATGATTGATGACGTATTTACAGGCGCGCCTCTGATTGGCTGATTTGATTTTCGGAAAGACGTTCCATTCCCGAATTTAACGTTGGCATGACGAACATTTTGATTCTTGAATTGAGAGCTCATTAAGATTTTTTGTTGAGAAAACGCGTGAAAATTTGAATTTTTGCTCTTTGAATTTATGTTTTGTGAGTTTTATTGAATGAATGGTGGGATATTTCATTAATTTTTTATTGTTGTTATGAGGAGGAGGAATATATTTTGTTTGTTTTTTTTTTGGACTAGCATATTTTCTCGTAATTTTTCAACCAACGACCAAAAACGAGGGGTGTTAAAAGTTTGACGTGTGTATCTGTGTGTCTGTCTGTGGCATCGTAGCTCCTGAACGGATGAACCAATTTCGATAAAGTTGGTTTCGTTTGAAAGGTGTCTTAATCGAGAGTGTTTTTTCAAGAAAATTTGCGCAGCCGTTCGAAGATCATCACCTCTTTTCTAGTTGATGAAGGGATACAAACAACTTCCACAGGTCTGATCGTTTAGAAATGTGAAATCTTGTCACTTGTCACCATGAGCATCGCCAAGATGGGGTTGCCCCCCCGGTGCCCCCTAAGGGCTCAGGTTGTTTTTAAAGTAATAACTTTCCCTGTGTTCGTTAATTGGCGAGAAGTGGCGCAACACCGGGAAAAGTAGAAGGACTGGGGGAGGCCTTTGCCTAGGTGTGGGACAGGTCGAGGTTAAGAAAAAATAATATAAGATTAAAATGCCAAAAAATAATAATTTAATTAGTAAATTAAAAAACCCCCGACACAAAAAAACTCTAAGACGTAGTAGTTATTAAAAACTCGAAAACTTCGGATCTTCTCACTATTCCGCTCTCCTTAAGTATAAAAAAAAAAACAATTCCAATTCCTTTGCAGGATTTGAAGGAAAATTTACGACTTTCTGTCCAAAAGATTCGTATGTTAAAGCGCGGTAGGATTCGGAGCTAAGCCGTCGGCACTCCTCGTTTATTTCACGCAAATAAACAAACATATTGAACAGAGTAATCTACAAACGATCGTCGAATTCACCACTGTGGAAACAATGTATTGTGAGTGTGGCTTTAAAGTAAGGGGTTCGTCAGCGAACAGAACAGAACTCGTCAGAAACGATGGAGGGACCGTGTGAAGAATTATATGGCTATTTACCGCTAAGAATGACGAGTAATAGAGAAGTAAGCAAGAAGCAGATATGCTGCGCCGACCCTAAATAAATTAGGATAAGGAGGAGATGACTTGTCTAAAAATGTTTTGCTTTGGTTGAAACAATATTGTATTGAAGTTGTATTACAATTTGCATACTAAATTATTTACATTATATTAAATTGTATACATCTATCTAAAACTGGTCACAAGCGCCTCTGCTCTACGCATGAGATGCAGGATACGATTCTCAGGTCTATCAAAGAGACTCTTTTTTACAGATGGAAAATCATTATATTATTATGACCCCACCCGCTCTAGGCGGAACAGAAGTGAGTGTCAGACTTGTACTGACTATAATACCCATTCATGTTCTTTCTTAGCCCTTTGTGTTCCAGGGCCACAGTATCTCTTTCGGACAGTCCCACAGCACCGGCAGTTATCGCTCCTCTCGGACACCTCCTGATTTGCTTTCATCTCTTTGAGGCGCGGCGAACACGAACGCGCCGTCGACAAAGCTATTAAAGAGACTTAACATAACCTCTGCGCGAAGGGCGGGCGTTTTGGGGGACTGTCTCTCTTGTAATTTTGACGTTCAAAAAGTGCTGATTATCAGCCTAATTTGAATAAATGACTTTTGATTTTGATTTGAATTTGCCAAAACCTTCTGAGATTGCAGGAGTGATCTTGTGCTTGCAAACTTTAAACATAAACCACACATTTTTCAGTTTCATCTTCTTTACCATAAACATTACTTTTGCGAAACCGCTCATCCGCTACTCTTGTGGCCTCGATTTGGATAGGAAGTTCACTTTGAATCGAGTTAAGTGCGCACCATGCGTTAAGAGTATTAAACTTTTTGTTGCGCCCACAGAAGCTGTCAAATTGGGCGTGAATTGCGTAAGGGAAGGGGTCAAAGAATAAACCTAGGGTGGGTATAGAAGTGACAAAATTTATTTTAAGAATCTTGAGACGTAGAAGAATTGTTTGCAGACCAACAGAAAGATGGGTGGATGACATAAAGAAAATGCAGGTAAGAACGAAGAACGGGTTGAGACTGGCGTAGACCGGGGAAGAAGCAGCCAAAAGGAAGAAGACCTACACTCAGCAGTAGGTGGAAAAAGGCTGCCAATGGTGGTGATGATACCTGCAGCTGGCCTACCATGACGTCATAAAGCAGTATTGTTTTAATCTTATTCTAGAGTGGGAAAGAGATGGCGCTAGACTTCGTCACGCCAGCGCCATCTTTTGGACTACCTGACGGATAGGGCCGTCATCTACCCCGGTCGCACGGGAGAATGGAATCGGCGAGAGGTGTCGTGCGGTGTTCCGCAGGGATCGATTCTGGGGCCGCCCTTGTGGAACATCGGCTACGACTGGGTGCTGCGCGCTGACCTCTCTAGCGGTGTCAGCGTAGTTTGCTACGCTGACGACACGCTGGTGCTGGCACAGGGGAGGTCGCACGAGGCGGCGGCCGAATTAATGACACGCGGGGTTGCGATAGTCGTGGAGAGAATCCGGCAACTGGGTCTCGAGGTGGCATTGCACAAGTCCGAGGCCATGTGCTTTCATGGGCCTCGGAATGCGCCACCGTCGGGATCCATACTGACGGTAGGAGGGGTTCCCATCGGCGTCGAGTCGACGCTGAAGTACCTAGGGCTTGTCCTCGACAGCCGGTGGAACTTCGTGGAGCATTTCCGACGTTTGGCCCCCAAACTGGAACGGGCAGGGGCTGCATTCAAGCGGCTCTTGCCCAACCTAGGGGGTCCAAACGCCTGCTGCCGGAGGCTCTATGCGGGGGTCGTGCGGTCCATGGCCCTTTACGGGGCCCCGGTGTGGGCGCGTTCTTTGAGGCGGCGAGCCGCCCATTACCTGAACGCGCCCCAGAAGGTGGTAGCCGTAAGGCTGGTCCGGGGGTACCGTACGATCTCCGGCGAGGCGGCGAGCCTCTTGGCCGGATTGCCGACATGGGATCTGGAGGCGATAGTCCTCGCGCGCCTGCACGAATGGCGCGCGGAGGCACTACGTCGGGGGGAAACTCCGCTGCCGCGGCAAATTGTCGCTCAGCGGACAGACCTCCGGCGTGATCTCATGGCAACATGGAGACAGCGACTGTCGCAACCACGTGCAGGGCACGCCACAATAGTGGCGATAAGTCCCCTCTTTGAGGAGTGGCTAGAGAGGCGGCACGGCGCCCTCACCTTCCGCCTGACGCAGGTCCTCACCGGACACGGTTGTTTCGGGAGGTTCCTGCACCGAATCGGGCGGGAGGAAACGCCCGGGTGTTACCATTGCGAGGATCGGCCGGAAGACACGGTGGAGCACACCGTGGAGCTCTGCCCCGCTTGGGCTGAGCACCGCCGTATCCTCGTAGCGGCGATTGGCGGCGGCGACCTCTCGCGTCCGGCCCTGGTTCAATCCATGGTCCGGAGCGAGAGGGAATGGGATGCCGTCGCCTCCTTCTGCGAAGCAGTCATGCTAGCGAAGGAGGTGGCGGAACGTGAGAGGGAGAGAACCTCACGTCCCAGCTGCCGCGGGAGACGCCCCGGGCGTCGGGGGGCAACCAGTGGCCCCCGGCCACCGTAGGCGCGAGCATGTGGACGGTGAGTAATGGGCTAGCTCACCGTCCGTCCGTCTCATGACGACAGGCCGTGTCGACGGCGCGTATGTGTTCCACGCGTGCCTCAAGGAGATGTCAGCAAACCAGAAGGGGTCCGAAAGGGCCGATGCCTGCCAGGGCTACGGGTTGTTCGAAAGAGATACCGCGGCCCTGGAACACAAAGGGCGAAGAAGGAACATGGGTGGGTTTTAGTCAGTACAAGTCTGACACTCCCTCCCGCTCCGCCCAGAGCGGGAGAAGTCATTTGATGATTTCCCATCTGCAAAAAAAAAAAAAAAGTGCCATCTTTTGAGTGATATTAAAAGAATGCTGGTATAAAACGTCATGATAACCCCGTAGTTTTGCTAAAAATTTCGCGGTCGACAAGTATAGTTAAACAAAATAGAATAAGTATGTATGAGTTTTGCATCATATTTATTACATCCGATGCTCGATTTTAAAATCAATGTTAATCTATCGATAGTTTACTAACAGCTTAATAGTACATTGTTACCCTAGGGGTGAAAGTAACTTATTTAGTCCCAAGACGGGGTTTGGCGCCCGAACGAAGTGAGAGCGCCAAATAGTTCGAGGGACTAAATAAGTCTTTAACCCGAGGTAAACACTGTGCGTTTCATTACGAATAGTACAAGGAAAGTAAAAATAAAAACATGAATTAGCTAAAGAAAAAATGAGTATAACCGTTTGCCGCTTTCCCGCGTGTTTTGTTTTTTTTTTCTGTGGCCAGCCATGCAGCTATTCAGCCTTTATTTTTCATTTTCATCATTGAAAAAATGGTAAATACTTCGCCCAAATCAATGTTGTTTAAAAAAAAACTGTTGAAACAAAATTTTAATAAAGTGTTTTAAAAATATATATCCTTTAATCAATACTTAACTTAAGTTATTTCAATTTTACATCGTGGCTGCATAGAAAGTTGGAACATGGTTCAATAAAAATGTGAAAATGAAACTAGTTTTTTTTTATAATTTGACATCTGTCAGTTGAAAGCGATTCTCCCTAGGGCTGAAAAGTATTACTTTCAACCCGCTCTTCAGGCAACTTCAGATCTACTTTCAGAGTATGAGTAATGAAAATTACATTCTTGCAGAATGAGAAACCTTAATTAAATGCCACCTCTACGTCTACCTAATCTGGTGCCTGCTAAAGTGGAAAATAATAAAAAAGATTCAGCATAAATAAGTTTGAAACCTTTTACATACCTCCGAGCGAAAATCGGTAACTCAATAAATCTATGTTTCGGGAAAACGCGGAATATGTAAGACACTGTCGTCTTCCTTTTTAGTCGAAGCCAAAATTAGTTACATGCGTTTTCTTAAAAAAGTGGATGTTTTGATTACAGCCTTGTTCGTCTAGTGGTCATAAGTGAGACTGCTGAGCTTGCGGTCCTAAATTCAATTTCCAGGTCGGGCAAAGTGTTATTGAGTATTTTCCTCCAAGAATTTCTCAGTACCAGCCACGGACTCTGGATTTTGGCCCCTATCACATGGACTTAACATAACTGGCGAACTAAGGGTGTCGGGGTGTGTGTGGGAGCTAAAGGTCATTTGATGATTTCCCATCCGCAAAAAAAAAAAAAAAAAAAAGGGGTGTACTATTCAGTATGGCTAACCCTTCCGGGTTTACAGCCCCGTATTCACAAACGCCTAGATTCGATTTCGATTCGGAAAGTCTATCTCGCTTGCTTTCGTTATGGCAAAAAAGGATAGACATAGGGCTCTAAATCAAAATCGAATCGAAGTACTTGTGAATACGGGGGCAGGTGTGATTCATCTTTTATATGATGTTTTTCTTCCTTGTTTAATTATTAAATATTTTCTGTTTTTATTCTGTGTCTTTTTTTTATATTACAATCAAGATAGACGGCTATATTTAATTGTCTGTCTGATTAAAAAAATGTTTTAAGTTGTCAGAAAACCAAACTAGAATTGTCGTATTTTTGAGATACCGCTTTTTGCTGAATGCTGCATAGACTCGAAACGATTCACAGGAACCATTACTTTGTATTTTCAGATCTCGTAAAGATGTGAAATCTTTTGAATTATATGTAAACGTGTGAAAGTCACTTTCTCTGATAAAATGTATACGGCACGAGTAGGTACTGCTTGCTTTGAAAAAAATAAATGGCGAAGCAAATTGTGAAAAAATATGGAACAATTAGCGATATATCAATATTTTATGAATTTGGATTAGGTATTGAATATTGTATTATTATGTCATCATCACCATCATCATCAGCCTATAACGTTCCCACTGCCTCCTCTCTATGAGAGGGAGTGGACTATAATCCACCACGCGGGCCCATAGCGGGTTGGTAGATGTCACATGTCTTCGAATTTTTAGTTCTAGGACATGCCGGTTTCCTCAAGATGTTACCCTTCACCATTTTGAGAGCTGCGGTGATGAAATAAATTACCCAAAGTAATGCGCCTGCCTGGGTTCGAACCCACGGCTTACTGCTCGTAAGTCGGGGCTGCCACCACGGGGCCACCGCTGCTCTGCTATTATTATTTCAAACAGTTAAAAATGGTAGTGTATGCAATGTAAGTAAACCATTTTCTTCAATCAAAATTTGAAATAATTGTTCAATTTTCATTAATAAATCTATTTTGAAACTTTGCAATGTTTTTCACTTTAACCACAAATTAATTATATTCATCCTCATTATCTTCTTTTCTTTAAATCCAATATCAAGCGAAAACATTCACCATTTTAACTGTTACTCGTACTTTGAGATATTTACGAGTTTCATGGCTGCTTAATTAAATTCTGCTACAATTCGCTTTGGAAATGCTAGTAATTCTGTAGGTATAAATAGTATAGAGGGTCCGTTCCAAAATATGTACTTCTCAAAATTTACACAGAGCAAAAAAACATGCACTCCTCCATTGGCGAACTTCTTCTCAATTTTAATATATTACATATGTACAAATCCAGAAAAAAATAAATGGTGGCAGACCCAGTGGTGGCAGCCCCGACTTACGAACAGTAAGCCGTGGGTTCGAACCCAGGCAGGCGCCCTCTGGTCACGTGAAGAATCGACCAACCGCTTGGCGATATTCCGAAACATAAGGTGGGGACTTGGGACCAAGGCCTAATGTTTCAACCCCAAACGGCTCAAATCAATTAAATTATTGTATTTGCGCCGTTTAAGGTTTTCAGCAACTGCAGCAGCCGCACCAGCGCAACTCACTGTGCTAGGAAGATGGGACGCCGCAGTGGTGTCGACACAAGTCGCATCCCACACCAAAGGCCTACCCAACTTCTATGGCATTTCGGTCATCATCATCTGCCTAGCCTTTTCCCAAACTATCTTGGAGTCGGCTTCTAGTCTAACCGGATGCAGCTGAGTACCAGTATTTTACATGAAGCGACTGCCTATCTGACCTCCACAACCCAGTAACGGTAATACGATACCCCTTGGTAAGACTGGATGTCAGACTTTTGGGTTCTGACTACTCGTAACGACTGTCAAAGATCTACAAATGACAGCCGAGACCAACAGCTTAACGTACTTTCCGAGGCACGGACGAAACTCGGTAGGTATGTAATTATGGTCACCCATGCACGGACCAATCTCGGAAAGCACGGCTTAACCTTAAAGATCGACCATAATAATCAAATCAATTTGTTTGAACGAACTTTTAATTTGTAGGTACAGACGGTGACATCAAGATAAACATCATCATCTTCTTGCCCTTGTCCCATTCTTCTTGGGGTCGGCACAACACCTTTTCGGCTACCTTCTCCCTTGTCAGACGTCACGGGATCATTTACTCCTTTCTCTTTCATATCATTCCTCAGACCATCCATCCATCTTTTTCTATTAATTTTTTTCTATATTTGGCCTACCTCTCCCTCTCCATCCATAGACATTCATATCCTCTCTTTCGTCACATGCTTTTCATACGTCACATCAAGCTATAGTTTTCCAGTATTACATGGTTTTATAGCTGTCTTTAGATTTCTCATACAGTGACAGATCCACATGAAAATGTTTTGTATTTTTTATTTGCAATGGGTTTGCTCTTGACTCTAGTCTAGGTCAGAGATGACAGAGACAAAGTCGACGATGGTACGAGCTTACCCAGAAGAAGCTTACTTTGAAGAGATTAGGGTTGTAAGCGTTCGGAAACACAGACGCAGGCAGAGAGTTCCACTCCTTTGCTGTGCGAATTATGAAAGACGTTTGTAAACGCTTAGTGCGAATTGGTGGAATAGCAATAAAGTGGTGTAGCTTTGGGCCACGTAATTATAATACAACAAATTATATTTATTTCTATCTTCATCACGTGATATTATAAATGTAGAATCTAGTAAAATATTCTGTTCACTGTTAAAATGATTAGATGACCTTAGAAGATTACAAACCTACAAACTCTCTAATACATTTTACCTCTTTATAATATTCCTGTAGGAAGACTAGGTAGATATTCTGATGAATAGGACAGACAGGCCCGTACAGAATTCTCATCCGTACTGTTTTCAAGAGCACTGTTTGATCTGACAAATTGCATCCTTTGGAGGCTCCAAACGTTCGATAACCCGTACTATTTGTACTGACGGCAGAAAAACGTTCCTTTACTTTTATTTATCATTACATATTTACATTATTAACAAATATATCTAAAATAATAATAAAATATTATGTACAAATATCAAAATTACAGGGCGTCAAATAATTCGTCCACATCGCTGTCAACAGGAAAAGTGCAACAGAACGCTGGCCGCATTGCCACGTTGGATGGCAATTCTGATTCTTTGGGCAATAAAAAGGCCAGCCTTCTGGTCACGTGAAGAGTAGACCAATCGTTTTTTTTTACTTGCCTAAAACTTAAAAGAATAGCGGGGAAGAAGGAAAACAGTTCCTCATCTCAAATATTTAAATTAATATTAATTTATATTCCTGTCACTGGAAAAGATTTCTAAATCAATTAAGCGGCACCTTTGTGCTCTTTTGTTTGTGTGTTATTTCCTGTATACAGTATGTTAGTTTAAACGAGGGACATATTCAAACCCATAATAGTACATGCTAACATGATACTAATAAAAATATAAACAAAAAAAACACTGATAAATAACAGACAGAACCAAACCAAAATTTTCGCAAATGTCACGCAACGTGTATACACCTTTGCGCTAGCGACTTAATACTATCGCAGAACATGTGAGCGGGTCAATGACTCTTAGGTATAATCCATTTTCCCTTCATACTTTAAACTTACCTGGCTTAGGACAGTCCAAAATATCTAGGCACTTAAACAAAACATTAAAAATTCTTCTAAATACGTTATAGGTTTTTTACATATTTGGGACGAGAATCGAATACTGAATACCCTCCCTCAATATGTCCCTCGTTTAACCTAACATACTGTATATTTAGGTGTTATGCATGTTCAATAATAAATAGTATTCACAAACAATAATAACTTTATTACACAGTAGATCCTACAAAGGAATCTTGTATTTCCCATTAGCTGATGCAGATAACCTGACAATCTACTAAAATCTGCAGCTATTTGCTAGCGACAAACCTCAGTGGAAATAAACGGAATACCCTGACTTTGTGCACAATAGCAGACGCTTGTACAGATTTGTAATATTCTCTTCTATTGGTTAGTACCAGAGCTTTGGCCGCGGCTTTGATTGCGTTGTGAGGGAAATTATCCCAAAGAAATGTAAAAAGTATTCCATGTCCAGTAGTCTTGCGTATTGTAGTACGCGACTTGGAGCGCTTAGTTTTTTTTTCAGCTCCTTAGCGATTTATTTTTTTGTCATATTGTATGCACGTCAAGACCCTGTGACATTTTTAAAATTTCTATCTTTTCTGGTGATCATCGCATACTAGTACTCATGAAAGTTACTTTTAAAACGATAGTGTACACAATTCACCTCCTGAAAGGGGTTAAATAAATGCGTTTGAAATTCCATCGGGCTCTCGGGTTGCAGTAATAGAAATGGTAACAATTATGTAGTATTTACAGCGGTAATAACCCTAAGGCTGAGATCTATAAACGATAGGTACACGGCGTGAGCTTTGGCTAAGACATCGCACCTTGAGAACACAAGTGACCTAACACGTGCCTTTTGCGAGAAATGACAAAATTGTGTTTCGAGTTTAGAAATTTCCACAAAAAAATGGGGTATTTTTTTGTTCTTTTCTAGCACGATATCCTCTCTTTTTGATTCACTAGACTAACCATGTTCCTTGTGTTTTTCTTGGACTTTCACACTTGCTTGACAGTGACAGAAATAACATTTACCCCAAGCCCTCGCTTACCAATGTTTATAGATCTTGGCCTAAATGTCGGGGCGAGTTGTGTACGTAATTAAATTCAATGTGCGCCACTATGGACCCGATGCCAATTATATTAGTTTTGATAGTTCCTAACTTGACGCGTTTTCTGTGATTGTATGTTTCGCACTACGGTTGAAGCGTTTTACCGCAACTCGCAAGTTGCTTACGTTTAGGTATCAAAGGATGTCAAATAATGGGATAGGAAAAAAGTGGGAAATGTCCTTCAACATACTTGAGGTATTGACTATGTTTTTTCTTACTATTGCCTATGCAATGTCCACGACCTTTTGGATTTGGATTGCAACGTGATTTACATCAAGCGACACACGCCTGTGAATCTTGCTTCCTTTCTCGTGAGTATCGCTGCGTGACAAGTCGCATCCAGTGAACTTGTGGCATGCGCATGCTCTTACAAATTATTTTTTTTATTTTTAGGGATGAGTACAATATGATGCGTTACATCGATATTTTGGATCGATACAAACGAATAAGATACATTGTTTCGATCAATATTAAATACCTGTATCGGAAAGAATGGCTCGTAATGCGATATCGTAACAAATTTTCATAAATTCCATGATTAGAAAATTTAAAAAAAAAAAAAAACGAAGACACTGAAGGAGTAGAAAATAGTGCCTGAAATGTTGCCTACATACAAATGCAAGTATTGAGCATCCCTAATTTGTTCTATCCACAGTTCCTGTCGTATTGGCCATAAGCGTTTTATCGTTACGGGAGTCAATATCATCTTTCTGCCCTTGTCTTATGATTCTTGGGGTCGTCACAACAAGTTTTTTTCTTGTATTCTCCTCTGTCAACGTCACGCTATCATTTACTTCTTTTTCTTTCGTTACGGTAGTGTCAAATTCAATAACAGTACCAGGAGTATTCGCAAGTTAAGTCAGAAGGGAGGGCCAGTGGAACGTGCGTCACAAAGTTCGACTACGGGCCGATCCCCAGGTGTGACGGTTATTAACTAACTGCCCCGCGGACAAACCTGTCAGTTAATGCCATTAACTTAACTAAATGTTTGGAACTTCTAAATTAATTAATACGTTGACTATTCGATTGTAGTTAATTTGACTTGTGCATTCGATTCTCTGATCGGATTTTGTTTTTGTTTAGGTATGTTTTGGGGCTTCGATTTCGAATTGGGGCAAAATACTTGTCGCAGTTAATTTTCAAAATTACAAACAAAAATAACATGACTGTGTTTGTTTGAAAATAAAAATCAGTAATGCTTCATTCTTAAACTTATGACTACGCTGCCAATTCAAATATACAAAGTGTTATTTTGCATTCTCGTCAATTTCTTCTATCTATTCTTATTTACGGAATTCGGTAAGTCAGGGGGTCAACTCTCTAAGTCCGTCAACGAAAATACGGGTCCGTCCGTAACTAGCTTTATACTTCGAAATGTACCCTACTCCCTAATATTATCGAATTCATGAGTTTTGAAAACACATCGGGAGTAAGGACAACTGTCTGATTGTGTTGTCATTCATTATTAGTTCGGACGCTTAACGAATCTCATGTCCGTAAGTGATACGGAGTAGGAAACTACCGTAACTTCGGCCGAAACTACGGATTTCGTGCATAGAGAGTAGACCCCCTGAACCACCCGTGTTTTGAACGCAGCCCGTATGATCCTCGCCCTATAACCGCGCTTTCACACGTCATACAAACAATCTGAAACGTTTATTCGATAATTTCTTATGACAAACTTAAACAAAAAAAAAACAGGGTTTATTAAGAATTTTGACGAGGATGCAATAAAACCCCTATATCACTTTCAAGTCGCAAAGTCTTTCTGAAATCAATCTAATTTGTGTTTACTTGTTCCTAGCCCAGGAGTAATAGTAAGGTCCAGGGCTGCGGGTTGTTCGAAAGAGAAACCGCGGCCCTGGAACACAAAGGGCTAAGAAGGAACATGGGTGGGTTTTAGTCAGTCAAGTCTGACACTCCCTCCCGCTCCGCCCAGAGCGGGAGAAGTCATTTGATGATTTCCCATTCGCAATAAAAAAAAAGGAGTAATAGTAAGGTTGGGTTTATGCTGTAGAAAGTCCCAATTTTAATAACCTCACCCTAGCTCGAAAAAGATACAACCCGAGCAAACAAAAAAAAACCCCTTCAAAGGGCGAAATGTGATGTCATGAGACCAAGTTATGGTGTTTCCTGTATAGATAATTTCTGTTATCGCCAAAAACCACCAAGATAAGCCAACCAAAAAACCTATTTTTTCAATTACAACTCGTCTTTTAGCAAAAATAGCGAACGTGAAACACGAAAAAACAGTTTAAACGTTATCTCCTTGTTTACCGTTTCATTTTTACGAGAACTCGTAAAGTTAATACCACCTTTTGTCCCAACCCTCTCGCTGCAAAAAGTTTCTTTAGCTTCACCCAAAACCGTTGTGTTTTGTTGTGGTATAAGACTACGAGCGTGACACACTTTAGAAGTTTCATCGGAGTAATTCGTCAATTAATACTGTCTTAGATAGTCACAAAGAGGGATCTAAATTCACATGCTATCGGCTATGATAGACAAGATTTTTAACTGTTATGAGTCCTAGAAAATGAAAAGAAAATGAAAAAGGAGCGATACTTGGTTCGATTTTCAGACCTGATAGCCTGAGTATAAATCTGCCTAGCCTTTCAACTCTGTTGGTGTCTGCTTCCAGCCTAACCGGCTGCAGCCGAATACCAGTATTTTACCTAGAGCGACTGCCTCTTTTTCGATGACAGGTTGCCATCGACACGTAAAAAAGAGTAAGTGTGCACATTGATGCAACCTCTAACTTACGTCACACTGTATAGGGACGTATAGTTTTTTTATTTGTCCTTTTTATAGTGTTTTGGTCTGAGATCAGATGGCCGAGATAAATGGTCAAAGGTTCGTTAGGGGTGAGGTAGAGGTGTACAGTTACTGCCTGAAAAGGTGCCTACAGATTTCATTAAGTAGTTT
The DNA here is from genome assembly GCA_963082945.1 of Cerastis leucographa. Taxonomy (NCBI): domain Eukaryota; kingdom Metazoa; phylum Arthropoda; class Insecta; order Lepidoptera; family Noctuidae; genus Cerastis; species Cerastis leucographa. The sequence goes on from OY720366.1 coordinate 16,305,168, forward strand.
AGACGTTATAGGTGGTCATGAACATGGACGCTCACTAAAGATACTGTGTGACTGACGGTCTGCACTTTTCACCTTTATGCCCCACTTGTGGCTAAATAATAACAGCCGCACGGGTCCATCTTTAAGGTTAAGCCATGCTTGCCGAGGGTGGTCTGTGGATTGGTGACCATAATTACATTCAGAGTTTCCTGCGTGCCTCGGAAAGCACGTTAAGCCGTTGGTCCCGGCTGTCATTTGTAGATCTTTGACAGTCGTTACGAGTAGGCAGACAGAAGCCAAAAAGTTTGACATCCAGTGTTACCAAGGGGTATCGTATTACCCAGTTACTGGGTTGTAAAGGTCAGATAGGCAGTCGCTTCATGAAAATTACTGGTACACAGCAGCATCCGGTTAGACTGGAAACCGACCCCAAGATAATTTGGGAAAAGGCTAGGCAGATCATGATACCCTGAGTTATAAAGTTGAAAAGTGGTCGACCGTCAGTGAACTCGGTAATAGAAAGTGAAGGTTGCTTATAATTGCATAGTTAGGCCTATTGTTCAAAGATCTGTCTCATTGTTCTAGCGGTTACAAGCGAATGCTGAGCATGAGGCTCTGGGTTTGATTCCTAGGTCGACAAAACGCGTTAGAAGCTGGTGCAGCGTCATAATACACATATTCCTGATTAGGCAGTCACACTCACGGATGTGACATATTTTTAAGATGTCACATCCGTGAGTGTGAAATATTTTATTTATTTTGTAAAATATTTTTTTTCCATTATGAAAAACTTCATGCTTTTCTATCTTGACAAATAAATAAAATTGAATTGTCTTTTTATAATTTCAAAATACTTGTTTGTTGTTTTTATTTTTTAGTAATTTCCCGACCCGCGCCCATTTTCTGTGTGTTTCGGTCTTTAGCAAGACTTGGTGATGGCAGGTGGAGTATAGTCGTCACCGAAAGGTTACCGAGAGAAGGATCAAGAAATGTTGGCAAACCAACAGCTAGTTGTCTGGGTGACATTCAGAAGATCACGGGTAAGACCTGATTGAGACTGTCGCAAACCAGGGAAGAAGCAGACAAAGGAAAAGAGCCGAGGCAGTCAATGGTGATAATGATGCGTTGATACAGACGAAAACCGACTTTGTTTGATACTATTGTAGGTACTTAGTAAAATTAATAATGATCCGTAGCGTGAATCGTATACACAGCTGTAAACCGTCTTCAAGTTTATTTAATAGCATGACGACGTTATCCGTCATTGGAATTGTTATCTCTACTTATTTATATATTCAAATCATCATAGCTGGTCACGGGTCATAAAGTTTTAGCGATAAACTAACGACATGAACTCAGAAGCACGTGTCGTTTTATTTAAAAACAATAAACAAAGCATATCATTTAGAATATTCAGGGAAATACCCTAGCTGGAAGGAGTGAATACGTGATTTATTGGTCAGGGTTTTAAAAACCACAGGTGGGTTAGTAATTGCAACCAACGTACGTTTGCTCTAACTAAGGTGTGTTTGTAGAATGTTAGGAGCGTAGTAGATGGTATTCTGGACTTTCTGCCTTCCTGGGCGTATGCAGAATGAGGTACCTGCCAAATCAAAACTATATTAGTAGGTATATTACAATTTTACGACACGGTTGGCGCATTGGCTGAGAGATCGACTGCTGCCCTGCGTGTCGCGAGTTCGATCCCCTTACGAAACAAATATTTGTATGGCCTACAGATTGTTGTTCCGGGTCTGGCTGTTTGTGAATGTGAGTTTATATGTTTGTAAATGCACCCACGATACAGGAAAAATACCTAGTGAGGGGCAAGGTTTAAAAACGAAATGTAGTCCTTTGTAAACACTATAGTACTGGTATTCAGCTGCATCCAGTAAATAGAAGCCGGCCCCAACATAGTTGTGAAAGGGCTGGTACTATAGTGTTTACATGGAGCGACTACCTATCTGATTTCCACAACATAAAGGGTGTAAAACACCTCTTAACGAAGCCGAAAGGCACTGGTTCTCCCTGTCTTTGCAATCATTTTTTTGTTCTACACCATACCTGGGAACCTTCTAATTACGGAGATATTAGGGGTCAAAGTTCTAACTTATTAACAAGTATTTTTTTTAATACAAGTTTTTAATGTAAGATTTTTACTTTAAACACCTCCACGACCCCCGTACTATTCAATTCGTCCAACAGCACAATGTTTTGAGTACGTTACATTGAGTTCTACCACAAAACATGATTTTACACCCCCCAAAAAAAAATCGTTTCCCAGCAATAATTTTTGCGTAAAGTTACTTAGTTTCATGTACAGAATGCTTGGTTGACGGCTTCGTGATGAGGTGATTTACACGGTATATGTAGTTGGTATTGGATTATACGAAACCACTTGGTAAGACTGGCTGTCAGACTTTCGGGCCACCTGTAACGACTATCAATGATCTACAAATGACAGCCAGGACCAACAGATTAACGTGCTTTCCAAATCACGGGAGAAACTAGGTATGTAATGAAGGGTCAGTTCATCCAGTTATACTATTAGTTATACAATATTACAGAATGGACAAAAGAAGTCCTATTTGTTATACTGCTCCATCTAGTTATACAATATAACAGAATGGATTTGGATCGTATAGGACTCGCTGGGACTCAATGTCGTATCTACATGAACGAACACCTGACGCTTCGTAATAAGGAGTTATTTCGTAAATGCCGTGACGCTGCCAAAACAAATAAGTACAAGTATGTATGGGTCCGTAATGCCACTGTGCTGGCCAAGGAAAATGACGACTCACCTACGATTGCGATCCACTCAGAAGACGACATATGTAAGCTTAGGTCAAATAATTCGTCTTAATATGCTATTGGCATTTATTACCAAACGTGCATGTTATTACATAATGTCCACGTTTAAAAATAACATCTGTTTGTATGTTTGTTTGTCATATTTTTTTTCAAACAGCTGTCTGCTTATTTTGCTTATGTGTCCATTTCACTGTTTAAAATATTTCCTTATCTTAGTAGCATCTGTACCATATAATAATAATAATATCTGGCTAAATGTTTATTGGTCATATTTTTTTACTATAAATTGTGTGCTTGTTTTGATTAGGAATGGAATTCACTGTTTACAATATCTCTTGTCAAGATGACACATCAACATTTTTCGTTTTATCAAAATAAATTCTAATAATTAATTTTGCGCGATATAGAAGCAGATCTTTATCGGCGTCTTCTGCCGATTCCTACAGTTTTACATCATATACTGTGGTCCCAAGCGCCACTGCAATATTTGAAGCTCAGAGCTCTATCGGAGATCCAGCCCATTTGGGGCTTTTCCGTTGGATACGAAAAATTAATTAGAAATTCGTTTGAAACAACCCGGATTGAAGATAAGTGCTGGAGCTTAACAGGCTGAGCTGAGCACGTGACACCTGGCGCGCCTGGAGCTGCTGCCGAGGCTGCGCCTCAATGTATGCATTGGCGGCGAAGCACCCAGAGCCCCCTCAAGACAACGCCACTGCCGCCTTCGTTTTATTTAATATAAGTGTTACTTCAGTGTTTTTATATTAATTTAGTTTATTATATTTATTTTGTTAAGTCTTTTTTTATGAATAATAGCAGCAGCGATGTGGTGGGTAATAGTGCATGTCTATCTTCAACATCGCTGACCACCCTGGAGAGATGCCCGCTTTGTACCCAAGCACGGTTTTTTAAAGGTAAGCGGGGTCTGAATGTACATATTGGAAAAGTACATAAACTTCAAAATGCACCTACTTCAGACCCTGTTTTAACACCCTCACCCACAACACAGGACATATCTTCTTTCGACCCACTTTGGAAAACCCTGTCAAAATTCAAAAACTCTGTTCCTATACTAAAGCGAGTTCCCCGAGGCGCTAGACCACTTGTAGCACAAAACCTAGCAGGTTGCGTGCGCCTTGCCGTCCGGGAGAACTCGCTAAGTGCTTGGGAACAACTGCTCACCTTCCCTTATCGAATTCTTCACGTGCAAAAAAATTTGGCAAACAAAAAATCTTTGACATCACAAATTAAAGAAAATTGTAATATTTCGGCTCAAGATTTAGACACCAAATTACCGACGCAGAGATATACCTCTTCAAGAGGTATATCCCATTTGGTGGAAACTAAGTTAGGGGAAGGTGACATTAGTGGAGCAGCCAGGATTCTTTTCAGTAGCGATGTGCTGGCACCGTGCTCCCCAGAAACACTCGCAGCTCTGGAGACCAAACACCCTGCCCCAGCGGATGGCCTTTCTTTTCCCGACCCCCCTGATTCTGACATACACTCCCTCACTATTACAGGTCGAGAGGTGGTCACAGCTGTTTGCTCCTTCCGGAGCGGCTCCGCCGGTGGCCTCGACGGCCTAAGTCCTCAACACCTAAAGGTCCTTATCTGTTCAGGCGCCGGGGAAGCTGGTGAGCTACTCTTGAAGGAACTCACAGCTTTGATTAACCTCATGCTCTCCGGCAAGGTGAGCGAGGCCGTCATCGACGTCCTATACGGGGCAAATTTATGTGCCCTGCGTAAGCGGGATGGCGGCATTCGTCCTATTGCCGTGGGAACTGTCTACCGTCGTATGGCAGCCAAGATTTGCTGTAAATTTTATGGTGAGGCTGTTTCGAAAAAAATTCAGCCCCTACAGCTAGGTTACGGCTCTAAAGGGGGCTGTGAGGCTGCCGTACACGCTTTGTCGACCTACCTAAATTCTGGCAAAGGTGAGGTCATTCTGAAGGTTGACATAAAGAATGCCTTCAACTCAGTAAATAGAGACACCTTGTTAACAGAAACTAAAAATGAACTACCCCAAATTTATAGTTTTCTTTGGCAATGTTACAGACACCCTTCAAAATTACTTTATCACGACAACCTTTTAGAATCTGCTGTTGGCTGTCAACAAGGTGACCCCCTCGGGCCAGTGATTTTTAGTTTAGCTATTCACCCAATTGTCCGTCAACTAAATTCTAAATTTAACGTTTGGTATCTTGATGATGGAACCTTGGGAGGCGATGTAGATACCGTGTTAAATGATCTAAATTTCTTAAAAAATGAATTTCATTCCATTGGCCTTGACCTAAATCTTTCGAAATGCGAATTATTTGTAGAGGACAGTATCGACAGACAACCGACTATTTCCAAATTTAACGCAATAGCCCCTGACATTAAAATTATTGAGAAAAGTTCTCTTCGTCTCCTCGGGTCTCCAATCCTTGAAAATTCTTTTCCCGATTTTATAGAGGAAAAGATTCAAAATTTTAATGATGTTTCGGAAAGATTGCTCCAAATTAACATGCATTCGGCTATCACCCTAATTCGTTACTGTTGTTGTTACTGTTGTTTCGGCCTAAATTAACATACTTCCTTCGTGCTTCCCCTTTATGGAAGCACACACATCTCTTGGACAACATGGATCAAATTATCACACAAACTTTATCATCCATTTTAAATGTGGCTTTGGACGACCGAGCTTGGGCACAAGCAAGTCTTCCTATTCGCATGGGAGGACTCGGCGTCCGCAAAATTTCTAGTATTAGTTTACCTGCATTCATATCCTCGATCTACGGCACTGAAAAATTAATCAGGAATATCCTGGCTTCCACACTGATTGATTTTGATGTGCCGTGTTTCTCCGAGGCTATCGATGCTTGGAAACTCGCTTGCCGTAATACTGAAAAACCCGACAATCCATTATCCCAGAGACGGTGGGACGAGCCGCTCTGCAGAATAGTTCAGGACAATTTACTTAACACGTCTGCTACTACTGCTGAGCGTGCGCGACTGCTGGCTGTGGGTGAGTGGGAGTCGGGTCTTTGGCTTCTCGCACTGCCATCGTCGAGCATAGGCACTTTGTTCGACGACACGACCTTCCGCCTCGCTGCTTCTTTACGTCTTGGTGCCGCCTGCTGCTCTCCTCATCGCTGTCACTGTGGTGAAGCTGTCAACAGCCTCGGACACCACGGCCTGTCATGCAACCGAAGTGCGGGACGTTTTGCGCGGCACGCGAACATAAATGACATCATCCGTCGAGCTCTTGTTACCGTCGGCGTTCCAGCTATCTTAGAACCCAATGGCTTGGCACGCGACGATGGCAAAAGACCGGACGGCATGTCTTTGTTTCCTTGGAAGATGGGTAGGCCTTTAGTGTGGGACGCAACTTGCGTCGATACTCTTGCGCCATCACATCTTCCAAGCTCATCGTGCTGTACAGGCGCTGCCGCTGCGGCTGCGGAGAACCTCAAGCGGCGTAAATATAGTAACCTTTGTGGTAACTATATTTTCGAGCCGTTTGGGGTTGAAACTCTGGGGCCGTGGGGTCCGAGTGCTCACAGCCTTTTCAAGGAAATTTCTAAACGCCTAGTTGACACTTCCCGTGACCCAAGGGCTGGGTTTTACTTTGGCCAGAGGCTAAGTATTGCCATACAACGTGGCAACGCCGCCAGTCTCTTGGGCACGTTACCAGTTGACAGCGTTGAGGAGGAGTTTTTTGACGCCCTTTTATAATTTGTTGTTATTTTAGTTATCTAGTTTTAAAAATAATATTAATTTGTAAAATGTAATAAAATATCTCTTTACCTCAATGTATGATGTCAGAATTAGTTCGTCTTACAATCAAGTCGTGAAAACTATTCTTATTTTGTTGCTTGATGTTTCTATGATTTACCCTGTCGATTATATCTACTTTTTAATGTTATTTACCGAGAACGTACTACGTGAGCTCTCAGCGTTGATTAGTTTTAAGTTTACTTATGTGTTTCAAACTCAATGTTATTTTGTTTTTCGTTTATTTATTTTTTATTATACCCTCGCATTCGTGTATGACTCACTTGTTGTAAGTGTACTTATGAGTTTCAAAGTGAATATTTATTTGCCTTTGGTTTATTTTTATGTACCCTCAGATTTTAAAAATGTCTAATTATAGTCAAATATCAATATATTATCAAAATTGTCGAGGAATCAGGACAAAACTGAATACCCTATACTTAAATATAATGTCGCATGCATATGACGTTATTGTCTTGACTGAGACCTGGTTGACGTTAGACATATCCGATAATGAATTTATTGATCAACGTTTTTTGGTGTTTAGATGCGATCGTAATCGTTCACTCACCAACAAAAAAGATGGCGGTGGTGTCCTTATAGCCATATCTAAAGAACTAAATCCCTCTAGCATTTCATTTTTGCCCCCGTTAACCTTGCCCGAGCATGTGATAGTTAAAATACCCTCGAGAAACAATAAATATCATATAATTTGTGCTACTTACATACCACCAAACGCTGCTGATGATACATACTTAACTTTTCTTAATTCTCTGTCAGTGTTGTGTGATGACTCTTCCGTAGAAAATATTATCGTAACAGGTGACTTTAATTTACCCTCGCTTGCTTGGGTAAAAAAGATGTCATACATGGAATATGCTGCGAACAATAAACTGACTAATATAACTCGTTTTTTATCAAATTTCTGCTCGCAACATATTTTGAAACAATATAACCATTTTTTTAATTCCAGCGGACGCATTTTAGACTTATTTTTTTGTAATACTCATGCTGTCACTTTCGCTCCCGATGTCCCCCTTTTACCCGTTGACGCCTATCACCCAGTCTTTTATGTACACATTTCTTTCTCTCACCCCGCACATATTCCTAAATTCACTACTGATAACAAACTAAATTATTACAAAGCTAACTATAACAACATCAATTCTGATATAACTGACGTCAATTGGGATGTCTTACTGGATAACTTAACACCTAATGAATCTGTTACTACATTTTATGATAAACTTTATGAAATTATAAAATCACACACACCCACATGTCGACCAAAAAATGTTAATTTTCCCAATTGGTTTTCCAAATCTCTCATACATACATTCAAAAAGAAGACTCAAGCCTGGGTTAAGTGGAAAAAGTATGGGAATTTATGTGACTATGAGGTATTCTCAAGTAACAGGAAAAAATTTAAAACAGTAGCTGACATTTGCTATACTAAATATATTAATGCAATTGAAGATAGTGTTGCCACCAATATTAAAACATTTTGGACGTACGTAGCAAATCGTAAAACTACAAATAAAATCCCATCCACGGTTCATTACAATCAAACTTCATCCAATGATCCTATTACTACTTGCAACTTGTTTGCTACATTTTTCCAGTATGCATATGAGCCTTCAACATTTGACTATCAGTCTTGGAAACCACCATCTAGTAATGCTGACCACGATGTCTTTCTGTGCAAATTGCAACTGTCTCTTGATGAAATACATAAAGAATTAAAATCACTTGATTCAACCAAGGGTCCCGGTCCTGATGGGATTCCTTCGATCTTTCTAAAAAATACGTGTGATACATTATGCTATCCTCTACTTATATTATATAATAAATGTTTAGCATGTGGTATTTTCCCTGATGTTTGGAAACATGCAAATATCATACCAGTTCATAAGAGTGGTTCCAAGCATGACGTAGCGACCTATCGACCTATCTCTATACTATCTGCTTTTTCCAAACTGTTTGAGAGACTGGTACATAATAAATTATATCCGGCTATTCGCAATATTTTAATAAAAGAACAGCATGGCTTTGTTAAAGACAGATCTTGCATTAGCAATCTCCTCATTTTCACGTCCCAACTATTTGATAGTCTTGATAATAGACAGCAGATTGACGCGGTTTACACAGATTTTCAGAAAGCTTTCGATAAACTTGACCACACACTACTACTTAATAAAATTGCATTCAATGGAATCAGAGGGGACCTTTTAAGATGGTTTATATCTTACATAACTAACAGAACACAAAGGGTAGTTGTTAATGGTTTTGAATCTGACTCTTTTAAGGTCACCTCCGGTGTACCACAAGGCTCCATTTTAGTCCCTTTATTATTTATTTTATACATAAATGACATTAAAGATTGTTTTCAAAATTCAAAATTTCTTCTCTATGCGGACGATTTAAAGGTCTTTAAAGTTATCTTAGATAAAGGCGATTGTTTGAACTTCCAGCAAGATTTAGACCGTTTCTCACATTACTGCTCTTCCAATAAGCTTTACCTTAGTCTTCCAAAGTGTCATGTTATAACATTTACCAAAAAAAAAAAAAAAATTGAGTTCGACTATTGCCTTGCCAATACGCCTATTAGTAAAGTAAGTTTCCTCCGCGATCTTGGTGTTCTGCTAGATTCGAAGCTCCATCTGGATGTTCACATAGAAAAAATTGTTAACAAGGCCTACCAAATGTTTGGTTTTGTTATGAGATCATCCAGGGATTTTCGTCGACCTTCTACTTTTTTGCATTTGTATAAATCAGTAATTAGACCACGGTTAGAGTTTGCAGTACCTATTTGGAATCCGTTTTACATAAAATATAGTGAAAGATTAGAACTAGTACAACGTAAATACCTGCGTGCCATGAGTTTTAGATGTTATCGGAAAAAAATGTCGTATGACTTACTTCTTAAGAAATATGATCTTCTGTCCTTAAAGTCAAGACGGAAACTACTGGAAGTTATGACTCTGTACAATGTGTGCCGCAATCATTTTGATTGTCCGGACTTAGTCAGGAGTTTGTGTTAGCTGGTTCCTCGAACAGTTCATGTACGTGAAATACGTACTCGACGTCTATTTGCTACTAGCCTTTGTAAAACCAACGCTGGCTCGCGTTCACCACTTCATCGTTTGGTTGAGACATACAACAATGAGTTCCATTCAATCGACATTCTTTTTCTTAGTAAAAATGTATTTAGGAAGCAAATCCAAGCAACCCTAAAGGACCAGCAAATTACTGTATAATTTCCTTTATTATGATAACGTTATGTTAAATACGCACACATATTTACTTTTTCTTTTTTTTCTTTTATTAATAGATTTATAAATCCAGATATTAGTTCCAGCATAGTTACTGTTTTGTAGGTATTGTAATTGTGTTGTTACTAGCTAGTTTAAAATACTTTTAATTGTAATCTGTGGAGAACGTAGTGGGTAGCATAATTGTTAAAAATGTAATATTTAAGACATTGTAACTTAAGTTTTATTGTGCTACTGTTTGTTTTTCCTTAAATAAATAAAATAAAAATAAAAATAAAAATGGACAAAAAAAGTCCTATTTGTTAAACTGCTCCATCTAGTCATACTAATAGTTATACAATATGACAGAATGGACAAAACAAGTCCTATTTGTTATACTGCTCAATATAAATTATTGGATTGTAGTGTAATATAAATAAGAGGTTTGTCCATGTAGTTAACCTACATCTAAACAGTTATAAATTAAATTTAATAAAACAACAATGGCCACCCATCGACAGATCAACCTTGGCAGGCGCTGCTTAACCTAAGAGGTCGATCAGTGAGGCTGTTCGATATATAACGTCTTAGGTGACGCACAATAACCTATGTTAACATGTAAAGGGGACATAACATTTTGTTACGCACATAAACGTATCCATTTTCCTCATAGCCAGTTCTTCCCCTCAGTAGTTCAGAACTAGTATAAATAAGGCATAATACTCCGATCAGCATCAATACTTAGTGAATCTTTGTTGGGAGTCAATCAGGGATCATGAAGACTGTGTTTGTGTTTTTGGCTGTGGTTTGCAGTGCGATGTTGGTACAGGGACAGGGATTCCCTACCGGTATGTATTTCTAATGTCAATTTCAATTCAATTGTACAAAAAAAAACTCAAATGTGTCAAATGTTTTTTTAGCTTTTGACTCGTTCGCTTATTTTATTTTTGTTTTATTTATTGGGGAAAACAAACAATAATATATTAAGAATTTCAAAAAGATACACTGAAATAAATGTGAAATCAATCACGATCTCCACAGATACACAATGAGACAATTTGGTAAATTTTAGACTAACTAAACGTACAAGGTGTTGTATTGCATCCTCGTCAAAATTCAGGAGGTTGTCACAAAAGACATAAATAATCAATTAAAATTACTGTATCTAATTAATTATTAATAAACGCACATTTTTTTGGTTGTTTAAGTTTGTCAGTATTTCAGAATAACCCCTTTAACGTTGTTTAGGGAATCAGAAATGATCGAATAAACGTTTGAGAACAATCTCAAACGTTTATTCGATCATTTCTGATTCCAACCACGCTTTCACACATACAAACAATTGTATGTGTGAAAGCGCGGTTATAGGGCGAAAATCAGACGAGTCACGTTTAAAACACGGGTGGCTCACACTTACCGATTTCCGTAATTAAGGAGAAAAATAAAACTTACCTACCCATTTTATTATTATTCGGGACGAGAATCATTATCATAGTTACCTCCTTGAATTTGACGAGGATGCAAAACAAAATCTTGCATAATGTTGTAAAGCAAGACGGTATTTGTGTGACAGGAAGTTTAAGAAGCTTAGTGGTCGCAAGAATGACTGCTGAGCATGAAGTCCTCGGTTCGATTCCCTGGTCGGGCAGACTGCTATTGCGTTTTTCCATCTGGAATTTCTCAGCAGCAGCCACGGAGTCTGAATTCGTGCCGAGTTGATGGCATAGGGTCACCCCCTGTTACATGGGACTTCAATATAACTGGCGAAATGTGGGTGAACTAATGATGATGAATGATGTTATATTATTTCATCATCATCATCATCATTTCAGCCGAAAGACGTCCACTACTGGACATAGGCCTCCCCAATTGTCACCACATTGATCGGTCCCGTGCGACTCCTGCGGATTTCCGCACCCTTCACCAGGTCATCAGTCGTTCCAAGTGGGAGGCCTTCCAACTCATAGTCTTCCGGTTCGCGGTCGCTATTCCAGAACTTTTCGGCCCCATCGGCCATCCGTTCTGCGAGCAATGTTACCTGTGCCCTCTGCCACTTAAGTTTGGCAATTCTTCGGGCTACGTCGGCAACCTTGATTCTCTTGCGGATGTCCTCATTTCTGATTTGATCACGCAAGGAAACTCCGAGTATAGCCCTCTCCATTGCCCTTTGGGTGACTTTGAGCCTTCTGATAAGGCCCATTGTGAGCGACCACGTTTTGGTCCCGTATGTAATCACTGGCAACACACACTGGTCATAGACTTTCGTCTTGAGACACTGCGGAAAGCTGGACGAGAAGATACGACGAAACTTCCCAAACGCTGCCCAGCCGAGTCGGATTCGACGATTGACCTCTTTCTCGAAGTTGGACCTATCCAACTAGACCGTTATATTATATTATGTAATAATATTGAATATACATTTGTGGCGTTCAGGTAGACCATGACTTGGGTTAGGACAGAGCATACTTTTTTAATCCGGTAGTTTATTCCCTGGTGATAATTTCCGACTTTTAAGCGGGCGAAGACGCGGGAAATATGTAACTTGTTTGTTCATATGCCGATGCTTTTGTTTTGACTATAGTTAATTTGGATACAAAGCTAAAAAGCCTCTGCTCTCAAAACGGTAAAAAATCGCGAAGATCTTTCCTTGAAATCAAGTATTCGCAAGTATTGGACCCAGCCGACTCCCTGACAGATAGGATGTCAATGTCCCAGAAGTTCGAACATTTTAGGTAATTAATTTATGCTGTCTATGAATCATTCATCCATATTTTTAAGATCATATAGAAAAAAGGTTTTTTTTTTGTGTGAAGTTCAGAAAAGGCTAGGCAGGCAGTTGATGAATTTATTTGTAATAATTTTCTTTCTTTCCATTTAGCGAAATGCCAACCCGGTGAGCACTCAGTCCTGTACTGCCCGCAGATGGCAGAGCCCTCCTGTGACAACCCAACGGTTCACGATCTGGGCAGACCATCAGCCTGTGACATACCACAGTGCTTCTGCAACTCACCTACCATCAGAAACACGAAGACTGGCAAATGTGTTCAGCCTAAAGACTGTTGAAGTTAAATGGAATAAATTTTCTTTGTTTACTTACTTGTTCTTTTTTATTTGTTTCTACGCTTGACTATCGTGTTGGTCGAGTGGTCGTAAGAGCGACTGAGGACCACGAGGACCTGTTCTCGATTCTCGGGTCGAGAAGTGTTATAAGGTTTTTCTATCACAAATTTTTCAGTAGCTGCCACGGAATTTGTTTTTGTGCCGGGTTGATGGCAATAGGCTCGTTCCCTAATTATTAGATGGGACTTAAACATAACTGTCGAAATGTGGGTGTACTATTTAGGTACACCTCTGCCTAACCCTTCGGGGATTACAGGTGTTTTATGTTTATGTGATACAGTTCTATAGTTCGGCATTACAGTTAAGTTGCTATAGATTCGTGACTGAGTAATAAAAGCTACATGGGTTGATCTTCAAGGTAAAGTAACGCTTGCCGAGGTAGGTCCATGGATATGCTTTACTCCTCCGTGTACGGAAATGTTGTTCCCAGTTGTCATTAGTACATCCAAACCAGGTGCTACAGGTGTTTAGGAACCCTGAAAGTCTGTCAGTTCTACCAAGGAGTATTCATATTACCAAGACATTGCTCCACACTACGATTTCCTCCTATACTGTGGACTTTTGGTTGCGTTTATAAACATTTAAGCTGACATACACAAACAGTCAGACCCGAAACGCTACTGTAGGCCATACAAATATTTGTTCAATGCGGGGTTCAAACCCGCGACACGCAGCGCAGCAGTCGATCGCTCAACCACTGCGCCAATCGTGTCGTCAAAACGATTCCACGTTTCCTTTAAATGCTTTGAAACAAATACTGACCTCATTGCTGACTTTCTTCAGAAATCATCAATCACCGGTCCTTTGAAACGTAAACGATTTTTGATTTCGGTCGAGTGGCTCGCGGTCCATTTGCTTTAGGCCGTTTAGCATAAATACCCGTAGTACCTACTCGCAATTGGGGTACGTGTATGACTTAACTAGATGTATGAACGTCGTGGATAAGGCGTAAGAATGTAGTAGCAAGTGACGTTCTGTAACATATTTTAAAGGTAGTAAAAATACCCTTAACAAAGCCAAGAGGCACGTGTACGTGTCATTGCGATCGTCCGACCATTTTGACCTGGAGACGATGTACGGAGACATTGGAGGTCAAGGTTCCAACGTTTTCAAAAGTACAAGTTTTTGATGTTACAACATTGTTTTAAATATCTCCACAACCCTGGTACTTTTCAATGCATCCATCAGCACAATGTCTTATGTGCGTAAGGGCCTGTCCACATCTCCACGTCACGGCGTCGTTGACGTGGAACGTTGCGGTAACGTGCTACTTTACGTTGCCGCATCTTGGTAGTGCACGGTACGGCAACGTCGCTGTGGGACTGTGCGTCACGCGTCGGCCGACGTCGTCGATTCGAAGCACTCGCTCAGTCACCTATTGTCTGTCCCAAAGCACTGGACGTTCTTCAACAAGTGAAATCAATAAATCACAGTCAATATTCTCCGATATTATTCGCAAATCACAACTAATCGCTGTGACAATGAAGCATTAACTGAGCGAGCGCTTCCAATCGACGACGTCGGTCGGCCGACGACGCGTGACGCGCCGTCCCACGGCGACGTTGCCGTACCGTGCACTAGCACGACGCGGCAACATAACGTAGCACGTTACCGACGCCGTGACGTGGAGATGTGGAAAGGCCCTGACACTTACCGTAAAACGTGTTTGGTGGCTGTACAGAATTCTTGATTGACAGTTTCGTGAAGAGTCCCATGAAAACGTAAAAAAAATAATTCGCGGGCAATCCTTGCACCTTAAGAGTACTAAGACTATTTTTCCTTAGGAAAGGTTGTTAAAGTAGCTCTGGCAAGCCAGCGGTGGCAGTGAGTTATTTTAATAATGATTCTCACCGGCCACCTGCCGGGACGGCAGGAATTATTTTTAAAAGTTATGACAGTGTCCACCCAGGGTGGACAAGGAGAGGTGGACAGCGGTAATAATCGCATACACCTATTATGTACAGTTTTACATAAAAAAGGAACATACGCACGTATACGTACAGTTGTAATACGTAACCAAATTGTTACTGCTTTTGGTAGTCTCATGAAATCATCATCTGCTTAGCCTTTTCCCAAACTACACACATCAAAAGTGTCTAGGGATCAACATATACACACATCAAAAGTGTCTAGGGATCAAGCATTTTTATGCGGATTTCTTGAGATTGAGATGTGGCTTTGTAATAAATTTATGATTTTATAAATTTATATGGATCCTTTTTGGTGAATTTCATAATTTGAATCAGGAACTGTGAATCAAATTCGAGTAAAAGATGAAAATCAGCTGTCAATATTTTCCCTATAAAAACATACAACGCATTGAAGACATTATTAGTGCTGTTTCCCTACTACTGATTAAAACCAACGTTATTATGGAGCGGAAACGTCATTTAAGCAGGGAAGAAATGCTCAGAGCCGTGGGAATGATAGAAGCTGGTTCCCGGCAACGTACTGTGGCTTTAGCTCTGAATACAAGTCAGAGTGTTATCAGTCGACTTTGGACACGTTACCGAAGCACTGGTACCGTGGCTGAGCGCCATGGAGGACGGTATCGCTGCACCACACGGAGACAAGACCGATACATTCAAATCTTAACTCGAAGAGCTCCAACAATAACCGCCATGATGTTAGCCGTGAGGCTTCATCACTCTTCAGGGAACTTAATTAGCGACCAAACAGTCAGAAACCGCTTGCATGAAGTGAACCTTCATTCCCGAAGACCGCTACGGGTACCACCTATAGCAATGCACAATCGTAGGATTCGATATCAATGGGCTCTTGAACACAGAAATTGGGCAGAAGAACAATGGCGTTTCGTGTGCTTTTCTGATGAGTCTCGTTTTGGTATGAGACCGGATACAAGACGTATACGACACTGGAGAACCCCTGGACGCCAACAGCGATTAAAATCCTGCCAGGAAGTCCATCCTTATAGTGGTGGAACCATCATGGTATGGGCGGGTATTTGGATCGGCGGAAGAACTGAGTTGATTTGGATCAGAGGCAACCTCAACGCTCAAATTTATGCTGAGACGATTGTATCAGACGTCATCGTTCCTCTACAAGTGCAAATCGGTCCCTCATTTCAGTTAATGCATGATAATGCACGACCGCACACCGCAAGAGTTGTAAGACAGACTCTCGCCGCAGCTAACATCAATGTCCTGCCCTGGCCTGCTCAGTCGCCAGACTTGAACCCGATTGAGCATGCATGGGATATGCTACAGAGAAGAGCTCTGCCGAATATGGAGGGTATCCAGTCGCAAGAAGACCTTTTTTTGTTGTTGCAACGAACATGGGCGGCCATTCCACAGCGTGATTTGGATGAACTCATTTTGAGTATGCCAAACCGATGTTCTTGTGTTGTTACTGTTCGCGGTAGAAACACGGATTATTAATTGTTTAAGTTACCCAATAAAATTTTAAAGAAAACTGTTATTTCAGTCTTTTTTTCGAACTTTAATGTTAGTGGTTCAAATGTCAAAAATCCCTTTATTAGAAAATGGCAAATTTCTTTATTAATGCAAAGGTGACTTGGTTTATCGTTACTGTGACAAACGAAAACACTTTATTTGATGAATCCTTAAAGAAAATTTTAATTAATATCAATCAGGAGAAAAGTTATTGCAAAAATATATGTTGATCCCTAGACACTTTTGATGTGTGTATTTTTGCAATAACTTTTCTCCTGATTGAATTGGATTTTTGACATTTGAACCACTAACATTAAAGTTCGAAAAAAAGACTGAAATAACAGTTTTCTTTAAAATTTTATTGGGTAACTTAAACAATTAATAATCCGTGTTTCTACCGCGAACACTAACAACACAAGAACATCGGTTTGGCATACTCAAAATGAGTTCATCCAAATCACGCTGTGGAATGGCCGCCCATGTTCGTTGCAACAACAAAAAAAGGTCTTCTTGCGACTGGATACCCTCTATATTCGGCAGAGCTCTTCTCTGTAGCATATCTCATGCATGCTCAATCGGGTTCAAGTCTGGCGACTGAGCAGGCCAGGGCAGGACATTGATGTTAGCTGCGGCGAGAGTCTGTCTTACAACTCTTGCGGTGTGCGGTCGTGCATTATCATGCATTACTGAAATAAGGGACCGATTTGCACTTGTAGAGGAACGATAACGTCTGATACAATCGTCTCAGCATAAAGGGGATTGCCCACCCTCCATAGTATCCTAGGCCCAAGATGGACATCAAATCTTGCTACAAAAAATGAGTGTTTTAAAATCTTAATAGTATTGGATATCTAAAAAATATATTCAAATTGACGCCACTACTTTAGAAATGTTAAAAAAAAAAAAACATTTTTAGGTTAGTTTTCTATATGAAAAAGTGTGGAATCGTGAGATAATTCAAGAACTTTTCTTTTTTCGATGCTTTATTATTGATTATGATTGGGGGGGGAGGTGTTCCTAATATATTTTTATCAAATTCTAGTCATTAGGGTATAAAAAAAACACATTTACTATTTTAAATATCTATATTCTCTTCATTGTCATATATAATTAGCAAATCATCTAAAAATGGCGCAGGAGGGCATATATTTGATTCGTATCTTGCCCAACCTATATACCAAAGCACAGTCATGGTATGTGCACAACAACCTACCGTGCGTTTTCCTATTATACAATTACAATAATATGCATCAATTGCCTCTCTGCCAGCATTATTATTATTTATTTTAATGTACACAAAATATACTTTACGGCTTATATGCCGGCTTTGTATTTTAGCACGCAAAAGCCAGCAGTTTTCATTAATTAATTCGCTTGGTAGGTTGCTATTTTGTTCTCTACATATTTCAATACTATACATACCGTTGGCTCTAATATGTTCTCCATAATAGGATCTAGCTTGTTTTATTTGATAGGTACCACATGAAATTAATATTAATTCGTTCATTGTTAATCGAGGGAAGTCATTTAAATTGTCAGAGCCAACGGTAATATTAACAAATTGAGCCCTCCTGCGGTTTAAATGATATTCAATTACATAATCTGCTAAAGTATTATGGATATACATTCTTTCATTAATTATTGACAATATTTGAGCAGCATCATGTCTATCTAGGATCCTAGGATGGAACCTATTAATTAATGCTGCACCTACTGCAAAATCTTGCATAAAGTGAGTAGATGCCCGATTAAAAAACTCTTGCCGAAACAATTTAAACGCTTGTTTAAATATACCATTTACGACCTCAACAACCCAGCGACAAATGGTGACTTTTCTGGAGTTATTAGCGTCAATTGTGGATAATTGTGATTCGCCTTCCTCAAGTGATGCAGGAACTTTAACAGAGTACCCACATTCTGTTAGAAGTGGTATTGCATCCCTAAAACCTCGGTCTAATATAAATACATCACCAGGTTCAAAGAATCTCCTCATTGGTGCATTTTGTGAACTAAATTCATTTCTTAGGATCTCGGCATCTGATGTTGTTGCCGGATAGGGCCCCATCACATCTAATATGTATCCATCGCAACAAGTAATAATAAATGGTTTCATTAAATTCCTAAACTTGTGAAGAGAGTATGTTTGTTTCTGATATTTATAATTTGAGCTTTTCTGGATGTAAACATAAGTTCCATCCATGATTACAATGGGTTTAACTTGGTTTGTGCTTCCAAATAATCCATTAGGTATCATTAAATTCCTCTGAGCAATGTTGTCTCTACTAATGTGCTGTAGACCTAGGTTTTGTGGTACAAAATCTTGAGTAAGAATTTCTCTTGCATTATTCATTAGTCTTTCCAAAGTACTTCTAGGTATCTTAAATAATGTAGAAAGCCTTTGATCTGAATCACCAGTTCTTAGTTTGGTTAAATAAGCTGCCAGTCCAGTAGGTCCTCTGTGGCTATTATTTAGCCGAGGAACTTCATCCAATATTCGTCTAAATTGATGTTTAGACATACCAAGCCAATAATAAACTAAGTGATCATCGCTTTCTTCAATATTTTCAAAATCAATATTATTACCTATCTGACTTTTTAGCAATGATAACAAATCTTCAATGAATGCTGTGGTGAAGGTGTGGTTTCCATTATCTACAATTAAACTATCCCATGTAGAGTTTCTAAGGTGAAAGTTACAAATACGGCTGTTTTGAGGAACATAAAAAGATAAATCACATAACAATCTCACGCGAATTGATGTAGGAATGTGCATTCTTTCAGTTCCGTGGCAGTCCGGAAAAATACAACGCCTTTCTGTATTCGCAGCCCTTGTGTAACTTGGTAGAATTATTTCTGATCCAGTAGTTGCAGCTGAAGATGTTGATGCGGATTCTTCTGCAAGATGAACAGCAGCCCTGTCAGCTCTCTGCCAGCAAGGATGACAGATGCGACTTGATGATGAAACCTTAAAAGTATAATAATTATTAGAAACTGAATAAAAACAACAGTAATAATATTATCATACATTTGTGAAGTATTTTAAAAACTTGCCTCTCGAGGTTGAATCCATTCCATAATTACATTTCTAATGAGAGTTTCTCTATCTGTATCTGTTCTTAATAAGTGACTTCTTATCCGCCTAACAGACCGTCCACAATTAATGCAGCTGTTTTGACGTACAGATTCTTCCGGCTCTTGTTGAGGAGCAAGGCTAGCAGTTACTACCAACCAGCAGTTGTGGCAAACAAGATTATCTCTTGACACCTAAAACAATAATATTGGTAAATAATTGACGAATGATGTAGGCAATTAACAAAATCATTTTGTTGTTTGTATATTTACCTGCTGTGGTGCAACCCACTGCTGTATCACACTTATTTCTTCGGGTTCCAAGGTATGATTTTGTATCTCGGTCAGGTTAAACCCACAATTTATACAATGTTCTTCAGACATTGTAAAAAACGTTATTGATCGGTATCCAAAATCGAATGCTGCCGTGATCCTTGATTCCAGAGCCAAAGTTGTCGTTGAAGGTGAGAACAATCCATAAAACAAAGCCAAAGTCGTTGATAAAAATCCAAATCAAGTCCATATAAAAGCCAGGTCGCAGTGAAAGAAATTGAAGAAAAATCAAAATATATCAACATTGAGCGTAAGCAACAAGCGAAGTGTCACTCCTCTATGGTGTCACTTTTGAATTCAGTGTTGTCACTATCATGAAAAAATAATAACATTAAATCGATGACTTTTTCATATAACCGGTAATCGATTTACTTTTCTTTTTCTTTTTTATTATGAGTACACATTAATTATTATTTTCATACAAGTTTGTCTTCTTTTATTTAGTTTTGATTACAAAAGCAGTAAAGTCCTGCGGGTATGCCGTTGAGCTGATTTTATTTGTTTTTAAATCGATTGAAATCGATTTTTAAATAATATTACTTAAATTGTGATTTTGATGCTGGCAATATTTGACCAGCGTCAAAATCAATAAACTTTTTGTATTTTTTCAATTGAGTTACTTTTTTTAACGAATTTTTATAGATTGTAGTGGTGGTCATTTGGAAGAAAGTAAATACATATTTTTTTATGGCAAAATTAATGCATAAAGTATTTTTTCGGTAGTCTAATGTCCACCGTGGGCCTGAAATGGGCAATGGCCTTTGAGCGTTGAGGTTGCCTCTGATCCAAATCAACTCAGTTCTTCCGCCGATCCAAAAACCCGCCCATACCATGATGGTTCCACCACTATAAGGATGGACTTCCTGGCAGGATTTTAATCGCTGTTGGCGTCCAGGGGTTCTCCAGTGTCGTATACGTCTTGTATCCGGTCTCATACCAAAACGAGACTCATCAGAAAAGCACACGAAACGCCATTGTTCTTCTGCCCAATTTCTGTGTTCAAGAGCCCATTGATATCGAATCCTACGATTGTGCATTGCTATAGGTGGTACCCGTAGCGGTCTTCGGGAATGAAGGTTCACTTCATGCAAGCGGTTTCTGACTGTTTGGTCGCTAATTAAGTTCCCTGAAGAGTGATGAAGCCTCACGGCTAACATCATGGCGGTTATTGTTGGAGCTCTTCGAGTTAAGATTTGAATGTATAGGTCTTGTCTCCGTGTGGTGCAGCGATACCGTCCTCCATGGCGCTCAGCCACGGTATTAGTGCTTCGGTAACGTGTCCAAAGTCGACTGATAACACTCTGACTTGTATTCAGAGCTAAAGCCACAGTACGTTGCCGGGAACCAGCTTCTATCATTCCCACGGCTCTGAGCATTTCTTCCCTGCTTAAATGACGTCGCCGCTCCATAATAACGTTGGTTTTAATCAGTAGTAGGGAAACAGTAGCACTAATAATGTCTTCAATGCGTTGTATGTTTTTATAGGGAAAATATTGACAGCTGATTTTCATCTTTTACTCGAATTTGATTCACAGTTCCTGATTCAAATTATGAAATGCACCAAAAAGGATCCATATAAATTTATAAAATCATAAATTTATTACAAAGCCACATCTCAATCTCAAGAAATCCGCATAAAAATGCTTGATCCCTAGACACTTTTGATGTGTGTATGTTGGGGTCGGCTTCCAGTCTAACCGGATGCAGCTGAGTACTAGTATTTTACATGAAGCGACTGCCTATCTGACCTCCACAACCTAATAACTGGGTAATACGATACCCCTTGCTAAGACTGGATGTCAGACTTTTGCCTTCTGACTACTTGTAACGACTGTCAAAGATCTAAGAATAACAGCCGGGACCAACGGCTTAACGTGCTTTCCGAGGCACGGAAGAAACTCGGTATGTATTTAGGGTCACTCATCCACGGACCGATCTTGGCAAGCAGAAATCAACAACACTAATGAGAAATGAAATGTTTCACATTTAATTTTACGCTTAAGTACAGAAATAATTGCGGCATCACAAAGTGGGAACGAAAGGAACTCAAAGTAATCCTATATCAATTATAATAAGAAACAGTTAATGGTAACCGAAAGTTACCCTATTTGCGGGTCTCATTAGCGAATAACTCAACCGGTTACAGAATTATATCATCGGGTGTTTTAATCTGTTGGTGCAAGTTACAAGCGTTTGGGACAAAGAGAGCTGTTTTTACAAAGGACAACCTTCTGTATTTAAATTCAAGCATTGATAAATGCAAATAGCTGCAGCGATCTAGTTGACGTGCACTTTGACTCGTATTCCAAGTTTAATAGCGCAACTATAAGTAACATTTAATTATTGTTTTTTTTTTCCATTTCTCGTGTCTCTGTTAATTTTGTTCTATTCCTACTTTTGCGGTCTTATATATAATGTACACATAATGTTAATTTAAAGTTGTTAGTTTTAGTTAATTAGATATTAATTTTAATTTTATAGTACAGTGCTTGTGGCACACCTATTATGTTTATGGGGCATGCGGTGCTAACCTGTAAAAAATTGTTACAGTATCCTAAATTATGGTAGATAGTTACTTAAAATTGTTAAAGTGTAAACAATTGTTGGTTGGCCAATAAAGGAAAATAAAAAATAAAAAAAATTGCTTGAGGTTTCGGGGGATAATATAGTTTTACATCGGCGAAAGATTTTTTGGAATCGGATCATCTGATCCAAAATTACTGAGGAGAATATACCCTAGAGTACTCAGGGTACTGTAAAATAATATCAAAATAGCGCATGATTGCGGATGCTTCGGTTCGAAATAATACACTTTTTATTTTTTCTTGATTTATTATCTTCTAAGCCCCCGGTTGCTTCAGGCTATCTAAACTAATCCATACTAATATTATAAATGCGAAAGTAATTCTGTTTGTTTGTTACCTTTTCACGACTAAACGGCTGATTGGATCGTTACAAAATTTGGCAAGGACATAGAATATATCGTTGGAAAGGACATAGGCTACTATTTATCCCTTTAAAAAAACATATAAAAATTTACGCGGACGAAGTCGCGGGCAGCAGCTAGTAATATTATAAAGAGGAAAGACTTGATTGTTTGTTGCGATTTAACTCAAAGACTACTCGACCGATTTAAAAAATGCTTTTACCATTTTATAGCTACATCTTTACTGAGTAACAGGTCAAAATCAAAACTAGCTGTCCCGCGCAACTTCGTCTGCGTCACATTTTCTCCGCTATCGCAACATTTTTCATTGCTGCTCCGCTCCTATTAGTCGTAGCGTGATGATATATAGCCTATGTTACTTCTAATACCTCCAAAAATATGTGTACAAAGTTTCATGATGATCGGTTGAGTAGTTTTCGCGTGACAGCGTAACAAACAAACTTTTTCGCATTTATAATATTAGTTAGGACAGTAGCCCTAGTAGCTTTCATTGTTTCATGTAGTTACAAAATCTGTAAAACCATATTTGTTACGTAGCGAATCATATTTGAATCAACATACAACGCAATACTGTCCTGCAGATTGCAAAAAAACGTAAGAAAATTTTAATTTCGTAGTTTCCCTGGTGCTTCCATCTTAAACGACTGTGTTCTTCTTGGCGTGTCGATGGCAATTTAAATTGACATTAAATATGTTTAGCCCAAAATTCATAAAGCAAACTCCGATTGCTGATCTGATAGTCATAAGATCGTCAAGTGCGCAGGTGCATGCAGCGCAAATAAAAGTTATAAAAGACTGTGTTGAACAGACTGTTGACGACAGTCGTTTTCAGTTAGCAGTTGGCATCAAGCTCACTTCACAATTTCATCTCTTAACTTACATATAACTCTAAACTTCACTATACCAAGAAAAGTGCCTAAAGAAAAACGAAAACAGTTTCTCTCTTATACCAAATCGTCCTTCGGGAAATTACAGTTTCGACCAATTAGACAACGCTTGGATAAATTTCGACCTAACACTGGGTTATATTTTTTAATTATACCGTGTAACTGCGCAGCAATTTGATTTTAATTACTGTAATCATTCACTTTGATCCTTCGGGGAATACTGGGTTTTCGGTGATGGAAATGTTGCGTCTTCTCTTTGGAAACTTTTCTTTATGATTTTCAATTTTTTTTTTTGCATGATTTTTGTGCTAGAAAATTATTTTCTAGAATTTCGGTTTTTCTTCATTTAGATTTCGGCCAATATTACTCCGGAGCCGCTTGTATTGCGAGCAATAAGTTCATTTAAGTTTTTAAATGTATTGCTTATCCATATTGCATATGCGTAGGTGTATGCTCTTCTGCAAATCTCGCAATCGAAGTAAGGCATGCTGGAAGAGAACCAAATTCTAGGTTAAGATCGCCGTTATACATAACCTATATTTTTGTGTATAAGTTTTATTTTATGTGCAGTGAAGAATAATAATAAACGAATTCTCGCTGTGAGTAGAATATATGCTTTCCTACACCAATAATAATACTCTTTATGTACTTAAATACTTCAAGGAACCAAGAGAAGTGGCGTTATTTAAAGAAGTTTTTACTATATTTCATGTAGGTTGTTAACATTCAAAACACAAGCGAATCCGTGGTATGCCTTTAATCTATACTAAAAATAATGTAAAGAGGAAAGATTTTATTGTTTGTTTGTAACGATTTAACTAAAAAACTCCTAGACCGATTTTAAAAATCTTTCACCACTAGAAAGCTACATCTTTACCGAGTAACATAGGCTATATTATATCACAATTTTCGCGGACAAAGTCGCGGGCGATGTGCTAGTTAATTGATATAAGTTCTGAGAAACAACTATCTAAATCAGCATAAGTTTCGCTCAGGCATCTAGTTCTGTTTATAAAACAGTTTATTGTTCGCAGTGAGATCAGTCTAGAATCTAGAACTACAGAGGCTTCAAGTTCGGAATGTTGGGCTTCGTTCTGTGGTAATGTGAGAACTCGGTAAAGTTTTGTTTGAACTCGGGAAATAAGTTTTGGTGGTTATAGTTTCTGTTTATGATGCAATTATACTTATTTTGGAGATTTTATCTTTGTCCCCTACCCTAGGGTCACCACAGTATGGATTTCTTTAACAAGGTCGGTTTTAAAGGTGTGGAGTCCACATCTTTAAATCCGACCTTGTTAAAGAGATTAAAAAAAAAATTGTTAACATTTATTCCACGTACACACGCACAAACACACACTCACCACACCACACCACACACGCAAACATACACACACAAACCACACACTTTCCTCATGCATACGTTCATATCCAGCTCGAAGAACCATGTTCATTTACAGCGTGTTCAATAATAAAATTCTGTTTAAAATATTTAAAAAGTATTTTTAATTGAATTATAACGAGCATATTATGCCAATTCCAAATGACTCCATAAAAAGAACAGACAAATTAAAAACAATAAAAATATAATCAAAAATAATAAAACTCAAATAACCACAAGTGACCAATATTTATAATGTTCAAACAGTTTGAATTGAACAGGCTAACACTGCATTTTTGCCGAATGTTCCACATAAGTAAGTACGGTATGATACAGTGCTAAACGCCCGCAACACACAAATAATATCTAACGCCAGTCGGCGAGGTGTGTGAGAGTAACATATTTTATGCAGGTCTACATGGAAACCTACTAAACCAAATTTATTCAGCATAAAAAGGTGGTAGAAACAATTTTAGACGATCCGATACGACTACGATTTTAAAGGGTGTAAATATGAGAGAAACTTGTTCTTCTCGTCATTGTGATCATCATTTTGTTCTGGACTATACGAAGGAATCTAGTTTCGGAGATATCGAAGGTCAAAGTTCTGACGTATGAAATTCATAAGTTTTTTTTTTACTAAACAATGCAACAATTAGCACAATGTTTTATCACCGTAACATTGAGCCCTATCGTAGTCATCATCATCATGATTTCCCTTATCCCAATTTATTTGGAGTTGGTGCAGCATGTCTTTTTCTTCCATACTTATCACGAGACACCTCCTTTCTTGCCATATCATCCTTCACACGGTCCATCCATCATTTTTTTGGTCTTCCTCTACTTTTATACCCCTCCACATTCATACCCAAAACTTTCCTTACGACATTTTTCTAATTCCTCCGTGTCACATACCCATACCACAACAACCGATTACCCATCTTTATATAATACACATCTTTTCAGTCACTCATTTCTTATTTTATCCATTCGCGTAACACCACACATCCCCCTTAGTATTCTGCCACATGCAAATGCCTTTCATTCATCCCTTACGCGCCATCTAGCGCTATGACACCAGGAGTGGAATGGACCGCCGAAATCGCAGAACATGTATTCGGTTTTAGTTTTTCAGGCCAACATTCTCCAGCTTCTGTTGCCATTTATCCAATCTGCTTTGGATCTCCGGTCCGGTCTTCACCAACAAGAACAATGTCGTCGGCAAAGAGCATGCACCAGGGTGCCTCTTCCTGTATATCCGACGTCAATGCGTCCATAATCAACAAGAAAAGGTAAGGACTCAAAGCCGACCCTTGATGCAAGCCTACAGCCACACTGAACTAGTCGGTGTTGCCAGCAGCTGACCGGACGTAGGTAAAAGATTGGCTGTACATACGTACGGATTAACTCTACATCTTCCCACACCTTTCTCTTTCAAGGCCCACCACAACACTTCCCGAGGTACCCTATCATACGCTTTCTCTAGATCAATGAACACCATGTGCGAGTTCTTGTGCGCACGTCTGTACTTCTCACCTAATTTGCGAGGTGCAAAAGTGGCGTCCATTGTTCCTCGACCTGGCATAAACCCAAACTGGACTTGACTAACCTC
This sequence comes from Cerastis leucographa, assembly GCA_963082945.1. Classification (NCBI taxonomy): domain Eukaryota; kingdom Metazoa; phylum Arthropoda; class Insecta; order Lepidoptera; family Noctuidae; genus Cerastis; species Cerastis leucographa. The sequence continues at coordinate 16,331,727 of OY720366.1, forward strand.
ACTCTCCTCTCGCAATCTATTTTGTATACTAGTTAGTATAGAGAAAATATTGCGAGTATGCACTAGTCAGTGTTTCGCAGCAAAAAAAGGTGCGTGGTTCATAGACTTAAAATAACTGGCAAAATGTGGATGGAATTAGGTACCTCTCTATGAGATGTTTGTTTTATTTAACCAATACAGAGGGTTATTACATTAGGACTTCAAAAATCGTGCGATTTAAACGGCTGTGCAACAATACTTGGCCGCCGGACGCAAGAAATGTGCCCGTATAGGATATCTTATGATAATATATTTTGCAGCATGGCTTTGCGATTTCCGAGCCTAATATATTTCTATTTTCGCATTTATTAAGGCAGTATTTGCTAAGTGTAGCCAAATAGGGTGGGTTCGTGTGCGACTAGTTAAAGCATAGTAACCAATAAAGTGAAAGTAACCTATTTCCAAACCACTTTTGGTTTGGAAATAGGTTACTTTCACTCATCATCTGCCTAGCCTTTTCCCAAACTTTGTTGAAATCGCCTTCCGGACGAAACCCCTTGGTAAGACTGGATGTCAGACTTTCGGCTTCTGACTACTTCTAACGACTGTCAAAGATCTACAAAGTCAGCCAGAACCAATTGCCTAACGTGCTTTCCGAGGCCGGAGGAAACTCGGTATATAATAATTAAGGTCACCCATCCACGGACCGACCATGGCAAGCACGGTTTAACCTTAAAGATCGACCCGTGAGTCGGTTATTATTTAGCCACGAGCTTTTCCGGCCCAAATAGATAAGATAACGCACATGTGCATGTCATGAATACGGTTTTTATTATGCTGGAGAGTCTTAAAAATGTTCCAATCAGCCTTGAATGCTCTGTTTGGTTTTTCATGGGTACTGTTTGGACTCTAGCTCCTATCTGTGGGAGATTCTATTAACGATATCTACCAGGCAAATCCAGCTGGGAAGATGGATTTACCCAGAATTACTCGATATTGTTGGTGATATTGTGTGTAATAAATCTATATTAATATTTTAAAGCTGAAGAGTTTGTTTGTTTGTTTGCTTGAACGCGCTAATCTCAGGAACTACTGATCCGATTTGAAAAATTCTTTCAATGTTAGATAACCCATTTATTGAGGAAGGCTATAGGCTATATATCATCACGCTACGACTAATAGGAGCGGAGCAGCAATGAAAAATGTTGCGGAAACGGGGAAAATGTGACGCAGACGAAGTTGCGCTAGACAGCTAGTGTTAATATACATACGAGTATATGTTATTAGGTACCGTAACTTTTCGTAGACTACATGCGCGATGTTGTGTTTCTCGAATTTGTGTAATCCGTACTTTTAATTTCTAGATAAGTGTAAAAGGAGATTATTGTATTAGCCAAATATTACTGTGTCAAGGTTCATTATCAAAAATCACTGGCATCGTTAACAGATAATTAATTTTTGTGTAACACATTATCTCCTTTTATCTAGTAAAACACTACATCGATAAGTATTTGGTAAACTTTTCGACACCGATAGACATGTTTCGGTTAATAATATTTATTTTTTTAATAGTAAATGTTTTTGCTGACGATGAAAGGATAGTTCAGTTGGATATAGGGGGGTTGAGGGGGGAGAAGTACTGGCAGGGTGATTTTTATGAGTTCTACGGAGTGCCGTATGCAACAGCTCCGAAAGGAAGGGATAAGTTTAAGGTTAGTAAATGTTTTAGTTTTTTTTTTAATTACATGAAAGTAAGAGCACATAATTATGTAGCCAATGGAAAATTATGTTTTTTAAAATAAAAGAGGTGGCATTTTCTTCTTTTTTATCCAGCGATTATACATACGATACACAACACAAAATCGTGTCTATAACCCCCGAAGGCTTGGAGAGGTGTACCTACCTAATAGAACCACCATATTTCACCATTTACGTTCAAGTCCTATGTACAAGGGGGCGAGTCTATTGCCATCAACCGTGGACAAATCTAGACTCCCTCGCTGCTACTGAGAAATTCCAGATGGGAAAATCCAATAATACTTTACCCCACCCGGGATTCGATCCCAGAATACCATGCTTAGCAGACGTACTTGCGACCACTTGACCAACAACAACGTAGTAGCACGATTAATTTAAGATCAGTCTGATATTCCATTACAAAACCCTTTAAATAATTACAGGCCCCTCTTCCTGTAAAACCATGGGAAGGCATCATGGACGCTAAAATCCACAACATTGGTTGCGAACAAGTCTACCTCTTAGAAGAAGAAGAAGACGAAGAGATTATACTTGACGGCGTAGAAGACTGTTTGGCCATGAACATCTTTGTCCCAACAGTAGCCAGTGAAGACAATCCAGTACCAGTCATGGTCTACATACACAGCGGGGCTTTCTCAGGTGGGAGTGGCAACATGGCAAAGTTCACCTATGTAGCCAGACATGACGTCATAGTAGTCAGTTTTAATTACAGACTTGGATTCAAAGGATTCGCCTGTCTAGGCACTGAAGAAATACCAGGCAATGCCGCGTTAAAAGACCAACTAGCTGCCTTGAAATTTATCAACAAATACATTAGCAAGTTTGGTGGAGATCCCAAAAAGGTAACCCTTGCAGGATTCAGCGTTGGTGCGAGCATGGCAGAACTGCTAGCATTGTCAAAAGCAGCAAACGGTTTAATACACAAACTCATACTAGACAGTGGTTCCGCTTTGTCTCCTTTCGCAATAAACAGGGATCCAATAAATACCGCCAAGAATTTGGCAATATCTATGGGTTATAACAACACTGAAAAGATTGAGGACTTAAATGAATTCCTATTGAACGCGCCGATCACAGACTTGGCTGTTAAAAGCAAGAATTTCTACTTGAAAAACTCCACTTTCGGTTTAGCGCCGTGCATCGAGAATGTGATTGGAAATACTGAACCAATTCTGACAGAGTCACCTTTGATTATTTTCCATAAAGGAGATTATGAGAAAATTCCTGTGTTGACTGGTTTTTCAAGTATGGAAGGTATTAGCAGAACTGTTAAGTTTAGCGAATGGAGTGATTTGATGAATGAGAATTTTGCAGATTTCCTACCAGCAGATTTGGCTTTTGACAATGTTAAATCAAGAGATGCTTTCATCAAAGAAATAAAGACACATTATTTTAAAGATGAAGAAGTAAGTCACGACACAGTTCAAGAATACATAAATTACTTCTCTGATTCAATGTTCAAGTACGCTATAATGAAATCAGCAAAGATGCATGCTCTTAAATCTCAAAGACCAGTCTTTCTTTATGAGTTTTCTTACGTTGGAAAGTTAAGTTTCAAGCATCATTTCATGGATAAAATAAAAGGAGCAAGCCATAGAGATCAAACTGCGTACATTTTGGATTTCTTTGAATATACCGAGAAAATTTCGGATATGGATACAAGAGACCGAATGACAGCAATGTGGACGGATTTTGTAAAATACGCGTAAGTAGGGTTTATTATTTAAACAGTAACTTTATTGATAGAGATCATGAGAGCTCTCATGATCTCTCGATGAGAACTTAGAGATAGACTGGATTTAATTCATGTTTCGTCTTACGTTCCGACATTTTTTAGAAAAACAGGAAAGTCTTCTTATTTTCAAGGCAAATACTGAGAGCTTCCTAGTAAAAAACCCAAGAACACTTTGCCTGACCTGGGAATCATACCCGGGACCTCAAGCTCAGAAGTAGCGCTTGTGACCAATAGACCAACGAGGCAGTTTCAGCGGCAAATTATTTAAATTCTTTCTTTTATTTTACAGAAACCCAACTGCATACGAGAGCTTGCTGATTAACGTGAAATGGCCAAAGTACACAAATGAAGAACCAAATTACTTGGAAATAAGTAAAACATTGAAAATAAAGAAGGATTTGTTCGCAAACGGTTACAAATTCTGGGACAAAGTGTATGAAAAATATTACTGGAATCCAACACCTGTTGCTGCAATGAAAAAGAGTAAATAAAGTGTTGTGTGATAAGGTGTATTTTGTATTAAAGAGATAGTGACTGCATATCCATACTTCCATACTAATATTATAAATGCGAATGTCACTCGGTTTGTTTGTTTGTATGTTTGTTTGTTTGTTACCTTTTCACGACTAAACGGCTAATCGGATCTTAATGAAATTTGGCAAAAAGATAGATTTCAACCTAGAAAAGGACATAGGCTATATATCATCACGCTACAACCAATAGGAGCGGAGCAGCAATGAAAAATGTTGCGAAAACGGGGAAAATGTGGCGCAAACGAAGTTGCGCGGGACAGCTAGTTATTTATAAATGAAAATCGAAGTACAGCAATAGAGAAACAAGTGGCAATCGGTTCCAAAGTGTTTCGTATTTTTGCAACTACTTTGACTAGGCTTGACTTAATATGCATTTTGATAGCTCATGTCGATGCAATACAATTTTGATTTTCCTATCATCGATTCGCTGATAGAATGTAACTTTATGGTCTCTTTAGGCTATCTGAAAACTATTGGTTGGTTTCTAATAGGAACAGCTAGATCGTTGATAAGCTTTATTTTAATTAACTTATACTTAAAACCTAATAATTATTAACCTAATGGGAACCGTTTGGGACAAAAGGTTAAGAGTACCTATTGTTCCATTAGGTTCCATTAGGGGTGAAAAGAAGGTACGGTACTTGTTATTCCTTTTACATTCTTTTTTTCCAATGTATTTTTCTCATTATTTACTACCACAGATATATAATATATCTGTGTTTACTACTAGCTGTCCCGCGCAACTTCGTCTGCGTCACATTTTCCCCGTTTTCGCAACATTTTTCATTGCTGCTCCGCTCCTATTGGTCGTAGCGTAATGATATATAGCCTATGTCCTTCCCCTGGTTGAAATCTATCTTCTTGCCAAATTTCATTAAGATCCGATCAGCCGTTTAGTCGTGAAAAGGTAACAAACAAACAAACAGAGTGACATTCGCATTTATAATATTAGTATGGAAGTATGGATGAAAAGATTTAAGAAATTATTACCCTATCGAAACTCTATAATATCGTATTAGGAATTTAGCTTAAAACTCAGAGAGACTCCAAAGTTAAAAATAAAAATCCCATCTTTTTATAAGCTGTGTACCCCTCTTACAAAAAGTGTGATTTTGCCAACAGAAATCCTACTTGCTAGACAAATTGCATCTTAAGATAACGATCATCATCTGCCTAGCCATTTCCCAAACTATGTTGGGGTCGGCTTCCAGTCTAACCGCAGCTGAGTACCAGTATTTTACATAAAGCGCCTGCCTATCTCACCTCCACAACCCCGTAGCTGGGTAATACGATACCCCTTGGTAAGACTGGATGTTAGACTTTCGGCTTCTAACTACTCGTAACGACTGTTACGAGTTACCAACGGTTTCACGTGCTTTCCGAGGCACGGAGGAAACTCGGTATGTAATTATGGTCACCATCCACGAACCAACCTGGGCAAGCACGGCTTAGCCTTAAAGATCGACCCTCATTAAATTGCATCTTAAGATAACCAACACACCATTATTGTATTCGTTTCCCTTCTCAGAATTCCAGAAATACAAATATTTCAATGCAAAAGTATCTGTATTTGTCCCGTACGCAAAATGCGCTCTTTGGGAGTGGCGTTGCGGACACCAGCTCGTTATTCAATACAATACAACTGTGTTTTTCTGTCTGTTCCTTTTTACGCATTAACGGCTTAACAGATTTAGATAAAATTTAGCACACAGGCACTTTCTATCCCGATGAACATCCCAAATGTACCTGGTATACTTCCCGATCACAAGGCGAGCGAAGCAGCGAGCCAAAGCTAGTAAAAATATTTGGGAAATCCCAATATCAAAGGGGAATGATCACCATTTTTCAACGCCCAAAAGTCTCCCCTTCTGAATCGATGGGTTTTATAAAAAAACATTCTAAACCATACATTTTTCTAGCCATATTAACCCCTGTGCAAATGCCTCCGATTTTGGTTTGGTCCAATTCAGTAGCGGAGGATTGAAAAGCCGATATTGGGAGCGTTCTTCATTCAGGGGCGGGGGGATTTGAACTACGCGTTTCGTAACATTGTTTTAATCCTTCAGAACGGTCGCGTAGAGGGGGGGAGGGGGGATCAAAAATATTCAAAAATTGCGTTACGTAATACTTGCACGCTCCCCAGGGTGGCGTATAGAGGAGCTATAGAGGACGTCTAATAGCGCCATTTCTTTCCCACTCTAGAATAAGATTAAAACAACACTCGTCGTGATGGTACCCTATTGAAAATAAGAAGGTAGTACGAACAGCGACCAATGAAGCTGTACAAAACAGTATATGCGGATCTCTCATTGTACGGGAAAATAATACAAAGCGAGGCCTTGTTATACTGGAAATGTATACCTTGATATGTCGACGTGTGTACTTTGAACACACAGCTCAGCCAAGCCAGGAACTTTTGGCATGATTGGCAATAAAATGACGTTAGAAGAGGGCGCTGTTGGTGAACATTTTTTTATAAGTTTTTGTGCGAAAAATAAAGATGGCGATATTAGCTCCGATTTTGTTGGCGCCCCAAAATATGCTTTTTTAGCTAGATGTTATAATTAATAATGTCCAGGTGGCCTACCATGACGTCTTAAAACATTACTGTTTTACTCTTTTTCCAGTGTGAGAAAGAGATGGCGCTAGACATCCAGTATAGCTCCGTCTCTTTCCCATATTGAAATAAGACTAAAACAATACTGCTTTAAGACGTCATGGCAGGACAACAGGACTTATCTGGGCCGTTCTCCTCAAATGTGCTTGAAATGGTTTAATTGATAGATGCAAATGTTGTGATTTGGAGTTTGAAATAATAATTCATCGCTTTAGACAAGTGGTGATAAAATCGAGACAGATTTTCACAAGACAGGTAATTATAGAAATAGACTTTTTCAAGGTTGCCTTCATCATCTACCTAGCCTTTTCAAGGTTGCCTTATTTACTATTGTTATTATTTGTTTTTCTTATTCTACCTTTTGTAGTAACCAACGATTTATTGTCGGGCCTACGCTCTGCCCTGCTAATTGTACTTGCAGTAATCGACATTTTTGGGATTTTCACTTTTTTGCAAAAATGACACCTCAAGGGGCTAATCTATACATAAAAAAATAATACTCATTATTTTTTTTATTATAAACATGTTTTTTATGTAACGAGAAACGCAGTACTTGCACAAAAATATTGCTTTTGCTAACAAGATATGCAGCATTCAACATGTGCTACAAGGTTGTGCAGTACTTGCTACGTTTACTGCAATTTCATTTAGCATATCGAGGGTATAGTGCTCAAACCCAATAAGTACGAAATTGACACTTTTGTGATATTCAATGTTTAAGTTTTAAGGACAAAAAAACCTATGTTATTCAAATAATGTCGTTATAATGAGTATTTGTGGTAAAAGTGGATACGTTGAATTAGTGTAAAACAGTATTTTTGAGTTTCTGAGGTAGTCCATTTTTTCATAATAAAAATATAAGTTACAAAGGGTACCGACTTATTGGGTTTTAGATCTAGAGAAATTTAACATATTATGTACTTTAATAAATGGTTTATTCAAAGAATCACAAAAAAAAAACAAAACAAAACAAATCACTCTTCGTCACTTTCGAAAGCTGTAGGTTTGGTGTACGTCTTCATACCACGTATCCATGCATGAAGTTCCTCTGGTATGATAAGTTTTTCGCACATATTGAGGAGATCCTTTTTTTTAGCAATGCTAATTGGTAATTGAGTGGAATATAAGTGCTCTATTTCGTTTGGTAATTGAACATTAACTGAAGGCGGGTTTGAATTTCTTTTAGCTCTAGTTTTTGGTGTATTAACGGTCATTTTACAGACATCAATGCTACGAAAGTTCTCGGACATGTCATAATTAAAATATATTTTTAAGTCTCCTTTAACATATTTAATTCTTTTTATTTTAAGCCAGTTAACCGTTTCCTTCGAGTTATCTTTATTTTTGTTTCTAATTATTGCAGCGCTAAGATTTTTCAAGTCTAACATGTCATTAAATTTAAATTCCCTCACTTTATAATTATCAATCTCTATTGTTTCCTTCACATCCTCTTTCGTAATAGTTTCGGCCCTCTTCTTTCTAGCTGCTTTAAAAACGTTTTTCCACTCACTTACGCTACTTATTGTTTTAATTTTAGACGCTGATTCAATAGCAGCGTGCATGGAATCCACTTCCATGTGAGTGTGACCACTTTCTAAGAATTTCTGTTCGATTATATCTAAATTACCGATTTTTTTAACTGTCCAGAGCAGAAGTGCTGAGATGTACTGATTCCTGTTTTGTCCGCTACAGTTGTCAGAAAAAATACTTATTTCTTTGATGGATTGGGGTAATTCTTTCGATAAAAAGTAATAGAGGCACGTACCTATTTCAGAACTCCCTTTTTTACCATTTAGTTCACTCCAACAGAGACAGTATGCATTATTTGGAAATTTTGCTTCGTAAATAGTAAAATTATACAATACTAACTTCCTCATATAGTATAATATACTTTCCCCTCCACTTGGTATTTGCAACACAGCTTGTAAATCCATAGTGATAGACATAAATGAGTCATCAGGTATTAGCCCGAATTTTGTCAGCATCTTTTTCTGCTTGACATATTTTTTTACGCTGTAAATGCTCCCGATACTCTTCTTCCAAATTTTCTTTCGAGTCAGCTATTTCGTATTTTGAACAAATGTTACATAAGTCTTTTTTTGGATGAAAAAAACAAACAAATTAAATTTATCATTAAATATTTCACGGTACTTAAATGCTGAAACTGCTACCCTTTCGGATTCTCTGAAGATGTCCTGATACAATCTATACATATTATTAATAGATTTTACGTCTGGAGCCAAATATTTCTTTTTGCTATCTTTACGACAGTAATGGGACTCCATCACAGGAAAAGATTCAATATGTTGTTGGAAAAATGCAACGTCTTCAGGGCTTGTTTTATTAGGTGGTTCTTTTTTGCCGCGTTGATCTCACTATTGTAAACCCGAAAGAATCAGCTTTAATCACAGCATCAGTTATAACATCCACACTGATACATAAAGTCGCTTTGAAAAAATTGAGGCAGACTTGAATTTGTTCGTTGTTCTTTCTGAAAAAGAATTTTTTGCTGACTGTGCGATCCTTTTTATTTGATCTTTTCTGTAGTTTCCTAGTTTTTACAGGCTGAATCTTTAGGCATGAGAGGATATTTTTTTTTTGTGATACGAAGTTCATATTGTAATAATTACGACACAAAACGTTTCATTCGTCAGGAGAAAACTTTTGAGTACATTTAAATATGCATTTATCACATTGAATGGGCTTTGGCACTTTGGTCGATCTAGCAACACCTTTTGTAATGTAAGATAAGCCCTCGGCTTTTCTCGCCTTACTAATGTTTCTCGCAAACTGACAACAGTAATGCTAGTAGTTCATAGGTCAAATTTGATTTATTGGGTTCTTCTTCGAACAAAGTGTGAAGAAAGTTAGTTGACGAAGAGAGCTAATACCATATAACTAAACATAACTTGTTACTTTTGAAACATAATCGAACAGTAAAACCCGACAAATACATTTGTTTTGATTTAACTTTTGGTTTTGTTTGTTTTTTTTATTTACGTATTTAAAGATAAAACCCGATAAATACAAATAGTGATTATTGCCTCGAAACCGTTGGGTAATTTTAGTTAAAATTATTGAACAGTCAATACCAATAATAAGCTTTATGTGGTTTAAGCGTGAAATAAAAATATTATGTAACAAGATAACACGCTTTATAGGGTACCAGTTTTTAAGTCTTTGCTAAACGTGGTGACTTTATTGGGTTGTTACCTTAAGTAATTGTCTTTCTACTGCGAATTCCACTTATTGGATTAGACCACTGGAAAGAGCGTCAAAAATGCATTAAGATGTACTAATAAAACGATTTTTTATTTTTCGACACTTATTGGGTTTGAACACTATACCCTCGATATAAGTTTTTTGCAACCAACACTAACTAAAACTAAACGCAGTATTCTACAGTGCTGCGTTTGAGTGTAGCGAGTATTATAAAGAGCTACTCTTGCGCCTCCAAAACTTAACGCAGTATTCTACAGTGCTGCGTTTGAGAGTAGCGAGGGAAACAAAGAGCTACTCATACACCGAAGCCGCAAAGTACAGTGCCGCGTTTAGTGCTAGCACATCAGTGCGTCGACGTCATCCACGGACTGAACAAGTGTGGGGCTCAGCCACTCCGCCAATCCTTTTAAAAGTATGTTGGACATATCGTTAATTCTGCCCAAACGCCCAATAGCGTTAAGATTTAATTAATGGATCGATCTCTTCAAGAAGATTTTATCTTGCTTTGACAACATTTCTTGATTAATAGTCAGAGAAGAGCTACTTTTTGGTGCCCAATCAAATACTTAGTTAGATCAATAAAACCCATCAGACTACGAATTAGCAAAAGTTGTATTAGTAGTTGTGTTCTCATTGAAAAGCACTTTCGAATGGTGTAATTGTATTGCTAATGGTCACCCTAACAATCTTAACTTCGCTTCGGTCCTTAATGTATTTAGGATAATAATTCCGAACAGACTACGAATTAGTTAAAGAGGTGCTAGAAGCAAAGGTTCACGTTAAAAAGCTCTATTCAATATTGTATATCTGATAGTGGTTGGGAAAATATTAATTGGTTGCAAATAAAATCTTAACTTTGGTATCCAACTTGTCACCTACTTATGTCAATAACTCCGAACAGACCGTGAGAAAGCAAAAGTTGTGTTATTGGTAACCCAGAAAATCTTAATTACGGAGCTCAAATAGTCACCTATTTCAAATCTCCGTACGGACTACGAATTGGCGAAAGTCATGTTACTGGCACTATTCCTTGAAAAGCTTTATAAATTTTTACTATTGGTTGCCAAGAAAATCTTAATTGTTTGCAAACAACCTTAACTACGGTGTCCAACCAGTAACATATATACAAAGTGTTGTTTTGTATCCTCGTCAAATTCAAGGAGGTAACTATGCTAATGATTCTCGTCCCGAATCCATAATGTCAATAACTCCGATCAGACCATGAGTTAGAAAAAGTTGTATTAGTAAGTAGTTAAAGTTTTCTACAATGATACACCATTGGTGTAAAATTTAACTAGTCACCCCAAAAAATCCTAACTTCGTTGCTTTATGAATTATGAGTCACATAGTAAGGCCAATAATTCTGAACAGACTACGAATTAGTATAACTGGTGCTAGTACCTAGTAAAAATTTTAATTAAAAAGCTCTATTCAATAGTGTATAATTATCTTATGGCTAACGTTTGCTTGTCATCAATTTAGGTCAATAACTCCGAACGTACTGCGAATTGCCAAAACTCGTGTTAGTAGCAAGGTTGTGCTTGAAAAGCTGTTTTTAATTTGCTTTGCAAAAATCTTATCTATGGCTGTTAGACCTTAGGGCAGATGCCTTACTTCAGGACCCATTCTGCTTTCTGAGTAATTTTAATTTATAAGTGAGAACAGAAAGTATATGCAGGCCAAAAATATGAAACCCTTTCATTAATATGGCAAAGTTGAACAAGTTTTCTTCGCCTTTTTTTTTTGGGACAAGTTGTTAAATATCTTATTTAAGTTAATCACTGAAAATATTGGCACCTGATTTTGTGAAACCTTGTATAATTATGCATGGTTTTACAAAATCAAGTGCCAATATTATTATTAATATTTATAGATTTTAATAAAAAACTTTTTGTAATCTATTGAAATTATTTTTACAGAAGCTTACCAAACTTTAAACTAGTACAGGGCATGAGAATAGGACATGATTGCTAACTAAAAACGCAGTATTGAACACGTGCTAGATGATTTTGCAGTAATGAACACGAATACTGCATTTGGCCTTAGTTATACTGTAATGCACACAAGCCGAGATGGTAGATTAAAATGCAGTACTGCGCTTTTTGTCCAAATGAGACAGTTAAATAAAGAAAAAAATATGTCAATAGAAAGCTTGTTTTTTTTCTTGTTTTTTAGGTACAATTCAAAAGTTATATAACATAGTCTTGTTGTCTAGATATCAAAAAATATGTTTTGCGCGTTTATCTCCAAACCGCCATTTTGCAAGTACTGCGTTTGCAATAAGGAGGGCAGCGCTGTCCTCCCATACTTAAGTACTAACGCTGTAACTTCAAATATTGTAAAACCAAATGATTTTAAAAGAGTAACCATGGAGTTTCTCGCCGGTTCTTCTCCATAGGAAACGACCAACCCGAACCGTGCACCTTTTGTTAACGTTTTATAAGTTCCCATGTAGGCTTATGTAAAAATAAATATTTTGATTTTGATTTTTTACTTTTACTTTTAAAACGCTGTCGCTTTTAACTTACATTACTAGCCCGGTGTGACTGACACCGCTAAACAAAACTCCCCTTCCCTGTTGCAAATATTTGAACGATTCCAAATGATGCACGTGCTATTGAAATTTTTCCCGAATTCCCTACGGGGGGGCTCTCTCTATACCGAAATTTGCAGTTCATTTTCTATGAAATTGACTGACGGGTTAGTGTCGGTCACAGAACTTGTGGTGCGTGAGGTGAATTTTAACTATCTATCTATATAAAAATCAATTGCTCTTCGTTAGTCTCGGTAAAACTCGAGAACGGCTGAGCCGATTTAGCTGATTTTGGTTTTAAAATGTTTGTCGTAGTCCAGGGACGGTTTGAAAGGTGAGAAAGGTAGGGTAGGTAAGTAGGTAGGGTAGGGTAGGTAAGTAGGTAGAGTAGGGTAGGTAGGTAGGGTAAGTAGAGTAGGTAGGTAGGTAGGGAAGGTAGGTAGGTAGGATAGAAAGGTAGGGTATGTAGGGTAGGTAGGTAGGTAGATAGATAGGGTAGGTAAAAAGTGCATTGCAACGCATGCCGGGGACAGCTAGTTTACGGATAAAAAAAATGGCGTGTAGGATCATAGGTAGAGATTTAGATACAGTTATGGGCTGGATAATTCTGGAGTTTGTTTGTTTGTTTGCTTGAACACGCTAATCTCAGGAACTGCTAGTCCGATTTAAAAAAAAATCATTGTTAGATAGTCCATTTATCGACGAAGGCTATAGGTTATATATCATCACGCTACGACCAATAGGAGCGGAGCAGCAATAAAAATTTTGCGAAAACGGGGAAAATGTGACGCAGACGAATTTGCGCGGGACAGCTAGTTTAGAGATAAAACTTGTGACTTAGGTCAAAATGGCTGCCTGTTTTTGGAAGCGCGTACTCTTAGAGACGATTTACAGATTGAACGAGTAGGTTAGAAATATTATTAAGTTAAAATTCACGGAGTCTGGATAATTAATATAAAAGGTGCCCGGTTGGGGTGCGCAAACAAAATGCACCGAAATAATTAAGAAACTTAAGCAGATCTGGCAAAATGTGGTATGTACAATGGAGGTACAGTCACCAACGTTTGCAAGCAAGGTGGTATAGTAATATTGTGATAATGATGATACTTTTTTCTTTTTTAATCTTATTTCATATTAGAGGCTTTTATACTCAAAGGCAAGTCAGCCTCATCATAATTTAACCTATTCTAAACTAAACTACACATAAAATAAAAATTATAATTCACTAAAATAACTCAGCAAGGAGAATTGCTATCTCCGTTGAAGGTTGCGCTAAAACCTGAACATATGGTTAACATATTTATTTAATTTTAACGAACTGAACAGAGTTTCTCCTTCTTGTACTTAATACACTCTACAAGTATGTAGTGAACATATTCAACCGTTCCACATGTTTCACAATTGGGAAAATTTACTTTCTTCATCAAAATACCAAACTTCCGAGAAGGGTAGTGACCAGAGCGCAGTCTATGAAATAAAACAATATGACATCTACTCATTTCCTTGCTAGCAAACCACGGCATTCGAAGAGGCTGATATTGAATAGTTTTATACCATACAAGGTGTTGTTTTGCATCCTCGTCAAATTCAAGGAGAAAACTATGCTAATGATTCGCGTCCCGAATCAATAATAAGATGGGTAGGTAATTTTTACTTTTTTCTTATTTACGGAAATCGGTAAGTGTGAACCAGCCGTGTTTTAAACGCGGGCCGTCTGATTCTAGCCCTGTAACTGCGCTTCCCCAACACAAAAAATCTCAAACATTTATTCGATAATTTCTTATTCCCTAAACCACGTTAAGGGGGTTATTCTGAAATACTGAGAGACATGAACAACCAAAAAAAAATAGCGTTTATTAATAATTAACTAGGTACCTTAATTTAAATGGATTATTTATCTCTTGTGTGACAACCTCCTGAATTTTGACGAGGATGCAAAACAACACCTTGTATATAACGATATTACTTTCTTAAAACAATATTAAAAGGATCCTAGCCGACAAAGCCAACGCCTGGAAATACACGATCAATTTCTTACACATGGTGAATGTACAGTCTTCTTAAGAACAGCTGTCTTATAAGTTATGTATTCTAAAACAAGTGGGATACCAAGGTTTAATAAGTGTTTGAAAGTCGAGTGACGATTTATAAGCAAACGTTCTCATAAGTAGCTACCGAGATAGTACCCCAGTTTGAAGTTTTGCTATTCTTTTTGAACAGCTGTTTCACAATAGTTTTTAAATCATTTGTTCAGAATAATTACAGCACGGATGACAACATTTTTATCATTTGTTTAATCCAGTATTTTTTTTTGTACAATCTCTTTTTCTAATTTACCGATTGCTTGTAAATGAGTGGACATTGTAGGCCTTATAGATGCCTAGATCCTTGGTAACTTTTTATCTTGTTCTACGTTTTGTAGTAAGAGCGACTTATTTTCGGGCCTACGATGTCCTCCCATACTTAAGTACTAACGCTGTAGCATAAAGATAAAGATAACTTTATTTTGCAAATATGGGTAACTCCAAACGATGACAAAAACATATAATAGTACAGCCATATTTTACCACATAGGCATGCAAAAGATATAAAATAACAACTTATAACTAAATACAATTTTAAAATTATTACAAACTAAATACAATTTTAAACTTATTATTATTAATATACATAATTCTGCACTAGCTTAAAAACTTTTTCTCAATTAGGTACTCCTTAATATTATAATATGCTTTCGCCAATAAAAAGCTTCGGAGTCTCTTTTTAAATAATGCAAGCGGAAGCTCTTTCCATGTCTTCGGCAGTTTGTTATAAATGAAATATTGTTATAAGATTTTAAAAGAGTAACCATGGGGTTTCTTGCGGGTGCTTCTCCATAGGAAACGACCAACCCGAACCGTGCACCTTTTTGTCGACGTTTCATTAGTGACTTTGTGAAATAAATTAATTTTGATTGATTGAAAGTGGAAGTGGAAATTGTGTTGTTACTTACTACATTGCTATTATTTTCTGATAAGAATTACAGAATCATGTTTATTTGTGTAAAACTATTTAGGTCTTATAAATAATTTAAGATCCAATAGACCATAATACTCCAAACAAAACTGGCTAAAAGACACAAACATGCATAACCCAACTCAAACAAAACTGACACACGACAACTTAAATATGAAAATCTTTATAGAATACACTCTATTAACTTCCTAAACATTAAATATACTCCTAACAACTGCCAAACACTTCCAACTTTTGTAAACGTTAACTCTCCATTGTTAACTCAACCGTAACTTAGGTCCTGAAGGTTGAAAATAGCTCGTGTTCGTTGAATTTAAAAGTATGTTTATGTTTCGTTTGGTGATACAGGTGACGTAGTGATAAGTTATGTCAATTTATAAGCGTCAAAGTCGTGAGTCTTATGGTCTTAGGGGACTAGTGTTTGTATACTTGTATCGTATGGATAGTGTCAGAGTTATTTTAAGCTGATATTGGATTCTATTCTTAGTTTTTTTTTTTTTTAATTGAATACTTCTTTAGCGGCGTTGTGCACTTTTGAGATGTGTAAAAAAATTTAAACTCGCGTCAGGTCACCTGTCCTGATCGAAAATTCGTAAGACGGATTGTAATAGTTCTGAATTATATTGAGTTGAAATGGCGCATGACGTCACATGTAGGTAAGTTTTATACCTACTTGTGACGTAGTAAGCCCCCACTCTCCAACTTTAATGAGTTCTAACTAAGTATTTTTTTGATATTTTGATAAAACAAATTAATAATACGTGTCTAATATTTTTGTATTACCTGTCTGACGGACAAAATAAAATGTCGTTTTGTGTTAAATTTTTAATGTAAAATAAATTGTCATGTTTGTCTTCGATAGTTCAATAAATGAATATTGTATTTTACCACATAAATGATAGTACTTTTATGCTGATAAATAAAGCAATTCGTGCAAAATTATTCCCTAACCATTCCAAAATATCAGAAATGCACAACGTTAATATTCAAGTTTTCACTTCTGCCGGCACTACCGGAGTGCAACCCGTTTTTTTTTGTGGATTTTGGTATTTGGACAGCCTCCTTGTCTGATCAAGTAGTCGCAATCACGACTGCGGAGCATGAAGACCTCTGATAAACGCCTTCAGTGAGAGAGGTGTACCTCTGATTTAACGGATTCATGTGCGTAGCCTATGCCCACGGCATCGCACGCGTGCAGTTCGATCACAGTCCCACGGGATTGCACTATCGGGATAAAAATTATCCTATGTGTTAATCTAGGTTATAAACTACCCCTGTGCCAAATTTCATACAAATCCGTTCAGTAGTTTTTGCGTCAAAGAGTAACAAACATCCATCCATCCGGATAAATAAGTAAGAATTTATGGATGGATATCCATCCATACTTACAAACTTTCGCGTTTATAATATTAGTTAGATTGTATAATTATCACTTCCTTCAGTGAAGGAAAACCTCGTGAGGAAACCAGTATGCCTGAGTGACATGTAAAGTCAAGTCAGAGCCCTCGTATTCAAGATAGACATACGACTTATCGAATCGAAATCGAATCCGAGCGTTTGTGAATAGGGGGGCAGGTTAGGCACTAACCACACAATAAACAAGAAGCGTGAGGTACGGGTTTGATTCCCGGACCGGGCATATTGTTATTGTTTTTTTTCTATCAGCAATTTCTCATTATCTGCTTCGGTGTCTGGATTTGCAACCGGTTTGAAACGCCAGCTTATTTAGTAAAAAACCGGCCAAGTGCGAGTCGGACTCTTGCACGAAGGATTCCGTACCATTATTTATAAAAAACGAGCAATAAAATCACTTTTCTGTATGGGAGCCCCCTTAAATATTTATTTTATTATGTTTTTAGTATTTTTTGTTATAGCGGCAACAGTAATACATAATCTGTAGAAATTTCAACTGGCTAACTATCACGGTTCATGAGATACAGCCTGGTGACAGACGGACGGTCGGACGGACAGCGAAGTCTCAGTAATAGGGTCCCGTTTGACCCTTTGGGTACGGAACCCTAGAAAGAAAGAGTAGCTCTTGTGAACGGCCAGATATTGGCACTACTAAAACAGTGTCCACTAGTATCTTGTGGTATGTATCTGTCACTTAATTAAGTGCAAGGAGAAGACATCATTGAGAGCGATCGGTTTGCGGCATCCTAACATTCGCGGCTGCGGCGCTCGACATCCAATACTGACGTACTTCCTTGGGCTACAGGGTGTTTCGTATTTTATGAGAATATTTGTGAAAATATAGATTCCTTTCCATAGAGACTTGTGTCCCAACTGTGGGAACATTTTACTCTGATTATGCTTCTTACCATTATTTTATCAAACTACCTTATCTTATCATAGATTTTACTTCTTGCTTAAATTATAAAACTGTACTATAAATGCGTATGTTTAATGGATGGATGTATTAGGTACACGAGTACAAGGTGTTGTTTTGCATCCTCGTCAAATTTCAGGAGGTTGTCACAAAATACATAAATAATCAATTTAAATTCTCGTACCTAGTTAATTTTGAATAAACGCTGATTTTTTTGGTTGTTTATGTTTTTCATAATTTCAGAATAACTCCCTTAAGAGAGCGGCGGTGGCCCAGTGGTGGCAGCCCCGACTTACAAGAAGTAAGCCGTGGGTTCGAACCCAGGCAGGCGCATTACTATGTGTAATTTATTTCATCATCGCTGCCCTCAAAAACGGTGAAGGAAAACATCGTGAGGAAACCGGCATGTCCTAGAACCAAAAATTCGAAGACATGTGACATCTACCAACCCGCACTGGGCCCGCGTGGTGGATTACAGCCCACTCCCTCTCATAGGAGAGGAGGCCTGTGTCCCAGCAGTGGGAACAGTATAGGCTAATGATGATGATGATGAACCCCCTTAACGTGGTTTAGGGAATAAGAAATGAAGGAAGAAAAGAGAGAGAAAAGGAAGCGCGGTCATAGGGCCATAATCAGACGGCCCGCGTTTAAAACACAGGTGGTTCAAACTTACCGATTTTCGTAAATAAGAAAAAAAAAAAAATTACCTACCCATTTTATTATTGATTCGAGATGAGAATCATTAGCATAGTTTCCTTCTTGAATTTGACGAAAATGCAAAACAACAGCTTGTAGATATCTAAATATAAATGTGGTTATAAACAAAAAAATATTGTATATTCCGTGTTTTGCCTTGAAATTTCAGTTCTTTTAATAAAATTTCTAGACATATCCACCAAGTCCGCCAAATATAGCTTTAAATAAACCATGTCAAGAAAAACCTTATTAGTTTCTTATTAGCTGTCGTTATGATAAAAAAAAAAACGATTTATTGTTAATAAAACTTTCCTGTCGGAGAATACTATATCTTAAACGATAAAGCCTTCGTCATCTACGCTAAAAAGGCAATACACTATTTGAATGATACTACCCTTACTTATTCGAATGAAGTATTAAGAGCAAACCCTCGTTATCTAACTGTCAAAAAACGTAAAAAGAATTTAAAAATGCTATTTTTGCTGTAGTCAGGTATGTCAAGAGAATGAATACTGTCTAGCCGCGGTCGGTATGCGACATGTTGACACCGGCGGTCATAGACATAGACTGACCCTCCTGTATACAGGATGAGGGTTATTAAGTTTGAGCAAAAATATTGCTTTTAAAAACTGAAGTGATTTTTTTAAACCAAATTGTAATACAAATACAAATATTTTTATAATAAAATTTTAATACCAAATACAAATATTTTTATAATTGTTGAACATAGGTTAGAATTTTAGGTAATTACTTTTACTTTAATGCATGACGCAGAGTAAAACAACATAACACCTCGCCTGTAATCTCTAAAGGGTTCGGCAGAGGGCGTACCTAATAGTACACCAACATTTTGCCATTAATGTTTAAGTCCCATGTAATAAAGGGCGAGCCTATTACCATCAACCGGGCATAAATCCCGATTTCGTGGCTGCTGCTCAAAAATTCCTGATGGGAAAACACTAAAAACTTGACCAACCCGGGAATGGAACCCAGGATTTCATGGTCAGCAGTAATAATTGTAACCATTTGGTACCAACGAGGCAGTCGCATAGTAAGGATCTACTATAAATTTTCGCATCATTTAAACGAGCCCAAAATAATTCTCGATCGTTTTCTTAAAATTAACGATCGATATTATACGTCCGTAACACTCTGCTCGCTGATCATATTTACTTATTGGGCCCCTGCCCAGTTGCGTGCCTTGGGGCCGACAATATGGAAAGCAGACTGCTAAGTAACCCTTACATCATGAAGAGAAAGCTTTTAACTTTATAAGGGAAAGCCAAGTTTAGGTTGAAAAGAAAGTAATGCCAATACCCTTGCCTAGTTCCTGCAACAAACTTAGCTGTTAGCGCTTGCATCGAATATTCGGGTCGTATGTTTATAATTTCTAGCCTGACCTAACCCATCCAGCAGCCAGCCAGTCGAGGTAACCTAGTTAAGTAACCACGACCAACGTTGACAGTTTTTAAAAGACCATGATTCTCCTGCCCTGATCCTCGGCGCAGCATGTCTTCTTTTTCCATACTTCTCAATTATTAGTCATTACACCAGTCACTTCTTTTCTACAAGGTGTTGTTTTGCATCCTCGTCAAAATTCAAGAGGATGTCACAAAATACATAAATAATCAATTAAAATTACGGTACCTAGTTAATTATTAATAAACGCTGATTTTTTTGGGTGTTTAAGCTTGTCAGTATTTCAGAATAAACCCTTTAACGAGGTTTAGGGAATTAGAAATTATCGAATAAACGTTTGAGATTATTTGTATGTATGAAAGCTCGGTTAGAGGGCAAGGATCAGACGGGCTGCGTTTAATAAAATACGGGTAGTTCACACTTACCCGATTTTCGTAAATAAGAAAAAAAATAAAAATGACCTACTCATTTTATTATTGATTCGGGACGAGAATCATTAGCATAGTTACCTCCTTGAATTTGACGAGAATGCAAAACAACACGCTGTATAGTTTTTAAAAGACCATACATTTAAAAAAGAGTAGGGAGCAAAAACAGCCAGAATCATTTAAAAACTAAAAAGAATTCCGAGATACTATAAACATTTATTATTCTCATTCACAAAGTATGAAAGAATCCATAGTCTCCATAAAACTTAAATGAAAATAACGTCAACTTTCAAACAGCCTGTAAATCCGAGTCTTGCTTGCACATTCCAGGCGCGTTTCGCTATGCAAACTGGGATCGAACGCTTTCAGCCGGCGACATAACTATCCATGTCGCCCGAACAGACGGACAGACCGACAAATTACGTAGTTATGGCGTTAGTAAATCTCCTAGCTGAATCTATGAACAGATGTTCATCTATCAACTACTTCAACAACAGATGTTCATCGTTCAACTATCCAATACAAGCTTTTGTGGCAAAGGTTTTATTCGGTTTTGGGTTAAGACTGTAGCTTTTTAGGGTTCCGTACCTCAAAGGACAGGCTTCATCCTTATAGGATACTTTTCACTTTGTTGTTCGTCTGTCTATCAAGACTTTTTTTCTCAGATAGGCTTATAGGTATCAAGTTGAAATTTCTGTCAATTACTCGTGTTTCTTTTAGCTGTAAAAAAATACAAACTTGTAAGTCAATGCGATTAAAAGATATGAGCGTTTATGTCGCATATTTTGCGATTTCACAAGGGAATTAAAAACTATAGGGTACTTTTCGTTGACCTAGAATAATGAAATTTGGAAAAAACCAATATCTTACAGCACATGTAAAGGAAAAAAGCTGAAAACTGTAAATATGAAGTTTCAAAACAGTCCTCAAAACGAAGTTGTTTCTCTCCTATTTTCTGTGTACCCTTAAAATTTCAGAATGATACTACCCATTTCAACCCCACTCTGTTTTGACCCCTCTTCATAACGGAAAGAAAATCAGCGACAGTAAGTACTTCCTTAAATAAAAGTTTACACAAAAAATCTGATAGCAATAAGTCACGTTTTATCTTCGGAAAAATTCTTTTAAAAAACCCTGTAGCTGCCGCCATAAATCTTTTTAAAAAAAAAAACGCTTTTCTGCACTCGCGAATTTCACCCCGCGAGTTTCACCCCCAAGTCTTGGCTCGGATGACTGTGCAATTATCAATATCACCACAACATAGCGGTTGTGCCACCGGAAAATTCCTATTTCGTAGCTATAAATCAGTTTTCCGTTTATTAAAACAGCTCCGGCACCTTCGATCGAATCGCCCCCTTAAGGCGGGGGTGTTCGTATTGGGGCTTTTAGAGTTGTGCCTATTAAGTATTTTTGAATAAAGCGATTCGAAGAAATTACAGATCGACGGGGCTGCTTTCGTTTTACACATAATTTATACCAATTCTGTTGATTGAGACATAAGTTAAAACCACTTGATAAACATATTTTATTGACTTACCATTTTATTATGTTTTATGAGCTTATTTGATCAAAACCAGCCTGTCAAAAACGGCCTGGGGTTATTTAATAAAAGGCGCATGGGCGGCCTAAAATCTCGATTACGCAACCGTTCTCCTACGACCGATTTATGAAACCAGGATAGGCAATAAACACACAAAAATAAGAAGAAGATCAAAACCAAGATCAAGACCTTTGAACAAAATTGGTAACTAGAACATTATATTCCAACACAGCTACAGTAATGTAGCAGTTGTAAAACTGGAAAAGCAAAAAGGCGACAACTTTCAGCCCCCAAGAGGAACAACACTGCACTGCACAAGGGGCGTGTTGTATTATTTTTAATCTGTGCTACCCCTGTGTAATCTGCGTCGGGAAGCGACACCGGGGGCAAACATTGTTTAATGTTGTCTAACGAATACTATTACAAGATAAGAATGAAGGACTTTAGCAATCGCGCCTCTAAAATGGCTGCCTTTTGAAGTTGTACAGATTGTTATAAAATTTTAATTAGATCAAGAATGTAATTTAATCTTAGAAATATTCTGGGAAGTTAGCTTGAAGTTTAGCTTTGTATACAGTGAGAATAATAAGTAATTTATGTTGTGAATATCATAAAAATATTTAAAGTATCTTAACAGAAACTGGATTGTTTTTTGACATACTTGCTACGGTTTCGTCTCCATCTGTGAGACCGCGTTGTATAAACTTCGCAACTGATTATGATGAGGTTTACATCATTATTAAAACAATTTGTTATTGTAGGTGTTTATGTGTTATGCATAAATGAATGACTGTCCATGAATACATCTACTTTGGCCAGTCAGTCTCTTTCCAGTCCAGACAAGAAAGCAAGCACTTTCAAGCACAGCAAAGGAGTCTGTGTTTCCAAACGCTTACAACCCTAATCTCTTCAAAGTTAGAGTGAACAGGCTTCTTCTGGGTAAGCTCGTACCATCGTCGACTTTCGTCTCTGTCATCTCTGAACTAGACTAGAGTCAAAAGTAAAACCAGATCAAAAAAAAACCTACACTATTTTTCATGCTGGAAGAAGTCAACACATTCACAAAATTTTATTGAAATCGTTTGGGTGGTTTCTGACATTAGCGTGTACGAGTGATACATGATTTTTATTTTATTTATTTATGTACACACATAACACTTAACAGGACAATGCATTAAGATACAAGAGCACAAAGGTATATATTTATATTTTTCTGCTGCCCGTCACTTCGTTCGCGTGGAAATTTTGATGTGTTTTCCAAGAATAAATTATATAAGCCTTCCTTTTGAATCATTCTGTCTATTGATGAAATCCTCATCAAAAGCCGTTGCATAGTTTAAAAAATCTAAGCGCATAGACGGCGGGAAGCAAATTTGTTTTATACTAAGCAAAGAAGATAATTTCAACATTATCCTCCAACACCATGTGGAGCAGGGGTGGGTAGCTAGTTCAAAATAATCCAATTTAAATCTACTTGAGAAAATGATTATAACAATAGAATTTAAAATTACATAACGGCTCAACAATAGGCCCTCGATCGAGGGTCTGGCCCACTCAAAAACCTTTCAATTACAAAACTGTCACGAACATAAAGACGTGAT
The DNA here is from genome assembly GCA_963082945.1 of Cerastis leucographa. NCBI lineage: Eukaryota > Metazoa > Arthropoda > Insecta > Lepidoptera > Noctuidae > Cerastis > Cerastis leucographa. The sequence goes on from OY720366.1 coordinate 16,355,132, forward strand.
TGGTGCTCAAACCTTTTTCCTGATTGTCACCCTGTATTTGCCATTATTGACGGTAATTGTTTGGTATTGATTTTGTTGAATTTTTTTGGGGAAAATCCTATCCTACTAATATTATAAATGTGAAAGTTTGTGAGAATGGATGTGTGGATGTTTGTTACTCTTTCACGCATAAACGGCTGGACCGATTTGGTTGAAATTTGGTATGTAGATAGGGATTAACACATAGGCTACTTTTTATCCGAAAAAAAAAAAAATACTGCGGGGCGCAGTTTGATATAAGGTCTCTTGGCAAGCGCGTCTGGGGCGGCGTGTTCGGGATTGAGGTACTAGGAGAACATAGCTTACAAGGAGATAGTTGAGCGTGGAGTTGGTGATGCCCTGGCGCGCTATGTTCTTGGCGAGCGTGTCCGGGGCGGCGTGGTCGGGATTGAGGTACTAGGAGAACATAGTTTACCCGGAGATAGTTGAGCGTGGTAACCTTACCTACCTACATTATAATATCAGAAAAATGAAGGAATAGGGTAGGGTAGGGGTAGGTAGGGTAGTTAGGTAGGTTGGGTAGGGTAGGTAGGTAGGGTTGGGTAGGGTAGGTAGGTAGGGTTGGGTAGAGTAGGTAGGTAGGGTTGAGTAGAGTAGGTAGGTAGGTAGGGTAAGTTAGTAGGGTAGGAGGTAGTTAGTAAAAATAGAAAATAGTCTGGAATAGTATATAGGATACTTTTATCCCGGTACAGTGATCCCGCGGGACAATTACCGAAAAAAGGCGGGCGAAGCCGCGGGCAGAAGCTAGTGGAATGATAAGTGAGTTTGACTTGACTATGTGTACATAGGTTATTGCTGTAGGTACGAGTTTATTACTACTTTTATGTCAATTCATATTTTGATTTACTTTTGTTTAAATTTCAAAAAACTTGTTAATTTTAATACTTACTATTTCAATTCTTAATTTTATCTTTACATATATTTTTGCAAAAATTAAAATGTTTTATTTCTAAGCCCGAGAGGTGATCTGTACCTCAGGATCTTCCTATTTCAGACACCTTTCTCTATAAAAGATTGTACATATATGAACCAGCGCCTTTAATTTTTGATCTGGAGATAAATACAGATTTATTTATGATTCGAACTGGCTCGTTGGTCTAGTTCACAAGCTCCGACTGCTGTGGTTCGGTGGGTTGGATTCCCAGGTCGGGCAAAGGTTTATTGGTTTTTTCTATTAGGTTTCCTCAGTAGCAGCTATGGAGTCTAGATTTGATTGACGGCAATAACATCACGCCTGTAATTCCCGAAGGGTAAGGTAGAGTTGAACCCAAATATGGTAAACCCACATTTCGCCAATTATGTTTAAGTGCCATGTAATTGGGGGCGAGCCTATTGCCATCAACCGCCCACAAATACAGACTCCGTAGTTGCTACTGAAAACCCAATAACACTGCCCGACTCGCGAATCGAATCCAGAAGCTTATGCTCAGCAGTTTTGCTTGCGTTCGCTCAACCAACGAAGCAGCCTTGAGAACAGTGGTCATAAAATATGTTACACAAAGTAACCTTCAAACCAAGCCAGACGTGCGAGTTTGAACCCACGAAAGCCCCTATCCCTGGTAGCTCATAAACGGCACAAATGTGTGGATGTCTCTCACTATTCTCAATATTTTTTTATTTTTAGGGTTCCATACCCAAAGGGTCAAACGGGACCCTATTCCTGAGATTTCGCTGTCCGTCCGTTCGTCCGTCCGTCCGTCCGTCTGTCACCAGGCTGTATCTCATGAACCGTGATAGTTAGCCAGTTGAAATTTTTACAGATTATGTATTTCTGTTGCCGCTATAACAACAAATACTAAAAATAGAATAAAATAAATATTTAAGGGGGTCCCATACAAAAAAGTGATTTTTATAAATAATGGTACGGAAGGAACCCTTCGTGCGCGAGTCCGATTCGCACTTGGCCGGTTTTTTTCCATTGTTTTTAATCTGATGTTTAACAATAGTTTTCAAATCATAACACCCTTTTGTTTAGAATAGTTACAGCACGGATGACAACATTTGTGTCACTTGTTTAATCTAGTCTTTTTGAAACATTTTCTTCCTCTTTTTTGTTTATGTATAGACTCTTTTTCTTAAATCCCGATTGTTTATAAATGTGTGGACATTGTAGGCATTATAGATTCCTAGATCCTTGGTAACTTTTTATCTTGTTCTACGTTTTGTAGTAAGCAATGTCTTATTTTCGGGCCTACGATGTCCTCCCATACTTAAGTACTAACGCTGTAACATGGAAATATTGTAAAACCAATGATTTTAAAAGAGTAACTATGGAGTTTTTGCCGGTTCTTCTCCATAGGAAACGACCAAACTGAAACGAGCACCTTTTTGTCAACGTTTTATAAGTGCCCATAGGCCTACGTGAAATAAAAATATTTTGATTTTGAAAAGAGACATAAATCGGGGCCTGTAACCACTACATCAGCATTGCTCCAACATAAGAAAAAGTTAGAAACATCACAAAGAAAAATATAAAACTCAGTTTTAATACAGTCCTACCCCAAAAAATTCTTTAAATATAAATATTTAGAAACACACAAGGGAAATCAAGTCATATTTTATCGTATCACCCGTCCTCAGTAATTATATCTTAAACAAGGTTGTGACTTCGCCTAATTAAATTCTTATTAATTTTACAAGATGGTGCTGTAAATAAATTATGTTTTAAAAGGTTTAATATTAAACGTGAATATCTTGTGAGAAAGTTTTGGTTTCTCAATGGTTTTGATACTTGGATTTGGGATCATATGTAATTAAAAATAATATAGGTTTATAAATATAGGTGTAGCTATAAGTAAGCAGCTACCTCATTGAGAGTCTTTGATGAGATTTTGCAAAACCCTTAGTTCATTGTACAGACAGCGTCAGTATGTCCTAACCCCCCAAGTTTTAACATGTTACACTGCTACAACATTGAATTCGTTTTGACCCGGATTCGTACCATCGCTTCACCGAGCTGCGTCTTACGAATATACAATATAGCCAGCGAGCCATTGAGCGATGAAATTGGTGTCTGCTATCGTCTGAGTCACTTTGCCTTAGAAGTAACATCCCCATCCGCCTTCGCAGGAACACTAGGATCCTGTGTCTATGTCTCCTCTTCGATATCCTGCACAACCCGTCTTATCCTTTTTACCTGCGCCACCGTTTTTTTTACGCACGCCCCAGTGACGTTCCGTGTAGATCGCACCTTATATCCATCCTTAAATGCCATCCTCGTAAATCCAGCTATTTCAAATTTACCTTACAAATATTTTTGACTGAAATTGTTTACGAAAGATGCCTGTTCTTAGATTAAATTAGTCAAGAGTTTGCTGTGACATTCATTTGTTTTAATTTTGTTACGTTGGAGCGCTACGTTGCTACGAGGCTACGCGGCTACGACATTTGCTACGGAAGGCAGCTATAGAAGCTACGGTACCCCGACCATTCACTTGGCGATTTTGTTTTGGCAATGACAACACCAACTGCTAAGGTATTTTATTAAATTGTGTCCGTAAGGATTGAGGAGCCACATCAGATTTTTTAAATCTGATCTCACCATTATTTAGTAGCAATTTAGCTGATTTTGCAGCACGAATTATAGATTTAGCACCTCTTGAGTGTAGATTGAGGAGCCATACTAAAAGTATTGTATTTTCTTTCTTTTCAACGCTACAGAAGCTAAATTTTTAGCACATAATATGCACAATTGCTGCTAAATGATACAAAATTTTCAAAAATATTCATCTATTACTTAACGAGTTCCAGGTGGCTCCTCAGTTCAGACGTTTGGATTGAGGAGCCACTTTTGCATGACATATAACTAGTGATATATTTTGCTGCTAAATCTAGAATTCGTGCTGCAAAATCAGCTAAATTGCTGCTAAATAATGGTGAGATCAGATTTAAAAAATCTGATGTGGCTCCTCAATCCTTACGGACACTATTAAATTTCCTACATTTTACGGATGCTTCGGGCGAAATGCAACGCCAGACCAATGCACTTGCACATACACAAATTTACAATCTAAAAAATAAAATATACCTATACATTCGATTTGGCCAACCTGTAAGTCCAGGTAAGTATATCTGTAAGCAAAATAAAATAAAAGAATATCGGTGAAAAAGCAGAGCTTTTGTCTTTAGTATTTTGGACTTAAGTAAGTATCATTTAACGTTGGTTAAAACACAGATTTACTTAACAAACTTCACCATAACCATTACTATCTTTAAGATGCTCAAGTTTGACATCATCATCATCTGCCTATCCGTATCTGTTATGTTTTCCCAAATTATCGTGGGGTTGGCCTGCACTCTAACCGGATGCAGCTGCGTACCAGTATTTTACATGAGGCGACTGCCTATCTGACCTCCACAACCCAATAACCGGGCAATACGATACCCCTTAGTAAGACTTTTCGCTTCTGACGTCGTAACGTCTTAACGTACTTTCCGAGGCACGGAGGAAACTCGGTATGTAATTATGGTCACCCATCCAAGGACCGACCTCGGCAAGCACGGCTTAACCTTGTAGATCGACCCGTGTGGCTGTTTTTATTTAGCCACGATGCTCAAGTTTGACGGCAGACAAAAAAAACCATTTGCACTTTAAATCAATCACACAGGCCCAAACAAACAGGTTTTCGTGAATTTATTAAAACATACTCAATATGCGACACTGCTTTGCATAAACGGATAATCGTCAGGTTTCAATAAAAATTCGCTCCGTCGCAGCGTGTGAATATTCATTAGTTATTGAATGTTCGTGGTGGCGGAGTTTGTCGCGGTTATGACGGTAGAATAGATAGTCAACTAAACACATACATAAACTCAAGCTTTATTCCCATGGGGGTACGGTCCTTGACTGCTGAATTGCTTGAATGAGGCAGGTGTGCAAGTATTATCTAACAGTGATTTAACAAACATAATCTAAGATTTAATTATTTTCAGGCCACTATGGCTCAGATATAATAAATAACTCTTAATTTTAAGTCTTGTCATAGTAATTATTATTAAGTTTCTCCTTTTTTATTTTAGTATTAGTTATAATATATATTAGTATATTTTATTTGTATAATGTGTATTAGTATCTATGTAAGTGTATGAATTTTCGAAAACTAGTAGTTGTTTGTAATTATTATTTTTTTGTACCCTACCACTATGTTGTCGTATTTTACCCTATGGTTGACTGGTAGAGAATGCCTTGTGGCATTAAGTCCGCCTATGTACCACTATTGTACATGAAGTTTAAATAAATAAATAAATAAATAATAATAGGGATGGTGACTCATTTTTTTTTTTATTTGTCTATCGGGTAGATTATTAAAAAGTATTTGACACGTATTTTTTCTTTTTTCACGTAATCGTAAAATTACGAAGTTATTTTGAGTTGAAATGGCGCATGACGTCACGGCTCAGTACATTTTATACCTAGTTGTGACGTAGTGAGCCCCCACTCTCCAACGTTAATGCGTTTTAACTAAGTATTTTTGACGTGACAACGTCTTATAAATTGGTTTGCCGGGTGACACTTCAAGAAACTGCGTTACGCTCCGCTCACGTTATGCGCTCACAATGAGAGCGAGTGAGAGGCACGCGTCCCTATAGCGTTGTCACGTTCAACTATCGTCAGTAAACCGACTTTACAGACAACCAATTTTTTTTAACTTGATAAAACAAAAAATACGTATCTAATATTTTTGTATTACCTGATTGACGGACAAAATAGAATTTCGTTTTCTTTACCCAGTCATCATCCCTATTATAACTATGGGGTATCTTATTATCCAATACTGACTTGCTTGTGGAAGGTAGTAGGTAGGTAGGCAGTCGCTCCATGTTAAATACTTGTATTCACCTTCATTCGATTATACTGCAAGCCGACCCCAACATAAATAGTTGGGAAAAAGTAGGCAGACGATGACATCGATGAACTTTACAAGGGTTATTAATAAAAAAAACGGTACAAAAAAGAGTTAAAAAAACACAAATCGTTCCAATTCGTCATCCATAACGCGAGGCCTGTCAAAGTTTCGCAGCAGATGTCAGGGGCGTCTAGACGTTCGCACTGCACCAACTCCGGATACTTTTATTTTATTTTGACTTCACACTATTCCCCCCCTAATCCTCTCCAACAGGGGAAGCCCTCGGAGAGCAGGAATGAAAGAAAAATAAAGAGTATCAGGTGTTTTTGCAGTGTTTTGAAAGTCACGTCAAAAGGGAAATGGAAAATTTTGTTGCAATTAATAGGATGACGGGAGGGTTATGACATTTTAAAATTTACATTTTGTTTCTGATTTAAGGACTGCTGTTTGGGATCTTGATTGAAACCACTATAAATCGCTAATACCGTTTAATAATTAATAAAGTTCTCAAAACACGTGTGCACTCTGTACAATCTGAAGTTAGAAGGAACCAGAGACAACCTTTTTTTTTTTTTTTTTTTTTTTTCGGATGGGAAATCGTCAAATGACTTCTCCCGCTCTGGGCGGAGCGGGAGGGAGTGTCAGACTTGTACTGACTAAAACCCACCCATGTTCCTTCTTCGCCCTTTTTGTTCCAGGGCCGCGGTATCTCTTTCGAACAACCCGCAGCCCTGGCAGGCATCGGCCCTCTCGGGCCCCTTCCGGTTTGCTGACATCTCCTTGAGGCGCGCGTGGAACACGTACGCGCCGTCGACACGGCCTGTCGTCATAAGACGGACGGACGGTGAGCTAGCCCATTACTCACTGTCCACAGGCTCGCGCCTACGGTGGCCGGGGGCCACTGGTTGCCCCCCGACGCCCGGGGCGTCTCCCGCGGCGGCTGGGACGTGAGGTTCTCTCCCTCTCACGTTCCGCCACCTCCTTCGCTAGCATGACTGCTTCGCAGAAGGAGGCGACGGCTTCCCATTCCCTCTCGCTCCGGACCATGGATTGAACCAGGGCCGGTCGCGAGAGGTCACCGCCGCCAATCGCCGCTACGAGGACACGGCGGTGCTCAGCCCAAGCGGGGCAGAGCTCCACGGTGTAACCAGAGACAACCTTCTGTCAAACTTATTTTTAGTATGACGTGACATTGACATTACTTACTAAACAACTGCCTTATCGGTTGCGCGATGGTTCGACAGCACTGATGATAACATTTGGGTCAATTGTTTAATTTAGTCTTCTATATATTGTTTTTATTTTTGTAAAGTTTTTTTTATTTTATTTACCGATTATTTGGGAATGTGTGGACATTGTAGGCGTTGTAATTTCCTAGATGAGTTTCTTTTTTTTTTGCTTTATCTTGTTCTACGTTTTGCAGTAAGCAACGACTTATTGTCGGGTATACGCTGTCCTAAGCACTAACGCTGTAATATTCAAATACTGTAATACCAAATAATTTTAAAAGAGTAACCATGGATTTCTTGCGCGTTCTTCTCCATAGGAAACGACCGACCAGAACCGTGCATCTTTTGTCGACGTTTTATAATTGTGCACATTGCACCCATCAACGGATGGACCTCGCCAAGCGTAGTTTAACCTTCAATCAATAAAATGAAATGTTGTGTTAAAATAATAATATATTAATAAAATCTAGGAGGGGTTGGTGGCTAAATAATAACAGCCACACAACGAGGAAAATGTCGTGAGGAAATTTATTAGTTAGTATGACTGTAGATGAGTATTATAAGAGTAGAGGAAGAAAAAAAAAACTGGCCAAGTGCGAGTCAGACTAGTGCACGAAGGGTTCCGTACTATTATTTATATACGTACTTTTTTTTGTATGGGAGCCCCTTAAATATTTATTTTATTCTGTTTTTAGTATTTTTCGTTATAGTGGCAACTGAAATACTTAATTTGTAGAAATTTCAACTGGCTAACTATCACAGTTCATGATATACAGCATGGTGACAGACGGAAGGACGGACAGACGAACGGACGGACGGACGGGACCTCATTACTGAGACTCCGCTCTCAGTAATGAGGTCCCGTTTGAACCTTTGGGTACGGAACCCTAAAAACGATGAATGGACTTTGTAAAGGATGATGTGGCTAAATAATAACAGCCGCGCGGGTCGATCTTTAAGGTTAAGCCATGCTTGCAGAGGTTGGTCCGTGGATGGGTAACCGTAATTACAGTACGAGAGTTTCCTCTGTGCCTCGGAAAGCACGTTAAACCGGGGGTCCTGGTCCCGGTCTCGGTTATTTGTACATAGTTGACCGTCGTTACGAGGATTAACAAAATTTCGATTTTTTTTTATCTTTTTTTTTTTTTTTTTGTAAACATTGTTACATTTGTATACCTACAAATTAATGAGATTAAAGCCCTCTCCCAGTCTCCTACTTTGCTGTGCCCTTACAGGGTCCATATTTATGTACCTAGCTTTAAGCCCTTTGTAACATCTTTTTTACAATATGGAATGCAAATGAATATGAATAGTTATAAGCCAAAAGTCTGACATCCAGTCTTAGACTCAGCTGAATCTGGTCAGAGTCAAAGCCGACCCCAAGATAGTTTGGGAAAAAGCTAGGCAGATGATTATGATGGTGATGTGGCAAGATACGAGAAAAGGAGAAATAAGGGAATGAAAAGGGGAAGGGTAACTAACAACTCATGAATTTCAATTAAAAATACCAGAACTAAACACGAATTAAACTGTGTTTTTTTTTCGAAAGCACACGCCCTGCACCTCAAAGAAATAAGTGCTCAACACTTGAAGAAAAAATGTTTTCACGAGGAAAACTCTTCAGTACCTTAATGAAAAGTAGTCTTTAGGGTATCAAAGGGTGTTCTAACTACATGATGTGTTTATAACTACTTTGCTGCAAATGAAAGCGGAATTTTATATTTAAAGTCGCCTATTTTCTTTATTCATTTTTGCTATGCTATTTACATTTTCATAAAATATTCTAATCTAAAAAAAATATAGGTAACTAGCATCGGGAACAGGGTCCAAGCCACCGCTGGTCAGGGCTTTTGAGAGAGTAACCTCCTAACAATACGTGCTGTGTCCAGAATACTGCTTGAGAGAGAGGATACAAAACAACGGCTTATGTTTAACATAACACCAGATAAAGTAAATATAACCTTAAAAATCATTTTTATACTGCCTAAAATAGTAAATGATCACCAGAAATAGTAAATGATCACCAGAATTAAAAACCTGAAAATCACAGCTCCGAACTAAGGCGTAGTCGACGAAGCCCCGCTACGCGGGGCTCCTATTTATCTCTGCAGGGTTTAAAGTAACCTAACACGAAGGGGATGTCGGGGTCTTAGTTCGCTCGCTCCGCTCGCTCACTAGACCCCGCCCTCCCCTTCGAACCTAACCTGTCCGATTCGGGGTGCCCAATATCCCGAGCTCGCTTTGCTCGCACTTGCTTCCTAAGTTCTTCTTGCCACAAAATTTGGTGATCATTTACTATATTTGGTGATCATTTACTATATTTGGTCTTTGAATACAATTTTTTTGGTGTTTAGTATTATTTTTTTTGTAACGTAGCTTAGGATCTCAAAGTATTTTTTGGTGCTCATTATATTTAATCCCCAAAACAACACTTCTTTGTATTGACGTTACTATTTGTTGTCTCTCTCTAACACACTACCTAAGGTTAGTTCTCTTACGAAAGAACACAATTAGGAATTGAACAGAAAGTACTAGGAGAGCAGAATCATGAAGACGAAATTGGTACCGCTAAAATCGTATTTTTAGTGAATACCCTACAAAAAGTACCTAGCTTGCATGAATTCAATGTGGTATTTATTTTAACAGTTCCTTTTGCACACACAAAATCTGAGTAGGACCTACTTACATTGCATAAGTTCTATGCGCTGTTCTGTTATGATTTCTGACTTTTTATTTCATAGTTATTATTTTTTTGTTAGTATAGTTACTTCAAGTATTATTGGAACGATGTATTTGTTTACTTAGTTAAAGTCATTTTAATGCTTTTTTATTCTCATATCGAGATGTTAAAATTAAATAAGAGCTTACAGATATTAATTGTGGTATTTTTTTAGTAGTTCTCCTGAGTCCTTCCCTAACAAAAAAATTACAAGACGGGAATGAATACACGCATACTCAAAAGTTGGCGAAACGAGACTGTATGAAAATCAAAATAGTTAACTACGAAACGGCACTTTTGTAATGGTATTTTGTTTAGTTGGCGAAATGGGGAAGAACCAGACGGGACGTAGCCGATTTTATATATTACTGTTTTGTTTTTTTTTGGAGCACGTGGGAATAAGCCTAATAGTAATATCAGGCGCTTGATGAATATACACTCGAATTAATGTTCAGTTTTAGTTCAATCCATGTTCACTTTTCATAATTTACTTCACGTCGAGTGGAATATGGCAAATGAAAGACAGCAATAAACAAAAGTACTGGTAGGATATAGTCCATCGACATGCAAGACGAAGTTACAGTATTAATAATTTTACAAATTATTTTATACTTATTACCCAGACATGCTATACTATTAATATTTTTACAAATTTATGTCTCGTATTAAAATTCATGTTTAACATGTTCAAATATTTGTATGCTATTCTATGGCAAAACATGTTAGTTCACAACCCTGTTTAATAAGACCTAAATATACCAAGTTTTTACACAAATAAAAATTATTCTATTCTATTCTAAGAAGCCTTTCTCAAACATATTGATTGGAGTCGAACTGAACTACTATAACTATTTTACATGGCGTGACTGTCTATTGTAAAACTTAACACCAAAATCACTTTTGTTCCGAAAATAAACGGCCCAGTCTGATCAACGAGTGACCGTTGGAATCTCGTATGAATTGACAGACAGATCGTGAATATGCATGAGACGAAGCCACGGCGTCCACCGATTAATTGAACATCTACAGATCTATCGAGTGTGTGATTGTACTGCTGCTACAGATTGTCCGGCTGTCGGTTTGTATATTTACTGCATTTGGTTGCAGATAAATTGGTGAATCGCAGGTGACTGCTGAGCATAAGTTCTTGGATTCGATTCCCGGGTCGAGCAAAGTGTTTTTCCATCAGAAATTCCTCAGTAGCAGCCACGGAGTCTGAATTTGTGCCCGGTGGATGGCAATAGGCTCACCCTCTACCTCTATTACATGGGACTTAAATATAACTAGCGAAATGTGGGTGTACTATCATGTACACCTCTGCCTTCCCCTTCTGATAAGGCGTGATGTTATGTTATGTGAAATGAATGATACTTATTTTTTAAATTGGCTGGGAAAAACATAATTATCGTAATATCACGTAATTATAAATAGTTCTGAAGTGTTAGGCAGGGTTTGTACCTGTTTGGGAGGCATATAAAAAGTACAGCAACATAGAACAAAAAGTTTCACAGTGCTATTCGTGATACCAATGTAGAACTAACTAACTATTAAAAATCGCGCTATTAAAGTTATCCGCAACTTAGGACCATATAGAAGAACCCGACAACAAATGTCGGGCAGTACCCCACCAGACTATACCTGTGTGGAAGAAGAAGAAAGCCGGAAGATCCTCCATTTTCTATGGAGTTGGAGTAAGGAACTTTAAACCCTGTTCGAAAACTTTACAGCTACTACGCCAGAGATGTTTAATTGCCTTTTAATAAATGAGGTCCTCAGTTCAATTTTTGGATTAGGTATTGCCATTGGTTTTTCCCAGGAGGCAGCGGCGGCCCTGTGGTGGCAGCCCCGACTTAAGAGCAGGTTCAAACCCAGGCAGGCGCATCACTTTGTGCAATTTATTCATCACCGTTGCTCTCAAAAACGAAGAAGGAAAACATCGTGAGGAAACCACCATGTCCTAGAACAAAAAATTCGAAGACATGTGACATCTACCAACCAGCACTGGGCCCGCGTGGTGGATTACCTACAGCCCACTTCCTCTCATACAGAAGAGGCCTGTGTTCCAGCAGTAGGAACATTAAAGGCTGATGATGATTGGTTTTCCATCAGAAAATTCAGTAGCAGCCCAGAGTATTGATTGTTTCCTATTAATGACAACCTGACAGGCTCGCCCCGAATTAAATGGTACTTCAACACAATTTGTGAAACGTGAGTGTACCAAATATAACCTCTTTCTACCCTTCAGAGAAAACAGACGTTAAGTTATGATGATGTTATTTGAAGGCTAACATGACATTGTGGGCCTGTGGACGGTGAGTAATGGGCTAGCTCAACGTCCGTCCGTCGTATGACGACAGGCCGTGTCGACGCGCGACGGCGCGTTTTGTCCCACGCGCGCCTCAAGGAGATGTCAGCAAATCGGAAAGGGTCCGAGAGGACCGATGCCTGCCAGGGCTGCGGGTTGTTCTAAAGAGATACCGTGGCCCTGGAACACAAAGGGCTAAGAAGGAACATGTATGGGTTTTAGTCAGTACAAGTCTGACACTCCCTTCCGCTCCGCACAGAGCGGGATATATGATATTCCTTCCGTAAAAAAAAGGCATGACACATGAAATAGGTAGGTACTTTAAGGCTCTTTGTTATCAATACATTAGCAGAACTAGGATAAGCAAAACTTGATAAACTAATTCTAATTGAGCTCACTCTATTATATTAAAACTCACTGCAGCAAAAAATACAATGGTGTGGACCAAAAGTTACCCTCAAATTTATATAGAATTAAGGATTAAGATCCAAACAAAATGGATTGCAAAAAAGGAGACTATGAATATATAAAAAAAAAAAACATATTATTTTGTTACTGTGGATAACTGGACAATATTTCAGTAATTTTGTGACATGATAGTCTTGTCTTTATCTTTGCTTTTGGTTCTAAAGTGTGTAGGTCGGACAATAATTTTTGGGTCTACGTGATACCTCCAATTTCTGTGCAGGCATTAAATTCAGGACGAAAAGCCAATATTTCAGCCATTCCTCCCAGTCGATCAAAATTTCAAGTTGACCCGTATAAATCATCGTCCCAGTTACTCGATCAGCTTTTATTTCACCGTAACGGGCACGATACCGATCGAATTAACGCACAGACGGGCGTGAGCTTGCCGAGGTTGTTCCGTGGATGGGCGACCAACCATTAAATATGGAAAATCGCGTCCTGTAAAATACTAAGCGTGTACTAAGTTCAACGTACGTTATATTAGGCAAACATTTATAATATGTCGCTTTGTTTTATAGAGATGTTATCAGTGAAGCAAATCCCATAGAATCTGTTATCATGCCTGATAACTGTTCCAGTAACTTTTTGATACCAACACAAATCGATCACGATAACCAATGTATAATTTTAACGCAAGAAATTATGTCAATCCAAAATAATCGTTCTACATCAGCTGTAGTCAACCTGACGGAGCTTTATGATTGGCCCACCTGGAGTTGGAGGTGACTTTAGATTTAAATTTTACTAAGGTACTCAGAGCTATTTGATGAGTTTATTGATTTTAAAAACGACACCAACCTAGAACTTCTGCTAAAGGAAAAAAGCTTCTTGCAAAAAGCTCGGAAGTTGGTGACTTTATTTGTTTCATTGACTTTATTGCCACCGACTTCCGAAAGTAAAGTTATTTGAATGAAGACGGTTTCTTTTTTTTTAATTTGTAAAATGTTTTTAAAATAAGTGGTTCCCAATTTAAAAATTATAGACAATTAGATTAGAAATGTTTTAACTTCTTTTCGTAAAATTATTTTCTAAAAGACAAAGTCCTGACGGAGGACTAACGCCGGACATGTCTCACCATGATAATGTATAAAGAGAGTTTTTATCATCCGTCGAGATAAATGTATACAAGGTGTTGTTTTGCATTCTCGTCAAATTCAATGTGGTAACTATGCTAATGATTCTCGTCCCGAATCAATAATAAAATGGGTAGGTAATTTTTTTTTTTTTCATTTTTACGGAAATCTTTAAGTGTGAACCACCCGTGTTTTAAACGCGGTAAGTCTGGTTCTTGCCTTATAACCTCGCTTACACACATACAAACAATCTCAAACATTTATTCCATAATTTCTTAGTCCCTAAACCAAGTTAAGGGGGTTATTCTGAAAGACAACCAAAAAAATCAGCGTTTATTAATAATTAACTAAGTACCATAATTTTAATTGACTATGCATGTCTTTCGTGACCACCCCCTAAAATTTGACGAGGTTGCAAAACAACACCTTGTATAAGCAAAACACTCTTCTCGGAGTTTCACCGATTAGTTCAATCACACACCCGATAACCATCAGCTCAATGTAGAAACCAATAATCTTCTTCTTCAACGTGGCGATGATTCCCATTACCAAGGCAGATTAGCTTCGACCAACCACATCAGCTCCGTTGGTAGTGGCTCTGGACAGTTCCCTCAAAGAGCAGATGGAGTTACACAAAGAGCTGGGGGTCTACTCTCTATGCACGAAATCCGTAGTTTCAGCCGAAGTTAGTTAGGGTAGTTTCCTACTCCGTATCACTTACGGACATGAGATTCGTTAGGCGCCCGAACTAAAAACGAATGACAACACGATTGGACAGTTGTCATTACTTCCGATGTGTTTTCAAAACTCATGAATTCGAAAATATTAAGGAGTAGGGTACATTTCGAAGTATAAAGCTAGTTACGGACGGACCCGTATTTTCGTTGACGGACTTAGAGAGTAGACCCCCAGGACAGAAGCTGAGCCATGCTTTGTGATGAGGCTCCGCAGTGACTACTGGCCTATTCCTCTGATTAGCCCCTGCTTCGTTGGAATACTGTCAGTACATTTAACCGAGTCGTACTTGCCGCTGTACAAAAAGTAATACTCTTGATCTTCAAGAGCTTTACTGTCTTGTTCATAACATAACCATCACGTCTAATCCCCGAAGGGTCTAGCAGAAGTGGACCTAATGGTACACTCATATTTCACCAGTTTAGTAATAGTTACTTTAAGTCCCATGTAATAGGGAGCGAGCCTATTCCCATCATCCTTTCGCAAATCCAGACTCCGTGGTTCATCATCTGTTCAGCCTTTTTTTGTGACTGCTACTGAAAAATTCCTGACGGAAAAACCCCAATAACAATTTGCCCTATCCGGGAATCGAACCCGAGACCTCATGCTTAGAAGTTGCGCTTGCGACCCATAGACCAACGAGGCATTCTCTTCTTCATCTTTTGTACAAAATAAACCTTTTATTACTCTAGTACTTAAATTAACCTTTTGACCGCCACAGTCCTGTATAGACGACAAACCAAAATGTGCCCAGCACGCCCCGGTCGCGATTGGTTGACAGAATTTTAAACATAAATAAATGTCCTTAAACAGCATTGTTTTGTTTTTTTCCCTTGTTAATTATGTACCTTGACTCTTCTAAATTTATTTGAAGTGAACTGCTTTCATTAGATTTCATCTGTAGTAAAATAAGATGACAAAAAAGAAAACCAGTTAAAAAGTTCGAAAAACATAGTGCTCTCAACGCCACAGTCACCATAACAGGACACGTAGTGATGTAGGCAGCAGCCAATATAAACTTATTTTAGGTAGTTACCTAGTAAAACTCTCCAAGGGCGAAAATATCTGAAATTCCCATCAACACGCTCCCAACTGTTTTATATAGCCAATTCGTATTCTATGTATTTTATAGACCTTTTTAAATGCTCGTAAAAATAAGCAGTAAACATGTTCTTTCTTTACAACGGCCGTTTAAGTTGATGCTGCACTGTTAGAGATAATTTATAGGTTTAATGCTCAATCGAGAACGGCGGTGGCCCAGTGGTGCCGAGGGTTCGAACCCAGGCAGGCGCATTACTTTGTGTAATTTATTTCATCACCGCTGCTCTCAAAAACGGTGAAGGAAAACATCGCGAGGAAACCGGCATGTACTAGAACTAAAAATTCGAAGACATGTGGCATCTTCCAACCCGCACTGGGCCCGCCTGGTGGATTACAGCCCACTTCCTCTCATAGAAAGGAGGCCTGCGTCCCAGCAGTGGGAACATTATTGGCTATTGATGATTAAGAATGTTCAATCGGGAACGAGGGAACAGCTGTTGACTAAAGAGCCTAAACCGGTAGAAGACCAATTTATATCCATAGGTCACAAAAATAAGACGTGTTCTTCGGAGACGGTGACTCGGTAAGCGTAAGATGAGAAACTCTCAGGCTAGTTGGAACGACAATCTTCGCAGGATAGCTGCTAGCAGCTGAATGAGATTTGCCGAGAACGAAGTTAAATTATGCCTTGTTTGTCCAGTGATCGCAATCGCGACTGGTAGCGACGGCTACGATTCCCGGGTCGAGCAATTGTTATTTGGTTTGGTTTTTCAGCAGCAGCCACGGAGTTTGGATTTATGCCCGGTCGATGGCAATAGGATCGCCCCCTATTACCTGAGACTTTAAACATAATTGGCTTCGGCGGGTTCCACCAGTGGCACGAGAAGGAATTGTCAATCCTCGTCGTACCACCGAAGGTTGGCCATACTCCAAATCGCTGTAAATTGCGGCGAGAATCTGACACACTTTCGATACGGAACCCTAATATGGAATATGATTCTTCAAATCAATCATTTGTAACAATAAAAAGTTCAGTTCATGTTTTTATGATCCCGGGTTTTAGAGAGGCTGATTTTTATATTTGTATGGGTATTTTCAACTCATGCTAACTAAAACAAAAACCACTCAAACATCCTGACAGCTTGACAGATTCTCATCATCCGGATGCCTCTTAAGCCACAAATCCGTCAGCCCTTCCGGCCCTTATGTTACTTTCTTCCTCGAACTTTAGGTAAATATACTGTACCTATTCCGATCTCTGATGTTTTTAATCACTTTCAGAGATCGGAATAGGTACTGCATATAGCAAACTACAATGAAGAAGATTTGGTTTATGTCCCTTATAATATCACTTATCTATACAATATATATAAACTATATTGTATATATAATACGAGTATTATAAAGCTGAAGAGTTTGTTTGTTTGCTTAAACGCGCTAATCTCAGAAACTACTGATACGATTTGAAAAAATCTTTCAGTGTTAGATAGCCCATTTATCGAGGAAGGCTATAAGGCTATAGACCAATAGGATCGGAGCAGCAGTGAAAAATGTTGCAAAAACGGGGAAAATGTGACGCAGACGAAGTTGCGCTGGACAGCTAGTCTACTTATAAAACCACATTGGAAAAGTCTGACCGCCAACTAACAATCGCGGCCGATTGAACAGCAATTTGAAGTGGGGACAACATTCAGTGGTAAAACGAGGAATGACAATTCCATCTCGTGCCACTGTTGGAGCAAGTTGATGGCACGACGAGGACGAAGGGGCGAAATGTGGGTGTACTTTTTGGTACGCCACTGCCAAGCCCCTTGGGGATTACTGGCGCGATGTTATGTTGTGTATGAAGTTGAATGACGTGTGAATAAAGAGGTTTATGCAAGCGGATTGCTGTATGGTGTTGATATTAGATATTTATTATTATTAGATAGTTTCCCATTTTTCTGCTCGCAGACCGTAGTGGACGATATTCTTAACTCTCAAAGCATTAAAATGTTATAGTCAAGCATTTAATTTGCGACGATAAGTGGAGAGGACATTGCTTGTTTACCCTTGATTTCTGAATTTATTAAACTCTAGTGCAGAACGTATTCGAAATTTTATGAACCATCCAGCCATTTCGGTGTCTAGTCTTCGTGCCACAGAAACAGCATGAAAATGCATAAGGATATAAAAAGTAAATATTATTTTTGTGAAAGTACGCAACAAAGAAGTGAACTGCTTATATTGCGCGCGGTTTCGTAAACTGAACTAATAAAATTTATAAATATTGAAACCAATCCAACGTTTTAATTTTATTTATTAAAGGTTTTCTAACAGCTTTTATGTACAAAATTATTTAAAAAGGTCAATTATTGGTCAACCAGCATTCACAAAAATAGGTGGTAACAAAACAAAAATTAAAAAAAAAAATACAACAGAAATTCGTAAACATAATTGTGAACCTTTCATTTAAAAGGGTTACACAAAAACTTCATTAGTAATCCGATTGGCTCAGGTGGTTTGTGTTAAGTAGTCCAAGTCATAAGATTTAAAATTAACAATATTTGTATGAAATTGTCGGGAGCCTGCCGTTTTGCCGAAAAGATTTTGACAAAATTTCACTACCCAACCAAAGTTTAGAAACCTTTTTCATTTGGTCAAGTTTTTACTTGGCAGAATATTACCAAAGATAATGTCATTATAGCATTTAGTCTTTAATCAAATGATTTATTACAGCAAACAATCTTTATACAATAAACGTTAGGTCGAATGATTAGTAAGGCAAAAATAAGATTGAGTTTGTCTGAAACAAGTCAAATTTATGGTTACTAGGTTATATATGGAACTTAAATAAAAAAAAGTTAGGTTAGGTTACACGGAGCCGGACGCCCGGTGTCACCACTGCCGCACGAGCCAAGCGAGTGCCAGAAAGGACTAGAAAAATATGGAAAAAAGAGATTATTTTTAGCAGGCTATCGAGAACCGAACTAGATAGACGGGGTTAATGACTAAAAGAAAAATGGTTAGGTTAGGTTACAACTGTGACCTTCTAAGAAACGACTAGATTATATAGAAAGAAATATGGAAAACACAGTGATAGTGTTTTGCATGACTAACCCACATTGAGCGACATTTATGATATACCATCTACCCACTTATCAGTACCCATTGTAATTTGATTTGTATATTCTGTGCAACTGACTTAATATGCAATTTTTTTGTCATTAACTAAGCAATTGACTGAATAAAAATGGTAAATTGAAAACTGACAATACTAAATATTTGCCTTATTTTATTTTGCGTAATATGTGTTATTCCAATGAAACATTTGACTACATAAAAATTGGTAAAAGTACTAGTTGGTAAACAAGTTATTGTTTAAACGTTCACTTGCCAAACATTAGGTTTGCGTTACAATTTTTTGTGAAGAGATTTTTTGCTAAGTAATAATTTGGCAAATGAAATTATGCGGAAAATTGTTTGGGAAGTGATAATTTGTCAGTTTCTTTATGGTGAAACATAGGTAACCCCTTTGACTGCCGTTACAAGTAAGGTAGTGGCCCGAAAGTTCAACAACCAGTCTTACCAAGGGGTTTTGTATTAATCCATGGTTCGGAGCGAGAGGCAATGGGAAGCCGTCGCTTGCTTCTGCGTAGCAGTCATGCTAGCGAAGGAGGTGGCGGAACGTGAGAGCCACCGTAGGCACAGGCCTGTGGACGCTGAGGCCCTCAACTCACCGTTCTTCTCAAAAGACGGACGGCAGGCCGTGTCGACGGCGCGTTCGTGTTCTATGCGCGCCTCAAAGACATATTAGCAAATTGGAAGGTGTCCGAGAGGGCCGATGCGTGCCAGGGCTGTGGAACTGTTCGAAAGAGATACTTTGGCCCTGGAACACAAAGGGTTAAGAAGGAACATGGATGGGTTTTAGTCAGTACAAGTCTGACACTCCCTTCCGCTCCGCCCAGAGCCGGAGGGATCAATTGTTGATTAACCATCCGTAAAAAAGGGGTGTCGTGTTACCTAGTACTAACTGGGATATGGAGGCCAGAAAGGCAGTGAAATGCTGGTATTCAGCTGCATCGGGTTAGCCTAAAAACCGACCTCAACATAGTTGGGAAAAGGCTAGGCTGATGAGGAGGTCTGGAGGGCAATGTTGGTAAACATTCGTAAAATTGTCCGGGGATATTGTATTGAATGGCGGTTTTGGAAAGTGTCAAAAGACCATACAAAGATTAAAAGCGTTAATTGCAACATTTAAACTGTCATGATCTTACTTACTTACAACCATAAAATTAACAACCATATGAAATTCATGGTTGCGAGCCGTCCGGGTGCTCTGTTTACCCACTGTTGCACGGTACGATTGTAATGAGACAGAACGGCGTCACGTGGGTAACAGCTCATAGGTCATAGGCACGCGCGCGCGAATTGAATTTCATACGGCTGTTGTATTATTGTGATAGAAGTGAATGAGTGAATAAAAAAAATGGGTTGCACTCCGGTAGTGCCGGCAGAAGTGAAAAAGTGAATATTAACGTTCTGCATTTTTGATATTTTAGTATGGTTAGGGAATAATTTTGCACGAATTGCTTTAATTATCAGTATAAAAGTACTATCATTTATGTGGTAAAATAAAATATTCATTTATTGCGCTGTCGTACACAAACATGACAATTTATATTACATTAAAAATTTAACACTTCAGAACTATTACAATCCGTCTTACGAATTTTACCTCTTTGGAGAAACCGAAGGTTTTGTTTCTGCATAAGATAATTATCCAGTTTTGGAAACCCAAACTCAATTACAGACGTCATAAAGTTCAAATTCCTTCGTAGCTTCGCAACCTACGTGACCTGACAGTCACGTGTCCTGACGCGAAACCTGACGCGAGTATTAAAGAAGTTTTCAATTCAAAATTTTTTCTTTGTGAAAATTGTTTATTATCATGAGTACAATCACGTGTTTAAGTATCAGTAACTAATTACCAGTGACCCTATATATGCGAAAGTTTAGTTGGATGGATCTTTGTTACTCTATCACGCAAAAACTACAGAACAGATTTGAATAAAAATTGGCACATAGGTATTATACCTGGACTACCACGTAGGATATCTTTGATCCCGGTCGTACGATTCCTTGGGATAATTACCGAACTACACGCCGACGAAGGCGCGCCCATAACCTAGTTCTACATTAGAAACTAAGCACTCGCTGAAGCTTCTGCTTTAAGCCAATGCCTCAAACTTGATACGCTACGGAACTTGACAGAGGTCCAAGCGAATCGACACATTTTGACAGGTGGCCAGACAGATGTCAGGCTGGAAGAGGGACTCGAATTTGACAGAGTAATCTAAATGGATTGGGTGTGGGCTCGGTTTTAGGTACTTGCTGGAGGTAGATGTTTTAGAATTAATTGGTTTTTCTGTGCTTACGGGATTTTAATTGTTTTGACCTATCTAAATAAAGTAGGTAGGTAATAAAATCTTTTTGAACGCCTCGTCTTGTTTCGCTGGTCTAGTTAAGTGGTCGCAAACGTGACTGCTGACTGAGCACGAGGTCCTGGGTTCGATTCACAGGCCGGCCAAAATGCTATTGGGGTTTTCCATCTGGAATTTCTCAACACACGCTCATAGCAGTGTAAGCGTAGCTTTTTTTACGGATGAGAAATCATCAAATGACTCCTCCCGCTCTAAACGGAGCGGAAGGAAGTGTCAGACTTCTACTGACTAAAACCCATCCATGTTCCTTCTTCGCCCTGTGTTCTAGGGCCACGGTATCTTTTTCGAACAGTCCCACAGCCCTGGTAGGCATCGGCCCTCTCGGATCCCTTCCGATTTGCTGACATCTCCTTGAGGCGCGCGTGGAACACGAACGCGCTGTCGACACGGCCTGTCGTCATAAGGCGAACAGATAGTGAGCTAGGCTGGCCTGGCGTCCTATTCTATGGGACTTAAACATAACTGGCGAGATGAGGGTGTAAGTATAATACCTCTGCCATATCTTTCAGGGATTAAAAAAAAAAGTCATTCATTCATATTAGGCTGATAATCAGCACTTTTTGAACGTCAAAATTACAAGAGACAGTCCCCCAAAACGCCTGCCTTTCGACTTCACAAATTCTACATATTAGTAAAAATGTATGGCTTGGCTGTTTCGTTACTTACTTAAGAAACTAAATATTCGCATCACCTCCACGACGGTAGCGAAACGGTGAAGCCATACATTTTTACTGATATGTAGAATTTGTGAAGTTAGGGTCTGTAGAGTTAGGCCGTGTAGATTCAGAAGCTTGGCTCTACATGAGATCTGATATTTTTTTCACAGAGCAAACCTTATGTGGTCGTCTTGGCAACATTTTACATGAAATGTTTTTGGTGGGATTCCAGTTCTTTTTGTAAGTTGCTAGGCAGTTTTAGGGGATGGGGGGCGAAAGTTTTAAGCTTATCTGGGTGCACGGTAGTGTTTTTTTGCATACTGATTTACTGAACTTTGTTGACATACCAAATTTCATCTTTCTAGCACTTCAGGAAGAACCCTAACATTTTGAAGTCTCATACAAACTTCCAACCCCCCATATTAGGGGATGGGGGCGAAAGTTATAAGTTTATGAATTTTTTGTTGGTTGTATACTAAACTTAGATTACATGCCAAATTTCAGCTTTCTAGCACGTCACGAAGTAGCCAAACATTTTGATGATCATCAGTGTGTCAGTGACGAAATCGGTGTATTTTAGATATCAATAAAATCTAAAGCATTAGAGCTATTCAATTGAGACTTTGTATTTTTAATTAGTCTATTATTGACACCATATCCTGAGAATATGAACTATCTGGTACATCGAGACCAACTCTATAAGGGTTCAAAAAAACGACGAAACACTTCGAGAATAGGTAGGCAGTGCCCTTGCGCTTCGCTTGGCTCGTCTTGAGATACCAAGCCCTACAAATGAATTATGAACCTTATGAAGCCGGTGAAAGGAAGCACGTAGTTTATGCTTATTTCGAGTGTTTATGTTGCGAATATCATTGTTTTCACTGTACAAATGAATATTTTGTGTAAAATATAAAATGAATTGTGAAGCCACCGTGAGATAACCAATCTCTTTAAAAAAAAGCTGGTAAATTTCACGAACAGGTGTGATGTTATGATGTAATCCATACTATCCATACTTCCATACTAATATTATAAATGCGAATGTCACTCTGTTTGTTTGTTTGTTTGTTACCTTTTCACGACTAAACGGCTGATCGGATCTTAATGAAATTTGGCAAGAAGATAGATTTCAACCTGGGGAAGGACATAGGCTATATATTATCACGATACAACCAATATTAGCGGAGCAGCTATGAAAAATTTTGCGAAAACGGGGAAAATTTGACGCAGACGAAGTTGCGCGGGACAGCTAGTGTTATATAAAAAACATCCACCAACAGCACCACTCTGCCATTCATTTGTACGTCATTGAAGCGCCAAAATATCCGTGTTTCACTGTATGCAGACATGCACAGTAGCTTTGTAATCAAAACGTCAATGAGATGATAATCTTAAATACATTAATCAAGTTGTATCTTATCATGAATATTACAACGATAACCAATCAGGTATTTGAGAAATTAAAGTAATTTCTTTGATGTTCAGGACTTAATTGCTTTTCAGTAAATTTCGTAAAAACAATGAAGATACACAGTTTATTACTTTTTTTATTAAGTGGTTATGCTTTGTGTACCGTTAGTAAGTATTTTTTACTTTATTAAAATAAAATTCTCAATAATTTGAAGGAAAAGGAGCTCATATGGCTACATAATAACAGCCGCACGGGTTGACGTTTAAGATTAAGCCGCTTGCGAAGGTCGGTCTGTGGATGGGTGTTCATCCATTACATACCGAGTTTTGGTCCCGGCTGTCATTAGAAGTCCTTTGGCAGTCGTTACAGGTAGTCCAGTGGCCCGAAATTACCAGTCCTAGAAACCAGTCCTACTAGGGGTTTCGTATTATCCAGTACTAACTGGGTTGTGGAGTCCAGATTAGCAGTCGCTCCATGAAAAATATTGGTATTCAGCTGCATCCGGTTAGACTGGAAGCCGACCCCAATATACCTAGTTGGGAAAATACTAGGCAGATGACAATTAAGGAGGGAATTAAAGATCCAATGGGTATTCACAGCAACGATTCAGTCATTGGCAATATTAGAGGTGATTCTACCGGTCATACTAGACAACTTTGGCGATATCGTCTCCCCAACGATATTCACAGGCAAAAGCAATGTTTCTCAGCAAATGATTCTCTAAATTTTCGGACTTTCAATTAAGTTGGATCTCATAGGAATCTCCTCATTCCTGGCTCCAAATATACCCTATAACCCGATAATCCGCCTACAAAGTTCCCACTAACGGGAAACAGGCCCCCACTTTGTGAGACGGCAGTGGATCACAATACACCATGTGGGCCCAGTACGGATTGGAGGATGTCATACGTTTTCGAAAATCTGGGTCTATAGAAGATTGTTGAAAAACCAGCGGTTCAATAATTAAAAGGGTTTTTGCTTTTAGTTAGCCGTGTCCGTCTCGTCGACCATACTAGCTACGCAATAGATGTTATAACGAGGACAATGAATAAAGTCGAAGAAAGGGGCTGGTGTAACTTGAAACTGCCTGATTATACCTTTCAAATAAAGTAAGTCATCATCGCTCAAACTTTCAATCAACTGAGTTTATTGCAGTCCAAACTGGGCCTCAACAGCCTGTTCTCTGCCTTCCGTATCTGAAACTAAACATACAATATTATCGGCTATTGGACCACTCGATGTTGGTTTGAGTATCAAGCTCTAGTTGTAATACTGGTGGTCTCGACTAAATAAAACTGCTGCTTTGCTATAAATAATATTTACTGGTTGTATATTTAACAGTCAAAATAGCTGTTTATCAGACAAAACCACTATTGACCGGTGCATTGCTCAAGCAATGTGACTTGCTTCATGACCTCAAGGTCATGGACGTGGTTATACTCCATACATACTTATTATGTCTAAAAGCTTGCGCTGTTCTTGTTTTGCAGTGACAATATCCTGAACACGCCCACCAGAGGAACTGTGGCGTACACTAACGGTTTCGTGTCCTCGCTACAACGTGTGGACATCGTCCAGTCTACGGTGCAGCAAGTGTGGAGGTTCAATGCGTCTGCGACTCCCCCAGAGACTACCCACTGGGTGACTGTGCAAGGGACAATGAGATTGCATGACGTAGCCGTTGGGTTTGATGTCACCGGTCACATGCAGGACGATGATCACGTCTATCGGTATACTGCGCAATTCGTACATCCGCTGGTCTCGTATGCTTTTGCTGTAAGTTCTGTCACTTTGTATCGGTAGTTTAAAGGGTCGTAGGTTAAAGCGAACCCTAGAAACAAAGTCCTCCAAATATGATTGTGAGCCAAGTCTCCACCATGTTTTCTAATACAAACGTATCTAACTCAAATCCAAAAAAAATAACATCCAGTTTTTTGGTGAAGGAAACACAAGTCATTGTATGCAAACCGACTTGTCCCAGAGCCAAAAAAATTGTAAACATTTTTGACATTCACCAACCCGCACTGGGATCGCATGGTGGATTATAGCCTACTCCTTCTCCCATAGAGGACGCCTGTGTCCAACTGCGGGGGCATTCTTAGCTGATTAGGTATGCTAATTTAATTTATATTTTCAGATAGTAAAAGACTTACACTCGGATGCCTTATCAGTGACGGTGCAAGGAACTGTACCGAGGATCACCAACCGCCTAGCAGAATTCAGACCTAAAGATAGCACATCTGATATATTCCTTCAAACGGTAAGAACTATAAGCAAAACAATGCCTCGTTCGTCATCACACCTGTTTTCCTCCAAGGCAGATGTGTGCTTATCTAACCCCAAAGTTCCGCCAGTATCTTTAAATCCCATGTAACCAAGGGCGATCTTATTGCCAGAATCTATACTCCAGGCTCCTTCTAAGAAATTCCTGGCGGAAAGACCTTGAAATCGTCGCACGTGTTCCCTTCCCCCTAAAAACCGTTAGTCCTCAAGGCAAGAGTGAACATTCATCTTTTGTGTACGCTCGTTTCGTAGACCTCATTCATTGTGTTTCATAAGGCGAGATTGAGGCCTTTATGCCAACCGAAAAAAAGTGACAAACTTGCTAAAATTAAAAGTCTTAAGACAATGGCGGATTCTTGTGCAGTTATTTCAAATCAAATCTTTCAACCATTTTGGTCCATATATATGAACAAACAATTAAATAAACTAAAGGTCCGCTTAGCGGAGGTAGCTGCGTGGTGCGGAACGGGAGGGGGTTGGTGGGATATCGCAAAAGGTGTGCGAGGGAGTTTCCCTCATTCAGATGATGACAGGTATCAGCAAACCCCTTGCACCATCTTCCCCAGGCACCAAACGATAAGTCTGTACCTAAATATCTTTTACTCTTTTCAGTTTGATCCCAATATTGCTACACCACCTGGTATGCTCGCTTGGGGCCCCGAAGTGTTTCAACCTATCGCCTATGACTTGGTTCAAGAAATACCTTTTCCGCGTATATGCTACAACTGTCCTGTATAGAAAAAAAGCTGCTTCAGTGTATAAAGCAAGAACCATTCGACATTATTATCCTGATACTCATAGTGAAATCATAACACTATTTGTATAAAACTCGTAAATTGTCTATGCTGTTTAGGGTTACATCATGAATAAAGAAAGACTAAGTCATTTTGTTTTTCACTTTAAAAGAATATGTATTTATTGGCATAAACACAAACAGTCTTTTCACAGTTAAGAACTATGTGAGTTTGGCATCACTGTCAAAGTCACATAGTTATTTAGCCTCGTTGCAATAAAGTGTATCGTGGGTCGAGTCATGGACGCTTACAAAGGAGATTGTTCACCGAATAGAAGTTTCACAAAGGGTCATGGAGCGAGCTATGGTCAGCATAACTGCATCGACATAATCACTATACCCAAAATTGTTTATGATTTAGGATAATGTATGTCTTAGTGAGTAAGTCGTTTAAGTACCATATTAATAAAGGTTAAAAACCCTAACCCGAGTGCGTTACACCGAGATCCGTCGTCGGACGAAAGTCTGTGACATCGGGGAAAAGGCGATATGCCTAGCCTAAGGCAGAGTTGGGCAGGTCATCAGTCTAGAATGGTGACCAAGGTTGGGCTTAAGAAACCAAGGGCGTCCAAAAGTAGGGGTTGACGATATTGTCAAGATCGTGGGAAACGGATGAATAACAAGCGCATAGAACAGAGTAGAATGGCAGAAGAAAGGGAATGCCTATACCCAAAAGTGGGTGATTCCGGGCTGAAATTATGCTGTTAAAAAAACTTTGACAGGACTGTTAGTAGCTGTTGTAACACTTTTCATCCACTAGTCAATTTACTACTACCACATCTATCCACGGTGTAAGCACTCCTCTCATAACTCCACAAGCCGATGCGGATAAGTTGCAATTGAAGGTTTTGACAATCGTTACAGGAACCTAGTAAGAAGCCAGAAATCTGGCAACTAGCTTACCGAGGAGTATCGTCTTATACACAGTAAAATAGGTTGTTGAGGTCATATTGGCAGTCACTCAATGTAAATACTGGTATTCAACTGCATCCGGTAAGACTGGAAGCTGAATATGTTGACTATGTTGAAATATAGTTGTGTTGAGAAAAAGCTTGGCAGATGATAAAGATCGACAAGAGTGGCTTTTATTATTTTGACACGAGCTCCTCATCAGTCATCACCATTACGGCTGGAAGAGACAGGTAGAGCGGACCGAAATCTGATAATTAGTAATGCTCGAATTACATGCTGAATGCTCCCGGTGACGGGCCGCCTTTAGGTAAATCTTTAAAATAATGATGAATAGAATGAAATACTTACATATTTTTCCAGATCTTGTTTATCGGATAATAATTATATTACGTTATCAAAACCGAGATTATCTGCGTTAAAATCATTCATATTATGAAATCATCGTGATAAATCTGCTTGAAGTTACAATGTAAGATTGATAAATACTTCACAAAGGAAATTCTCGAATCTAAGATTAGGTAAAAATAATAATCAATTACCGATTTAACAGATAATATCACGAACATTTTAAATTTCTAGCTTCATCATTTCACAATGTGCAGTTTTAAATAAATTTTTTGAAGTGCACTATTTTTAATTACGTTGTTGTTTGTGGTTCTCAATGATGAAAACTGTTTTGGTAGTTTTGTTTGTATGTGTGGTGGCTGCATTAGGACAAATACCATGGAGTAAGTTGTTATTATAAACTATTTTGCTGGAAAAGGCCAAAATTAAATAGGTAAAAGATGGATACGTAATGTGTTTGAGGAAATATTTGAAAAACGTTTACAATACCTTAGAGACTGACAGGGAGAATGAAAAATATCGTGTTTCGGCGCCACCAAGTAATATATAAGTAGAAAAAGGGCAGGAAGATGATATAGTATGACGATGATGATAAATTCGACAAAAAAAAAACTATTTCACTCACATTTTTATGTACTCAGAGAGAGATATGATATGATATAGAGTAGATCATCACAAACCAAGGGCATACATCAGTGTCCTAAGTCTCGGGCACTATTTTAAATCCCGAATGCAGTGAGTGAACGCATCCGATCGGAGCGAGGGAGCTTTGGGTTAGTTGAGTCATAGTTGAGTTAATTTTTACAGCGTCACGAGCACGTGTCAGGCACCACACGGAATTCTTCTCACAAGTGATACAAGAAACAATCTACGAAATTGAGAGAAGAGGATTTAGTACACTGACGCTGTCGAATATCACTCAAAATGTTAAGTAAGTTCATACATACTTCGTTTATCAGTCATTCTTAGTTGGAGTCGTTTTAAGGGTTCTGTAACCGAATGGCAAACAACGGAGGCCATAGGGATTCATCATGTACGTCTGTCTGTCTGGCCCTTCGTATGTTACAGCCCTTTTACTACGAGAGTGTTGGGACCATATTAAAGTTGGTATTTGGAGAGTAGGTGTTTTCCATGAACCGCTACAAAAAAATTAATATGTGAAATTAGATAAAAACAATCTCGGCAATCGGGGTCATTAATAGGGATGATGACTCATTTTTTTTTATTTGTCTATCGGGTAGATTATTAAAAAGTATTTGACACGTATTTTTTCTTTTTTCACGTAATCGTAAAATTACGGAGATATTTTGAGTTGAAATGGCGCATGACGTCACGGCTTAGTACATTTTATGCCTAGTTCTGACGTAGTTAGCCTCCACTCTCCAACTTTAATGCGTTTTAACTAAGTATTTTTTTGTTATCTTGATAAAACAAAAAATACGTATCTAATATTTTTGTATTACCTGATTGACGGACAAAATAGAATTTCGTTTTCTTTACCCAGTCATCATCCCTATTGGGAAGTGAAAAAAATAGACGTGAACTGGTGTAGTCTATCGACAGCTCTTGAGCAATGAGGTTCCTATAATACTTTTTCATTAACCGATGGTTGATGAGATATCCCCTCTAACTTTTTATTTTATAGTATTAGGTGCGCGTCCGGTGAACAATGTCGGCCCGAGCGCACTGCCCTGTGGCACCCCAAAAATTTAAAGTACTAAGAGAAATATTCTGAATACACACAGAAAACAACGAAAATTGGTTTGAGTAAGGCTTGTTTTATGTTAAACTAGCTGTCCCGCGCAACTTCGTCTGCGTCACATTTTCCCCGTTTTGGCAACATTTTTCATTGCTGCTCTGCTCCTATTGGTCGTACCGTGATGATACCTACCCTACCCGACGCTACCTACCTACCTACTCTACCCTACCCTACCTACCTACTCTACCCTACCCTACCCTACCCTTACTACCTACCTACCCTACCTACCTACCCTACCCTACCTACCTACCCTACCCTACCCTACCTACCTACCCTACCCTACCTACCTACCCTACCCTACCTACCTACCCTACCCACCTACCTACCCTACCCTACCTACCTACCCTACCTACCTACCTACCCTACCCTACCCTACCTACCTACCCTACCCTACCTACCTACCCTACCTACCTACCCTACCTAACCTACCCTACCTACCTACCCTACCCTACCTACCTACCCTACCCTACCTACCTACCTACCCTATCCTACCTACCTACCCTACCCTACCCTACCCTACCGTATCCTATGTCCTTCTCCTGGCTCTAAACTACCTCCCTGCCAATTTTCAGCTAAATCGGTTCAGCCGTTCTTGAGTTATAAGTGAAGTAACTAACACGACTTTCTTTTATATATATAGATATGCTGTGTGACAAGACGCAAGCAAGGAATCGTTAAAAACAACTCGTGAAGAAAAGGCCTACGTCTCAGCAGTTCTGCTAAACATGGACTTAGCCCAATCAGCTCTTAAGGTTCCCAATGCTGAGCACTAGATCCCACTCTGGTGGTCAAAAGTACTGGGCGAAACCGCGAGCGAAAGCTTGATCGTACTACCAATCTTGTACCTACTACCAAGTTAATGCTAACCCTGATGACTCTTTAGCAAGAAGCTCTGGTTTCTGTTTAAAATCTTTAAAAAATTTTAGCTTATCGATGTACAAATGGCAAGTGAATGGTACCGCCAACTACACCAACGGGTTTTTGGTTTCCGTTCAGAAGATCGACGTGACTAATATGGCGCAGACCATCGGTGTGCCTACTATTGATGGGGTACTTACTCCCATGGCCACCGTCAGTGGAAGACTTAACTTCAGGGAAGCCAAGCTTGGCTATGATGTAATCTTCTTTGATGTCAATGGTCCTGTACACAGATTCACTGGGGATTACACTCATACTTTGATCGATTGGCATATAAGTGTAAGTTGATATTTTCTATTTCGTTATCTTTTCTGAACTATAGTGGGCTAGTAATTTAGTCAAGCCTAACATAGTTGGCAGCTCAATGACAGTATTTTACATCGACTATCCTCTTTTGTAGATACTTAGTTTAAAAAAGCACTCAAATCCGACCAGTTATCACGGAGAATTCGACGTACAACAAACATGAAAAATACAATGCTGGTCGAATGCATAACCTCTTTTTTTTTAAATCAGTAAAAAAACAAAATGGATAATTGAAATTTGTTGGAAGATATTTTTAAGAACCCACGCTTTACGCTTTGTTAAGATCATTAGTTAATATAATTTTAAATTTAAATTTCCAGATTCAGAAACATTTGATAACCCACGAAGTAAGGGTTTCATTGACTGCTGGAACATCCGGAAATCTCAATGGAATGGTATTCAGACCTGCCACCAATTTAACTGAAGTAATTTCTAGAGGAGTGAGTGTTTTATCAGTCTTGTCCAGTTTATCCTTGTCCTTATTTATAGAACTGGCTGGCAAGTCTAGCGATCACAAGTGCGACAGCTGAGTAGAGGTCCTGAGTTCGATTCCCAGGTCAAGTGTTATTGGGTTTTCACCTTGTATAGGCTAAGGGGAAACCCTTTGATTTTGATTGGATCTCAAGTAAAGTCTATTAGAGACAGTCTTGAGCTATAAAACGAGTAAGGGGAAACCCGTCTCTAATAGAGGAGCTCGTGGCTAAATAATAACAGCCGCACGGGTCAATCTTTAAGGTTAAGCCGTGCTTGCCGAGGATGGTCCGTAGATGGGTGACCATACATACCGAGATTCTTCTGTGCCTTGGAAAGCACGGTAAGCCGTTGGTCCCGGCTGTCATTTGTAGATCTTTGACAGTCATTACGCGTAGTCAGAAGCCAAAAGTCTAGCATCCAGTCAAAGAGGTATCGTATTACCCAGTTACTGGGTTGTGGAGGTCAGATAGGTAGTTGCCTCTTGTAAATTAATGGTACTCAGCTGCATCCGGTTAGACTGGAAACCGACCCCAAGATAGTTTGGGAAAAAGGCTAGCCAGATGATGACAGACTATATTAGCTTTTACCTGTCCCGTGGTTCGTCCGTCCACACGTCTTTTATAAATCCATTGTTTTAATTTTAAATCGTTGCGGAAGTAAGGATTAGATTTACCGTTTTCACCAAGAAAGACAACTTTTTCAAGTAACTAAACTTCTTAATTCTGGCCCATGGTCTGGCCATATTCCACCTACTTACTGTTTTTTTCTTTTGTTCCAGTATGCGCCGAATAATAACACTCCGGGTGTCAGAACTTGGGCGACTATTCTAGAACCGATTATATTGGATGTTATTAGAAACAAGGTTCCGTTTCCCAGAGTGTGCTTCAATCATTGTTAGATGGGTTGTGCCAAAGAGAAGAATACTTATTCCAAACGGGGTTTCGCTAAGGAACTCTGAAAAATTCAATCAAATAATTATAAGCTGAGTATTTTAACTTAGAGATAATGATTTTGATGTTTATTATACTAAAAATAAACATTTAAAAAATGTATAAAAAATTAAGCAATTTTCTTTTTTATTTGAACCTATTTTACCTATTTACATATTATTAGTAGGTATTATTATATTCTAGTTATTAACTTGTAAATTGTGTAAGTATATATATGAATGAACTAGCTGTATTTACCTTTTCAACCTTCCTTGAACTGCTATGCTATACTGCAAAATATTTTAAAACCAAAAAAAAACCAAATTGTTCCAGCCTTTCTCGAGTTTTAGGGAGACTAACAAACGTCATTTCATTTTTATATTCCTATATATATAGATAGATAAGTATGAAAGTTCTTCTGAAGTGCACCACAAACAAGTGTTTAGTTAAAAAAAAATGTGTCGTAGTGAGGGGTGATTTATTCCGTTAGACTCGGCCACCATGTGGGCAGAACATGGTTTTCGTGCTATGAGAACACACACTACACACGGTACACTGCTATAAATTATCGAACTAACAAATTACTTGAAATTACAATCCAACACAGTAACACTAGGCACCATGAATGGGGACACAGTTTCGGGACGTCTTGACTCCGCCGCGATCAGAAACTAAACATCACAACTCTGTAAAAGCGCGCTTAGGTGGGGGTACACTAGTAACGACACCTTTGGCGCGCTTTCGATTCATTTTCTGTCCGTAGACCGGATCCGACAAATGCTTTTTTTATTTAATACCTACGTAACGATATTATTTTAATAACAATAACATACCTGGTTTGTAAAAAACAGTTTGTTTAAAAATGAAACGGGTTTGCAATAAAACACTCACACACTACAGGAATAATCACAATTATTTAATAAAAGGTAATTTAATTTGGGCAGAATTTCGACTTACTTTGTATCCAACAGCAAAATTAATGTGCCTGCTATTTTTTTTTTGTACGGCATCTCGCAATTTAGCCTCTGAGGCTGGCTTCTGCTGCTTAGCCGGTAAAGAGTAAAATAATATATAGGGTTAGCCGGTCAATTGTGTCTGCAAAATGAGCGACCCCAGTACTTAATACTCTCTGGCCGTCAGATCTGACGTCACTAACAGACTGGCTTGGCTTACAACTTTGGCTCCAAATTGTCGTAAGATGGCGTTGGCCTGGCTTGGCTTGGCTTTGCTTGGCGTAGGCTGAACACACAATATGACGTGGCGTTACAAAAATTATACAATGTTTGTTAGTCCATAATAGAACATTATACAGAAATGACATCTAGATCCCACCAAAAACATTCTGTAAAAAACTAGCCAAGTCTCGATGGAGCTGCTTGTTTATCTCTAAAAAGTAAACCTCCTATTAAACCTACCAAGCCAAGCCCCCAACATTAACTATAATAATAAAGAAATCGCAGTAAGGAACCTTAGACTTGGCACGACTTTGTCTAGTTTCATTACTTTTTAGACATAAACAAGCAGCTCCATCGAGACTTGGCTAGTTTTTTACAGAATGTTTTTGGTGGGATTTCACTTCTTTTTGTAGCAACGTGGGTATCGGAAAAACAAACGTAAGCGCGTTTTAAAATACATGCAGCGCTATCTAGCGACGTGTGCGGGTGTCACCGCCACTCTTAGTCCAATGCATTATATTTTGACCAAATTTTGAGCGAATTTATTATTATAATGTAATTTGTTTATTTAATTTGTGTAATGTTCGAGTAGAATAAAGTTAATCGTTCGACTAGTTCTTCTTGTAAACTTGTAAATATAAGTATAAAAGCTAGTCTAGTCTTATCCAGAGTGTTCCTTTAATTTTATTTATATGCGTATTAAAAGCAGAAGGGGAGGCATTCGCCCAGCAGTGGGACGCAATAGGCTAGATTAAATTAGATTAGAATATGTGTCCCACTACGCTGGATTTTTGCAATGACAGTCGATTTTTTTATGTCAATAGTAGAAGGGGGCATTACCATATCTCTAATACAGCTGAGACCAGCTGAGGGTTTCTTCATCAGATACTTCAGACTTTCGATTTTCGACATCAAATGGAACGGCCCACCAAGTTGAATAGTTTTTGTAAAGGTGGTATGTCGATCTCTAATAGTTTGGTTGGGCTCTTGTGTTTTCTAATCAGGGTCACCAGGTACTCCAGATCATCGATTATCCTAGTTTTTATAGTTTTCCCTTTATGTGGCTATTAAACCCTAACTCTGTACCAATTTTCAGCTCTCTGAGTTTATGGGAAGTACTAGTTCTATTTTGAGGATCATGAGTGAGTGAGTGAGTGTCATAAATGCGAAACTTTGCTTTCGCTTAACATCGGAACTAAATAACCTACAGACTTGAAATTTTGGATTTAAAGTATGTGATTATAGCTTATTAGATGACGAAACTTTCTGCGTTCTGGTCTTATCCAGAGGTTCTCAAATAGGGGCCTGTAAATGCGGCGAAATGGTTTCAGTAAAGGATGATACGGCAGTGTTTGCTTCGCACTCGACTTGGCGGGGGCACTGCTGTGCCCCCCGATACATGTAGATAGATTTATTTTATCCCCATTTTGTATATTATTTCTGATTAGCTGTACCCAGCATGCGTTGCAATGCACTTTTTCCTACCTACTTACCCAAGCCTACCGAACTACCTACCCTACCCTACAGAGTAGGTAGGGTCCTACGTATCTTACCCTACCCTACCCTATCTTTTTCACCTTTTAAACCTTTCTTGGACTTCTACAAATATTTCAAAACAAAAATGAATCAAATCGGTCCAGCCGTTCTCGAGTTTTAGTGAGACTAACTAACGTCATTTTATTTTTAGGGTTCCGTACCCAAAGTGTCAAACGGGACCCTATTACTGAGACTTCGCTGTCCGTCCATCCGTCCGTCCTTCCGTCCATCCGTCCGTCCATCTGTCACCAGGCTGTATGTGATGAACTGTAGATAGTTAGCCAGTTGAAATTTCAAAAGATTATGTATTTCTGTTGATGCTATAACAAAAAATACTAAAAACAGAATAAAACTAATATTTAAGGGGGGCCCCTTAAATATTTGTTTTATTCTGTTTTTATAAATAATGGTACGGAATCCTTCGTGCGCGAGTCCAACTCGCACTTGGCCGGTTTTTAAAAACAATCACTTTTTTTTAAATAGAACAAATTCCTTTACTATTCCTTAACTCTAAAATGGTCTATGCGATTTATTTCCGAACGAAAGTTTTGCCGTCAATAAAAATCAACTGACAGCCGTCAAATCAGTTG
Organism: Cerastis leucographa; assembly: GCA_963082945.1. Lineage (NCBI taxonomy): Eukaryota > Metazoa > Arthropoda > Insecta > Lepidoptera > Noctuidae > Cerastis > Cerastis leucographa. The sequence goes on from OY720366.1 coordinate 16,390,157, forward strand.
CAGTCAAATTGACAACGTCACAAATTAATTTGTTTTGCTAGCGGTATATTTCTAAAACTAGCGAGATTTATTTACCCAAACAGCATTAATATTTCACGCGTTTATGTGTTATCGTGTGAGTTGTGTAGGACCAACGTGTTCACTTACAATGTCCATTTTATGACTGCAAAATGTGTGATGAAACGATCGAAGAACGTCAAGACAACGAATTTGCAGCATTACAGGTTAGTAAATTGCTATATTTGTATTAAATAAAAACATTTCTGGATGATGAAAATAAATACTGATTTTCATAAGACAAGGATAGTTCTATACTGTTAGGTTTATTACAATCTATTAGATTTTTATGGTTCCCGGTTTTTTTTTCCGTCGTAGCGGGCATTAAAATTAGGCCATGGTTACTATTTTTACACACACGGGAAGGCCTAGTATTTATTTTTATTTTTACTAATGCGGTTTTCATGTACAAACCAAGATATGGTTTGATAAACAAAATAAACAAATCTAGTTTTGTCATAGATTAAGTACATACAGAGGAAATAGGTAATTTGGATGAGCTGATAAAATATCTGATTCCCAAAAAATGAACTTGATAACAAATGCGATTGCACTAGTACCAATGGAATGATCTATAATCTTGAAATTACACTTGATGAAGTGGGTCTATTGATGAAGTGCGTATTTCATATTATTGTGTCTTATGTACTCAATTATAAAATTATGTTAATGTTATTCTATTATACTTAATACTGAACTGCCGAGTTCTAACATAGTTTAAGGCCCATATCCTTCTAAATTTGTAATCTTGATGAAAATTAACATTAAGTATTTACCGAGTTGATATTAGTGAGACAATAATAAAAAATTCGGAAACTTATAAAACAAAATAAAAACTGCAAAACATAGTTGGAGAGAAGTATTGTTGACTTATTAAAAACAAGAATTATTTTTAGCATTCTGAGTATTTCTAAATACCCACTTACAGATAATATACTTACCTAAAACTGAATAAAAAGAAACCTCACTGTCCTAAACTATGTCTGACTGGTAAGCATGGACCAAACCAAAAAAAACATAGGTAAAAATAAATTTAATTTTACTTTGGCAGGCAATTTACTGTGATGCTGTAGTGGATAACCGAGAGGCCATTGCATGGAAGATATGGAGGCCTATAGATCTAATGCTCACCTTGAACCCCTTGCACAATTCCGATATCAAAGGCGTACACTGTTCTGTTACTTTACATTTTAAATGTTGTGTAAAGTATCCTGATAAGTATGTATTATAAGTTTTTCCTCAAAATTAACATGTGTTAGCCAATTTTAGTGTAAATTAAAGCAAAAAGTAAACCTTTTAAATAAAAAGTTATCCTGCTAATATTATACATGCGAAAGTTTGGTGAGGATGTATGGATGTTAGTTACTCTTTCACTCAAAAACTACTGAATGGATCTGGATGAAATTTGTGGAAAATAGTGAAAGAGCACATGGATACTTTTGATCCCGGCAGAACGACCCGTGGCACAATATATGACCAAACTGAAGGCGAAGCCGTGGACATTAACTAATTAACAATATTTTAAAGGTTCAAGATGTCTGTATAAAATTACATTCATCGAATAAAACTCTAATACTTATTGTTTTTCGTTTTTTTTTTATGTGATTTTTAATAATCCTAATAAATCTCTTTAGTTGGGCTTTGCCTTCAGTACATATTGAACACTAATCAATATTATTTGCGACGTTTTCAGGCCACTAAGTGTGGCGATCCACAAAATGCGTGGCTTATCAACTGAAAATTGTACAAAATTATTGTCAGAATTGGAAGAACTGGCAAAGAACTTACGTGGGGAAGTCTGTATATTTCAATTGGCCCAACATGCTCAGGTAATTATAGTTGCACTTGGTTTTATGCAATATGCAAACAATCACGCCTGTATCACTTTCAGGAGTAGGCAGAGTTCACACCTACCCACATTTAGCCCGTGATGTCTCATCATCTGCCTAGCGTTTTCCCAATTACTTTTGGTTCACTTCCGGTATAACCAAATGCAGGTGTATGATACCAATATTTTACAAGGAGCAGCTGCCTATCTGACCTCCACAACCCAGTTAGTACTGGGTAATAGCCCTTGGTAAGACTGGTTGACAGACGTTGGAGCCACTGATTACCTGTAACAAATGTCAAAGATTTAGAAATAACAGACGGGACAAGTGGCTTTAACGGCTTTAACAGTGTGGCCTGTTAAGGGTGTTAAACATAAAGGTACAGGTTTTCTTTCGTCTTGCGATCATGATAACCTACCTCGTAAAAGAAAACAACATTGTCTTAAATCAAAATCAAAACATTTTTATTTCACATAGGCCTACATGGGCACTTGTAAAAGGTCGACAAAAAGGTGCTCGGTTCGGGTTGGTCGTTTCCTATGGAGAAGAACCGGCAAGAAACTCCATGGTTACTCTTTTAAAATCATTTGGCTTTACAATTTTTCTATGTTACAGCGATGGCACTCAAGTATGAGTGGACATCGTAGGCCCGACAATAATTCGTTGCTTACTACAAAACGTAGATCAAGATAAAGAGTTACCAAGGATCTAGGAATCTATAAGGCCTACAATGTCCACACATTTACAAACAATCGATAAATAAGAAAAGAGTCTATACAAAAAAAAAAAAAGATATTGCAAAAAGATTAGATTAAAACGCTACGCACGCTCTTACGTACGCACTCTCGTTCCCAACCATCGACTGAAAAGTTATCCACACCTTAATTATTTTGCCTTGGCTTTCGGCTTAGGCTGCAGTACCACCTCAAGTGCTATGACAAACTTTGCACACTTGTAACAAAATGTTTTTTTTTTGTTATTTTACAGCAATTTCTGCACGAATACAACATACCAACTCTATCTTTTTATGATGAAATGTTAAAACAGAAGAATGAGCAAGAGCAGTTAAAACTACACGATCTGAAAGTTAAGGAAAATGAAGAGGTATATGGATTATTATTATTGCATAGTTATTTTCAACCCCCACCAAAAAAGAGGGGGGCTGGGATTGTAAGAATAACATGTCTGTCTGTGACGTCGTAGCTCCCAAACGGATAAGGCTCCTCGCCCACGGCGACTTCTTGTAGCGATTATTCGCGCGTTTTGTAAACGCGCTTCTGCATCGCTACTATCGCGCGGTAGTCGCGTTAGCAACGTGCGGCACATGCGATGCAAACGCGCGGCTGTATCGATCACCATGCGCGACAGCATCGCCACTGTATCGATGCAAATTACTAACTACGTAATCTTTCTTTTTCGGTTGGTTACGTTTACAAACAACGTAACCAATGTTATATCGACTGAGTCCATCTCACAACTGTAGCGTTCACAGGCGGCGCTTTCACATTTCTGTGTTGATGCTGAATCGCGTGTTTATCGCGACTAGAGATGGGCAAATGCCTGGGAATTTTTTGCAAATTGGGAAAATTCCTAATAAGTGCCCATAGATTTCTGTCATTAGACATTTATTTATCTAGGCAAAAATGTTTTGTTCCATAATTAATTTACTTCTTTAGTTTAGTTATGGTTTATTCTTTAAGGCCCTACCATACGCCAATGACCTTGAGCAAACGAGACATATTCAACATTAGCGCCGTTTACCGGACAAGGTTCGTGCGTCAAATGACGTTTCCGAAGAAAAGTAAAACATGAGCAGAACAGACACAATTTAGTTATAGCCCGCTCAACTCCGTGGCAGCTGATTATATTTTCATGACCAGATTTATTACGTTGATTTTTGTAGAAATAAAAACCCGGAAACCACTTTGTAGTATTTATTAGATTAATATTAAGAGATTGAGATAACAAAAAAGCAACATTGATGAGAGGCAAAATTATAAGAGAAGTAAAAGTGACATAAACGCATAGACAGCGGCATAAGGAACTGTCATGATCAACGTTGACATTAGATGCATCGGATAGCTACAGGCCCTTTTGCTCGTGACACAATGTGTTGTTTATTTATCTTCAACATCGTCCCTTAAACATAAACCCATTTTTGTGGCACAGTACTCCAGCTTTGAACATGGAGTAGCCTTGGTTAGTATGTCAGCGACCATTTCTCCGGTTTGTATGTAGTGTACTTCTATGGCACCTTCTGACACTTTTCCACGGACATAGTGGTGCCGTACATCAATGTGCTTTGTCCTGCTGTGATAACCATCTGTGCCTGAAAGTTTAATACAACTCTGATTATCACAATACAGAGACATTTTTACATTTTTTAAAAATGGCCAAAACTCTTCGTGATATTGTTTGAGCCACATTGCCTCTTGTACACAAGAGGACAGAGACATGTATTCTGCCTCTGTTGTTGATAAAGCAACAGTTGGTTGCCTTCTGGAGTTCCAGCATATGGAGCCCCCCTGAAAAAGAAAGACATAACCGGTACAAGAGCGCCGGTCATCTACTGAGCTTGCCCAATCAGAGTCACAGTATCCTTGAGCCATATCTTCATCAAGATTTTTCTTGTAACATAATCTGTAGTTCTGTGTTCCTTTTAAATATCTCATGACTCGCTTAACAGCATTCCAGTGTTGTAACTGTGGCTTGTTGTTATATTTACTGAGCATGTTGACAACAAAACTGATATCTGGTCTCGTCCCTTGAGACAAATACAGTAAACATCCAATAACTTCTTGATAGGGTACATTTTCTAATATTTGTGACTCATCTTCAGTGGGTTGTAGCTTTTCATTTACATCTATTGGTGTTTTTACTGATTTACATTCCATCATACCAAACTTGGTCAAAACTTCTTGTATGTATTTTTTCTGATCCAAGTAAATAATACCATTTTGTCTGTCTCTTTTCATATGCAAACCAATACAATATTTTAATTCTCCAATAATTTTCATTCTAAATTTTTCACATAATTTCTTCATTATGTCTTCACATGTGTTTTTACAGTTATTGAAAATAATCAGATCATCCACATAAACTGCTATAAATAGTATATCTTTACTATCAGTTATTCTGTAATAAATGCAGGGATCTAGATTTGAACGTGTCAATCCCAACTCTTTCAATGTTGAGTCTAACCTTTTATTCCATTGTCGACTTGCTTGTTTTAGTCCATACAGTGATTTTTTCAATAAACAAACCCGGTTGTCTACCTCATACATTGGTGGTTGGATCATGTATATTTCCTCATCTATGTATCCCTGTAGGAATGCAGATACAGCATCCATTTGATAAATTTCCAAGTCATACTTGGCTGCCAGAGCAAATAAGTATCTAAGTGAGGTTAGTCTCACAACTGGGGAATAAACTTCTTGGTATTCCAAACCTTTCTTCTGAGCACAGCCTTTAATAACCAGGCGTGCCTTATATTTAGAAATTTCCCCCTTTTCATTGAGTTTCGTTTTAAAAACCCATTTACATGGTATAGCACGTTTCTTACTTGGTAAATCAGTGAGTTCCCAGGTACCGTTTGTCATCAGAGACTTATATTCATCATCCATGGCTGCTCTCCAGGAACATGCATCAGGGCTTGACAATGCTTCCTCAACTGTTACTGGATCTGTAATTTGTGTGACACACATGTAATTTCTAACATGACTTTCATTATTTTGTTTCTGATGAGGTCTCAGGGTAACATTTGAATCATTTGCTTCACTGTCATCAAAATCACTAGTGTTAGGGTAGTAAGTCTCATCCCCAGGAATGCAGCTTTCAAAAGATTCAAAAGATGATGTGCTCTGCTGTGACAAAGTAACATCATTGTCAGTCTGTGACAAATTAATATCATTTTCTGTTTGGAAACTGTTATCTAAACTGATTACCTGCTCTGTGCTGCTTGATGTCAACTCAATTGATGTAAGCTGAGACTTGTCTACATCATTTAAAGTTTCTTTCATGACTTTACAGTTTTCTATGAAAATGACATCTCTACTTATTTCTACTTTATTATTCATTAAATTATACAACCTGTAGCCTTTGGTATGTTCACTGTAGCCTAGAAAAATCATTCCATTTGATTTTTTATCCCATTTCAAGCGTTTTTCCTTTGGAATATGTACCATTGCCTTTGAACCAAATATTTTCATGTGAGAAATGTTAGGCTTTTTTCCTGTCCACATTTCTTCTGGTGTTTTATCTGAAATGACCCTTGATGGAGACCTGTTGACTATGTAGGCTGCTGTGGCCACTGCTTCAGCCCAAAAACCTTTGTGTAGCTCGGCATCAAATAACATGCACCTGGCTCTTTCCACCAATGTCCTGTTCATGCGCTCAGCAAGTCCATTCTGCTCGCTTGTATATGGGCTGCTCCGCTGATGTTGGATACCAGCTTTGGCTAGAAATTGTAGAAAATCATTATTGACGTATTCTTTGCCATTATCGGTTCTTATTGTCTTAATTTTACGGTCCAACTGATTTTCTACTCTATTTTTGAAGTTTTCAAATACTGACCTCACATCTGTTTTATTTTTTAGAAAATAAATAAATACTTTTCTTGAATAATCATCAATCAGGGTAACAAAATATCTAGCCCCTCCTATAGATGGGGTTTCCATTGGCCCGCAAAGGTCAGAGTGAACGACTTCCAATAGTGCACTTGCTCGGGAACCAGAACTGGGGAATGGCAATCTACTTTGTTTTCCTTCAATACAGGGTATACAGGTTGTAGGATTTGTGCCTACTAATTTTATTCCCTCAGCACATGACTCTAGCTTCTTTAAATCTGCATAATTTAAATGACCCATGCGTCTATGCCATACATTCATATTCTTATTATTTACTGCTGTGTTGGCTATCACCTTTTCATTATTGTCAATGTTTTTTATCATGTAAGTATCATTCATTAGCTGGGCATTTGCAACACATTGCCCTCTTTGGTTTAATATTTGGCAGCCTGCGTGGTGAAAGTTTATTTTGCACCCACTCTGTATGATTTTGCTGACAGAAAGCAAATTTGTTGACAATTTAGGAACAAATAAGACATTTCTTACCAGAATTGCATTGCTGCTGCCATCTTCTCCAGGCACGTTCAGAGTTACATTACCACTGCTTACCACATCCAAAGTTTTATTATCGGCTATGCGAATAGTTTTGACAGGTGATGCCTTCTCATCCTCCAGCCAGTCCCGGTGCATGGTCAGATGCATAGACGCGCCGGAGTCCACAAACCAATTTTTTGTGTCATTTGCACTAGAAGCTGAAAAAGCTGCAATGAAACTATTAGTATTATTGTTACTTTTACTATTTTTCTTGAACCAACATGCGTTGCTGAGGTGCCCGTTTTTGTTACAATTGTAGCACCGTGGGCCCTTCGCCTTTTTGTCTTTGTCTTCTTTTGGGTTCGGTTTGTTCTGTTTATTGTTCTTTTTATTATTTTTAGTATAGAAAGCTGAAGACTCTGAAACATTTACTTCTTGTAAAAGTTTTGTCTTTATGAAGTCTGAGGAAATTTTAACACCAGAGCTCTCAATGCCCATTATCATGGGTTTATATGTATCCGGAAGCCCTGCCAGCATCAGTGTGCCTAACCATTCTTCGTCCACCTGGAACTTGATCCCTCTGAGCTTGTGTGCAGTTACCATAATTTTATTAACATATTCTTCGACTGAAGCACAGTTGCTTAGTGATGTGTTAATTAAATCTTTGAGTAAACCTACTCTCCTTGATAGACCTGAGTCTTCAAATGCATTTTGTAGGTTATACCACACCTCCTTTGCAGTCTTGGCATCTTGCACGTGTACATAGTTGATGCTATCGACGAGGAGGATTATTTTTGACTTAGCTTTGAGATCCTTCGCGGCGTCTACCGGTTTTCCAACGATTGGTTCTATGCAGTCCCACAATTCCTCATGCTCCAAATAAGTTTTGACTGCAAATCTCCATGTGTCATAATTGCTTCTGCCGGTCAATTTTGCGATTTGTAGATTGGTGTTCGCCATGCTTGCCAATTAGGATATTTTCCTTTAAAATCCTCGGATTGGAATACAACACGCACAAAAACGGTGTGCGCCGGCGTCGATTTTACCAATACAAATTTTTCTGAAAATAATATCTGAAACCTAAAAATACTAGCTAGATGGTCTGGGACGGCCCATAACCTGTAGAAATAAAAACCCGGAAACCACTTTGTAGTATTTATTAGATTAATATTAAGAGATTGAGATAACAAAAAAGCAACATTGATGAGAGGCAAAATTATAAGAGAAGTAAAAGTGACATAAACGCATAGACAGCGGCATAAGGAACTGTCATGATCAACGTTGACATTAGATGCATCGGATAGCTACAGGCCCTTTTGCTCGTGACACAATGTGTTGTTTATTTATCTTCAACAATTTTCTATCTAAAAACAAAGAATGAAACGGATACGAAAAAATAATCTAATTTTGATGTTCAAATAATTTCATGTAAGTATCGTTTTTAAAACACATATCTTACTACTAAAACAAAACAAGCAGTTACCGGAATATTATTACTATAAGGACAACAGTGGTAATTGTAAATATACCCATAATAATTGTTAGATGTTTCTTAATGTTGCAATGAATACTACTTTTGCGAATATGAATACGAATCAGAATAATAATTTTACCATTCGACGAATACGAATACCTACATATCTAATTATTGTTGTAAATTATTAGTTTAGAAAATAAAACACAATAAAACATTATTTGATAACTACTTTACTAATAACTTCTTGTACATTTTTTAATTTGAAATCATAATGTTCAAATTGCAAACGCTAATAATACCGAACATCAACAAAATAGTATGTTCCGTAACGTAACCTACTTGAATCGGGTGCTCGGTCTCTTCTGCACAGATAAATTGCATATAATATATGACGGCGGGAGCGTGGGCGTAACGATAACAGGGGCGTCATCGTTATTGTTTCTTGATTCGGGTTCCATGAAGGTGTACTCGGGCAAACCAGTGAAAAGTAGGTTTAAAAACAAATCACAGTCACGTATAATACTTGGTAATTACAATAAGTGGCAATTTAAATAACTAGGGCTTGTACGGTGGACGTGACAGTTTCGATCGTATGATCTCAACGGAACAAAATCCCAGTCTAGTCTCTTGGATCGACTCTGTCCGCGTGTTTTTGGCGGAAGAATTCAAGATTTCGCGCCAATTCACGGTGTCCACTGTACTAACCAATCAACCAATGAGAATCGAGTAACAGTTTGACCAACATTATGGAATCAACGAGTTGGTACTACCAACTTGGTAAAAAATAATAATTAAAAAGAACTTTCAGTCTTGAAATCGCTTGCGACGACACGGCCAAACTGATGAGTCACACGTCCTCGTGTGCATCTGTAACAATATTCTCATTTGTAGCAAAACTATTGCTCGGCTTAACCTGACTACGAGGTAAACATAAAAAAAGCAAGAATTCGAAAGATATCTCACAAGTAAACATACTCAGAATAAACTTCAATGATTGTACAGTGAACTTATTCACAAACACACAACACTAATATGACCCGGCTGCTCGGCAGCGTAGTCTCACTGAGACCCAATCAGTAGTCTTATTCAGACCCGAACACTAGTCTCACAGAGACCCAGTAGTAGTCTCATTGAGACCCGAACACTAGTCTCACAGAGACCCAATAGTAGTCTCATTGAGACCCAAACAATAGTCTTATAGACCCAGCCACCATACATCTAGCCGCGCATTGCGCCCTGAACGACTCATAGAATCGCAGTTACAACTACGACCAGACTGTACAGTTTGATTAAGAAAGGTAGTTACCTAAGTAACTTAGTCATTTCAGTGTGCGTCATATTCTAACAAAAGCGGAAGCATTTTCACTATTATTATCAACATTCAGTTCAGATGGAATTTACATTGAGGTATCTTTCCAACACGATCGTGGGCATACTTATACTTCTGTTACTGGTCAAAGATTTCAAAGCATAACGATCGCTTTCAAGCACATCAGTTATTTTAAATGGACCTTTATATTTCGGATCTAATTTTGTTTGGCTTTGCTCTTCGTTTTGAATAAGAACCATGTCACCGACATTGAATTTACAAATTTTGCCTTGTTACTGTCAAAACAAGACTTCTCGTAACTAGAATTATGTTTCGATGTTGTGGGCTGCGTGCTCTCACGTCTCTGAAATATCTACCTCAACTTCAGTATCGTCAGCAGTCAAAAGATTCAATGGTCTAGGATAGGAATCTGATTCAAACCACTAGCACAATCAAGGCAAGTGAAATAGTTGCGCCATTCAGCCTAGATATTTGGTCGTCTATACGCGGAAGTGGAAATCTATCTGGCACCGTATTCGAATTTAACTCGCGATAATCTATCACCATTTGGTGTGAACCATCACACTTTTCCACAAGAAGAATCGGGCTAGCAAACGGAGAACTACTCGGTCGGATTATGTTTGCATTCAACAACTCGTTTACTTTGTCACGCACTACATCTCGTTCGCGGGCGGCAGGCGGTAAGGGCGGCGATAAACAGTACGGGTTGCATCTTTTAAACGAATTTTCATTTCGCCTGTAGTTACACGAGTTGACGGTAAACCATCAATAAATCCAAACAAGAATTCATTCAACACACGTTCAAGACTAGCTAAATACGGGTGAAACGTCGGTATTAATTGCACTAATATTAATTTCTGTCACCGCGGCAAAACAACAAACCGGTTTTGTTATCACTAGATTCCCTCTCGACAAGGTAGCACTCAAATCATAATTTAAAACATCGGAGCCTATCATTCATTATGATATGCGTCATAAATTCATGTGTACTACAAGAAATAACAAAAGTAAACAATGTCCGTCAATAACTACCTCACACATCATAACATTTGTTCGGTACAGTAATCATTAGCTTTACCAACGCCTGTTAATCTTATGTTAGCAACGGAACGCTCGCCTAAGAATTTATTCGCGATACTTTGCTTTACGAGAGAACACTTGGCACCACTATCGAAATAACACATGTACGACTCACCGGATTATGTTAGCCCTCCACGTACACCTTGGACTTGGCAGTAGTTGACTCTTCGTTCCACGGCCGCGCCGCTGCTGCTGCTGGTGTTGCTCGTCTTCGGACAGCGAGGCGCGATGTGGCCTCGTTCTCCACAGCGGAAGCAGGTGACATCTTTCTTGGTATCCGATGATGACGAAGGCGTAGTGGTAGAAGTGGTCCCTTGGGTAGTTTGACTATTTTTACGTAAACGACAGTCGATTGCTTTGTGTCCAGTTTTATGACAATAATTGCATTGGAATGGCATGTTGCTTGGTTTTGTTCGTTTAGCGTCCACGTTGTTGTCGACGTGTCGATCATGTTTTCTCTTCAACGATAATGCGTTTAATTCTTGAATCAACTTCGTTCTCGTTTTAATATCAGTTGTAAAAGCTAGTCGGTTGATTCGACTATCCATTTTAGCTAAATGAGCAAGTACGTACGATACCGCAATCTCCTCACATTGCATGTCCTTCCATTTCGCTATGAGTGACGTCATCAAACGGCTCGCGTAGGCAGTTAAATTTTCACCATCCTTTTGTTGACTGTTATTTGCATTAACTATAGTCGCTGCACAGGTTTCCGCACAATCATATTGCGCGAGAAATAGGTCCTTGAACTGGCTCCATGTCATACCAGCATGCGACACTTGAGATAACCAAGTCGATGCACTTCCTTTTAAAGATTTGCTTAGCGAAATAATTAGCGCGCCTCCTTCCATCGGATGTTCTGTGAGGCAAATGTCCACCGTCGAGCACCAAACACGTGGATCGACGTCTGGTAGGTCTGGGTTGAACTCTGGCAGCTTGATTGAAGTTGGCGTCGGCGTTGATCCTCGCATGGCTTCAATCATGCGCATGGTAATTTGATTCTGCTGTTCGAGGAGTTGGCGCCAATAGATATCGGTGGTAGGCGCCCGAGCTGATCCCACTGCTGATGACGGCGGGAGCGTGGGCGTAACGATAACAGGGGCGTCATCGTTATTGTTTCTTGATTCGGGTTCCATGAAGGTGTACTCGGGCAAACCAGTGAAAAGTAGGTTTAAAAACAAATCACAGTCACGTATAATACTTGGTAATTACAATAAGTGGCAATTTAAATAACTAGGGCTTGTACGGTGGACGTGACAGTTTCGATCGTATGATCTCAACGGAACAAAATCCCAGTCTAGTCTCTTGGATCGACTCTGTCCGCGTGTTTTTGGCGGAAGAATTCAAGATTTCGCGCCAATTCACGGTGTCCACTGTACTAACCAATCAACCAATGAGAATCGAGTAACAGTTTGACCAACATTATGGAATCAACGAGTTGGTACTACCAACTTGGTAAAAATAATAATTAAAAAGAACTTTCAGTCTTGAAATCGCTTGCGACGACATATATATAAATTTATAGTCTATGACAACGAGACAATCATGAAAAACACAAAAGTCACGATAAAATTTGAATTAAGGCTCAAAATATGTAAAAAAATAAATGTTATCTACAACGATCCAATATTACACTGCTTTTAATTCAAAAAAACTAAAAAGGCAGTAAAAATGTTTTTTTTTTATTTGTCAACTCGCGCGTGGTCTGACCATCACGAGGTGCCGCAGCAGACTAAAATGACACTGAGACGTAGGTACTCGGCGCGACCTTGTGCTTGCGTATGTTTTTAAAATAATACAAATTATTAATAAAAAGACGAACTAAAAAAAGTTACCATGGGAATTCTCATCTTTTTAAATTTCCTATCTTTGAGTGTAAGAATCGATTAAAACGCATTTCTTGTTATCGAGAATTTTCGGGCTAATAGACGTTTGATAGACATTTTTTTATTCAAAATGTAGCTAATAAAATAAAATTCTGACAAGCCGAAATAATAAACATGAATTCCTTTATGAGTGATATTTTTTTCATGTTGATAGACCTAGTAACTTTTTCAGAATATAGAGTTGAAAAACCTGATTTGACAACTCTTACGCCCTTAAAGGTGTATTTTTAGGAATTTGCACATTTTTATAAATCCGTGTTTACTTACATAATTACCCGGCGGCCGGCGTAAAAATACTTGCATCGTGAGAAGGGTGCGGGGCGAGGGATGTATACTGTTATGGTTAGTTGTTTTAAGGTGAAAGCGACGACGGTAGACCGCGAAACTCAAACATTAATTCCTGTTTAACGACCCTATTTTTTTATTCCTTGCAATTATTTATTTATTGCAATATGTCGGGCAGTAATAAATGTATGCCCAAAATGCCGGGAATAGGGGATAATCCTATTATTTTTTTTCTTTGTCCGTCGGGTAGTTTATTGAAAAGTATTGGACACGTATTTTTTCTTTTTTCACGTGGTCATAAAATTACGGAGATATATTGAGTTGAAATGGCGCATGACGTCACATGTAGGTAAGTTTTATACCCACTTGTGACGTAATAAGCCCCCACTCTCCAACATTAATGAGTTCTAACTAAGTATTTTTTTGATATTTTGATAAAACAAAAAATAAGTGTCTAATTTTTTTGTATTACCTGTCTGACGGACAAAATAGAATGTCGTTTTCTTTACCCAGTCCGATCCCCTATTGACCATAATTTCCTACCGAGCCGAGCTGCCCATCTCTAGTCGCGACTGAAGCGCGACAGCATCGCGATAGTAGCGATACAGACTCTGGGCGAAGCTACACAGCCAGCGACAGCATCGCGAGTGTTGCGATACGGACTCTGGGCAAAGGTACACAGCCAACGGCTGTATTGATACATTTGCGCGACACCATCGCTACAGAAAGCCTTGGGCGAGGCCTCTAAACCGATTTTGATTTTGTTTTTTCATTCGACAGGTGACTTGAAGGTATTTTTAGCTATGATTCAAGAAAATCTAATCAGCCATTTGCCTATCATCAGCTATTTTGTAGCCAATACTGTAATAGTAATCATAAGTTTTTTTTGCAGTAAAGTATAGTCCAAAATTGTCATTATTTCAGCGACAAAAAATGAAGGATGAGATTCAAAGGCGGCAAGAAATCCTCAAATCTGGCAGGCAGCGTATTTATAGATCTAGTTTTAGCCAGGAAAATGATAGTCTTGATGGTCAAGGAGATGCTCCTGAACTTGTTTAGTAAGTATAGGCATTCAACATTTTATTCTTATGTTTTATAACATACTAGCAGCTGTTCCCGCGACTTCGTCCGCGTGGAATTTAACAAAAAAGTTTTTATTTTCCATTTTTTATAATAATTTTAGAATTTTTCTAAACTAGAAGCCTAAGTTACTCCTTATCATATCAGCTATCTGCCAGTGAAAGTCCCGTCACAATCGGTCCAGCCGTCCCAGAGATTTTGACAGAAGTTGTAGTTTATAAAGGAGAGAGGTACTATAAAGAAGGGATTTTGCGAAGTTAAATAAAAAACATAACATTCGAGTTCGTCATTTTAAGTCCCATGTTACAGGGGGTGAGCCTATTACCATCAACCGGATAAAAATCTAAACTCCGTGGCAGGGGGTCTACTCTCTAAGTCCGTCAACGAAAATACCGGTCCCTCCGTTTCTAGCCTTATACTTCGAAATGAAACCTACTCCCTAATATTTTCGAGTTTTGAAAACATATCGGGAGTAAGAACAACTGTCCAATCGTCTTGCCATTAGGTTTTAGTTCGGGCTCCTAACGAATCCTATGTTCATAAGTGATACGGAGTAGGAAACGACCTTAACTTCGGCCGAAACTATGTATTTCTTGCTTAGGGAGTAGACCCCCTGGCTACTGAGTAATTCCAGATTAAACTCGAAACTGAAAGTCAAAGCATTTATTTCAATTCGACCATTACAGGCACTTTTGAAAGTCAAAAAACAAAAAAAAAACCGCGAAGCTACAGTCCCAGTCACAAGGCATAATAACTTGTAAAAGTAGTTAGTAGTAGTTGCCCATTCCAAAGCTTAGATCTCTATGGAGAAGAATGGGCAAGAAACTCCATGGACACATTAGAAAATCCAATAACGTTTTTTCCGGCCTTGGAATTGAAACCAATACCTCATGCTCAGCAAAAGTACTTGCAACCACCAGAACACTAAAGAACTCCTATTACCATTTTCAGTTACGCCGACGACAAAATGTCTCCAGTTAAGAAAATAGTTCGAACTAAAACTGTGGATATACCTTGTACTTGTAAGAGTAAAGGCGTTCAAGTGATCAGGGTCACTCAGAGGAATAATAAGAAAGTTTATATCGGAAACTGTTTAGGTAAGTTATCCGAATATCCGAACCTTACATGGGATCGGATATTCGGATGCATATTTACTTAAAGTACATTTTTACCCTACAAAGGGTACAAAAGTATGGAAGCGGCTTCTTATAATATATTTTTTCCGGAATTAGCGGGAGTTCGTAAAAAAAAATTAATTAATTATAAACTTGTAACATATAAAACTTAGTATTTCTTTCTATTCTGTTTAAAACTAGGCAAGATTTTTTTTACTTTGCTGATTAGTAACTAAATTCAAATACGGATAATGGAACTTATGAATGGACTAATAACAATGATTATTTTGGTCCTCGAACTCGCACTCCATACTAGTCAACACTCAGACTTTAGGTATATATGTATCCGAATATCCGATCTGTAGTTATAAGTATAATCAGCAAATAATGTTCCCACAGCTGGGACACTGGCTCCTCTCTATGACAGGGAGTGGGCTGTAATCTACCACGCAGGCCTATTGCGGTTTGCTAGATGTCACTTGCTTGGCCTATGCGCCATATCTTGTGCTCGGCTTATAGAAGAATTTGAGAACTTAAAATGTAAAATATTGTAGATTTGATACTTGAAAATGTAGCAATGGTAGAAAATGCCCGAGGCGTTATGTCCGCGTTTTTACAGTGTTTTTTATACTTGTGCATAAAGTTTTAATAAATAAATAAAATGTCAAATCACAGGCAGCTTAAAAAATACTAGTAACGAAAGCTCGGATGTATAAAGACTCACAACCATACTACTTCAACTTCCTTAAAACTTTAGCAAAATATAACGGTAAAGATTCCTCAACAGGTCACTCCTCAAACGGCGCCACCACCTACCTAGCGATCGACGACGAAGGAGAGCGATTGATCGCTAAAAAATGGATCGCACCTCCAGCCAACGACTTCCAAACAAGGACCCGACAACTAACCTCCATGCAACAAGATCTGAAAGCCATGTCACGACTGAACCACCCCACTTTAACCCCCTATTTAGCCATGGAAACAATAAAAGACGCAAACAAACGGACAACAAAACAGTACATATATTTATTTAGGAATTTCGTTCTAGGCAGTGCTTTAAAAAGTGTTAAATTTAGACTGAGTGTGTTAAGTGATCGTTACGAGGGGTTAAAGTTACTGAGGCATGTTGGTTTGGGGGTTTTAGGGGCGTTGAAAGAGCTGCATAGTGTTGGGATCGTGCATAAGGATGTGCGGGGTCAGAATGTGTTCTTGGATGACGTTGGAGGGGTCAAGTTGGTGGGGATTGGCCTTGATATGAGGCTCGCGGAGATGATCGATGGTGACGCTTATTGTGACAGGTAAGATGAAGGTATGATCATGTTTTAATTACTTATTTTTCTCAAACTTTAATGTGAGCTATACACAAGTTCGTATGGCCGTAGTCCGGCGGCAAAATCGAATATTTGTTGAAAATTGCAGATTAGGTCGAGTTGTGTCGCGCTGACCCGAACATGGTTGAGGGATCGTAAATGCCGAACAGATTGCCGATCGGCACGATCCGCGAATGAAAGCCAAGTAGGGAACACAAGATGAAAAAATTGCCATAAATAAAATAAATCAAAGTAGATGTTGTTCTTCCGTCGTGTCATAGATGATGCTGTAGTACTTTTTGTTGTAAGTTGCTTCTTGTAGGTCTACACCTATAAGGTTCCTAATAATTTTAAATTGGTTTCCGAGGTGTTTATCTGCTTAGCTTTGCATAATATTTCCCAATGTATGCAGCGTGGTGACTGCCACGTATTGGTTTTGTTAAACAAATGCAAGCAATTCAGGAGATCTCCAAAAATATGTATCGAAATGCCCATTGTAATTGAAATAAACTTTTTTTTTAATGCTGCCGATGCGAATGCGCCGACCGAAGAAGTGCATAGCTCCCTAATATTTCTGTCTTTTAAATGAAATAGATGGTTTAACTTGGTCCTGTTAATACTCCTGTGTCCAAAGATGCCATGCATCATGACATTGATAAATACAAAACAATGCAATACAGTCGACTCTCTCTCTCTACGCTACTTTTTGCATAGATATGAGATGTACTCTGACGGTGACAATCCTTTAGCAACCGTACTGTAACAAGAATAACAATCACTTTAACTTTGACAGACTCATCAGTGCCAGCAACCTAACATCGAAACTGAACGCTTATTGCTACGGAGCTAAAGATCAGTGTGTTTCTTCCACAGACGCAAAGTCCGAGCTAAAATATCTGCGTACGACTGTACTTATTAAAATCAAGTCATTTATTCAAATTAAGCTGATAATCAGCACTTTTTGTACGTTACAATTACAAGTGACATTCGCCCAAAACGCCCGCTCGTCGCCAGTTCCTAGTGTTAATTTAATACCTTTTAGTTCCCTAAATTAATTCTAGATGGCGTGCAATAAAATCGCTTCAATCATAGTCCACAACAAAAACAAGTTCCTTTGCGGAGCAACAGATGGCGTTATAAAAAATCTTTAATCCTCAATCTCTGATATGTATTTTTTATACTGTTTTCAGGCAAACAGCAGCACAAGATATTTATGCTACAGGACAGATGTTACTGTCAATCGTGTCACAAGAACGAACCTATTTAGAAATACCGCCCCATCTTCCAAGTTCCGCTAAGGATTTCTTTGCAAGGTATGTTCTAATATGTTAACATTAGAATCTAGACGTAAGTTTTTAGAAGCCAACATACTACATGGTATTCTTCATAATCGCTTTGATTCCATTGATCTCACGAGTAAATTATGTTATGTGGTCCCCGCACTGTAAATAAGCGTAATGTCCGTGCAGGTACATTGTTCGCTGTAAATACTTGTCTGACTAATTCAGGATTGCGTTGCTCTATCCGTCGTATAGTGGAATCTTATAATTGCAACTTCATTGATGTTGCTTGAGAGTTGTTGATTTTTGTTTGTTCGAAATTGTTTAAGTCCAATGTTTTCAAAATCTTATAGATATCTAAAGACAATAACAAGTAGTATGAATCCTTTATTCACAATATAATTTATTTCACCTATTTTATTTATTTTTAGAGATGAATTCTTTTGTACTGTTAGTTCCTTTTTTCATAATTTTACTTCTTACCTGTGATACTTAATAAGGAAAAATCCCACATTTATTTTTATTTAATTGTATCTCTATTTTTTTTTTAATAATTAACTAATCGTATTGTATTTTAATAGCCATCTTTTTTTAATGTACATCTTATTAATGATAATTTAGTGACACCTTTTATACCTAAACTTAATTTTATTAACATGAGGATAATGTAGTCGGCTGCAATATTGTTATTACCCAAACTATTTATTATTTGTAAAATTTATATTGTAGCTGTTTATTGTCCCATAAAAAAAAAAAAAAAAAACCAATGCTGCTTTCGACGATAGTAAGAGACATTGAAATTAATGCTAAATCAAATGTACTGTTGGATTTCTACTCATTGACGCAAAGCTAAATCCTACAAAAAGTATGAAAAATTGTTGCATACCATTACCGTACATTGAGCATGATGTCCTGGGTTCGATTCCCGGGCTAAGCCAAGCTAAGGGCTATTCGATATTAGTTAGTAGCAGCCACGGAGTCTGGGTTTGTGACCGATTGATGTCAATAGGCTAGTCCAGTAATACATGGGATTTAATCATAACTAGCATAATAAAGGTGTACTACTAGATACACCCCTGCCTAACCTTTCAGGATTTATAAGAGTGACTAGCTGTGCCCGCGACTTTGTCCGCGTGTAATTAGTTTTTTTTTTTTTAAATAGAGTCTATAGCTGATGTAATAAGGAGTAGCCTAAGTTACTCCTTATTACATCAGTTATCTGCCAGTGAAAGTTCCGTCAAAATCGGTCGAGCCGTTCCAGAGATTAGCCGGAACAAGCAGAAAGACAGACAGACACAGACAAAAATTGAAAAAAATGTTATTTCATTCTCGTATATATACCGTATATACATTCATTTGCATGTTATTTAAAGCGGTTATTTTAATATTACAAACAGACACTTCAATTTTATTTGTCATCAGCCTATAATGTTCCCACTGCTAGGACACAGGCCTCCTCTCTATGAGAGGGAGTGGGTTGTAATCCACCACGCGGGCCCAGTGCGGTTTGGTAGATGTCTCATGTCTTCGAATTTTTTGTTCTAGGACGTGCCGGTTTCCTCACGATGTTTTCTTTCACCGTTTTTGAGGGCAGCGGTGATGAAATAAATTACACAAAGTAATGAGCCTGCCTGGTTCGAACCAACGGCTTACTGCTCATAAGTCGTAGCTGCCACCACTGCACAACGTATTTATTTGTATAGATGTTGTTTTCCTTTTAAAAATAGGTGTTTAACGGAAGACGAGCAATCTCAGTGGTCAGCGGAACAGCTGATGAACCACGTGTTTCTTATCGACGCGCCTGCCAGACCGCCCAGCAGTAAGACGAAGGATGATGAAGGCAGTTGCTCTGAGGTACGTAAATCTTCATTATTATTCTCTTGACGTTATACCATTTTATTTGGGGTTGCAGCGCTGACTGCTTCTTTCATAATTTCTATTAGCAAGAAATAAAACAAATAAGAGTGTTTAAGTGTTTTATGTTTTTTCCTGTGTGCTCTACTGTGTGTACATAAATAGTAAAATAAATAAATGATAAATTAATACATAAATAAGAGTGTCTGTGTGAGCACAGGACAAACAATAAAACTAAAATCATCTCATCTGCTCTGGTCGGCTTCCAGTCTAACCGGATGCAGCTGAGTACCAGATTTCAAATAAAGCGACTATCTGACCTGCATGATCCAGTAACTGGGTAATACGATACCCCTTGGTAAGACGGGATGTCAGACTTTTGGGTTCTGACTACTCATAACGACTGTCAAAGATCTACAAATGACAGCCGGGACCAATGGCTTACCGTACTTTCCGAGGCACGAAAGAAATTCGGTATGTAATCATGGTCACCCATCCACAGACCAACCTCGGCAAGTACGGCTTAAACTTGAAGATCGACCCATGCTGATGTTATTATTTAGCCACGAGTTCCTATAAATTTTTTAATCGTTTAAAATGACTGAGTACGTGTACCGAGGAAACGATACGTTATTTCGAAATAATTTCGATCGTATGATCCCTTGCTGCATCGTTATTACTTAACCTTTAGTTATGAAATTAATTTGTAAGATATTCAAGGATTCACTCTATAAATCATACATTTTAGAAACACGATTACTTGTAGTTTTCTCGATAGAAAATAATGCCAAAGTAATGTCTAAAAAAGAAAATAAATCCTCAGTACGGCGTAAAACCTTCACGGAAGGTCATCAGCTTTTAAATAATAACAAAACTACATTTTTTCTATAACGTATACATTTTAGATTTTCAAAATATGTATTGGTTTTAATAATATGAAAGAAATACCTAAATTTGCGCGCGTTCCGTCCATTATAACTAGAGCCGCCACTCTTCCCGGAGCGTCGCGCGCGTCTGTTTTACGAGCACATACACGGAGCGCATAGATACCTACCGCCAGAAACTCGGTGCGCTCTTAAGAAGATCTACTAAATTGTAATGTATACAGGACGATGAAGCTGTAAAGAAGATTCAGCACTCCAGCCCTGTCACTAACGGTCATTCTCGCCTACACGCCGAATTTGAAGTGCTTACTTGGCTCGGCAAGGGAGCCTTCGGAGATGTCTTGAAGGTACATATTTAGATTTGCAAACTTTACGACGACGTAAGCCATTTATAAGCAAACAGAATGTATAATATACTACCTAATGGCTTATACACGGTGTAAATCACCTCATCACGAAGCCGTCAACCAAGCATTCTGTACATGAAACTAAGTAACTTTACGCAAAAATTATTGCTGGGAAACGACTTTTTTTTGGGGGGTGTAAAATCATGTTTTGTGGTAGTACTCAATGATACGCACTCAAAACATTGTGCTGATGGACGGATTGAATAGTACGGGGGTCGTGGAGGTAAAAATCTCACATTAAAAACTTGTATTTAAAAAAAATACTTGTCAAAAAGTTGGAACTTTGACCCCTAATATCTCCATAACTAGAAGGGTTGGGACCCTTCCAAGTATGGTGTAGAACAAAAAAATGATCGCAATGACAGGGAGAACCAGTGCCTTTCGGCTTCGTTAAGAGGTGTTTTACACCCTTTATGCTAAATTAAAGTTACACTACATCATCATCTGCCTAGCCTTTCCCCAAACTATCTTGGGGTCGGCTTCCAGTCTAACCGGATGTAGCTGAATGCCTGTTTTTTACATGAAGCGATTGCATATCTGACCTTCCAGTAACTGGGTAATACGATACCCCTTAGTAAGACTGGATGTCAGACTTTTGGTTTCTGACTACTCGTAACGACTGTCAAATATCTACAAATGTCAGCCGGGACCAACGGCTTAGCATGCTTTCGGAGGCACCGAGGAAACTCTGTATGTAGTTATGGTCACCCATCCACAGACCAACCTCTGCAAGCACGGCTTAACCTTAAAGATAGACCCGTGCGGCTGTCATTATTAAGCCACGAGCTAAATGAATTAAGTTACACTACATAATAAGTTTTTAACAAAGATATATGACTCAAAACTGACTAATAAATGTATGTTGTCATTAAATATATTGGCATCCTAGATAATAGTCAATAAACCTATTTATCGATGGATGCTACTTTGAGGAATATTGACATAAAAAAAAAAAAATTAAGAAGTATTTTAATTAGCGATTCCTATTTAATATACTTAAGTAACTGACTATGCGAAATATTTGTCAAAAAAAACGGCAAGCAATGGTCCGCCGCGACACTGGTTGTCTCTCGACTCCACATAGTGGTTATTTTAATCCATAAACAACATGGAAACGAGAATAAAGGTTATAACTGCAAAATCACAGGTAAAACGACAACCAGTGTACCAGGTTTCCAATATAAACAGAACTTTACAGGTAAAAAACAAACTCGACGGCGGTTTCTACGCGATCAAACGTATCAAGCTTAACCCTGAAAGCGTCCAGTTAAACAAGAAGATAACTCGCGAAGTTAAACTGTTGTCAAGACTTAACCATGAGAACGTGGTTCGGTATTACAACGCATGGATTGAGTCCAGTGTTGAAGTAGAGGAAGATGACAGCAGTTCGGAAGTTGAGGTCCCTGATGTGAAGAAGCGTGGGGAGAGTCTACAAGGTACAGTATTATTTTCTGTTTTTTTTTTTGGGTTCCGTTCCCAGAGGGTACACAGTGAAACATCAAGCTACACATCCTACTATCCTACTAATATTATAAATGCGAAAGTTTGTGAGAATACAAACATACTTGCACTACTTACATACTTTGCTAGCTTCTGCCCACGGCTTCGCCCGTGTTTTTTCGGTAATTGTCCCGCGGGATCACACTACCGGTATAAAAAGTATCCTATGTGCTATTCCAGACTATTATCTATCCCTGTGCCAAATTTCATCCAGATCCATTCAGTAGTTTTTATCCGGGTAGTAAAATCCAGTGGGGCAATTACAGAAATCCAGGCGTGCGAAGCCGCGGGCATAGGTTTCCGTAGCCAAATGGCAAAAAACGGAACCCTTATAGATTCGTCATGTCTGTCTGTCTGTCCGTCCGTCCGTATGTCACACCCACTTTATTCCGAAACTATTAAGACTACACAGCTGAAACTTGTTAGGGAGATGTATTCTGTAATCCGCTTTATGATTTTTGTACAGAAATAAAAAAAAAAAATAGATAAAGGTATCCCGCCCCACACGGAACTGAAACTACAAAAAAAAAAACCGTCAAACCTATACGTGTGGGGTGTCTATAGATATGTCTTTAAAAATGACATAGTGGTTCCTAAAACATTTTTTTGTCAAAGTCAATCTTTTGAAAGATAGACACTTCTCAAGTGGTAAAACGTGTGTCCCCCCCCTCTTATTTCTAAAGTAATAGGTGAAATATTCTGAAAAAAATATTGGGATGTAGAACGTAAAAAAAGCTTTCAACGAAAATTGTTTTGAATAAGATTTGATATTCAGTTTTTGAGATATGGGACTTTTTCACCAAACTGCAGCAGTAACTTTGTTTTTCATTCGCTTACTATGAAAAACAAATTTATTTTTGTGGTTGAGTGGAAATTTACTGATGAATGACCGTTCAAAATATTGTTATTATACTCGCACTTGGCCCGTTTTTTTAATATAACATAGCCTCACGTAGTATAGATTTTCCGAACAATGAGAGGTTCGCTTATAGCCCTAATCTCTTCAAAGTTAGAGTTAACAGGCTTCTTCTGGGTAAGCTCGTACCATCGTCGACTTTGTCTCTGTCATCTCAAAAAAATGCAGTTAAAAAATATACGGTGGTACGGAACCCTTCTCTCTTTCACTCACATCTTACTGCTGTTTTCACTGGCTCACGAAGACAAAATAATACTTCGATTAAAAAAAAATAGCTAAAAAAACAAAACTTACAACATCCTATAAAAACATGACAAAAAAAAATACACCTTATATTATACCACAATTTGAAACTATTTATTTTATACAGGTCTTAGCCACATTCTGGAAACAGGTAGGATTTAATGAAATGGTAAATTCGAAGTAAATTCTAATAACATAATTAAATTTTATGTTACAGTATTTTTCCGATCTGGAGTTTTTTTTAGGTCTTATTACTATGAAATGTGTTCCTTAGGCATTGTGGCCAAGTTAGGCCAAGATGTGAAGGTGGAATGGTCGATGTCAGAGGTTCCTATGCAGAAGACAAACACCTCATCTGACACCGAGGGTGATGACGACGATGATGATGAACCAGACCCGTGGTTTGCTATTACAAGGTCAGTACAGTTAAACCAGAGAAGGTATGGGCTTCGGTAACCTTCGTATTTCCGACTTTGCACGAACGCCGCGCGACAGATTGTCAAACATAAAGGCAAAGCCTCTGCGCCCTGCTACGGTTTGTGGTAGTGCACTATCATTGCGCGTTTGTTTAAAGTTTTCTCTCTGTCAAGTTACCTACTCGAGTCGCAGTTCTATAATTTTGTAAGAAGAATGATATTACATAATAAGCCTTTTTTAGGGTTTCGTACCCAAGGGGTCAAAGGGGACCCTATTACTGAGACTTCGCTGTCCGTCTGTCACCAGGCTGTATCTCATGAACCGTGATAGTTAGCCAGTTGAAATTTCTACAGATTATGTATTTCTACAGATTATGTATTTTTAATTTATGTGTTGCGAGAGCGATGAGTCTTCTGTGCAGGGTAGACGGTGTGTCTAGTTTTTGTTAATTACTAACAGTAATTAACAAAAACTAAAAGCAAAATTCTTGTAACAAACATTCCTGCCTTGCCTATGGACTTTTTTGTCTGAAATAAATGTTTTTTATTTTATTTTATTTCTGTAGCTGCTATAACAACAAATACTAAAAACAGAATAAAATAAATATTTACTGGCAAAAATATTTTTGCTCGTTTTTATAAATAATGGTACGGAACCCTTCGTGCGCGAGTTCGACTCGCACATGGCTGTTTTTTTTTCATGGTTGTAAAAACTCTTTATTAGATCTCATCATTAGAGTTTTATTTCTGAAGATAGGCGATGATTCCCGATGCACATAGGTACAGGTAGCTTTTCTTGATTAGATTTCTTTGGAAAATCTTGCCGGGCGCAATGATTGCTCAGTTATAACTTACCTCACGTACCAGTTACTGGTTCAGGCCCAGTCAGTCACATTAGTTCGTGTAATTTTTTTCATCACCACTACTAGAACGGTGAAGGAAAACTTCGTAGGGAAAACGTGAGACATGTTTTAGAACCACAAATTCGAAAACAGTCAGAACGAAAGTGACCGAACTCAAAATTACCGCGAATTGCGTTAAGTATCTAAAACTACTCCTTATAACCTTATATTCTAGTGAAATTTCCCACAAAAAACAAATCTCGTGTTACGTCACTTTTGTTCTCAGGGTGATTGTGACATCTGCCAACCCGCACTGAGTCATAGAAATAAGGGTTACTTTGTCGCTGCAATTTGCCGTTGCGGTTCAGTGTGGCTTCGATCTGCAATTCTATGAATGTTTTTCTTCCAACTCCCCAGACCTGAAGACGAATCAAGTTCCGGCATAGAATTCGAAGTAGACTCCAATGCATCGCAGACTATACCCTCAGAAGACGTAGTGGACGCGCCCCGTCAGCCTTCAGAACGTATCCAACAGGTCCTGTACATACAGATGGAGTTCTGTGAGAAGCATACCCTGAGGCAGGCCATCGATAGTGGACTGTATCAGGAACATTTTAGAGCATGGAGACTGTTTAGGTAATGGGTCTCACTTCTGGGCTAAAGGTTATTCCAATCATTTTACCTAAATAACAAATTTTAACTATCTGTTTTTTTAATATAATTATATTAAAAAAATCCCGCCAATTGGAGTTCTAACAAAACGAAACCAGTAATTTTATTGTAGTTAGGATCCGATCGATGCTTCGAATTTGACCACCTTTGGCCAAAACCTTCGGCTTCGTCCAAAATGGGCCGAAGTTTTAGCCGAAGCAGAAGGTTGCTTCGGCTAAAATTGAAATTGGACGAACTGTAACGAATGCGCGAGAGCGCAGAGAAAGAAGCCACGCGCGGGGGGCAGGTGTCACATTTCGAAGGTCGGACACTAATAGTAGGTTATAATTACACCTGCCTAAATATTATAAAAGCTAATAAACTTTAAACGAAATATCACTTCGTCCGGCCTAAAATCTTACTCAGGATCTCTTGCTCAGCAGTATCGCTTAAGAGAGACCGTTTTTAGGGTTCCGCACCCAAAGGGTCAAACGGGATTACCTATTACTGAGACTTCGCTGTCCGTCCGTCCGTCTGTCACCAGGCTGTATCTCATGAACCGTGATAGCTAGCCAGTTGAAATTTCTACAGATTATGTATTTTTGTTGATGCTATAACAACAAATACGAAAACAGAATAAAATAAATACTGAAAATCACTTTTTTTGTATGGGGGCCCCCATACAAAAAAGTGATTTTTTTGCTCGTTTTATATATAATGGTCTGGAACCCTTCGTGCGCGAGTCCGAGTCGCACTTGGCCGGTTTTTTAATTATTCTTTTATGCATTTCCAGGGAGATCGTCGAAGGCTTAGCCCACGTGCACCAAAGAGGAATGATCCACAGAGATTTGAAGCCCGTCAACATTTTCTTGGATTCTAACGATCATGTCAAAATTGGAGACTTCGGGCTTGCTACTAAAGCGTTCACGGCTTTGCCTGTAGATGGTAAGATATCAAAGTGTTAAAATGTTTGATTATGATTTATTTTTTGTACTAGACTACCTATATATATAAAAGAAAGTAGTGTTGTTACACTATTTATAACTCCAGAACGGCTGAACCGATTTGGCTGAATTGGTGGGGAGGTAACTTAGAACTAGGAGACGGACATAAGATACGATAGGGTAGGGTAGGGTAAGTATGTTTGTAGGGTAGGTTAGTTTAAGTAGGGTAGGGTAGGTAGGTAGGAAAAAGTGCATTGCAACGCATGCCAGGTACAGCTAGTAATGTAATAAATAAGACTTTTGTACAATCATGTTTCAGAAAAATCTAAACAGGAAGAAATGCATGGCTCACTTACTGGACAGGTAAGATTTTTTTTTACAAGACTATAAAGGTTCAATAGAACAGACTATTTTTCCCGCCACGGAAATCTATAAATTTTGTAAACACATTTAGGGGTAAGCAACCTTTGGATCAAATAATAACCTAATCCGAGAAAACAAAATAAACAAACTGAAACGCAGTCGAAATTCGAATGACGGCCGAAATGTTAAAGTTCCAGTAAGTCAAACGCGTTCCAGTACTACAAAACATTAGACGACAGCGCTTTATATCGAAAAATATAACCCGACCAACTGAAATTGCTTGTTAGTGTCGTACTTTAAGCAGGTTACTTTGACTTCATTGAATTTGGGATTATTTATTTTTGATTGCGTAAATTAGTAGAAGTTCTTTATTTACAAAATTTATAGCTTCTCGTGGCAGGAACTATAGAGTATACTTTTTTGTACACCAAAATTGAAACATAACGGTTTTACAATACTTACTGCTAATTATAAGGTTACAATGGCGGTGTTATCCCGTGAACGCCAGACTCCATTTCATAAAAGCTGAAACTTTTTCAGTGGAGATGTCTCACTATACTGACTTTTTATAATATCGAATTGTTCTTTACTATAGGTAAGAATAATTGGATATTATGAAAAGTCGGTCGTGGTGGCTTTAGCAAATATCAGGTACCAAAAGTGTGCTAAACATTCTAAGTTACCTCATACTTTTAATCATGTTTTTAAGGTTCCGTAGCCGAATGGCAAAAAACGGAACCCTTATAGATTCGTCATGTCTGTCTGTGTGTCTGTCTGTCCGTCCGTATGTCACAGCCACTTTATTCCGAAACTATTAGGACTACACAGCTGAAACTTGGTAGGTAGATGTATTCTGTGAACCGCATTATGATTATTGTACAAAATTTAAAAAAAAATATAAATAAGGATATCCCCCCATACATGGAACTGTAACTAAAAAAAAAAAACTATCAAACCTATACATTTAGGATGTCAATAGATAGGTCTTTAAAAATGACATTGAGGTTCCTAAAACCATTTTTTTTTTTCCCTCTAATTTCTAAAGTAAGAGGAAAAATTCTGAAAAAAATATGGGGATGTAGAACGTAAAAAAAACTTTCAACGAAAATTGGTTTGAATAAGATTTGATAATATGTAGTTTTTGGGATATGGTACTTTTTTAAATTTCACTTAAAGGCTAGTATGATGATCCACCTCCTCCGCTATATCCTAAAGACGGCTGTGCCCCAAAGAATCTATACCAAGACCGAAACCCTTTTCCAGATCGGCACAGCCCTCTACGTAGCCCCAGAGCTCCTGCAATCTGGATCCAAGGTCATATACAACCAGAAAGTAGACATCTATTCCTTAGGCATCATCCTCTTTGAGATGTTCCATCCTACCCTGGACACGGGGATGGAACGGATGGTGGTCCTCACTAACTTGAGAAGCAAAGATACGATTATGCCTAAAAGTTTTGAGAAGGAGGAGAACTCTAGGCAGATTCATGTAATCAGGTATGTTAAAACTTATATTGTTAGAAATTTTGCAATAGGGGATGATCCTATTTTTTTTTTTTGTCCGTCGGGTAGTTTATTGAAAAGTGTTGGACACGTATTTTTTCTTTTTTCACGTGGTCATAAAATTACGGAGATATATTGAGTTGAAATGGCGCATGACGTCACATGTAGGTAAGTTTTATACCCACTTGTGACGTAGTAAGCCCCCACTCTCCAACTTTAATGAGTTCTAACTAAGTAATTTTTTGATATTTTGATAAAACAAAAAATACGTGTCTAATATTTTTGTATTACCTGTCTGACGGACAAAATAGAATGTCGTTTTCTTTACCCAGTCCGATCCCCTATTATCAAAGACTCGTATCGGTATTTATGCGCGAGCGTGTCACAGGCTATTCGCGGGCAACTCGCGCCATAGCTTTTTCATACGGGAAATCTAAAACAAATCGCGCGCATTTTAATGGTGTCTTTTGTAGAATCAAATGTAGAAGAATTAATATGTGCCATTTTAGCACGACCTGCATTGTGGAGGTGCAAACATCCGCAATACAAAAATAAAAGTTAATTTACGATTGTGGAACGAAATGAAATGTCTGTTTACAGTAAGAACTTTCTAATTGAAATAAATTTCGTTCATAATTTAATAACTACCGAACACGCAACTACTTGAGTGAAGCCCGCGCTCTCACTGAGGACACGTAAGCGCACGCGTTCTCACGCCCGCACCGCTCCCCGCACTGCATTTCCAGACTGGTCAAGCACTGATTACGATTTGCAAATTGCAACAAAACGCCTTTTTTTTAAATTAGACCATTACTGATCTGGTGGCCTACCATGACGTCTTAAAACAAAATTGTTTTAATCTTATTCCAGAGTGGGAAAGAGATGGCGCTAGACGTTCTCTATAGGTCCGTCTCTATTCCCCACTGGAATAAGATTCTGCTATAAGACGTCATTTGATCATTTGATCTGATCACGTACCATGGTTATTGCAGATGGCTCCTAAACCACGAGCCGAGTGTCCGGCCTACGTGCGCAGAGCTACTGGCAAGCGAGCACGTGCCGCGCGCCGTGCCGGAAGGCGCGCTGTCCGGCCTGCTGTCACACGCGCTCAGTGACCGGGCCGCCAGGGGATACCACAGGTCAGTGCTGTCACCACGAGCCGAGTGTCCGGCCCACGTGCGCAGAGCTGCTGGCAAGCGAGCACGTGCCGCGCGCCGTGCCGGAAGGCGCGCTGTCCGGCCTGCTGTCACACGCGCTCAGTGACCGGGCCGCCAGGGGATACCACAGGTCAGTGCTGTCACCACGAGCCGAGTGTCCGGCCCACGTGCGCAGAGCTGCTGGCAAGCGAGCACGTGCCGCGCGCCGTGCCGGAAGGCGCGCTGTCCGGCCTGCTGTCACACGCGCTCAGTGACCGGGCCGCCAGGGGATACCACAGGTCAGTGCTGTCACCACGAGCCGAGTGTCCGGCCCACGTGCGCAGAGCTGCTGGCAAGCGAGCACGTGCCGCGCGCCGTGCCGGAAGGCGCGCTGTCCGGCCTGCTGTCACACGCGCTCAGTGACCGGGCCGCCAGGGGATACCACAGGTCAGTGCTGTCACCACGAGCCGAGTGTCCGGCCCACGTGCGCAGAGCTGCTGGCAAGCGAGCACGTGCCGCGCGCCGTGCCGGAAGGCGCGCTGTCCGGCCTGCTGTCACATGCGCTCAGTGACCGGGCCGCCAGGGGATACCACAGGTCAGTGCTGTCACCACGAGCCGAGTGTCCGGCCCACGTGCGCCGAGCTGCTGGCAAGCGAATGGTATATATCTAACTAGTTCCCGCATCACCTTCGCCCAGTGATGGATTTTCATACAAACTTTCAACCCACTTTTTCACCCGCTTAAAGATTGACTATTCTAAAATCCTTTCTTCGCGTCATAAATCTATCTGTATGCCAAATTTAAGCCCGATCCGTTCAGTGGTTTTAGCTGTACGTTGATGTCAGGACAAACGATTTTATCATTATAATAAATTCGTGAAACCAAACTCACATTCATCCATAACTCGCGCTTAGAACACATTTAATATTAACCATATTTGCTATACTAAATTGTACCAATTCATTACATTAAATAGAAGAAAAAAAAAATGTGTATGTGAGTTTAAATGTGTGTGACGTGGACATTTAAACTGACATAGCCAGACCCGGAACAACTATCTATAGCCATAAATCTATATATTTCTATGGCCATAGAAATATTTGTTCCGTGCGGTGATAAAACCCGCGACACGCAACGCACCAGTCAGTCGCTCAGCTACTGCGCCAACTGTGCCGTCAAAAATATAGTTAATTTTTAATGTAATTAATATGCCCAACACTGCCCAGGTTGATAGCAGCGTGCTTAGACCAACGACCGACGCCTGCCGAAGACTACACCTACCATAACGATATGAAGAGCAAGGCGCACGACGTGCTGCTGAAGATTAAAGATGCCGTCATCAAGGTGAGAATTGTCACGTTTGTTACTGGGTGACCCAATTGGGTCACCCAGTGACGTGACGACTAGTGACGTTATTAAAACAGATTCTAAAACTATCTGATGTTTAATTAAAAATACACGTGATAATGGGAGGGGGTAGGAGGGGTAGCCTAAAACCTCACGATGTATCACCAAGGGGGAACGGGGGCTATAAAACTGGCTTAAAAAATCTAGTGATATTCGAAGATGGCCACTTAGCCATATAAAAAAAACTTGATTCCTCATGCCGAGGAGTATCCGAAAATACCCCATGTATGTTACGCGATTTTTGATAGTTACCGAGTTACACTTTCTTGAAAACTGTACGGGTTCTTAGGGAGCGTTCAAGTATTACGTAACGCAATTTTTGAAGATTTTGATCCCCCCCCTCTGTAACGCGCCGTAACGTTTCACGTTTAACGTCCACCACCAAGTGACCATTTTTTACCTGAAAGTCACAATTATGTGGCGTAAATTACCGGTAACTCGCGTGCTTTACATTTGGAGATTAAAAAAAATGTAAATAAAAAGATATTTACTATCCTGTTAAGCAACCATAAATTTTGCGGAAGTAAAAAAAATCAAGTGGTCATTCTATTTGACATTTTGAGGAAACAAAAACGTTTTAAACAATGCGTGAAAAAAAAATCTTTACGCGACCATTCTGGAAAAAATGTTACGTAACGCGTAGTTCAAACTCACCCCCTCCCGCCCCTGTAACGCATCGTAACCTGTAATTAATCGTAGATGAGGTGGGTCGGATAGCGTGGTGGGTGCTACTCGCAGTATTCTTCGCACTGACTGTTTTGGTCGAAAATGTCCTGTCGCTTTTTAATCGACAGATGCTTTCCGATATGGAATTTTATGGGACCTCTTTTTTTTGGGGTATAATCACGTGTATTTTTTCGTTAGACTAAAAATGATTTTAATGTGTCCCGTGTGTCTGTATAATATGTTTTACCAATAATGAATTAAAAACCCAAGCAAGCAAGTTTTTGTCTAAAAACTCTGAGCTAGCGAATTGCGAAGGTAATTAGGATGGCCCCTAAACAAAGGTCGGTCAGTGTTGTTTGACGAACAAAAAGTTACTTCGATGTGAATGCACTATAATTCTTAAAATATTAAGTGATATTGAAAACCTTATCGTGTCTCTGAAACTAGTATTTAATTAAGCAGTGAGTGCTACCTGACGAGGTGGCCGAGTGGTTAAGGCGTTGGACTGCTAATCCAATGTGCTCTGCACGCGTGGGTTCGAATCCCATCCTCGTCGATTCTTTTTGCAATTTAAAATTTTACTTAATGACTTGTTTTCATTAACTTAACAGAGAATATAGTTTATAACACATATTTTTCAAAAAATATGAGGAATGGTCAATTT
Source organism: Cerastis leucographa (assembly GCA_963082945.1). Taxonomy (NCBI): domain Eukaryota; kingdom Metazoa; phylum Arthropoda; class Insecta; order Lepidoptera; family Noctuidae; genus Cerastis; species Cerastis leucographa. The sequence continues at coordinate 16,422,380 of OY720366.1, forward strand.
AAGCATTATTTTAGTGACTTAATTTTGTTTGTAAATCCATTGAAATCGATAGCTTCAATAAGTTTTTTTTTTAATAAAAAAAACGCGTTTTACTTTTTTTTAATAAAACAGTTTTCGTACTTTAATGATAAAAGACTCCTATACTGCTTCCAAGGTTTCGTCAATGGCCAGGGTTGCGGGACTGTTCGAAAGAGATACCGTGGTCCTGGAACACAAAGGGCGAAGAAGGAACATGGATGGATTTTAGTCAGTACAAGTCTGACTCCTTCCCGCTCCGCCCAGAGCGGGAGAAGTCATTTGATGATTTCCAATCCGTAAAAAAAAAAAAAAAAGTTTCGTCAATAGTTTGATTTTTATTTGTGAGTGAATTGATTGTGTTGATCTTTGAGTCTCTAAAGGTACAATTAACATAAACATCACGCCTGTAACCCCCGAAGGGTTAGGCAGAGGAGTACCTAATAGTACACCCAAATTTCGCCAGTTATGTTTAAGTCCCATGTAATAGGGGGCGAGCCTATTGCCATCAAGCGGGCACAAATCGGCGGTGGCCCAGTGGTAGCAGCCCTGACTTACGAGCAGTAAGTCGTAGGTTCGAACCCAGGCAGGCGCATTACTTTGTGTATTTTATTTCTTCACCGCTGCTCTCAAAAACGGTGAAGGAAAACATCGTGAGGAAACCGGCATGTCCTAGAACTAAAAATTCGAAGACATGTGACATCTACCAACCCGCACTGGGCCCGCGTGGTGGATTACAGCCCATTCCCTCTCATAGAGAGGAGGCCTGAGTCCCAGCAGTGGGAACAATATAGGCTGATGATGATGGGCACAAATCCAGACTCCGTGGACTAAGTACTAAGTCCTGGAAGTACTAAGAAATTACTGCCAGGACTACAATTAACTTCTAAATAAAAGGCACAGTTTACAAAAGAAATTGAATAAACGGAGGCGACGTGGTTTTCGTATTACCATTATTTTTAAAAACGAGCAAAAAATTTTTTTTATGGGAGCCCCCTTAAATATTTATTTTATTCTGTTTTTAGTATTTGTTGTTGTAGCGGCAACAGAAATACCTAATCTGTAGAAATTTTAACATGCTAACTATCACGGTTAATGAGATACACCCTGGTGACAGACGGACGGACGGACCGATGGACGGACAGCGAAGTCTCAGTAATAGGGACCGGTTTGACCCTTTGGGAACGGAACCCGAAAAAAAACATAAGTACCTTTCATTCCTACAAAAGTGCAATTCCTACACGGTGAAAATGTATGCAACAGCCGATTTTTTTTTTTTAGTGAAACTTCTTATGCGACTTCCAACAAGTTTAATGCTACCATGGAGGGGGAATATTTTCTAAAACTCACTAAGACATGGCAGTATTACTATTAGATTTGTGACTACGTAGTTCTACTAGGTATGCAAGATGGCGTGCAAACAAACAGTCATGCATTCGACTCTTCGGTGTGACCAGCCTTCGTTCAATTTCCATGAGTAGAATAACCTCGATAAACTTATGTAATAAAAATAATACAAAAAGAAAAAAAGAAAATGTTATTTAGAAGCTCAATAAAATAACGAGAGTGAATGCGTGACACTCGAACGCACGCGTGTAGTATTACGAAGTTTCACTTCTTCCGCGCGGAGGCACTCCAAGCACTGTTTTTTTTTATTGCCACTGTTTCGCTCGAAATCACTTTCACCTTGTATTATTCTAGCTACCTAACTGTCTGCGTTGTCCCCAGGTGTTCCGTAGTCATGGCGCTTCAGAGTTCTCGCCCCCACTGCTGATCCCTCGCGCCTCAGCGTGGGACCAGTACCCCAATGCCGTGAAGGTCATGACGTCTTCAGGGTCCGTTTGCCACCTACCACATGATTTGAGACTGCCGTTTGCAAGGTATGACGGATCTTTATATCTTACTTCTATTATAAAAGCGATAGTTTGTGAGGATGGATGTATGGTTGTTACTCTTTCACGTAAAAACTACTGCACGGATTTGGATGAAAGACACACAGATAGTTTACAATCTGGATTCAAACATAGGATACTTTTGTATCCCGCGGGTCGATTACCTAATTCCACGCCGACGAAGCCTCGGGCATAAGCTAGTATTTTACACACAAGAGTAGCGGTAGCCGAGTGGTGTCAGCCCCAACTTACGAGCAGTACCGTGGGTTCAAACCCAAGCAGGCGCATTAAATATATAAAAAAAATAGCCCTAGATTTCTTACAAAAAAAGAGTAAGTTTACAAAATAACAAAATAAATTTTTGCATGCAATCATAATTAAATAACTAAAACATTACAAAATTCATAGATTCCACATAATATTATGTTATTTAAACACTAGGACGTCGCCCGCGACTTCGTCCGCGAAAATTGTGATATAATATAGCCTATAATGTTACTCGGTAAAGATGTAGCTTACTAATGGTAAGAGATTTTTTTTAAATCGGTCGGGTAATTTTTGAGTTACATCCTAACAAACAAACAATCAAATTTATATATAATTTTTATAATATGAGTCCATTTAAATTAAAAATATTTGAGTACATTTCCATAATAGTTTATTTATTTATTTCTTGACATTTCTTAAAATATTCAAATAATAACCGCTGCTTTCAAAATTTTGAAGAAAAATCGTGAGGAAACCGACATGTCCTAGAACTAAAAAATTCGAAGACATGCGACATCTTATGCGAACTGGGCCCGCGTGGTGGATTACAGCCCACTCCCTCTCATAGAGAGAAGGTCTGGGTCCCAGCGGTGGGAACATTATAGGCTGATTATGCAATTCTTGTCACGTGTGAGTTCAAAAAACACTTTCTTTCTTTATTTTCTTTGTTCACAGGCACACAGCGTATTCTGGAACTAAGTCCATGCGTCGATACGTAGTAGATCGGGTGTTCCGAGAGAAACATGTCCAAGGGTTCCACCCGAGAGAAATTGTCGAGTGCGCCTTTGATATTATTACTCCTATGAGTGGTAAGATATTATTTACCTTGAGACTTGCTCACATATTCTAAATCGCCGACATTAGGTGGCATAATGGAAACCACCTTAAGGTAGCTGAAAGACACTTGTTCACCGTCATTTTTTTGTTGTTCTGGACCATATTTCGGAACCTTCCAGTTACCGAGACATTGAAGGTTGCATTCCAACTTCGACGACACGGTTGGCGCAGTGGCTGAGCGATCGACTGCTGTGCTGCGTGTCGCGGGTTCGATCCCCGCACGGAACAAATATTTGTATGGCCTACAGATAGTTGTTCCGGGTCTGGCTGTTGGTGTATGTGAGTTTAAATGTTTATAAACGCACCCATGATACAGGAGAAATTATTAGTCTGGGGCAAAGTTTAAAAAAAAAACTTTTCTTATAGCTTTATAAAAAAAAATACTTACAAGATATTTATCAAGTATACACATATAAAAAAAAATATTTGATTTTATTCTACAGTGTTGATTGCAATTTTATGTAGTTAAGAACATAGTAATTTGAAAATCACTTTTGAAGTTTGCTAAGCGTAAACATTATTATTGTTAGTGACTGTACACATCTGACACTTCGAAGATGACATGCTTGTTATTATTTTCTGTTACAGAATCTCTATGGCCGGATGCAGAGCTGTTAGTAGTAGCGAGTCGAGCAGCAACAGAGAGTTGCCTGAAAGTGTCGCTACAGTTGAACCACACAGAGTTGCTGCGAACACTGCTGATGTCTTGTGGAGTTCCTCTGGACAAACATGCCGATATGTACCCCGTACTCGTCGACGTTAGCTTTGGTAAGTATGTTGTGTTGACTAGCTTGTGACCGCGACTTCTTCCGCCTCAAAGAAATTATACCCGATAGCACTCCTTAATAGCGTAGATGTAGATCAGTCACATTTTAATGGTTTGTTAGATTTTAGTAATGTAATTTGGGCACATAGAAAAAGTTTTTAAAATTCATTAATATGTTTACTTTGATGAATATTTTATGTTTCTTATTTTATTTGGTAATGTCTTTGTTATACCCATATGCCCCTTTCGGATTGGACAGTCTTTTTATCCATAGTGTGTAAAGATATGATGTCCCACAAAACAGTGTTCTGCCCTTTGGTTTAAGAAACAGGGGGGGCCCTGTTTCTTAAACCAACGTAATAAAAACGTTCCTAAAGGAGTCTGCCCACTACACTGTACCATTCCTTGACCGCGCTATGTCTAGGAGGCGCCACTGTTAGCGTTTAGTCAAACACTACCGCCCGACGAGCCACCCCGCGCCGCTGTAACGTCAACTCCCCAAATAATAATAATAGCCACCCTGTGCCTTGCTGCCCCCCCCCCTCAATGACGGCCTTATCCGAGGTCCGAACCCCACAGGAGGTGCCCTTAGCCAGCGGTCATTTAGTGTAATTTTATTTAGTTTGTAAGCCCTGGCCTTAAATACATTTGCGGACTCAATTCTCACTTTTTTATTGCGTACCATAATGTAAATACCTACATAGATAGAAGGGAAATTATTTTACAAGGTGTTGTTCTGCATCCTCGTCAAATTTAAGGACATACCTATGGTAATGATTCTTGTCCCGAATCAATAATAAAATGGATAGGTAGTTTTTATTTTATCTTATTTACGGAAATCCGTAAGTGTGTATACCGCGCTTCCACAATAACAAACAATCTCAAACGCTTATTGGATAATTTCTTATTCCCTAAACCATGTTAAGGGGGTTGGGAGAGGCGTCTGTAATACTGACAAACATAAACAACCAAAAAAATCAGCATTTATTAATAATTAACTAGGTACCGTAATTTTAATTGATTATTTATGTATTGTGTGACAACCTCCTGAATTTTGACGAGGATGCAAAACAACACCTTGTATAAGTCACAATTATGGACCCTGTCGGGCACAGCACGATCAAGTAAGAGAGAGGAGGAATCCAACTAGATAGTCCGGTTGAGCAGCCACCAACCTCCTAGAGTTGAACTGCAAGCGGTCCCGTCAAAAAACAAAATCTTTCATCCCAACACTATTTTTACTTCTCCCCAGGCCGCATAACATCTCTACAACTGCAAACCCACCTAACGTCCCTCTGCGTGACAAACCGTGACGTATCGAACCTACTGCGTCTGATGGAAGCTGACGTGTGCGTGCACGAGGTAAGGGAACTCGTCACGCCCTTCGTGAAGCACGCCAAGTGGAGCAAGCTCGTGTCACGCGCCGTGCACGATCTGGAAGCTGTGTATCGGAACGCTAAGGCGCTGGGGGCTGAGGTTAGTGAAATAAATCGTATTTATTTGTATCGCAAAGGAGCACTCCAAAACACAAATTAGAATATTTAACACTCAATTACGAATAATTAAAGAGATCTTAATTTAAAAATGTTCTGTTGTTCGAAAACGAACCCTGTATGTTCTTCTTACATAAAGGCCAATCCTTACTTCTTTGTTCTGCTCATATTGTTGCAGTGCTCAATGACAGTAGCGCCTTTCTTAGCGTATAACGCGACCCAGCACTCCGGCGTATTTTGGCAGATGTCGGTGGTAAGAAACACTGACCACAAACCCACTGCTAAACACCGGGCAGGTGACTTAATAGCGGCGGGCGGAAGGTAAGCAATAGGGGTGAAGACTGGGTAAAGAAAACGACATTCTATTTTGTCCATCAGACAGGTAATACAAAATTATTAGACACGTATTTTTTGCTTTATCAAAATAAAAAAATATTAGTTAGTTAAAACTTATTAAAGTTGGAGAGCGGGGGCTCACTACGTCACAAGTAGGTATAAAAATTACCTGTACGTGACGTCATGCGCCATTTCAACTCAATATATCTCCGTAATTTTATGACCACGTGAAAAAAGAAAAAATACGTGTCCAATACTTTTCAATAATCTACCCGACAGTCAAAGAAAAAAAATTGTGATCATCCCCTATTGTACCTTACCATTTTCCTGCCCTTATTCCAATTTATTTGGTGTCGGCTCAGCATGCCTTCTTCTTCCTTACTTCACAATTACTTGTCTTCCATCAAACACCTCTAATGTCTACCATATTGTTTACTTTTTAATATTGTTATTTTATTCTATCAGCATATTCTTTACTTTCTAATATTGTTATTTTATCTAACTGTCTAAACCTGCAGCTTTACAAGTTTCTGACATTTAACCAATAACTTGTACGTGTGGTGTAACTGTTAGTATAAGTTGGTTATAAATAAATAAAAACCTCCTTTCTTCCCATATCATCCTTCAAACATGCCACCCATCGTTTCTTTGGTCTTCCTCTACTCTTATTCCTCATTCTTCCGCATCCGAGCCATCCGGTTATCAGAAAACTCTTCAGTCTCCGGCGCAACATGCAGAAATAACGACTTCCTCGTAGGTATGCAATGCACTGGTGAAAATTCACGTCTACGCAAAAACTTTTGATCCGTTTAAAAAAAAACCGGGCAGTTGCGTAACACGCACAGTAATGGGTTCTATCGAGATGAATAATAAATATTTTATTCCGTGAACAACCTTACATTTGCATTTGAAAAACATGTTTTCACTTTCAACGGTACATACAAGATGTTGTTTTGCATCCTCGTCAAAATTCAAGATGAAGTCACAAAAGACATAAATAATCAATTAAAATTATGGTACCTAGTTAATTATTAATAAACGCTGACTTTTTTGGTGGTTTAAGTTTGTCAGTATTTCAGAATAACCCCTTTAGCGTGGTTTAGGGAATAAGAAATTATCGAATAAACGTTTGAGATTGTTTGTATGTATGAAAGCGTGGTTATAGGGCGAGGATCAGACGGGCCGCGTTTACAACACGGATGGTTCGAAATTACCGATTTTCGTAAATAAAAAAATAAATAAAAATTACCTGGCCATTTTATTATTGATTCGGGACGAGAATTATTACCTTAGTTACCTCCTTGAATTTGACGAGAATGCAAAACAACACCTTGTATACGTTACCGTCAATTTTCTGCTAATGTATATTTGTAATCTCAAGATATTTTGTTCTTTTCTTTACTTGTGCTGTGAGACCTTGCTCCTTGCTAATTTCAGTTTTTCAAAACACGAGTAACTTCCACAGATACGACGCTTTAGTATCGGAATTCTGGAAGGTAGCGCGAACGGAGAAGGACCACGATAGTGCTGAAACAAAGTCCAGTTCAGTTGGCTTCTCCATGTCCCTGGAGAGAATGGCCGCCATTTTGAAGAAGATGGAGACTGATGTACCTTCTACATCACTGCCAGATGTTGAGGTTTGTATTTTTGAAGTATAGAGTTGATCTACAACGAGGATCAAAAAGATGTAGTCATATTTAAGGGTGTGTTTTAGACCATTAAACTGAACGTTTTCCTTGAGACCAACATGGTTATTGCGAAAAAATCAGTTTCCCTTTCAAAAACTTCAATACTGTGACTGTTACATGAAGTCCGAGACCAACGGGTTAACGTGCTTTCCAAAGAACGGAGGAACATCGGTATGCAACGGATGGTCACCCATCCACGGAGTGACCTAGGCAAGCGCTATTTTACCTTGAAGTGTGATTTTCTCTAATGTGTCTCTCTGAAATTTGCAAAATATCTTCTGTATTTCATTTTGTTGAGTTATGCGACCATAAATGTAGCTGACATTTTTTTTTCACGAATAGAACTTTTGTTAGGGTGTATTATAGGTTCTATATAATATGAAATGATCATTTATTATAACACAACGAGTTTAATATTGCGAGTTACTTTAACTAAACACGGTATATAAACAATGACTATAATAAGGTTAATATAAATTACGTGAGTTACGCGGTTAGCGGTTATGACCGGCTGTGTGTAGTAAGGGACCGTCCATTAATCACGTGAGGCTTGAAAGGGGGGGAGGGGGTTAAGCGAAAATCACGAAATATCACAAGGGGGGAGGGGGGTGTAGTAAGATACTACGTGTATTTATTTTTTCGTCAAACGCGCGATTCTTAACTGAAAAGTGGCTTGTAAAGTGGCTTGTTGTTGACCTTGACTCGCCGTTGCCAGGCAACGAACGAAGTACCTGTATTTAAAGATAATATCCTAAAAAATTAAGATTCGGTGTAGGTACCAAAAATACACGTGATTTTGGGTGGGGGCGGGGGGTTAATCTTAAACCTCACCTCGTATCACCAAGAGGGAGGGGGGGTTAAAAAATGCAAAAAAAAATATCCCGTGATTAATGGATGGCCCCTAACGTATTTGAACTGCCTCGAACTCACATACTGCAACGTCAGTATTTTTTTTGAGTTCGCAGGGTGTGTGCATGTGTGGGTTACATACATACACGCGATTTCATAACTGGTCTCATAGTAAAAGTTTGGGTATTCGACAACCGGTAGTGGCCGCTGATAGTGGCGTGCGTGTGGGGCACGGCGGGCAGCGGGCGCGACGGGCAGGCGGCGGCGCGGCGCGCGGCGCTGGCGCGGGACGCCTGGCACGCCGGGCTGGCGGCCGCCGCCTGCCCCACGCCGCCCGCCATGCCCGCCGCGCACGACCTGGCGCGCGCCGCGCTCGTGCTGCTGCAGGACGACGCCGTCGTCAGGGTGCAGTGCTGGGATGGACTCAGGTAACAGATTGCTCGCGGCGCGCGGCGCTGGCGCGGGACGCCTGGCACGCCGGGCTGGCGGCCGCCGCCTGCCCCACGCCGCCCGCCATGCCCGCCGCGCACGACCTGGCGCGCGCCGCGCTCGTGCTGCTGCAGGACGACGCCGTCGTCAGGGTGCAGTGCTGGGATGGACTCAGGTAACAGATTGCTCGCGGCGCGCGGCGCTGGCGCGGGACGCCTGGCACGCCGGGCTGGCGGCCGCCGCCTGCCCCACGCCGCCCGCCATGCCCGCCGCGCACGACCTGGCGCGCGCCGCGCTCGTGCTGCTGCAGGACGACGCCGTCGTCAGGGTGCAGTGCTGGGATGGACTCAGGTAACAGATTGCTCGCGGCGCGCGGCGCTGGCGCGGGACGCCTGGCACGCCGGGCTGGCGGCCGCCGCCTGCCCCACGCCGCCCGCCATGCCCGCCGCGCACGACCTGGCGCGCGCCGCGCTCGTGCTGCTGCAGGACGACGCCGTCGTCAGGGTGCAGTGCTGGGATGGACTCAGGTAACAGATTGCTCGCGGCGCGCGGCGCTGGCGCGGGACGCCTGGCACGCCGGGCTGGCGGCCGCCGCCTGCCCCACGCCGCCCGCCATGCCCGCCGCGCACGACCTGGCGCGCGCCGCGCTCGTGCTGCTGCAGGACGACGCCGTCGTCAGGGTGCAGTGCTGGGATGGACTCAGGTAACAGATTGCTCGCGGCGCGCGGCGCTGGCGCGGGACGCCTGGCACGCCGGGCTGGCGGCCGCCGCCTGCCCCACGCCGCCCGCCATGCCCGCCGCGCACGACCTGGCGCGCGCCGCGCTCGTGCTGCTGCAGGACGACGCCGTCGTCAGGGTGCAGTGCTGGGATGGACTCAGGTAACAGATTGCTCGCGGCGCGCGGCGCTGGCGCGGGACGCCTGGCACGCCGGGCTGGCGGCCGCCGCCTGCCCCACGCCGCCCGCCATGCCCGCCGCGCACGACCTGGCGCGCGCCGCGCTCGTGCTGCTGCAGGACGACGCCGTCGTCAGGGTGCAGTGCTGGGATGGACTCAGGTAACAGATTGCTCGCGGCGCGCGGCGCTGGCGCGGGACGCCTGGCACGCCGGGCTGGCGGCCGCCGCCTGCCCCACGCCGCCCGCCATGCCCGCCGCGCACGACCTGGCGCGCGCCGCGCTCGTGCTGCTGCAGGACGACGCCGTCGTCAGGGTGCAGTGCTGGGATGGACTCAGGTAACAGATTGCTCGCGGCGCGCGGCGCTGGCGCGGGACGCCTGGCACGCCGGGCTGGCGGCCGCCGCCTGCCCCACGCCGCCCGCCATGCCCGCCGCGCACGACCTGGCGCGCGCCGCGCTCGTGCTGCTGCAGGACGACGCCGTCGTCAGGGTGCAGTGCTGGGATGGACTCAGGTAACAGATTGCTCGCGGCGCGCGGCGCTGGCGCGGGACGCCTGGCACGCCGGGCTGGCGGCCGCCGCCTGCCCCACGCCGCCCGCCATGCCCGCCGCGCACGACCTGGCGCGCGCCGCGCTCGTGCTGCTGCAGGACGACGCCGTCGTCAGGGTGCAGTGCTGGGATGGACTCAGGTAACAGATTGCTCGCGGCGCGCGGCGCTGGCGCGGGACGCCTGGCACGCCGGGCTGGCGGCCGCCGCCTGCCCCACGCCGCCCGCCATGCCCGCCGCGCACGACCTGGCGCGCGCCGCGCTCGTGCTGCTGCAGGACGACGCCGTCGTCAGGGTGCAGTGCTGGGATGGACTCAGGTAACAGATTGCTCGCGGCGCGCGGCGCTGGCGCGGGACGCCTGGCACGCCGGGCTGGCGGCCGCCGCCTGCCCCACGCCGCCCGCCATGCCCGCCGCGCACGACCTGGCGCGCGCCGCGCTCGTGCTGCTGCAGGACGACGCCGTCGTCAGGGTGCAGTGCTGGGATGGACTCAGGTAACAGATTGCTCGCGGCGCGCGGCGCTGGCGCGGGACGCCTGGCACGCCGGGCTGGCGGCCGCCGCCTGCTCCACGCCGCCCGCCATGCCCGCCGCGCACGACCTGGCGCGCGCCGCGCTCGTGCTGCTGCAGGACGACGCCGTCGTCAGGGTGCAGTGCTGGGATGGACCCAGGTAAGATATTGCTCGTTATTAGCTCATTGTTTTAATCTGATTCCAGAGTGGGATACAGATGGCGCTACGCGTCCTCCATAGCTCCGTCTCTTTCTCACTGGAATGATAACTGCTTTAAGACTTCATAGTAAACCCCAGGTCTCGTAACTTTATTTAGACACGGAACGACCAGTAATAATTAAGTAAGAACTTACAAAATTTAAAATGCGATTTTTTTTTTTTTGAGACTACGTTACGTTTAAAGGCCCAATTTTCACAAAAACTTGTAGTGATGCCAATCTATTCAGTTTTGGAATCTTCTTTTTTAAATAATACTTATCCTGTTTATGCGTCATAAAAAGCTATTTCATGTCTTGTTTCCAATAAAATGTATGGGGAAAGTTTTTTTGCGATTTCTGCCTTCTCTAGTTCTGAAACACACACACATACAGCTAGTAGAAAACGCTACTATCTACACATTTTTTCAAATTTATGTTATCTTTAATAAAATAACACCACTTTATGTCCTTTCAGGTTTCAGGAACACAAAGTGCCATACATAGATGTTTTAGACTTTATCAAACAAAAACTGAACCCGGATACTGTTAAGAGCCCTGAAGGTAAGTAGAAAATATAAATCAATATAATATCAGCCGAAAGGCGCCAACTGCTTGAATTAAGCCGATGTAAATAAATCGGCTTTCTTTTTTTTAAGAAAAGAAAAGAAATTGCCAAAATTAGCAAAGAAATCAAAACAAACATTAGGAACGATAGGAAACAATGGAGAATGGAAACCATAGAAAATTATATACTTAAAACAGGTGGAACTAAAAAAGCTCTCAAAGAATTGACAAACACAAAGGACTGGATCGTAAAAATGAAAGATGAAAGAGGAGAATGGAACCGCCACAGAACAGACATATTAGAAACAGCTACATCATATTATAAAAATCTATACGGAAACAATACTACACTAAGCAAAATTGAACTAGTGGAAACCTCGAATATCCCTAATATCCTCTATTCTGAAGTCAAGCAAGCTATTGATAGCCAAAAAGAAGAGAAAGCACCCGGACCCGATGGCATAAGGAACGAAATTTTAAGACATAGCCAGGGAGCCCTGATACCTGTTCCTCGCAGAGATGTTCAATGACATCACAAATACCGAAACCATTCCCCTACAATGGACGGAGTCTAATATCATCCTACTGTATAAAAAAGGAGATAAATACGATATAGGAAACTATCGCCCGATTCCCTTATGTCCAACGTTTATAAAATCTTCGCTAAGATCATCTTAAAACGAATCGAAATAACCCTTGACGAACACCAGCCCATCGAGCAAGCAGGATTCCGCAAAGATTATTCGGTAATCGACCACATACACGTAGTGCGACAAGTTCTAGAGAAATATAACGAATACCAGCTAACATACTACATCGCGTTTATCGATTATAGTAAAGCGTTTGATTCTCTTCTACACGAAAAAATATGGGAGGCTCTGCTAGAACAAAGAATCGAACACAAATACATCCGATTAATAAAAAATATATACAGTCGCAGTACAGGAAGAATCCAATTAGAAAAGAAAAGCGCTCCATTCAGAATATAAAAAGGCGTTAGACAGAGGGACCCCCTATCTCCTAAACTTTTCTCCGCTGTACTAGAATCAATCTTCAGAAGACTTAATTGGAAACACCTCGGTATTAACGTTGATCGCGTATTGTTATCGCACTTGAGGTTCGCCGATGATATAGTGCTATTTGCCAAAACACCAGAAGACTTAAACAAAATGATAGGAGAACTTGCGACAGAAAGTGCGGAAGTGGGACTGACACTGAATCCGGAAAAAACCAGAGTAATGACAAACGGAAGCAAGTACACTATTAAACTAGGGAACACTGAAATAAACTATACTGACGAATACATCTATCTAGGACAGCTTATAACTCAAAAAGAACCCATGCAAAAGGAAGTGGCGAGAAGAATTACGAATGGCTGGAAGAGATACTGGAGCCTGAGAGAGGCTATGAAGGATAAAAAAACTTTTTTACAAAAAAAAAAATAACCGACTTCCATAAAACACTAAAAAGTGGCAAATAATTTTAGTTTCGGCAGTCGGTGACTTGTTTGTTTCATTTACTTTTTTGCCACCGACTTTTGAAACTAAAATTATTTGCCACTTTTTAGTGTTTTATGGAAGTCGGTAATTTTTTTTTTGTAAAAAAGTTTTTATTTTCGGTTTAAAGAACTTTATTCCCATTAAGACAATCGTCACTTACATGAGAACATTAAATCTTATTACTAAAAAATTATAAAATCAGTGCGGGTAGAACAAAAACAAAAAGCAAAATACACTATGATCATTGTCAACAAAGTTAAAAGCGAATTCACTGCATTCCTAAGATAAGGCGGAGGCACAAGCTAAAAGATGTTGCCGTTTTAAACAAAACTAAACACAACACATTTAATATAGTGTTTCGTCGTTGTAGATAAAAGTGAATAATTTATTTTTAAATATGTTGAGTGAAGTCGCTTCTTTAACATCCTTTGGAAGTTTGTTATAGAGCTGTGCTCCCCCATAGGTTAGGTTATTTTTACCATAGTTGGTTCTTATTTTGGACAATACTAAGTGACAAGCTCGACGAGATGAGTATTTACTCATTTCACCTTCTGTTGTGAATGTAATGCGTGAGTGAATAAGTTTGTGAATGATTTTATATATAAGTATGCATGTGTTATATATATATAGTTGTTTGATGTTTAACAACTTCGTTTCTTTGTAAATAGTTTTTGACGGTGTTAAGAAATCATAATTGTGTAGTATTTTGATTATTTTATTTTGTAGAATTTGGATTGGTTTTAGACTAGTTTTAGATGAGTTACCCCATACTTCTATAAGATATAATAAATGAGGCTTAACAAGAGAATTGTATATTACTAGCCTAGCTTTTTTTGGAATACATCTAACAATTTTATGCAGTGAGCCCACCAACGATGAAAGTTTGTTTTTAATGTGCTGAAGATGTGCTTTCCATGTCAAATTGCTATCAAGAGTTAGTCCGAGGTATTTTTCTTGTTCAGTCCTTTTCAGTACTTCTCCGTTTATACTTAGATTAGGGTAGTTAGGGAGTTTTTATTTTTTGCACTAAATATTATATAAGAAGTTTTGGAGGCGTTAATAGTTAAAAGATTGCACTGGTACCAATTTTGTAGTATATATAAATCATTTTGGGCATTTTTTGTGATTTCATTTAAGTCGTCTCCAAAATAAAACAGACATGTATCGTCTGCATAAAGGGCAAGGTGACCTTGTAAGCCCGCTTGGTATAAGTTGTTTACATATACCAAGAACAATAAAGGACCCAAAATAGAACCTTGTGGTACGCCGCATGTTAAGGGTTTAGACGTACTTTGGTAAATTCCCATTTTAACAACCTGATACCGATCACTTAAAAAGGACTTTATCATTTCATAAACGGTTCCAGTTATACCAATACTTTCCAGTTTTTGTAATAGAAGTGTGTGACTGACTGTATCAAATGCCTTCTTTAGATCAATAAAGACTCCTAGTGCTACTTGTTTTTGGTCAATCTTTGTTTTAATTGTAGTTATTAAGTCAATAGTTGCGCCAAGGGTGTTAGATTTGGGTCGAAAACCATATTGTTGGTCGTATAAGAAGTTAATTTCAGTTAAATATTCGTCTAACCTTTTATATATGATTTTTTCTAATATTTTAGATAATATTGGTAAGACTGAAACTGGACGATAATTCCCGGGATTTGATTTTGTACCAGCTTTGTAAATTGGGGTGACTTTAGCTATTTTTAAATTATCCGGAAAGATTCCGTCCATTAAAAGTTTATTTATGCAATCTGTTAGATTTTGGAGAATTGGCTTTTTTATGCATTTAAGTGCCTTAGTACTAAAACCATCAATTCCTGTGCTTGTATTGGGATCCAAGTCGTCTACAATTTTAGATACCTCAGAAGCTGTGCATGGCTTAAAATTCGATAGTTCACAATGCGTGTGCTGGTTATGGTTCTGTAAGGTGTATAAATTTTTGCTGTGTGAGTGTGTACATGGTATTTGGGCTGCTAGTTGTGTACCTATATTTGCAAAGAAACTATTAAAAATTTCACAAATCTCAATGGGATCTGTAGCTATACTACCATTTTCGGTTTTTAGTTTTGGAGGAGCACAACTAGGAACAATTTTATTATTTGTGAGGGTATTTATTAATTCCCACATCTTTTTGGGTTTCTTTGCGCATTTCTTGAACTCTCCATAAAAATATGTTTCCCTTGTACTCTTGATCAAGCTTGCTACATTGTCTCTTTTAGCTTTAAACTCTGTTTCTAGGTTGCTGTTTTTAGGGTCGTGTTTTAGTCTGCTCCATAATGTATTCCTTTCATTAATTCCAGTAATTATTTGTCTGTTAATCCAATCTTTTTGTGGCTCATTTAATACTTTGTACTTCTTTGTTTTGGTTTCGATAATAGCTTTTTTTATACACTCATCTAAGCTGTAATAGTCATTAAACTTATCATTAAGGCTTGACAGTGAAATAATTTCGAGCAATTTCTCATAATCTGTGACCTCGTACTGTACCTTTTGCTTCTGAGGAGGTATTACTCGTTTCAGTTACATGTAGATATTCTTGTGATCTGACAAAGATGACTCGATTATAGCCATGTGGAAATTGCTTTGCTTCAAATTTGTAGCAACGTGGTCTATAATAGTTTTTGTGGTTACTGTTTCACGGGTACAATATTCCGGATCAATTTTGTTGATTAGTTTATAACCAGATTCAGCTATCACGGCACTGTATCGTCTAGTAGTACTGTCGGAGCTCAACAGGTCGATGTTTGTGTCGCCGAAAACGATAGTCCTCTTCTTTTGCAGCAGTTGGTTCTCATAAGTGGATAAAAAGTCATTAAAATTTGAGTGTCCAGGTCTGTAAACAACCCCAATGTTCAGTGAGTACTTGGGTAGATGTATGCATAAGTAATTGTTTCCACAGGTATAAGTTGATGTTGATAGTTCATGTTTCAGGTTGTTATGTACATAGATTGACACACCACCACCGACAACGTTAGGTCGGATATTGTAATAATGAGTATAATTCTCTATATGAAACTGTTTAGACTGTTCATCCGATCGTATCCATGTTTCAGCTAATAAGACAATGTGAATGCATTTTCTAAGAGAGCGGAGTATACAGTTAAGTTCATCCAGTTTGCCTGGGCTACATATGCTTCTGACATTAGCGTAGAAAAAGTTAAGGCTTGATTTAGTGGTCGTTATATTTTGGTAATTATTAAGTATCTGATAAGTGTCGCTGTTCTGTCTGTTTGCGTTATTTTCTGAAGTAGCAGTGCTTGAAGTTATTAGTTTTTTGTATCGCTGATTGTAACAATTTTTGGCATTCCTTTTACATATTTGATTGAGATACCATTTTCACCATTTGCCATTCTCTGTGCAAGCAAGTTCCTCAGCTCTTTCATGTAATTCTGTTGTGCAGGTGTCTGATCGGAATAAATCTTTATATTGCTTTGAATTTTACTCTTATTTCGAAGCAGCAGCTTAGCTGTTTGCGAAGTTTCAAAACAAACCTTAATATTTCGGTCTTTGGCTGGATTATATTTGCCGAGCCGAAACATTTTTGAGGGTTTTGGGCAGTCTGGAGTTATATTGTTTAAAAATGCAATTACCTGATTAGTATCATATGAGTGGCCTTGATCGTCGGTCGTCTCTCTACATTCTGGTAAGCCCACCAAGATAACATTTCTCTCCCTAGATGCCCGATCCTGCAGCTCATGCATAATGTTCTCATCAAACTGGGACTCAGACTCGTTTGCCACTGTACCATTTCTTGTTTCAGTGATTTTTGATTCAATGGTGTGAATTTTACTATCAACTATCGTTGCTTTAAGTGTAAGGTCCGATATTTGAGCCTTCATAGAGATCTGTTCGTTTTTAAGACTTTCGGTGGATGCTTTGATGTCCTCCAACTGAGTTCTTATTTCAGCAATATTATCACGCATGAAAATCATTGTAGCTTCTTGGGTACTAGTAGATTTTTGTAGCATCTCAGCGATATCTTTTCGAAAATCCTGAAGTATATTTGCACAGTTACAACTTTTTTCTGGTTGCTTACGCCTCCTTTGCGTTACTTGATGCTCCCTTGGAGATTCATTTACTGATGATGGTATGTTTGTTAACGAGCTACTCTCGCGGGGCGGTGATCTCTGTACGTTCATGATTTGTACCACACTCCCAAACTGACGTCACTGCAGAACAAAACTGGCGTGAGCGCCTAGTGAGCGCGGCCACAGGTAAGCGAGATAAAAAATCAGAGGTCGTCTCCTTTACCCGCGGGGGTGAGCGGCGCTTCTGCACGGTATAGTTCTGACCGATACGCACTATTTAATCACAAGTATAATTTAGACACTTATTGAACTATCGAGCTTGTTTTTTGCAGTATACTGCTGATATTTGAGTAACACAGTAATTAAAATTTCGAAAGACAACTAAACACACGTCTGCTTGGTTCAACCATCAGCGCTGATCTTTTCTATTTTAGCCTTTTCAGTTGTGATATCTCACTTTAATCCTAGTTAAGTATAATTTTTACATTGTAACTAGACACCAGCACATCGTCCATACATACGACAAAGGACAAAATGCATAATAAAGAGGATGACTCAAAAAGTACCTAAGCAAAGATAATAAAATTACTTTCTACCAAATGAATGAAAAATCATCAAAATCGGTCCAGTAATCACGGAGAAATCGGTGTACATACGTGAAAAATTTATATTTAACAAAAAAAAATTATAAAATTAAAACTATATGGCCAAACTATATTAATTTTTTATGGGACCAAATGGCAGGTATTCCACATCAAACTAAAGAAGAATCACGCAAATCGGATCATAAATCTCAGCGTAATCGGTGTATACACCTGGAAAGTGCATTGCCTTGTTATGGAGTTCCGAAGCCTGTCTCTTGGATTCATCATCAGATCTGATGGTAGAATGGTTCTTATTGGACGCAAATGCTTCACTTGTTGTAGAAAATACCAAAATCACTGTACGTTTTCCTATAAAATTTGAAGAGTTCCCTCGATTTCGCCAAGATTCCATCATCAGATCCCGACTTGGTGACTATGGGACCATTTGGGAAGTATACCCTTTCCAACAAAAAAAGAATTTTCCAAATCGGTTGGCTAGCGACGGAGTAATGCGCGAACAAACATAAAAAAAAAACAAACATCCGAGTTGAGAACCTCCTCCTTTTTTAGAAGTCTGTTACGGTACGGAGAAATCGGTGTACATACGTGAAAATTTTTTATTTAACAAAAAAAAAAAAAAAAATTAAAACTATATGGCCAAACTATATTAATTTTTTATGGGACCAAATGGCAGGTATTCCACATCAAACTAAAGAAGAATCACGCAAATCGGATCATAAATCTCAGCGTAATCGGTGTATACACCTGGAAAGTGCATTGCCTTGTTATGGAGTTCCGAAGCCTGTCTCTTGGATTCATCATCAGATCTGATGGTAGAATGGTTCTTATTAGACGCAAATGCTTCACTTGTTGTAGAAAATACCAAAATCACTGTACGTTTTCCTATAAAATTTGAAGAGTTCCCTCGATTTCGCCAAGATTCCATCATCAGATCCCGACTTGGTGACTATGGGACCATTTGGGAAGTATACCCTTTCCAACAAAAAAAGAATTTTCCAAATCGGTTGGCTAGCGACGGAGTAATGCGCGAACAAACAAAAAAAAAAAAAAAATACAAACATCCGATTGAGAACCTCCTCCTTTTTTAGAAGTCGGTTACGGTACGAAGAAATCGGTGAACATACGTGAAAAATTTATATTTAACAAAAAAAAATTATAAAATTAAAACTATATGGCCAAACTATATAAATTTTTTATGGGACCAAATGGCAGGTATTCCACATCAAACTAAAGAAGAATCACGCAAATCGGATCATAAATCTCAGCGTAATCGGTGTATACACCTGGAAAGTGCATTGCCTTGTTATGGAGTTCCGAAGCCTGTGATTCATCATCAGATCTGATGGTAGAATGGTTCTTATTGGACGCAAATGCTTCACTTGTTGTAGAAAATACCAAAATCACTGTACGTTTTCCTATAAAATTTGAAGAGTTCCCTCGATTTCGCCAAGATTCCATCATCAGATCCCGACTTGGTGACTATGGGACCATTTGGGAAATATGCCCTTTCCAACAAAAAAAGAATTTTCCAAATCGGTTGGCTAGCGACGGAGTAATGCGCGAACAAACATAAAAAAAAAAAAAAAAAATAACAAACATCCGAATTGAGAACCTCCTCCTTTTTTAGAAGTCGGTTAAAAATCACCATCTATTAGTTTTTTCCAAAAAGTACACTCCTTGAATATTGTCGAATCGCATTCTTTTCCATACGAGCCCACACAGATGTATGTAAATTTATAATATGAATCAACCACTGCTAATAATACGATGGAAAAGAAATCTTTGTAATTCATAAACATGGAACCACTGTTGTTTGGCTTTTTTATCCTAATATGTTTACCGTCCACTGCACCAATGCAATGGGGAAAGTTTGCTCTAGTATTAAATCCATTGGCGATATATTCCCAGTCAGATATTGTGTTGGGTAATGTCATAAACTCCCCATGCAAATTGTTCCAAATAGCATTCGTTACTTCCTTAATAATGTTACTGATCGTAGACACTCCGACTCGGTAGGCGTAATGTAAGTCCTTGTATGAACACCCAGAAGCCATATATCTGCAAGTAAATTTAATTATATTTTTCAGCTAAATCGATCGTAAAGAAGTGGACTAATATTAGAGACAGCTGGATGAGGAGTATTAATGAGAAAAAAAATCAGGATCGTCTGCGACATGTCCGAGAGCCTACGTTTATCATCGTCAAATGTTGTTCTTAAAAAAAATTGTGACGCCAGCTGACACACATGATAGTGCAACTATTGCTACACCAAACCCAGCAGACGATAGTACAGCCGCTACAGTTACATCAGATGTTACCCATGACAGTGCGATGGCTCAGGACAATTTATTTGGTGAAGATGTCGCAAATAATCAAGATGCTACAGATGAAAGTCAACAAGAAACTAATAATGAAAATTTAGTAGGTGGTTCGAAAAGAAAAAAAAGCAGAACATCGAGGCAGAATTTAAACGTGTTTGATAAGAAAATGAGTGAGTTTATAGATTATCAAATGGAATGCAAGAAGAAAGAAGAAATGAAAGAAGACCGTAATTTGTTTTTCTTTAAAAGTCTACTTCCATCATTGGCAACGCTAAACGATAATCAAACATTAGAATTTCAATCAGGCGTCTTAAATTTATTGCAAAATATAAAGAACCGAAATGAATGGTCTCCTGCACACTCATCAACATACAACTATCAACCAAATGTGGCACAATCACAAGGCTATTTTACATCGCAGTACCAAGCATCACCAGAGTCTCAAAGTATTCAATCGAATGCTTCTGATTTACCAGACTTTCATAATATGTAGTTGGGAAACTTCCAACTGTGTACCTACCAAGCGATTTTCTATAATTTCTTAATCATATTTTTAATAAATAATTTAATTATAATAAAATACAGTATTTCAATCTT